>CAMTZB010000009.1:3900000-5200000 GCA_947086495.1 Morpho achilles | reverse complement strand
AACAAGCCTAGGGACCATTAAAAATTACGGAATTCTACAGTTTCATTTATTTCCTTCACGCTCTATCGCTTTTTGTCGTAATCGCATATTACCGTTTTTCCTTTCTTTAATTTATGGTTTTACATTCTATGAAATTGAAGTATTTATGAACAACACAAAACCATAAAGCTGTGATGGCCCAGCGGTGCGACCGTGTGAATCTCTTGAAACCATCATGGGTTCAAACCCGGGCAGACACCAATGAGATTTTCTATTAAAACTTATGTGTCTAATTGATAATTGCAATTTTTCACACGCTTTTCGGTGAAGGAAAATATCGTGAGGAAACCTGCATATCTCTAGAGAATCCTAGAGATATGTGAAACCTATCAATCCGCACTTGAGCAGCGTGGTATGTCTTAGCTCCAATCCTTCTCTCCAAAAACGGAGAGAAGAGGCCTAAGCCCAGCTGTGGGATAATAACAGGCCGCTACTTACAAAACCATACCGCTGATTTTAGATCTTTTCCTTTTATGTTAGTCTTTTATATAAATAGAAACCACGATGATATATCTGATAGATTTATGTGAAAATTTAATTCATAATTGACTTTCTATACTAATCAAAATTTAAGTGTCATCAAATTTGACAGTTTATAAATAAAATCAAACACGATTAGTTAATTAGACTGGAAATGTTATCGTTTAATAGAGTTTTATCGAACGTAATCCCACATCACGTTTAAAATAGAGATATAAATATCTCACAAAATAATCACACACACACACACACACACATAAAATAATCATAAATGATTATTTTATGTGTGTGTGTGTGTGGTGAGTGTGTGGTTATCACTTGTAAAACACACAAACAACCTCACACAAAGAGAGAGAGATATTTTATACAAACAATAATAAAGAGACATGTTAACTGATTATAGTTATTATGCAAGAGTGAGACTCTTCTGATACAGACATTGTCATGATCACTAAAAGATCTCAATACTACAGAGTATTCAGAGATCTTCGCTTCATGAACTGAAACAAACATTGTCAATATTACGAATAATGCCAAGTAATAGAAACAAACCCAATACTTCTTTCTTTGTCAGTTGAACTCAATCTGTAGCAAATAATTTCATTTGATTCGGTATAAACAGGCAAATACTACTTTCAAAGACGAAAAGATTCAAACAACGTGACTAATATGGCTACGTCAGATGTGGCTTATATTAGGTGTCTAGTGACTTTCCTTATTTTTTTATGCATAATGTATATGCAGTTCTTTGAGATCCGCTAATACTATATTTGTAATGTTGCATGTGCTAACTTGCTACAGAATTGCTTTTTTAGTCTTGTGGTTTTAAATTGTCATGGTCAAAACAACTATATAACTTAGATCGATTTCCATATATGTATAAGTAAAAAAAAATAAGTAACGGCCTGTTACTACCCCACTGCTGAGAATAGGCCTCTTCTCTCCGTTTTGGGAGAGAAGGATTGGAGCTAAAACCTACCACGCTGCTCCAATGCGGATTGGTAGGTTACACATACCTCCAGAATTCTCTAGAGATATGCAGGTTTCTCACGATGTTTTCCTTCACCGAAAAGCGTGTGATAAATTGCAATTATCAATTAGACACATAAGTTTTTAAGAGAAAAACTCATTGGTGTCTGCCCGGGTTCGAACCCGTGATCGTCTCTAGAGATTCACACGGTCGCACCGCTGGGCCATCACAGCTTCCATATATGTATATTACTCGAATAACATTTTGTTTAATTGATTTAATTATACAATCATGTCACCCGGAGTTTTTTTTTTACAGTTTGTATTTTTATTCCTTGAATATTGAATACGAATAGTCGTTGACTACAACTTTTATAGCGGCCTGTTTCACTAGTTACTAATAAACTGTCAGTTAGCTTATTCAGAACATATCTGACACATATCTAGGAATTTTGCGTAGCTCAGGTTTCTGATAGGCTTATTCATCACTTAAAGTCCCTAATAAGTTAACAGGTAGATCATGTGGTTGTTATATTGTTTATCTACTAGATGATAAATAGCCATTTCAAAATGCCCGCTTTTTTTTTTTTATTTTCACTTCTTAGAGTCTCTTTTTAGAGACATTTATCAGTTACTTAATTTATTTGTTGGTAAACTATCCGACACTTATCAGTAACTTGTGAAACAGGCCCTAAGAATAATATTTAAATAACCATTTGTTTCTTTTCCAAAATACAATCTATCTCTATTAACAAATGTTATCAATATCCCTATAGTCGAATACTTTTACGTATGGAACTGTGGATAGGCATTATTATGATGAAACTCAATATAGGTTTGTAAGTAAACCCTGATACTACTAAATGTTTCACGTTGTGACATTGGTTATTTTTCAACGAAAATTTAAAAAAAAACGAGTAAAGAAAGTTAGTTTTAAAGAAAAGCCAGACTATTGGCCTCAAATTTATAATTAAAAATAAAATTAGGTCATACCACTTCGCAAATTAGCCGTTTATTTGACACGACACGCCCAGTCACAGCGATATAATGAAGTGAACTCAGGGTAGATTACATTGCCAAAATTTCAGTCAATAAACGAAAGGATGTTTGAATAATGTGATACTTATTTCATTCAATACATATAATTTTATTATTTCCATTCAACACAAATTGACACACTCGCCGATATATGATTGATTACTCATACACGTGTAGCTGTATCATACCTACTCCGGATATAATGTTGCTCCGCCCAGTTATTGGGTCTTCTATGGAAACAGATTTCGACTTG
The DNA here is from genome assembly GCA_947086495.1 of Morpho achilles. NCBI lineage: Eukaryota > Metazoa > Arthropoda > Insecta > Lepidoptera > Nymphalidae > Morpho > Morpho achilles. Next base: position 5,197,221 of record CAMTZB010000009.1, on the reverse strand, counting down.
TTGCGGAATTACGTAATTCATAGAACAAAACTCAACGTGTACTCTATATTTTTAAGATTGTCTAGCTTCGTCAACATTCCTAAATTAATTGAGGACATCGAACTTTTACAAATTTGGAACGCTAACCCAAATTTAGTTTTTAATGTTTTTTGTATAGTCTGCATCATACATGTTCAAACAAGCGTGTCTCATTTGCTTAAAGGCTAAAATAATTTTATTGAGACAGTTAATTTTCTCAATAAAATTATTTCAGCCTTTCTTAAGCCAGTTAGACAAACGAGCACAGAAGCATCGAAGTTGCGAAACGCGCAGAAGCTTTACTAGCGTTGGCGAACGTTTTTTAACTTAGTCTAAAGTGTGCATATATTAATCTAAGTACATAGTTTCTCCTAAATTTTTCTTTCTATATTAGCCGTATTTCACTTTCTGTTCTTTTCCTTCTGTTACTCAAAGGATAAGTCCACCTATGTACAAGTGCTATTTTACTTTTACTTTCTCTTTTCTAACAATATGTATCACTACATATTATAAAACAAAGTCCATATTTCCGTATGTACGCATAAAACTTTAAAACTACGCAACCGATTTTGATGCGGTTTTTTTTAATAGATAGAGTGATTCCAGAGGAAGGTTTGTACGTATAATAAAATTCAATACGAAGTAGAGAAATAATGTAATTTTTGAGGTTTCTGTAAATAATTACATTTTTTTCCGCTTACATTGCAAACGCAGGCTAAACCCTACGAGATTTATCAAAATGATGTACTAAGTATTTGTACACCTTAAAAAGGTCTACAGAAAAGTGCGCGATGGTATATATCTATCTCTTATGGATAACCCACAATAGCAGTTTTTTTCATTTACTTTTTACGAAAAATGATGCCTTATGTTCAAAGCAATTTTTATACAATACAGCATTAATCCTTATCCAATTGAGTACCTTAAATAAATTGTTGATTTAATATACATCAATATTGCCGTTTACAGCATGTAATTTAAGTGAACATTTTCGGAGATATTACAGATTTAGAATGCCGTAAGGACGCCGCGCTTCACCCTTTAGCACTTCGAATCTTTTAGAGTTTGTTTAAAGACATTCTGTAATTAATTGTAAAAATAAAATACATAGGTAAAATGTAAAAGTAAATAAGTAAAAATGTACTATATGAGTTTAGAAATTCCAAAGATAGCAGGAAATCGTCTTGGTATAGGGAGAGGAAATTGTTTTTCTCCAAATTTAACGCTTGCGGGCCACGGGCAGTAATGAATACATCATAACTACTGGATCGATTTTAATCATTTTTTTTACACTGACTGACATGGGATATATATTTTATACCCGTGCGAAGCAAGGGCAGGCCGCTAGTGTATAATAAAGAAATAAATAAATAAACTTCGTCCTAAGGATGTCTGCCGTGACGCCGGGCCGTGGCTAGGATATAATAGACAATATAATTGTTTCCAGGGCCAGTCTCCCCGTGCGTACAGCTCGTCTCCTCCAACGTTCGCGCACGCAGACGCCGTCCGACGCCGGCATCAGCGACGGCAGCACCTCGCCCGCCCCGGCCCCGTCCTCGCTGCTACAAGATGTCGTCGATATTAAGACTCTACTCTTACAACTCAAGCGAGTCCTACAGGAGGTCAGTTACGCCGCATGTTCAAATTTACGTAATAAACTCAAATTTATGTATTAAACTCTTACAATGCGAGTAGGCGGTGCTCGGAAGCCAGCACGTACCGTTTTCGTTCAGTGTGCTTAGTGTGATTTATTTTAACCTCGATCGCAATTTGTATGGCGCTGGAACACCGCTCATTAGATGTCGCTGTTGCAGCGTCGTACAAGGCGTTACGCTCACGCGATCGAGAACGTTAAAATAACTTGCACTAAGCACATCCCTCATCCTACGATCCCTTCACGGTCCGAAAGGTCCACTGGCTAGCGCTTTTGACGGACGAAATATTGAAAATTAAACGTGCTCCTGGAAAAGAACCGTTTTTAACATGTCCCACGTTGGGCGCCAATGTAATATTACATTAGTTTACCTGGTTTACTACCTGGGATTGTTAAGGGATCATTGTAGCAGGGTGTTACCTGAACGAATGCGATGGCGTACGTAAGGTTCGTGCGGGCGATAGCTTAGTTACCATAGAAACCCAATTAATGAACCGACCGCTATCAATATTGGTTATTACACATATTTATATAATATCTTATTGACCCTGATCTCATTACCTAGATTTTCCTACAGGAGTTCAGTTACCCAGCATATTGAATTAACTGTAAATATTTGTAATATATCTCATTTGCCCTTTATTATCTCGAATTTCTCTCTCTCAAATCTTTAGCTTCGTACAGGTAGTGATTTTTTTCTTAGAAATTAAATATGCATGGTGTTTTTATGTATTTCAATTTTTTCATTAACTTGCTTTTTGCTTTTCAAAATACTTCTTATGCATGTTTTCTATAAATTTTAGAAATAACACTATTCCTAACATATTAAGCATAAATAATTATATCAATTAACTATGTGCAATGTTCTAGTTGTCCTACGTAAAATACTATTTGTTTAATTTCTGATGCGAAAATTGATAGCATTTGAATCAATTTCACATATTGTTCTCTTGTATATACAATTGATGCTATGTAACTTTACAAAGAACGATAATGTAGGAAAATGTAGAGAAGTAAAAAAGTATAATAATATATAGGTTGCTTAATAAAATTTGCTAAAAATGTAACTAGGTATATATTACTAAAATGGCGTATCATGATAAGCGTGAAGTCCGACCCCGTATCTTCAATAAGACATTGACACAAATTGGATTTAGAACGAAGAAAACTTATTAGTTGTTATGCCCGTACAAGTGCAGACAGCGTTAAGTTTTGCGTATCTAGAGATTTTACCTGAGTAGAGATCCGTTATTTGCCAGACGATAAAACCTCGTTTAAACAAAATAATACTGCATATTTTTAAATTTGTAAAACAAATTATTCGGACTGTTGTGGATTCCACCAAATTTATCTCCCAAAGCTATTTAAAAAATTTGATATCTGATACGTATCATATTACATAGATAAAATTCTTTTTTTGGATTTTTATGCATTATGAAACATAAAATCTTTACGGTCGTCGTTTAATAGTAAAATAATTAATATATATTTGAACTAAACTTTGCTCCGAGACCTCTAATAAGTGATTAAATTTAAATATGCGTATATATAAGAGGTAAATAATAAATAAATTGATTTCGAACAGAATTGTTTGCATTTTTTACTGTCGTTTATACGTCGAATGCTCTTAATGGAACATAAATAAAAGGTAAAGAAAAATTATAAATCGACTATGATATCGTTGAATGGGCGGTGATTTTCTTTGTCTACTACTACTAATACTACTACTAGTCCGTCGTGTCTTGAGCATATTGTCTTATCGCAACTTTATAAAAACAATTGAATAATCATTAATTTCGTTAAATTACAAATAACCGTTGACACAAACGAACCACCAACGATAGTCAAGGCTTCCAAAACTCAACACTCGTTAATTATTAGATTACCAATTCTAATTTCAAACTGAAAGTCGTTGGTCTTTATCTGTATTCTAATTAGAGAGCCGTGAACTAAAAACTTTTGAAAAAGTGTTATGCTTGAATTTATCGTCGATGTTTGTATTTTTTTTTTTAACGTTAAGTATCTAACCTATTTTTGATGAACAAGATTTAATGAATAACACGGTACGCTATTTATAAGAATTAAGGACTCTTAATAACAAAAGTGGTTATTTTCGTGATTAAACTAATGATGGTCTCATTTTTTAATTAAATACTTGTTTCATTCGTTATTTCATTTCAAATTTTTTAGTTAATTTAATTTATGATCATTCAATTAAGCCAAAGATTTAAATTATACCAAAGAGCATACGATTTACAATGACATACTATTACTAACTATTATTTTATATTATAATAGCAAAACTTTAATAAAATAATCTAAACACCTGTTTAGATTATTTTATTAAAGTTTTTAAGTCTATTTTTAAATTGTTGAGTCTGTCCAACGATTGAGTAGACCAAACTCCTGGTCAAGTAACAAAGACTTTTAATTTAAAAAAATATTTTCATAGCGCCGTACTACGTATAAAGGAAGAATCTCAACAGAATCAATAAGGTTTAAATAACGACAAACCCTAACTAAGATGTCCAGATAGTCACCTGTAAACATACTAGTTTATCTAATTGATAAATTTTTTCCCAAACCATAACAGGTTTAGGACATATTAACAGGTAGTCGTTTAAAATTACATTTACATATCAACGATTACGTGTTTCATCATAGTTTTCACTGTCATTATAAAAAATGTCCGATATATTAACTATCATTACACATTATTAATGTTCATGTGGCATGCATTATCTTCTAATCAAGCGGAACTGCATAGTAAGTACATGTTGCGAACAGTTAATTTAACATGTTATGTTGGCTTAATTGAATAAGACAATAGCCTGAGATTTTACTGTTCCATGTATAATTATTTGGAAAAGAGAATTTGATTTATAAACTTAATTAGTAAGCTTTAATTTTCATTTTAAACACAAGAGTTAATAAAGTTTATTTAATTTATAGAATTAGGCGTTACTTTACGGAGGTCCATAATACAAAAGTAATGAGAATATTATTTTGCTATAATCAGCGATAAAAGAAAATATGTGTAATGCTAAATGTAGAGTGTACTATTCGCTCTCATACCTGATACATGCAGAATTTGTAAGAATTCATGCACTAACCGACACCGATGACACAATACACAAGCACTGCACACATTCACCACCACAATCTCAACAATTTTTTTCGCTCCGTAACCGAAGCATCGTCAGGAGATAGACTCCACGACAAAATCGTGAAGTTACAGTTTAGTTTATTTATTTCTTTATTGTACATACATATTGTTAAAAATGAGAAAGATAAAGTAAAATAGCATATGTACTGGACTTATCCCTAAAAGGGTTCTCTTCCAGTCAACCTTTGAGTAACAGAACACTCTTTTTATAACCATAAAAATAGTTAAAGTCGGCTAACCTTAAAATCTAGACATATGCAGTCGCGGACTTTTATTTAGAACTTTTAGAGGGGAACAATTTTGTAACACATGATTTTTGAATAACTTGCTGCTCTTCGTCTATTCATCTTAGCGTGTTGTTATATAGCCCTTAGGCTTCCTCGAAAAATGGACTATCTTACACTGAAAGAATTTTTCAAATCAGACCAGCAGTTCCTGAGATTAGCGCGTTCCAACAATCAAACTTTTCAGCTTTATATATTGGCATAGATACGTGTGTTTTGTTAAGATGTATAATAAAGTTCGATTAAAATCTAGAATATAATCCTGCCATACCTGAATGTATAACACAGCATAACATCAATGTATAACAAAGACATGTAGCTTGTTAAACCTGTTTCCATATTTTTATGCGACTTGTAATGCGTCAATGGATCAGAGGCTTTTTAGTGTCTGTCCACATATTGCGTCAAAAAATTAGGAGCCATTCGCATGGACATTCAGTACGTTTCATATATGACCTAAAACAGATTTTCTTTGCGGGAAAATTGTTAAGCGGCAAGACTGGGCTAAAAAGTAAATTGATGATTTTGATATTGGAATATTGGTCTTCTTAACTGATGGTTCATTGTTATTTTTAAAAATTTCTAAATTTCTAAATAAATCTATCAATCAATCATACGGACAATTCCTTCTCGGCGATGCTTCCGCGCTCGCCCGTCTTATCGGTGACGCTGTCAAAGCCATTAGGGCTAACAGCATTAGTCATATTCGAAAAAAAAAATACGGACAATTCCAAGATTTATATCTTGTCTAGAGATACTCGATAATCTTTAATATTTAAATGAGTTATCTTGTATGTATATATGTATATTTTCGGAGAAAAATCGATCTAGGTATTAGTTAAAACAAATTTCTTTTTATACCTGTTTTCGGGCATTAAAAAAATACTAAAATTTACATTGAATGTATAAAACAGTATGTTTGCCGTAAATTGTCAAGTGGGCGTAGCTTATTCGGGTAACGGGCGGTATTGGGAAATGAAAATACCTAGGATCGAGCCCCACCTAGTCTATTATTTTTTCTTTTTTTTTTTTAAGTTTAATTTTTATTTTGTAAAAAATTACCCAAAAAGGCTCGGTCAACCAGATAGATAGATAGAAATATAGATACATCTTTATTGCACAAAATTACACTATAAATAAAAACATAAAAACAAATAACAGAAAACTAAATCTAATAATAATGTAAAGCGTGCAAAGGGTGGTCTTATCACTAAGCAGTGATCTCTTTCAGACAACCCTTTTAAGCGAAGGTACTTATCATTAAATAAAATAATTATCATTAAACTAATATGCTTGATGATTATTATAATAGTATTTAAAGCCGCTGTAACGAATAAGTTTCGTTTACGCAAACGCCATTAGCCATTAGCCTATAATATTAAACTGTAAGCTGCATTGAGTGGGATGTACTCGTACATTGCAAACTAAATTACGCAAAATTTATTTGACGCAAAATGTGAATAGAACAGAATTACTACACTGCCTTGATATAAATTCTAATTATGAATGCTAATATTTTTTTTTGCTTCTATTGCACATTTGGTTTGTTTATGTTGTAACGTTTTATGTTTTCGTTGCATTGCCTTGTTTGCCGCACGCATCGCAGCCCGGGGAGGAGCATCATTCGATGAGTGTAAGTAATCGATTAAACGGCTTGAGAAAGATATTTCGTAATCAAGCTCAAGATATAGCGGCATATAATACAGAGTATATTGTCCGAATCCACATCACTAAAAAAATGCGTTGTACGTCCAATTGCCAGAGAATTAGTTATTTATAACTGTAACAACCAAAGATTAAAGCAAATATGCAAGTAGCATATATACTAACTTATCGCTATCATATATATGTATCTATAAATATGTTGCGTCGTTTTATATTTTATTGTGATATTATATTCTAATAGCGCTTGACTTATTCTTGGAAGGGAGGGAAATACAAAAACTAAAGAACTGAAATTTGTTGCAAAATATCGTTATCGCATGCAGAATTTGCTAAACGACGCTATTTCTTATTGATGTGGCACAGGTCTTAAACGCCTGGATTCTGACCTTTAGAAGGGTCCACACCTTTCTATCTGTTTTAAATTTTAAAAACTTTTAATCATAATGCTAAAAGCTAATATAGAGTGTAATATTCTGAATGTATAAAGTGTGTACTAAATCATATAGCACAGTTATGTGAACTTTTGCATACTGCCAAATACTGCCATACTTGCCATTTCTTACTTAAAAAATATAGAAGGATCTTTGTAGCTGCCTACCTTGCACATTTATATTAAGAACGCGAAGCTAGTTTTTATCATTTAAATATTATAAGTCTGTTTTTCTTAAATGGCCTAGTCTGGTTTTCTTTTTATAATTTACGCGACCTTACACGCATCCTTAATGACCAACATATTGGGAGCGAATATTTTTATTTTGACCTCAAGCATGTATTTGTTGCTATTACAGCATACTTATATAGAATAAGCTTATAATTTTATACAAAGAGTATTTCGTGTTTCAAATGTAGGCTATTTCTCCCAGTATTAGTGTACTGGCTTATATATACCTAATTGTAAAAGTCTCGAGTCCTTTATTTAACATCATCATCTTCCTGGCCTTATCCCACTCTAAGTGGGGTCGGCACAACATGTTATAAACATGCTGTCTTATGATTTGGCTGCGTTTTTACGACCGGCCGCCTGCCTGACGTCAACTTACCTCTTTCGTATTTTACGACACCTCAGTAAGAAAGGGGGTGGTTTATTCTACTAAACCGGATATCACACGGTGGGTCAACTTATCTTAGTCGCCTTTTACGACACCTCGGTAAGAAAAGAGGGTGGTACTATTCTATTCAGCCGGATACCACACGGCGTATGTATTATTCGATTATATTAAAAAAAATGTATTTTTCCTTTATATTTTTTTAAATATTTATGTTTAGTAAGCAATATAACCTTTCTGTTATCATCATAAAAATCATTAATCTATATAATATGTGAAGCATAAATTTAATACGTAGATGGAGGAAAATGAAATTTGACATATAGTATGTAGTTATGGTTTCCTTAAATAATACATAAAATCAATAAAAATATCATTAAACATACAACCAAGCATTTAACACACACGCATACTCACAGACTACACAGCCACATACACGCATATATAGTTATTTATGGTTGAAATCTGTGGTTAAATTGAAAAGAAATTGATATAATTTGTCCACGTACTTAATTATTTTGATAAATCTCGTAGGGTTCAGCCTGCGTTTGCAGTTTAAGCGGAAAAAAATGTAATTATTTGCGACATCACAGTAGAAACCTCAAAAATTACATTATTTCTCTACTCCATATTAAATGTTATTATACATAATACCTAATACCTGAAACCTATCTTATCAACCCACATATAATGCCACACAATAGCCACACTCAATCACCCACCTCGCGCACTATCATTTCACAATATTTATTTAGTACTAGTAGTAGTATTTTGTTTTAATTATTTTAAATACAGTCAAATTGGGTAACTTTGAATTTACGGGTAACATTGAATAAAACGACTAAAATAATAATTATTTTTTTTTCAATATCTGTAACCTGATTTAAAACTGATATCTGAGTGAAATGAAAATACTAAATGTTCTAGTTGTCAAATGTCATTTAAAATTTATAGTTTTGAAACAAATTTTGACACTTTTTCAAAAATTTCTGTTCGCGGTCTTTTAGCAGTGAAAAGTATTTGAGTTACATTTCCGATTTAATTACAGAAAAGGTGTGTAAAACACATGATTTTCGGTTTCTAATGATCAACTATACGTTGAAATTATACTTTCCACATAATTTCATGATTTTGCATCGTTTTATATCCATTGACAGGGAAATTTGTGGACCACCCCTATTTTTAGTTAAATATGGGTAACTTTGAACGGTTCAAAGATACCCAATTGCATTATCTTAGTTTATGGGTAACATTGACAAAGAGTTATTGATTTCTAAAAATATTTTCAAGTACATATTTTAGTACATACAGTAATTACAATAGAATTATTTTGCTATAATCCGCGTTTATTAAAAGAATCTATGTATTGCTAAACGTATAAAGCAGGCAACATTCACATACCTTATACCTACATGCAGGACGAGTCACCACACGTATCGTAATAAAATCCAATCCGTTGCTTTAACAAGGATGAAAGCTTAACTGTATAGCTGTGATAGCCCAGCGGTACCAACGTCGGACTCTTTCGGAGAGGTCGCAGGTTCAAACCCAGGGCAGGCATCAATGAGTTTCTATTAAAACTTATGTGTCTAATTGTGAATTACAATTTATCACACGTTTTTCGGTGAAGGAAAACATTGCGAGGAAACCTACGTATCTCTAAAGAATAATATGGGGATATGTGTAACCTACTAATCCGCATTGGAGCAGCGAGGTAGGTCTTAGCTCCAATCCTTCTCTCCAAAGACGGAGAGAGGAGGCCTATGGTCAGAAGTGGGATAGTAACAGGTCGTTACTCGCGGTCGTGGTTTCCAAAATAGGAAATTACTATAATTAAAAAAGAAAACATCGTTTTCATCTTAAAAGAGCATCAAATAACAAAAAATAAAGATAAAATGTACATTGAAGATGACATCTCATTCATGGAATGGGGTGAATTATTTTTCAAACTCTCTTGCCAACTATTAATGTTTTGATCTCATTTGAATGGTAATTGATTATAGAATTAGTTATTTAGGTTTGATTTTTAATAAATATTTACAATAACAAATAAATATGTATTCGTTACAAAAAAAAATCTATCCATATGTTGCTAATATTTAGTAAATGGCAATTTTAATTAAACTGTTTGCTGTTAAGCATGACAAGTTGACTTTATTTGACAGATCTATCTTTCATTCATTCAGAACATAAGTATAATTTTACCCATGATACGAAAATTCTGTGAATTCAATGATGTTTAGTTTTCGAAATAATTCGGTTCAAAGTTACCCAAAACTCAAGGTAACTTTGAACACGCACAAAAGCATATTTTTTTGCCATTTCCTTTCTAGTTCCTTAGTAATACAGTTAGTTATTCTAAAACTCGGTATAAAAGAACACTCATTATTCAACAAAACCTTAAATAAGGTCATCCTATTTTTTTATATTTTGCAAAATCTGAAAAAGTCATTCAAAGTTACCCAATTTGACTGTATATAATTTTTTAATATTAATATCTTATGTTCTTTTAATAATTTTGACTGTGACGATTACTTAGGAGGAGATTACTATCGCAATGCCATCCTTGCAAATGTAGCATATATATACATATATGCTACATTTGCGAGGATGGTATAGCATATATGTATATATATATGTTACATTTGCGATATAAATAAATAAATAAATAATAAAATATAAACCTTCCTCTTGAATCACTCTAATCTATTAAAAAACCGCATCAAAATCTGTTGCGTAGATTTAAAGATTTAAGCATACATAGGGATATAGGGACATACGGGCAGACACAGAAAGCGATTGTTTTATACTATGTAGTGATAATCTTACTTGTTGTCAAACATAAAGATGAAGCTAAAAAATTGAAGAAATTTATTGAATTTTAGCCATATTGCGTATAATAAATGTTTGTCCTATATTACAGAGCGAAACTCTCGACCCGTTGCTAGCGGCGTGCGCGGAGAGCCCCGCGCGCGGCAACGGGCGCCGTCCCCCCGCCTCGCCGCTGCATCCCGACGCCTGCGCCGAAATGCGCCGACAGATAGTCTACCTTCAGGTAATAGCACCTGGTCACCTGGGTGACCGATCGCTCGGTCATTTTTTAAAGATATAAAAAGGGCAATATAAAAAATAAATGAAAGAAAGGGTAGGTGATATCTGGGATTCGATCTGGGGTATTTTCACTTTTTTAGTCTGCTCAACCCTATTGAGCTATTACAACTTTATAAATGACAACACGATTAACCTTTGTATTCGGTGTCTATTTTACCAATTTTTCAGTGCCCGAAAAAAGGGATAAAACGATTTTTTTAATGAGACCTATCTAGATCGATTTATCGCCCTAAAACTCTTTACTATACTAAGTTTCATGAAAATCGTTTCAGTCGTTTCCGAAATTCAGGAAATATATATTTACAAGATTAACTCATTTAAATATTAAAGATATAGAACCTGCCTGGTGAAGCTCTTATAATCATTACGCCTAACAGCATATTTATAATTTAAAAAAAAATAGAAAACTGTAAAGGAGGTAATTATTATATTATTTTTCTATAATCTGCGATAGAAGAAAATATATTATGTAATTCTAAATGTCGAGTTCACTATTAGTTTAAATTCCTTCCATCGCCTTAGTTTTTACTTAACTGGAGTATACGATTATCATTATTAATTGTGTCATTGTCACTTATAGGCCTATGACTCTAAATACAATAACTCTATGATAAAAAATCATAAGTAATCAGACAATAGACAAAAAAAATAAGCCATCTCATGTCATAAATGTCATAAAGGTAAAATCTTGTATATTTCCTTAATTACAATAACATGCATTCGATGGCAAAATGTCCGACTAATTTAAACTGAGCTGCGTTCATTTGAAACACTAATTATACCGAGTCAATATGACATCAATCAACTGTAATTAAACGCCACGCCCTAACGTCGTTTCTAAACGAAACTGTTTTAGAGTTAATTGACTACTTTATTAACATAATACTTGAAAGTGTAACAGAATGAGTTTATACTTAATATCACTTAACCGGATTACTTTTACAAGTTGAACTAGTTTTATAAAATGCCGGTTATCAACTTTACAACAGTCAACACCTGTCGTATTGATACAGATAGAACGTCTTGGATGCCTCCAAGATTTTAACTACTCATGTGGCCTTTTGGTACTTGTGTGCCAAAATAAATAATCCCTAATTCTCGTAAGATCTTCTGTGCTCGATTTGTATAAAGCTACTTCAGAGACAGCAATATTCGCCACATCATGCCTTATATCTTCTCGACATTCTAGGATATGTATTAGGATAGGATAGGTGTTATGTTGAGAGGTGATAAAGCTTAGAAAGCCGTAGTCTCTTTCTGTGACGCCATCGTGGTCAAGAAGGAGACTGCTGAGTTTAATCACAAAAAGGGCTGATCTCTTTCGGAGGAAGAAAAGAAAGAGCTCTTTAATCCGCCCTAATTATATTAACTAATGGGACCTGCGGGGTCGGAAACGGTCATAGTGGGGGCTGTGGCCGTTCATTTGGACCCCGAGAAAAAACGGAGCTTGTCATTGTCACAAGTTTCGTACTATACTCGGAAGAGCATAATGTGCAGGTACTAGATAGGTACCGGTGCTGCTCGTCAGAGATACTGAGACCTCTCTGCAAGTGCGGAGGCTAAGCATCGAGGGAGTTTAATTGAGTAGGAATCCCATATAACTGGATTTCAGCTCTAAGAGCTTCGGTATCTTTTAGAATACTTCCCGTAAGAAATGGATATGTGTAATCTGCAATTTTCAAATAATACTCTTTAAGTGCTGAATACAGTAACTGTGATTGAAAAACGGTGATAAATTTCTCACTTTTGTTTACTATTTCCAGGGGGTCAGATTAAGAGTTAGACAGCCTCGCCATTTGACTGTGACAGCTTAAATAATTATTGATATAAATGGTTAAATTTGTAAGAAAATTTTTTTTATTTGCCTTGGCAGGGTCAACTAGAGGAGCGCGACCGGCTGGTGAGGGTGCTGCAACAACAAATGCTGCGTATGGCGGAGAGCCACGAGCCACGCACCGACGAAACCTGCAACGTCGCCACGCAGACTGATAGGGTAAATGTACCAATTTATAACACTACCGACAATTTTATTTAGCTTCTTAGTTTAAAAACTTTCTGTCTAGTCTACTTTCCATCATACATAACAACAATATAATGCGTATAAATAAGTCCTGGTCACGAAACAATAATTCCCTGTGCTGTGGAGAGCCAGACTAAACATAACCTAAAGTTATTTTCTAAATTATTATTTTGTGAGCAAGTAAGACAAAAAACGAATTGGGGTGTAAGAATTTTTCCTGAAGGAAAAACTATTTTTTATTTTTATACCGTAAAAATAGCGGATATTAAATCGTATAGATGGATTAAATTAAAATTGTTTAATTTAACTCATTAATTTATTGTTTGGCTTTTTAAAAGGATGTTAAGGGATTAATATAATACTAGTATCCGTGACTTCCGTCCATCGACTTTTGTATAAATGCCTTCAATTATATTATTGTTTTTTAATCCCGAAAGAAAAAAGGATTCTTTTACCCAGTTGTATAAGCTTCACAAGTTTGTAAGCTTGTGCAAAACGTATTTGTTAAGACAGACAGACAGACTTTAATATTAATATTATTGGTATAGATTAAAAATTTCATACGCAATTGTTGAGATCGTCTTTCCACACATAGGGGAATCAACTAAAACTTCGTCTACGGAATCGCCATTTGAATACATTGAGACATAGTAAACGTCCATTGGTTTTTCAACTATGTAATCATAAAAAATAGTCATCTCTGACCCCCTTGTCAATCAACCCCTGTAATGATTACAATTATGTCTGATGATGTTTTCGATATTACAGTTGCGGCCACCAATCGGCACCACGCTAACGAGTTCTGAAAATTCCGGATTAGTGAGGTATTTTGATTTTACATTCTAACGCCACGAATATTGTATGTAAAACGCTTGGGATAAATCACGTAATTTAAATTATGCCTATTATTTATACTTTTCATCTAAAATGTTATTACTAGATATGTTATCTTTTACCTTTTTATATCAGCCTTAGTGTGTATGCATAAATCGAATAAGGAATTAATGGATAAGAAAAAGAAAAATTAAAAGATATCTATTACTTGTAGTTACTTTATTATCTTTATTTATATATTAATTTCTATTGTACATAATATAGAACATTTCACACTTTAAATTATGACTACAGATTAAATTTATAAAAGGTTTTAAAATTTTTAAATAAAAAATAGCTTATTAGTTTTATTGTTTATTAAATAAATATAAACCTAAGTGTAGATAAATTACTAGCTTGAAAAAATCGCTCATTATAATATACCCAACAATAGACAATAAAAAATATATGTATAGACAATAAAAACAAATTTGCAACATATTATGCAATTTACGAACATTTCTAATATTATTATAATTATAGTATGTGTACACATTAAAATTTAATATAATAATATTTTGCAAGTATTTAGAATAGGTAGCAAATAATATCAACCTTAGTAAATCGATTTTATTCAAATGTACATATAAAAATACTTATTTGTTCCTTGTTTTAGGTTATACGTCGCATCCATACATTCAGTAAAGTCGTTACTACACACGTTACATACATCGTTGATCATATTTTACTCAAACTTGCCCTCTTATTCAGTGATGCAATTTAAAAATCAATGCAATTTGACTGCTCAAAATTCGATTTCCCAAATCCAAGGCGCATTAACCCGTATGCGAAATTCCAAATGGTTCAAGGTTTTTAAGGAATACATGACCAATAAAATGACATTTACACCAACTTCCATGTGTAGAATCACTCTTACTTTAACACCATATTTTACTGGTATTTTCATTTGACATAACTCATATTTACATATTTTTAACATATCATAAATGTGTATAATATCAAGTATATTAGCTACCTCTTTAGATATTCCTCTAATTGACTTTCCATTTTTCAATACGTTCTTATTCCAAATTCTAATATTTTTAAAATTTATATTCGAAATTTTGAAAAGAGCAGCCGCGGAGTTTATGCTTGCTCTTCTCGGTAGGAACGAGTTCTCGGAGTCGACAATTCAAAAGCACTTGTTAACAAGTTTACTTGAATAAAGAATATTTTAAATTTGATATAATGTTTGATTGATGATTTGTTTCAAATTAAGTTTGTGCTAATAACTATCAAAATAATGAGCAAATATCAAAAAAATAATGTTTGTGATATGTTCTTGTGTTCAAAATACAATAAATACAAAGAATATAAAGAACGTTATTTAAAATATGAATGGGCCTAATGGAACAAATAGAAACATTTCATATTAATTTAAAGATCCATAAATATAAATTACGAGAAAAAAACTTTTATCTTCAAATTGATTTAATTTTAATTCAATAAATTTTAAAAATTAATACTTGTTTGATACCTTCTTTTTGAATTTTCACTTGTAATATAAATATCACGCCCTAACGATAGCAAAACTTACCACATTTAAGAAGTGAGAGAGCAAATTAAATCATATACCAGCCATAAATGTAGAAAGTAATATCAGTTCACTGATATACAATACTTGTTGTCCAGCCACGCGTTGCTATGGCACAGCCTGGTTTCGAATCCCCTTAGAAACAGAAATCAATAATTTAAAAAAATGCTCCGCGAACTTTACAGGATCACCTGCGGGGCTATTCTGAATTGTTTTTCTAATTGAAAATTTCATTAAAATTGGTTCAGACACCGAGTGTATATAGGACATACAGAAAAACATTAATTTTTATATGTAACAATAAACATATATTCAGGATTATTAGCACAAAAAATATTGCCTTACGTTAGGCCAAAGTCCAGTCATAATGAACTCCATGCGCCTTATTCCCTCAGTCATGTTATAATCACGCTGTTCTAATTTCCTCACATGCTGCTTACCATTTAATTCGGATTTGTATATCGAAATGTTTGGATATTGATGGGACCAGTTTCCACTTGGGTGGTACGCGGGTTCGTCCGTCGGATCAGGTAGCGTGGATCGACTGCTTGCTCGCTCTTTGCCTCTTGTGCTCTATCAATGTATTATGCTTGCTGCATCTTTTATACAAGAACTACGGAGACGTTTCACTGGCTGAATTGGATTTGGACGAATATTATCTCAGTTATCTAAATTAATAATTAAAAAAGCATGATTTTTGTCTGTGATTTAGTAATTTAACTTACCGGCCTAGCCTATGCCTAGGGTTGCCACCCGTACTATATTATATAGTATTGTACTATATTTTAGTCAATTGTACTATATATTATAGAAAAATAGTATAGGACGAATAATACTATATTTTATCACTAATTCAATTGTCGCGCTTTTTTTTATCAACTGTGAATGGAACGCACCCGCAGCACTGCATAGGGAATGTTTGAACGGAACTCATCCATGAATTTACGGGGCTTAGTTAGTTAGTAACTCTAACTCCTTTGTCATTGTCCAGCGAAAAGTACTAATAAATAATCATGGAAAAATAAATAACGATTGAAAATAGTAAGTAGTAGTAAAATACTATATTTTTTTGATTTAAAAAGAAAAATACTATTTTTCTTCAAAAAAAAGGTGGCAGCCCTACCTATGCCGTATAATTATTCAGGTACTCAAATACAGAAATGAATTACATTTATTACATGCTTAGTGCGTAATAAAAAACTATTTCGTATAAACTATTAGCTATTTCTAATATTTACAAAGAAATCTATTTTACATAAAGCTATTCTACTACAGTTTATACTAATCTATGTTACAGACCTAAAAATATATGAACAATATTTTAATTAAATTGTTTTGATAATTCGTATTGAATATGAGTAATAACTGAAAATAAATCTTTATTTATTATAAGATTTATAATTGTTTAATGGTTAAATATTCTGATTCGCACAAAAAAATACCGTAAACACACACACGCACACATGTTGAGTGATATCTGAGGCAGGGTTTTTGCACTTGATGTTATTTTACTTATTGAGTGTTGTGATTTGTCGTAGACTGTGGTTTTCTTTTAGTATTTACAACTAACCTGTATTATACCTTGATTATGAGCGTTACCTATATGTTACACGCTGCCAAACCAGAACGTAAAGGTGAGGAAAATGATACTACTGAATCCAATCCAGTGAATCAAAAATTATTTAGAATAATTTGAATATTAATCTAGCCTCGTTCAAAAACCTTAAATTAATGTTTTACTACTCAATTATTACGCAATTTAAACAGTCATCATCATGGTTCTGACTTTTTATCCATTTGATGAACATGATGTTTCATCGCTAGTTTTAAGTATAAAGGCTTTACCAAAAACTTTCCATATTTTAGAAGTTACGGAGCAAATTAAATCAAATACCATATAGAAATTTCTAGAAATAACAAATGTATTGCACACATAGTATAATTTATTATTAACTTGTTTTTTTATGCGCAGTTGGAATGAACAAGCTAGTGGGAGGAAGCTGCCGTCGTATAGTGAAGCACAAAAGACAAAGAGGCCTGTCACCAATTGGACCGTGAAATGTCAGTGCGGTGCGAGGAAAGTGAACGGTTTGACGAATGACGACAACAGACTGACAGACAAACGAACGGACTCCGTACAGCTTAAGTCAAATAGTCGAGTCGGATCTAAATACCTTCAAGCCTTAGCGACCACAACGGAGAACAGAAGATACATCAGACGTGATTCATCTGTGGGCGAGAAATCCGATAGGAAGAATCTCTACACCACGCGATCGAGATCAATAGAGAACTTTCACAACCAGCACTATCTCTCGACTGAACCTTTGCTAGCTAAAACTGCTGTTATAGAAGAGACTTCGATCAAACATCACACGTCATATGGCGACTTGTATAACGGCAGAATCAGTAGCAAGGAAAGTGTTAACGGTAACAGACACAGTCCGAGTTTAAACGGTCAATCAACGGATACCGATTACAGTTCAGACGGGGGATACAAGTCCCTTCCATCGTCCATCAATTACAATGGTTGTTCTCCTAAGAAAGTAAGCGGCATACCACGGAGATCTATCGAACAGAAATTGATTCCTCCGAAGCAGGTTAGAGCGAGTGCCATTTAAATTCACTTTCCTTGTAAAGGCATAAAATCGACTCATCGACTTCACCAGTGATGATACGCGTTAATAAACTTTTACAAATGAGAAACGAAGAAGAATGACGATGAAGTCGTTGGAATAATTGTGATGTTCGATGTTCACTGTGGGATTCTCGGGAATTTTATAGAATAACAAATATTAAATCGGTAGTGTTTAAAATGCACATCCATGCTTGGTTTTGACGTTCCTAACCAATAATTGATTTGGGCCTTTACCTGTTATTTGTGTTTGGAGATTTCCAATAATTCTTAGTATTAGTATTGTATCAGGGGTATCTCACATATTTTAGTATATTCCTCGCAGTGAACGTTATAAACCAGTTATATTAATTAACAAACATTGGTTCGCTGCGATGAATGTTACTTTTTTTAAAGACGCGATATATAGTTCGGTTATTCCTGAAAATAGTTCTACAAATACGATATCATATAATCTTTGTTACTACTGTAAATTAGAAATCTCTCGGCCAATCAACGGTGGTTAAAATGTCATAAAGATTATTATGTAAAATCTGGACTAGTATCTTATAATTTTTGAATCATCTATCTATTGTCTTATAAACACGATGTTTAGCTTCTAATAACTTAATTATAAATCATGCAACTCATAGATGTATGTTTTAGTTACAGCTGAGTCTCATCGGCGTTAAAATTAAGTATGGAAGTGTTTTAATTTATACGTGTTAGATTCCCGAGTATCAAACACCGCTGTGCCATCTGCCATTGCCGCCACAGTTAAAAAAACACCAGTGCTAGGCTTGACCGCATTCACATTGTTCGCGAGGCTTATATTAAGATTTTACTTTTTGGATGCCAAATTGTAATCAGTGTATATTTAAAATTTAGAATATTCATAATTGAATGTCCATTTTCGATGTTTGACGTGGAATGTTCACTATTTCGTTGCCGATTGCTTTGAGCAATTTATTTATATTCATTAAGCTACTATTTGACCCCTGCTGTACATTACAGTTAGCGGACATACTAGAACCGGGAGCTATATTTTGTAGATTTTAATTTACAAATTTGTATACAGGCTATAAAATGTTATCATAGATTTTCTATTGTAGACATACTACTAGATAATGCTGTAAGTTGTGATAAGAGTGGCTGTAAGAACTTTCATTTTCGTCATCCTTACCCTTAATCTGTATATTGTCAAATAATTTAGCTGAAACTATTTATTCGTTATCCCAGTTAATGTTATTTAGACAAAAATAGGTATCATATAGGTACAAACTTACACGCTTGTAAGGCATTTTTATATTCCCAATGTCATTTTGAAAGCATTTGTCTAATGGATTTTAATGTTAAAATGTATTTTAGCGTTTGAGTATAGTGAAATTGTAATCTTCCATAAAACTTTAACTTATAATAAATGATACTGATCGGAACTCTTGTAACAATTGTATTATTGGTTTGTCTTTCGATTATCTTATTGTTATAATTATTTTTACATCGAGACATGCGTAGATGGATTTTAAACATGGATTTGTGAATAGACATTTTATTTATTTTTACTTCAATATTTATGAAATTAATCAAATATTACATAAGTTTTGACCTTTCAAACCATTGAAAGATCGAAAATTATAATAATTTATTTATTTGATGTCACGTATTTTCTTATACATCAATGTAATTATTAAATATTTTATCAATTAAAAGAATTATTGAATAACTGCATTTTAATGCATTTAATTTAAAATAAACTGATGAAGTAAAACTATATAGGTAAATGTGTTTCTATATACTTATCTAAATCTGTTAACTTATTGACAGTTGCTAATTTTTTTTTTTAAACCTGACTAAAAACACCGAAGCATTAGTCATATCAACAAAATCTAATAATATCTGTACCTAATAATCACATTTTGCATAAAAATAAATGGAACACTGAATTTTTTATTCTGTTTTATATATTTGCTTAAACCTTTAAATAACAATGTGACCGTTATAATAATAAAATATTTTCTTAAATAACGTAGGAAAAAATACATTAATGTAAAATAAATTACAATTGACTTACAGTACTAATTTAGTTGAAATTAAAATGTGCGGATATCTAAATTTTTTTATTATTTTAATACTTGACATATGTATCTCTAAAAAAATCAAGTTTTTAAAATAAATGAAACATAATGTATTCATTAACCACGATGATAAGTAACGATATGTAAATATTTGTCGAAACGGAACGTTGTTGACAGCTTATATAAATATCGCATTATGTGAATGAATTTGATCTGTTTTAAATTTCTTTATCGTAAACTCTAGCGATTAGTGCTCCGAATTCGAATTTCAAACCTCCACTAAGTTTTAACCGAATACCCAAAAATTTTAAAACAAAAGTGAAAAAAAAACCCTTTTAATGAGTTAATGCTATCAAACTTCTTACAATTTTAACAAAATTTTTAATTAGGTCTATACTTACCGCAGAATATGGTGGCATGTATGATGTAATAAATAAATGTTAAGGTAACCAGTGTTACAAGAGCTCTGGCAGATCGTAACCCAGCGAAATGCGAAAGCATAACATCCTATTGATACCTAATGTTATCATATACGTCATACATATGCATACTATTATGTACTTACGCTACTTATGTCGGTATATTGCGTAACATCGCTCCACTATTACTTAGTTAAATAAGACGCCCATTAGATTTAACAAATATATTATTAATTTAAAAATCAATATTTGTTCCAATAAATAATTTTAATTTTGCTTTTCTCCTTTTTTACTTTAACTCCTCTATGACTATCTTCGTATGAATCTACAAATTAGGTATAGTGATAATAAAGTAAAAAAACTATTAACTTCATCATTACTACAACCGACTAAAACCACAAAGCCCAGTGAAAGCTGCGAAGCGTGTACAGGTGTTACATCTTTACCTTAAACAAAATCTAAATTTTAAATTTAATAAATTATAAATTTTAGTTTACACGTAATTTATTTAATAAAGTATCAAAGTAATATATACATTTAATTTATCATCGTAAGTAGGTATATCTAACAAGGATATTTTTCTTTTACACGTATCCAATAAATAAGCATTTTCTTAAAATCAACCCATTTAGTCTCTTCCGACAACTCAATTTGGCATTGACGATAACAAAAATCATTTATATTAAATTGATCGACTATATGAATTCAAAACAGACACCTAAGTTCACGCATGATAGAGCAAAAAGCTTGTTTTATATAAGCCGTATAATAAATTGCATATAAAACTCATTACAAATTCAATTAATTGTGACACCGGGAAATTATAATTAACGTTTGAACTACGTACTTACACGCCATTACATTCAAATACCATGTGTGCAACACGCACTTTACCTACCGTTTAATTACAGTGAGCACGAAGAAATATGTGATAAGAAAGCAAAACCTAAGCTATATAGAACACAACCTAATGTATCTCTGTTCACCCGCTAACGATAATCGATGAGAACCTGGTGACAGATTAATAGCAATAACCATTCATATTTCTTGACCCAAATACGACTCGACCACCTAACCAACATTGCTATCAGTGCGTTTTTTCACTGGCTGGCGTAGTGGGTAGTGACCCTACCTTCAACTCCGCGGGTTCGATTTCCGCCGAGGGCCAACATGTTCTATAAATGAATTTGTTGGTCTTTGAGCCTGGGTGTATATTTGTAATTAAGTATGTATTTGAAAAATATATAAGTATATATTCATCAGCGGTCTGTCAACCATAACACAAGTATTAAATTACTTTGGGGATGGACGACCGTGTGTGTAAGTGTCCCACATATTTATTTATTTATTTTTCATAATAAACAGGACCACCCAGCCTTTTGTCCCTAATGTATTGTGTATAGAAAATAAGCTTTTTTCATTAATCACCCGATCACGGTTCCCTAAAGTTCACGTTTGAATTAAAAGTTATTAATATACCTTAAAATACAGTGGCGTTGTTGTTTAATTTCAAATAATTTATAGAGGAAAGCGTTATTTAACCAAATTCCAAATTATTATTTTGCTATAATCTTCGTTTAAATAAAAAATCTGGATTATAGCAAAATAATTCTCAAATGACTTGTAAAAATTTCAATTCAATCCGATTTTTTTGAATACGGCTGTTCGTGTTTGTAACGAGTTAATAAGCTATCATCATCATCATCTTCCTGCCCTTATCCGACTCTAAGTGGGGTCAACACAACATGTTATAATCATGCTGTCACATGATTTGGCTGCGTTTTACGACCGGCCGCCTGCCTGACGTCAACTTACCTCTGTCGTATTTTACGACACCTCGGTAAAAAAAGAGGGTGATCTATTCTACTAAACCGGATACCACACGGTGGGTCAACTTACCTTAGTCGCCTTTTACGACATCTCGGTAACAAATGAGGGTGGTACTATTCAAGTCAGCCGGATACCACACGGCGTGAGTTAATAAGTTATGTGACTATGTATTTATAAAATAGTAAGAAATTCTATAAATTTTAACTAAACAAAACCGGTAATTCGGACAATCTAAAATTTATAAAATGATTCTATGACATTACAAAATACTTTTTCTTTTTATAAACCTAAAAAGGTCTTACATCTAGATTATGTAAAATTAATCATTCATGTATGTACATTGGGATTCTAATTACAATACTAATAGTGCCTTTAATATTGGTTCTATAATTGAATAATTAACTAATGAGCTAATAAAATTATCAGAAATAGTATTTCGGTTACCATCAATGGTGGATCTAAAAGTTGGCGTCGCGTCATAAGTCGCGTTGGGGTTCACTGACGATCTTGAACCTTGGACAAGCTATGATAAGCTCTGCATACACGAAGAGCGGCGGCCGGTCACTCTGCTATCGGCGCGCGGTCGCTTAACACGGCCATACTAGAAGACGCAACACGTTCTAAACAGAATATATTTGTATATACCATGTGTAGAGTGTCATAATTCAAATATTACGTGAAAGTACCGTTAATTTTTACTAAGACGTCGGATGTTTGGCTATTTGAAGGTAGGTGTAAAGTTATATTTAAGTCAACACAATCACAAGAGATAGCATAGTGAAAGTAAAAACTGTCTAAACTATGAACATCATTTTGTCATTTACTATGTATGTTTTGTTAGTGCAAAATACGATAATAATTTCGCTTAATTTTCGAATAACAAAATCGATAAATTGCTAAATAATTAAAATTAGATGAGATTAAATGCTGTTTTAAATAATTCTGTTTTATTTGTTAAAATTTTTTAGATGCAATATTATATAAAAAATATACGATAAATTAATAAAATTTCTCGTTCCCTAAAAAAAATGGGTATATTTAATTCTATTTACCCCAATTTATTTTTAAGTGTGGCCCAAGCTTTTATTGTGCGAAATTTGTGTAACAGAAAGACACAAAAAGAAAGTAACCCTGTTATCCCATACGGATGATTACTAATCAACTACCACCCCGGATTACCAATGAACGACCGCTTATGGGGATGTCTTTTAAAGGGATTTCTACACCATGCAATCTTGTAACGTTGGGTCCAGCTAGGGCACGGAACATCACTTCGATGCATTTTTCCCGTACCGTTACCGGGATACCGGTTCCCCATTCTACTACTTTAGTGGGCCAACATCTTTTTGCTTATTATTATATGTCCTAAACATCGCCATTCCAGGTTCATTTTACTGTGAACTATGTTAGTTTATTTGTTTAACGGTTCTGCATATTTAGCTGTTTTTAACATAGAACATGTAACTTTATTTTTCGGATGAGGCGATTTGGTTGTTGTTTTTACATACTCTTATAAATGTCAGTTTAGCGCTGTAGATTAACAAGTTAGAATAACAAAATAGGAAAGAAATGACTTCATGGCAGCCGCCGTGTGGTATTCAGCAGAATAGAATAGACCACCCCCATTTCTTACCGAATGTGTCGTAAAGGCGACTAAGGTTGACGTCAGGCAGGTGGACATCCGTAAAATACCTAGCCAAATCTTGTTACAATACTTGTTAATACATGTTGTGCCGACCCCACTTAGAGTGGTATAAGGGCATGAGAATGATGAAATAGACTTCGTGGCAGATTCATCTCGCAGAGTCACTTTTATCAAATGAAACAGGTATACAAATACGCAAATGTATATAGTTCGCTTAAGGTAAATATTTACGGTCAGTTACTAAGTCGGTTTTATTTTACGATTGTGTTCATAAAATTGTATGCAACAGTGTACTATTGGCCAATGCTGTTGCACTACAAACTAGTTTAGACTCAAATAGGCAATTACGGTAATCAGATTTTATAGCGCATAAAAAATAATTTATGACATCCAATTTCACTTTGCTTTGCGAATTTTTTCGTCGCGTCAGACATACTAATGCTAAACATACCTAATAAGAATTTAATATAATTACAATGTAACCTTCTACCCTTATCCCACTCTAAGAGGGGTTGGCACAACATGTTATAAATACGTTCTCACATGATTTGGCTACGTATTTTACGACGGGCCGCCTGCCTGACGTCAAATTACCTTAGTCACCTTTTACCACACCTCGGTAAGAAATGAGGGTGGCCTATTCTACTCAGCCGGTTACCACACGGCGGATCAACTTACCTTAGTCACCTTTTACCACACCTCGGTAAGAAATGAGAGTGGCCTATTCTACTGAACCGGATACCACACAGCGGATCAACTTACCTTAGTCACCTTTTACAACATCTCGGTAAAAAATGAGGGTGGCCTATTCTACTCAGCCGGATACCACACGGCGGGTCGATTTACCTCAGTCGCTTTTTACTACACCTCGGTAAAAAATGAGGGTGGCCTATTCTACTCAGCCGGATCCCACACGGCGGGTCGATTTACCTTAGTCGCTTTTTACTACACCTCGGTAAGAAATGAGGGTGGTCTATTCTACTCCGGATACCCACACGGCAAATTACAATGTAACGTCTATTCGTCGTTAAATGGATCACAAATATTGATTATCTTTGGATTTAATGTAATTCTATAGATAGTATAGATTTCCTTAACGCGGAATATTGTGCCGATTACTCCAAAAAATTTGATTGGACCTTCTAAGGTCTCCCTACTCTGCGTATTGGAAATTCACCATTGAAAATATCTGAAAACAACAATGCCTACGAGTAGGGCTGCCACCCGTACTATATTATATAGTATCGTACTATATTTTAGTCAATTGTACTATATATTATAGAAAAACAATATAGGACGAAAAATACTATATTTTATCGTTAATTGTACTGTCGCGCTTTTTTTGAATTAACTGTGAATGGAACGCACTCGCAGCGCTGCATAGGGAATTTTTGAACGAAACTCATTCATGTACGTACGAGGCTTAGTTACTTGGTAACACTTACCAACCCCGCTCCCCGACGCTAGTAGAGCTTTTGCGCTCTACTCTACGCATTTCGCAACCTTGGCGATGCTTCTGCGCTCGCCCGTCCCGACCGGTGACGCTGTAAAAGCCGTTAGGGCTAACAGCATATAGTCAGTTCGAAAAAAAAAAATACCAACCCCTTTGTAATTGCCACATGACAACGTCACTTTATCAATTAATGTTACGCAAACGAACATTGAGGTTATTTTCGACTGTTTATTATGATTTAAATAACAACAAAAACATGGAGAGTGATGATGCTTCTTGCACGCCTCCTAAGAAGAAAGAAAGAAAAGAAAAAGACTTTAAAAATGCTCATGGAAAAATAAATAATGATTGAAAATAGATGTATACTATTTTTTTCCTGAATTTTGTCAAAAGTACTATATTTATTTTTTAATTTAAAAAAAATACTATTTTTCTTCAAAAAAAAAGGTGGCAACCCTACCTACGAGTTCTCCAAACGACCCTTCATCAACATTAAACGTACGAGTCATTAAGATTTGCCTAAGTACATATCTTATTTCAACTAAACTTTAACTTTGACTGGCCCGTTGGCGCAGTGGGTAGTGACCCTGCCTTCAGCTCCGCGGGTCGCGGGTTCGATTACCGCCAAGGACCAACATTTTCTATAAATGAATTTGTTGGTCTTTGAGCCTGGGTGTATATTTGTATTTAAGTATGTATTTAAAAATATATTTTCACCAGTTGTCTGTCACCCATAACACAAGTATTAAATTACTTACTTTGGGGACGGACGACCGTGTTTGTAAGTGTCCCATATATTTATTTATATTTATTAACAGTATACAATAAATTGAATTTAAATGATAATTATTTACAAGTAATAATCTTAATATTTTTCGAATTTTAAATCCATATCAAATAGTCCATTGGTCTAAATTTTCCGTTGCAGAACACGTGTAACAAAGGCAAAAAAATAAACTTTGACATTTTTGAATCGATTATTGCAATCTAAAAAACATATTAAAACATGACAAACACATTAAACATTTAAACACTTTAAAACATATTATTTTAAAATCTGAGATAGCCCAGCGGTAACACCTTTCGACTCTTTCGAGGGCACGGGTTCAAACCCTGGGCAGGCTGAGTTTCTATTAAACGCATGTGTCTAATTGATAATTGCCATTTATCACATCACATATATAACAAAATATGTCTATGAAAGATACCAACAGTATCTGTAGCTATCAGAGGGCTGGACGGGGCATTGCCGCAGGGCCCCAAAGCTTAGGGCCCTCTGTCGTACAAGCCCCCCTCCCTCTGATGTATGTTGATGTTATAAACATGCTGTAACATGATTTGGCTGCTTTTTTACGACCGGCCGCCTGCCTGACGTCAACTTACCTTTGTCGTATTTTACGACACCTCGGTAAAAAAGAGGTTGGTCTATTCCACTCAGCCGGATACCACACAGCGGGTCGACTTACCTTAGTCACCTTTCACGACACCTCGGTAAGAAAGAGGTTGGTCTATTCCACTCAGCCGGATACCTCACGGCGGGTCGACTTACCTTAGTCGCCTTATACGAAACCTCGCTAAGAAATGAGGTTGGTCTATTTTACTCAGCCGGAGACCACACGGCGGGTCGACTTGCCTTAGTAGCTTTATACGACACCTTGGTAAGAATTGATAGTGGTTTATTCTACTCAGCCGGATACCACACGGCTATCACTGATTAAACGACATAAGACATATTTAATGACATAATAATAATAATTCACATACGCCGTGTGGTATCCGGCAGAATAGAATAGTACCATCCTCATTTCTTACCGAGGTGTCGTAAAAGGCGGCTAAGGTAAGTTGACCCACCGTGTAGTATCCGGTTAGTAGAATAGACCACCTTCTTTCTTACCAAGGTGTCGTAAAATACGACAGAGGTAAGTTGACGTCAGGCAGGCGGCCGGTCGTAAAAACGCAGCCAAATCATGTGACGGCATGTTTATAACATGTTGTGCCGACCCCACTAAGAGTGGGATAAGGGCAGGAAGATTTTTTAATAATAATAATTCACATATAACGTTTCTAATGTATCGTTAAATCTTGATTCAGAATCGCACAATAAAGATATCATCTAGATCGTGTTTCGTCTGTCTGCCGCTTACAAATACTTGGTGACCTCATGGCCACTAACACGACATGGCCGATGCAAAAAAAACGAATGCAGGATCTATTTTCAGCGCATTGGAATAACAATATATAAAATTCTCTTATTTATTTTCTTTTCATTATTAGTTGATTTCTTTGTGTCGCAACGTTACTAAAACTGAACAATTATAACAATCTATTAATTACCCTTTTTACGTACACTTTACTATAGAAATCATAACGTACTAAACCAATGTAGCTGTGAGATCAAAAGATTGAATCTAAGTTATGTTTAAGGTATGAAAACCAAACAACTAACTCTGTCTATTGTCGCTTAATCACCAAGATTCAACGCAGGAGAAATCAACTAGGAACAGACCCTAGTTATCCGAATCTATCCAAAGTAGACTGCTATAAAATATTTTTTTAATTCTATTTAACAATAATTCAAATTCTAATTCAAATTCTAATTCAAATTTCAAATTCAACATATTCTTTATTCAAGTGGACTGTAAACAACAGTACTTTTGTATCGCCAAATGTTTTAAAGAAGCTACCACTGATTCGGAAGTATGCACTGTGCTCCTGCCGAGATGAACCAACAAGACACTCGGCCGATTTTTCAACAAAAAAATAATACAATTTGATGGTTACAAGTTAGGCAATCGTTTTCGTAAACATCGTACCGTTACAAGTTATCGTAAAAATTTTCATTGTTCCAAAATCCAATTAGATTATTTTGGAAAAAATCATTTTGTGTTAATCTGTCCTACTTGCCTTAGTTAGGCAAGTAAGTTGTTTCAACTAATATTGTTGGTTATAGTCTTTTTACAGAGTCCCTTTTTCTGGTGGGATCTCTAAAGCTCTTTTCACGACACCGAACCTTCTTACAAGTTCCGTAATTAGAAGACAGGATTCTTATCTATATGTCATCGCTGGCAACACCCACTGTGCGAAGACTTTGATCTCTATCAATTACAATAACTATAAATATAGTTAAATATTTGTCACACGAAGTTAAAGGTTAGCGATTGTGGCTTATCGCGATAAATAGGTTGAATAGGCATTGATACACGCTCGGTGCAAGTTTATTCAATGCATAGTAAAACTTCTGCGATAGCGGCCGTCCGATAATATAAGTAGGTAATCTACAGCAGCCTTGACTTCTACCATTAAATAAATATACTTTTTAGAATGAGTAGGTAAGGTGAGAAAGCAGGAAAGGCAAAACCAACAAATTTATTTTTATTTAGTCTGTAACTTAAGGTGCAAAAGTTAAGGTTTTACAACAAGTTTCACCTGCAAATTCCTTCGGACATATTCAATTATCACACTCTCAATTATTTACTATTATTTGTGTTTTTCGCTTTCGTATTTTTTTATTATATGTATGTATATATAATGTAGCTTACTTATTGTTCTAAATTTAGTCAAGTTTGCAGCGTATTATTCGTTACAGCATAACACAGTAACTATATAATTTCGAGTGTACAATTATCATCCTGCCAGAAGAATTCGGTTTTCTTATTCATTAATTTCAAAAGAAAAGTAAAGGAATGAAATATAAAAGTTCAACAAACGATTAGAATAGCATTATATAGCTCAATTAATTAATTAGGCTCTACCATCTTTTATTACACGTGTTACTAAGATATCGCAATCATCGTTTGCTAAATCTTATTGACAACGAAGGTTAATAAACTTTCGATTTTATCTTCTATCGCGATAAAATGGTTTACAATATCCAATCAGCAGTTTTCGTCTATTTATTTTAACAAGTGAACAATTTACTAATTTTACTTAACATTATGAAAACCGTAGAGACTTGTGCTTAGTGCTAATGTCGTTCATAACACAGCATATACTACAATATTTCACGATTGTTTGGCATTTTTTATGTAAAGAAATTAGGCAAGTACCATGAAATATTAAAAAACCAAGATTGAGCAAGTATTCGTTTAATTTAAATGTGATATATTTAGCTGTCGTGTTAACAAAATCCCGCGTTAATAGTTAGACCAAGGTTTTTTTATAATGCAAATATCCTTTAGGAGTTTATTCTTCAACGATACGCTGGGGTAAAGTTTTGACTTTGTATTGCATTTTTATAAGGCTTGTTATCTCTAATACTACGACTACCTTTTTTATTTTTATCCGACTCTACTATAATATTGTTATCTAGTGTTCCGCAATAGTCCGTCCCTATGGTTTGAGCCCAGCAAATTATCATTAACATCTAATTGAACTATGGTGCTATATTATATATTGATTATTGTTTTGTCATTAATTGCTTACAGTATATGTTTTCAAAATGAGACGAGAGAAGCTCGACCTACGCACGCGGTTGCGCGAGGAGCTCTATACATACTGTGCATTTTGTATAGCGGTCTCTGCATTGCCGGCGCTGGCTTTATCATACGTGGGTATGTAATTCGAATTTCAAATATTCTATATTATAGTATTCTCTTATGTTATATTGCTGTTGGAAAACGGTCAGTAGATGTTTCTGTTGCAGCATCATACAAATTAGAGTAACGTCAACGCGCTCTAGTAGGTTAAAAAAATTCCCACAAAGTAAACTACTATTTTTACTATACTTTTTATTACCAATTTCTTACAGGGACAAAAAATATCAAACGTGATTAAAAATATCCGTAATGAGCTATGGCCTAGCCAAAAAAACGTACTATACTTATTTAATATCTAATATAAATATATAAATAATTAATGAACTTTACAAACTATTTAATAATTCAATTTAATAACTGACTTAAAATAAACTGAAATAAATTACAAAACCACATTATTATGAAATTATTTGTTTAACAAGCTGTGCCAATAATTTAGGTATCTTGTTAAGCTCGCAAAAGAGACAACCGAATTGCCATAACATATTTTGCTAAGTTCATACCAACAAAGTTAGAGCTATAAATAATATTTGTGTGCCAATTAACATATAAAATGATTACTAATTATTATCTATAGTTACAAAATAGTGTCGTAATATATTATTCTTGATAACAGTTAAAAACGTTACATTGTTATTGCATCAAGTATTTTGGTTTATTATTACTATAACGACTTTCATCAACTTATAGTAAAGGAGTTATTATTTAGCCATTGACACAAAAACTTCTGAATATAGGATTAGTGAATGATGTTTCATAATATCTTTATCTGTGCTCGTATATAATAAAATCCAAAGCTAACTTTGTTAAGTTAACTATGGGTCAACCGTTTAACTCATTCTTTGCCTGCTGTACAAGGGCGCGAAGGTAAGGTGAGAACGGGGACTGTGGGCGGGTTGCGGGCGGCTAAACGGTTCGCCTATAGCTAAATTTATAAAATATTGTTTATAATATATACCAAAATTATTATATTATCAACCGCGTTAAATACAAACTTATTTCTTACCTCTTAGCATTAATGGTTTTTGCAGCGTTAGCACATGGGCCAGCTAAACAACGCAAAAACATCGCCGATTAAGCATTAAATCTAGAGGGTAGTAATATATAAATATTCTATTAGCACAGAATAACATCGCCCTAAATGGACCTTCTGTCTTAGGGTGAGAGTAGCATATTGAGTAATTGAATTCTTTAGTTAGCTTTATCAAAATATTTATTATTTTGGATCATACAAATACGTCGTGACATAAACACGTAGTTGCGTATGTTCCTATTTTAACTTCATATCTTAAAACGAACATTATTACTGTTTCAGTGGTACGAATAAGTAAACATTTATGGTTAAAGCTATTATCAAGTAGATACCCTAGTTTCGAGTTCATCAAAACTGACACAGTTAGATCGCTGTTGGACACACACAGGAACCAAGGCATTATTAATGTACTTTTATGTATAAAAGGTGAGTAGATCTTCATAGATTTCAAAAACCGTTCTTATTGGTTTTTCCATGAAAGCTCGTATTTGTATGATAGAGTCAAATAAACAATAAACAATTACGCAAACAGTTGCTAGCATATTTAACTTTTGCCTAATTATCAACATAATTAAATTTAATTATTCGTAGGTACGTTAAATACCGAAGAGATAAGAAATGAATTGGTGCGACATGTGATAGATCGTCGAGATGACAGAGGAGAGTTGATGTTTCCTAGATTACGTCATTTGCTGGTATCGAGTTGGGGGAATTATGCTTGGGACGCCAATATAACATTCCGACTTGAAAACCATTTCGTCATGGCTAACGGAGTTTATCGAGGTCGTCCCGTATCTGACAGTAATATACAGGTAATAAAATTAGTAGATTGAAATAATCTTCTGTCTCATTAAATAAGTACTCACCTTCATTGCAGCTGAAACATGTTATTTTCCAGGATTATGTCAGCGAAATTATATCTAAATATTTTCCAAGTGACCAACCGCCGTGGCAGTATATATTAATCCCCTGCGTCTCCATTGAACCAAAGTATTACATTTTAGTTCGAGTTCATCATCTGCTTCTCACTGGAAAAAAATCACTTAACATCGGTGATTTGTTGATGGTACAGAACATACCAAGTCAGATAGTCGAGCAGACGGAGTACAATCAACAAAGCCCATTGGCAAAGCTGTTTCCATCGCCCTCTGCGATACCGGAGCTTTGGGAGAAAGTGAATGAAAATCTGTCGAATATATGGAACGAATTCATATCCGAATATGATCCAACGGAGAGCCCACACTCTATGAAAAGTCTACCTGGAGTTTTTCATGTAGCAGGCATTGTTTTGATATCCACTGCGAACGCTTTAAGAGAAGTGACTAAGAAGAGAACAGCAGAAAGAGATCGGCAGACTGAAATAATAGCTAAGGCATTTTTGTTTGCAGTTCAACGTGAATGCAAGAAAAGAAATTTAACTATTCCAAAAGTAAGTCTTCTGGTGTAGATATCTTTTTATAATACAATTGTCAATTTTGTTTTTAAAGTTTTAATTATTTCAGGTGATAATATCACCGTTCATAACATTTGATCCCCGAAAGTGGCCACAAAAACTCTTTGGGGCTACATACAAAACAACAAGAGTTTTTCTGAAACTTCCAGTAACGATTAAGGATGAAATCATAGCCTTAAATGATCTCCGAACGACGGGACAAGTAAGACAAATAAATACACTGACTTGGAAGTACGGAGATATTGGACAACTTTGTGTAAAAGCTACTGCAGAAGCGTGGCGAGGTCTCGTTGAGATGTATCGAGCTCCAGCAAATTTCTGGACGGACACTATACGTGCAGATGATGGGAAACGACATATTCTTCAAACTACTTCATTATGCGGAAGAAAGGTATTAATAATTTTTTGCCTATATTGTTTTCAGACTCTAAGACTTCATTTTGCTATTCCTTCACTAGCCAGAACCCTCAGAATTGAACGGCAAATATTTATTCAAATGTATAAATCGTTTTTTCTCTTCTTGTCTCCTGCAAGAGAAAAAAAGATTCTTGTAGTTATAAAAATATAATCTAAGTCAATCTATTTTAAACATCAGCTCTCTAGCTGCTGTTCTTTCAAAACAGTGGAGTCTTGTTCCCTAGGAAGACTCACAAACTGTTTCTTATAGGTAGCTTCATGGTCGCGCCCAGTGTCCAGAGAAGGAATAGAACGCGCGGCTCGTGCGTTACAAGTTTCCTCTACAGACGTGGCGTTATTTGCCACCACTGAGGCCTTGCGCGCTTTCTTTGAACACACTCAGAATGAAGCACCTGACTCCATACTCATCACCGCTAGGGCTGCGTCAGAGGAATTCCTATATACATTTGCAGAGGGCAACGGGAAAAATTATAAAAAGTCGCAAACAGGAGGTAAATACATTAAATTTTATGTAAAGCTATATTTTTAATAATCGAATGACAACACAAATTTAACGTCCCTACGCCCTAACTGAGTTACCCTAATCTCATTTATTCGCGTTGCAGCCTGATAATTTAGTCAGCCAACGATTTGTAGTGATCCAAACATTAAAATAGCGTTCTTAAAAATAATGTGCTTACTGGCACTTTCGCAGGGATCTGACTAATAAGCTGTATATAAGATATTTAGCATCGAAAATGCTTTCAAGAGGTCAAGCCCAGTACAAAATGTTCTCATTAATTTGATTTTCCACATGTCCCTATTGATTTTGTTATGTGTTCAGGAATGGTTTGTCTATCCCTGCCCGTCGGTGCTACTCCACGTCGTATTGCTGCGGTGATAGAAGAAGCTTGTACTCGGCAAGGTCCATTAGCAGCGGCCTGGGCAGCCCAAGCTCGCTGCGGAGCACTCACTAGATCAGTGCCGTCTCCCCTTGCCAGACTAACTATGAACGTCTTGTCACGAAGATATGCTGTATCGTATGCTGAAATAAACGCTCCTGTGGAGTGTAGACCGCGGACGACGTTGTGGGGCAAGACTGTAGACTACGTGGTTTATTGGCGGCCACCGCAAGCCAATATTAGTGAGTATTATTAAAATTCTTCATATTTCATCCATATCCACTCATAATTGCCACGCAATGCCATGACAGCTAAAAGATTAGAGTGCCTGATATATTATAGTGTTCACATAAAAACCCTCATTTTTTAAATACCTACACTTTTATTATACACTAACCATTCATAAGGTAATTTATAAATAAACATGAGATTTATAAATACTCAAAGAAATAAAAAGCTGCCATATCGTAGTGCATTAGTTCCATATTTTTAGAAACCGAATTAATTCAGCTCTTCGTCTATTGTTTTTTTTGCATTAAAAAAACAGTTTCGTTCCATTCTATCAAAAACATTTGCATTCGTGAGAATCTAACACTCTTATCTTTGTGAACTTTAAAAATTAGAATACCAAGCATTTCAATTATCTAATACGAACCAAAATGTATTTTAATTTCACTACTACAACTTAGGAGAGCAATTCCATATAATATCATCAGCTTGCAATTAAACTTGCATTAAATTATGAACACCTAAGAACTATTTTAGCAACTAATATCAAAATGTCAACTAACATCTGCAGTTATATTCATTGCAGTACGCAATAAATAATGATTAATGTATTATGTAGATAATTATCTCTACTTGTGAGCTGTGCTGTGTTAGCCAAGCGGTGTTACAGTGCGACTCTTTCGAGAGGATCACGAGTTCAAACCCCGGCAGGCACCAATGAGTTTTACTATTAAAACTTATGTGTCTAATTGATAATTGCAATTTATCAAACGCTTTTCGGTGAAGGAACACATCGTGAGGAAACCTGCATATCTCTAGAGAAATCTGAGGATATATGAATTCTACCAAACCGCATTAGAGCCGCGTGGTAGGTCTTAGCTCCAACCATTCTCTCCAGGAACGAAAAGGGGAGGCCTATGGCCTCCGAATTTTCGAATGCCCAGCAGTGGGATTATAACAGACCGTTACTTTACTTTTTTATCTTTACTTGTAATTTCAGGTATGTCAATTACCGTGATACAATACGCGGACAGCGTACGTTTATCTGTTATGACGGATGCACGTTTAAGTCCAAACCACACAGTACCCGCCACTCGTTGGCCAGTCGT
Organism: Morpho achilles; assembly: GCA_947086495.1. Classification (NCBI taxonomy): domain Eukaryota; kingdom Metazoa; phylum Arthropoda; class Insecta; order Lepidoptera; family Nymphalidae; genus Morpho; species Morpho achilles. Next base: position 5,162,161 of record CAMTZB010000009.1, on the reverse strand, counting down.
TGTAGAAAAACTTGTAGATAAAGTAGACCAGGAAATAGCACGAATAGCTGCTGCCCAAGGCGAATTACCTGCTAAAGGTATCTCACATATAACTCAAAGAAGTTCTGGTCAGGAGTTCCAACAAAGTAGTCAATATGAAAAGACTGAAGAAACTAGTCAAGCTTCTCTCCTACAAGCCAGTTCAACATTGAAATAACTCCAGATCAATAAATTACTGAAAAATGAACTGAAATTATATTGTTGACACTAAATAGTGTTAATTTTCAAGCTGCAGTCGGCTTCTAAATGTTTGGATGTAATGAAATATAATGACTACCTAACCCTATGAGCTAACCCTGCAGTAAATCAATCATAAATTATATAATAGTATATAATTGTATTGTTAACTATTTTATTCTTTTTATTACGGAATGAAAGGAAGACTCAATTTTTATATAACCTTAGTATTATTGTTTTATACATAAACATAATTGTATTTGAATTGACTAAACTTGAATCCAAGTTTTTTTTATTATGATCTATTACGAAGGAGGTTCATTTCCTTATATTGCATTAGATATTTAATAATAAATGTGTGTATATTAGATTATTTTGTTATATTAAAATTAAGAAACGTTTAAAAAAATATGTCTATGATTTTATTTGTAAATATATAATCACATCACATATTACGAGGTTGGTTGACGACCTCATAAAGGTCTAAGGATCCAAGCGACAAGATCGTGTGGTATGGAGGTCCCTTGAAGATTTTGTGGGGCAGATACAGTTAATTAAAAATTATTTATTTCTTTATTATTTATGTACCAAAAACCGCCATGTGGTATCCGGCTGAGTAGAATAAACCACTCTCATTTCTTACCGAGGTTTCGTAAAGACGACTAAGGTAAGTTGACCCACCAGTATCCGGTTGAATAGAATAGACCGCCTCTTTCTTACTGAGGTGTCGTAAAATACGACTAAGGTAAGATGACGACAGGCAGGCGGCCGGTCGTAAAATATATAGCCAAACCATTTGGCATGTTGTGCCGACCCCACTTAGAGATAAGGGCAGTAGGATGATATACCATGAAAAAGTTATAAAAACATTAATAAAAAAGTACACAAAGGTCAAATTCTCTTTGACAGAGAATTATAAAAAATAAAAAATAAGACTTTATAGAAAATAATTTTATACATTCATAAAACAACAATAGACAATTTATAAATTTTTAAAAATTGTCTCATTTTGTAACTTAGCTGGCAAAGATCTCTGTCAAAGAGAATTCGACCTTTGATCATTTCACATATATTTTATAATATAACATAGAAACACCAATAACGTACAAAACATTTATTTATGATTTATGTCCTATTATTTAGATTTCTTTTTCTTTTTCTTGATTTCTGTGTCATCTTTCCTTTTTTTATTCTTTTTAACACTATCTGTGATATCTACTATTTCGACATCCATCGATTCTTGTTTATCCACTGATTTGTTTTCTTCCTCTTTAACATAACTTACACCGGGTATGAAAGGTGTAACTATTTGGAAAACAAGCTTCCTGTGTTGTAAATTCGAACTGTCGAGAGTTAGTCTAACTGTTAATTCATCGAACGTTTTGAGCACTGTGTCACCGCATATTTGAACGTTCTCCTGCAAGAAACACGAATTATACACTGTACTATACACAAAATTAGTAAGCGCTTAATATAAAAAATAAAGAAATATTAGTATCTCACAAACAAATTATTAAAAAAAAACTTTTATGTGCATGTATTGTACATTGTCCATGTTTTGAAGAAAGCCTTTACACCATAAAAACTTTTTGACATGACATAAATGACATCACCATTCTCGTACCCTTATCCCACTCCAAGTGGGGTTGACACAACATATTTTTCTTTTCCATTCTTATCTATCATTCATCAACTCTGGCACTACTTCCTTTACTTGCATGTCATACTTGATATAATCCATCTACCTACCTCTTTTTATCCCTCCCTATAGTCACATATCCATCCATATTTACATTTAAAACTCGTTTAGACACATGGTTTTCATCCCTTTTCATTATACGACCATGCCAACCCAATCTCATTTTATTTATTTCATCATCATCATCATCATCATCATCAACCTGTGTTTGTCCACTGTTGGACATAGGTCTCTCCATTTGCATGCCACTGAGCTCGGTCTTCAGCTCTCTGTTTCCAGCCAATACCAGCCACTTTGCGGATGTCGTCGCTCCACCTAGCCGGAGGACGTCCTACACTACGTTTGCCAAGGCGCGGTCTCCACTCCAGAACACGTTTACCCCAGCGGTTGTCGGTTCTGCGACAAATGTGACCAGCCCACTGCCACTTAAGCTTACTAATCCTTTGGGCTATGTCGATTACTTTGGTTCTCTGTCGTATAACTTCGTTCCGAATACGATCCTTCAGAGAAACTCCGAGCATAGCCCTCTCCATAGCTCGCTGAGCGACCTTAAATTGGTGGACCAGTCGCATTGTCAGTGTCCACGTCTCGGCTCCGTATGTCATCACAGGTAGGACGCACTCGTTAAAGACTTTTGTCTTAAGGCTTTGTGGTATGGGCGACGAAAAGACTCGATGAAGTTTCCTATATGCCGACCAGCCAAGCTGTATTCTCCTGCGAGCCTCCTTCTCGAAGTTGTTTCTACCTAGCTGTAGGACTTGTCCAAGGTAGACATACTCCTCAACAACATCGAGAGGAACTCCGTAGAGGGCAATCGGTTCCGGAATGACATGTTCATTGAACATTACTTTGGTTTTATCCAAGTTCATCCGGAGACCGATGCGAGCAGAAGACTCAGCCAGACTGGTCAGCATGTATTGCAAATCCTGTACGGTCTCAGCCACGATTACGATATCATCTGCAAATCTTAAGTGTGAGAGGTACTCGCCGTTTATGTTTATGCCCCGTCCTTTCCAGTGCAGCGTCTTAAACATATCCTCCAAAGCATTAGTGAACAATTTGGGGGAAATTACGTCCCCTTGTCTCACTCCTCGATGCAGGTGGATAGGTCCAGACTGCTGATTCTGTACTTGAACGGTCATAGTTGCAGCGTCATACAGACCTCTCAGCACTTCGATGTATCGCCAATCAATTTGGCACCGTTGCAGGGACTCCAGAACAGACCAGGTCTCGATAGAGTCAAAGGCTTTCTCATAGTCCACAAATACTAAGCACAGAGGCTGATTATACTCGTGAGTCTTCTGTATAATCTGCCGTACTGTGAAAATGTGATCTATGGTGCCGTATCCTCCTCGAAACCCAGCCTGTTCGGGGGGCTGGAAATCATCGAGTCTCCGCGCAAGGCGATTCGTGATAACTCTGGAAAACAGCTTATAGATATGGCTCAAGAGGGAAATAGGTCGGTAGTTCTTCAAGAGAGTTTTGTCTCCTTTTTTGAAGAACAACACGACAATACTCTCGCTCCACGTCTTAGGAGTTCTCCCCGAAAAGAGAGCAGAATTAAATATGCGCTGGAGCCGCTCGAGTATCGGTTTTCCACCTGCTTTTAACAACTCCGTCGTAATTCCATCCTCTCCGGGGGCTTTTCCATTTTTAAGCTGTTTTAGAGCTAGCACGATTTCGTCTTGACAGACTTCTGGCAGATCTTCTGTGAAGTGGCGGGTTAAGGTGGCTCTTTTATCTCCGGGATTAGGTGGGGGACGAGACGTTTCTGATGTATATAGCTTCCCGTAGAAGTCCTGAACCTCCGCAAGAATCTCTGCTTTGGAAGCGACGACTTTCCCGTTTGCTGTGGTCAACTTCGTCAGATGGCTGCGGCCAAGATCTTGGAAAAAGACTTTCGACCCCCGATTTTGCGCAATTGCTTGTTTAATTTTATTTGCGTTGTAGTTTCGGAGGTCGCGTCTTATGAGCCTAGAAATTTTTCTATTCAGATCTGACGAAGCGACTGTACGATTATCTCGTCGCTTCTGCATTAACTGCAAAGTCTCTTGCGAAAGTTTAGACTCCTTACCGGTACTTTGCACCTGATATAGCTTCGTCCCCTCGTCCCGTAAGATTTTCACTGCTCGGTCGAGTTTCAGGTCAATGTCATCGTCGCTCGTGGTTTCCAAGGCAGCAAACCGGTTCTCCAGTTTTAACTGGAACGTTTCAGACCCTAACACAGCTTGAAGCAGGTTTGGCCGGAGCGTAGACCTCATAAGACGGGCGCGTTCGAGCTTACAATCAATATTTAGAGTGCCTCGCACGAGTCGGTGATCACTTCCGGTGTTAAACCTAGTGATCACAGAGACATCTCTAAAAATACGCTTCTTGTCGGTCATTATGAAGTCTATCTCATTTTTTGTCATAGCGTCAGGGCTTCGCCACGTCCACTTCCGTTGAGGTTGTTTCTTAAAGAAAGTGTTCATACAGAACAACCCCTCTTTCTCCAGGAAGTTGACGAGCATTTGCCCCCTATGATTTCTGCTTCCAAAACCGTGTGGTCCTACTACCGATTCGCCGCTAATATGTACTCCCACTTTTGCGTTGAAGTCTCCCATGACAACGTTGAAGTGGGCCTTTTGGGTGGTGTGTAAGGCCCTGGAAATGTCTTCAAACAATTCCTCTACTTCATCATCCGAGTGTGACGAGGTCGGTGCGTACACTTGGATAACCTTGAGGTTATACCTCTTGGTTAGTCTGATCACAAGGTACGCTACCCTTGTCGAAACACTGGAGATTTCCAAGACGTTGTCAATGAGAGTCTTGTTAACCAAGAACCCGACGCCACCTTGGGACTGTTTGTCTCCCTCTCTGAAATACATAAGATGACCTGATTCCAAAGTAACGGTGTCCTCCCCCTCTCTTCGGATTTCCGATAAACCTAGAACATGCCATCTTATGTTCTTCAGTTCTTCAGTGAGCTGCACCAGATTTTCGTCGAGCCGTAGCGTGCGTCCGTTATAAGTAGCCAAAGTCAGTTGGTGTTGGCGGCCTACCATCGCCCGGGGATTCTTAGCACCCCCTGCCCCGCCGTTACCATGACCGCCGCCGTGGCCAGGAATAGCGGGGCGACCGGGAACTGGGGGCCATTGTGTTGTGGTACTTGCCATTAGAGGTTTTGCCCATAATCACCACGCTGGGCAGACGTGTTGGTGATCGCAGAGCGTAGTTCTTGGCACCGGTGACGCTGCTGCCCGTCGCCGGTCTGTGGTATTTAACTACGCCAAAGTTGAATGGTTATACCGCCATTAGTCGGTCGCCAGAGCCTCGTTCGTTAATCGGCAGGATGCACCACGGGCAGGTGAGGTTGACTGGGAGTAATAAGATGGAATTTTACCCCCTTGCATCCCCATACATACTTAAATACAAATATACACCCGAGCTCAAAGACCAACAAATTCATTTAAATAAAATGTTGGCCCCCGGTGGGAATCGAACCCGCGACCCGTGGAGCCAAAGGCCGGGTCACTACCCATTGCGCCAACGAGCCAGTCAAAGTTATGAACCTTCTCTGAGATTATCTCTCAATATATATTTTTAAAAATTAATTGAAAATACTTAAACGATTAAATTGGCGCAAACGAAATCGCAGTTTCTTCTGTATTTAATTTATAGGTACTCACCTCTTCGTTGTAAACAAATTTGTCCGACGGTAAGTACAGCGGCCGTTCGAGTCCGTACTTAGGTATTAACACTTGAAGCGCGTTTCGTTTTACGGCCAACACCACTGCGGCTTCAATTTCTTCGCGATTTTTGAATAGTATCTGAAATAAAAAAAATAATAATTTGCTGAAACCCAACTTTTGTGAATTGGGTCACTTTGATACTAAGCTTGCGATTGTTTAACCAAAGCATAATGTCTTTAGATAAGTAACGTTTAAATATTAAAACAAATTAAGTACGTCTTGTAAACAAATAAAACTATTTCAATAGACAAATATAATAAGAAAAAGTAAAGTAGCGGCCTATTACTCTCCGACTAATGGGAGGCCTCATTGTTGGATGGAAGCAATGTATCCAAACTACACTTTGTAATCGAATTTCACAAACAGCTTATCTGATATAATTTCTTGGTAGTTGTCCACTAATTACTTAGTCTTTATTTTAATGAATTATTAATATTAAAAAAGGCAGTATGAATTATTAATATTAAACAGAAAAATCGATTATTTATTAATCGACAGTTAAGTTACATCCCTACCAGCCAGACATTTTTGATAGTTCCAACCCCGGCCAGACAAGCGCGGTACCGACGATACGACATTAAATAACTTCAATGCTCACTTGCAAGTAATACATTACTTTGGTATAATTCAATGTATTGTAATAGTTCAATGTAAGTAATAGAATTTAAGAAAAATATATATTCTAACAAACTAAATACGTTTAAATTGCGAAACACGCTCATTCATTAGGGTTCACTCACCTGGTAGTGCCCGCGTACGGCGCTCGGTGTAGATATGATGATCGCCGAGAAGATCGAACGGACCGGTGAAATACATACTTGGCCTTGCGGGCGCGGCGCGGTGACCGCAAGGCCAAGTCCAAGGCCATTTTTAATTTTTCATACAGAGGAGTATAATAATGTTTATAGGGTTTATTTTTGTATGGCATGCTGCCATCGGTCATTGATCCATACACATCATGAAGCTTAATTTTAAAATGAAAAATAATATCCTGTGGCTAAAGTACTTCAATGAATTAAATGATTTTTTTTATGTAGGCTACTAAGGTGCGTAGCTATCTAGGATTAAAATTGATGTCGTATCGTCGGTACCACTCTGTATATAGGTAGGTGCGTGCGTAGGGAGCATGCGCTGCTCCGAATTTGACTAATGCTGTTAGCCCTAATGGCTTTGACAGCGTCACCGATAAGACGGGCGAGCGCAGAAGCATCGCCGAGAAGAAATGGATGGTACAAGCGAGTGCATTATTCGCACCCGCCCTACAGGGGGCGTCGCCTTAAGGGTGTCTCCTGCGAGACCGAACCTCAGCTTAAGGCGGCGCGTTTTTGGAAGGCTGCATCTAATAATTGACTTGGAAGAAATCTGCGTCACGGCGGCCGCGGCAGAGGGCTGCGGCCGCTTGACACAAGCAAGCGGGGACCTCGTCTTCGCCGGCGAAGACGCTGTTTGTGTGAGTGTAATGTGTATATCTTGTTGGATGCTGTTATAGCATCGTCGGGGTCGTTAAGGACGCTCTTCGGGCGCCTGTGAATCTTGTTGGGGTAGTAGCATGCGCTGACAAACTTTCACCTTTTATAAAATGACGAAGGTCTAGGGGTTCACGGGCTCTCGCTCTATAGCGTATAGTATAGTAATGTAAAGGTTGCAGTTACGTGTGTGTTGAGAGCGACGGAGGCCCGGCCCGCGTACTGCGCCTGCCGGTGCCGGTAGTTGAGGTTGTCGCAGAGCGCGTCCGCGTGCTTGGTGTCCAGCAACGCCGCGTGCGTCGCGTCCGCGCCGATACACGCCGCCAGCAGCCGGTGCACTATCACGTCCGCGTACCTGGGAACGAACAGTAAAAAATAAGTAAAAGTAAACGACCTGTTACTATCCCACTGCTGAGGATAGTCCCTTCTCTACGTTTATGGAGAGGTTTTCAAATTCTCAAAATATTCTTTATTCAAATAAACTTGTAAACAAGTGCTTTTGAATCTTCAACTCTACGGTTCGGCTAAAGCTGTTCCTATCAAGAAGAGTCAGCAAGAAACTCGGCGGTTGCTCTTTTAAAAATATAAAAATTGCGAATCTACCGATATGTTCAGCGATGCATTCATTAAGTTTAAAAAAAAAATATTCTTAAGCTCCAGACATTGGAGCTTATAATATAACACTATTTTTAGTTTAGTTTGTTTTAGTTAAGTGTTGTCCTTACATATGTGCATGCTGTGGCACCTAAAGGCAGTGCACTTAATGCCTTTTGTGACGTATTTAGTTTATTCTAATGTTTTAATGTAACTGCCACTAGTTATTCCGAATAAATCAAATAAAATAATTCTTAATACTATTTACATTTAGTCGTTACTGTCTTGTACAGATTCAAAGAGAGCTACTTTACGGTAGTTTCTATAAATTAATAAAGTTTTAACTCACCTTCGTATCGGTGACGTGAAATGTGTATAAATGGGGCATGCGAGTCCATAGTGGTAGAACTCGTCTTGAGTTCGGGTCCCGCTCGAGAAGTACACAGCCTGCTGCATACATCGCGTCGCCATTATACGCAGGAGCGTGTTGAAGTACGGTCGACCGGGTATGACCGCCTCGTTCAGGGATTTAGAGAATGCTTTATTGGTGGAAACGTCTAATTCGAAACCCTGAAAAGATTAAAAATAGCTGTTATAGCCGGTTTTATCGTACATAATTTATAGAATTAGACGTTACTTTGGGGAGGTCCATAATACAAAAGTAATAAGAATATTATTTCCTATAATCCGCGATAAAACAAATAAATAAATAAATATATGCGACACTTACACACACGGTCGTCTGTCCCCAAAGTACGTAACTTAATACTTGTGTTATGGGTGAGAGACAACTGGTGAATATATAGTTATATATTTTTTAAATACATACTTAATACATAATAAATTAACTTTAATTCCGCAAACTAATGCCTAATTTTATAAATTAAATAAAGCATCATAAATAATAGACAATTTGATAATAAATTTCGGTTATAAATTCATTCCAAATGTTATATATGCACTTTATAAAATGCTAGAAACCTACTGGTAAATTAATTAAATCCGAAATGTAAATGTAAAATTATTTATAAGATATAACTATAACTTATTATTTAATTATTGTTTTTAAAATGTGTACAATAATGTGATACAACACCACCGAACTAATTAACGTAAGCAGTTGCACTATAAGTAGGCTTGGGTATGATTGCTATATAAGAATCATATTCGTTCCACGATATCATCGATTGTAATCGCGTGATCATACCTGCTATTGTTAATGCTATTGGAATACAAACAAATGTATTCCTTATGTCGTATGCAGAGTATAGGACATAAAGACTACATTTGTTTGTATAAGAAATGCTAATGCTGCTAATGCTATTGGAATACAAGCAAATGTATTCTTTATGTCGTATGCAGTGTATAGGACATAAAGACTAAATTTGTTCGTATAAGCAATCATTTAGTCCATTAACGTAAATAATATAATAGCGGATAGCGTTTTTGCTAATCTATGTTGCTAGGCAAAATTATTGTTATTTCAAACAAATGTAATTCTTTTATCTTATATAATACGGTCGATAATTCGGGAAGATGACGCACTTTTACGTTATTCCAACTGAAACTATATCCTAGAAATATCGACCGTACTGAATATGATTTAAGAATTACATTTGTTTGTAATAGCAATGGCTTTATCAAGTAATAATATTATAGCGAATAGCTGAATAATATAAAAGCGGAAAGCGTTTTTGCTAATCAATATTACTGGGTGAAATTATTGTTATTACAAACAAATGTAATTCTTAACTCCTATATAATACGGTCAATATTTCTAGCTTATAATTTAAGTTGGAATAGCGTCTTCTTTGGAACAAACAAATCTTGCCTTTTTTTTTATTTATTTATTTATTTATTTAACCCACGTTCCTTTGCATTAAGCATGGGTATGATTGCTATATAAGAATCATATTCGTTCCACGACATATCGTGGACATATCGATTGTAATCACGTGATCATACATGCTATTGCTAATGCTATTGGAATACAAACAAATGTATTCCTTATGTCGTATGCAGTGTATAGGACATAAAGACTACATTTGTTCGTATAAGAAATGCTAATGCTGCTAATTCTATTTGAATACAAACAGATGTATTCTTTATGTACGTATGCAGTGTATAGGACATAAGGACTAAATTTGTTCGTATAAGCAATCATTTAGTCCATTAACGTAAATAATAAAATAGCGGATAGCGTTTTTGCTAATCAATGTTGCTAGGCAAAATTATTGTTATTTCAAACAAATGTAATTCTTTTATCTTTTATATAATACGGTCGATAATTCGGGAAGATGACGCACTTTTACGTTATTCCAACTGAAACTATATCCTAGAAATATCGACCGTATTGAATATGATTTAAGAATTACATTAGTTTGTAATAGCAATCGCTTTATCAAGTAATAATATTATAGCGAATAGCTGAATAATATAATAGCGGAAAGCGTTTTTGCTAATCAATATTACTGGGTGAAATTATTGTTATTACAAACAAATGTAATTCTTAACTCCTATATAATACGGTCAATATTTCTAGCTTATAATTTAAGTTGGAATAGCGTCTTCTTTGGAACAAACAAATCTTGTCTTTATTTTTATTTTTTTATTTATTTATTTAACCCACGTTCCTTTGCATTAAGCATGGGTATGATTGCTATATAAGAATCATATTCGTTCCACGATATGATCGATTGTAATCACGTGATCATACACGCTATTGCTAATGCTATTGGAATACAAACAAATGTATTCCTTATGTCGTATGCAGTGTATAGGACATAAAGACTACATTTGTTCGTATAAGAAATGCTAATGCTGCTAATTCTATTTGAATACAAACAAATGTATTCTTTATGTACGTATGCAGTGTATAGGACATAAGGACTAAATTTGTTCGTATAAGCAATCATTTAGTCCATTAACGTAAATAATAAAATAGCGGATAGCGTTTTTGCTAATCAATGTTGCTAGGCAAAATTATTGTTATTTCAAACAAATGTAATTCTTTTATCTTTTATATAATACGGTCGATAATTCGGGAAGATGACGCACTTTTACGTTATTCCAACTGAAACTATATCCTAGAAATATCGACCGTATTGAATATGATTTAAGAATTACATTAGTTTGTAATAGCAATCGCTTTATCAAGTAATAATATTATAGCGAATAGCTGAATAATATAATAGCGGAAAGCGTTTTTGCTAATCAATATTACTGGGTGAAATTATTGTTATTACAAACAAATGTAATTCTTAACTCCTTTATAATACGGTCAATATTTCTAGCTTATAATTTAAGTTGGAATAGCGTCTTCTTTGGAACAAACAAATCTTGTCTTTATTTTTATTTATTTATTTATTTATTTAACCCACGTTCCTTTGCATGTGTTTTTGATCAATATCAGTGAATTAGTCTCAGTATTAATTTATTATTTTACTTTTTCATAGAATATCCATAATTTTGTATAGCAGTATAGCAGTTACTCTAAAACTCATTAGCAGATGATGCTATATGAAAAGTTTTTCATATCATGATCATTAAGTGATTGATGATTCTGTCCATGCCTACTTTGCATGTGTTTTTGCTCAATATCAGTGAATTAGTCTCAGTATTAATTTATTATTTTACTTTTTCATAGAATATCCATAATTTTGTATAGCAGTATAGCAGTTACTCTAGAACTCATTAGCGGATGATGCTATATGAAAAGTTTTTCATATCATGATCATTAAGTGATTGGTGGTTCTGTCCATGCCTACTTTGCATGTGTTTTTGCTCAATATCAGTGAATTAGTCTCAGTATTAATTTATTATTTTACTTTTTCATAGAATATCCATAATTTTGTATAGCAGTATAGCAGTTACTCTAAAACTCATTAGCGGATGATGCTATATGAAAAGTTTTTCATATCATGATCATTAAGTGATTGGTGATTCTGTCCATGCCTAACTATAAGAGCTATGCAATTATCTATTCATATTAATATCGCAATTTAGTTATTATGTGGGCCGATCCCGGCGGCACTGCAATGCCGGGCCGACCCGTGACGGGAGTGGAGCGAGCCCCGAACATCCCGTCGTATTACAAAAATCAGTTTAATATACTGGTCCCGCAATGCGGGAACTTTCAGATATTAAGCTGAAAAGAACAGATACTACACTTTGATCGAAGCCAAAAGGCCGAGAAGCGATAACAATATTTTACAGAGCTAGCCTAGTCACCAATCGAGAAAGAATCTTCGTAGCGCGATACATAAATCGCAACGAAACGTATAGCGCCACCTATACTAAGAAGCTTGTATTTCATATTAATACTAGTAACGCCATCTGTATCGCTGTGTATCTATCTGTGTAACTTTTCGAGTAAGTTTTATGATTTGATATTTGATATGATGATATGATATGATGATATGATATGATGATATGATATGATGATTTATATGATAAAATATTTCGTTTTATTCTCGTAATTTTATTTTAATCGCCACAATCTTGTAAATGTGTAAAAAAAATATGCATGTATGTTCTTTATGAACTCCAAAACAGCACACAGGTGCAAGATACAGGTTGACCCAACGCATAAAGTTTGGTAGCGATCGAAAAAAAAATCTTGACTGTCAACGAGTTTTTGTTTCAAGAGAAAGTTAAAACTACACAGAGCCACAACAACGCGTGTACTTCACAAAAAATGCTAATACACTATAACATAGGCATAGGACTTAATGATAAACAAAATTCAATTAATGTAACATTTCCAGCAATTGCTTTTTCGCATTTTAAAATAGATTACACAATGTTACTTTACAATTTAAAAAACAAATCTACACAAACAAACATATAATAAATAAATAAATATATGGGACACTTACACACACGGTCGTTGGTCCCCAAAGTAAGTAAATTAATACTTGTGTTATGGGTGACAGACAACTGGTGAATATATACTTATAAATTTGAAATACATATATACACCCAGGCTCAAAGACCAACAAATTCATTTATAGAAAATGTTGGCCCTCGGCGGGAATCGAACCCGCGACCCGCGGAGCTGAAGGCAGGGTCACTACCCACTGCACCAACGGGCCAGTCATAATGTATCCTGTATCCATAAAGTAATGTATTTATCTAATGTATGTAACCTATGTATGTATGTGTGTGTATCTAAACTAACAAATCTAGAAATAATCTCCTTATAAAACAGTAGGAAAAGTTCTTACCTGTTGTCTAGCTGCTTTCAAAAATGTATGGAAATTCGCAGGCGGGGGAGCAGGATGTCTTCTAAGTAACGCACACTGTGGAAACTCTGCCGCCAAATGCTCTGCGACGCTCACATTCGCTAGTAACATAAACTCTTCTACCATAGAGTTCGTGTCTACAATCTTTTTTGCTTGCACTTCTATCGGATCATGGGTCTCGGAGTCCACCTGTATTAAAATTAAATCTAATTAAAAATCTTTTATAACTAATTAAGAGAAATAGAAGAGAGGTAGAATGTACAGAAATGTGACGTTACAAAATTGATACCAAACTCTTGTTTCTGTTACTCAACACTGGTTTTCAATAGTGAATTATAATGTATTTCAACAAAATCCCAATTTTTTAAATATAATATGCCTTTGTTGCTCACTAAAGATGCAGCTTTCCAATGGTGAAAAAAATTTTGAAATCGGTCCAGTATTTTTTGTGTAAAAACATTACAAACATTCATACAAATTTTGCCTCTTTATAATATTATTATTATATATTCAACTAAGGGATATGTTAGCATCTTTTATACTCAAAGCATATTCTTTTATTCTTTCTTTCTTATGTCTCTCATCTGTTTTTATACTTACTTGAAACCTTATTTCGGGCGAGGCTAATAGCAAAGCGCCATTGTCCAATCTCTTCTGCTTTAGCTTCTTGGCAAGTGCGTTGAGAATGCGTAGAGATGCCGCTATATCATCGTTTCTAGAACTTTCATCTATTGCTATTTGCGCTTCTTCGTACGTCATGGCAGCGCGAGACTGAAATAATTTTTAAGGAATAATTTTAAAGAGGAAACAACACCGTGTGGTATCCGGCTGAGTAGAATAGACCACCCTCATTTGTTACCGAGGTGTCGTAAAAGGCGTCTAAGGTAAGTCGACCCGCCTTGTTGTATTCGGCTGAGTAGAATAGACCACCCTCATTTCTTACCGAGGTGTCGTAAAAGGCGACTAAGGTAAGTTGACCCACCGCGTGGTAGTCGGTTGAGTAATATAGACCACACTCTTTCTTACCGAGGTGTCGTAAAATACACCTAAGGTCAGTTGACGTCAGGCAGGCGACTGGTCGTAAAATACGTAGCCAAATCATATGACAACATGTTACAAACATGTTGTGCCGACCCCACTAAGAGTAGGATAAGGACAGGAGGATGTATGTATGTACTTGAATAACGAATATTTTGAATTTGGACGGACAGGAGGATAGTTATTTTAAAGAGGAAATACTTGTACTGTTACCTCATTATTAAGCTAATATGATTCAATAACACAAAAAAATACGAAAAGCTTTGGGAGTTTTGACCGCGGATTTTAGGAAAAATAATGCTCTTTATTTTGTTTTTGTACTTCGTACAAGAGGTGAATCATTTTATTGCCAAGAAACTATAATCAGTGGCAACATATAATAATGATAGTTAAAGTTATACTAAGCTACTTCGGCCCTAATCAAACATTACTTTAAGAGCAAAATAAATTACTTTACCTTTATTACGCTCTTATGGAACTTGGTAGACAAGACGTTTGCGTTTTCATCGATTTCCCAGACGCACGAAAACGCCAATCGCTCCTCACCACCGCGTAGAGAGCACAGATTTGAACTTAGCAGATCTGAAACGATGTTTTGATAACTTTGTATATCAAAAATAATGAGAAATACTGTTTTACTATATATATTACAGAAAATCTATGTAATCCTAAAAAAATAGCTTTCATACTACGTCTAAATTCTATTCGCGGATTATACAATAGCAAAATAATATCATTACTTTTGTATCATGAACCTCCGGTAAGTAACGCCTGTTTCTATAAACTATTCATTTATTGGAATTGATCCAACCAAGGACATCATGGGTTTAATTCTGTTCAAATGAGTTTTGTATTGAAAAATTATATGCCTAATTCAAATTTACAAAACTTGCTTTTAAATGTTGTCCGATTGGGTATCCTTTCAAAAACCTTTTGATTAATTAATCAACATTGTACAAAAACCTGCATACCTCTGTGTGCTTAGTGCGAGTTTTTTTAACCTACTCCAATTTGTATGGCGCTGTAACAGCGGTCACTAGATGTCGCTGTTGTAGCGTCATACTAATTGACGTTACGCTATCGCGATCGAGTAAGCACTTTGGAATGCTCCTAAAATAGGTGTTGACTGCTATACAATGAAGCAGCTCTCCAAAAGAAAAATAAGAAGCAAAGAGGCCTTTACCCACTTCACCCAGCGGTGGAAAGATATTTTACTTTAACAATAGACGCAATATCTACAGTACAAGTTTAAAGCGTATAATTTAATAATTATTTGTATTTTCGCATTAATTAGCATCAATTACTTCTTCTTCACTCGAACCCTCATTACTGAGTGGTCATTTAAACCCCCTTTTACCCACGATTTGGCTTAATGGATTTCTGATCCATAGTAGCGCTTACATCAATAGAATTTGTATGAGGAGAATGAGACCGACCTTCTGCTCTCTTGCCTTCTATATTGCTAAGAGACAAAATACAGGTCAAGCTGCGATAGCTCGGCGGTGAGACTATGCGTCTCTTTCGGTGACGGTCACGAGTTCAAACCCGGGCAGACACCAAAGAGTTTTTCTGTTATAACTTATGTGTCTAATTGATAATTGTAATATATCACACGCTTTTCGGTGAAGGAAAACATCGCGAGGCAACCTGCATATCTCTAGAGAAATCTGGAGATATGTGTAACCTACCAATCTGTGGAGCAGCGTGGTAGGTCTTAGCTCCAAACCTTCTCTCCAAAAACGGAGAGAAGGGGGCTATTATCAGCAGTGGGATAGTAACAGGCTGCTATTTACTTTACTTTTTTATTTTGATTTGATTTGATTTGATCCCTCATTACTGAGGATCGCGGTAACTTAAATCCTGTTTCACAATGATCTGCCTCAATCGATCCAAACTTGCCTTCTTTACCGCGAAAATGACCAGTTTTTCCCAAGGTTCCATCTCATCGCATACTTAACAGTTGAAAAATATAGATAACTTGTATTTGCATGGCAAATTTGTTGTTATGTTACTTACCAGGCACCATATCTATTCTTTTGTCAACCAAGTAAACTGTTGTCGATCTCGATGCAGCCTCTTTATCTAGAGCGGTATTAGGCCGCACAAAGTACGTCACATCGGCAATATGGACTCCTACGTCATATTTCTTCAAGCCCTCTTTAGTCTCCTCTGCGAGAGGTCGCGCGTGCAAAGCATCATCGATATCGGTACAGCCGGGTGGGTCGACAGAGCACACGCATATCGAACGTAGATCGACGCGTTTTTCAATTTCCTGTAATAATATTATATATATTTAGCGTTGATTAAGTTAATTACAAAAACTTGTAGACAAGTGCTTATGAATCGTAAACGCTACTACTGGTTCAAAAATCTGCTCCTATCGAAAAGAGTCAGCAAGAATTTATCAAACAATTCTTTTTTCACTTTCAAAAAAAAAAAAAAATTTAGTTAGTTAAACTAGCTTAAGTCGTTTTTGCTAAATCCTACTTCCTACTAATATTATAAATGCAAAAGTTTGTGAGTATGGATTTATGTTTGTTACTCTTTTAAGGCGAATCCGCTGAACCAATATCGAAGAAATTTAGCACAACTATTCCTTATACACCATGGTTGGATTGTGTGAAAAATGATATGCATGTTAGAGGAGTGGCAGAGTTGACGAATGATAGAGGAGAATGGAAAAAGAAGACATATTGTGCCGACCCCACTTAGAGTGGGATAAGGGTAGGAGAATGATGATGATATTCCTTATACACCAGGGTAACACATAGGCTATATAAATCCTGTTAATTCTACAAAAATAGGATGACATTGAAAAGCGCCATCTATTATCAACCTACCACGCGACAACAGTACACGCGAAGGAATTGGCTTTTTTGCTAGGTTATGTCACTTTATTACCGTTTCTGGAATAGTCCAGTCATCTGGAGGCAGACAGGCGAGCACCGCTTCACTGAACCGTGCGTGAGGTACATCATGCTCTAATAATATCACTTCATTCTCCGCGTCTTTGTCACCTGAAAAAAAAAACACCAATTTATTTATCAAATGAAATCAAATCAAAATAATCTTTATTCAAATAAGCTCTTTCAAGCACTTTTGAATAGTCAAGGATCAATATTACAAATGAAGCTGTAATTCGTGTTTGTTAAGAGAACACATGCAATGCTAAGTGTACGAAGCAGGCAACAATCACATACCCCATACATGCAGGACAAGCCGCCACACGCATCACAAGACGCCGCCAACGTCAATCGTAATGCATTCCGTTTTATTCCGTGGAGCCTACCCTCCTGATGATGCTTGGTTGTGGTAGTGAGTGTGTGTATCGCTTGTATGGAGTGTTGGTTAATTGTTAGAGTATTTTGATAACCATAAAAATGGTTAAAGTGGATTAACCTTAAAAGCTAGACATATGCTGTCGCGGACTTTAATTTAGAACTTTTAGAGGGGAACAATTTTGTACTACATTTGTTTTGAATAACTATCACCGTTAACTCAGCGCACACAAGTAAAGCTGTAATTTTTGCCATTTTCGTCCTATTTTTCATTGCAGCTCCTCTCCTACTCATCTTAGCGTGAAGTTATATATAGGCCTATAGCCTTCGATAAATGGACTATCTTACACTGAAAGAATTTCATATCGGTCCAGTAGTTCCTGAGATAAGCGCGTTCAAACAATCAAACTCTTCAGCTTTATATATTAGTATAGATTTATATTAACAAACTCAGTAGCAATACTATAAAGACTACTTACCAATGGTTCCCAAAGATCGAACAAAATGGCCTAAAGGGTAGCGACTGTTCCTAGGCCAGGAATCTAAAGCTACTAAAATGCGCTGCGATACAAGAAGGTCGCTCTGACGAGTCTCTATCCGGACTCTGGGAATGCGTTTTTCTGCGGGCGTGAACAAGTGACGCGTCGCTCCTGAAATTAATATAAATAACTTAATAAAACATTTATTTACTTAAGATATCAAATAAAACTTGAAATAAATTTTGTTTTAATACTATATTTAGTAGTTAGTACAACACGCGATGGCCAGTTTCCAAGCATGGCTGGATGTTTGCCCACTGAATATGAAATGCTTTGTTTTATTTGTTTATCATCGAATAGGGGGCATAAACAACAATATGTATATTCTATTTATATTACGTTACATTATTTCACTGGGAGTTGTGAAATTAAATTATATTAGTGCGTATGTTTAAGAATTCTTAATTTTGTGGGTTCATTTAATATGTTACTTTTTTTTATAAATTCGTATGCCAAATTATATTAATTATTTTACGTAAAGTGCTATATGTATTAAAGATATAAATTTATTCGTAACTAGCTTTCCGGCCAAGCGTTGTTGTGGCTCAGTTTTGTTTCGAATTCCCCTCGAAATAAAACTCAATAGTTTAAAAAAATGCTCCGATCGCCACCAAATTTTCAAAATTCTAAAGATTCATTAAAATCAGTCCAGCTGTTTCAGAGCCTATAAAAGGCATACAAACAAAAATATTTTTTATATATAAGATATATCTTAAATCTAACATATTCCTGGTTTTGAAAAAGAGCCTGTTTATATATTTCTAGCTTCTGCCTGCGACTTTGTCTAAGTATATTCAAACTAATATATCACATTAAAAGTTCAGATTTTAACTACTTATACACCAAAAGCGACTTTCTGATAATTCGAGATAAATAATACGAGATCAAATTAATTTAAGTATCTACATATGTTATCTCAAAGTTTTATACGTAGTTAAGAATGTACTGACTTAAGTCAGTAACCGAAACAAAGGGAGCAACTTGTTTGTTGTGGAGAAAGACGTTTTAGCATCGGCTAATGTTAATTTAATAATTAAGTACCATTAAAACTTACCTGGAAACTTGCTAGGCATCAATATACCACAATACTGCCGCCATTTTCTCTTAATAATACCCACAACTTTCCCAGTCGGAGAGATGTCATCTTTAGCAGCATCAACATTGGCGTTGATTAATGTAGCATCCTCCTCAAGAAAATCTCCAGGATCCTCTGCTTTATCTTCTAGAACAATATCACTGGGCTTTCTCCACTCCTCTTTTGGCAATAGTTCTATTGCTACTACGTCACCGTCAATCGCTCTGTTTATTCCTATATGCCCTTGTAACAAAATCTAGAAGAATAAAGAATTCAACAACAAAAGAAGATGTAGGTAATATGAATAAAAAAAAGTAAAGAAACAAAACTGAACAAAACAGACTGTTACAATCACACAGCTAGCACGGGCATTAACCCCGCTCTCCGTTTTTAGAGAAAAAGGTAGGAACTAGAACGGATTGGTAGGTTACCCATATCCCCAGAATTCTCTACAGATATGCAGGTTTACTCACGATGTTTTCCTACATGGAAAAGCATGTAATAAATCGCAATTATTAACTAAGCACATAAGTTTTAGTAGAAAATCACATTGGTAGCTGTCTGGGGTTTGAATACGTGACCCTCTCGAAACGGTCGCATTGCTCACCACTTTAATAATATGTTGATATTATCCACAACAAAAGGAAATAAAAAATGAATAGTGTAGTCTCCGTTGACGTACCTGGTACATGCAAGATTTATAAGCTCGATGAGAGAGAAAGATTTTATTATATCACTTTATGCTGTGATAATCAAACTTTAAGACTTTTTGCTTCTGTCCAGAGGGTAAAACCGCAGGCACCTATGAGTTTTCTGTTAAAACTTATTTTCCTAATTGATATTTGCAAATTGTCACATATTTCTCATTGAAGGCAAACATTATGAATTTCTAGGATATGTGTAACCTATTAATCTGCATTGGAGCATAATGGTGACTCTGAGCTCCAAATCTTTAACCCCAAAAAAGAAGAGACCTATGTGTGTGAAAAGTGGGATTATATTATCATATTGCCTCTAGATATCTTCTTTCTCTCCTTAAAAAGATTTTAGCTATTATCACCACTAATTGTGCCATCAGAACAAATAGCACACATATCATCAACCAATCAAATTACAATGAATCAAAACTTACACCAAAATACATTTCCTATGGTAACTTTTAAACTTACAGGTTTCTCATAACCACTAATAGTAGCTGTTCCTTCTAAGAAGTTATCTCTGGATGCATGAAATGCTCCTTGGTGTAATATTCCGTTCCTGATGCCTGCATGGATCTGACTCGGCGTCAAATGTGCTGGGTACAAAGCATCTTTGGCATAACTTTCAGGTAGCACATTTTTGGAAAGTTTGTCAGCAAGGCCCACAAAACCGTTTATGTTTTCTATGTAGTCCTTAACTGAAATAAACAGTTCAATAATAATTTTAACTGTGATTTAACTAAATAATGATTGTGAGATTATGTGACCTATAAATGTTCTGCACAGAACTCTGTGCATTTTGAACTCAAACATTTTTAACACAAAGTTTTAAACTCATATATTACATTGATATTGTAATAATAGACGATGAAATTCTTATGAAGAAATTTATTTCAAATAAGCATACAAAGAGCCTTAAACTATTTCACGATAGAAAAATTGTATATATTCAATCTGTAATGAAAAATGTTATTAATTATTCCTTCATATAAACAATAATAAATCAAATAAGTAACTTAGAGATTGATTTTACGTATCAAATATTAGCTTTTACCCGCGACTTTTCTTTCTATTCGTTTCATTCCCATAGAATTATCAGGATTTCTATAGACTATTTGTTATTCCGGTGTATAAGGAACTGTGCCAAATTTAATCGATATAGGTTCAGCGGAATCGCCATCAAAAAAGTAACAAACATAATCAAAGTAAATCAAAATAATCTTTATTAAAATAAGCACTTTTGAATCGCTAAGGATCAATATGATTAATGAAGCCACAACTAGTTCTGAATGTTGCTCTTACAGAGAAGAACCAGAAAGAAACTCAGCAGTCAATCTTTTCAATTTTACATTATTCAACCGCAGACCTGTATGAACCTGAAAGGATTTTCAAATCCAGGCTTTTTTATCATCCAAATGATCTTTAATTTTGTAATAATTTATGTATAAGTACATCTCTTATACTCAACTTAAACCTTTCTGTCCATACATCTATACTTGCATTTATAATATTAATAAGATTATAACAGTTATAATTACCAGTACAACAAGTTATACCCTCGTCGTGAGCAACTTTTCTATTATTCTCATCATCAGTTAGCAAAACTATCTGCGGGAATTGGCCAGCAACATTATTAATGGAAAGATGAGATGCATACCAAGAAGCAGCTTTACGAATTGCCCTATCATTGCGATCATTTTGCTTTTCTCCAGGTTTACGTTCCACATATGTATCTCTAAATATAAAACACATTTTAAGTAACAAATATGTATATATAAATTATAAAAATTATTTGTAAAAAATCCACAGCTATAATTATGACTAAATTACTCTTAATATAAAAATATTAACATAAGCCATTTAGGATTACATTTTTTAGATTTAGTCTAAAAAAATGTTGTAGACATTGAGTCAAACTATGTAGGTAATAAACATAATATATATAATAAACTTAAAGAGAAAAATAAGAATTTTTTTTTTTAATTGAACATAGACAAAAGATGTAACACTCTTGTTATTTTTAAATTAAATTAAGGTTAACAAATTAAGGAAAAAATATATAAACAAAATTATGTATGATGGTGTTATGTGTTAGTGTGGTTGTTTGTGTAGGTATATGTGTAGTGTATATCATCTGAAATTGTTTGATAATGTTTATATGGAAACATATTAATTCAGCGTAAAGCAGTACTGAATTGCTTATTGTAACTTACTATTTTAGGGTGTATCATTTAAGATACAAGCTTTCATGGTCATTTTCTATGAACAATTATGACTTTTTGAACCTTATAAGATTTGTTTTAAACATGGTTTTTAAAATTACAGTTATATTGATAGATAACAATATACAAATTTTACAAAGAATTATTATCAGTATAAAAATACAAGCTTACTTATGGTGTTCATTCACAAATGAATAAAATTTTCTTTTCTTATTCCCAATAATCTCGAGTAATCTTTGAAAGGTAGCTGTGTTCTGATGCTTTACTTCCTCAAGTACTATTTGGAGAATTATAACATTTCTCAATGCATCTTCTTCCAAAACGTCTATCTGATGAAGCACCACATTGGTATCCAGTAGTAAATAATGATTGTAATCAAATAAGGTGCAGATAGACTCCGGGTTTGTATCTAAGACTAGCTCATCGTCTTTATGTGGACACACATTACAGGCAGCCGAACCGCACAGTAGATCATCACGTAAATAGTGCTCTCTAACAATCTAAAATATTTGGGACATAAATTAATATACTAATAAAAATATCAATTTAGAATAAGACTTAAAATATTCTATAGTTATAATATAAATATATTATATTGGGATATTTAGTGTGACTTAACCTTACCTTCAAAACATTGCCGCGCTTTGTTTTAGTAAGGAATGTTTTTGTTGTCCACATGATTTTATTCGGGTAAATATATAATACATATGTTATTTGAAACCAAATAAAGTGACAATCTCAATTATTTGTATTCACGAAATACTTTTCTACACTGAAATACTTTTGTAAATTGTAAACACAAATTATTTGACACAAAACTAGAGATGTAAAAAATAATCGATTTGTATAATAATCGGTTTTTTTTCAAAATAATCGATTTTTAATGATCTATTATTTTGATCATCCTCTTTCTCGTTTCCCTTTTTTATATTTTTCTCAAGATTACATATGCACAGTCGGATCAAACCAATGTAGCCAAATTACACATTTTAATAGAATTTCACAAACAGCTCATCTATTATTATTTATTGGTAGTTGTCCACTTGAATAAACCTTTATTCTAATTTATTATTTACATTAAAAAAGGGAACTTTTCATAGAGTCAGAAAAAATCGATTATTTTGATACGAAAAAACGATTTTTTCAAAATAGATTATTTAAAAAAAATGGGCAAACATAACATATTTATTATATTAACTAGATTATTTAATAACTTTAAATTTTAAAGAATAAAGTTATCTAAGGAGTTTTTGATGTAACGGTAAAATTGTTATTGAAAATAACAAATTACAGCACAGTACGCCGGCCGGCCGGACAATTGTTAAATATTTCAAATAATTGTATAATGGCAAGTTTACTAATTTGTAGCAATAACAATTATGCACATGGAATATTATTAAACATTTCATTACCTTAAAACTGTTTTATAAACAACATTATTTATAAATAATAAATCTTAAATTTTTCAGTCCATTAAATTACCAAAAATATTTTGGCATTCTTTATAGTTTTGTCTACATTTTATTCTAAATGTTTTATAAGAAAAGTAAATTTTTTATATGTTTTAAGAAATATTTTATACAGTTCTAGAAAAAATATATATATTTAAAAGAAGAAAAGATTTAAAAGAAAATACCATAAAATATTATTTTGCTCTATGACCTTCTATTAGTTTCATACTACGTCCATGGTTTCAGATGTCACTTGTCAAATTATCATTTTGACCATAGATTACTAACTATAAAATGATTTTGACGTCTATGATTTTGACAAATGCATGCAGAATTGATGGTTATTTTATTTCAGTTATTAATAATTAAAACCATAGATTACTAACTATAAATTAAAACTACAATAAATAAAATTCCAAATAGCAACTTATCTTACTTGAAAATAAGCATACGTCATATTCTAACTAGCTACAGCTCATCTAAATTTAACTTATTTGAATGGATGATTACCAAGAATTCCATGATATTGTATATTATAAATACCTTTTGTTTACGTAACATAACCACCTAATGAACTAGACAAAATAAAAAAACGATGCGTCTCATTAATTATAGTTTATGTAGGAAAAGAAAAAATATAATTTGCTGTTACTATTTCTCTACTAAACCAACTTCTTCAGAGGTGTTATCAGTATATTTATCACAATGTAATGAGCCCCCTTGGACTTCTTATTTTGTTAAGGTAAGGCTCAATTCAACTGCCACCAAATTTATCCTTAAATCATGATATAAAAGGCTTGTTTAATGTGTAATAGCTTGGCCTAGCTATAGTTAGTACTATCTCAGACAGATTAACAAAATTAATATAACAATATCACTCTCACCTGTTACAGATTGACTGGCCCGTTGGCGTAGTGGGTAGTGGCCCTGCCTTCAGTTCCGCGGGTCGCGGGTTCGATTCCCACTGAGAGCCAACCTTTTCTATGAATTTGTTGTTTTTTGAGCCTTTGTGTATATTTGTATTTAAGAATGTATTTAAAAAATATATAAGTATATATTCACCAGTTGTCTGTCTACCATAACAAAAGTATTAAGTTACTTACTTTGGGGACAGACAACTGTGTGTGTAAGTGTCCTATATTTTTATTTATTAAAAAAAACCAGATATTTAATACTTCTAACTTTGTTTTAGTATAGTAGTGTGAAAGATGATCAATTTGGTATGTCTAACTTTAATTGGAAAGTCGGAATGTCAAACTACCAGATATTAAGAACAGGATGCTATCCATACATTAAATATCATTGTTCTAGAAAGGCAGCAGAAGATTTGAAGACATCTGATCGGTTTATGAGAGTTATAAAAGTTGTCAATTTAGGTAAGACAACTATTATACCTTGTATTATTAATTACTTTAGCAATGATCCATTTGTAGTGTGTATAAACAATTAAAAACACATGTTAAGTAATATTTGTGTGCGTTATGAAGTTAACTTGGATATATTGGCATTATTAAGGAATCCCAGATACAAAACATATGAATGCTATATGATAAATGTATTTGTATTAGTAACGTTGGTTTTCAAAACTTTTACATTTTATGTATTATTTTTAAAGTACCTAGACACTCATATGTATATAATCGTAATTTACTTTTAACCCTTTTTGAATGACTAGGGGATAATAAATCAAATTTTTGTATTTCATTTTTAAATTACGTTATATACTGATAGGGAATTTAATAATGAAGAAAATGGTATGCTAATCACAGGTATAATTATGATATAATAAAAAAAAAACAAAAATAAATGTGAAAAATTCTAAGCAACGATTTGTGCACCATGTTCTCTCGACGTATGAGGGGTTAATATTATAATGCAAAGCTGTTGCGTAAAAATCTTTCCAAAAATATTTGTTTCGCAAAAAGGTATATAAATTTAAAACCGCGTGATTCCTTGTCAGCGAAACTTAATGAAATAAGGTTTTTTAGTATGATGGTACATCGTGTTCTCCGATTATCTTTAATAAAATTATCCTTATTTGCTGAGTCCATCCCCTCCGGTGAAACTGTTAAAGCCGTTAAGGTTATCGACATACAGTCAATTCGAAAAAAAAGACGTAACTCTGCATACGTTTATTTCCAGTTTTTATACCTATTATTTTTCCGACTACATCAATATGACGTAACCTGGCCCAGGGTCTCAACTTAAGACATATGAACTTTATTTGTATTTTGTACCGAATTTAAAGTAACTCTGAAATTTCAACACACACCTAAGCTATCTATGAAGCTTCAAGCTAGCTATATATGAGTTTCCTAAGATTTCTGTTGGTTCTTGCAGGTGTTCCTTGCCTACTGTATGGTCTGGCAGCAACACAGTTAATAAAACATTCAGAAGTCGTCGCCACATCCAAAGGACCTGTTACTATTTATTTCTTGTTACCAGAGCATAAAGGATCATTGTATTAACTAATATATTCGTACATAAACTTCGTTTTACTTTATTTACGGTTGTATACAACCCTATGTCAAGTAAATTACTTCTTTTAAATTAATAAAAAATGATGCGTCTGGGGAATTATTCTCATATATAAAATTGAATGTTTGTCTTTATAGACTTCTAAACGGCTTTACTGATTTTAATGAAATTCTCAGACAAAGTAAAATTTGGTGCGGATCGGAGCAATTTTATTAGCATTTTGATCATTCGTAAGCTGATTGAGCCACAGCAATGCGTGGCTAGAGAGCTAGTTACTTACATAACTTTGTTAAATTAATAGTTTATCTTTTTTTAAATCAATCAATCACTATTATCCTGGGTAGGACCGTATTATCAGTAGATATGTAATATGATAATATCTAAAACAACGACACAAATGCAACTTTATTTAAAATCGATAAGAGTGCTAGACGTGGTGCCTACCGTGAAGCCTATCTTTTTGATGAAAATAAATAAATGATGCTTTCAGTTTCGCGCAGTCAGTATCAATGTATAAAAAATTCTAGAATTATCACAAAATTATTAACACAATTTATAAATAAACATTCCTAAACCAAAAATGTCTTGAAATCTATGAGAATAAAATAGAGTAAACACACACGCAAATTAAATAATTTATTAACATATTAAATTTTTAATTTAAAAAATGTACTATTTCGAACTCACTGCTTTTAGGCCTGTTTTTAAAGTGTCACCAAGCGGCACGGTTGAGTGCAGAAGCATCATCAAACAGAATTGCAAAAATTCAAAAATTCTGACTTAAAAGAGTTGAAATAGTAATACCGTAACATAAAATATATTGTTGATAGAGCCATAGTAAATTACACATACTTATAAATATCACTTAACTATACATATACACCACCGTTACTATCCCACTGCTGGGCACACGCCTCCACTTCTCTCTTTTTGGAGAGAACACACTCAATTCTACATATCCTATGCTAGATTTTCTTGAGTTAAGCAAATATGATCAGTATGTTTTTCTTAAGCGAAATGCGAATGATAAATCGTAAATATCAATTAGACATAAGTTTTAATTGCAAACTCATTTGTGCCTACCCGGGGTTGGAATCCAAGAGTCACATGGTCTTACGGTTTGGCTATCACAGGTTTTAAATATATACACCCACGTAAATATACAAAAATAAACTCGTGTTTTATTTTTATCTTGTAATTTTTTTGCAGCTCTTAGTCATCTAGTAGACTGAGTAAGTTTATGCAAATAAGGCGAGATAAAAAACTAGAATATAAGATTAGCTGCTTTGTAAAAACAATAGGTTCATAAATTAAACATCAAAGCTAGGACATCTAAATATAAATCTTATCTTTAACAACCGGTATTTTTACATAAGTTAGTTAGGTAAGTGTGACTCGTAGGATGCCTATAAATCAGGGGTCGGCAACCTTCTAAGACTGAAGTGCTAAGTGACAATTCAAAAAAATCTCCATTTTAAATGACATATTTTATATTATATACTGGCTGACGGGTAAACGTTGTTT
This sequence comes from Morpho achilles, assembly GCA_947086495.1. NCBI lineage: Eukaryota > Metazoa > Arthropoda > Insecta > Lepidoptera > Nymphalidae > Morpho > Morpho achilles. The sequence continues at coordinate 5,134,909 of CAMTZB010000009.1, read as the reverse complement.
TGGCAAATAATGTTGAGAGTTTCTAGTATACAAAATAAAAAAAAATGTTAGGGCTGGACAACCCTTGTCACTTAGGGGTATGAAAAAAGGTAACTCAGACCTACTAATGTGCATAGAAAATTTCATTAAAATGAAAGTATGGTGACTAACGTTGTGATATGAGAATATTATATATAAGCTTTGATTTCTGATTTAGAACAAATGTACTTAAAAACTAATATTTATCCTATGAAAATATAAATATATTTTTATTACAAACTATATTCTAGATTCTTATATCAATGGGAACGTTGGTTAAATTATTTATTATTATTATTTGTTTACCAAGGATTGCCGTAGCTTTACATCAAGTGCCGCATGTTCCCAATCCCTGCTCTGAATTTATTAAGAGAAAATGACTTTATTTATTATTATAAGTATGTACTTCTAACAACAATTATAATGTCGGTTTATGTAAATGTACACAAACTAACATTGTAATGGTAGTTTGTAGATAAAACTATCGCAAGTGTACCTTTTGCATGTTGGTGCGTTTTTATCGTTGTTAACGTTGTTGACATAATTATCAACACACATAATTATTAGATATCTTTACCTTATCATTGTTTTCCTTTTTTAATGCCACGTGACTTAAATAAATATCACGTGTAAACGTTAGATGAACTTTGTGTCCACCTAATCTAATAGAAGGTCCATAACAAATTCAATAAATAAATAAGATGAGAAATGAACGAGATTAAGTAGGTATTGTTTTATATTAAAGAGGAATGATAATAGTGTGATAAAAACAGTTTTAAATATGAATGTGGATACAGAACTAGGAGGCGGCCGAAAAAAAATGGTTGGACTGAGTGAAGAATGATATGCATATAAAAGAATTACTTCTACAATTGACGAATGATAGAAGAGAATGGAAGATATATTGTCCCGATCCCACTTAAAGTGGGATAAGGGTAGCTAAATGATGATAAATATAAATATATATATGGGATGACGTATAACTGTTTTTAATGTATCGTATGATCGTATGTATTATCTATACTAATATATAAAGCTGAAGAGTTTGTTTGATTGTTTAAACGCACTAACATCAGGAACTACTAGATGGATTCGACAAATTATTTAAGTGTCAGGTAGTCTATTTATCGAGGAATGTTATATAAAAGAGCGCTAAGATGAATAGGAGAGGAGCAGCAATAAAACATATTACGAAAACAGCTAAAAATAAAGTTTTTTTTTGCGTGCGCTGAGTAAACGGTGAAAGTTATTAAAAAATCATGTAGGTATTTCAAAATTGTTCCCCAAAATTGATCACATGAGCGACTATCATAGCCAATAGAAGATTAAAGAGCAGGTCTATATTAGTATGGACTGCAGAGGTGCCTAAAACTAGATATCATAGCTCAACGGTCATTACAATTAAGTGGTCGTAAAAAGCACTCCATTGATAAGGTTGCGTTAGCGCTAATCGCATAATATTAGCACCAATAAAAACAAAAAGTCATGTTTCGTAATGGAATGGTTACCTCTATAATAAAATGACATAATTTCAATTTATAATCTGTGTTTTGTAATTGAAACTTATTAAACAGTATCTTTTTGGTTTTCGCTCGAATTTACTTACATGTACAGACCGAAGACATAAAAATATTTTATTCGGAAATCTATACTACTATATAAAGCTGAAGAGTTTGTTTGCTTGTTTGTTTGTTTGATTGATTGATTGATTGTTTGAACGCGCTAATCTCAGGAACTACTGGACCGATTTGAATAATTCTTTCAGTGTAAGATAGTCCATTTATTCAGGAAGGCTATAGGCTATATTGTTATATAGCCTTTATCGTGATGTTTCACGCTAAGATGAATATGAGAGGAACAGCAATAAAAAAATGGTACAAAAACGGCATAATATAAAGCTTTCCTTGCGTTCGCTGAGTAAACAGTAATAGTTTTTCAAAAATCATGTATAACAAAATTGTTCCCCTTTAGAATCTAAATAAAAGTCTGCAACAGCATATGTCTAGCTTTTAAGGTTAACCCACTGTAACAATTTTTATGGTTATGAAAAAAATATAATAATGTTTTAATCTTTTCACGCAAGCGGAGCCGCTAGCGATTGCTAGTCGTTTATATTCTTGATAACTTAACAAAGGCCTGAACACTATATGATAAGGCTTGATGTAGTCTAATCCAGCCAAATAGTTTTTTTATCAGGTTTAAACCCATTATGGGTCATCACCGCCCGACGGGACGAGCGGTGGGTGTGTCGGAGTCGCACCTACTAAAAACCTGACAGTGCTCCACCACGCCACTAGTGGCAAGGACAGGATACCGTTGTACACATTGCCCCCATCCCCACGAGCAGCAACTCTGAACCCCAGAGTGCGCCACCTCTGGGTCGGGGCCTCGAATCGATGCATCGGGAGCACCAGATGTATCGACCGCCTTGAGGACCTTGAGCGTCTGATTAACCCGATCGGATCCAAGGATTCGACTTCTCGAATCCGCGAAAAAAGCAAATATACGGAGTGTAGAGTGTAAAGTGTACAATCCTTTCTCATGGCTAACTGTTCTCTGTACCATGTAGACTCTATTGAGATATTACATTTTTTCCTTAGATTGTTTTTAAGCAAGCCTACCTAAAATGTGCCCTATTAAAATAAAGAGAAAACAAATGAAACGTATTATGTCTCTCTTTAAGTAAACGAGTTTCATTTTCCCTCTCTTATTTGTATCGGACACTACACTTGCTTGTCTGGTCATATGGAATCATACATTCTCATATAAAATACTAAACATGAAGTAAACTGTTATTACACGAACAACACGAACTAAATTATTCTAAAACGATACTGAGCTGGATGCATCAGTGTAATGACCGTTAGATAAACTATCGAGGCCATTTCCTCATCAACCTTTTGTTATTGAACATCACGAATAGAAACACGTTTGTCTTCCTGGGATTCGCGCTATTGCATAAATTAGACAACTTATATACTTAAGCACGTGTGAAGAAAAGTTTGTTCTAGTTAATGGATTTACTGCAACTTTTAATATATTTAAAAATATCGTGAATCCTGTAAAAAACTTAAATTGAAATATTATGTAATTTAATGTTTTTTTTACGGGGCAATATCTTATTACATACTAGTATCCATAATATGCAACCTTTCAACTTAAAATTACCATATATTTTTTTTGCTGACCCATTGAAATGAAACACATCCTATATGTTAAGTGAGGCTTTTTACTACATATTAGCAAAAACAGCGTCTAAATCGGATCAGCGGTTTTTGAGATTAGTAGGAACAAACGCACAGAGATTTGACATTTCAACGATTTTATTATATGTATAGAAAAAGATATAGATAGAAGATAGATAGATTTTTACGTGTAATAGCAAATAACCATACTTATATATTCCATCAATAGAAATAGAAATTCAAATCTGATAAGAAATAACACTAGTAACTGTAGTTAGATCAAAATATATATGTACGATAAGATTGTCATATTAATGTAGTATTAGATCTACTGTCTACGATAAGAGATAGAGAAACTTTATAGTGCAAAAATATTCCTTCATAAGTATTGATTAATAAAGACAGGAATAGGTATATATAAAATGAATAAAAAGGCAATGTTGTGCATTAATGTGGGCTGAGAGTAACATTGTGCCGTTTTTATTTCCATTATCGTTGGTAGGACAAGATAGCTTTTTTGGTGTATGCATCCTTATTAAGGGCCAATGACCGGTATATACAGGGTCGTGGAGAATCCTTTTAGGAAATTTTGTCATGTAGTGATATCGAAAATGGTACCGATACAATAAATTGGTACCGATGTGTATGTAAATCGCTATTTCGTTCAAAAAACGATGTCGTATTACGAGTTCGCGTTTAAATTTGAACACACAAACTTTATATATTTTTTATATTATTAATATAAACTGTGATAGCCCAGCGGTGTGACCGTGCGACTCTTTCGAGAGGATCCCAAGTTCAAACCCCGGCAGGCACAAATAAGTTTTTCTATTAAAAACTTGTATGTCTAATTGATAATTGCAATTTATCACACGCTTTTCGGCGAAGGAAAACATCGCGAGGAAACCTGCATATCTCTAGAGAAATCTGGGGATATGTGTAACCTACCAATCCGCATTGGAGCCACGTGGTAGGTCTTAGCTCCAACCCTTCTCTCTAGGAATGCATCGTTTTCTCAGTCTACTGTGTGTGTCACAACCGCTTTTTCTAAGACTATAACAATATCTTAAATATTTGTATTGTAAATCAAATCAGATAGAACCGTGAAGGTTTAACTACTGTTTATGCTAAGACATTCATGCGCTGAGCGATCATTGAAGTAACTATTTCATCCGGTTGTATAGTTTACTTACGACCAACATATTAAAAGTTCTAATCAAGATCTAGTAGTTAAAATACCTTTTGGTATTTCTTTCTTGTCTTAAGTTTAAAACGTGTATAGTTTTACGCTTGCTAAATTCAAACAGCACAAAAAATTGTGAAATTCGTTGTGTTTAAAGTTAATAGCAAAATTGCCTTAGAATATGAAAGTTGACATTATGGATTTCTATCCATTCGGAAATAAAATTTATTTCTTTAAATAATAAATCAGCGCTCATATAATTTTATTTCATATATTGCTTATAAAATGCAAATCATGTTGTGTGCAAAATTAATACATCATATTTGGTGAAAAGAATACGCAAGTTTGTAATATATTTCCTATTTGTAGTGACGCAGTATGTTGAAATAGGAGTAGGACGAGGTCATTACCTGAAAAATAATTTAAAAAAAAATAATTTTTCTTTCATTATTATCAATTTAAACATAATGATTGTTGCTTCTCTTTATACTACTCCATTCGCTGTTGAACATGTTTCAAGCTTTTTCCACCATCTTAACTGAGTAAATTTGTAAAGGAATATATTTTCAGTTTGAGACAAACATTTCCGAAATATTTTGATCGTACGCATCTCTACAGTTGTCTATGATCTTCGCGGTCGGTTTTGAGACACAAATCAAAAAGAACCGTTGCGACAAACGTATAATCGTATGTATGGTATGATAATAAGGATGATCGTGTGGACATTTGCACGATGTCCGTGGCGATTATAAATGATCACACGATCAACAATCTTCGCCGATAGTGAAAAGACATAGCAGACATAATAATACTGCTGAGAGAGATTATAATTTAATCAGTGTTTTGGCAGCTATTAAACTATTAAGGATTATATAATCTATAAATTTGATAATCTATAAATATAGTATAGATAATCTATAAATTTGATTTGTCCCTCTTCTTCCTTCACTATATTAGTGCGTTTTCTGTGACATCTAGTTAGCTACTATACTTATAATTACTTGAATTCTTAATCTTTAAAGGTCAGAGATATGAAAACATACTGAATGATTTGGTAAAATTTAAATAAACATCGATAAACTAAAGTAATAAAGAATAATTGGAGCAATTTTTTATCTAGAATTCAATTTTCAAGAACATCCTTACTAATATTATAAATGTGAAAGTCTGTCTGTGCGTCCGTTACACTTTACTGTTGGATAAATTCTCTCTCTCTCTATCTCTCTCTCTCTCGGCTATGTATCCCATATGGTAGTGGGGTCAGCCTTCCTTATTATTCTCCTCCACCTCGCTCGGTCATGGACATCGACATCATTAGGTAAACTATTGGATCAATATTGATAGAATCGTACAATTTGGTACTATTGAAACTTTTATATCAGGCTAATGCATGGACTTTTTTTTCAATTGGAACAGAATAATATACATATAATGTAGTTGAAAGAATTATTATGTAAGCTGAGTATATCATAAAAATAATTACCATGAAATTAAATACAGTGAACTTCCATAAAAAAATTATAACTAGATTTAATTATTCATAGACCGAATTAAAGGTTGAGTTTTTTGTTTTGCATTGTACCTATTAGTTTATGACCGTGGAATTTTAGAGAGTATCTAAAATTGGATTTTTGAATATCAAAAGCGAGCAATTTTAATTAAGTTTGAGGATTAGCAAGGATGAGAATTCCTTTTTTTTTATTTGTTCGAATCTTTTTTTTTTACGCCGTGTGGTATCCGGCTGAATAGAATAGACCAACCTCATTTCTTACCGAGGTGTCGTAAAATGCGACTAAGGTTAGTTGACCCACCGTGTGGTTTCCGGTTTAGTAGAATAGACCGCCCTCTTTCTTACCGTGGTGTCGTTAAATACGACTCAGGTAAGTTGACGTCGTAAAAACACAGCCAAATCATGTGACAGCATATTTATAACATGTTGTGCGACCCCACTTAGAGTGGGATAAGGACAGGAAGATGATGATGTTCAAATCTTTTTTATTTTGTTGCCCAGAAGAAGTATATTTCTGTAGATCTAAAAAAGAGGAGTTACCCTATCATACATTGTTCTGTTATAATAACAATTTCGCTAAGGCATTAGGTAGGATTTACGATAAAAGCTTCCAAAAGGCTAGATAAAGTTCGTTTTATATGATTTTAAAAGGTACGTACCCATTAAAAATAATTCTAAATGCTACACACAGCTTATTCAGCGTATTAATGTGTATGTATTTTTTTCTAAATTCGTAATTAAATTATGCATACGCCATGTGATATCTAGCTGAATAGAAAAGAAGACCCTCTTTCTTACCGAAGTTTTGTAAAAGGCGACTAAATTAAGTTGACCCGCTGTGTGGTATCCGGGCAGAATAGATCACCCTCATTTCTAACCGAGCCGACTAAGGTAACATCGTTAGTCTGTTTACGTCAGGCAGACGGCCGGATGTGAAATACCTAGCTGAACCATTTGACAACGTCTCTATACATGTTGTGCCGAACCCATTTAGAGTGGTATAAGGGCAGGGGTATGATAATATAATTAAATTGAGCATATCTATATTGCGAACTTGTTAAATTGTAACCAAATTACAAACCGAAGAGAAAGTTTCAAGATCAACATTAGGTATTCCTGTGAATTTGATGATGACGGGTTTCTGTGAACGCATGATGATGAAGATGATATACGGGCGAATCATCTGTCCCAGGGGAGTATTGTGCCAGCCGCAGCTCCAAGCCGCATCACCCACGGCAAACGCCTGAATATAAATTTAAAATTTAAGTAAAGTAAATAGTGACCTCTCAGTAAACCACAGTTGGGACTCACCATGCTTCACCGATGAGGATTGGCAAGTACCGCATATTTCAGCAATTTGTATTAGGTAGCAACGTTTTCACCGTTCACGTTATAAGTTCTACTTAAGATATATATACGAGTATAAAATGTAGAATAATACAAAACATTCAAATTTTGAGATTGTTCCTTTATTATTCTATTTTACTTAATGTCTGCCATATCATATGGTCATTTAAAAAAAGGTCAATATCCGAAAAATGCCCTTTTTTCTTTAATTTTGCCTTATCCTTTCCATACTACATCCATAAATAATGTGAGAAAGATATTGGAATAGTATACTATGACCGCCGAGTTTCTTTCTGGTTCTTCTCGGTAAGAGCAACATTCCGAACCAGTTGTAGCTTCATTAATCGTATTGATTGTTGACGATTCAAAAGTGCTTGGAAGAGCTTATTTGAATAAAGATTATTTTGATTTGATTTGATTTGACGTAAAAACGGACCTTAACGTTAAGGTAACGACGGATAAGTCAATATACCTACTTTGTTTTTTATTAATGTTCCTAGATAGCATGGTATCCAAAGCTGAACACACGTCGCGACGCTCAACATTGCAAAGATTATATGAAATTTTCCCCGATCTACCGACTGTAACAAGAATGATAATCAGAATCACGATGCGTCATAAAAAATATTATCTTAGGTACTCTCTATTTTCGGTCACAGAAATCCATAATATTTTTTTTTATGTCAGAAAACCCATTATGGGTCTTCACCGCCCGACGGGGACGAGCGGCGGGTATGTCGGACTTTCACCGCCTAAAAACCTGACAGTGCTCCACCACGCTGCTGGTGGCGGAGACAGGGTACCGTTGTACACGCTGCCCCCATCCCGGCCAGCAGTACCTCTGAACTCCATAGTGCGCCACCTCTGGGTCGAGGCCTCTCTAATAGTGGCCCCTCCCTCCGCTAGACGATGCATCGATGCATCTTAGGTAGTCTCTATTTTCGGTCACAGAAATCCATAATCTAACCTAATGGTAATTGGTTATGGAGTAAAAGATGGGAATGCATGTCTGTAAAATATGGCTGGGAAATGCCCTATTACTTCAGGTATATTAAGTGTTACAGGGAAGTTCGTTAACAGAGGATCTGCGCTAAATTATGACATTTATGCTAAGGTTCTGACGACACGGGCGTACTGCAAACAGATTTCAATCAATCCTATCGTAAAAATTAATTTTATTGAAAAAAATTTCCTACTACCGTCAGATAAAGGACTAAGAAAATTTAGTAAGCGAGTATTGAAGTATCTCGCTTTAATCCATCTATCTAAGACAGGGTGAGCGAACTTTTATGCATAAACGTGCAATTTTTCTAGACACATGTTTAATGTCATAAGCACCATCAAAAATGTTGAATTAGTAATTATTGGGAAAATAATCACAAAAATGAATACTATTTACCAAAAACGATTAATTTAGTACCGAAAGCTCTATTTGCAAGGTTTTAATTACAAGTGGTTTAATCAATGTAAAATAAGTGTGACTTCTAATGTTGCAGATTCTTATTCTTCTTCTCCAACCGATGGAAGTCTACTGCTGAACACGAGTCTCTCCATGAGATCTCGTCAAAACACGAACTCATGCCGCTTGGATACAACGGCTCCTCGCGACCCTTTTGAGTCGTATATCCACTTCGTAGGAAGTCTACCGACGCTGCGTTTTAAGTGCGGGTCGCCAATCTAACACCTTTAGACCCCAACGCCCAACGGTACTTCACAATATGTTCCCCACCCAAACGACATTTTTTTTAAATAAAACTTATCTAGATCGATTTTTCCCCCAAAATACCCTACATGCTGAATATATATATATATATATATATATATTCAGGATAACTCATCTAAATATAAAAGATTAATAAGTCGGTGACGTGCCCAATATATTGTGTCACGTGCCACCAACGGCAATCGTGTTATTGGCTCGCTATTCATCATTAAACATCCTTACGTGGACCCTCGGGAATTGAACTAGAAGGTATCAAAAGATTTTCCAAAATAAACCTACAACCGCGTTAGAGACAAGTCTCGAGATTATCATTTTGGTAACATAGGTTTATATAATATCGAGTACTTACATCGGCTACTTGATAGGCAGACAGACAAACAGCAAGTGATGTGAACATAACTTGATAGACGAGTAGAGGGCCGTATACTGATGAAGCAGTCTTGATCGATCTAACAAATACATTGAAGAATATTTGTAAATCATCTTTTATTGTGAATAAAAATCCTAGATAAATAAATAAAAAATTGTGCAATTTCATACATATACTTCCATGTAACCTTAGGTCGGCAAAATTTGAGAAATATAATAAGATGGGAGGTTACTGCTTCAGAAAGTTCGTAGATCCTTTGTAGGCTTTGGTATACACTTTAATAATAAAATTCCACAATCTATTTTGGACTTGCCTTTACACAAGTTAAAAAAAACAATTAAAAAGAAACTCATTCATAAATAAATAAATAGAACTTTATTGAAAAACATACATTTCAACAAAATCAACAGAGATTATTTAAAACATTTTTATATACATATAAAAACGTATGCTGAGGAAAAGGTTGTAGACTCAGCTACGAAGCTGTTTTTCAGTAAAAAGCTTATTCTACCGTTAAAGACTATGTTAATGATAAGAAAGCCTGAATTTAAATTGCAGCTACGCACTAGATTATATTGTAATTTTAGATTTGTAAACAGTTATATACTATTGAGATATTTATTTTTGAAAAGTGTGACCGTCAAGTTTCTTGCTGGTTTTTCTCGGCATGAGCACCTTTCCGAACCAGTCGAAGCTTCATTGTAATTTATCAATTCTAAGGTGCTTGTAAAAGCCAATTTGAATAAAATTATTAGAATTTAAATTTGGATACAAAATGGATTTAAATGGAAAAAGTAAAGAGAATTATAGATAGATAGCTCTATTCAAATATAACATCCCTTATAGCAATATGTCTTTAGTGCACTAAAGAAACTACGAACGCACTTAGTACGCACTAGATCATATTGTAAAAAAAAACTTGTTGTATATGCAGGACAGTAGAAACCGACATGAAGAAAAGCTCGCGGCTCCTGTCTTTAAGTAGATAGTAACGTAACGTACGTCAGATTATTTAACGTTACGTTTTTCAAGTAATAACGCCGTGTGGTATCCGGCTGAATAGAATAGTACCACCCTCATTTCTTACCGAGGTGTTGTAAAAGGCGACTAAGGTAAGTTGACCCACCGTGTGCTATCCGGTTGAATAAAATAGACCACCCTCTTTCTTACCGAGGAGTCGTAAAATACGACAGGTAAGTTGACGTCAGGCAGGCGGCCGGTCGTAAAATATGTAGCCAAATCGTATGACAACATGTTTGTAACATGTTGTGTCGATCCCACTTAGAGTGGGATAAGGGCAGGAGGATGATGATGTTTTCAAAGTATTAGATATTGCACAGAAACATAAACCATTGTTGAACTAACAATACCGACTATAGACAGAGTATAAAGTACTTTCAAAACAATCTTATATGTGGTTATACTCACTCAAAAACCAAATTATGCCATTTTACTATTCGCCTTATGCGTTTGTTAAGTCTAATTTCCACATTAATTCTTCGAGGATCGGTTTTAGTATATTTTCCCACATTTTCGTCCAGGCCATCAAAGAGAACTTCACAGTCAAAGATTATCATACTCATCAAGTAGTAATAATGCAGTAATATATGAAAGAGCGTGTATACATAAACTGCAAGAAAAAATTTAGATATACACGTATTATAAGGTCTACGATTGAATTTAATGTGCTTTGACCTAGCGGAGTTATTGAGATAAAACTGAAATATATAATATATTAATCCTGATTTTTCTTATAGGCTCTTTTATAATCGGCGATTACAAACGATTAAGCACAGATATGTATCATATATGTACGTATGTGTATCATATACGTAGATATGATCATCGTCTATGATTGCCTACATCCCGGGAATTGTAGACTTTCGGACACGCATCCGATGGAATCGCTGAGTGATAGGTATAATCGTATGTATTAGGTCTACCGGAAAGTTCCGTCCGTTTTTAATATAAAACACAATTATAAAATTTTCATACATTTAACAATAATATTTGAAAAATGTAATTTCCATTATTATTTATGACCTCTTGCCGGCGTTGTGGCAATTCATAAATTCCATTTTTGAAGAAGGTTTTGTCCTTTGAGGCATAAAACATGCAGTGCTTGACTAACATCTGCATCATTTTTGACACTTAACACTTAACTCATGTGGCATACATCTCGCATATTTCCATATTGCGATATATATAAATTTTAACGTGCCGCCTTAATTTTAGTTATTATAAAAGTAACATATGTATATATATACACACTGTGACAAACATAAACCGTCGTATATATCTCAAATAAATACGCACATACGTGTTGAAACTTAATGTTGCATTATCGGACAATTTTCCGGTAGACCTATTTTATACGATGTATATATAAGAATGTATGTACATAAAACGATAGGTGATGTATATAATAGACATAATAATGATTAAAAAATATTTTGAATTTGAATGACGGTGTGGACACTTGCACGATCATCGATCATCGCCAATAGTGAAGTGCAGGCATTAAATTAACATAACTAGTTGTATAACCGTGCCGAATTGAGACAGCTATGACCGGATATAGTAGTTTCAGTTACTATGATATTCGAAAGTAATCAAGAATATGAATACTATGGTATGAATATAATTGTCTAAACAAACCGAATAAAAATAGAAAAACTTGATTCTAACGTATCAATTTTTAATTAACGTAAAGTCATCAATTTTTTCCCTTATCCCACTTTAAGATGGCACAATATATTTTTAACATTCTCCTTTATTACTCGTCAACTCTGCGCGTCTATTTTATATGCATATCATGCTTCACCCAATCCATCCATCTTTTTTTCGGCCTTCCTCTAGTCATTTTCTATCCATCCAAATTCCTAATGAAAACTTTTTTGATCATGCTAATTTAATCTAGTACTTCTAATCTTTTCCATTATATACTCATTTCGTATTCTATCAAATCTTGTCATGCAACAGATCCATCCTAATATTCTTAGCACATTTGCATGCAGCATTCTTTCATTGCTCAATTGGCCGTTGCATACACATTCCCCTAAGTTAAAAAGGCATTCGGGAATCGCATATTGTTCCTACGAACCTGTCGCCAATTCATCCATACTACCATACTAGGCTATACTTTAAATAAACTCATAAAGCGTTCTAAAGTTTTAAATAAGCTCATATTCAACCTGTTATAAACATATTTCTTCAGAACATTACCCGTATAGCTTCTGGGTACATTGTTACATTATTTTGAGTTCGTAGAAATTTTCATATTGGAAATAATGTATTAAACCTACAAAACATACTGAACACTCTCCAAAAAAACGGATCCTTAGATGTGTTAAATGAAATGTCAATTAAGCTCAAAGAGAATATCATCTAATTTTACAGTAAAGTCATACTCGCATGATTATTTCAGTGACTGTATAAATAAAAACTGCTTAATCATTTGCAATACAGCAACAACACTTAATAAGAAAAACCTTTAATTATGATGCATGAATAAGCATGTAAACCTGATAAACAAAATTATTATTAAAATTAAACCTTATTTTTCGTATTTTTTTAAGGAAATCATAAGTTGTGGTTTCTGAAACACGTTCATCATCCTCCTAACCTTATCCCACTCTAAGTGGGGTCCGCACAACATGTTACAAACATGTTGTCACATGATTCGTTTAGGTATTTTATGACCGGCCGCCTGGCTGACGTCAACTTACCTTAGTCGCCTTTTTTGACACATCGGTAAGAAATGAGGGTGGTCTAATCTACTCAGCCGAATACCACGCAGAGTGGTTTCTATAAAACATTAGGAAAGATAAAAAATAAAATGTTCCATATACTCATAATTTCAAATGACAATAACCTTAATAGAAAATAAATGCATACAGTAAACTTACCACCGAATGTTTGCACGATTATAAAAGAAGTAGCAATTTCACAAATCATAAATAATTCATAGTTTGGTGTGCGGTAAGGATCATCTTTAGGCAACCATAACGGATACATTAGAGGTCTAACTGTGTTTTCGGTTAGTGTTGCAAACAAACTTTGATAGATTAACATCACCAACATCGATACAAGGTACATTAATATTATCAGTGTAATGAAACTGAGCCAAAATATGCATAATTTCCATATTAGCAGTTGTCCTTTAAGGAAAGTATTTCTGAAATTAAATAAATTCATTGTAATAATTTCGTTTATGAATTAATTTTTGCTAGCCAACTTTTTATATTATTTAACTTAAGAAGTAAGAATTACGAAGAATTATTAAGAAAGTACGCACTGAAAATTGTGAGCTCCCCAGCTCATCCTTAATACCCCCCTAAAAACCTCAGACATCGGAATAATTAATCGATAGGTATATCCAACGGTTTAGCTGTGAAACCAAAATAGAAAGAAAGAAAAACAAACATTCTCAATTGATGAAATTTGACTAATATAATATCAGGTTTACATATAGGATAAAAAACCGTGTCCTTTGGAGAACTACAATAAACATATGGCACATAATTGGGTACATTGAAATGCTTAAATCAACCCATAAGAAGTTGCGGGGAGAGCTATATTTATATTTTACCTTTACCTTTATTACAGTTTAAAAACTTGATATAGCTATTCTTCGACTGTGCGCAAGATAGCAATAACTTAATGTAACTAGTTATAAGAATTATATTTTGAAACGAGCAACCACCAAGTTTCTTGCTGGCTCTTCTCGGTAGGAGTAGCTTTACGAACCAGCAGTAGAGTTATAACGATTCAAAAACACTTGTTTACGAGTTTATATAATATTTTGAATTTAAATTATATGTATAACAATCTATAACTAAATACCTGTACTTTTCCTCTAAACTACAGATATAAATAAAATCTCTATTCATTGAATACAGAAGATCCATGAGCTTGTTTCTATTATAAAGCACGCTGATAAAGAATATGGGGATTGTGTTTATAATTATAAAATAACAGAAACATTCCGTAGCAAATGAATAATCTTCCACAGTGATGCCATGGTAAATAAACATCAACTCCAGCGATGACGCCACCAATCCCAACAGAATGTTCAGAACTGGCCAAATGAATCTGTAAATGGAGAAAATTGTCGAAATCACGAGAATAGGTCTATTACATTTATTTTTAATAAAAATTATAATGTTAAGTTGTAAGCTTAGCTTTCAGGTGTCCATTCATTCATTCATATTCATAGATACAAAAATTAAAACATTTTTTTTTTATATTCATATAAATCCTCATAGAGATCCTTTGTAGCTACTACGAAATATGCAAAAGAAATATTTTAAAATATTAACATAATGGCAATGGCTAGTCAATATATATATAAAAATATAATGTATATGAGGAAAAATAGGGTCAGTTTTAGGACTAATTTTCAGGGCCATCACAGATACACTCTTAATAAAACATTTGAGACGTAAAAAGGTTACTTCTTACTTTTTAAGAAATTGCATACGTATTTGTATTAAGATTCCCGCAAAAGTACTTGAATTGCCATAAGGGAAATTTTAATCATACATTAAAAAATCATTATGCAATAAGGGTCATTATAATATTTCAATTGACGAAAGCAGCTTTTTCGGACTCTTTCCGTAAAGTAATTTAGGAATATTTAACGCAATGGTGCAGACGACCATTATCAGCAGTAGCTGCTTAATGTTGCAAAGCCTGGAAGACCCTTTCGACACAAGTGATGCATTGGGAACACTGCATACTAAATATATATAATAACTAACTGCATACAATACTGCTGCCTAAAGGACAAGACAGACATGTGAAAATATATTTTTTTATAGCAATAATTGTTAATTTATAAACCACCAGTTGTTATAATTTATTTTAACCAAAAGGAAAAGCTCTTTCTCTCTGGTCAGCTAATTGATGTCCACTATTGGACATAGGTCTCCTGAAGGGATTTCCTTGCCACGATCTTGTGTCGCCTGAATCCAACGGCAACTTATCGTTGAGGTGACGATGATAATGTTCAACTTTTTGACGTTTTTTACTAAGTGGGACTACAACAAACTGCTTTTCGCATGTGAGATCACCTCTCCATCACCTTCCTATGCCTATCGGTTCGGAAAGCTGAGTAACCCGCCCTATTCCGTGTAGTAGGGCTGCAAAAGCCCCTATTTCTCTGTTGAACACGCTGATATACTTCAACTATAGATTTATGGACAGCTTTCCCATAAAACTCAAAGTTAACGACCTAGTTTCATCACCAGATAGCTAAACTATTTAAAATAAATATGACTCGGTAAAAAAATTGTACATTAAGACCTTAGGTATGAGTCGGCGTTGTTAAAAAATATTCCATTAAACGCGAGAAAAATTCTCAACTGCGGATGATATTTAAAAAGGTCCAAATTGAGACTGTCATACTCAAAATCACTTTTTCTCAAAAAATTCAACAAAATTTTTATCGACATTATAGTTAGAAAATTGTACAAGAACTGACTATTGAGCAACTCTATAACTACATTTTCATTATAAATATAAATGTGAATTAATCTTTATTCGATCCTTACTTACGAGTAATTTAGTTTAATATATAACTTATACATAGTTATACATATTCATTTGTCAGTTTGTTCATAGCAAAATATGCCTACAAAATTTATATACTAAATATTACTAATGGTTGATGAATACTACCACCTTTTTTAAAATCACTATATTTAAAATAAATTCTCCCGCCGAGTCTATTTTCAATTAACGCAGTTATTAGTGAACCTATTCTTTTTAGAATTTCTCCAATAGACAGTGAGATTCGTTTAAGTGTATACTTTTTTACATTTTTTGTAAATTGTAGTTGAAATAGGACAATAATTCTGAGAATGTCGAAAAAACTCTAACCTTTCTGCTTTCATCGATAACTTTGTTTAACGCCTTTGAGATATAACGAAACACTTTTTTTGATTATTACTCTATTATGGGAATACAGAAAAATACGAAATGGCGTATACCTATCATGGACACATTATTATACGCATTCTAACTTTTAAGACAATGGTACAAATATATGCCGTGTGGTATCCGGCTTAGTAGAAAAGACAACACTCATTTCTAACCGAGGTGTCGTAAAAGACGACTAAGGTAAGTTGACTCGCCGTGTTGTATTCTGTTGAGTGGAATAGATAAACCTCTTTCTTACCATCGTAAAACACGACTAAGGTAATATGACGTCAGGCAGGTCGTAAAACAGTATCCAAATCATGTGACAACATGTTTATAACATGTTGTGCCGACAGCACTTGAAGTGGGATAAGGACAGGAGGATGATGGTCACGTACAATTATGCATAATGCGGTAAAAGTAACCAATTTGGGGCTTAAAAGTCTAGTGATGTAGTACCCTAACTAGATACCAAAAAATCCACGTAAACTAAGAAAGCAATAACTAGAAATAGAATTATATTATAAATCAATTATATTCACGTGATTTTAAAATTCATTTGTTATGGAAATTTGATACATTCGCATCGTTATAAATGACCGTCATTTATTTCAATTAGCGAGGCGGATAATGCAATCATTGAATTCAATTACCTGCATTGAAACGGTAATCTATATTATGTAATGATAAGTACCTAAGTGACGGAGCCCTGCTCGTAAATTTTTTTACAAGATAAAAAAATGCAATTAAAAAAAATAAAAAAGAAAGAGAGCGCCGGTGATATGTGGGACTCGATACCGGGTTTCGAATTGTTTGGACCGCCCGCTACCCATTAGGCTATCACAACATTACGTTTGACAGCTAAAATATTATTAGAAATCAATTGTACATTTCAGCCTTTTTTTTTTGCCCGAAAACAGGGATAAAACGACATTTTTTTAAAATGAAACTTAGCTAAATCCATTTTCTCACCCAAAACATGCTGAATTTCATGAAAATCCTTGAAGCCATTTCCAAAATTCAGAAAAATACATATATTCAACATTAACTCATTTAAGTATTAAAGATATTTTAGCATTTTTTTCAATACAACAGGGATAAAACGACATATTTTTAAAATGAAACTTAGCTAGATCGATTATCTCCCTCAAAACATTCTGAATTTCATGAAAATCCTTGGAGCCTTTTCCAAAATTCAGAAAATATATACAAGATTAATTCATTTAAATATTAAAGATATTTTAATGTATATTTTAGGTCAATGAAATGTTATCTAAAATAAAGATTTTGTGAAAGTTCCATTGTGTGTGTGTGTGTGTGTGAAAATTCCATTCCATTGTAGCAGTGTTTTTTGTACATTAAAAGGGTACCAACATATCTATATAATAACCAACGTATTATTATACAATTGTATATGAGTGTAGCCATGTATAATAAAACATGCATCATTTTAATCTCAACTTTGTATGAAGGAAGATTTCTGCATGTTAGATATCGTTATCCGAGTGAAAACATCATATAATTCGGGTAGAGCGGGAATGGTGTAGCTAAGTAACCAAAGGCTCTGGAGCAATAAAATGATGTAAAGGCCCAAGTACGAGCAAACTATTTAAAAGCATTTGTTCGATATTCTTCTTCTTCCTACCCTTATCCCACTCTAAGTGGTGTCGGCACAACATGTTATAAGCATGTTGTCACATGATTTGGCTACGTATTTTACGCGTAACATCAACTTACCTTAGTCGTATTTTACGACACCTCAGTAATAAACGAGGGTGGGCTATTCTACTCAGCCGGATACCACACGACGGGTTAACTTACCTTAGTCGCCTTTTACGACACTTCAGTAAGAAATGAGGGCGGTACTATTCTATTCAGCCGGATACTACACGGCCATTGTTCGATATTCTTCGTGTTCTGAATTTTATGTGCTCTAGCTGATGCAGGCCTGCTCAGAGTCCTCCCTGAGCTACGCGGTTTTGGCGCACTCCCCCTTTAGCCCTTGGGTATCTACGCCACTATACAGGAGGCTTTCCGGCGCAGAGTCGTCATGCTGATTCCAGACCTAGGACCGCAATGAAATGCTTATAGGATTTTTGAACTATCTACCCCGCCATCTGCCGAAATAAATTAATTACCTAATGAAATATCAAGAAATCAGATCAGTTAATCGATGCAATTAATTATTAATAACCGATGTTTATCAAATAATATCTGGCATTCCAATATTTTTTGTAGGTTAATGGTAATGCTATTGAAACATTTATTATTCATAATTTAGTAAATCAAAAATATCAAATAAATATATGGGACACTTAAACACGGACGTCTGTCTCCAAAGTAAATAATTTTTATACTTGTGTTATGGGTGAGATACTGGTGAATATATACATATATAATTTTAATACATACTTAAATACAAATATAGACCCAGGCTCGAAGAACCAACAACTTCTTTTTATAGAAAATGTTGGCCCTCGGCAGGTATCGAACCCGCGACCCGCGGAGTTGAAGGCTGGATCACTATCCACTGCGTCAACGGATCAATAAGTTCTGTTTCGAGGGGAATTTGAAAACAGACTGAGCAACCACAATGCGTGGCCGGACAGAGTTCTATAATAACTTATGTACCGCACAATAAAAAAATTTTTTAGAAAAAATTATGCACTAATCACATTTTTTAGAGCATGTAAAAAATACACGTTCTCGTTCATTTGTTTTCCATTCAATTAAAATTTGAGAGAATAATTTATATAATTTTTGTTGTTTCTTTGCTTACTCTTACTGTTATTTCTTTTCTTCAGCAGTAAATATAATCTTACCAGCAGGTTTACCAGCAGTAAATATAATCTTACCAGCAGGTTTACCAGCAGTAAATATAATCTTACCAGCAGGTTTACCAGCAGTAAATATAATCTTACCAGCAGGTTTACCAGCAGTAAATATAATCTTACCAGCAGGTTTACCAGCAGTAAATATAATCTTACCAGCAGGTTTACCAGCAGTAAATATAATCTTACCAGCAGGTTTACCAGCAGTAAATATAATCTTACCAGCAGGTTACCAGCAGTAAATATTATGATACATAATAAATTATTGCTAATTACTATAACTATATTTAGGTAAACACAACTTAAATTTTTCTGAACAAAATATTATATTTAATATCCATCTGTCATATTTCGATGTTTGGTCTATCACTAAGAGTTTCATCATCATCATAATCATTCTCTTGTCCTTATCCCGCTCTAAGTGGAGTCGTATTTTACAACAACTAGGTAAGTAATGAGGATGGTCTATTCTACTCAGACGGATACCACACGGTGGATCAACTTACCTTAGTAGCCTTTACGACAACTCGGTAAGGAATGAGGGTGGTCTATTCTACTTATAAAGGACTCCCCTTCTATATCTTATTCATTTTTTTTAATAGTTTAAAATTCGTAATATTACCTAATTTGATAACATTGTATCGTCAGAGATGTTTTGTTTATATATAGCGTATTGATTAATGTTCGCTAAGTATATATACCGCTTAAAAGACTACAATTAGAGGCTACATTAATCAGTTCGGTGCCCGTACTTGAGCAAAATGATTGGTTTCATCATATCTATTATAATAATTGTATATTTTAGTTTGCGGTTTTACAAAAATGCTTATAAGAGGCCTGTTGAAAACTTTCCGCCTGGTAAGATTTTTAAATCCTTTTTAATCTGTATAAAAGTTTCTTCCGAAATTTTGAAGTAAGTAAATTAAAGTATTCTACGTCTGCATGTCATACATATGTTTTATTTTTTACTATATTTTTTTTTTCTTCGAAAATTTTTACATTATTGGTAATATTCATTTCCATTTCTTAGTTGTGGATTAAGTTTTTTCAATTTTATAATATTGTAATATATTTATTTACGAGTATATATAACAATAGCATGAAATCAGGTTTGATTTATTTATTTATTTTATTATTTAATAAATAACTTTAATAATTCGATAATTGAATTAATTTGATGTGTTAATTGGTAATGTCAGCTGAATTCAAAAAGTTCTTTAATTGCCGTAGTTTTAAACGTTGTATTTTGTATATACATAGAAAATTATAAAATATTCATAAACATTGTATTTGATATATAATCGTTAAAGCGAGTTGTCCAGGAAATTCAATGGCAGTAAAATCGACTGATGTTATTATAACATTTTGTATATATAACATAATTGAAATGCTTAACGCAAATGTATAAAATCAGGAAGATAGTCAAATTTAAGCACGTAAATTATTAAAATATATTGAAGTATCACTTGGTTTCAAGACTGGTATACTCAATTTAAATATTTGAGTTTATCTTTAAAGCTCATTTATATAATTGCAATTATACTTGAAATAGTATTTGAATTTGAATACTTTTTACTTATGAAACTCCAAGCGTCTCTAAGGTTTAAGCTGTGCAACCCTTGGTGTGATAATTTTATAACGGGAAACTATGCTTAAACGTTAATTTTCATAGTACTTTTATATTTAATTATATTTTAATTAAATAACTGCATTTTTACTAACATTTAAGCACAGGTTTAATAAGATAATATAACTAATATACAATAACATATAGTTTAGTTTTTTATGCCTATTGTGTACACGGAGTTGAATAAACCATCATCCTCCTGCCCTTATCCCACTCTAATTGGGATCGGCACAACATGTTATAAACATGTTGTCACATCATTTGGCTACGTATTTAACGACTGGCCGCCTGCCTGACTTGAGTCATATTTTACCTCGGTAAGAAATAGGATGGTCTATTCTACTCAACCGGATACCACGCGGTGGGCCAACTTACCTTAATCGCCTTTTACGACACCTCGGTAAGAAATAAGGGTCGGCCGGATACCACACGGCATACGGAGTTGAATAAAAGAATTCATTTTAATTTCTATTTAGATCATGAAACACTAACTATAGGTCGTTTGACTATTTTAATATTGCTATTGTATGCTTATATTTCAAACTTAAATTTACAGGGCCACCTAGTTTACCAGTATATGGTGCATATTGGATCATACTTGCAAAAGAAATAAATAATCTAGCAGTCTCTTTAATGAAATTGGCCAAGGAATACAACACGAAAGTAGTTGGCTTTTATCTCGGGCCGTATCCAGCTATTGTAATCGATGACCCAAAGTTAATCAAATATGCCCTCAACCATGAAGACTTTGATGGACGTTTGGATATAATCATTGGCCGCTTGCGTTCGTATTGGAAAAGACTTGGTAAGTATACTTAAATCATCATCTTCCTGCCCTTAGCCCACTCTAAGTGGGGTCGGCACAACATGTTATAAACATGCTGTAACATGATTTGGCTGCGTTTTTACGACGGGCCGCCTGCCTGACGTCAACTTACCTCTGTCGTATTTCACACCTCGGTAAGAAAGAGGGTGGTTTATTCTACTAAACCGGATACCACACGGTGGGTCGTCTTACCTTAGTCGCCTTTTACGACACCTCGGTAAGAAATGAGGTTGGTCTATTCTACTCAGCCGGATACCACACGGCGGGTCGACTTACCTTAGTCGCCTTTTACGACACCTCGGTAAGAAAAGAGGGTGGTACTATTCTACTCAGCCGGATACCACACGGCTAATATACTTTAATATATATTATATATTTAAAAATCCCGCTGTAAATAAAAAGAACATTTAACAACAAACAATTAAAAGAATGTTTACTCAAAATCTTTTATACATTCTTATTTAAAAAGTTACTATCCCGCAGCAAAGCATAGACTCTCTTTCTCCGTTTTTGGAGCGAAGGATTGGAGCTAAGACCTACCACGCTGCTCCAATGCGGATTGGTAGGTTACACATATACCTAAAGAATTTTGTAGAGATATGCAGGTTTCATCACGATATTTTCGTTCACCGAAAAGTCTCTAATTGATAAATTGCATTTATCAATTAGAGACACATTAGTTTTAATAGAAAAACTCATTTGTGCCTGCCCGGGGTTTGAACCCATGATCGACTGTAGAGAGTCGCACGGGTTCACCGCTGGGCTATCACAGCTTTTTTTATCCTTGTTTATTAAATTAAAATAAATGACTCCCATTACGAGAAATAGGTAGTTGTTAACTGTTACAATAATCAAGTAATTGTCTCTTAGGTTTTGTCCCGGAATTCTCCTCAGGGAAAGCGATAAGTTTACTTGACGTTTGAGTTATGTCTTTTTATTGCAGGGGCTTTATTCTTATTGCGTTAACACAAAAGTTGAGATAAAAAATATCCTCTGTAACTTATTATTACTGCATTATCTGTGAGATAATATACCATATACTATGTCTTATAATATCTAATGAGCACATATTATCTTTATAAAACTGACCTTTAATAATATAATTAAAGATTTTTTTTTAAAAAACTACGCATTACCCAACAACAGATAATGCAAGTAAAACAGTTATTCATTTGTTATTATCATAATTACACATAAAGGGAACAATGTTATCATTTCGCTATGAAATCCTTATGTTTGTATACAGATTATAGCAATGTTATTATAATATACTGTTCCTTGTGTATAATGAAACAATGTAAACTCGAACCTCGTGTTATACACTGTCCATTATATTAACCATCTTTTGACAGATTGACGATTTACATATTTAGTGATGTCCTAAAGATTCTCGTATGCGATACCATTCCGATTATAGTACCTACTATCATTAATCGAATTACGTACCTAAGTAATTCGATTAATGATAACCTACGTAAACTAATAACAGATATAGAAATCAACATTTTGATTTAATATTGCCTTAGTTTTTTGAAAATAAATGTTAATCCGTGTGTATTTATTATAATCATAAAAAATATATTATACATCAACTGGCAACATCAACAGACCTTCCACTCGGCCGCCATTTTGACGTGATCTGTCACTCTCAACGAAACGCCCGTGATAGTCACACGCATTTACGTTCGCTGAGTGTTCTCTCGCATCTGTTACACCTTGAGTTAAGTAGCTTTATTCCTCGGAAAAACTTTTGTGAAACTTATATTAATTGATCGTGAAAATGCCGAAAGGACGTGTGTTGAAAGCACAATCGAGACAGTTAGTGTTAAAACTTCATGAGTATTTTGAGCAAGAAAATCAAAATGGCGGACCTCTTATACCTATCACGCAAGTCCGAAACCGTGTTGCAGCCGCGTTGGGGATCAGTCTATCAACTGTGACTAAAATCACTACTGATGCCTACGGCAGGAGCGGCTTGGAGCAAAACAAACCATCTCCAAACAAAAAATGCTCATTTCATTAGAAGAACCATCAATAATTTTTATTGATAATGCGCCCTACCACTCCCGTCAAATTGACAAAATGCCAACACAGGCTAATAAAAAGCATGAAATAATTAATTGGCTTCGGGACAATGGAGAAAATGTGGACGACTCAATGTTAAAAGTTGAATTAATAAAAATATTAAAAACCAAAAAGAGAGCAAAACGCTATGTAATCAATGAAATGGCAGCAGAAAATGGCCATACTGTTCTTCGGATTCCTCCATACCACTGCCAGTACAACGCAATAGAACTTATATGGGCACAAGTAAAAGGGCATGCTGCGAGATGCAATACAAGCCCCCCATTCACAGCGAATAAAATGTTGCAATTGCTAAAAAATGCTTGCACCCACGCAACGGCCGAGAACTGGGCAAGTGTGGTGGAAAGAACTAAAAGAGTAATATTCTCTGATTGGGAACGTGATATTGCGTTTGATAATATATTATCTACACAAGAGCTAATAATAACTGCTACTGAAGACTCCTCATCGGAGGAGTCTAGTGTTGATTATCATTCCGACGACTCGTGCTAATAAAATAAATTAAAATATCCTGATTGTTTTATTTGTATTCATATATTAACTAAGAAGAAAGTAAAACTTTATATAATGTTATTAAATGTCTTTTAATACTCGTAACATCGATTTCTACCGATTATTTTTAATCTGTGGCATAATCGTAGTAACCATTATGTGTGACATCACTAAGTGGGCGGTACCCATCCATAAAGTACAAATATTATTTGTATGATATTTGTACGTAAGCAATACAAAACTTAATGAGCGTGAGCTGTCAAAAGACTGATAATATGATGGACGCAGTATAATTAATTGATTTATATTATTTTAAATACAGAATATCATGTATAGTATCTGGGTGACCAAGTTAGCTGTGTAATTTTTTTTAATATATTAAAAATAGTCTTATTTTAATAAATAAATAAAATTAAAATAAGACTGAGATATCACCACTAAATAAAAGGAGTCAAAAATAAACATATCCGAATAATCTATTAGCGATGGATATGAACTCTTTTATCTTTGACAGGTCTTTTCTTTACCGACGGCTACTTCTGGCACGTACAGAGAAGGTTTACCTTGAGATACATGAGAGATTATGGATTCGGAAGGCGAGAGGAAAGCCTGGAGGCTGTGGTCGCTAGTGAAACCAAGGAAATGATTGATATGGCTATGTATGGTCCTAAATATCCAGCTGAAAAGGTACTATGATTTATCCATTTAACCACATCACTTGTACGTCAAAAATACGCAATTTTATTATTTCTCCTTTTAAATATTAGTGGCCGTTGGGCAAACCAAATATCTTCCAGAAATAGGCTAGTAACTGGGTAAAAGCGGCTTCTTTACATACATATAGCTCCTTCAATGCGGATTACAGGTTACATATTAGTATATCCCAGATACTTTTACAACTAATTTGCTGGTAGGTGAAGTACGCGTTTTTTTACTCAAATCAGAACTCTTATATTTGAATGAAACTAATTTGGATCATACAAAACTGCTGATACAATTTAATGCTACGCTCTTTTTTAAATATGAAACAACGCCTACATAAATAAATCTTATACATCAACAATAATAAGCTAAAATTTATGAGGCCAAAGTTTGAGTTTACCTTAGTAAAGCTTGCTGTTATTTAACGAACTTTGTTACTTATAACAAAGTTCGTTAAGTTACGAGTAGCTAAGCAACATATTCAGGCAAATTATGTGTGACATTTTGCGGAGATATCACAGATTTAAAATCCCGCGAGGGGGTCGCGCTTCGCCCTAGAGCACTTCGAATTTAGCAGCGATGGGACGCGCAACTGTCGCTCTTTCAAGAGTTACCTCTAAAGAAAACATGTTTGTATTGTCTAATAATGAAAAGAAAGCTATGAATGTTGTATATAAAGACATTCTGTAATTAATTTTAAAAATAAAATAGATAGGGAAAAATGTAAAATTAAATATGTAGTATATGAATTTAGATATTAGATATGGCAGGAAATCTTCTTGGTATAGGGAGAGGGGAATTGTTTTTCTCCAAATTTAACGCGTGCGGGTCACGGGCAGTAGGTAATGAATAAATCAAAACTACTGGATCGATTATAATCATTTTTTTCACTGAGTGACAAACTATAGTAAAGCTTGCAGTTACTTAACGAACTTTGTTACTTATAACAAAGTTCGTTCAGTTACGAGCAGCTAAACAAAATATTCAGGCAAATTATTATTATCTTTTTTCTTTTTGAAATCCTTTACACCTCATCTCGTTTCCTAAATCCAAACTCGTAAAATAATAATCGAATTACCAGTGGGAAATTTTAAAACAGCTCTAATCTATAACGAAACCTCTGTCACTTAGTTAAAGATAAAAAGATGTAGATAAGTACTAAATGATGTCATTAAAATTCATACATAATATTATAAATTTGATATTGTATGTTTGATTATGTTATAATTAAAATATAAAAGTAAATATGATTACAAAGTAGATGGCGACCCCGCGCGACCCGCGAATTATAATTTTACGTACTTTTAACCTAAAACTTCCTCAATGATTGCACTATGTTTTTGTAAAACCGTAAAAAAGTCCTAAAAAGAAGAGAAGTTTATGTTAAGTTTTCCATCTTAGTGTGGAGGAATTAGATTCATTCCATAACATGATCAACAAGCTACTGTTTTAGAGTCTAGTTAATATAAAATTATTTTTTCTTCTTCGTAACCTGGATTAAATAATATATGCAGTCGTGTGCAATTGTTTAATTAATGATGTCTGAAGATATTCTGTCGATGCCTATAATTTATAATTTAAAAAAATGGCATTTGACCCCGATGTGATATGAACAATCTTCGATTCTGGAATAAAACTATCTATACTTATTATAAAACAAAGTCCCCAAAACTTGTGTCTGTATGCGATCGATTTTCTCAAAATGAGGGTTTTATTTTAAGATTGTGCAATTCTTCCAGAAGGTTTAAGTTAAAAGTGTATTACAGTTTTATGCAAATCGTGTTAAAGAGGTCATGTAGATAATAAATGTAAATAATTCGCCTTCTGTAAGCTTTACTCGCGTGCGCCGCTTAATCAGCTAAAATACACTAGAGTAAGTACTAGATACTACTTCACTACATATTATAAAACAAAGTCCCTATATCCCTATGTACGCATAAAAGTTTAAAACTACGCAAAAGATTTTGATGCGGTTTTTTTTAATTGATAGATTGATTCCAGAGGAAGGTTTGTATGTATAATAACATTCAATACGGAGTAGAGAAATACTGTAATTTTTGAGGTTTCTGTATATAATTACATTTTTTTCCGCTTACATTGCAAACGCAGGCTAAACCCTACGAGATTTATCAAAATAATGTACTAAGTATTTGTACATCTTGAAAAGGTCTAGAGAAAAGTCTGCAATGGTATGTGTCTATCTCTTATGGATAACCCACTATAGCATTTTTTGTCATTTACTTTTTAAGAAAAATTATGCCATATTTTTGAAGCAATTTTTATACAATACAGCATTAATCCTTATCCAATTAAGTACCTTAAATAAATAGTTGATTTAATATAGATTAATATGGCCGTTTACAGCATGTAATTTAAGTGAACATTTTTGGAGATATTATAGATTTAAAATGCCGTGAGGACGCCGCACTTCGCCCTAACACTTTGACTTTAGCAGCTATGTCGCTCTTTCATGAGTTTGTTTAAAGACATTCTGTAATTAATTGTAAAAATAAAATACATAGGGAAAATGTAAAAGTAAATATGAATTTAGATATTCCAAAGATAGCAGGAAATCTTCTTGGTATAGGGAAAGAAAATTGTTTTTCCCCAAATTTAACGCTTGCGGGCCCCGGGCAATAATGAATAAATCAAAACTACTCGATCGATTTTAATCATTTTTTTTACACAGACTGACATGGGATATTTTATACCTGTGCGAAGCAGGGGCAGGCCGCTAGTAGAGAATAAAAATACTAGAGAATTGTAAATCTACAAAAATACTACAAAAAAAGTCCTTGACAGCATGTGTGTATCTTTTATATTTAGGTAACTCACAAATAATTACTTTTTACTTTACTTTGTGCTCAAAATTTTCATTCGGCAATATTTTGTTGACACACCGATTTCCACGCAAAGCGCAGTAAAGGAGAAGGGCAAAATCTGGCCTTTGCGGACTTAATAATGAAGTACATAATAAAATATTAAATATTAAATAACGCCAAAATAAATTAATACTATCTCTGTACAACTCGGGAAAACAAGTATTGAATAAAAAAGTTATTTATTTGATCCAGTTCAGTTATCATTAGTCAAGTCACAATTTCTTTCGAATCAGTAAGATTTCTCGATATTATATCGCTTTAAGAATTTAATATTCTTACTAATATACAGTATATTTCAGTATAGTAACTGTTGTTGATAAATTATTTTTTATTACCATAAAAAAATAGATAACTATATTTATGCATGGTTACTAGCCTTTTTAATAATCATTATTTTATATATATGACAGATTTACGGATCGATTAATAAAATCGATTTCTGCGCATAACAGTACTCAAAAAGGTTGTCGTTGTATTAATTATCTGTGAATTGTTATATTTGTAAACATGCATATTCGTGTTGTTTCCGCATCGTGAACGTTTGGGGCATAGATAATACACTATATAGGATAGTTTGGGGATTCCTTGTATTCGTGTGCTACTTTATAACGACCTTTGCTGTATTTCTGGACTACTGACATATTATATTTCGAGTCAATCTCAATCAAACAATCTCATTATTTTGGATTCGTATTTTTTCTTAGATGAAAATAAATTATATTAAAAAAATGTTCTAACAAATTCCAATACTCTATGTAAATCTGTCATGGTCAATAATTTATTTCTTCTCATTCCCAAGTTCTATCAAAAAAAGACTTGTACATACTTGAAGAGTAACTTTCGGTCTTTGTATTAAATATTAATTTATTTCTGTCCACTCAGGCCAAAATTGTATGAGCTATTTGCCCATCTCCTTTCAACTTCCAGTTCTCGTAAGACATATAATATTAAATATCTGGGTGACCAAGGTAATTTTTTACACAAAAAAAACAATTATTTAGTTGGGGATCGATCCTTGGCATTCACATTTCTCGAGTCTGCCCGTTACCCGAATAAGCTACGCCGACTTAACAGTTAATGGCGAAAATTCAATTCAATATGAATGTTAGTGTTTTTAATGCGCAAAAAGAGGGATAAAACAAATTTTTTTTACATAAAACCTAAGATCAATTTTTCTCCCCCAAAACCTCCTACATGTTGAATTTCAGAAAAATCGTTGGAGCTGTTTCTGAGATTCGGAAAATATATATATACAAGATTAACTCATTTAAATATTAAAGATAAAAATATCATATGGCATACTTATATGCCTATAACAAACCATATAACGAAATAGAATAACAAACAAATGAAGTTAACATGTGTGTATCGCATTTATTCCTTATTTGATTGTTTTATTTCGAAGATTTATGATATGATATTTTAAATTGGATAAATGTATAGGAAATATTTTTTAAATTATATCAATTTGGCAGAATAGGTCAACTCCATTTGTATGTCGAAATTATAAGAATTAGAATTATTTTTATTAAAATTTTACACAGATTTCCAATAACAACATATTTATTACTATAGATTAAGAAAGCTATTTAAGAATTGCTTTTAATAATATTATAAAGATAATATAGATATTCTGAATATTACTTCTCATCAATAACAGCAGTAGATTAACAAGCACATTATTTCAAAATATTTATATATATATAACATTGTTTGTCAACTTATTTAAAAATTAGTACCAGGTTTTTTAGAAAATAAAAAAGAAAAATTAATTGGGTACGTGGAGCTCGATCCTAGGTATTTTCATATCTCGACCCGCCCGTTTCCCGAATAAGCTAAGCTAACTTGACAATTTACGACAAAAATAGTGTTTTATAGGAATTTTATATGTCAATAATTTTTTATGCCCATAAACAGGAATAAAAGATTTTTTATCCCCCAAAACTCCCTACACACTGAATTTCAGGAAAATCGTTTGCGCCTTTTCCGAGATTCCGAATATATACATGTACATACAAGATTAACTCGTTTAAAGATTAAAGATTTTGTTCTTGTTTCATCACTAAATATATTATCGGCTTGCAAATATACTAATCAAAATGCCTAAGGTTAAATTATAATAGTGTACGACACAGTATTTTTTTTAGATATATTTTGTTGTACATAATTCTAATCAAATGTTTTTATTAGTGATAAAGGTCTTAACATTTGCTCGGCACTGGGCAGTCACTATGAATCGTAAATAGTTGAGAACGAAAATTGTTAATAAGTATTATCGTGGTGACATAAATTTTAGTGGAAGCCATTCAACTCACAGTATCTTTAATATTTAAATGATTTAATCTTGTATGTATATATATTTTCGTAATCTCGGAAACGGCGCCAACGTCTTTCGTTAAATTCAGCATGTAGGGAGTTTTGGGGGAGAAAAATCGATCTAGCTAGCTTTTATTTAAAAAAAAAATCGTTTTGTCCCTGTTTTTGGGCATAAAAAACTACTAACATTTCAATTTAATATAAAACACTATTTTTGCCGTAAGTTGTCAAGTCAGCGTAGCTTATTCGGGGAACGGGCGGTCTCGAGAAATGATAATATCGAGAATCGAGCCCCAGCTACCCAATTATTTATTTCTTTCTTTTTGGAGTTTCTTTTTTTTGTAAAAAATTACCGAGCAAGGCTCAGTCATCCCGGTACTTTATTTAATTACACGTATTTTTTACGATCTTATAAATCACTACTACACTTTTTTTAATGTATACCTACTGTAATATATCAAATATAATTCTTACTGTTTGCTATTGGATTTAATTATAATTTCTTAAGAAATGAGTACCTAAATATATCTATTCAATGAGGTAGTTCTGATATATTCTAATGCTGGTTAGAATTAATTTAAACTTCCTAATATAACATCAACTAACTGAGCCCGCGGTTTTGCACGCGTGAAAATCAGTGTGTCACAAAGTATGTCACTAAAAATTAGTCTATACAAAGTAACAGCCTGTTACTATCCCACTGCTGGGCATAGGCCTCTTCTCTCCTTTTTTAGAGAGAAGGATTAGAGCTAAGACCTACCACGCTGCTCCAAAGCAGATTGGTAGGTTACACATATCCCCAAAATCCTCCAGAGATATGCAGGTTTCCTCACGATGTTTTCCTTCACCGAAAAGCGTGTGATCAATTGCAATTATCAATTACACACATAAGTTTCTACTAGAATACTCATTGGTGCCTGCCCGGGGTTTGAACCCTAGACCTCCTCGAAAAAGGTGCACGGTGTTACCCCTGGGCTACCACAGCTACAAAAAATTAGTCTATATGATGCTCCACAATCTCAGCTTTCTTCCAATAAAAGTCCCATGAAAATCGTTTTAGCGGCTCCAGACAAAGTACTATTAACCGAAATCTTCCGCGAGAATTGCATTTTGGTAAAAAACCGTACAAAATTCCGTTTAGTAGAGTTTGAGAATCAGCACATACGGGTAGTTTTTAGGGACTGTGTTTTATGATATGTATAAGTTTTGTGTTTCTTGAGCATGCGTGGTGACCACCTCATTAAAATAGATAAATATTATCTTCCAGGAATTAGTGAAGGGTGATCTAATATTTCTGCAGCATTATTTTGATGTGCCGTTTGTGAACGGCATGTTACACATATTCACCCGTAACACTTTTCCCCGACATGAATACGATGCTATATGGAATTTAGCTCGAGACGTGCTACTGTTTCAACGGGGCACTAATGATTTAGGAGGTGCTTTAACATACACCCCCTGGCTTAAAGATATTTTACCGAATTACAGTGGATATTCTAGCCTTTGGAAAGGAAGTCAGACTCTATTGGATTTCTTTTCTGTAAGTCAATAATCTATTTCAAAAATTATATAAATTGCAGACCACAAAAAACTGAATGACTAGCCAGTTGGCTAAATGAAACTAGGATCGAGCCCCACCTACCCAATAATTTTTTTCATTTTTTTGAAGTTTCTTTTTTATTTTGTAAAAAATTACAGAGCAAAGCTCTATAAACCAGATACTAATATTATAAATGCGAAAGTTTGTGAGTATGGATGTATGTTTGTTATTCTTTCACGGCGAATCCGCTGAAACAATATCGATGAAATTTGGCACAATTATTCCTTATACACTGGAATAACATGTAGGCTATAGTTATCCTGTTAATTCTACAGGAATATAATGACATTGAAAAGCGCCGTTATTATCGACCTATCACACGACAACAGTCCACGCGAACGGAGTCGCGGGTAAAAGCTAGTGTATTATATATTTGATTGACTCCTGCTTTGCATGGAAAATTATGCCTACGATCATGTTTTCGCGCGGTCTTCAGTTTGCCGTCGAATATGTTTATATACCTATAGATTTAAATAAACTTAAATTTATTATACGCAGTCGTTAGTTTAGATAACTCATAAGATATGCTTTTAAATTTATGATGTAAAGTTTATCAAAATGTTATGGTAATGGTAACCGACGTATTTAAATTGATAAAGGTTTCTACTATATTTGTTAAAATAACTTACAAATACTGCATTATACTTAACAATTTCAAAATAGTTAGAATTTATATCGTAGGTAAGTTGTATTTAAATGATAGATATACTGTTAAGTGTCGTTAAACAAGATATGAAAAGCTGCGCGTTCTCAGTTGTATGGCTATTTAAAAAAATAAATATATGAGACACTTACACTTTATTTAGCAATTTGTTTTACTATTTACAATATTACATAATATTCAAATAATAATTTTAAGTTATATTCTATTTGAATTTGTCAACTAATTAATATCTATTCGTGTCCTAAATCAAAACGTTTTAATTAAAGAGATTAATGAATTTTTCAGAAACGAATACAACAAGCAATGGGAACACATGATGAGAAATATGACCGCCATTTCTTGGATGTTTACCTGAGAAAATTAAAAGAAGAGCAAAGAACAGCAGACCGTTCAACGTTCTCAGGTCAGTTGTTTTTAAGTCATAATATACAATGGTCGTCATAAAAGTTCAGCTATCTAGGTTTTTGCAATAAATTCTGCTTAAATGTTTCTTTAATTTCCAAACAGATGGTTACTTTCTTAGATAAACTTAACTTAAATAGATACTAAATATTGTAAGTATTGAGTTTTACTAGTAGCCCCCAAACTAGGTAATCCTGTACTTTGGAAGGCCAGAGTTTGGCTTATAAATATAATTATAATTAACCTTAGCAGAACAGAGTGGGATATTCTCTATCCTCAACATAGAAACAAGCGAGATTAAAATTAAAATATTAAAGATTCTTATTATAGTCACTGTCTAACCAAGTATTAAATGCAAATAATTTATATTTCAGTGGACCAACTGACGTTAGTCTGTACCGACTATATGTTTCCTGCTGCGACCGGCGTGCAGGCCGTGTTAACATTTTTGGTTGAACGAATGCTGATTCAGCCTGAAGTACAAGACAAAATCCATGAGGAAATCGATAGGGTGGTCGGTCGGGATCGTCTACCTACACTTGATGATAGAAAAAAGTATGTATTAAGCTGTGTAACATTTGTTATTCCAAAAAAAATCAGGCTACTATCAAAAAAATTACATTCATCACTATCCTGAGCTAATCCCACCCTCAATGGGTTCGGCACAATATATTTAAACACGTTGTTTCGAGATTTCGCTAGTTTTTATGACTGGCCTGAAATCACCCTTACCTTAGTCACCTTTTACGACACCTCGGTATAAGTGAGAGTGGTCTATTCTACTCAGCCGGATACCACACGGCAATACAAAAAAATTACATTATCTGACAAAAAGAAATAAAAGTAAATGCCTTCTTCTTCGTCTAATCGGAACTTGAATCTTAATTGATCTCTAGTGATTACTAGTAGATACAAAATGTAACTTTCGGTAAACACAGACTAATCAAAACGTTTATTCTACTCAGATGATGTTGGTACTAAGTAGTATTAAATAATTATGAAAGTCTAAAAAAATACTGCAGACTTAAACAGAAATAGCGGCTGAGGCCCCCTGCCACGGCTTTTGTGATGTAGAATTATTCAAAATCCAATTATAGATTCAGCCCTTGCAGGAGACACCCTTGACGTTACGCTTCCAGGAAGTTTTGAGAGCGTTTAGCATAACCTCTCGCATTCAACGCAAAGTTTGCGCTGGCCCCGATTTTCCAGTGACGCTTTCAAAGCCATTAGGGCTAACAGCAAATGATTCGGAAAAAAACTAACTACATACTCGTACCATCCATCCATCCATCCATCAGCCTATCGCAGTCCACTGCCGGACATAGGACTCCCCATGTCTGCGCCAGATATCCCGGTTCGCTGCAATGCGCGTCCACCTGGCCGCAACAACCTTTCTGGTGTCGTCGGTCCAGCAAAATGGTGTACGCCCAACACTGCGTTTGCCAAGACGCGGTCTCCACTCCAGGACTCTTTTGCTCCAAAGGCCATCAGTCCTGAGACAGACGTGACCGGCCCACTGCCACTTCAGCATGCTTATTCTGCTAGCTACTTCGGTTACTTTGGTTCGCGGATAATCTCATTTCTGATATTATCCTTCAGGGACACTCCGACCACAGTTCGCTCCATAGCACGGTGAGCGACTTTAAACTTGTGGACTAGTCCCGCCGTCCGTGTCCACGTCTCGGCGCCGTCTCGTATCTTTGTCTAAAATTAAATATTGACATGTTTTAGCATGCCGTATGTCGAGGCGTGCCTACGTGAGATGATGAGGATTGAGCCGCTCGTTCCCCTTGGAGTTCTGCATCGTGCTATGAACAATACGAAGCTAGATAAATATGTCATACCCAAGGTAACTATCTGATTCACTAAGTTTAGTTAGTAGAATAAAATATTTTATAGTTTTCTTTATACTCGATGATTAATACCTTTCTGACGTGGCGATATATCTGTATAGAGTAAGTTGTTTTAATTTAGGTAAGCGTATATGTAGTAAGGATAAGTATTGTATTGTTTTAAGTAGACCTATCAGAGCAACATAGTCACATAAGTGACACAGCTCTTTAAATGAGAATTTAAAAAAAAGCGTGCATTTGTTTTAAGATAACTAGTTAGAAGATATAAGAGAAGAGAGGTTTGTAAAAAGCAACCGCCGAGTTTCTCTCAAACTCTTCTCGATAGGAACATTTTTCCGACCAGCAGTGGAGTTAACAATCCAAAAGCACTTGTTTGCCAGTATCTTGAATAAAGAATGCGTGGACTTGAATTTAAAATATTAAATCTCGTTTCAGAATACGGCAATAGCTTTTAATTACTACACTCTACACCACGATAAAGAAATTTGGGGAGATCCTGAGAACTTTAGGCCGGAGCGGTTCATCGAGAATGGACAGCTACAATTGTCTAAAGACAAATCGCTACCTTTTGGTGCTGGTGAGATCTTTGTTATTATATACCTAAATACTAGAACTAGTTGCTGTGGCTCGGTCTGTTATGAAATTGCCCTCTCCTAATACAGTAGTACGCGTCAGTTTTAATTTAGCTATAACTTATCAGATATTCATTGCTATTGTATGGTATAAAAATAATGTTATGAATGATCGCTTGAGTACTAGCATAGAATTGAGGCAATAAAAACTGCTTTACTATAAATTATCTCACTTCATGGGTTAGCTGGCAGAGATTAATGGGGGATTTTTTTTTTAATTAATAATGATTTTAATAAAAAAAAATCCTTTATGTATCTATAAGTTTAAATGAACCAAATTTCGTAAATATTGCTTGCAGTAGTTTAGATGTGGGAGCGTAATAGACATTTTTATTG
This sequence comes from Morpho achilles, assembly GCA_947086495.1. Lineage (NCBI taxonomy): Eukaryota > Metazoa > Arthropoda > Insecta > Lepidoptera > Nymphalidae > Morpho > Morpho achilles. The sequence goes on along the minus strand of CAMTZB010000009.1, from coordinate 5,099,404 downwards.
CATTCAGAGTGATGGTTATTGTTCTTTTCGTCAACATTAACTTTCCAAATTAATGATTTCGTGAAAGCATTAGACGATTCAAAATTGAATCATAAAATCCAGTTCAAAGGAAAGTTATTTTAGAAGTCGCTTAACACAAAGTGTTTAATCAGGACTCGTTTATAATTGACTAGATGTACTTGCGTGAATCAGTGTGCCCAAAGTTTATCCCGCGTAAATCCTAACCTCACGGAAATTCTTATTTAGGTAATGTTCTATTAGCTCAAACTTTTGCCAAGAATTTTTTTTTTACACTTACACGTTCGTCGGTTCCCAAAGCAAGTAACTCAATACTGGCGAATATATACATATATAATTTTTTAATACATACTGAAATGTAAATATACATCTAACGCTTGAATATATGTTCCAAGGACCAACAAATTCTTTTTATAGAAAATGTTGGCCCTCCGCGGTAAAGAACCCGCGATTGCATCTTTTAGTAAAAACCCTACAAAATTCCATTCAATACATTTTGAGAAAATCGATGTCGATACAGACAGACAGCTTTTGAGGACTTTCTTTTCTATTATGCATAGAAGTTATCACGTTTTATGAGTTCATAAATTATTAGCCATCTTTGAATGTTTATCAACCGTAAGTTCAGTGCACTAATATTATCTCACACTAGAAAAGCTACAGATAATTAAAATATCATCAACATTTATTATGAATAAAGCAATAAAATTTTTATTAGATGCTGTCTACAGTCGTCGCGCGCTAATGATGAAACTTAACTATAATAAAATAATATTCATACAAATATCTACATACTATATATTTTTTATTTTGAATACTAATAATAATACATCTTTTTCTTTAACCCCAAATATTAAAATGACTTTTTTTAGATGATGTATATGATGACACAAGGAATACCTTGTGTCATCATATACATCTTTCAACCTTTTTCTTTCTACTTTGTGCACCCTAACTGATAATATAACGTTAAACGTTTTCAATAGAGAACGCTTTTTCAGTGATAAAGCCGCCTATTGTACCAAACTTCTTTGTATTTTAAGTTTATTATTTTGGTGTACAACAAAGAAAATTTTCTATCTATCAAAAAACATCGTTCGCTATTTTAACATTGTTCCAAAGATTACAATGTACATAATGAAACATTGTTCTTAACATTTATTGATATTTGTAAGTTGCGTATTTTAACCTTTTGTGGTCGTATTTAGTTTTCCTTATTTCCAATTGATAGGAGCACCTTACTGGGTCATCAATAGGTTTCTTAGACATTGAGATTTGTTTAGAAAAAGTGTAAAAAGGTACACAAATGTTGGTGGATTCGTATGATCCCTCGCCGTGGCGGCTGAGAGCAGACATGAGCGCAAAAGGCTTATTTATTCACTGGCTTTCTTTATAATTTAAGCTTGACTAAATAAGCAATAATAAACCTACCCAAGGTAGGTTACTGCTCACTGTAAGATATTCGACAAACAAGGCATTGTCCTTAGTTGAGAGGACCGTTGTGACCTCATTGAGTCATTTTAATACTTAAAAATATTCAACAATAAATATTAAAAAGATTTCATGTTTAAAATCGCCACATCCGAAGCATAAAGATATATATCTCATGTATAAACACAGGAAATGTAACTTTATTCTTCGCATGGGGCAAAATGAATTGTTAAGGCAAAATTGGTGATATCACACGATTCCTTACGAGTTTTATGGATATGTTATCTAGATAAGTTATCGATACGATATGATAATTTATGATGATGATGATGATGATAAATTATCTCAACATCGACATTGACATTCTTATAGCTATCTTATAGTTCTCCAGCAGCTTATAGCTGTGCAAGCTTCGTCCGCATTAAAATCAGAGTGTCTCAAATTTTTTCCCGAATTAAAATGTTTAAGATAAAAATAGGTATCGCGAGTTAATTATAAGAAATTTTTGAAATTTTTTTGATTTATGATTTTTCAAAAACTATCACTGTTGTAGTGCACGCAAGGAAAGCTTTCAATTTTGCCGTTTTCACAATATTTTTAATTGCTGCTCCTCTCCTATTCATCTTAGCGTCATATCGTCCTCGATAAATGGACTATTTTACTCTGAAATAATTTTTCAAATCGGTCCAGTAGTTCCTGAGATTAGCGCATTCAAACAAGCTCTTCAGCTTTATATATTAGTAGAGATGAATATATGTAGTAAAATATTACTGCTCCACACACTCCTTATTCTTCCTAATTCCCCTCACCACATTTGAGGTCTGTGTCCAATAATGTTGCAACTTCCGATGCGGGGTCGCTGTTCTGAGACGTTGTCAAATCGCTTATTACACGCATTGTATTAGTTTTGCGTGTATGTTTGCTTGCTTGCATGTGACCAGTTCCTTTAAAAACAGTTTTCTTCATTGCGCGGGCAGCTTTAATTCAATTTTTGTACACTCATCAAGAGCCGGTGACAATACAATAAAATTTAAAAACTTAATTGAAAAATCTGTCAATAAATCGCCATTCCTATTTAAGGGCCTGTGATCAATAAAAGATTCGGCTTCATAGTGAGCGGATACTGCTTACAACAGGTTTATTTTGAACATTTAACCTTCAGAGTTAAATGTTTGAGATACTGTTGCATTTATTTCCACAGTCGCTGTATAAGTATATAGTATTGTATAGTAAAAAAAACTAATGTTTTACTTACTCTTCCAAGTTTGGGTCTCTTTAAAATTCACGAGTTTTGAATGACCTACGTTACGCTTTATTGCGATTTGTTACATAACAACTTTTTAGAATTCGGTCACTTTAATACTAAGCGTGCGATATATTTTCAATCAAAATAAGATTACCTACATTTTTCATACAGTTTTTCGTTCCCATAGGGTATAAATTCTATAATGCTGATTTGTTAGTCTTATCTTTTCTCATAGTTTTTTCTATATGACAAATTTGATTGCTCTCCTTGAGAACTTAAGCAGTAGAGCTCAATCACAAATGTATAGTTCCATAAACATGGCATTAATACGAAAATCCTTTATCCTTTGTTATCGCCTACTAATTACTCATACAAACCATGTGTTTCCGTCAGATTACGTGGCCACACAAAATGTATGGATCTTTATCCATTGTACGTATTTGTTTTATATATAGTTAATATAATATTTTGACTCATCAGATATTGTTCAACTACACGATAAAAGTTCAATCACTCCTTTATGTTAAATCCAATAAACCTAGCATTGGATTGTAACAGTTAATAAAATGTTGACCATAGCATACCGATGATAAGTTAAATAATCTGATATTGAACTCAAATACAACTAAATGTGTCTAAAACTTATATTGGCTTATGTTGGAATTAAAAAAAAAGCTTTTAAAAACTTGCCGGAAAACTCAGTATAATCAGAGTAACTGCCCTGTTTCTCGCTGGTTTTTCTCGGTAGGAATAATTTTCGGAACCACCAGAATTAAAAGAAATAATTAAGTTTACAATATTGTTACATTTTATATTTTATAATTTTATTTTGATATAATATTTTATTTAAATAATTTACGCGTCCCTATTACATGCCGTGGTTACCTATAACTAAGACTACATTTCATTGAATAGTTTGTAGAGTATTTTATAGTATTAATAATGTAAGTCTTGTTGGTTATCCTAATAAATAAAAATAAAATAAAATAAAATAAAATACAGTTAACGATTCAGAATCACTTATTTAACAAGTATATTTGAATAAAAATTGTTTTGAATAAGAATTTAAATAGAGGGAGGCTATTGCTTACCTCTATTTAAAACTCTTTCGGCCACAGTAATTATATCAATTTCAACCTAGAACAGCAATCAATAGAACATTACTTTTGTTTGTAATTATAATCGAACTCTACATGAGTTAATTATGATTATGTAGAGTTTGATTATAATTATAAATAAAACCAAAATATCAAGGTTTCGTTGCCATTTATATACATGTAATATATCTTTTTTAGGCAAAAGACTATGCGCGGGAGAAACATTCGCCCGTCAGTCGATGTTCCAAGTATTTTCTGGATTCATGCAAGCTTTCAGCGTCTCTACGGCGGACGGAAAACCACTGACGAAACCGATGAAGAGAATACAAGGAATCATCACCACGGTACCGGAGTTCTGGGTCCGTGTCACACCCAGAAATTAAATTAACAGCACCCAAATGTGACCTCATGGCATTAAAAGGACCTAGTAATGATCTTTTTAATTTTTTAAAATAATTATTGGGGCTTAACAGTATATTAATTTGAAACACATATGACTTGTAATTTATAGAAATAGGCTTTAATTGAAGAAGGTCTATAAAACAAAAGTGATTATATTATTTTACTTTAATTCACGATAAATAAATAATGTATTAATTATAAATTATCGTAGATTATATAAAAAATAATATTATCTAAAAATGGCTGATACAAGTATGCGTTTCATATACTAATACTGAAAATGCCTTAATAAATATAGTTTTTACTTCTTTGTCACATATAATATTAATACAGAGATATAAAGAACCAAAAATTTTTTGTAAGCAAAAAATTAACTAGTGCCATGGTATATAAATAAATACAAAACAACTTGTTAGCACTTAAAATATAACTTGATAGGTGATCGAATATCAAATTTGAACATATTTTACGGACAATATGACTCCTTTGTTTTTTTTTTCACAATAATAAGTGGACATTAATATAACAAGTTAGGATAATGACAGTTCATTATTTTAGTAAACACAATATGATCTCTGTAAAAGTTGAAACTCATACTAATACTTTGTACTTTGGTGTAAACTAAGTGTAAATTTTAAAGAATAATTCACAAAACTTATATATAATATAAACTTATATACACAGAAATATATAATTTTTTTATGGGCTGCTTATAAGGATGTTTAATTTTATTATATTACAAATATGTATGTACTGAATTTAAGATTTATATAAATCATAATTAAAAACCTTTTAGTGATTGATGCACAGATAAAAAAGTGTGTACTCTTAACGGATTATTCATATTTTTCCTTTTTTTTTCGTACTCATTATTTCAATACAGGTTAAAAAGTGTGTACTCTTAACGGATTATTCATATTTTTCCTTTTTTTTTCGTACTCATTATTTCAATACAGGTTAAAAAGTGTGTACTCTTAACGGATTATTCATATTTTTCCTTTTTTTTTCGTACTCATTATTTCAATACAGGTTAAAAAGTGTGTACTCTTAACGGATTATTCATATTTTTCCTTTTTTTTCGTACTCATTATTTCAACACAGGTTATTTGTCTAAAGCATCAAGTAAATCTTTGAATCACCATTTCTTTGTCTTTTCTTGTATTGAATTGTCTGTGATATCCTGATATGTATTCTTTGTTTGAAATAGGGTTATTGCGATTATGTTAAGCGTATATTTATACTATATTGCCTGTTAAAGCATAAACGAAAAAAAATTAAAATATAAAAATAAATATATGTATTTTGTTTATTTCAAAAATATTATTTGTAAAAAATTGTTTTATCAAAATTCCTTAATTATAATAATTAAAGAAAGTTAAATTTAATAGAACTGATATAAGCTTATAATGAGAAATGTTTTATTATGTATAAGATCGTAGTAATTATTACAAAGAAATGGCCCTATTTTAACAATAATTGCCTCTAATAATATTAAAAAATACTCCACTTTACTGTTAAAATTATAAACAAAATAAATGTGATTGTTAATAAACAAGACTATTGTTTTATTTTATTAAAAACTATAAATTATAATTCTAATCAATCAGAATGAATTTATAACAATAATTTATAAAATGGAATTATTGAAATGGAAAATAATGTAGATATTTCGAATATAACCTATTCCTATTCTTATTTTTTATTGTCTAAAAGGCGAGCGCTTGACTGCAATCATGTCTGATGGTAAGCGATGATAAAGTCTAAGATGAAACGCGCACGTTTATAAGATGCCTATTCACCATTGTTTTAAAAGTAACTATATTATAAGTAATGAGAAAGATAGATGCAAATCAAAATAATGTTTATTCAAATAAGCTCTTTCAAGCACTTTTGAATCGTCAAGGATCAATATGATAAATGAAGCCACAACTGGTTCGGAATGTTGCTTTTACCGAGAAGAACCAGAAAGAAACTCGGCGGTCAATCTTTTAAACATTATTAAACCGCAGTCCTGTATGAGGCTGAAAGGATTTTCAAATCCAGGCTTTTTTGCTATATGCTTTACGTATAAGTACATCTCTTAAAATTAACCTAAAACCATTCTGTAGACTGGTCTAGTATGGATTGCGGAATTTTATTGTAGAAGCGAATACCGAGACCATCGAATGAGTTGCTAACTCTGCTGAGTCGCGAGACAGGTATCACAAGCTTTTTGTGGCTTCTCGCATGTCTATGATATACATCGAATTTCGTCTTATACATATGGATATGCCAGGAGATATTTCCATTACCGTGCTGTGTGCATCGGAAATGACGAAGCGAAGAGCTCCGTGCGCCTTCGTGGGATGTCAATGACGTAAGGTGGAACTTCTCCCGATGCCTAGCAGTGCGATGATAAAAAATCGATGGTGGAACAAGAACATGAAGTACCTGAGCACACTCTCCGAAATATATCCTGTAGAAAACTGATAGACAGGCAACCCTACGCCGATGTTGCAAACTGTGCAATTTCACGTTGGTCAGGATTTCATCGCCATTGAGCACCTGGCACGTCCCTGGCACGTCGATCCACCGAACCCAAAGAATCCAACTGATATTTGGTAGATCCGTCTTACAAATGACAGCAATACTGCATACACGGTCGTACCTAAGCCTGATACAATATAAGAGTTGTTTCGTTGCGTTTACTCTGTTAAGGATACCAAGTTTCTTGGGAGCCGTTTTTGCATTGAACTCGATGCATTTACCAAAAGTATCATCATTCTCCTGCCCTTATCCCGCTCTAAGTGGGTTGGTGGTAGTGGGTAAGTTATAAACATATTGTTACATGATTTGGCTTCGTATTTTACGACCGGCCGCCTGCTTGTTAACGTAACGTAACGTAACGTTAACTTACGTTAGTTGTATTTAAAGACACCTCGGTAAGACAGTAGGGGTCTATTATGGTGGTCGCGAGATGACGTGCTCGCAAAAGGAGGCCAACGCTGCCCAAGACCTCTCCCTATCCACCATGGCACGAACCACGGTGGGCAAGGAGAGATCGTAATACGAACTTCAATTAGTCACCTTTTACGACACCTCGGTAAAGAATGAACATCGTACTATTTTATTCAGCCGGATAAATTTTTTTATTCAGTCGATTTTCCTTAGTCGCCTCTTACGACACCTCGGTAAGAAATGAGGGTGATCTATTCTACTCTGCCGGATACCACACGGCGAACATTTACCAAAACTATATTATTCTATAACTTTATGATTAATAAATTGACAGTTTTTTTTAATCTTTATTTTTTAGAGACTTTAGTATCTGCAGATACTTGTCAGCCTCATCATAACTTAATTACATTTAATTAAAATTTTATATTGATACATATAATAAAATAACTAATTATTATGCTTCATTTTTGAGAGAGGCACTAATACAAAGGAGAAGCTAAAATTGAATTAAAATAACCGACATTCTTGACAGTTTTATCAACTAATTTCTAATGAGCAAAGTACGATAATGCGCATTAAAATGTATGTAAATATTCAAATAGTCAATAAATATGTGGAATATTTACATACTTACTGACCTTTGGCACATTCCAAATCGCACAAACCTATTAGTAGGCCGAAATGCTTATTAAAGTCTTATCTGATTTATTGACCGAGTTATTACTGATCTGAACTTTGTCTTTTCAAATTATCACATCAACCGCTTAACCTAGGGATGCAGTAGTACTCACTATATACACAACGTATATAGTGATTGTGTATTGTGGTGGCGGTGGTGGAGGTTTGTGAGTGTGTTTTTTACGAATCCTGCATGTATCAGGTATGATAACCGATTGTCCACTCTACATTTTGCATTATATATATTTTCTATTTTACTTCATCGCAATCGCAGCGGATTATAGCAAATAATTTTATTATTACTTTTGTATTTTGGATCTCCGCAAAGTAACGCCTAATTCTTTAAATTATTTAATATACATCAGTTGATTTTAGCATTGTATAAAAAGGGACGAACTTATATCATCCCTGAATGACCAATCATGCTATCATGTTAGCGCACTCTTTTTACAATAACACGCATAATAGAAATAAAATTACCGCTGCGAGATACACTTCTGTTGAATAACGAACAAAGACTGAATGTCACTGAAACATTTTATCAATAGGAAGTCTCCATCGGATACAACCATAAAGAAGCGAAAGATGGAATACCTCGGCCATGTTCTTAGGCACGAGAGATACAGGTTGCCACAACTAACAATAATGGGCAAAATTGAAGGAAATAGGCTGGATGTCGGAAAAAATCGTGGTTAACATACGCGAGCGGACAGGCATTGTTTCCGTTTCAGAATTGTTTCGTCTTGCGAAGGACAGAGTGACATACAGTATGCATACAATATGCTAACGGCCAACCTTCAGTAGTGAAGAGGCACGTAAAGAAGAAGACCGGAAACAAAAACGGCACAGTCTGGCCACCATTCAAATCAAAATGTGCGCGATACTCTTGTTTCATGACTATGTTGCTGTAAAATACAAAGCGGAAGTCATCAACGATATCGGTAACCTCACGATTTTAGAAGAACTCTTTCCAAGTTTATAACTGGTTTTAAATGTCCTAAGTAGCATTTGTAGATTCATGGTAAAAATTACTACATTGGAAGATTGGAAGATTTTTAGCGTATCTCAATTATGTTTCAGTCAAGTGTTTTTTAATGTTTTAACAATTTTAAAATCCCTCAACCTTTTTTTTTGCATTTAACGAAAATTAATCTTTAAGTGGTATCATAAAACGAACAGAATACTTGTTTTGACCTTGGAGCAATCTATGGTTTTAAAAATCAAGTTTCACTGAATAAATAAATATTTAAGCTTTCATTTAACATTTAATGAAATAAAAATTTATTTTAATCATCCGTTATAGATAACTACAAGTAATGAATTTAAGGGAATTAAAATTATATATGGGTTTTTTCAAACAAATGTATTCTATTGCTGAGTTTTTATATTTTAGTCAGGGATGTTTTACATATAATATATCCACAGATATCATTATGAGAACGAATTGCAAACTACGCAGAGCAAACAAACTGTTTTGTTGAAGATATATAAACTTATCTATAAATTTTACAAAATACCTACTTGAATTATTTATATTTCTTTTCTGAAATCTACAAATCGTTAGTCGCCGTAGAACTAAGGAGCCGCTATCGGATCATTATGTTACTAAAAGGTTACGCGTATTTTAACCTGTCGTGACCTTATTATCAAAACGATATTTGATTCAATGTGGAAACACTGATATATGTGTTTGTTAAACTAAAATTATAAGAAAATATAGATTGTAGTGACCACATCCGTGTTACCTAAACGTGGTAGTTCCCGAATCCTACTAATATTATAAATGCGAAAATTTGTGAGTATGGATGTTACTCTTTCACGGTGAATCCGCAGAACCAATATTGATGAAATTTGGCACAATTATTCCTTATACAACGGGGTAACATATAGGCTATAGAAATCACGGTACAGCAGTCGACGCGAACGAAGTTGCGGGTAAAAGCTAGTAAATGATAAAATTTAAAAAGATCTTTGATTACAATGTATCCCTTATTTGCATTTTTGCAAATTATATAACCCAAAGTCTCATCAACTATGTGACTGCTGATCGGTACTGATCGCTGAGACAAAAGATTTAACGCGTTGCATATCACTCAATGAACTTCGACGCTAAATGACGATTGTTCATTCTCCAGATAAGAAGTAGGTAGAGTTTAACCGACTAATAGAAAGATATCTTATCTGATGATAAGAATTTCCTATGTGTTTAAAGTAGAGTCCACACGACAGCGACTTTGATCGCTGGCAACTCGCTGGCGACTGGAAAATTGGCGTGTGAACGTGAATATTAACTGCGACTTTAGATCGCCAATTGCCATACCATCATTTCAGTTGTATAAATTCACCGGTCGCCATAGATATCGCTGCCGTGTCGACGTAATATATATGACACAAAGTGCTTTAATATCAATTTCTGAAAAAAAAAAATGGCGGACTTTCGTTTTAATTTTTCACATGAGTTTGTAGTGGAATATATTAAAGTTTACAGAAATTTACCGGCATTGTGGATCATTAAAACCAAAGTTACCTTTATAAAGAAATAAGGAATAACGAAGCACTCATCGAGTTCGCAGAGGTTCATCTAAATGTACTATGAACGATCGCTATAATGTGGACACAAATGCTAAAAGTCGCTAGCGGGACGACGGCTATCAAATTCGCTGCGTGGAGACCCGGCATGAAGAACGCATAAATCTTTATTTATCTATGAGATAAGAGATAATATTGACAACGTTTCTGGACGAAATGCTTCCTGTTTCGCAATTTCAATACATAATCTTTTTACGTCTTAGATAAATTGTGTATGATAAAATAATTAGAACGAAACAAATTAAAAAGGTTAAATACATATTTAAATTTAGAAGACATGAACGTTCCTTTTAAAATTTATCAAAATTAAAAACGGCTATGCATTTATAAATTTATTAATTTCATTAAATTACTTAAACTATTGTTATTATATATTAAGCCAACTTCTCAACTTTAAACATAGCCATTATTAAAATTGGATTTTAACCAGAATAAGAATTACCTAACGAAACCAATATACCAATTAAAATAAATGCACTTTTATGGTAAATTGAAAAAAATTACGTTGTCCTTACTCTGCGTAGTGACTGTGTATCCTTCTGTATCTTATATATTTAAAAATACAGTAGTACCTATTTACAAATAAAACGTATTTCCTTACAGAAGCGAGGTCGTATCTTATAGCCTCGTGAAAAAAATATTGTTTTAATATGATAATTTTACTTATATACGCCGTGTGGTATCGGGCTGAGTAGAATAGACCAACCTCATTTCTTAACTATGTAAAATTCAAGTAAAATAAGTTGACGTAAGGCAGGTGGCCGATCGTAAAATACATAGCCAAATCATGTGACATGTTTATAACATGTTTTACCGAACCTATTTAGAGTGGGATAAGGGCAGAAGGATGATGATTATTTATCTAATATGTAAGTTTATTTTAATTTTAAGAAGTTATTACAAATAATATGAAAAAGCATACACACCTTGTTACAGAATCAATTCGATTCCCATCGTCAGAACTGCAAGAAAGAACTTTAATTTCACCTTCCGTTAACTAAAACTAAACTTTAATACATCAACACAATAGAAAAAAAAAACTATCATATAAATATACTGCATACCACAAAAAGAAGAAAATGGATCAGCACAGTATTATAATTATTTTTTTTTTTATCGGGCAATACTGTTTTTCAGCAGTAGCCAGGAGCGAAACAGTTTAATTAAGGATATATATGTATATTATTTAAATCACAAGTATTTTAATGTACAGATAATAAATAAATTGTATCACTACATATTATAAAACAAAGTCCATATTTCCGTATGTACGCATAAAACTTTAAAACTACGCAACCGATTTTGATGCGGTTTTTTTTAATAGATAGACTGTTTCCAGAGGAAGGTTTGTACGTATAATAACATTCAATACGAAGTAGAGAAATACTGTAATTTTTGAGGTTTCTGTAAATAATTTCATTTTTTTCCGCTTACATTGCAAACGCAGGCTAAACCATACGAGATTTATCAAAATAATGTACTAAGTATTTGTACACCTTAAAAAGGACTACAGAAAAGTCCGCGATGGTATATATCTATATTTTATGGTTAACCCACAATAGCAGTTTTTGTCATTTACTTTTTACGAAAAATGATGCCTTATGTTCAAAGCAATTTTTATACAATACAGCATTAATCCTTATCCAATTGAGTACCTTAAATAAATTGTTGATTTAATATAGATCAATATGGCCGTTTACAGCATGCAATTTAAGTGAACATTTTCGGAGATATTACAGATTTAAAATGCCGTGAGGACGCCGCGCTTCACCCTATAGCACTTCGAATCTTTTAGAGTTTGTTTAAAGACATTCTGTAATTAATTGTAAAAATAAAATACATAGGTAAAATGTAAAAGTAAATAAGTAAAAATGTACTATATGAGTTTAGATATTCCAAAGATATCAGGAAATCGTCTTGGTATAGGGAGAGGAAATTGTTTTTCTCCAAATTTAACGCTTGCGGGCCACGGGCAGTAATGAATAAATCTAAACTACTGGATCGATTTTAATCATTTTTTTTTACACTGACTGACATGGGATATATATTTTATACCCGTGCGAAGCAAGGGCAGGCCGCTAGTTTTATATAAAATAAATACACTGTGACATATTATGTATATCTTTATCTTTAATAATTAAATGAGTCAATCTTATATATATTCGGTATCTCGAAAATAGCTCCGATGCTTTTTCTGAAATTCAGCATGTAGGGGGTTTTAAGGGAAAAAATCGATCTAGCTAGGTTTTATGTAAAAAAAAGATAGTTTTATCCCTGTTTTTGGGCATTAAAAAATACTAAAATTTATATTGAATTGAATTTTTGCCACAAACTGTCAAATCAGCGTAGTTTATTCGGGGAACGGGCAGTCACGAGAAATGTAAATACCTAGGATCTATCCCCAACAAATAATATTTCTTTTCTTTTTTTTTGTAAAAAAAAGAAAAGAAATATTATTTAGTTATTATATATAGTATTGGCCGAGCAAGGCTCGGCCACCCAGATATTCTTTTATAATATACGAAATAGTATTAAATGTAAGTAGATAAAAATATTGAATATATATGAAATATTGAAAATTATAAATCTGAAGATTAGATTAGACATCAAAGAATAGAATTCTCAGTCGTATACTGCTCGTAATATTAAATCGTAATTCAGTAAATGTAAAGAAAGAGAAGTTTGGTATCGAAAATAAATGCGTCATCATTAATTATGATTAATTAAACAGATAAACTCAGTTATTGTTAGCTACATGTAATAAATAACGTTCGTTATTTTTTTTGGAAATTTTTATTGTATTGCACAATATTATAACAAAATGAAATTAAAAATAAATACAGAATAAAATGATAGATTTAAAGGATTAAAAAGCATGTTTTAGTTGTTTTTACTTCATTTATTTACAATATTTTTTGCCAATGATTGTTAAAAAAGAATCAAAATTGAGTTCAAACAAGTGAGTTACATACATAATTAATGTTAAGGGGGAGCAATTCAAAAATTGAGTTAAGCTCGCCACTCTCAAAATTTTAAAAAGGCACAAAAAAGGTTGGCAAACACTGGTCTATCGTGTAGTTCTCGATTCATATTTTCTTTATGCTTGTTTTTCTCAAACATAACGGTATGCTACATTATTAGTCAGAAGAATTATCACGCACACTTAGTATTAAAGTGACCTAATTTAAAAAGTTGTTTTGTGGCAAATTGCAATAAAGTGTAGCGTAGTGCCTTCAAAACTCGTGTGAGTTAATGAGAACCTTTATTTGGAAGAGCGAGAAAACATTATTTTTATTTAAAGTACGGTCATGATATCATATATGGCATTGCAAGATTACAATATATCTAACTCAATTAAGCATAATTTTGAATTCGGACACTATAAGCATCATTCTCTTAGAAATAATCTTTCGTTAGAAGAAATATATCAATCTTTCTGGCATTTCATTCAAAATTGATTATAAATAGAAGTTGTTTGTGGTCTGTTGATAATATTAGTGTCGGGCAGTCAGTGTACGAGTTATGTATATATATAACCTTAGACATACGTGAAGATAAATAATACAAATTGTCTTAAAACGTTCTCTATTCATACATATATGATGATGTTAATAATTTAGTTCAAAATAAAACTTCAAAGTGATCGCACGCATTTCTTTTATCATTTATTTATTTATTTAAAGGGTTACACAAAACAGAGTCCTGTCGGAGAAGTACAAGATTAAAAACATAAATATATATAAAATTAAGACTAGACAGTAATCCAAAATATGGGTACACATCATGATTTACTATAAACTTAGGGGGTCAGGTTAAAATATTGAAACTATATAAAACTAAAGAATGTAAAAATTACATTTAAAAAAATGAAATATAAATTAAGCAGAAACTAAGTTTAAGTGTGCTTTAAACTTATTATAATTGTTATCAAATACGTCCAGAGAAGAATTATTAATAACAGAATCTTTGTAATAGCGACACATTCGAATAATCGGTTGTTAAAAGATGTATTATTGGAAGAAACCATATTCATATTCGTGTAAAAGTAAGAAAGTAAGACCCTGTTACTATCCCGATGCTGAGCAAGGCCAGCTCTCCCCTTTTTTTCAACACTTCAATGGTTTGAGTTATAAACACCATTTATGGATTTGTATGTCACGCATATATCAGGAATTCACTAGATACGTGTGTCTCTTCACAATGTTTTACCTTGACCGAAAACCATGTTATAAATTGCAAATTTCAATTAGGCACATATGTTTTGATAAAAAAACTCAATGATGTTTGCCCGGGGTTTATAACTATGATTCACTGACAAGAGTCACATGGTCTTACCGTTAAGCTATTACAATACCTATATATAATTAATAAATATAAGAGAGTTGTCTGCTTGTTCAATACTTTCAATTTTAGGAAATCCTTGAAAATTATCATAATTTTAATTATCATAGTTAAATCGTTAGTTGTCTAATCGTATTAGGAAATTTGAAGATTACATATGTCATAGAAAAGATGGAGCGAAAACGATTAAATAAGTTTTATTGATTACTAGAGCAAAAAACATTACATTGCATTTTTTTTGTTATTTCAATATCATACTACCGTATGGTATCCGGTTAAGTAGAATAGACCATTCTCATTTCTTACCGAGTTGTTTTGCGACACCTCGGTAAGTGAAGCCTCAGGCAAGTGAGGTAAGTTGAGGTAAGAGGTAACTAGATAGCGCAGGAGTAAAAAAATATTATTGCCGAATGTGCGGTAATATCTATATTACTATAAAGGAAGTTATGCGGAAACTAAAAAGTTTAGATACAAAGAAAGGCCTCGGTCCCGACAATATCCCACCATTGTTAATTGTTAAATGCGCTAATTCTCTTTCACTGCCTATCAACATCATTTATAACAAATCACTGCAGACAGGTGTTTTTCCAGATGTCTGGAAAATTGCAAGAATTGTACCTATTTACAAGAGTGGTGATCGAGAGAAAATAACAAACTATAGACCAATCTCTACATTATCGGTTTTTGCGAAAACCTTTGAGTCTTTATTACAGCCTATATTATTTTACCATGTTCAACATTTACTCTCAGATAACCAGCATGGTTTTATCCGAGGTCGCTCCACAATAACAAATCTATCTAATTTTCTAACTTTTGTGTCCGAATCTGTAGATTCTCGTGTGCAAGTCGATACTGTTTACACAGATTTTTCAAAAGCTTTTGATAAGGTGAATCATGAGCTTCTCATATCCAAACTTTCATCTTTTGGTTTTGGAGGAGCACTTGTGGATTGGTTATCGTCATATCTTCATGGTAGATCTTCTTATGTGGTAGTTAAGGGTTATTCGTCAAAAACATTTTCTGCAACATCAGGTGTCCCACAGGGTTCCATACTAGGGCCACTCCTGTTTAACATCTTCATAAATGACATTAGTAATATTATCAAGAAGTGTTTTATTTTTGCGGACGACCTTAAAATTGCGAAACAAATACGAGATCATAACGATGCTTTACTACTACAGGAAGATCTCAATCGAATAGTTGAATGGTGCGCGTTTAATGGTATGATTTTAAATCCCGATAAATGTTCTTTTATTCGATTTTCTAGAAATCTTGTCAGGATCGATTCTAAATATACCATCCACAAAAACCCGATTCAGGAAAATGAATTTGTTCGCGATTTGGGTATCACATTTGATGCTAAACTACGATTTCAACACCATATTGAACAAATATGTCGATCTGCTCGCAGGATGTTAGGTTTTATATTCAGAAATTCCAAATCATTTAAACAACTTCATACTAAAAAACTTCTGTATACCACCTTTGTTAGAAGCAAACTCGAGTATGGCACTGTCATTTGGAATCCTAACTATCAAATATACAAGGATAGGCTATAAAGTATCCAACGCCGATTTACAAAATTTTATTCCATTGGAGGTGATAAGTACCCTATAGTACGAGACTAAAATTTTTAAAATAAGATCATTATCAAATAGGCGTAAAGTACATGACTTGATATTCCTATACAAACTTTTGAATGCAAAGATAGAAAACCCTAAGCTCTTAAGCCAAATCTGTTTTAATATCCACTCTCGATTGCCCCGACATGCCGTCTCTTTGCTCACACACAAAGTTTGTAAAACAAATCTCGGGTTACATTCTTTGATTCCTAGACTGTGCAGATTGCTGACGGAGCTTGTTGGCAAAGATACTGAAATCGATATTTTTCACGATAAATTAACGGATTTTAAGAAAAAAGTGGATAAAGCACTGACTACTTTAATGTATTTTACTTATATGTTTAATGTATTTCATTTTATTTTTTCACCGAATTCTTTGTTAATATTTTTTGTATGTAGGAAATAGTGTATTTTTAGGCAATAGTTTAAGTTTTAGTTATATAATTGTTAATAATAGTTTTAGTAATTCATTCTATCTACATTTATGTCTGTTAGCTTATCGTACGTAGTAGTCTATAAAAGCAAGCTGTGTCTACCTATAAGTGAAATTATATGTAATTAGCAAATGTTAAACAATACTATTTAAACTCTTCCTGATTGTAATCTCCTTCTTCCTTCATATCTTTTAACGTTATATATTTTATAGTATATTTTCTCATTAATTAATTAATTTATTTTTTCTATCTTTTTCGTCATATAGCCTTTACTTATAAATTTCTTCAATTATTATGTTTTAGTATAGTATATATTTAGTATTATAGTAGTATTTATTTTGTACACCCCCACCTCTGATATTTCATTAAATCCTCTACCCTAAGGTTGCCTGGAAGAGATCGCTTTTAGCGATAAGGCCGCCTATTGTACTAATACTTTTTTTTTTTTGTTAACTTCATGTACTGTTTTGGTGTGCAATAAAGTGTATTCTATTCTAAATAAGACCAAGTACCTATGGTTTAACATACACGTAATTTTGTTGGTAGGCCATAATTAAATAAATAAATAAAATAAAATATCTCAAAAATAAGGTTATCCAACTGTAACTGGCTATTAATGAGATCGTGTGCCCAATACCAGGGAGTCATAGATTTAAATACTGGATAAGCACCACTGGGTTTTCTATAAAATTTTATGCACTCCCTTTCCCCAAAAATAGGAACCCTATGCCCAGCAGTGATAGGCTAGGATAGGTAATAATAGGCCATTACTTTTTACCGGTGGTTTTGGCACTCAATTCAATATTGAAATACAATACGTGACATTTTAATGCATTTGTATCCAACCTTTAATCCGAAAGCCAATTTTTTGTCTATTGGACTTATTAAAATAACCTTATTATCTACGTAAATGAAAGCCAAATCAAGAAGAATTCGAAAACCAAATTGAAAGATACACTAACGGCATAACCTGTGATACACAGTACAAATATATAGATTTCGGTTTCGACTGTAATCTTAGATATGTCTTTGTAAAGAATGCAGTGGGCTATGTAGCGCTTATCATTGCACTTTTATCTCAGCGTGTAAATTAGCGACCGATATCGAAAGAAATTTTTGATAACAGTAAATAATAATATGATATCAGCATATAAATATACGATGATACCTGATTGAGCGTTCGGTCATTTAAAATGATACAATTCCTGAATTGCAATTAATATGATTTTGCTCTCCAAAAATGATAACAAATAACTTTGTAGATAAAGCACTTAATTGATGCACTGCACTGGTTTAACTCTAAAATTTTTAGCCTTTCTTTATTCTTTTTTTTAGCATGCGACGGCCTGTTTTGTAAAATGTGCAGTAATTTGGTAGATTTTTGAATCGATTTGATTGGGATGTTACTCCTCCCTTCTTCCCTAGGGATATGCAACTTTCCTTCACAATCTATCACATCTATCACACCTATCACATGATGAATTGTTGAATTATTAATAATTAAGTACCTATAAAAGATTTATGGCCATCACTTGAAATTTTAATATATGTTTAAAATTGAAAGCAATTATACTCCGAAAAATCCAAACACGAAGATATCAAGCTCTGAGATTTCTTTGCTTTATCGGAACAACGTCATAAAAGATATTTATATTTCGCCCCATCCGACGAATAAAGTTACACGTTGCATGTAGCATAAGCATAGAATATATAACTTTATTCCTCTGATGTGGCGATTTATGTATTTAACAGATAAATATATAAAAGACGCACTAGAAAATCATTGCAGCCAAGAGTGTGATATAAATAGATTGTACGTTTTTTAAATCATACATTGCCTTGTCTTATGTTACTTCAATAAGGTAAGCTTCGAGTAGGACTAAACCACAAACAAACCAAGGACAATTTTAGTTACCTCAAGTCAGTTGTTCATGTCTTTTCAAAATGCTCTCGACGGCGTCAGCAACAGTCTGCAGCTATATGTCTCCGCATGCCCAGGTCCAGTGTGAAAGATTGTAGTGTAGAAAATCTTTTATTAAATCATTCTAAAGTCTTGTGATGCTGGCTGACGTGTAGTGGAGATATGAAAATAAATAATCACATAATTGTCGAGTCAATGGTGATAACCCACAATTGATCGTTGTAATGACAGAAATCTAATTCGTCCGGCAAAGACGCTGTGTACGAGTATGTACTGCGATTATATTAATTATATTAATACCTTTGATCATCAGGCTGGTATAGAACAGATAAAGAGGCTCCTATATTATGATGAGCGGATATGATGATAAATTGGAAACTGCTGATATGGTCAGATTTTAATATCTTTCGACTTTCTTAAAGTATGAATACGACGACTTAAATGTATTTAAAAAGATTTCTTTGAGTACTCGGTGGAGGTCGACCATTCGCGTGAATCATGATCAGCTTATGGCAGCTCGCATGAATCAGTTTTTGTAAACTTTGGAACGTGAGCAAACTTATATAACAAAATTATTGGCACTTTGTTTTCAAGTGTCATATTAATCTGCTTGCATTACATTGTATAAAGATATCTTACTACGTCTTCAGAACGGAAAACAAATCTTCATCGAAGTGATCAAACAGTGTTTAGACATTTTTTGCATAGGTAATAAATATATATTATATTCAAATTGACTAGTAACTAAGGTCGAGACATACTTATAATGATGATCAATTAATTATTATTTACACATTTTAAAGTTCATGTAGCGGTCAGCGATAACTTTTATTACCAGCTATGTATACATCGAAACGTTTTTGTTTGATAACAAGGGAGTTTATCAAATAAACTAAGACAACTAACCAAATATCCCTTAAATGCATTAAGTTGTTGCTATTAATATACGTTTACAGAGATAACAAGTTCTATATAGAAGTTATTATGATAAGGAAAACAGTTATGAGTATGTTTAACTGTATAACAAAACCAAATGATGTGTGGTATCTGGCAAAGTTACAATAGACCACTAAAGTAAGTCGACCCGCCGTGTGGTATCCGGCTGAGTAGAATAGACCACCCTCATTTCTTACCGAGATGTCGTAAAATGCGATTTAAGTCGACCCACTGTGTGGTATCCGGTTGAGTAGAACAGACCACCCTATTTCTTACCGAGGTGTAAAATACGACTAAGGTAAGTTGATGTCAGGCAGGCGGCCGGTCGTAAAATACTTAGCCAAATCATGTGACAACATTTTTATAACCACTTAGAGTGGGATAAACTCAGAAGGATGATAAACTGTATAACAATATCAAATAATTAATATTTTTTATTTCAAGTTTGATGGTCTTGTTGAGAACCAAGTTTTTTGTTTTTAAATTATAAATACCGGTT
Organism: Morpho achilles; assembly: GCA_947086495.1. Taxonomy (NCBI): domain Eukaryota; kingdom Metazoa; phylum Arthropoda; class Insecta; order Lepidoptera; family Nymphalidae; genus Morpho; species Morpho achilles. Next base: position 5,079,253 of record CAMTZB010000009.1, on the reverse strand, counting down.
TAATAAGAACTCACTGTTAGTTATGGCGATAGAAGTAAACCTATAAAACCGATCTACCTTGACCCACAAAAATTATTGACAATACGAGTATATCTTTGTAATTCTTACTACGACATACATTGTGCTCTCTAAGTACACAATATGTTTAACAAAACAAATTCATATAGTTTTTTATACATGTTGATTTTTATAGATATCGTATTATTTTGCCATTTCGTATTCATAGAGGCGTCAAAGTAATTGACATTATGATGTGTAATGCGCTATCGGGGCCGTATGATAATAAATTGAGTCAAAGTCATAAGATTAAATAAAAAAAAAACAATACATTGATAATATTTTATTATCAAATTTATGAAAAACATTACAAACGATTATCAAATTTGAGGAAACGCGGAGTTTAGTTCAGACGTCACACACAATATAGCACAAATATTAAAACCAACCCATTCATGTCAAAAATGTCTAGAATTTTGTTCTTAATTTTTGTAATTTTTCACATTTAGTTTTGTAAATCACATATTAGTTGTTAAACCTTCTATATAAATAGATATACATAGGGTCGCCTGGAAGAGATCGCTACTAAGCGATAAGGCCGCCTTTTGTACGTTACAAATTATGTTTTTTTTTGTTTTTATTGCGGTTTTTCTCTTTCCAATTTATTCTTTGTGGTGTACAATAAAGTGTATAAATAAATAAAAATAAATAAATAGAAATACCTGGGCGACCGGTAATTTAAAAAATTAAATTAAATTAAAAAATTAAATCAGTGGAAACTTAGTTGATTTCTGTTTACAACATAAGTTAGATATTTCAGTATTTTCATAATTGTTTGTTCCCCTAAAAATAAATAAATAAATAAAAAGAAAAAAAATAAAGATAAGGTCGGTGACATGTGGGACTTGAACCCAGGTATTTTCGCATATTTATTCCGCCCGTTTACCGTCGCTATATTACAAATTGTCAAATAAAAGCAAAAAGTAAAACAACCGTTAAAAAATAAATACATTGTAAAGCTTAATTACAATCTATTTCTTTTTTAACAGTTGTTTCTATGTCCGAAAAGAGGGATAAAACCACATTTTTTAAAATAAAACCTAACTAGATCGATTTTTCCCCCCAAAACCCCTTAAATGCTGAATTTCATGAAAATCGTTGGTGCCGTTTCCAAAATTCAGAAATATATACATACTAGATTAACTCATTTAAATATTAAAGATTAAATATATTAATTCTAGGATTATTATATAATATATTCGCAAGAGACCATAAAATGGCGTGGTTTTAATAAAACTTACCGTATATTAATTAAATTCTAATGTCAATTGTTTTCATGTACATCGTTCAATTATTAATTAACAAATAATACCTTTTTATATAACACAATGTGAGTATTGAACATAATCACTTAAACTTTATTTTTTCAATTTATCAATGCTAATACCTATATCTATATTTCACATTGTCAATAACTAAATAACATACAATAAATTATATTTCTAATTATACATTTATAAATTTGTACGTACCATTTAGAAATTTATCTATTTATACAGTCTTGACCAATTGACTCCACACTAAAGTGCCCGTATCGTGGAGCTCACACCCATATTTCTAACAATATACTTAATTATACTAAATTAACAGTTAAGTCTTCACAAAATTACAATAATTGCTCTTTAAAGTTATTGTAACGTATTTACTATGTCTTTTCTGAGAAGTTTATTTATAAAGTAAATAAATTTTAAGAAATAACTATTACCCTCAATCTATATTTTATGCCTTTTTGCAGCAATTCATATCCATACTATAACAATATTATGAATGCGAAGGTCTGTCTGTCGGTTATGCTTTCACGACCGATCTGTTGAAACAATATTAATGAAATTTGGCACAATTAAAGCTTACATTGCATTACTGAGGTTACATAAGCGCTTAAGGTGGTGGTAGTCGCGATTACTATACTTTACCATAGCACAGTGATATTATTACTAAATTAAATATCATCCATCAATCATTTTTTTTTCTTTATCACTAATTTTCCCATTTAATTCGACAGCTTCTGGTGAATTCTCTTTTTCAATTACTCTATATCCAGCCGGCCCAATCAAAGACAATACTGTAGGCAAAAAGAATAAGCCGTTAAATACTCCGAAAAGTATTACGAGCAAAAATATTTTGAAGAATGATTGAAATGTGTATGCCTTTGACATACTTAGAAATGACAAGGAAAGTAACGTTGCGCCTCCTCCTAATAATACAGCCGAACCAATCGATGTTACAGTTTTAAGCGCCCTTTCGTTACGACTGCCTTGAGTTATAGTCAAAAAAGTGTGGCCCACGTGGGCGGCGTAATCTACACATAAACCTATAGCCAGTTCGAGCCCTATACAACAAACAATGTCCACAGTCATACCCCATCTCTGCATCCAACCTAAAACATTGACTATAGTCAACAAAACACATATAAATATCCAGAGACACATTTGAAGATTGGTTATCAAGATAAACGTACAAACCATAACGCAAAGCAAAGCTAGCTCTATATTTCTTTCAACTTCATTGGCAATTATCTCATCTGTGACCCAATTCCCAAAAACTTTGGACCATACACTACGATAACCAGATCCTGTGGTTATATTTGTTGACCTTATTATATGTTTGACTTGATTCATCGCAGGAATATATTCCGCAGGCCCTTCGAATCGGATAAACCTAAATGAAAAGGTTGATGCCAAAATATCAGAAACATTATAACGACAAGTAACCTGATCTCTAAATTTAAAATTCATTTTAAATCTCCCACCAACAGGGCTGAACAAAAATATAGACAAAAACTTTTTAAACTGTGAATCTGATATAGATGTGTTTAATAAATCGGTACCATAATTTTGCAAGACATAACCGTGATATATTTCCACCCAAGATATGACGTCGGTAACATGGGATTGATTCTTTAATACTTGTACCATTTCATATAAATTTGTAAACTCTGAATTGTAATTCATATCACCCAAAAAAACCATTGCACTGTGTCCCTCGTCAGGATAATAATGTTCATATGTATCTAGAAACTCCTTATAATATGTATCATCTGGAATAAACCATTTCGGATCGAATCTTTGTTCTAATTTGAACATTCCTTGAATACTGAAACCAGTCATAATTAAAGTAAATAAAATAATTATTACTTTACCCGGGATTGTTAATATAATATTTTTATATGCATATTTTAAGCCTTTTTGAGAAATAGTTGTATCAGTTGTTAACGCGATCTCTTTTTTATGTTTGTAACAAAACAACATACCGTTTCTATTTTGCTCTATTCTCCTAAGATCTAATGTAAAAACTGCTACATAAAACGTAATTGAATAACAAAATATAAAAAATACACCTACTGCTGCATAGATACAAAATGATTTTAGCGACGGCAAAATTGTGATGGCACCTATTAATAATGCTACAATGTCTGTAAACGATGTTATTACAATAGACACTCCTGCATGCTTAAGCATTAAACCAACTTTTACAGGTGTACTTTTATGCGAGTCTGTATTCAATACTATTTTCCAACAAGCATTCATTACAAACATATCATCTACGCCCAATCCCATGAAAAGAAACGGTAAAGAAGAATGGACAGGACCGAACGGTATGCCGACCAAAGAACATAAACTAACTGCGGTTATATACGCCATTCCAACATTCAATAATCCAATGCTCCCTAAAAGTAATCGAAGTTCTAGCCAATTAAAACGAGAAACAGCAAATACAACGTAAAAAAACATCGCTATTATGCCAATAAATAATTTATCCATTTCTTGAAACATTGCTTCTCCACTTGTGTCTGCAAAGCTTCTGCCTGCTTCATAAAATAATTGGTAACCTTTCGTATTGATAGACAATGAGTGTCCATAATTTAAAAATGCTTTTTCCCAAAGAGCCAACGGAATAGACACCCAGTCTTCCGTTCCAAATAAATTACCAACTTCATTTAGATTCACTTTTGACATGTCCACATACATGTACCAAGTTAATAAAAGTGATTTGGCTGCTACAATGTCATGAGTTTCATTTCTAACTATTCCACCTAATAATTTTTCATAGTCTATTGGATGTCCTGTAATTGGATTTATTTTTACTGTATTGATTTTGTTAATAACATCATCTCGTGTTATACGATCAATTAAAGCTTTATCGTTATTCCAAATATCTAAAACATTGTCCCGCAGACACGATAAAGGAAAATGGCTTAGCAGACCACAGTAAAAATCATCATCTATCCAAAGATACGGATCAGAAAAATGTATTTCGTATCTCTCAAGTCCATGTCGGGTTTTATTATTACTTTTTAATTTATGTTCAGATCTAGGTTTCCAATTAGATTCAGTAGATATCGTAACAATAGGCACTTTGAAGCATAATTCACTTACAGAGTAGGTTTTATTTTCAAAATCAATATTTAACATATTAACACGATTCGTAATCTTGCTAGCTAATTTAAGAATGGATGGATCTAAAACATTTTCAGCAGTTATTAATAACTTCTGAAATCTAAAATTAGTTCCAAACTTGTCTATGTACCAATGAGTATCATAATAAAAATCTGAATCTGGCGGAACCCATAAATTCATAGGATTCTTTTCTATATAAAACGTAAACAATCCACAAACACTCAACAGGACGAAAATCCATGTCGCCAGAATAGTCTTCCATGGATGTCTAGCAACTATTACTCCGAGAGAGAAAAATACTCCCTCTACAAATGTAACAAAGATTGAAGAAAAGCTTTCCCATAGTTGTTGAGGTGACTTGATTTTCTTTTTGATAGGCATGGGTACAAGAGACTATCACTCGTTAGGAACAAGTCTAGTTAGTAAATTGAATTTTGTGTATACATTACGTTAATTACATTTGTAAACATGATATCTCTACGAAACATATAGCAAATTAAAATATAAAGAAGTAAATTAAATAATCCGTAAAATCTCGCACAATTAAGCTCTAATAAATGTCTAAAATCCAAATTCTTCTAACATGACCGAGATTACGACAAATTTAAATATAATACGAGCACTTTATTTAAACTGTGTAAGTCAGCACTTCCGTCGAGTATCTTGAAGAACAACATATTATTGTGAACACTAATAAAGTTACTTCCACAAATTAGTTTGCACTATTTTTATCTGTACACTCTGAAGCACAGGTAATACATGAGAAAATTACGGTTTCCAGTCGATAACAGAGAGTTACATGATATATAACCAATTTTTCACTTAAACTGTTAATGTCCGTACTGGCACCATCCTTCTAGCAGGATATTATGTAATTTTAAATATTGTTCAACTTCAATCGTAATCCAATAAGGTAATAACTTTACGTCTGGCATCAGTTATACTTAGATAACAACTCCGGATTCCACGATTACTATTATTACACTGCAATTTTAAATTGAGCAAAGAGCGCCAAACGCACCCACAAACACGCTATTGGGGGATCGAAGCGAGTTTACAATAAGCCATACGGCCGACACCGACACTCGACAGTAATCGGCGGAACGACGGCTATGAACAGTACAAACTACAATCAGTAAGTTTTAGATAGCAAGATAAATCGTTCTTAAGTTTATTATTATTTGATGTATGAGATAACTGGTCACTTAATTTTGATGATATTGCAGTCAAAAACTTAAATTCTTTAAAGGAATTGTTTAATGGAGCCAAATACAAAACAATGATATGTTGTAATATACTACAGATAGCGGGCAGCGAACTGTAAGAAACAACCAATATGCATTATTATGTTTTCATATATCTACACATAAATGGTAGGTACACACGAGCAAAAATACATTAAGAGCATCGAAACGTAGAAATGAAAGTACAAAGAGAAGAGTAAGCAAAATTAGATAAATTAAGAGAAAAATGGCAATGTTCGTATCTTTGAGAATCAAAGCAACATATTCTCTGAAATTAACTAAAACTACACATTGATATTGTGATATCAATTAGGTCACAGACTTTGATCAAACAAGACTTATGTAATTATTATTAAATTATTATGTATTGGTACTTTATATTAAATAACTGAATGAATTAAAGCAAATAATTACCGTAAGTAAAAAATATATGAAGTGTTACTAGCTGCGCAATTTTACCCGTTTATTAAATGATTTATAATATAGATGAATATTGATAAATTAATTTAAAAAAATATTTCGATCTTTTACATTAATTATTAGTTAATCACATAGTCACGACACGACTGATACGTATAAAGATATTAAATAAAACCTTTTGATAGTAAAGAAATAAATATAAATATAGTTTTACCGAACATACGAAGTAAGCATTTTACTTATTTTAAAATGTGGGCGTGCGTCGTAGCGTTAAAGATAATAAACTTTTTGAAAAAAGTCTAAAAACACGCCCGTGTGCTTCCCTTATATTATAGTAATATTTGTTTCAGATATTACAGTAATATTGCCAAAAAAGTTTATGTAGATTTTCATACGAAAAAATTATAATTTTTATTTATTTATTTATTAGTACATATGTACAACTCTTATTTTTCAATAGATTTCGTTTCGCGGCGACGGCTGATGGTTTCTTGGTTAGAAAAAGTTCCAAAAACTCATCTGAAATGTATTTATTCTTTGCTAGTTGACCTACTTTGCCGGTTGACCTACTGAAAGTAGGTCACACATCTGATCGCAAGGGATGTCACAGATAAGTTATCATGAAAACTTTAGACACAAAGTTCTGGAAACTATAGAGCTTTCAGAAAAGTTATAAAACAAACTGTATTTCTTATTATGAGTACTTTCATATGTTTTCGGTATTATACCACCCTTTATGAATAACCTTGTATATGCAGATTCGATTTTTTTAGTGTTGTTAGACATTTTAATTAAAGCACATCTAACAACACTGCTGATTTATCTTTATTATATCTATATAGCTATAACGACCACAGACAAAGTACTAAATACCAACGAGACTAGTTATAAAGTAAAATATTTCTCTGCTGCGTCTTTCTGTTCGTGATAAATTTAAAAAAAAACTATCGGAATATAACTGACAGTTATCCAATGGTGATCGATTACTGTAAATAAATAAAACTATAGACCATTGTCTACATACTGTCGTGTCTACGACATTTATCAATGACATTAGTGGCAGGTATCTGATTTGCAGTAGAAAAGTCGACCTAAATATACCCTAAGGCTTGGATAAAGAATACACTACGTCCATATTACGTATATACTACGTCCATGCCCTAGGGTATATTTATATAGCACGGTATGTTATCTAAGAACAAAGGGTCTTGATTCTGTTTATAGCGACATCTAGGAGGGAGATAATTGAAACTATGTAACAGTGTTTTCAATTTTTTTCATTAAAGAGTAGTGTTAATATATTTTAAAAAAAGAAATTTAAAATTTTTCAAAATGTTATTTACTTTAATTGCATTTAATTAAATAATTTAACAAGAATATGTTTATTATGTACATCATACAATGTACATGTATCTTTGGTAATCGTGTACTGTACAAAATACCTAATTGTAAATGGTGTTCATTATCAGTGTTGCCATCTTAGTGGATTTTCCACTAAAACTGGTGGTTTTAACTACCCATTTAGTAGCCAAATGTTGCTTTTAGTGGCTAGTGGTTTTTTTTGGTGTTTTTGGTAAAATATATTAGTAGTTAAAAAGTTAGATTAACTGCCATTTTACGATGATCTTTATACAAATGTTCGTTTTTCTTTTTTAATATTCATATATGTATATATAGGTGTACAAGATTAAATCCGCTGTTTGCTCATGGTTGGTGTTAAATCTTAATGTCATATTTTTATTTTTAAGATTTCGACCTCTGTCAACAATATTGAGTCAACATTGTTTGTCATTTCATACAGAATCATAATTTTTTCTATCCATAATTATGGCTTGTGTTGTACCAAAAAAAAAGAAATTTGCGGGAAGCTCTACTTTTCTGCTATAATCTTGAGAAATCAGTTGTTGAGTCATATTGAATGCTTGTAGAGGTCAGCGGTCATTTAGGGTGTATAATTTCTGTTTGTTAGTGGTTTTCTGGTGGTTTTGAAAGTTGAATCCGGTGGTAAGCTTATTCAACCGTTGGCAACACTGGGTGAATTGTGATATCAATATTCAATACTACCAAAAGTACCAATCAATCAAATATCAATCTATAAGAAGCAGATATAATCAATTGTTATTGACTTATATTAATAATTCATAAAGTCTGAAGTTTTGTGGATGAAGAAATAGAGCAGTAAAATGAAATATATTATAAAATTATTGGATACTATCAATCGCTGTTATGTACCAAAATTAGCCAAAAATTATGAGGAGAGTTCAGTGCACATAGAATTTGAAAATCGTAATAAAAGCTTAGATAAAAATTTTAAGCTACTTGTACAATGCCTCGGAGATTTAACCTTGACAAATACGAAAGAAGCTCCAAAGATTATAGCATATTTGTATATCCTGTACGAAGAGCTTAAATCGAACTTACCTTGGAATGATAAAAAATGTAAAGAATGTGCAGTAAAACTAAACAAGTATTTCGAGGTATTGGGAGATGTATCACTTGATAATATACTACAAGTAAAGAGTAAATTTAATACACAACAAATATTTGATAAATGTTTAGATATATTGCATAGTAAATTAACATCTGAAGATTTTAAAAAGTATCCAAGCTATATAGAGGTATACTGCGTTTTAGTAGCAGATTTGAAGGTACAGTATTTTGTTCATTTAAGTATTTTTTCTATTTATCTTTGTTGTGATATGCTGCTTTTTTATTTTTGTGTAAAATTTGTAGATTAGATGTTAAGCAGGCTATATCATTTAAAGAACCTATTGACATTCAGATATCAAGGAGCTTGTGACAGCATTCTGAAAAACAGTGTTGGCAGACCTATGACTGGTGGATAGACCTCAAAATAGTCACATAGAGTTGTTTGATTAAACTAGTACAAGATAATGTAACATAGGTAAAGATTTAGAAATGCAAAGAATAAGGTTAACATATTTTACAACTTATCTTTGTATATGTTACAGTATATATATTTTAAACTGAATCTGTCTATATTTGACTGGCCTGTTGGCGCAGTGGGTAATGACTCTGCTTTCAGCTCTGTGGGTCGTGGGTTGGATTATTGCAGAGGGCCGTCATTTTCTATAAATGAATTTTTTGGTCTTCGAGTCTGGGTGTATATTTATATTTAAGTATGTATATAAAAAATATATAAACCATATTCACCAGTTGTCTTCCTACCATAATATAAGTTTTAAGTTACTTATATATTTCAAAAAATATCAATTTTCAGTTTCATCTCAGTCTTCAGTTTTTTATGTTAATGAAATGGAATGCAATTCCAGTTTCAATATATTACTATCTAATTCAAAAATTTATATTTCTATTTTAAGTTGTATTAATAGTATAATAAATATTATAGATCATTATAAAGTATAAGTATAAGTAAAGTATTTTTACAATATTAATTAACTTTCAGAAGTATAATGTTGTGATACTACCACAGAAAATTTTCCCTATACAACTTCTTTTGATTGATGACTTTATGTATTCAAATAAAAAAAGGGGATTGTCGTGTTGTTTGCCAGCACTACAATGTTTGGTAAGTAAAAAGTAAGAAATTTTTTCCTAAGGTTGCCTGATCACCAGAGCAGAGCGAGGCCGCAGAGTAAAGAAATATTAACAAGTAGGATTGCACAAAGTTTCTGCTCCTCTTCAGTGAAAAAAATGCAAATATTGCTAAATAATATTATTACTATATTTGTACAAAATTGTAGCGGCATGTTTCGCATGGGTATAAAAAATTATGTCCATGTCACTCAGTGAAAAAAAAATGATTAAAATTGATTAGTGTAAAAATTGCTTTGAACATAGGGCATTATATTTCTTTAAAAGTAAATGTCAAAAAATGCTATTGCGGGTTATGCATAAGAGATAAGACATATACCATCGCAGACTTTTCTGTAGACCTTTTCAAGGTGTACAAATACTTAGTACATCATTTTGATAAATCTCGTAGGGTTTAGCCTGCGTTTGCAATGTAAGCGGAAAAAAATCGAATTATTTCCGACATCACATTGGAAACCTCAAAAATTACAGTATTTCTCTACTCGGCATTGAATGTTATTATACATATAAAACTTCCTCTTGAATCTCTCTATCTATTAAAAAAAACCGCATCAAAATCTGTTGTGTAGTTTTAAAGATTTAAGTACATAGGAATATATGGACAAACCAAGAATGGGACTTTGTTTTATACTTAGTAGTGATACTCAGAACTTTTTCTTCCTTTTTTATGGGAGCATGCTAATTCTTATAAGCTGTAATAGCTCAGCGGTCTGACCGTGCGACTCTTTCGAGAGGGTCACGAAAACAAACCCTGGCCACCAATGAGTTTTTTTTATTCAAACTTATGTATCTAATTGATCATTGCAATTTATCACACGCTTTTTGTCAAATCAATTGTTTATTTTATTTACAGGAGCGAAAGGACTTTGATGGTGGAAACTACTATGAAGTAGTTTATAGAAGCCTCAAAAGAACATTTTTTGAGAAAGATGTCAGGATAACAGTGTTTACACATGCATGTCTTTTAGAATTATGCAAAATATTTCCTCCAGACGTTAAGGTAAGGGGGACTTTGAATTATTTTTGTTAATTAATTAATTATATGACATTTATTATTTAATTATTAACATTGTGTGGTTGATGTTGAAAATTAGCTAGAATATATTAAATTTTCACATCATTTCCAAAAGTTATAGCTATATTCTCTGTGAATAAACCTCCAGTTTCTCAAGAATATGTGAGTTATAAGTTATGGCATTAATAAAGGTCCTTTCAAATGTTCATTCCACCTGCAAAAGGTGCACCCAATATACAGATACCCTGGGCAGCACCTATTATATCTATATGTATAGAGTGAGTTGTTATATCTAACAACTCACTCTAGCTGAATTTTATACTACTGTCCAATAAGTGCATTTAAAGTGTAATAGACAGCCCTGTCGGAAGAGGTCATTAGACATTAGCCTTTGCGACGTATGCAATAATGATGATGGATGTATGTTTGTTACTCTTTCACGGCGAATCCGCTGATCCAATATCGATGAAATTTGTCACAATTATTCCTTGTTCACTTGAATAACATATAGGCTATAGAAGTCCTGTTAATTCTACAGTATTAGGATGACAATGAAAAGCGCCATCTATTATCAACCTGTCACGCGACAACAGTCCACACAAACGAAGTTGAAGATAAAAGCTAGTATAGAATAAAAGAGGCTGATTCCAACCTATTTTGGTGTAAAATATACCAAACTACACTAGAAAAATTAGATCCCGTGATAAAGATAGAGACTTACTTGCCAATGACAAGTCATCATCATCCTCCTGCCCTTATCCCACTCCGAGTGGGGTCCGCACAACATGTTATAAACATGCTGTCACATGATTTGGCAGTGTTTTAGCGACCGGCCGCCTGTCTGACGTCAACTTACGTTAGTCGCCTTTTACGAAACCTCGGTAAGAAAAGAGGTTGGTCTATTCTACTCAGCCGGATACCACACGGCGGGTCGACTTACATTAGTCGCCTCTTACGACACCTCGGTAAGAAAAGAGGGTGGTACTATTCTACTCAGCCAGATACCACTTGCCAATGACAAGTGAGATACTTTGAAATGTCTGATTTTGATTGAAAAGTTTCATAAATGCTTGATACTGATTATGATGGAGGTCGATTTATTTTTGTTATTTATTTCATTTGTCAAATACTAAATTTGACACATGCAATAACAAAAATTTGCCTAGAAAGCCTTTTTTTTGACAGGTCTGAGCTCGTTTTGAAGAAAGCTTATATTCAGTGGAATAGATTTTATAAATATATACCCCGGTAGTTTTTTATTAAAAATACCTCGAAAAACTAATCAAATATAAAATATGTCACAAAACTAATAGTTCTAATATTCTATTCTAAACTAAGGGTGCATGATTTTCGTTTGTGTATTCTTTATTTTACGTGACACTGGCAGAATGATATGCGCTCAATTTGCGCTGTACAGGCCATAAAGCAAGATAATAATAATAATTCAGTGGAATAATTGATACTTAATATTTTTTTAGAATCACAAATTGGATGATATGTATTCTGTGATCCTAGATCAGATAATTACAGAATCAAATATATACAGAAAATCGGAATGTTTAAAATTTGCAAAGCAGATAATAAAAATGCACAAAGTTAACTGTGTGAGTAAAAAAAGTTTCAAAACTGTTATTTGCGACAGTTTGGATTTGTGCACAATAGATGTTGTGGCTGACATGGTTTTAGTGGAAACATTGGAGGTGAGCTTTCATCTGCATATAATAAAGAATATATATTTGAGGTGGTTAAAATCAAACCTAGCCCCTTATCCAAAATAATTAAAATTGAGTTCTTGAGCTTCAACAAATAAAAAAATATTAAACTCGGATTTAATCACCGTGAATTTAAGTATTATCAATGTTTACGTTTCAAACTGTAATACCTACAAATATTTAAAATTAGCTAAATTTGATTGATTTTAGGATTTGGCTATTTTTGATTCTAAACCCTTCATTTCTATTCAATAGGTCACATTAACATTCTATTTGAAATCTGCGCAATGTACCTTTTTACCTTTATCGTTTATATATATAAACGATAATGATAAGGGTAAAATACGACTAAGGTAAGTTGACGTCAGGCAGGCGGCCGTCGTAAAATACGTAGCCAAATCATATGACATGTTTGTAACATGTAGTGCCGACCCCACTTAGGGTGGGATAAGGGCAGGATGATGACTAGCTCGTTTATTTTCAGTGTCTCGAAGAATGGATTACTCATTGCTGGTGTATATGGAAACTATCTACAGACAATAAGATTATTTCTATGCTTCTGAAAGTATTGTACACTTGCAAGTCGGAAAAACACGCTTTGTATGTCCAAAAGTTGACTATAGTCCTTATAGGTTTATGCAAAGTTGATGAACAAAAACACATTTTAACCAATTTAAACAAAGCCAATACCGTTGGCAATGAACTTTTCAAGAAACGTGTGAAAGAAATAAAACTGAATATTAAAAATTTTATTAATTCTAAATAAAAATAAGTATATATTCTCTAAAATGTATACTGCATTATAACATCACAGCTATTTGAATTATAAATAATTAATTTATATATATCATTAAGTCTAAAATAAGTTATATGTAAATTTAATCACAAACTGTTTTTAATAATAATTAGATAACTACTACAAAAGTACTACATATATCAACAATTCTATATATTCATGGCTAATTTCAAGAACCTTGCTTGCCACTAAACTTTACTGGATTTCCAGTATGTCATATATATTTTCGGAATTTGGGAAACGGCTCCAACGATTATACTGAAATTCAGCATGTAGGGGTTTTGGGGGAGAAAAATCGATTTAGATAATTTTGATTGAAAAAAAAAATGTCGTTTTATCACTGTTTTCGGGGTCTAAAACTTTATGAAATTTATGTTGAATACAATCACAATTTTCCGCTGTCAAACGTAAAGTCATGGTAGTTCATTTGGGGCACGGGCGGTCTAGAGAGGTGAAAATACCTAGGATTGAGCCCGACCTGCCCTATTATTAAATCATTTTTCTTGTCAATTTTTTTTTTCATTTTTTATTTACATCATTTTAAAAATTACTGAGCAAGGCTCGGTCATATATGTAGAGTGGCACAGATGAGTTCTTGATGGACAGAATAGCACTCTTCTATTATTTATAATTACATATAGTTCAATTCAATTTAAAGCTATTACTAATAATCTATGTGATGATAAATGATCTCAAGGTATCTATGTTGTAAAGTGCGTAATTGTAATGTTTTTGAGTTATACACAGAAGAAGTAAGTATTGTGATTTATTGAAAACTCATGTAAACTATATATTAGAGATTAAATTTCTAGATGTTATAAATGTTTCATTGTTATAACCCTTAATCTTTCACATTCGTTTTTTTAATAAATGATTTCGGTTTTTTTTCCAACGTTTTATAAAGTTTCTACTTCCATTACTACCTTCATTTCCTATAAAGCGTCTACTTTCATCACTGAAGGTAGTAATTTTCAACCGAGCTATAAAAGACGACTAATGTAAGTTGATCCACCTTGTTCTATCCGGTTGAGTAGAACATATCACCCTAATTCTTACCAAGGTGTCACAAAATACGATTAAGGTAAGTTGACGTCAGGATGGCGGCCGGTCGTAAAATAAGCCAAATCATGTGATAACATGTTGTGTCGACCCCACTTAGAGTGGGATAAGGGCAGGAGAATAATGATATTTTAATTTTTACGTAAAATATCATACAAACTGATAATTTTTAATTTTATCCAAAATATCACAAACTTCGGTAATGGTTGGCCGATTTTTCCTATGGTTTTCTAAGCACTTTCTTGCCAAGTCAAATATGTCTTCAGCCTGTGTCCAACAATCAACTATGGGATCTAACAACGGTGTTATTTTATTATTAACAGTATTTTCTTCGACATAATGCCTAATATTAATATTTTCTCCGTCATTGCTGAAAATAGGTTTTAATCCAGTTAGTAATTCTAAAATTACTATGCCGAAGCTGAAAATATCAATTTTCTGTGTTATAGTGCCGTGTATTCCCTCTGGCGCCATATACGCAGAGGTTCCCATGGGACATGACGTCATGAATGTGTTATCATATTGTTTCGCCAGCCCAAAGTCACATAGCTGTAACAAGTAAACAATTTTATAATTAACTAGCGGCCTGCCCCTGCTTCGCACGGGTTTAAAATATATATCCCATGTCAGTCAGTGTAAAAAAATTATTAAAATCGATCCAGTATTTTTGATTTATTCATTACTGCCCGTGGCCCGAAGGGTTAAATTTGGAGAAAAACAATTTCCTTTCCCTATACCAAGAAGATTTGCTGCTATCTTTGGAATATCTAAATTCATATAGTAAGTAATGTAAGCAGAAAAAAATGTAATTATTTACAGAAACCTCAAAAATCCTTATTTTTTTATATAATGTAATTTAGCCTATGTTGCCAGTAAAGATGCAGCTTTTCAATGGTGAAAGAATTTTTTAAATCGGTCCAGTAGTTTATGTGTGAAAATATTACAAATTTTTCCTCTGAAATATTAGTATATATATATATATATATATATATATATATATATATATATATATATATATATATATATATATATATATATATATATATATATATATATATATATATATATATATATATATATATATATATATACATCTTGCACATCATGTTGCGTCCTACATGGCACTTTTTACCGATCTTGTTGCGTCCAACCGACTTGTTGCATCCAGTATACGGACGCAGGATAAACCAACCCTAAAAATTTGTCAGGAGCCGTGTTTTTATATGTATAATGCGTGGGCAAAAAATTGGATGGGACGTTATTTTATCGCGGGAATGAATTCCGATGTATTTATTAGTTCAGCGAGTTGCCGCGCACAATTTGGAGGTCGCTGCGTGCTCGCGTATATTTAGGCACGTATATTATATTTCTGATGCTAGCATTCTATTGCCTCCGACGTATATTTAAAAAGTTTTTTTCAATTTTTATTTAGGATTATCTTGCGTCCAAATTTCTTCCCAATTTAATCGATTTTATAAGTGATGCGGGGGCCCAAGGGGTGCGCGCACGAGTCCTGCGTTTTGTTAATAAACAAACACTGAGCCGTTAGGACGCGTTTTAATTTGCAAAGTGATTGTACTCATAATTGCGTATATTATTAATATTGTAAAACTGTAAATATGAAGAGAGCGGATAAGACATCGCTAGTTGCTAAATCAGATCTTCTTATTTGTGCTTAAGGATCCCAATATTAAAAAAGTCATTCGGAAAAACATTTTATTAATGTGGTTTCAAAAAAAGTAAGAGAGTTAGCAAAATTATTAATCGAAATTTAAAAAATTAACAATTCTATAATAAATTTATTGAGTGCCTTAAAACCATTCAGTTAAGATCTTATGGCGGAGGCAACTAAAGTTGTAGATAACTGTGATGCCAAATAGGATAGATTTGAAACCTTATTTTGCTATGAATGTTTCAACTACTTTTAAACAATGCTGCAATATAGCCATTATGTTTGCATTGAAAAAACAAGGTCCTTACAATGAAATCAATACCGCAGAAACAGAAGCAGATCTTAAGACATTAATGCATCTTATATATGCAATTTTGCGACATGTCATCTCCAGTCAAGCTGCAACAGATTTAAACAAAAAGAAGTGGAATAATGTTACTATAGTCCCGTTAGCCAATGAAGTTGCAGCCAAAATCAAATCAGGGTACTACTGTTGCAACGTATATTCAGTTATTAGATAACATTTATTGCAAAGTTTTATTATTATTACAAAGTTCTCGAGGGATACCCAAGATTATCTGGACCCAAAAACCCAAAATCAATTTCGTCTACGCGACTCAGAACACATTTAGCAACCTTTTTACAAATATTTAGCATAACTGAGAATGATATGAAACATTTAGCTACGTTTATGGGCCATACCGGTGACATGCATAAAAAGGCATATAGATTGCCGGATTACGTGGCATCATCACTATCAGCCCATTGTCGTCAACTGCTGGACATAGGCCTCTCCAATTGTTCGCCATTTAGTCTGATCCTTGGCTTTCTGCTTCCATCCACTGCCCGCTGTCCTACGTATATCGTCACTCTATCGAGTCTCAGGGTGTCCTACACTACGTTTCCCGATTCGTGGTCTCCACTCCAAAACACGTCTACCCCAACGGTCATCGGTTCTGCGACAGGTATGGCCGGCCCATTGTCACTTCAGCTTGCTTATGCGCTTAGCTATGTCGGTGACCCTAGTTCTCCGACGGATTACTTAGTTGCGAATACGATCCCTCAGAGAAACCCCGAGCATAGCTCTTGCCATAGTCTGCTGGGCGTCTTTAAGCTTGTGGACCGCCTTAGCTGTTAGTGTCCACATTTCGGCGCTGTAAGTCAAGACAGGTAGGACACACTGGTTAAATACTTTAGTCTTTAGACTCTGCGGGATGGGTGACGAGAAGACTCAACATAGATTGCGGAATGCTGCCCAGCCTAGCTGTATCCTTCTCATAATCTCACACTCGAAATTGTTGTTTTCTAGTTCGTGCGTCTGTCCTAGTTAAATGTACTTATCAACAATTTCGAGAGTGACCCCATCTAAGGAAATCGGTCCCGGAGCAACGTGCTCGTTGCACATGATTTTGGTTTTACTCAAGTTCATCCGGAGAGCGATCCTATGAGAAGAAACAGCCGGTCCATGCAACATCCATTACAAATCCTCTATGGATTCAGTCGTTAAAACCATATCATTTTACGCGAATCTGAGATGAGCGCCATTGATGTTTATGCCATGACCAGTCCAATTCAGCGTCTTAAACATATCCTCTAGTGCGTTTGAAAACAATTTCGAGGAAATGACGTCCCCTTGTCTTACGCCTCGCTGAAGATGGATATGCCTTGTCTGCTGGTTTTGGACTCGGACTGCCTTTCTTGCGTTTCCATACAGACATCTCAGCATCTCAATATATCACTAATCGACTTGGCATCTCTGTAAAGACTCCAGAACAGCCCAGGTTTCGACCGAGTGAAAAGCTTTTTCATAATCCACAAACGCTTGGCATAGTGGTTGATTGTACTCTTTAGTTTTTTGTACAATTTGCCGCACGGTGTGGATATGATCTATCGTGCTGTACCCGCTTAGAAACCCGGCTTGTTCGGGGGATGGAACTCGTCGAATCATCATGCGAGGTGGTTTGTGATAACCCTTGAAAACAGCTCATAGACATGGCTCAGAAGAGATATTGGCCTATAGTTATTTAAGAGTGTTATATCTCCTTTTTTGTATAACACTATACTTCTGTGCCATGCCTTTGGAGTTCTCCCGGCAAAGAGAAGGGTATTAAACAGCTCTTGAAGCTCTGTTACCAATAGAATTCCACCAGCTTTTAACAGCCCTGTTGTAATACCATCCTCACCCGCGACTTTTCTATTTTTAAGCTGTCCAAGGGCTAAAACAATTTTATTTTACGCGAATCTGAGATGAGCGCCATTGATGTTTATGCCATGACCAGTCCAATTCAGCGTCTTAAACATATCCTCTAGTGCGTTTGAAAACAATTTCGAGGAAATGACGTCCCCTTGTCTTACGCCTCGCTGAAGATGGATATGCCTTGTCTGCTGGTTTTGGACTCGGACTGCCTTTCTTGCGTTTCCATACAGACATCTCAGCATCTCAATATATCACTAATCGACTTGGCATCTCTGTAAAGACTCCAGAACAGCCCAGGTTTCGACCGAGTGAAAAGCTTTTTCATAATCCACAAACGCTTGGCATAGTGGTTGATTGTACTCTTTAGTTTTTTGTACAATTTGCCGCACGGTGTGGATATGATCTATCGTGCTGTACCCGCTTAGAAACCCGGCTTGTTCGGGGGATGGAACTCGTCGAATCATCATGCGAGGCGGTTTGTGATAACCCTTGAAAACAGCTCATAGACATGGCTCAGAAGAGATATTGGCCTATAGTTATTTAAGAGTGTTATATCTCCTTTTTTGTATAACACTATACTTCTGTGCCATGCCTTTGGAGTTCTCCCGGCAAAGAGAAGGGTATTAAACAGCTCTTGAAGCTCTGTTACCAATAGAATTCCACCAGCTTTTAACAGCCCTGTTGTAATACCATCCTCACCCGCGACTTTTCTATTTTTAAGCTGTCCAAGGGCTAAAACAATTTCATTTAGATGGCTATCAGGCAGTTTTTCCGTATAGTGGCGGCTTAATTTGTCATCTGTGTGCAGTGGTAGCATGCGATGCGTAAAATTCGGCGTAGTGGCTTTCCACTTCCGAGAGCATTTCCGGTTTGGACGAGTAACGACTTTCCCTTTAATGTGGTTAACTTCGTCAGGTGACTTTTTCCAAGAGGCTTAATAAACACTTTTGGACCCCGATTCTGCTCAATTGATTTTTGAGCGTATTAGCTAATCGGAGGTCGCGTCGTTAACCATCTTGGTAATTATTTTGTTTAAAGCCTCTACTTCTCACGAAGTTAGCATAGGGTTCGTCGCTCTGCCATTAATAGGAGAGTATCTCCCGAAAGCTTTGACTTCATGCCCTTACGTTGGCTTTCGCAAATTTTTGTGCCCTCATTTCGAAGGACTTCTGCTACTCGGTCGAGTTTTTGCCCTACGTTATCCGTGGTTTCCAGAGTAGTGAATTGGTTTTAAGTTGTTTCTAGAATGTTACAGATCCAATTACGGTTTGGAGAACATTCAGACGGACTGTTGATTTCATCAAACGGACCCGTTCAAGCTTTAGATAAATATTCAGAGTGCCTTGTACCAACCTATGGTTGCTAATAGTCGGTGGTAAGCACCGATACATCCCTAAATATACGCTTCTTGTCCGTAATAATAAAATCAATCTCATTTTTCGTCCGCCCACCGAGACTTCGCCAAGTCCACCTACTTTCGGGCTGTTTCTTGAAAAAAGAATTCATCAAAAACAACTCCTCCTTCTCAAGAAAGTCGACAAGCATTTTTCCGCACTCGTTCTTTCGACCCAAACCAAAAGGTCCTACAACTAATTCAACACACAACACAATTTTACTCCCACTTTAGACTTAAAGTCCCCCATAACAACGTTGAAGTGGGCTCTAGAGGTATGGCGTAAGGCTTAAGTTATATCCTCATATAGAGTTTCCACTTCCGAATCCGATTATGACTCCGTGAACGCGTAAGCTAATACCACCTTAAGGGTATACCATGCAGATATTTTCAGCACGAGATACGCAACCCACGGAGACACACTGGTAGTTTCTAAAACGTTGTTACAAAGGCAGGGTATTTATAGCTGAAACACATACACGCGCACACACGCAGCAAGCAAATCAACAAAAATGCATACACACACACACACACACACACACACACACACACACACACACACATATCACATGGACTCCACGCGCCTACGCATGCACGCACGCACACACGCATACCATACGCACATTCGCCTAATAATCTCAACTACTTCCCTGCAGTTCAAGTTTTTTCTGGGTTAGTAACATCACTTACCTGCCTATAAAAGCTTTCTTTATTAGTTAACTGAATGACGAGGATAATAAGTTACTTATCTGTTCATAAAGGCTCACTTAGTAATAAGTAAACGACTATAAAAAAAATTATTTTATAATATGACTCACGTGCCATATTTAAGTATTAGAAATCTGATGAAGTCAATGGAAGCCGTTAAGTCAATGTTACGCATAGGTTCATACAGCAGCAATATTCGGAAGCATTTTAGTTGAAACAAAGAATGGATGTAATAATGTCAATGTAATATCAATAACATATATTGAATAATATACAGAATCAAGTTAGATATAAATTAAGTAGGAAGCGTGAAAGCCTAAACAGTGTACGAAGTATATACAAAAATATACAATGTGCCACATTATTTCGACGATGAACGGAACCGCTAAGTGATTGAGAAATTTTTAAAATTGAATATCGGTATAAAACTTATTAATGGAATTTAAAGTTGTATAATGAAATAATACAGATTTAAAGGTATAGTATACGCTTTAATTTAGTTAAAAATCCCTTCAGAAATGGTAGACGCAACAGGGTTCGAGTTTAAAATGACGCAAGAAGACTTCTGCGATTTAAATATATATATATATATATATATATATATATATATATATATATATATATATATATATATATATATATATATATATATATATATATATATATATATATATTTAAATCGCAGAAGTCTTCTTGCGTCATTTTAAACTCGAACCCTGTTGCGTCTACCATTTCTGAAGGGATTTTTAACTAAATTAAAGCGTATACTATACCTTTAAATCTGTATTATTTCAGTATACAACTTTAAATTCCATTAATAAGTTTTATACCGATATTCAATTTTAAAAATTTCTCAATCACTTAGCGGTTCCGTTCATCGTCGAAATAATGTGGCACATTGTATATTTTTGTATATACTTCGTACACTGTTTAGGCTTTCACGCTTCCTACTTAATTTATATCTAACTTGATTCTGTATATTATTCAATATATGTTATTGATATTACATTGACATTATTACATCCATTCTTTGTTTCAACTAAAATGCTTCCGAATATTGCTGCTGTATGAACCTATGCGTAACATTGACTTAACGGCTTCCATTGATTTCATCAGATTTCTAATACTTAAATATGGCACGTGAGTCATATTATTAAATATTTTTTTTTATAGTCGTTTACTTATTACTAAGTGAGCTTTTATGAACAGGTAAGTAACTTATTATCCTCGTCATTCAGTTAACTAATAAAGAAAGCTTTTATAGGCAGGTAAGTGATGTTACTAACCCAGAAAAAACTTGAACTGCAGAAGTAGTTGAGATTATTAGGTGAATGTGCGTATTGTATGCGTGTGTGCGTGCGTGCATGCGTAGGCGCGTGGAGTCCATGTGATGTGTGTGTGTTTGTGTGTGTGTGTGTGTGTTTGCGTGCGTGCGTGCGCGTTTGCGTGTGTGTGTGTGTGTGTGTGTGCATTTTTGTTGATTTACTTGCTGCGTGTGTGCGCGTGTATGTGTTTCAGCTATAAATACCCTGCCTTTGTAACAACGTTTTAGAAACTACCAGTGTGTCTCCGTGGGTTGCGTATCTCGTGCTGAAAATATCTGCATGGTATACCCTTAAGGTGGTATTAGCGTACGCGCTCACGGAGTCATAATCGGATTCGGAAGTGGAAACTCTATATGAGGATATAACTTAAGCCTTACGCCATACCTCTAGAGCCCACTTCAACGTTGTTATGGGGGACTTTAAGTCTAAAGTGGGAGTAAAATTGTGTTGTGTGTTGAATTAGTTGTAGGACCTTTTGAATTGGGTCGAAAGAACGAGTGCGGAAAAATGCTTGTCGACTTTCTCGAGAAGGAGGAGTTGTTTTTGATGAATTCTTTTTTCAAGAAACAGCCCCAAAGTAGGTGGACTTGGCGAAGTCTCGGTGGGCGGACGAAAAATGAGATTGATTTTATTATTACGGACAAGAAGCGTATATTTAGGGATGTCTCGGTGCTTACCACCGACTTTTAGCAACCATAGGTTGGTACGAGGCACTCTGAGTATTTATCTAAAGCTGGAACGGGTCCGTTTGATGAAATCAACAGTCCGTCTGAATGTTCTCCAAACCGTAATTGGATCTGTAAAATTCTAGAAACAACTTAAAACCAATTCACTACTCTGGAAACCACGGATAACGTAGGGCAAAAACTCGACCGAGTAGCAGAAGTCCTTCAAAATGAGTGCACAAAAATTTGCGAAAGCCAACGTAAGGGCATGAAGTGAAAGCTTTCGGGAGATACTCTCCTATTAATGGCAGAGCGACAAACCCTATGCTAACTTCGTGAGAAGTAGAGGCTTTAAACAAAATAATTACCAAGATGGTTAACGACGCGTCCTCCGATTAGCTAATACGCTCAAAAGTCAATTGTGCAGAATCGGGGTCGAAAAGTGTTTATTAAGCCTCTTGGAAAAAGTCACCTGACGAAGTTAACCACATTAAAGGGAAAGTCGTTACTCGTCCAAACCGGAAATCCTCTCGGAAGTGGAAAGCCACTACGCCGAATTTTACGCATCGCATGCTACCACTGCACACAGATGACAAATTAAGCCGCCACTATACGGAAAAACTGCCTGATATCCATCTAAATGAAATTGTTTTAGCCCTTGGACAGCTTAAAAATAGAAAAGTCGCGGGTGAGGATGGTATTACAACAGGGCTGTTAGAAGCTGGTGAAATTCTATTGGTAACAGAGCTTCAAGAGCTGTTTAATACCCTTCTCTTTGCCGGGAGAACTCCAAAGGCATGGCACAAAAGTATAGTGTTATACAAAAAAGGAGATATAACACTCTTAAATAACTATAGGCCAATATCTCTTCTGAGCCATGTCTATGAGCTGTTTTCAAGGGTTATCACAAACCGCCTCGCATGATGATTCGACGAGTTCCATCCCCCGAATAAGCCGGGTTTCTATGCGGGTACAGCACGATAGATCATATCCACACCGTGCGGCAAATTGTACAAAAAACTAAAGAGTACAATCAACCACTATGCCTAGCGTTTGTGGATTATGAAAAAGCTTTTCACTCGGTCGAAACCTGGGCTGTTCTGGAGTCTTTGAGAGATGCCAAGTCGATAAGTGATATATTGAGATGCTGACATGTCTGTATGAAAACGCAAGAAAGGCAGTCCGAGTCCAAAACCAGCAGACAAGGCATATCTATCTTCAGCGAGGCGTAAGACAAGGGGACGTCATTTCCTCGAAATTGTTTTCAAACGCACTAGAGGATATGTTTAAGACGCTGGATTGGACTGGTCATGGCATAAACATCAATGGCGCTCATCTCAGATTTGCGTAAGATGATATGGTTTTAACGACTGAATCCATAGAGGATTTGTAATGGATGTTGTATGGACCGGCTGTTTCTTCTCATAGGATCGCTCACCGGATGAACTTGAGTAAAACCAAAATCATGTGCAACGAGCACGTTGCTCCGGGACCGATTTCCTTAGATGGGGTCACTCTCGAAATTGTTGATAAGTACATTTACCTAGGACAGACGCACGAACTAGAAAACAACAATTTCGAGTGTGAGATTATGAGAAGGATACAGCTAGGCTGGGCAGCATTCCGCAATCTACGTTGAGTCTTCTCGTCACCCATCCCGCAGAGTCTAAAGACTAAAGTATTTAACCAGTGTGTCCTACCTGTCTTGACTTACAGCGCCGAAATATGGACACTAACAGCTAAGGCGGTCCACAAGCTTAAAGACGCTCAGCAGACTATGGCAAGAGCTATGCTCGGGGTTTCTCTGAGGGATCGTATTCGCAACTAAGTAATCCGTCGGAGAACTAGGGTCACCGACATAGCTAAGCGCATAAGCAAGCTGAAGTGACAATGGGCCGGCCATACGTGTCGCAGAACCGATGACCGTTGGGGTAGACGTGTTCTGGAGTGGAGACCACGAATCGGGAAACGTAGTGTAGGACACCCTGAGACTCGATAGAGTGACGATATACGTAGGACAGCGGGCAGTGGATGGAAGCAGAAAGCCAAGGACCAGACTAAGTGGCGAATAATTGGAGAGGCCTATGTCCAGCAGTTGACGAAAATGGGCTGATAGTGATGATGCCACGTAATCCGGCAATCTATATGCCTTTTTATGCACGTCACCGCTATGGCCCATAAACGTAGCTAAATGTTTCATATTATTCTCAGTTATGCTAAATATTTGTAAAATGGTTGCTAAATGTTTTCTGAGTCGCGTAGACTAAATTGATTTTGGGTTTTTGGGTCCAGATAATCTTGGGTATCCCTCGAGAACTTTATAATAATAATAAAACTTTGCAATAAATGTTATCTAATAACTGAATATACGTTGCAACAGTAGTACCCTGATTTGATTTTGGTTGCAGCTTCATTGGCTAACGGGACTATAGTGACATTATTCCACTTCTTTTTGTTTTAATCTGTTGCAGCTTGACTGGAGATGACATGTCGCAAAATTGCATCTATAAGATGCATTAATGTCTTAAGATCTGCTTCTGTTTCTGCGGTATTGATTTCATTGTAAGGACCTTGTTTTTTCAACGCAAACATAATGGCTATATTGCAGCATTGTTTAAAAGTAGTTGAAACATTCATAGCAAAAGAAGGTTTCGAATCTATCCTTTTTGGCATCACAGTTATCTACAACTTTAGTTGCCTCCGCCATAAGATCTTAACTGAATGGTTTTAAGGCACTCAATAAATTTATTATAGAATTGTTAATTTTTTAAATTTCGATTAATAATTTTGCTAACTCTCTTACTTTTCTTGAAACCACATTAATAAAATGTTTTTCCGAATGACTTTTTTAATATTGGGATCCTTAAGCACAAATAAGAAGATCTGATTTAGCAACTAGCGATGTCTTATCCGCTGTCTTCATATTTACAGTTTTACAATATTAATAATATACGCAATTATGAGTACAATCACTTTGCAAATTAAAACGCGTCCTAACGGCTCAATGTTTGTTTATTAACAAAACGCAGGACTCGTGCGCGCACCCCTTGGGCCCCCGCATCACTTATAAAATCGATTAAATTGGGAAGAAATTTGGACGCAAGATAATCCTAAATAAAAATTGAAAAAAACTTTTTGAAATATACGTCGGAGGCAATAGAATGCTAGCATCAGAAATATAATATACGTGCCCAAATATACGCGAGCACGTAGCGACCTCCAAATTGTGCGCGGCACCTCGCTGAACTAATAAATACATCGGAATTCATTCCCGCGATAAAATAACGTCCCATCCAATTTTTTGCCCACGCATTATACATATAAAAACACGGCTCCTGACAAATTTTTAGGGTTGGTTTATCCTGCGTCCGTATACTGGATGCAACAAGTCGGTTGGACGCAACAAGATCGGTAAAAAGTGCCATGTAGGACGCAACATGACGTGCAAGATGTATATATATATATATATATATATATATATATATATATATATATATATATATATATATATATATATATATATATATACATCTTGCACATCATGTTGCGTCCTACATGGCACTTTTTACCGATCTTGTTGCGTCCAACCGACTTGTTGCATCCAGTATACGGACGCAGGATAAACCAACCCTAAAAATTTGTCAGGAGCCGTGTTTTTATATGTATAATGCGTGGGCAAAAAATTGGATGGGACGTTATTTTATCGCGGGAATGAATTCCGATGTATTTATTAGTTCAGCGAGTTGCCGCGCACAATTTGGAGGTCGCTGCGTGCTCGCGTATATTTAGGCACGTATATTATATTTCTGATGCTAGCATTCTATTGCCTCCGACGTATATTTAAAAAGTTTTTTTCAATTTTTATTTAGGATTATCTTGCGTCCAAATTTCTTCCCAATTTAATCGATTTTATAAGTGATGCGGGGGCCCAAGGGGTGCGCGCACGAGTCCTGCGTTTTGTTAATAAACAAACACTGAGCCGTTAGGACGCGTTTTAATTTGCAAAGTGATTGTACTCATAATTGCGTATATTATTAATATTGTAAAACTGTAAATATGAAGAGAGCGGATAAGACATCGCTAGTTGCTAAATCAGATCTTCTTATTTGTGCTTAAGGATCCCAATATTAAAAAAGTCATTCGGAAAAACATTTTATTAATGTGGTTTCAAAAAAAGTAAGAGAGTTAGCAAAATTATTAATCGAAATTTAAAAAATTAACAATTCTATAATAAATTTATTGAGTGCCTTAAAACCATTCAGTTAAGATCTTATGGCGGAGGCAACTAAAGTTGTAGATAACTGTGATGCCAAATAGGATAGATTTGAAACCTTATTTTGCTATGAATGTTTCAACTACTTTTAAACAATGCTGCAATATAGCCATTATGTTTGCATTGAAAAAACAAGGTCCTTACAATGAAATCAATACCGCAGAAACAGAAGCAGATCTTAAGACATTAATGCATCTTATATATGCAATTTTGCGACATGTCATCTCCAGTCAAGCTGCAACAGATTTAAACAAAAAGAAGTGGAATAATGTTACTATAGTCCCGTTAGCCAATGAAGTTGCAGCCAAAATCAAATCAGGGTACTACTGTTGCAACGTATATTCAGTTATTAGATAACATTTATTGCAAAGTTTTATTATTATTACAAAGTTCTCGAGGGATACCCAAGATTATCTGGACCCAAAAACCCAAAATCAATTTCGTCTACGCGACTCAGAACACATTTAGCAACCTTTTTACAAATATTTAGCATAACTGAGAATGATATGAAACATTTAGCTACGTTTATGGGCCATACCGGTGACATGCATAAAAAGGCATATAGATTGCCGGATTACGTGGCATCATCACTATCAGCCCATTGTCGTCAACTGCTGGACATAGGCCTCTCCAATTGTTCGCCATTTAGTCTGATCCTTGGCTTTCTGCTTCCATCCACTGCCCGCTGTCCTACGTATATCGTCACTCTATCGAGTCTCAGGGTGTCCTACACTACGTTTCCCGATTCGTGGTCTCCACTCCAAAACACGTCTACCCCAACGGTCATCGGTTCTGCGACAGGTATGGCCGGCCCATTGTCACTTCAGCTTGCTTATGCGCTTAGCTATGTCGGTGACCCTAGTTCTCCGACGGATTACTTAGTTGCGAATACGATCCCTCAGAGAAACCCCGAGCATAGCTCTTGCCATAGTCTGCTGGGCGTCTTTAAGCTTGTGGACCGCCTTAGCTGTTAGTGTCCACATTTCGGCGCTGTAAGTCAAGACAGGTAGGACACACTGGTTAAATACTTTAGTCTTTAGACTCTGCGGGATGGGTGACGAGAAGACTCAACATAGATTGCGGAATGCTGCCCAGCCTAGCTGTATCCTTCTCATAATCTCACACTCGAAATTGTTGTTTTCTAGTTCGTGCGTCTGTCCTAGTTAAATGTACTTATCAACAATTTCGAGAGTGACCCCATCTAAGGAAATCGGTCCCGGAGCAACGTGCTCGTTGCACATGATTTTGGTTTTACTCAAGTTCATCCGGAGAGCGATCCTATGAGAAGAAACAGCCGGTCCATGCAACATCCATTACAAATCCTCTATGGATTCAGTCGTTAAAACCATATCATTTTACGCGAATCTGAGATGAGCGCCATTGATGTTTATGCCATGACCAGTCCAATTCAGCGTCTTAAACATATCCTCTAGTGCGTTTGAAAACAATTTCGAGGAAATGACGTCCCCTTGTCTTACGCCTCGCTGAAGATGGATATGCCTTGTCTGCTGGTTTTGGACTCGGACTGCCTTTCTTGCGTTTCCATACAGACATCTCAGCATCTCAATATATCACTAATCGACTTGGCATCTCTGTAAAGACTCCAGAACAGCCCAGGTTTCGACCGAGTGAAAAGCTTTTTCATAATCCACAAACGCTTGGCATAGTGGTTGATTGTACTCTTTAGTTTTTTGTACAATTTGCCGCACGGTGTGGATATGATCTATCGTGCTGTACCCGCTTAGAAACCCGGCTTGTTCGGGGGATGGAACTCGTCGAATCATCATGCGAGGTGGTTTGTGATAACCCTTGAAAACAGCTCATAGACATGGCTCAGAAGAGATATTGGCCTATAGTTATTTAAGAGTGTTATATCTCCTTTTTTGTATAACACTATACTTCTGTGCCATGCCTTTGGAGTTCTCCCGGCAAAGAGAAGGGTATTAAACAGCTCTTGAAGCTCTGTTACCAATAGAATTCCACCAGCTTTTAACAGCCCTGTTGTAATACCATCCTCACCCGCGACTTTTCTATTTTTAAGCTGTCCAAGGGCTAAAACAATTTTATTTTACGCGAATCTGAGATGAGCGCCATTGATGTTTATGCCATGACCAGTCCAATTCAGCGTCTTAAACATATCCTCTAGTGCGTTTGAAAACAATTTCGAGGAAATGACGTCCCCTTGTCTTACGCCTCGCTGAAGATGGATATGCCTTGTCTGCTGGTTTTGGACTCGGACTGCCTTTCTTGCGTTTCCATACAGACATCTCAGCATCTCAATATATCACTAATCGACTTGGCATCTCTGTAAAGACTCCAGAACAGCCCAGGTTTCGACCGAGTGAAAAGCTTTTTCATAATCCACAAACGCTTGGCATAGTGGTTGATTGTACTCTTTAGTTTTTTGTACAATTTGCCGCACGGTGTGGATATGATCTATCGTGCTGTACCCGCTTAGAAACCCGGCTTGTTCGGGGGATGGAACTCGTCGAATCATCATGCGAGGCGGTTTGTGATAACCCTTGAAAACAGCTCATAGACATGGCTCAGAAGAGATATTGGCCTATAGTTATTTAAGAGTGTTATATCTCCTTTTTTGTATAACACTATACTTCTGTGCCATGCCTTTGGAGTTCTCCCGGCAAAGAGAAGGGTATTAAACAGCTCTTGAAGCTCTGTTACCAATAGAATTCCACCAGCTTTTAACAGCCCTGTTGTAATACCATCCTCACCCGCGACTTTTCTATTTTTAAGCTGTCCAAGGGCTAAAACAATTTCATTTAGATGGCTATCAGGCAGTTTTTCCGTATAGTGGCGGCTTAATTTGTCATCTGTGTGCAGTGGTAGCATGCGATGCGTAAAATTCGGCGTAGTGGCTTTCCACTTCCGAGAGCATTTCCGGTTTGGACGAGTAACGACTTTCCCTTTAATGTGGTTAACTTCGTCAGGTGACTTTTTCCAAGAGGCTTAATAAACACTTTTGGACCCCGATTCTGCTCAATTGATTTTTGAGCGTATTAGCTAATCGGAGGTCGCGTCGTTAACCATCTTGGTAATTATTTTGTTTAAAGCCTCTACTTCTCACGAAGTTAGCATAGGGTTCGTCGCTCTGCCATTAATAGGAGAGTATCTCCCGAAAGCTTTGACTTCATGCCCTTACGTTGGCTTTCGCAAATTTTTGTGCCCTCATTTCGAAGGACTTCTGCTACTCGGTCGAGTTTTTGCCCTACGTTATCCGTGGTTTCCAGAGTAGTGAATTGGTTTTAAGTTGTTTCTAGAATGTTACAGATCCAATTACGGTTTGGAGAACATTCAGACGGACTGTTGATTTCATCAAACGGACCCGTTCAAGCTTTAGATAAATATTCAGAGTGCCTTGTACCAACCTATGGTTGCTAATAGTCGGTGGTAAGCACCGATACATCCCTAAATATACGCTTCTTGTCCGTAATAATAAAATCAATCTCATTTTTCGTCCGCCCACCGAGACTTCGCCAAGTCCACCTACTTTCGGGCTGTTTCTTGAAAAAAGAATTCATCAAAAACAACTCCTCCTTCTCAAGAAAGTCGACAAGCATTTTTCCGCACTCGTTCTTTCGACCCAAACCAAAAGGTCCTACAACTAATTCAACACACAACACAATTTTACTCCCACTTTAGACTTAAAGTCCCCCATAACAACGTTGAAGTGGGCTCTAGAGGTATGGCGTAAGGCTTAAGTTATATCCTCATATAGAGTTTCCACTTCCGAATCCGATTATGACTCCGTGAACGCGTAAGCTAATACCACCTTAAGGGTATACCATGCAGATATTTTCAGCACGAGATACGCAACCCACGGAGACACACTGGTAGTTTCTAAAACGTTGTTACAAAGGCAGGGTATTTATAGCTGAAACACATACACGCGCACACACGCAGCAAGCAAATCAACAAAAATGCATACACACACACACACACACACACACACACACACACACACACACACATATCACATGGACTCCACGCGCCTACGCATGCACGCACGCACACACGCATACCATACGCACATTCGCCTAATAATCTCAACTACTTCCCTGCAGTTCAAGTTTTTTCTGGGTTAGTAACATCACTTACCTGCCTATAAAAGCTTTCTTTATTAGTTAACTGAATGACGAGGATAATAAGTTACTTATCTGTTCATAAAGGCTCACTTAGTAATAAGTAAACGACTATAAAAAAAATTATTTTATAATATGACTCACGTGCCATATTTAAGTATTAGAAATCTGATGAAGTCAATGGAAGCCGTTAAGTCAATGTTACGCATAGGTTCATACAGCAGCAATATTCGGAAGCATTTTAGTTGAAACAAAGAATGGATGTAATAATGTCAATGTAATATCAATAACATATATTGAATAATATACAGAATCAAGTTAGATATAAATTAAGTAGGAAGCGTGAAAGCCTAAACAGTGTACGAAGTATATACAAAAATATACAATGTGCCACATTATTTCGACGATGAACGGAACCGCTAAGTGATTGAGAAATTTTTAAAATTGAATATCGGTATAAAACTTATTAATGGAATTTAAAGTTGTATAATGAAATAATACAGATTTAAAGGTATAGTATACGCTTTAATTTAGTTAAAAATCCCTTCAGAAATGGTAGACGCAACAGGGTTCGAGTTTAAAATGACGCAAGAAGACTTCTGCGATTTAAATATATATATATATATATATATATATATATATATATATATATATATATATATATATAATAAAAATACGCTTTTAAACTGAGAAGAAATAAAATAGAATTACTAGTTAGTAGAATAGACCACCCTCAATTCTTAGCGAGGTGCCGTAAAATGCGACTAAGGTAAGATGACGTCAGGCAGGCATCCGGTCGTAAAGTAACTAGCCAAAACATGCAAAATGTTTAAAGGAGAATGATGATGTGAAAAAATGGTGAAGTGCTCGATACACACACGAAAAAGATGGTACAAAAGTTGTAATAATTTTTTTTTGCTATAATCTGCGATAAAGTCAAATAAAAATGTATATAATGCTAAATGTCTCTTCATTTACTATTTTTTATTTGGACTATCCATTATCATACCTGATACATGCAGGATTCGTAAAAACACATGCACAAACCACCACCACCAGCACAATACACAAACACTACACACATTTACTATCACAAACTCAACAATTGTTTCGTCCCAAACCATCAGTTTTATGATACTCGGGAATACCCACAATGCCATCGTCGCTACTATTATCCTTATTAAAAATAATTTGGGCTTTTCCAGAATATTTTTCATTAATTGAACGTCCAATATTACTAATATGTGGCATAAAATTCAGTGTCTCAAACTGAGTGAAAAATAAACATAGTATAGAAAGAAATTTTTGGTCTATGTAATATCTATAAACTAGCGGCCTGCCCCTGCTTCGCACGGGTATAAAATATATATCACATGTCAGTCAGTGTAAAAAAAATTAAAAAATCTATCCAGTAGTTTTGATTAATTCATTACTGCCCGTGGCCCGCAAGCGTTAAATTTGGAGAAAAACAATTTCCTTTCCCTATACCAAGAAGATTTCCTGCTATCTTTGGAATATCTAAATTCATATAGTAAATATTTACTTATTTACTTTTACATTTTCCCTATGTTTTTTATTTTTACAATTAATTACAGAATGTCTTTAAACAAACTCTTGAAATAACGACACAGCTGCTAAATGCGAAGTGCTATAGGGTAAAGCGCGGCGTCGTCACGGTATTTTAAATCTGTAATATCTCCGAAAATGTTCTCTTAAATTACATGCTGTAAACGGCCATATTGATCTATATTAAATCAACTATTTATTTAAGGTACTTAATTGGATAAGGATTAATGCTGTATTGTATAAAAATTGCTTCAAAAATAAGGCATTATTTTTCGTAAAAAGTAAATGACATAAAATGCTATTGTGGGTTATCCATAAGAGATAGACATATACCATCGCGAACTGTTCTGTAGAGCTTTTCAAGGTGTACAAATACTTAGTACATTATTTTGATAAATCTCGTAGGGTTTAGCCTGCGTTTGCAATGTAAGCGGAAAAAATGTAATTATTAACAGAAACCTCAAAAATTACAGTATTTCTCTACTCCGTATTGAATGTTATTAGACGTACAAACCTTCCTCTGGAATCACTCTATCTATTAAAAAAAACCGCATCAAAATCTGTTGCGTAGTTTTAAAGTTTTATGCGTACATAGGGAAATATGGACTTTTGTTTTATAATATGTAGTGATGATGTATATCTCACATGAAAATAGATACTACATATAGATACAAAAAACTACTTTTATAAAGACTTTTACAGCATTTTTACAAGGCAGAGCCTATAGTTTATGTGTAGTTAACTTCATATATGACCTCTTTCTATAATCTTATGACCTTGGTTACAAGTGGGATAATTCTAACTGGTATTTTACTTTTTGTAGATATAAATTGTTTTCCTTATTTACTTCCACATGTGATTTAATTTTTTCAATAACAATACTTAACTGTTAAATATGTGATAGTTTCTTAGTAGCAATAACTTTGTTAGTAGTTAAATTCAAATGATTATCTTTTGGTACATGTATAAGTTATACTAATTGAATATCAACAAATTAATGTAAACTTCTATAGGCTAAAATGGAATTTTATATCACTTGGCCTTATATCTAGTTATTGTCCAAAGACATAATTTCATTAAATTAATTAACTACTGTACAAGTCAAAGAAATGATTATTTAAGATTTCATATAATTAAAAAAATTCTGAATTATCTAACAAAATTTAAAATGTTCCATTTTATTATTTAATATATGTCATCCTTACCTTTGGTACAAAATCTTTGGTAAGCAAAATATTTGCTGTTTTCACATCTCCATGAACAAAATACTTAGTGGAATTTTGTGAATCCACTTCTCCGACCAAATGTTCAATTGTACTATTTCTTTCAATTTGTGAAGATTTGTCACTGGTGTGTAAATACTTTAAGCCTTCTGCTGTTCCTAACATGATATCAAGTCTTTGGGATTTATTCAAAATTTTAGCTTCAATATTTTGTTGTAGGGAACCACCGTCAATGTATTCGCAGACAATACATGGTGACGGTCCATTGATGGAGAATCCAAGTATGGGCACAATATTATTATGTCTGAACTCTGAAAGATACTTTACTTCTGCATTGAAAATTCTTATTGCAATATCTGGTTTACGATGTATTGCCAAATGACTGTGGGCTTTCTTGACAGCAAGCAAACCATACTTGGTGGTTGACCCCACAAAAACATCTCCAAATCCTCCACTGCCTATCCTGCCCTTTAAACCATTTGGTTCAACACACAGAAATTCAGAAAATTTGCCAGTAATTTCTTCCAATTCGCCATAATCAAAATGAATCAAATTTGTATCTTCAAGTATTGCACTGTCTATTCCTGTAGTAATAGAAATATTGGGAAAAGATTTTTGATATTCGTCAGAATATTGCATCCACACATTATTCTGTGTACTGCCCAGCTTTAGGTTATCAAGGTCTGTTGGTCCAATTGGTGACGGAGTAGCATTTTCAGAAATATCTGTACTCTTGGTGAGCATAGCACTCAAATCTGGTACATTCAGAGACACCCCACTTGTTTGGGTGTCTGAAAATTCTATAAGATTATCGGAACGCATTTGAGCAGTTGTCCTGTTGCCTATAGAATCATGCATAGACTTTACTGGTATTTCAATACTGTCTGATTTAGAGAATTCAATCATATCACTTTCTGACTTCATCTGTTTTGTGGATCTGTTGCAAATTGGATCTAATGATGATTTCCTAACAGTGCTTCTATTTGGTGATGTTTGTTCCAAAGAATCTTCATTTAACATTTCAGTTATATTCATAGTCACTGGTGCAGCTGGACCATAGTTTGGCCTTTCAGGTAAAGTTTCTAAAATAAATTGTACCAACATAATTACTGAACCTCATTTTTTTTATAAGATATTCTATAATTTGATTAATTGAAGGTATTTTGTTTCAAATATACTTTCAAGTTATACCACAAAGCAGGAAAGCATATGTTGCTTTCCTGCTTTTTATTATATTTAAACTCATTTTATTGGATAATACTATGGATAACTCTCTAATTTTATCAAGTAACTCGTGTTCTTCTTAATGACAATTGCTTGTACTTATATAAACATGTAAAATATAAAATTTTTAAAATATAGTATCAGTATTGAATTTGAATGAATAATTTTATGTGACTAATCTCAAAATTTTATATGACTAATCTCAAAAACATTAAATCCTGTAAAAATGAATAAATTAAACCATACTTATATTTAAAATTACCATTTAGCATATTCGCAATTTCATCTGCTGCCCTGAATATTTGAGCCTTAATCAAAATTTCTTTTAAAATGCCAAGTGTGGGTCGCACTCTCCCAGATGTGCCCCATTCGTCAAAAAGTATTTCAGAACTTTTCAAATTACTAATTTTAGCATAGTCTTCTATCATCCTTAAAGAGAATATAAATTCGGTTATTTACAAAAATAATCATTAATTACAATAATAATCAAAAACATACTATTTAAGTTCCTAAATGTATTTCAATAATTAAAAACACAAATTTACAACAACGAAAAAATCATATCAATGACATACTAAGTAACAGGTTAATTTAATATATGTGATCTTTACATAAACCCAATAACTAAGATTTACTTTTTCTTACAGAATAAATTTCAGTTTTAAATAGTTATATAAAAACAAATACTCATAAAAAAAGAAAGTCTTCTGCGATATATTTTGTATATAAGGAAAAACTAACATTAATTTTCTTACTTACTTTACTTGTTCATTATTGTATTTAGGCTCAAAATCTTCGCTCTGTATACATCTAGGTATAATAGACATCACCTTTTTCCAATCATTGTTTATTTCCAAAACATCAATTACTCTGCAAAGAGCGTCTGCAGGAAGTTTTCTAATTTCTATGTCTTTATCATACATGATGCGATGGATTTTCTAATTAGTAAACGACTGGAACGGCTAAAGCGCAAAAATATTTTCAAGTGTTTACAAGTATTTTTTAACTTTTATTTTATACCACAAATCAGGGATGTAAAAAATAATCGATTATTTTTATTAAATCGTTTTAAATTAAAAATCGATTATCTTATTTACCATCTTTTTCTTGTTTTTTAAGGTTAGACATTCATTGTTGAATGAAACCAATGTAGCCAAACTACACATTTTAATGGAATTTTGCACTGAATTTGTTCTTATTTATCCAGTTAGTTGTCCATTTTAGTTAGCCTTTATTCTAATTAATTATTAATATTAATAAGGAAACTTTATTAAACGGTTATCTTGATAGTAATTGATAAAATTTTCAAAATTTATTTATTACAAAGGGAAAAATTATCGATTATTTATTAATCGATTTATATACTCCAATTATTATAGTAAAATAATCGATGTTCACTTTAATTATTTATTCTTAATAATCGATTATTTTGATACGAATTATGCGGTTTTTTAATAATCGATTTATTTTGAAGGGGAGAAAAGCGATTATTTATTATATATTAGATTCTATGGTTCTAGCATAACTCTTATGGTCATTATACTTAGAGTTGGGAAGTCAGCTTAAAATATGCCATCATGGCATATTTTCTCTTTGTTGTCTTTATTGTAATATGGTAGCCATATTACAAAGCAAATGAGGCTGTATCTATCTCTTATTTATGTGTGATTAGACAAAGCTGAAGTATAAGATTTTCGTCTTCCCTCTCATTATTTATTGTGCCCTTTCCACTTATCGGCCAGTCTTTGGCTCCCCTATTAGTTTTATTCCCCTATAGTATTATTACCCTATGCTTACCCCGTCCAAATCAAACTTCGAAAAAAAACCCTTAATCATATTAATTTCACTACGTTTATTAGCTACATATTATTCTATTGATGTTAAAAATAAAAGTCCTCTGCCAAATAGTTGGGCGGTAGGTTGTAAATGGTTTCCCGTATTTGTTGTAACTTCAGTTGTGCTATGACCCTTCGCCATAGAATGGGACACTCTGTGTTCTCGCACTGCAGGTACTCCGAATGGCCACAGCAATTATTACAGAGCTGGAAAAAGAAAAATTGAAGTAACATTCCATCCTTTAATTATGTATATTCCAAAACAATTAAAAGTTACAGTTGAAAGGATTTTGAAATCCAGGCTATTTTATCATCCAAATAATCTTCAATATTGTAATATGCTTTACTTATAAGCATGTCCCGTATACTTAATTTAAACCTTTCTGTAGACTTGTCTAGTATAGATTGCAATTTTTTTCTATTACCTGGTAAGCTAAATAAGCTGTGGTAACCCAGCGGTGCGACCATGTGAATCTCTAGAGACGGTCATGGGTTCAAACCCAGCAAGACACCAATAAGTTTTTCTATTAAAACTTATGTGTCTAATTGATAATTGCAATTTATTACACGCTTTTCGGTGAAGGAAAACATCGTGAGGAAACCTGCATATCTCTAGAGAAATCTGAAGATATGCGTAACCTACCACCTGCACTGGAGCAGCGTGGTAGGTCTTAGCTCCAATCCTTCTCTCCATAAACGGAGAGGAGGCCTATGCCCAGCAGTGGGATAGTAACAGGCCGTCACTTCTTCTTCTTCTTCTTTTAGTGCTTCTCCAACTAGTAGAGGTTGGCAGTCAGCTCTGCATACGGCCTCCTATTCGTAGCCAGACGTAAGA
Organism: Morpho achilles; assembly: GCA_947086495.1. Taxonomy (NCBI): domain Eukaryota; kingdom Metazoa; phylum Arthropoda; class Insecta; order Lepidoptera; family Nymphalidae; genus Morpho; species Morpho achilles. Next base: position 5,041,961 of record CAMTZB010000009.1, on the reverse strand, counting down.
GTTCGGGAGCGTTCTTAATTCCCGTCAACTCCCGGATGTTTCGTAACCATGATTTCCTTCTACGACCGGGTCTCCTTGTAACAGGATGATTCATTAGTTGATTTATAAAGCATACGCACTCCGCACTCAGTGCGCTCCTGACTCGGAGTTTGATTAGACGCCCCATACATGGCGCAGTCGGTAAATTTTATTTAAAAATGGAAAGTATTCTGACACCGCCGAATGCTTTTTGCTTCGACAAAAATGCAGCGGACGCCGGCAGCATTAATGAAAGATGGATAAAATGGAAGAGAAGTTATGAAATATATAGCAAAGCGTGTGAAATAAATAAAAAATCTGTGGACATTCAGTTGAACATTCTATTACACGTAGTGGGCGAACAGTGTCGTGACATCCTAGAACAATCCCTAGATCGATGTGTAACACCTGAAAATGTATTTAAGAAGTTAGATGGTCAATTTCGAAGCAAAAGAAACATTACCGTGGAACGTCATAAGTTTTTTACAAGGGATCAACGAGAGAACGAGTCCATCGATCAGTACGTGTTCAAGTTGACAAAGTTAGCCCAAAGTTGTGAATTCCGTGATCTTCATGATGATCTTATAAAAGATCGTTTGGTGTGTGGCATCTCAAGCGCAGGTATCCGCGAACGGCTTCTTCGAGAGGACGACTTGACATTAAAAAAGGCGATCGATATATGCCGTGCAGCGATCGCATCCCGAGCCTATTCGGAAAACATAAAGCCGGAGAGAGAAGATACATATAATGTTCATGAAATGAAGTCATCACAAAATGAAATTGCATTCGTGAGGTCAAGGATGGCGTCATCAAGTTCACAGTTTCGAAGCGATGCAGCCAATAATGGTCGAGGAAGAGGGCGCGGCGATCGCGGCGCGGTGCCGCGCGCCACGCGAAGGATAGCAGCGGGCGCACGTCAGCAGCGACCAACTTCACGCTTCAACAGTCCGTGTGTGTTTTGTGGTAGTGTGCATAAAAAATACGAGTGTCCGGCATACGGACAGAAATGTGCGCGTTGTGCGAGGATGAATCATTTCGCGCGGGTTTGTCGAGTTCATTATATCGAGGAGTCTGATGAACAGGTAATACATTCATTAAATAATAATTGTGACTGGAGCCTTAATTTAAAAATTTGTGGTATCAAAATAAAATTTAAATTAGACACGGGTGCTGATGTAAATGTTTTACCGTTGTACGTTTTGGAACTTTTAAAAATACCGCAAAAAAGATTGTTAAAAACTAGTACAAAGTTAAGTGGCTATTCTGGGGCTAGCATTGGCGTTGTTGGAAAGATAAACTTAAATGTAATTTTTAAAGGTAAAAGTTTTATGCTTGAATTCAAAGTAGCAGATGTTCAATCTATACCTATTCTGGGATGCAATGCTTGCACGGAACTGGATGTAGTGAGGCGTGTCATGTCAGTAAAGAGTAATGACCAGTTTCCGGAATTTATAACAAAATTTGAGGACGTGTTTCAGGGTATAGGATGTTTACCGGGTCAATACAAAATACACCTAAAGGATAATGTATATCCTGTCGTTCATGCGCCTAGGAAGTTACCGTTTGCAATTAAAAATGAAGTGAGGGAAAAATTAAATGAGATGGAGTCTCAAAATATTATTGCTAAAGTAGAGGGTCCATCCGACTGGGTCAGTAGCATAACAGTCGTCAAAAAGTCTAACGGTGACTTACGTATATGTCTAGATCCTAAGGAGTTAAATCAGGCAATAAAAAGGGAACATTTTAGGCTACCAACACTCGATGAAATCTTATCGAGATTGGCCGGTGCAAAATATTTCAGTACTTTAGATGCATCGGCAGGCTTTTGGAATATTCGTCTAGACACCATTAGTAGTTCGTATTGCACGTTCAATACACCCTTTGGGAGATACAAGTTTTTGCGAATGCCATATGGTATATGCTCAGCATCGGAAGTATTTCACAAAAAAATGATAGAAAATTTTGATGATTTGGAAGGAGTATGCATGTACATTGATGATTTGTTAATATTTGGTAGTACTAAGGAGGAACATGATAGAAGATTGAATAAAGTGTTGGAAAGATGTCAAAAAATTAATTTAAAATTAAACAAAAATAAATGCAATTTTGGCTTAGAAGAAATAAAATATTTGGGGCATAGAATAACTAAAGACGGCTTACATCCGGATGACGATCACATTACGGCTATTACAAAGATGCCAATTCCTAAAAATAAAAAAGACGTTGAGCGATTTTTAGGTTTAGTCAATTACATAGGTAGTTTCATCCCTAATTTATCCGATAAGGTACTCCCGTTGCGTGAATTATTGCGAAATGAAATCGAATGGCACTGGACGGAACGGCACGATAAATGTTTTCAAAATATAAAGAAATGCTTATCTAGTCACCCTGTATTACAATACTATGATCCTAATAAACCAATAATAATGTCAGTAGACGCGAGTAAAAACGGTTTAGGCGCCTGTTTAATGCAAAACTCACTACCGGTTTGTTACGCGTCCAAAACGTTAAGTAAATCTGAACAAAGATATGCCCAAATAGAAAAGGAGCTATTCGCGTGCGTCTTCGCTTGTGAAAAATTTTATGCCTACATTTACGGTAAAACAGATGTGACTATCGAGACTGACCATAAACCATTGATAAATATTATTAAGAAACCGATAACAGATGCCCCCGCGCGTTTGCAAAGAATGCTATTAAGACTGCAACGATACACTTTTAAACTTGTATATAAGCCAGGGAAACATTTGTACATTGCCGACACGCTATCGCGGGCCTACGAACCGGCCGCCGCGCTCCATTCGAGCGAGGACTCGCTGCATGACGAGGTGTGTGCCGTTACACGCGGCGCAGCGTCGGCGCTCGCGCATTACATCCGCGACGCGCGGTTTGTTGCGCTACAGAAAGAGACGGAAAATGATAATGAACTACAGCAGGTAATGAAGTACATTAAAAACGGTTGGCCCGCACACAAACACGGCATACCTGAAATAGTAAAACCCTATTGGAATTATAACGAAAGCTTATCTCTTGCCTGTGGATTGATATGGAAAAATGATAGGGTAGTAGTACCGAAAGTATTAAGGAAGGATATGTTAGATAGATTACATGTTGGACACATGGGCATGGAAAAAACAAAGCTTAGGGCGAGAGAAACGATATTTTGGCCAGGTCTTAATAATGACTTAAAAAATTTGGTATCAAATTGTGATGTTTGCCTGGCACATAGAAAATCAAATCAGAAGGAAGAACTACAGCCGCATGAAATTCCCGATAGTCCATGGGTTAAAGTTGGTGTAGATCTATTTCAATTTAAGGGCTTGAATTATTTATTAATAGTCGATTATTACAGTAAATTCTTTGAAGTGGTAGAATTACAGAGTACAGACTCTGCACACATAATATCGTGCTTAAAAAACATTTTTTGTCATCATGGAATTCCCAGTGTATTAATGTCGGATTGTGGCCCCCAATTTACTTCATTTTACTTTAAACAGTTCTCTTTAGAATGGGAGTTTAATCATGTTACCTCCTCACCTCATTACCCTCAATCTAATGGTCAAGTTGAACGCACAATTCAAACGGTAAAAAATATCATGATTAAAACAAAAGAAAAAGGATCTGACTATCGGTTGGCTATATTGGAATACTTAAACACACCTTTATCGGAAGAGTTACCTTCCCCCGCAGAATTATTGCAAAGTAGAAAGTTAAAAAGTATTCTCCCGATTTCAAAAAAGTTATTAAAGCCTAAAGTTCACAACAATGTCATAAAAAAATTATTAGCTAACCAAAACAAGCAAAAATTTTATTACGACAGGAACGCTAAAAACCTAAAGAAATTAAGCAAGGCTGAGAAAGTCAGAATATACGATAGGATACAAAGAAGGTGGATACCGGCCACAGTAGGGCGCGTCCTCAATAACCGGTCTTATGAAGTTATAACATCGAATGGGAGAAAATATACACGCAATAGACGGCACATTTTATTAGACTCGTCACAAAGACAAGACACGCCACGCTATAATTTTGACTATGACGATATATGTGTACCTACTGAAAATAGACAAAATTGTAATTTGCGCATTACTCGTTATGGCAGGATAGTGAGGCCACCCAGTAGACGGGGAATTATATAATGACATGTAAGTTCCCGGCGCGCAGGGATGCAGCATGAGGATGATTGAGGATGGACTCTTAGTATTTAATTTGTTTTTATTTGCTAATAATGTTAAAGAATTTGTCTCTAAACTAGTTATAGAGTTAATTTTTTTTTAACATAATTTTTTGTTGTTGTTTTCGTAAATAATTTATTGAAATAGCATAAAAAAAAAAAAAATAAGTAAATAAATAAATAAATAATAATATTAATAATAAATAAATAATAACTAATCAATATAGTCAAAACATTTGAACTGTTTGCGATATAGCTATGTACACATAATTTAATAAATAAAAATGTATAAGTTAATAATTATGTTTTGAAATAGTTTATTTAATATTTGTTAAAGTTAGAATTAATGCTTATTTAACATGTACCTTAAGAATATTAAAAGGAGAAAGATGTAACAGGATGATTCATTAGTTGATTAATAAAGCATACGCACTCCGCACTCAGTGCGCTCCTGACTCGGAGTTTGATTAGACGCCCCATACACTCCTCTTCCCACCAACCTTTCCCATCATTATCAGTCACTTATTACCTGGTAACAACATTGGACGTGCGAGTCCGCGCGATTCAGTCTTGCAGCGATGAGCGCGGCGGTAGGACGTGTGCGTGCGGCGCACGGAGCGCATACTGAGCGGGTGCCTCGTGCACCGCACACTATGCAACGGCCACGCTGCATATAACGCGCGATACCACCAGCCGCCCCAGACCTTTCGATTTGTGCTTCACGGTTCCAACCTACTTCTTGCCACCTGTTTATTTGTAGGGTATCTTGAGATTTTATATGTATATGGAAGGGATATAAGAAATAACTTATCCTATGCCAGTAGTCGGCAAACTTATAAGACTGAGCCAAATATGAACATTACAACACTTTAAAAAAAAATGGGAGCCAAATCTGCTTGTTTAGTAAACTTTTATTACACTTAATTTCTTACTTAATAAATACTTATTAATGCGAACAATGGGCTTGCATCTATTTGGAAAGTTTGAGTAAGTTTTTTTATTTCAAAATTTTATTGCGCCTTCGGTAGATATTTGTGCCAGAGCAGCTTAAGAAGTAAAAGAGCCGCACTTTGCCGACCACTGTCCTATACTATTTTCGTATATACTCACTCACTTAACTAAACTTTATTATATTGTTATAGTTATACTTAATTATAGTGAGGTTGTAGGTAGGAGGTATTTCTTCATATAGAAAGAATATGTTTTAATTAGAACATTAAGAATGATGAAAAATAAAGAAATTAAAAATAACAAAAACCTACTACTTTTTTCACACCTACTGCAACTTTTTTCCTAACTGCAATTTTATGTTAATCCTTAGGGTACTAAGTGGGTGAGTATTTTGGCATGTCTAAAATGATGCAAGGACGATAAAGATCTATAATGGCTATGGTTTGGGATAAGGCTAGCGATGTTTCTACCACGCTTGCGTCATGCCATGATATAAAATAACAATATATTATTTCGCAAAAAAACTGTTGCAACATAGCTGTAAATACTTCATCACCCTAAACGGTTATCCTGCCTATTATAAATCTGGACTAGAATTGAAATGCTTTTATAGTGTAAATGAATACTTACTCGGTCAGTTTATAACATGAACATTTATAAAAAAAATTCTTGACTTATTTATGATAAATGATTTAATAACAATAATAAATTAACTCTTAATTTTACTTTTTTTTTTAAATTTGCATGTCAAACTTGACTAAACATGTACTTAAATTAATTATTAACATCTACTTGTAATCTATGTTTTAAACAAATAAACGAGTTTTGACTTTGAATTTGAAGCTACATATAGTGGAATTCCACTTGATCTGCGTGATTACGCCAACTCACCATTTAAATACGTCCACGCCGAGTAGTGAAAGACACCTATGGAGTGGTGGAAGTAGAACTCTCATCGCGTAGTAGGCGATATGTGGAGACAGAGCAGGGTCTAGGAACACTTCGCTCGGCGAATGTGCGAGTCTCACAAGGGGCGTGTTGGGCGCGCCCGCACACACAAGCCAGGACACACGTTCGCCGGTGCGCGGCACGCTGCGTCGGTCGCGTGCCAGAAGCCGTCTAACAATGTAGTATTAACATCATCATATCCTCCTATCTCCTGCCATATCCCACTCTAAGTGGGGTTGGAACTACGTTTTGGACATCTGACCACATGATTTGCTTAGGTATTTTACGACCCGTCGCCTGCCTAACGTCAACGACGAACGTTTACGACACCTCGGTAAGAAATGAGAGTGGTCTATTCTTCTTCTGTCGTATTCTTCATTACTGAAGGTCGTGTTCTAGTTAAAAGTCCATTACAGTTTTTATTGGTCTATTCATTTCTATTCTTAGTTGTCTATTCTACTCAACCGGATACCACATGGTGGGTCAACTTACCGTAGTCGTCTTTTACTACCGGTAAGATAATCGTATCTTACCGGTCGTAAAAGGCGACTATGGCAAGAAGAAAATTAGTTTTAAATTTTCCGACATCAAATTTGATCCAACTAACTAAATCCTATATTTATATATTGATATATATAAAAATAGGATTAAGTTAGTTAATTTTCATTTAGTTATTTAATTAGATAAGTTAGTTAATAGTTAATTTTCTTTTTGCAAACATGTTGAATGTGTGCTAAAAATGTATTCTGCACATGTATGATTAGATAAAGATTGTCTTTTCTTCCCTTTTTTGTTATTCTGTACGGAGATTTCTAATTTATCAAATAATTGCCAAAACTACAACAATTGGACGAAAATTAACAATTTTTTTAGTAATTTAAAATTATCCTAATCTAAAAAGGGCAGAGTTGGTGAGTGAGGTAGCTGTTTATTTCAAGACTTCACCATCCACATAAACGAAGCAAAGTCGGGTAAAAGCTAGTATACTATAAATAAATATGTTCAGTACTTCAATATTGCACATTCTGCGGTTGGCAGTAAATTCTGCCACTGAGCCAATGGGATCGCTCGGTGGTACCGTATTGGTGGGTTTCTGCCGAGAGCACCACTAGTACAACCGACACGCGACCTTTAGTCGTCCGCTAACCTGTCCGACCTCCATAGCAGTGTCCGTGCCTATTTTATAAACTTTGTGGTACCGTGTGCCCGTTCACCGAATTAAATCCCTTAAGTGACTAATGATATCCTAGTGCGTGATATACCTGCCAATTTCGGGAGCTGGACGTTCCAGAGGAACAGTGAGTAGTTTTACTTGTCAAGCGCTGATACTGTGTAATTTGGGGTTCACTGGACACATCTTTTCAGAACCAGCGAAATATTTTAAGGTCCTTCGAAACCAACAGACCAAAATAAGTATTTGGAAAGTAATTTATCCTTTAACGTACTTTGCAATTTCGTTGGGTGGCGCGGCAGCACCTGGTCGGTATCCGCTAGCTCCATGGTACTCCCTTGTGAAAAGCAGTTCTTGAGGCGACAGAGTGCCATCAGTCAGCTTTGATAATGTTCCGCAAACCAATCGTTTGACTCGCGACATGTCGCCCGTTTCGAACAACGCACATAGGGAGCGTTGAAGCAACTAGAAAAAAATGACTCTTAAAACTACCTTACAGAGTTTTTGAAATAACTTACTTCCTACTAATATTATAAATGCGAAAGTTCGTGAGTATGGATGTATGTGTTGTCACGGCGAATCCGCTGATCCAATTTCGATAAAAATTGGCACAATTATTCCTTTTACAGCAGGGTCACATATAGGCTATAGAAACCCTGTTAATTCAACGGGATAACCTAATAGGAATAACCTAAAAGATTGGACTGGATTGGAGGGCAGCCATAAGTTTATATGTGCGATATAAAAGACTTATCGACCTTACTGAAATATTTACCATAATGCCCAATTAGGATTGCCTTATAGGGTAAATATTAATAGGCATATTATGATGAAACATATAAAAAGGACGTAAGTCGACTTATTAACATATTCACGCCTGGTATGTATATATTTTGCTACAATTCACGAATTGGAATCGCGAATAAAAGCAACATAATATTATCATTAATTTTGTATTATGGATCTCTGCAAAGAAACGTCTGATTCTATAATCTATGACATATTCAGTAGATATTTTGTAATATAAATCTTTAATATAAAATATTTATGTATAAATCATTAAATACCTTAACTCCAGCTTGACATCCATCCCTGCGTACAGTTTCTATGCCTTTAGCTTCATATACTGGCTTTACTTGGTCTGGACTCTCGTACATAAAACCCACGTATCGCTTCTTTGTTTGCAAAATACAAGGCTGGTATACCTGTTAAAAAAGCAGTAATCAACTTTTGCAATCTTCACTATATTACAAAATTCGACCTATGTTCTTACCCTTTGTTAATTAAACATGCGAATATTATTCTTTTGAATGGATTAACAAAATTCAGATAATAAATAATTTAAATATACTACAAATTAATATTAATAACTCCATAATTATTAATATTAATTTGTAGTATATTTAAATTATTGGCCAGTGAGACTGAAAAATTGAATTAGACAAATTTTCCTCCTATTCCCCAAGTCTTCCTCGTGCAAAATAATTGAAATACATTGAATTAACAGATTGTTATAGACAAGCCAAATACCTTTTCTAACTTTAGAGCAACTGGAGAGGGATTGTCAGCGGTTACTGCATCAGCTATCTGTTGTCCTATCTCAAAAGCTTCCGCACGTGTGCCACCAGGAACCATAACGAACATAGAGTCCGTATCACCATAGACAACCTGGTTTGTGAAAAAAGTATATCTGTGTAACTGTTAAACTATGTAGCTAACAGTTTCCGTTACGTATTTAAAGATACGTAATCGACATTTAGCTTTCGGAGTTTTTCTGTATTAAACTTATATGTCTGATTGATATTTGTAATTTATTACACACTTTTAAGTGTATCCTCCTGCCCTTATGCCACTGTAAATGGGGTCGGCCAAACAAAAAAATAATTAAAATCGATCCCGTAGTTTTAATTAATTCATTACTGCCCGTGGCCTTCAAGCGTTAAATTTGGAGAAAAACAATTTCCCTCTCCCTATTCCAACATTTCCTGCTATCTTTGGAATATTTAAATTCATATAGTAAATATTTGCTTATTTATTATATATAACATTCACAGCTTTCTTGTCATTAGTTAATACAAACATGTTTTCTTTAGTGGTTACTCTTGAAAGAGCATACATATAGCTGCTTAATGTGTGTTGGTGAAGCGCGGCCTCCGACATTTTAAATCTGTGATATCTCCGAAAATGTTCACTTAAATGGATTTTCTGTAGACCTTTTCAATGTCAAAAAAACCATATCAAATCTGTTGCGTAGTTTTAAAGATTTAAGCGTACATATAGGGATATATACTATGTAGTGATAACACAACATTGACTTGATTTTTCTGGACATTAAATTTGTATGATGATTGAAGATCATTATTTACTAGTCACTTATTTTAATAATCATGAATACGAACCTTAGCATTCCACTTGCCATTCTTCACAAGCTGGATAGCTCGTTCCAGTGTCTCTCTGCCCTTAGACACTACACTGTCCCCCACTTCTACACACGGCATGCGACCGCTGAAGTTTGCGGCTGTGTAGCCATACGTCACGTTTGCTATCAATTTCAGACCTATATATAAACAAAAAACGAAATAGTGAAGTTAAGTTTATAAATCATCTTCCTTCCCTTTTCCCACTCTAAGTGGGGTCGGCACAACATGTTATAAGCATGCTGTCACATGATTTGGCTGTGTTTTTACGACTGGCCGCCTGCCTGACATCAACTTACCTCAGTCGTATTTTACGACACCTCGGTAAGAAAGAGAGTGGTCTGTTGTACTAAACCGGATACCACACGGTGGGTCAACTTACCTTACGACACCTCAGGTAAGAAAGTGGGTGGTACTATTCTATTCAGCCGGATACCACACGGCGTTAAAGTTAAAACTTTATTATGGACATAAAATACACATTGAGTACATTTTGGGAAAATCTATCACATACAGACAGAAGGCTTTTGTGGACTTTGTGTTTTATAATAAGTAGAACCTGTAATAAATGTAAAATAAGTAAATTTTTAAAAGATATATAAAAAATATTTAAAAAAATAAAAAAACAAAGAAGGCGCCGTTGAAATGTGGGAATCGAATCCGGGTTTAGAAACATTTTTGGTCCGCCCGTTACCCATCGGCTATCGCAACATAACGTATGACAAGTACGAAATTTTGTTTAAAATAGCACCTAGCTAGATCGATTTTGTCCCCCAAAACTCCCTACATGCTGAATTTCAGAAAAATCGTTGGATCCGATTCCGCGATTCCAAATATATATATATATATATATATATATATATATATATATATATATATATATACAGAGTGGTACCGACGACACGACACTTAACTTCACTGCTCACTTGGAAGTAATACATTACTTTGGTATAATTCAATGTATTTAAATATAGAATTTAAGAAAAATATATATTCTAACAAACTAAATACGCTTAAATTGCGAAACACGCTCATTCATTAGAGTTCACTCACCTGGTAGTGCGCGCGTACGTCGCTCGGTGTAGATATGATGATCGCCGAGAAGATCAAACGGACCGTTGAAATACATACTTGGCAAAAGTAATAATAAAATTATTTTGCTATAATCCGCGATGAAGTAAAATAGAAAATATATATAATGCTAAATGTAGAGTGGACAATTGGTTATCATACCTGATACATGCAGGAGTTGTAAAAAACACATGCACAAACCTCCACCACCGCCACCATGATACACAAGCACTATATACGTTCACTATCACAAACTCAACAATCGTTTCGCCCCGCAACCGAAGCATCATCAGGAGATAGACTCCACGACCAAAATCGCAAAGCGAAGCAATACCCAAATAAGTTAAGTTATATACTAATCGGTTCAACCCCACCCTTTATTTTATTTTGCCTGCGAACAAGTGTAACAAGCTTGAAATAGAAACATTTATCTGCTCGTTAATGAGGGTGCCATTGTTATGTTTAATAATCTCAAGGTTTTCCAATAGGCTCAGCTTAAGTCCTTTATTAGAACACGTGTGCAATACTTCGAAACTATGGTCATTAGGAACTTTATGACCGCTTTCTATCAGATGTTTGGCGAAATGTGAATTTTGTGGTTTATTATTCCTGAAGGCGGCCATATGTTCTTTAAAACGGGTTTCAAAATTACGACCAGTCTGACCCACATATGTGTCATTGCATTCAGGACATTTTATGTTATAAACACCACACTTTTTCGCGCTTTCTAATTTATCTTTATTATTGCAAAGAATCTTTTTTAAAGAGTTACTACTTTTAAAACCTAATTTTATATTTGATTTGGATTTAAATATAGTTGAAATTCGTTCTGACAATGCTCCAAAATAGGTCAGACTGGCTTTGTACTTATTACCTTTGTAATGTGGCACCGCGTACAAATGTTTTGTCAATTGCAATTTCTGTTTATTTTTTAATATATTATGTACTAATTGCTTATCATAGCCATTGGAATGCGCCATCTGGTTGATTATTTGAAGTTCTTTGTTAAAATTCTTCTCACAAAGGATTCGAAGATCATCGAAAATCAAAATATTGTCCAAAATAAAAACATCCTTTACTATTATAGATATGTGGATGACATAATTATATGCTGGACGGGTACGGATAGACAACTTGATATTTTTATTAAAAATATCAATTCCAAACATCCCAAAATTTGAATTAACTGATTTTTTTTATGTAGGCTGCTAAGGTACGTAGCGTGCGTATCTAGGATTAAAATTAATGTCGCATCGTCGGTACCACTCTGTATATACATACAAAATTAACTCATTGAAATATTAAAGATTAGTAGTATTACCTAACTGTCGTGAATGCATGGTCTTTTTAACGGTCTCATCAGTCTGTAGCTTCATCCCTTTTTTCACAGCTTGTCTAGCGGCCAGTATTCTTCTCAATAATGCAGGTAGGACTCCTCTACGGACTGAGGACTTGACGAAACCAACCCCAACAGGCGACCAATGGACGAGGCCATTTTTTATAAGAGCATCCAATTTTTTTTGGGGTATGCGTAAACGCCACGCTCCGAATTCATAAGGATTGTCACTGGAATAAATCATAAAGAATGGAATGTAGTAATATTTAAATCAAATCTCCTTGGAGGTTCTGTATTAACCTCCTGCCTTTATCCTACTATGTTTTAAACATGTTGTTACATGTTTTGGCTAGTTATTTTACGATCGGCCGCCTGACGTCAATTTACTTTAGCCGCCTTTTACATCTCGGTTAGAAATGAGGGTGGTCTATTCTACTCAGCTAAGGCAGCTGATATCCAAAAAATATTCGTTTTGCAAAAGCGAGCTGTACGAGCGATTTATAACATGAAACCACGTGACTCGCTCCGTGATAAATTTAAAGAAATAGGTATTCTCACTGTAGCTTCGCTATACATTTATAATAATATAGTGTTTGTGAGACAAAATATACATCTTTTTAATAAAAAAAAAGTGATATTAGTAATAGGCAAACCAGGAACCGAAATTAATTAATAATACCCAGGATACGGCTTCAGAAAGTTCGTAGATCGTTTGTGGGCCTCGGTTTACATTTTTATAATAAAATTCCACAGTCTATTTTGGACTTGCCTTTACACAAGTTCAAAATAGCAATTAAAAAGACACTGATTGATAAAGCTTATTATACTGTTGAGGACTATATTGATGATAAGAAAGCTTGGTTTTAAATTGCGTCCAGCTACGCACTAGATTATATTGTAAATTTTTTAATTTTTTCTTAATTAAGCCATTATTGTAGAACTCAATTTTGAAAAAAGTGACCGCCGAGTTTCTAGCTGGTTCTTCTCGGTAAGAGCACCTTTCCGAACCAGTGGTAGCTTCATTGTAATTTGACGATTCGAAAGTGCTTGTAAAGGCCAATTTGAATAAAGAATTATTTGAATTTGAAATCAGCCGGATACCACACAGCGGGTCGACTTACCTTAGTCAATAACAAAACGATTATAATAAAAACACATACAAAAATTTCTGTTATTACCATAGCCAAAAATTATAGCATTGCCATGAAGGTGTTGCCTTAACTAAATACGACATTAGGGTAAAGACGTGTGCGTGAGAGATCGTTTAAGTATACCGACATACGTTACGTAAATTTTAATAGAGAAATTTTCAACAATATTCTTACCCGTTTATGTTTTCTACTCTTCCTATACATGTAGAGAAACAATAATTATATGCGATCATCATTGACGGATAGAGACTTTGAAAGTCTAACACAATAACTGGATCTATGTAGTAACGGGACTCTGAAACAAAAAATGTCCAGAAATAGAAAACTTTAAATGAAATATTTCCTTGGAAAAATTACCTACAAAATTTTAGAAAACCAACGAAATTAAAAAAGAACTTATAGTCTCTTAGGAATTAGTACTGTTAGGAATAATATTTATCATTACCTTACCTATGTTTCTGCTAAATCTTTACTAATATATAAAGCTGAAGAGATTGTTTGTTTGATTATTTGATCGCGCTAATCTCTGGAACTACAAGACCGATTTGAAAAATTCTTTGAGTGTAAGATAGTCCATTTATCGAGGATGGTTATATAACATCATGAAAAGGAGAGGAGCAGCAATAAAAAATATTATGAAAACGGTAAAATTTAAATCTTTCAAGCTTTCTTTGCGAGCGCTTAGTAAACGGTGAAAGTTATTCAAAAATCATGTATTACAAAATTGTTCGCCTTTAAAATTTCTAAATAAATGTTCGCGACAGTATACTTCTAGCTTTTAAGGTTATCCCACTTTATACTGCGTCCATCATATTATCAGTCTTTTGACAGCTCACGCTCATTAAGTTTTGTATTGCTTACGTACAAATATCATACAAATAATATTTGTACTTTATGGATGGGTACCGCCCACTTAGTGATGTCACACATAATGGTTACTACGATTATGCCACAGATTAAAAATAATCGGTAGAAATCGATGTTACGAGTATTAAAAGACATTTAATAACATTATATAAAGTTTTACTTTCTTCTTAGTTAATACATGAATACAAATAAAACAATCAGGATATTTTAATTTATTTTATTACCACGAGTCGTCGGAATGATAATCAACACTAGACTCCTCCGATGAGGAGTCTTCAGTAGCAGTTATTATTAGCTCTTGTGTAGATAATATATTATCAAACGCAATATCACGTTCCCAATCAGAGAATATTACTCTTTTAGTTCTTTCCACCACACTTGCCCAGTTCTCGGCCGTTACGTGGGTGCAAGCATTTTTTAGCAATTGCATGATTTGTGTGTGTTGTTCACGCTGTGAATGGGGGGCTTGTATTGCATCTCGCAGCATGCCCTTTTACTTGTGCCCATATAAGTTCTATTGCGTTGTACTGGCAGTGGTATGGAGGAATCCGAAGAACAGTATGGCCATATTCTGCTGCCATTTCATTGATTACATAGCGTTTTGCTCTCTTTTTGGTTTTTAATATTTTTATTAATTCAACTTTTAACATTGAGTCGTCCACATTTTCTCCATTGTCCCGAAGCCAATTAATTATTTCATGCTTTTTATTAGCCTGTGTTGGCATTTTGTCAATTTGACGGGAGTGGTAGGGCGCATTATCAATAAAAATTATTGATGGTTCTTCCAATGAAATGAGCATTTTTTTGAACCACTCTTCATACACATTTGCATTCATCTCTTCGTGGTAGTCATTTGATTTCTTCGATTTAAATGCCAACAGTGCGTCTTGTACAAATCCTTTTGCTGTACCTGCATGGCAAATGATTAGGCGCTCACCTTTTCCCATTGGTACTGAGGAAGTGGAATCAGCAGTATCATCAGTCCAGAAACGAGATAGTGTGTGGTTAGCGTTGAGCCATGTTTCATCCGTGAAAACAATATTTGCCCAATCTTGTATTTTCTTTGCCTCTTTTAAAAAATCACAACGTGCTATAGCTATATCTGTGCGTTCCATTAATAATTTTCTTTTATTTAACTTTTTATATGAAAAGCCAATTGTTTTCAAAACTTTGACCAAAGAAGATTTTTCACCATGAAATAGACCACTTCTTTTCAAAGAAACAATAAGTTTTCTCAAAGTTGGAATTTCTTTTCTCAAGTAGTAATCATATACATGACGACGAATAGCGTCAGCGCCAAAGTCATCAACAGCTGTCACCTTATGAGCCCGGCGCTTTCTTTTTGGTGTAGATGATTTGTTTTGCTCCAAGCCGCTCCTGCCGTAGGCATCAGTAGTGATTTTAGTCACAGTTGATAGACTGATCCCCAACGCGGCTGCAACACGGTTTCGGACTTGCGTGATAGGTATAAGAGGTCCGCCATTTTGATTTTCTTGCTCAAAATACTCATGAAGTTTTAACACTAACTGTCTCGATTGTGCTTTCAACACACGTCCTTTCGGCATTTTCACGATCAATTAATATAAGTTTCACAAAAGTTTTTCCGAGGAATAAAGCTACTTAACTCAAGGTGTAACAGATGCGAGAGAACACTCAGCGAACGTAAATGCGTGTGACTATCACGGGCGTTTCGTTGAGAGTGACAGATCACGTCAAAATGGCGGCCGAGCGGAAGGTCTGTTGATGTTGCCAGTTGATGTATAATATATTTTTTATGATTATAATAAATACACACGGATTAACATTTATTTTCAAAAAACTAAGGCAATATTAAATCAAAATGTTGATTTCTATATCTGTTATTAGTTTACGTAGGTTATCATTAATCGAATTACTTAGGTACGTAATTCGATTAATGATAGTAGGTACTATAATCGGAATGGTATCGCATACGAGAATCTTTAGGACATCACTAAATATGTAAATCGTCAATGTGTCAAAAGATGGTTAATATAATGGACAGTGTATAACCATTTTTTACCAAAATACTAAATTACGGTTTTAATCTTTCCACGTGGGCGGAGACGCTGGCAATTGCTAGTAATAAATAAGTTCATGTTCTCATGTGACATCGGTTTCTATGAGTAAATAGTCTGTCGCTTGTCTTGATGGAGCGTAAGTGTACGCTTACAAATTTTGCAAATACCCAAAGAACATATTGTATCTGACGTAATATTAATAAAGAGATTACGTATAAATCTTATAAATATATTAATAAGGAATCCCTAAAAGCTGTTTGTCTTTGTGTGATCGATTTTCTCAAAATATACTGAACGGTTTTTGGTACGGTTTTAAGTAAAAAATAGTGCAATTGTTGAGGCAGGTTTTAGTTATTAGTAATTACACTACAATTCCGGCTAGGTCGTGGTTTAAACGCGGGATAAACTGTGTGTAATAAGTGTGTAACAGCACACTGATTTCCATGCGGGCGTAGCCGCGAGCACACCTTGTTAAATATATAAAAGATTGAATTTTGTAAAAATCTTAATATTATATCACCTTAAACACCAAAAAAACAAGAATTTTATATCACTTACCTGGTTCAAATATAAGAGGCAAGCATTCAGGTGCCCGCATAGCGGCCCTTTGTTTAACGGTGGGTGACAACGCGACAAGGTTCAGAGGTTTCGCTGCGCGCAGCATCAGCGATTCTACTCGAAATTGCGACCCCCTGGATAATACCTCCCACCACTGGAGACCGAACAACCTTGCTAATTCTGATGTACGATCTGAAAATAAATATATTATACACTAGCAATCGCCAGCGACTCCGCCCGCGTGGGAAGATTAAAACCGTAATATAGTTTTTTCATAATCATAAAAATGGTTTAAGTGGGTTAACCTTAAAAGCTAGACATATGCTTTTGCGGACTTTTATTTAATATTTTAAGAGGGGAACAGTTTTGTAATACATGATTTTTGAATAACTATAACCGTTTACTCAGCGCATGCAAGAAAGATAATTTTGCCGTTTTTAAACTATTTTTTTATTGCTGCTCCTCTCCTATTAATCTTAGTGTGATGTTATATATTATTAGCCTCTAGCCTTCCTCATTAAATAGACTATCTTGCACTGAAATAATTTTTCAAATCGGTCCAGTAGTTCCTGAGATTAGCGCGTTCAAACAATCAATTAATCAATCAAACAAACATACAAACTCTTCAGCTTTATATATTAGTATAGATAGCTGTAAGTAGTCAATTCCAGGCCACTAGCTTTAGAATATTTTAGCGAACATAGACAATGCAATAATTAAAAAAAATTCTAAAAGGTAACTAAAGTGACTAACTAATCTGAAATATAAACATAAATGATAATAATTAATTTGACTAAACATAGCAACACTAATAGGCTAAAGGCAATCTCATCTGGCCAAATGGAGTAGCCAGCTAACCCAATATTTAACATAGTTTCCGAGCCTCTTACAATTTACGAATTATATGCATCTATCAGGTATGAAAATGGATTGTTCACTCTACATTTAGCATTGTATTTATATTGTCTATTTTACGTTATCGCGGATTATAGCAAAATAATTTTATTATTACTTTTGTATTATGGATCTTCGCAAAGTAACGCCTAATTCTATAAATTATAATTATATAATCAGTTTTGTCTGGTTGAGATGTACCTGTTAATCATACAGGTTGACTATAGCCATGATGTGGCGCTAACTGTGGTGAATAAAAGATAATTAAAGTCAGGTAGAAAATAAAGTGATTCTTAGTTCAAAAGTGATTTAACTTCCATAACAAATTTTATATTATTTCATTATATATTATTATTAAAAAAGAAGAGACAAGAAAGCTTACTTATGATATCAAGCTTATCCAACATTCTAACAGTTCCATTTAACTTGGTCAAATAATATTCCACGGGTATCCATCGCAGTATTTTGGAGCGATCATTCCACCATTGTGCCAATTGAGCATAACTATAACTTGGGACTCTTTCTTTTAATATTTCGTACATGCAATTCTCAAAACTGTAGCTGTATAAAGCAAGTTCGTAACGAAATAAACGCCAAACGTTGAAAGTGATTCTGCCTATGACTCTACCTTCGAATTCGTTTTCATCCTTCCTATAACGTTTTTGGCGGTTTTTCTCTGTGATTCTTGATATATCTTTTATCATTTCTAGGCCTAACACTTGCGCTCTCTCAAGGACATAACCCCAAGAGTTCATTTCTATCTCATATCCACATAGAATATCAGGGTCATGTTTCTGTACAAAATCTACAATTTTACCTAGAATTTCATTTTCATCACTAACATAATTAATTTTGTAATTAAATACACATTTATCTAAGAATTTATTAGAATCCTCTGTGACATCGGATATGTAAATTTCAGTTATGTGCTGTTGTAAATGATGATTTAACGGACAATCATTTCTTACTGAAATAAAAACAGCTTGTATAGGATCGATAGTTGGATCAGGATTCAAATCTCCTCTAACTGACGTGTGTACTTCTAAAACCATTAATGTAAGAAAGTCATTCTGAAAAAAAAAAGTTATGTAGAATCAGAAATTAGAATTAATAGTATAGTCAATAATAACATGATAAAAAAATAATAGTATAAAAAATTACCTCAACTGTAGGGGTATTGAGTGAATTTTCCAAATTATTATCACTATTACCATAACAGAGAAATGATCCGTCGGGTTGCATTGTCACTTGCAGTGTATTATTTAAATTTAATTGTGATCTTTCCTATTATATGAAAAAAAATATTTTTTTAGTTACGAATTTGAAATTAACATAGATAATCTATAAATTATTCATAATAAAATTTTCAAACCTTTTCTGAAGACTCTAAGCTAAGGCTGTTGTTCAATTCATTAAGACCTATAGCTTGAGAGCTTTCTAATTCATCTGTATTTATAAGAATTTCGTCGACATGATTTTCACTTATAGTATCTTTTTTTAGTTGCTTGCTTTTAATCCATTGTACAACATCATTACGCGTCGGAGCACGTATCAAAGGTTCTAAAATGCAGATTCTGTTACTGGCTAACAACAATTTTAGTTTATCTGGTTTGAAAGTTTCCTCTGATAGTTCGTTAGTTTGTAAAAATAACAATTGACGCCACTCTTCTATACTTGTTAAATTCAAAACTTTTTCTAAAGGTTTTTGGTCACAAGCTAGTTTACTACGTAATCTTAATGTCATTTCACCGATTTCGACTTTATCACCGACATCTTTGTAATTTGAGAAATATGGCTCGGGATTTCTTGTTTTCGGTATAGAATATTTTTCAAGTGTTGATAAAACATATTCTTTTGTGGGTGGTCTAATTTTGGGAGTTAGTACTCTCGTATTTAAGTGATTAGATTTATAAGAAATATATTTATTCTCTCGTTTAATTTGTAATTCACTCGTATTTTCCGTTTCAAGCGTCTTACTATTGTTTATGGGTTCATCGTTAAGTGATAGGTCGAATAATTTTGATTTATCATAAAAACTTTCAATGCCTTCATCCTCTTCAATAGACATATTATCATCGTCTCTAAATGGAATATTGGACTGTATTTTAACATTATTTATATTGGATGATCCTGCCATTGGTTCAAAATTATTCTTAAGGTCATATAAAGAAGCTACATCAATTCTAGTGTTATGTAAATCATTTTCTTTTTTTACTATGTTTAATACTGATTCACTATTTATTAATGTGTTTGGGGAAGATCTATTTTCGTGATCTCTATTCAAGGGAATCTCAATTTCAGTTTTAATTGTTTTTTTCAGATGCAAAAAAGATATATCTTCTATTGTTTCTCTGGAAACATTAATTTCTTCTGGATCACTTTCTTTATTATCTGTTTCAGATAAAGGAATTACATTAACATTTTTTTTACCCTTAGGTCTTGATAGGCCTAGTTTTAAAGATCTCCTTTTTCTTTTCCTAACTTTCTTTAAATCTGGAATTATAAACATTATAGTTTCACTACTTTTATTATCTAAACTAATAAATGGTAATATTATGTAAAGCGAATTTAATGCATTAAAGCTACATACGGTCATCGTCACAAGTGCCATCCAATTGAGGTATATTAGTTCCATCCCAAAAGGAGTTGTTCCAAAATGGAGAATTTTCGGTATTTTCATTTTCGCTGTAATTATTTAACTGAAATATATTTAGGATATAAAAATTTATTTATGTATATAATTATGAGCATTATGACTATAGATGCGATACAAAATCACGATTTACCTTTTATAAGGTTCTAGAAGATCTGTTTCCTCATTGAAGATTTGTGAATATTCTGCATTTACACACTCTACATCATCTTCCATATTAACAATAGCTGGTGTTCCCATTACACTGTCTTCTTCAATTGATTTTTCATCCATATCTTGTAACATTTCAACTAATTCTAAATCATTGTTATCCACTAAAATGAAATATTTTTTCAAAATCATTATACTAACACTGGCATTCTCCTACCGCACGTATTAAATATACTTACACAAAATTTGACTATACTGCAATGAAAAACTACTATTCAATGCGATTTCTTCATCAACTACAGAGGTTTCCATGCTATCAGAAGTTATTTCCTCATTGCTTCTCCTTGAACTTAAATTGATTGTACTATCCTGAATATGATTACTTATATCTGTAGCATTAAGCAACTGTGAACCATCTAAACTTTCTGCAGGGTAATGTACTAACTCAGTCAATTTTATATTATTGACACCAGCATCTACTGGTTTATCAATTAAACCTGCCAATTTGGTAAGCATGATTTTTTCATATTTGTTATGAGTATCAGTTTCTTCAACACCAATTCTCCCTTGCGATAATGATTTTGAAGATATGGACACATTAAGTTGTTTTCGCCTTTCTAGCTCTTGATTCCATACTTCTTCAAGCCCAGGATTTTCAATACCATCACCTTTACCTATTTTGAGGCGATTAATAATATGTGATGCAACACAATCTGCTTCATAGTAACAGATACTTTCAGGTTTTAACACATCAAATGAAATAGCTGGCTCATCACTGTGTTGGGATATGCCTGTTTTTCTAAATTTTACATATTGTAAATCAATGTTGCTCATTCCAAAGAGATTAAAGTCAATAAAAAATTGCAATGTAAAATTAAGGTGAGATTCATGTGGTTGTAAAACTTGGCCCAAAATTGCCCCATTACTACATAGTTCAACAGCTTGGCGGATAAGACCAGGATTGTACAGAAATATTTTTAAAAACAAATGCTCTTTATTGTGAAAACCATAAAAAGGTCTGAAAAGGAATTAATAATTAAGTGCTAATATAAAGAATTTTGTAGTATCAGTAATTATTTTCATGAGATCTATATAGAATATTAGTTTTGTAACCAGCATAATAAACAATAAATTACATATCTTTAATTTTGATCGATCTCATTTAAAATTAAGACAACAATCTCAGTTCACATCGACATAGTATCAGCTGGGAACACACCTCAAAATGTAATAATGGAAATTTTTGGTGGTGCAATTGTAACTTAACCTAACTATTGAAGTTCCTTTATGAAACGATAAATTTGATAAAGTAGACTCATAAACAATGTTATGATACATTAGTGACAAAAATAATTATTTGAAAAGTGTACTTACAGTCCTTTTACTAATGTTATTTTGTATACATGTTGATTTGCTGATGTTGCTTGTTTTAAAGCAATGTTTAAAGCTTTATCTAGGCTGGTTGCTATCTAAAAATATATTTGAGTAAAAATCAAAATACTGTTTTGTACAAAACATATAGTAAAATAGTCAATGCTTAGCTTATACTTGATAGAGACCTCATATAGACAACTGAATTAAATTTTTTTCATAACTATGTACTTACTATATCTTTTTTCTGTTCCCTGTTGCTAGTGATCAATTTAAAAAAAAAAAATTCTATACTTAGGACTTACTTGACACGGTGTGGTATCTGGCTGAATAGAATAGTACCACCCTCATTTCTTACAGAGGTGTCGTAAAAGGCGACTAAGGTAAGTCGACCCGCCGTGTTGTATCCGGCTGAGTAGAATAGACCAACCTCATTTCTTACCGAGGTGTCGTAAAAGACGACTAAGGTAAGTTGACCCACCGTGTGGTATCCAGTTAAGTGGAATAGACTACCCTCTTTCTTACGAGGTGTGGTAAAATACGACTGAGGTAAGTTCACGTCAGGCAGGCGGCCGGTCGCAAAGTACATAGCCAAATTATGTGCTGACCCCACTTAGAATGGGATAAGGGCAGGAGGATGATGAGGATGATGATGACTTAGGACTTACTTGATACAAAAATTGTGGCACTGGATTTGGAGCAGGACATGGTATGTAAAAGTATGGAAACACTCCATGTATATGTAGACATGCCTTGCGTCCATCTGGTGTAGGTCCAAATATTCTTAAAACTGGCACCTAATTTACAAATGTTTAACATTGCAATCATATTAGAAAAATGTACTGTATTATTGTTGTAATCACATAATACAGAAAATTTAATTTATACTTAAGAGATTTATTCAGAATTAAAATTTTATATTTTATTTAAAACTAAAATAAATGGATAAAGATTAGTACATGTTATTCAATAAAAAAATACATCATTATTCATATCATAAGTTATTTACTTATATGTGTGTCTGTATTACCTGTTTTATATCAGAGCCTCTGAATTCGGAATAAATAACATCAATTCCAGGCAGTGGCTTAGTTAAATAGTGATCGCAGACAACTATTCTTACTGAAAATTCTGGTTTTACGTTTGTGCTATCTGACCCTAAAACTAAAAAAAATATTTTCATAACTTTAAACAAATCAGTGTACAGTATTCTAGGTATTCATATGAGATCTCAAAAATCATATATAAATTTAAAAAGAAATTTATTTTTAAAATTTTCATAACAATACGCAATGTGTGTATAACAACCTGTATTATTTTCTTTTTCGGTGTTCCTTATTTTAACTTTCTTTCGATGTCTTTTCATCTTGATGTTTTTTCCTATAAACAAAGTATATAGGCATTAGGCATATGAATGGCCAAAGTTAATTACAACTTTTTATCCTATATAGTGTATTATCTATGGTTTATTGTAAAAACTAAAAATACATAAACGGGTACCACAGCACAATTATTTGATTTACCGCAGTGCAGTTGCACTGGTGAGTACTGAGTGGTGAGTGGTGAGGGAAGTTGAATGACACACTTAAGACAAAGTCGCAGGTATATAGATTTGTATAACTCTTGTATAACTATTAATTAACTCTGGTGGAACAAAGACCGTATATCCAATAGTTGAATACACTGTTATTTTACCAAGTTACGGAACATATAGTTAATACAAATAGTCAACTACTATTTAATTGTAGGTATGTAAAAAAAATCTTTCACGAGTCGCTCTAAGCTACTAGTTACAAATTATTTCGTATATACAAGGTTTTCTAATATATCGCAGCATGTTTACCTCATGTGTACTTATATGTAATTTTATAATTTCATGCATGTGCACAGGATTCAGTCTTGTCTTGTACATTTGTTCATTTATCAGAATCAGTGTTGCCAACAGTTCAATAAGTTTCCCACTAGATTCAACTTTCAAAACCACCAGAAAACCACTAATAAACAGAAATTTTACACTCTAAATGACCGCAAACCGCTAAATTTTCCACTAAAACAATTTTTGTTTTATGAAAGCAAATAAATGTACAAATAATTAGGTTCCTTTATTAATACTTATTAAAAAATAACAAATTAATATCACAAAATTTACATTTCGCTACTCGACCCGTAGTATTTCCGATACCTGCGAGCCAAGAATCCCGTTGCGTATATTATGATTTTTACATAGTTACGCGTTAATAAAATCGCTCAGTTAATACAATCAAAAAACCACTAGCCACTAAACGCAATATTTGGCCACTAAGTGGGTAGTTAAAACCACCAGTTTTAGTGGAAAATCCACTAAGATGGCAACACTGATCAGAATATATATATTATAGACCAATGCAAACTGCAAAGAGAAACATAACATATAGATATTTCTAAATTCTAATTTCTATGTGCTTGATGTTTCATTATGTACACCTTGGATAAAGAATACACTGGATGCCGCCTTAGCTATTTTTGTGTGTCCGTTTTATGCTTGTGTGAACTTTTAGAACTGCATTAGTGTGCGTGATTAGGGAAGTACTTAGCTTATCGATAAGCTAAACTAGGCGTCGATAATTATCGAAGCCTAGCTCAGGTACTGTAAAGTTAATATACTGTTGTAACCAACCTAGTTGGTTTACTGTTCAGAATAGATTTAAACATTTGAATAGATTGACATAATTTCCTGAGTGTACAGTCTGCAGTATAATGTCATGAATTATCCGATGCACATCTTTACTGCATATCTTACTGTGATGGGTGGTTCTCAAAAATGGTATCAGTCAATTGACTGTGAGCCTAGATTTACCAAAGAATCCTTTGAAGCGTTAAAAATAAAGTCGAAGGTGCAGCCCATACTCGGTGCTTTATGTATAGATGAAATGTTAACATAAATGTTAGTGCTTCAGTGGCCAATTGAACAATATCATGATCCACATTATTCCCAACATTTATATATCCGTGAGACCAGTGACAGCTTTTATCCACTGTTCTCTTATATGTGGGCATTTAGGAAACCTAAGAAAATAATCTAAAATTAGAGAATTCGCATTTACTTGGCTAATAAATATAACTTTGACTGCTATTTATCGATACATAATAATTCGTTAGTGTGTACATCACTACGTAGGTAACACAATTCAATCGAATTTTTAATGATTAATTTCTTTGTTTTATCAGTATCCCACACTCGTGCCGGCTAGAGAATATCAAACAGTACTGATACATTATAATCTGAAATGCTTTAACTGAATAAAACGCTTTAATTTAGCACGCAAATGAGAGTCAAAGATTTACTTATGAAATGGTAATTCCGTGTTTTTAACTCCTCCTTTCGTTGTTCTTGATGGACACGTTAAGGCAGCACACGACATATTCCACCTTTTTTGAAAAAATATATCAGTAATACTCGTATTTGCTTTAGATTTCAAGAAATAATCTTCAACAAACTCAATGTTATGGCCTCATTTGGTGTCACCAACTGGACACATTTTTAGCGACGTTGCCAAACTTCATCAAAATCTCTTTCACTCTTATGTATAGTTCGTGATAAGAACAGAGACAAACGATAAATCGCTTACACACAGACGCAAGATCGGCAACGTCTTTTGGCGCCGTCCAGTATATACTACGTCCATGATGTACACTGTAATCTTTGGTATCCTATATAGTGTATTATCTATGATCTTTGGCTCAGTGCTGCCAACGGTTCAATAAGCTTCCCACTAGATTCAACTTTCAAAACCACCAGAAAACTACTCGACCCGTAGTATTTCAGATACCTACGAGCCAAGAATCCCGTTGCGTATATTATGATTTTTGCATAGTTACGCGTTAATAAATTCGCTCAGTTAATAGAAACCAAAATTAATAACTATGAGCCCATGAGTGTTACTGAACGATGAACCCTTTTAACTTCTCAGTATAAGTATTCAGAAAAAAATATGAAGTCAGAAATCCCCGCGTATAAAGTTTAGAATAATATTAGGTGGAAAATCCTCGCGTGTAGAGAAACGTAGACGACTAATTCCTGCCGATCAGTTATGCCTACTTAAGCAAAGTAAATATCTACCAGGAATACAAGCTAAAATCCGCTTTTTAAAAAAAAAAACATTTTTTCATAGAAAGGAAAAATTAAAGAAAAATTAAAAAAAGATTACTTCATTCAAAATATACATTTTTGTCATCTCTCAGGTAATATATGGATAACAGACCAAAAAAAATTGTTCGTTTTTCGAGGCAAACCACTTTCCAGCCAATTTTGGACGTCTCGCGTAAGAATCAAATTGCTGTTCAGCGAGCAAATGGCACACCGACGAAAACAGATGATAGTCGGATGGGGCAGTTCTGGTGAATAAGCGGTATGGAGTAGCATCTAACGTTGAGCGTCTCTAAGTAATTTTGAACCTTTTTTATGTGTGTGACGGAGCATTGTCATGGAGGAAAATTAGCTTATATTCTGGCCTTTTTTCCTTCATAGCACCTCACAATTTTATTATCTATCGGTGGTAACGGTGCACTTCGATAGTTTCAACAGATTTCAGCACTTTATAATAAATAATTATGCCCCGCTGATGGCACCATACGCACAGCATCGTCCTCCGCCCGAAGTGATTCCGTCTTGGAGTGGATGTTGAAGGTCGGCCGGGATGATACCACGGTTTTTGTTTAGGATTCTCATGAATTAGGATTTTGTATGAAATGGCAAATAATGTTGACTCAATATTGTTAACCGAGGTCGTACGCTTAAAAATAAAAATATGGCATGATCATATACGATTCATATGTTCATTAAAATTTAACACCAACCATGAGCAAACAGCGGATTGAAGCTTGTACACCAATGTATATATGCATATTCAAAAAGGAAAACGATCAGATATATAAAAATCAAGTACAACAATCAAGGAAGTAAACCTAACTTTTTAACTGCTAATATTTTTACCGAGACCACCAAAAAAAGCCACTAGCCACTAAAAGCAATATTTGGCCACTAAGTGGGTAGTTAAAACCACCAGTTTTAGTGGAAAATCCATTAAGATGGCAACACTGCTTTGGCTTGATGCCTCTATGCTATGTATGTGTGCTATTTTTGTTATATTATTTATTTCTGTGACATTATTTTATTCTGTTAGTTTATTAACGGCCTGGAATCTAGTCCTTTACGGCTATTTTATTCTGATGTTATGGGTAACATAGACTACTAACTATAAAACAAACTATAAACTATATGATGGGTAAATTTTGTATAAAGTCATACCTATATATTTTTGAATCTAAACCATGATTAATTATTTTCATATTTCTTGTCTGTGTCTCTTGTATACACTCTGTGGTATTTCTTTTCAGCTGATCCAAAAATTAGTCGTGTTTTTACATCATTCCTCGGATCGTTAGTGTTAAAAAAATATAAGTTATTCTAAAATATGATAAACATTATTTTTAAGGTGCCATAAGGTTAACTATTGTGAACGAGTATTATGTGCGGACATTTATATACTGTGAACCTATGGAAGGTTGCAATATTTTGTAAAAATGAAGTGCAAGTTAAATCTTAAAACAAAAAAGAAAATATCTATAAAAAGATAAAAATATACAGAAAACAATGGACGATGAGGAGGCTGACTTGCGGGAACAAATATTCCACAATAATGTTCGAGAACAGATCGTGAGTTTAATTTGAAAGCTTATTATAATTAGTATCGCTCTATGATATGGAATTGATATATAAATATTTATTTCTAGATATTCCTGCTTCTGTTTATATTATTATACCTCTTCTCGTTCATGTTAATTGAGAAGTTTCGTCGTCGAGACAGTGAAGACTACTTTACTGCGGATGAAGATGAGGTGATGGTGTACAGAATAAGCCTGTGGCTATGCACGTTTGCGTTGGCCGTTTCCCTTGGCTCTGCACTGTTGCTGCCCGTATCGATAGTCAGCAATGAAGTGCTCATATTGTACCCAAATAGTTACTATGTTAAATGGTTAAACAGCTCTCTGATACAAGGTATTTAATGATATATAAATTTTGATTTTATTTTTCTTTCTATTGACACGATACTTTGGCCACTAGGCATATTAGTAGGGGTTATTTGTCTAAGATTTATAAAAAATAGATCATCATCCTCCAGCTCTTATCCCAGTCTAAGTGGGGTCGGCACAACATGTTATAAACATGCTGTCACATGATTTGGCTGCGTTTTTACGACCAGCCGCCTGTCTGATGTCAACTTACCTCTGTCGTATTTTACGACACCTCGGTAAGAAAGAGGGTGGTCTATTCTACTGAGCCGGATACCACACGATGGTTCAACTTACCTTAGTCGCCTTTTACGACATCTCGGTAAGAAATGAGGGTGGTACTATTCTATTCAGCCGGATACCACACAGTGTATTTGACTATGGTTTATAAAAAATAGAATTAAACTTTAATTATATTTCTGTTAAACTTCAAATGTAATGCATTGAAAAAAATTCTATCAGATATAGGTAACTATTTCTATTACTCTTAGTAATATGCATTATTAGTAAATATTCAATTACACTCTGTTACTAATAAGGAAAATAGCACAAACTTCCTACGATGTTATGCTTAATTTCTCAATTTGCCTGGTAATACTGTAAAATCTGTTAGGGTATATGTATATAGTCACTTTGAAAAACCAAATCATACTATATTACTTACCTCTATGTTTTTCCCACATGAGTTAATAAAGGAAAAAGTAGCAGGTTGACTGAGTCTTGCTCAGTAATTTTTTACTAAATAAAAAAAAGTTCTTCAAATAATAAATAAATAATAATAGGGTAGGTGGGGCTTGATCCTAGGTATTTTCATTTCATTTTCGCGCGACCCGTTTCCCGAATAAGCTACGCTGACTTGACATTTTACAGTGAAAATTGTGTTGTATATACTTAATAAATTAAAAGTAAACTTTTGTTTTTTTTTATGCCCAAAAACAGGGATAAAACGATTTTTTTTAAATAAAACCTAGCCAGATCCAATTTTCTCCCCCAAAACTCCCTACATGTTGAATTTTAAGAAAATCGTTGGAGTCGTTTCCGAGATTCTGAAAATATAAATATATACATACAAGATTAACTCATTTAAATATTAAAGATATAGTTATGTTGAAACTAGTGTGAAACCTTAAATAAGTGGCTATAAGATATAAAAAGGTAGAATAAGTAATGTAATCACTTGAAAAGTAAATATACTTTACACTCTTGTTTAACAAGAATAGTAATAAATCAACATAAACACAAATTGCACATAATTTAAGAAGCTGCAGTGTAAAATGCAGTATAAATATGGCATATACAACAACTTTCTTAATGGACCAGCAGATAATAAAGATAATACTTATATTTGATACACCACATTTTTTAAATGGCACACATGGTATGATTTCTATATGTCATAGTTCTCTACCTCATTGAGAGGTACCCATTTTTTTGTTTTGGGTATTATTATATCCTGCTGTATGTTTATTAAAAAATAATCTACAGAATTCATATGATCATCCTCCTGCCCTTATCCCACACAATGTGGGGTGAGCACAACATGTTTAAACATGTTGTCACATGATTTGGCTAAGTATTTTATGACCGGCCGCCTGCCTGACGTCAACTTAACTTTATCGTACTTTACGTCACCTCAGTAAAAAGAGGGTGGTCAATTCTACTCAACCGGATACCAACTTAACAGAATTCACAGTAGTTAGTTAAATTAGAAATTTGTTTTTTTTTCTATACTAAAGTTAATAATTTGACATCTGCAATAGAGAAGTTGTGTTTACTATAAATTGGTGTGGTAAAGTAAAATTTGTTTGTTGTAAATTTTTCTGTTTGTTTCAGGACTATGGAATCATGTATTCTTATTCTCAAACCTCTCATTATTTGTGTTCTTGCCATTCGCATATCTATTTTCTGAATCAACTGGGTTTCCTGGCTCCAGAGGCATGAAGGGCCGTGTGTATGAGACCTTCATTGTGCTCGCTCTACTGGGAGTTGTGATGCTTGGACTTGCTTATATTATTTCTGCGTGGTTAGAAGAGGATCAATCTAGTCTTGATGCATTATTAAGTAAGTGAATATTTCATAATTTCAAAAATACAAATTAAGTTTTAGAATTTGTAGACAGTAAGGTAAAGGTATTTGCTTGGTCTGCAACTTAAGTTTCTAAGTTTCAAATAAACTAATGTGAATGGTGTAAAATCATGGTTACTATCTAATTGTCAATTATTAAGATTTATTGGGGAAACAGATAAATACATTTAATATAATCATATCTTTTATTTTATGTTAACTCACACTCAGAAATTTGTTTAAAGATGAGTTTATATAAAGATGGACTCTATTGTAGCATTTGGCAGCTGTGTTTTTGAATATGTAATTAATATGTTTTAGACCTTTGTTTAGTTGGTTCACTTTGATGTGCACCTCAGAAACCCTCGTATTTAGAGAGTCCCATAAACTATACATACCCTTTTATATGAAGACCCATAAGCTATGTGAAAAAAGTATATTTTACTATGAAAATTATATCAAATATAGAAACTTTCCTTCACCCCTATATTGAGTAATTAGGTAGTACAATTTTAACAAATTATACAATATAAGTTTCTTTATTTATATTAAAGCCTTTTTGTGCACATCTAAAAACAATTGGTAAATATTTTTATTTTTTTCTAAAGTTCTTTCTCGTATATATAGTCCACAGTATTTGTTGCTATGCTCATAATAGACGCGATTTCACTCATTTCTCGAGTGAGCAGGATGTAGGAAAGGGTCAACAGAGCAATGTCGTGTGTGTTCAAAATGAATGAATGCATAGTAAACTATCCGATTGTGATTATCTTGTTGTTTGTGCTTAATCGTCTATACAGTTACGCCTCGATTGTTTCATAGCGCTTTGTTCTTATATCAAGGTGCGTCTAAGCGCATATATATATCATTATTTGTTTAAATATATATGTATATAGCCGTTTGGTATTCGGCTGATTAGAATAGACCACCCTCATTTCTTACCGAGGTGTCGTAAAAGGCGGCTAACGTAAGTCGACCCGCTGTGTGGAATCAGGCTGAGTAGAATATACCACCCTCATTTTTTACCGAGGTGTCGTAAAATACGAGTAAAGTAGGTTGACGTCAGGCAGGCAGCCGGTCGTAAAATACGAAGCCAAATCATATCGTGATGTTTATTACATGTTGTGCCAACCCCACTAAGAGTGGGATAAGGGCAGGAGGATGATGATGGTTAAAATATTTAACCAAAATTAAATTAGCATTTAATAGATTTATATTAACCCTAATTTCTATAATGTCACAGTTTATTAATTACAAAAATCATTGTTCTAGTTGTAATATTTAAACTTTATAAAAACGGAACAGTGATTTTATTAATTAATTAGCAGTATCTTTAATATTTAAATGAGTTAATCTTGTATGTATATATTTTCGGAATCTCGGAAACGGCTCCAACGATTTTCCTGAAATTCAGCATGTAGGGCTTTTAGGGGAGAAAAATCGATCTAGATAAGTTTTATTAAAAAAAAGTCGTTTTATCCCTGTTTTCGGGCTCTAAAATTTTTTTGAAATTTACGTTGAATACAATCACAATTTTTCGCTGTCAATCGTAAAGTCATGGATTTCATTTGGAGAACGGGCGGTCTAGAGAGGTGAATGTACCTAAGATCGAGCCCCACCTGCCCTAGTATGTATTCATTTTTTTTTAATTTTAATTTTTTTACATCAATTCTAAAATTACCGAGCTAGGCTCGGTCACCCAGATACTTTTTATCATATGATCTAAATATCATTTACTGTCCAAAAACTTTTAGAATTACGTACGGGAAATAAATCAAGTATGCTCTGTTTAGAGTAGAGCCGTCGGTTTGGAAGAAAGATTCTGTAGTATGTCAATATTAAATTTAGAAAAAAAGTATATGGATAATGACTATGTTCAATATCTGGTGGCCGAGCCTTGCTCGATAATTTATTATAAAATAAAAAAAGAAAGTTAAAAAAAAATAGGGTAGGTGGAGCTCGATCGAAATTATTTTCATTTCTCGCGACCATCCGTTCCTCGAATAAACTACGCTGACCTGACAGTTAATGGCAAAAATTCAATTAAATATAAATTTTAACATTTTTTAATGCCCAAAAACAGGAATAAATTGTTTTTTTTTTTAAATAAAACCTAGCTATCGATTTATCTCCCCCAAAACCTCCTAAATGCTGAATGACACAATAAATAATGAGAGCCAAGATGTAACTCGTATACTTTATCGTTGTCTAAAAGTAATGGCCTGTTACTATTCCACTGCTGGGCATAGGCCTTTCCTCTCCGTTTTTGGAGAGAAGGATTTTAGCTAAGACCTACCACGCTGCTCCAATGCAGATTGGTTGGTAAACCATATTCCTAGAATTATCTTGAGATGTGCACGTTACCTCACGATGTTTTCCTTGAACGAAAAGCGTGTGATAAATTGCAATTATTAATTAGACATAAGTTTAACAGAAAAACTCATTTGAACCTGCCCAGGATTGACTACGTCACCCTCTCGAAAGAGTCGCACGGTGTTACACTGGACTATCACAGCTTAAAGTAAAAATTATAACTTTTGAGCTCAGGGTAAAAATTATAACTTTTAAAGCTTAGGGTTAAAATTATAACTTTTTATTAGTTTTGAGTACTTCTAATGCGTATTATAAAACTAAGTCCCCACAATCTGTCTCGTACGGTACATTCTCCGGAACGGAAAAACCGATTTTGATGGGACCTTTACTGGAACATAGATTAGGTTATAAAGCGATGGACTACCACAGCGTGTTTGTTGTGTAACATATAATAGAGACAGATAAATGACCCTCATTTGATTTCTGTTTATTGTTATATGGCACATTTTAGACTGACTGCCCTACTTAAGTATAATAGCTTTATGATTATAATAGATATTTTCATATCAAAAGTTAGAACTTCTCCTATGAATGGGTGCTCAATATTTGATATATTGAGCACCCATTCATTTAAGTTAATTTGAAGTGCTTAGTTTCGGTGTCCAATAAAAGAAAGCATCGATTTGATTGCGAGAGACGAAATTTGCGTTTTTGGCTATACGTGTTTTTTAAATATCTCTGCGTACCGTTAGGATGTTGAGATACCGGTATATTTTCTGTATCAATTATACATTAAAAATACACGACGTTATTTATTGATAGACAAATAGGTTCTGGATCCAAAAATTTTGTTGTTTAGAAATTCCGTATTTAGATTATTTTGTATACAAAGTGTTCAAATCCTCCAAAACTTTTTTCATTATATGGACCGTTTGTTTTGAAAGTGCTGTAAGTCCATTTACAGCACATAAATATGTGTTATTGTAGTCTAATTAGCCAAAAACAAATTTATATACACAAATTAAATGTTGATGAAGCAATAGAAACAATGCCAGGCCTCATATAATATGCCTATATTTTTAATTTTCTCGAAACAAAAAAAAATGGACTTACACCACTTCCAAAATAAACGGTCCATATTGTCCTAGATTTCATATAATTTCTAGTATCCTATTAAACATGTGATTTATATTTTACATTATTTCAGTCGTTTGTTTATTATAATTAATTATGTTTCAGTAACGCGCTGTTTGATAATATTGAATAATAGTTATTTTTTTCCACGTTTAATATTTTTTTGGCGTGTTATTGCAGGCGTACCACAGAGCCGTAACAAAATGTATAGGGGATTTTAAAGTTGTATCTTTATAAAATCCTTGACACGTATTTCGTATCGCCCTCTTAAGTTCGCAAGATAGCTAGTATTATTTTAGCGAACCCATGAATTGCGCCTATCTATTCAATTACTTACTAAATCATATGATAACTATCACAATTATTTTATATTACTGACTGGCCCGTTGGCGCAGTGGGTAGTGACCCTGCTTTCTGTTCCGCGGGTCGCGGGGTCGATTCAACATTTTCTATAAATTAATTTGTTGGTCTTTGAGCCTGGGTCTATATTTGTATTTAAAAATTATATAAGTATATATTCACCAGTTGTCTGTCTACCATAACACAAGTATTAAGTTACTTACTTTGGGGATGGACGACCGCGTGTGCAAGTGTCCCATATATTTATTTATATTAGCATTATTATGAATAATATTTTGAGCAGTATGAATATCTATACTAATATATAAAGCTGAGGAGTTTGTTTGTTTTTTTGCGCGCTAATTTCAGGAACTACTGGACCGATTTGAAAAATTTTATGAGTGTAAGATAGTCCATTAATCGAGGAAGCCTATATGCTATATAACATCACGCTAAGAAAAATAGGAGAGGAGCAGCATTAAAAATATTTCATAAACGGCAAAATTTAAAGTTTTCCTGTGCACTAAGTGCGCTAAGTAAACGGTGAAAGTTATTCAAAAATCATGTATCACAAAATTGTTCCCCTCTAAAAGTCCTAAATAAACGTCTGCGACAACAAATGTCTAACTTTTAATTTTAACCCACTTTAACCATTTTTATCAAAATACTATATGTTATGTCCTGCCCTTATCCCACACTAAGTGGGGTCGGCACAACATGTTACAAACATGTTGTCATATGATTTGGCTACGTATTTGACGACCGGCCGCCTGCCTGACGTCAACATACCTTAGTCGTATTTTACGACTCCTCGGTAAGAAAGAGGGTGGTCTATTTTACTCAACCGGATACCACACGGTGGGTCAACTTACCTTAGTCGCCTTTTACGACACCTCGGTAAGAAATGAGGGTGGTCTATTCTACTCAGTCGGATACCACACGGCGGGTCGACTTACCTTAGTCGCCTTTTACGACACCTTTTTTTTTTTTTTTTTTTTTTTTTTTTTTTTTTTTTTTTTTTTTTTTTTTTTTTTTTTTTTTTTTTTTTTTTTTATGGTAAAGGATGGCAAACGAGCATGCGGTTTATCTTAAAGTAATCACCGCCGCCCACGACCTCTCGCAGAGCGAGTGCGTTGCCGTCCTTTAAAAAAGTGGAAAACACGTTTTTTGAAGGTACTTATGTCGTACCGATCTGGAAACACTGCCAAAGGGAGATCGTTCCATAAAATGGTGGTGCGCGGAATAAAATTATTTGAAAAACGCACTGTGGTGGATCGCCAAGCATCCAGATGGTGAGGATGGTATTTTAACCTGTGACGTACAGTGCGGTTATGGAATTTAGCGGCAGGAATCAGGTCATGCAGTTCGGTGGAACACTCTCCGTGGAAGATGCGGTAGAAAACGCATAGTGATGATACGTTTCTACGCATCGCCAAACAGTCCAGTTGTTTGCTAACCGCCTTATCCCCAATAATACGAGCTGCTCTGCGCTGTATGCGATCGAATGGCTTAAGTTGGTACTGGGGTGCACCAGCCCAGAGATGAGAACAGTACTCCATGTGAGGCCGGACTTGTGCTTTATACAGCGCTAGTCTATGAGCCGGCTTGAAGTACTGTCTGGCTCTATTGATAACACCCAATTTTTTGGAGGCCAACTTAGCCTTCCTTTCCAGGTGATTGCGATACTTGCAGCTATTGGAAATGTCGAGACCCAGTATTTCGATACTACTCGAATCACTTAAGACGGTATTCTCAAAAGAGGGTGACGCGACAAATAGAGCTGTTTTGCAGATAACGCGCAAACTTGTGTCTTCTGGGGGTTGAATTGAACCAAATTTAATTTACCCCATTCAGAGATCCTCTGTAAGGTGGCTTCAACAGAAGACAAAAGATTTTTCCGGCACTCATCAACTTTTTCCGAAGAGAGTCCTGCACTACCGGTGTATGTGGCATCCACCGTACTGTCATCTGCATAACAGTGAATGTTAGGATTATCTAACATGTCATTGATATGCAGAAGAAACAGTGTAGGGGATATCACGCAACCTTGGGGAACGCCAGCATTCACAGACTTAGGATTCGAGCAGAATCCGTCGACAACGACACGTATGCTACGGCCTGTGAGAAAGCTGGAGATCCAAAAGCGCAGACTCTCTGGAAGCCCATAAGAAGGTAGCTTCGAAAGAAGCGCCCTATGTCACACACGATCAAAGGCTTTCGCCATATCCAGACTAACTGCAAGACCTTCTCCCTTGCTATCAATTGCTGCTGCCCAACGGTGAGTCAGGAAGACCAGAAGATCACCAGCCGATCGACCGTGTCGAAAACCGTATTGACGGTCGTTGATCAACTCATGATCCTCAAGGTATGACAAAAGTTGTCGATTGATAATCATCTCCATAACTTTGGAGATGAGGGAGGTAATGGCAATAGGCCTGTAGTTAGCCGGATCTGAAGCATTGCCTTTTTTAGGGATCGGATGGATCATGGCTGACTTCGATGTATCCGGGACTATGCCTTTTGAGTAGGAGAGCCGAAATAGACGCGTCAGCACAGGAGTTAGCTCAGGAGCACACATTCGGAGCACAATTGGAGAGATACCGTCTGGCCCACTCGACTTATGGATATCCGAGGACAACAGAACTCGCCGAACAGCTTTTTGGCTGAACTTAATGTCTGGCATTGAGCTTTGACACCGTGGGATAACAGGTGGCAGAAGTCCTTGATCATCCATAGTCGAGTTCGAGGCAAATAAATTCCCCAAAAGATCGGCTTTCTCCTTTGCTGTATGAGCCTGAGCATTGTTCTCTGTGCGCAACGGTGGAAGAGAAGGTTGGTGAAAGTTACCAAGCGCCGCTTTGGAGAGTGCCCAGAACCGACGCGTTCCAGATGGGTATTGCTCAAGCTTCTTACCAATATTGACAACATACTTAAACTTGGCTCTGGCAACTTCCCTCTTAAAGAACCTCGAGGCACGGTTATAATTCCTCTTAAGTATTGTGGAGTTGAGATTCCTTTTAGCCAACGCATGCACCCAAGCCCGATAGGCGACCCGTTTGCTATCCGCTGCTGCCTTGCAAGACTCACTAAACCATGGCTGCGATCTACCACCGATTGGAATAACAGAGCTAGGTATATAATTGTGCATACCTTGCAACACCACTTCGGCGACAGATGCACCACAAGAATTATGGATTAATGGATAGGATGCATAAAAGGATCGCATACCACCCCAATCTGCTGACTTGTAATGCTAAACACGTCGTGTCGCGAGTGATTTGCGGCAACGACGTGCGATAGGCAGTACACACCTTACTAGGCAATGATCAGAAGAGCCTAGGGGAGCATCGACCGAGATTTGGTAGGTTTGGGGATGCGTGGTTAGAAAGAGATCCAATAGAGAGGGATCATGACCATCCACGTCTGGAATTCGCGTTGGCTCCTTAACTAATTGGGATAGACCATTCGCAATTGCGAAGTCAAAGACAACTCTTCCCGCATAGTCTGTGGTATCCGAGAAGCCAAGCCATTCAGCATGGTGGGCATTAAAATCACCAAGAACTACAATTTCAGCAGAGGGAGTCTGTGAGAGTATATTGTCAATAGCTGCTTGTAAATGCTCCATAAGCCTATCCGTAACCTCGGTAAGAAATGAGGGTGGTACTATTCTATTCAGCCGGATACCACACGGCGTTTTATCAAAATACTATATTACGGTTTTAATCTTCCCTTCTGTAATTGCTAGTATATGATATCTTTGTTTACAGATTTATGGACATATCTGCCGTTCTTGTACTCCTGCGTGTCATTCGTCGGTGTACTAATGTTGCTTGGTGAGTATATTAGAATTAGGAATCTCTTTGCTGACGCAAAATACATGGTCATTCGCTACAAACACCGCGCAAACTACCGTTGACCCTGATTATGTGTAAAAATATTTACAAATGGCCAGTTCGTGAGCTAGTTCATATTTAAATGTACTACAATAGATACCTTACCGTTATTTTTTTCGTATTCGTTCTACGACGTAAGGTTGTTATTTGCCCTAAAACAACTGATACGAACTAAAAAGTATCACTTTTTTCTGAATATTGTCTATTAACTCTTCTTTTATAAGCACTGCGATTGACGTAAGGTTGTTATTTGCCCTAAAACTACTGATACAGACTAAAAAGGATCACTTTTTCAGAATATTGTCTATTCACTCCTCTTTTATAAGCATTTAATTTATTGATGTCAAATAAGGTCGGCCGTATATTCCATACTTTAAATATCATAGATATTTTATTTATAATGTATATATTTTTATTTATATATTTTTTTTTAATAACAAGTAACTAGTGAAACTGTATAACATTTCGATATTTATTACGTTTTTCAAAACGAATGTTTGAAACTTAAATGCTTAGGAGACATCATCATCCTCCTGCCCTTATCCCATTCGTCGTATATTTTGTTTGTTTCGCAAAGAAATAAGGCTGGTCTTTTCTACTCACCACATGGGATTTTATACATTTAAGCTTTAAACCGCAACTGTGTTCGCGTGGACTGTTGTCGCGTGATAGGTTGATAACAGATGGCGCTTTTTAATAACATCCTATTTCTGTCGAATTAACTGGATTGCTATATCCTATATGTACCCCGGTATATAAGGAATAATTGTGCTAAATTTCATCGATATTGGTTCAGAGGATTCGCCGTGAAAGATTAACAAACATACATCCATACAAACAAACTTTCGCATTTATAATATTGGTAGGTTTGATATTTTATATACATATTGGATACATGATATAATTTTACTTATAAATAAATTGTCAATGAATTTTCACTTTCATAATTGGTAACGATCGTTTATAAGATATTGCAACTAAAGAAACAAGAAAATCTACTTTTCTATACTCGCGATAGAAATTACTCGACTATAGAAACGCTTTATCAGATCTTTTATCAGAGAAATCATTTTAAAATTATCTAACTATTACTGGAACTAGAAACTTGTTTCGGTTTGTTCCGTACAAAAAAGAAATCACGTTTATATGCGTCTTACTAGATTATGTAACCAAAAAAAAAACTAAGTAATGGAAAATTTTATTATAAACTGGATCATCCGTAAACATATATTGAGCAATTTTGATTAACAAGATTACTTTTATCAACAGCAGTTGTTAAGTTTTTATCAAATTAAAATGATATCGTGTAGCTCGTTGAATTTAAAGAGGTTGAATTTTTTAATATTAACATTTACAATATTGACGGGCTGTTTCACAAGTTACTGATAAAGTGTCGGATAGTTTACCAACAAATAAACTAAGTAGCAGATAAATTAATAGATAAATAACAGATAAATGTCACTAAAAAGAGACTCTAAAAAGTGGAAAAATTTTAAAAATAAAATCGTGGCCATTTTGAAATAGGTATTTGCTATCCAGCAGATAAACAAAATAATAGCCACATGATCTACTTGTTAAATTATTAGGGACTTTAAATGCTGAATAAGCCTATCAGTAATCCGAGAAACGCAAAATTTCACATATGTTCTGAATAAGGCAACTGACAGTTTATTTGAAACCTTGAAATAGGCCCTGACTGTAATAAGTACAACAGAAGATTGGAAATTTACCTTACTACGCAATAATATTGTGTACTTAATACGAGTTTTGTTTAATGCTTTTTGATGACTTAATTTAATCTAATAAATAGAAATATCGCCAAGAGATAATCAAACTTTAATTTTTAGATAGGATAGGTGGAGATAATTAGGTATTTATTTTCATTCTTCGTCATACACACCTTCTTCTTTATCAAGAAAATATTTTATAAGATCTTCGTGTTGTGGAAACTTTTCCTCGAGCTCTTTTCTAGATTGTTCCAGCTTGTCAAACTCTTCTAATTCTTTATACGCCTTAGCTGTGTACAGGCGTGCCTTAAAACTGTTCTCATTCAAGCGCAAAGCCCATTCGCAGTCATTGCACACCTGGAGGCAAAATAATTGTACATCTGTATTACTATTATTACACGGTTGTTGGCTCTATTGTCTTGTAAATTTGTTGTAAAGAATCCTTGATCTTTAGATCTCGTGCGTTCGAAAAACTCACACATGTAAAATATTTCAATAGGATGTTATCTGCCTTAATCAACAAAAAAAGACTTGCCACACATTCGTGTTAACGTCTTGAATACTTTTGTGTGCGTGATCTATAATGTATATAAGTGTATAAAAACATGAAGCAAAATACATAGAAGAAAAATTCTAGAAGAAAAACTACATCAGCCTTCAATCATCAAACGGAAGTCAGCCTAAAATGTGCCATATTACAATAAAGAGAAAGCAAATGAGAGTGTATCTATCTGATGAAGTAAAGATAAAGATGAAGTATACGAATTTCTTCTCCCCTCTCATTTTGATTGTATACAGGTCTATCTATGGGTCCCCTATTAAATAACTCTACGGGAATGAGACACCCGATGTTCAATTATTTATCGAGGCAGCTGGCTTGCGTGCGTATTGCGTGACAATGAGTGTTTTTGGAATCAATGTGCTTAGTGTAAGTTTTTGTAACCTAGTCGATCGCATTAGCGTAACGTTACTTTGTATGACGCTGCAACAGCGACATCTAGTGACCGCTATTCCAGCACCATACAAATTGCGTTACACTAACGCGATCGAGTAAGTTAAAAAACTGACTCAAAGCACACTGTATAGAGAACGCCGGTTTAGTAAAAGGATGAGAAAAAACAAAAGGTACTTAATTATTTTTAGTTCAGTGGACCTATTTTTTTATAATCTGTGGTTTCCGGAATTATTAAAACTGTCTTATTTTGATATATTAAATAATACAAATATGCTCAGTCTGAATATGACGATGTTCACGTTGTCCTACTTAGTTTAAAAGATACCGGTAATTCTTATGATACTTTTGTTTGTTATCGTGTCGAACCTGTCCCCGCTAACCGCTAACTACGTCAATATATACATGGTGGGTATAGCTTCTCGCAAATAGCAAGACGTTGACCTCGACTAAATTGTTGTGTTGATTGGTTACTTTCGGCAACAATTACGGAGTCGATTGTCTTGTGATTTGTATAGTGAATCTTTTATTATATTTGTTTTAATTTAGCTTGATTTCAAGACGACGTATATCTGAAACCAAAAACTCAGACATTCAAAATGTTTAATAATTGAATATTGGGCGGTTTTTTTCGTGTTCATCTTTATACACATATGTCATTTCAAAAGAATCAAGATCTTATATTAACAAAATCGCCCTATTTTATTAAATAATGCGTTGCCTTGTATGTAGGCGTATGTTGCGTTGTATGTATTTATCTCGAATTCAAAAATTTATCTATGAAGCATCAAATTGAAAAGTGTAGCTATATTGGTTGAAACGTGAAGTTTTACCGCATCTAGTAATACAAGCTTAGGTCGTTATGGTTAGGTAGATCGTTGTAAGTAGGTTCTAAGTGTAATAATGGGGAGGATCAAATTTGATGGCAATGTGAAATGTTTATTTCATATCTATAAATATTTGCAAGGCATTCGTTTTCGAAAATTACTCATTAGCTTCTTTTTGTTTCGAATTTTTATAAATGTTAAATGATTTTTTCCATTGGACTTAATTACTATTAATAATTATTTTTCCTTACCTTATCATATTTTCCGAGTTTAATATTCGTTAGAGCACGATCGCAGTACAACATAGCGTTGTCTTTGACCTGCTCTATAGCACGATTGTAGCATGATAAAGCCTTTTCGTATTCACAACGGCGAAACG
The DNA here is from genome assembly GCA_947086495.1 of Morpho achilles. NCBI lineage: Eukaryota > Metazoa > Arthropoda > Insecta > Lepidoptera > Nymphalidae > Morpho > Morpho achilles. Next base: position 5,000,513 of record CAMTZB010000009.1, on the reverse strand, counting down.
CTTTAATAGCTTGAGTTTTGAGAGTATCAGCCTTCTCTTTGCGAATTTTGCGTTCTAAAGCTCGACGTTCCGCGTCTTTGCTAACTTCCGCCATCCATGCGTCTTTATCCATTTCTCCCTGGAACAAAATATCACTAAATGTAATTTATGATCATGCTCAATACATAATTCAATGTTAGGATTTATATAGAATTTGTAATTTATATAAGTTGGCGTTATTTTGCGGAATCTATATAAAATTTATGACAGAATTAGTTTGTTATAATCAGCATTTGTTAAGAAAATCTATGAAATGCTAAATGTTACGAAGGAAAAACCAATCGATTATAAAACTAGATATCGTTGAGATTGTGGTAGTGAATGTATGTAATGCTAGTGCAGTGTGCTGATGTTGTTGTTTTGTGATACGTTCTGTGACTAATCCTGCATGTATAAGGTATGGATCTTATTTTGCTTCCTCCAATTAGTATTACACAGATTTTTTAACAAATGCGAATTATAGCAGAATAAGTTCATCATAACTTCCGCAAAGTAACGCCTATTTCTATAAATGACAAATTAGGTATATAAGTTAATAAAAATGAAAGGTATATAAAGAATTTAAACTATCGTGAGTAGTATTCATAGTTAATGTATAGAACCGGCTATACTCACGTCTTATTCTATTGGGTTAGCCGTAAAGAGTTAGCGTGTAAAGATCTCATGAATAAGAGCCCCGGATGGGTTCGAAACTAGTCGGGCTAACCCGATAGAATAAGACGTGAGTATAGCCGGTTCTATACATTGACTAGGTATATAAAGACTTGAATTATGTATTGAGCATGAACATAAATATAGTTTTTACGTGGTCGTTCGTTATGTTGAAATATCCAGATATACGAATTTCATATTAATAATATCAGGAGGTTGTACAAAGAGTAAGTTTATGAAATGAGATTCATAAAACTGTTTCCTTTCTTTGTAAATTTGTTATGCAAAACCTTAATGTTTTAAGACATTGGTATTTTCGCAAAGCAAATCAGACAGCTAGTAATTCTTGTAACTAGTGCTCACATTCCAGAGATAAAGTATGTAGAACAGAAGCCCGCGGATTGCTAGGTATGCTTGTGAGTTGCATACACGTAGGTGGGTGTTTAAAATAAATGGTTTTTTTGACGGCAACATTTTGCCGTCGATGTTTACGAATTTATAAATAAACATGAACTTTTCTAAACATAACAAGCTTTATGGTCCCGGTGGACGTATATGCTCAGAACTTCTAATACCAATTAAACAGTTATTATTACATAAAAAATATATTTATATTCATTTGAATTGTCTTTGCCTGCGACTTCGGTTGTGTGGAGATAAAAAGTAGCCTATATCAATCTCCATTATTTCAAATTTCTATTTAAGAAATCACATCGATTTTTTGCTCGGAAGGTAAAGAAAGATCGATACACAAATACACTATTGCATTTATAGTATTAATATTGGTATATTTTTAACTTAGAGATCGCCGTGTGGTATGCGGCTGAGTAGAATACTACTCAGCCGCATATGTATGTCAGCAACATATTGTGCCGATCCCACTTAGAGTGGGATATGGAGAGTGATGATAATTTTTATTTTAGAGGTATTAGACTTTATGCTTACAAACGCTACCAGATGTCATAGTAATCGATAATATGGATTCGGATTGATCTACTCTCTTACTTATGTTTATAATTAGAAAGAGGTCCACAAAAACCCTTTAAAAGGTTCGTGATATAATTAAAAAGGGTTAGTAAAGTAAAATAATATTAAAATAAAAGATTCGCGTCTATTTTATTAAATTGTTGTGCCTTATCAGCTAACACGTGCCGGGTTCTATTTATGTTTGCGATATGTTTAGATTAAATGATCAGCTATAAATACAGTGTCCGTGGCAATGTTAAGGCTAAGTATTAGAATTTTTTTTGTATATTCGCACATGGTTGCATTGGAAACAGCATTGATTACAAAATTTTAATGAAAATAGTACTCTAATCCAAAGGACTTGAGTAATGATAGGATTATTTAGCTTTCACTCGTGTTTGTTAGGAAATGTAAGTAATGTTAAGTGTTAATTAGTAACCGGATATACCACAAAACACGAGCTCCAACACTACACTCATTACTACACTCATTCACTATGACAATCTCATCGATAATTTCGAAACGTAGCGTATGAGGATGTAGCGTAATTTAATACTTATTTTTGACTCTGATGTATGCTTAAAATTAAATATCTAAGTGACCGAGCCTTCGGTAATTTTTTACAAAATAAAAAAAAGAAACTTAAAAAACAAAGAATAAATAATAGTGTAGGTAGGGTTCGATCCTTGGTATTTTCATTTCGCGCGACCACCCGTTTCCCGAATAAGCTACGCTGACTTGACATTTCACGGCGAAAATTGTGTTATATAATTATATATATTAAATAAATCAAAAGTAACTAGTTAACTTTGATTATTTTTATGCCCAAAAACAGAGATAACGATTTTTTTTTAAATAAAACCTAGCTAGATCGATTTTTCTCCTCCAAAACTCGATACATGCTGAATTTCAGGAAAATCGTTGAAACCGTTTCCGAGCTTTTGAAAAAATATATATACATATATATACAAGATTAACTTTAAATATTAAAGATACTGAAGAGATCGTTATCTAGTGATAAATCCACATCTTAACTGTAAGATTTCTCATAATTTCGTTAATAAATTTCTATAAATCTTAACAACGATAGATTATTTTCTATATTTTTATTTTGGTTATAGCCATTGGGTATTTATATTTATATCAAACGCAACACACGTCTTGTTTATCGAAATTAATTGAAGTTACATTGAAGACGCATTTTCAAGAAACGGATAGTAATAGCGATCATATCATGAGCGAGGAATCATTATGTGTAAAATATTGTAGGAAACTAACAGTAGATTCCTCATATATACATCTAAACTTTTACTTGGCTCACCAGTTACGAGTTGCTTCATTATTGCGAATACTTCTGTACGAAGTACATCATTCAAGATGTATTGATAGCGGTACACGTGCCAAAACGCTTTCACTGTCGAACAATTTGTCTTAACTATTTATAATATGTGTGCCAATCGATAGATCTAAATCTTTCCTATACATTTATCCATCTTAAAATAGAGGTAAAAGCTAATCTATACTTGGAATTTCAGGGATAGGGATAGGTAGATAGGAAAAAATGTTATGTGAACTCATTTGATAGATTTTCGTGTGTTTGTCTGTAATCTGTTTGCATTAATATAGAATGATAAAAAAGCAATGGCGGGCTTATTCCAGGAATCAGAATATCTTCCATCCAACCCGTCTTGTGTTGTTAGTGAATTTTCTTTCTTAATACATCATTACCCTCCTGCCCTTGTCCCACTCTAATGGGGGTCGGCACTACATTATAAACATGTTGTCACATGATTTGGCTACGATTTTTACGACCGGCCGCCTGCCTGACGTACTTACCTTAGTAGTGTTTTACGACACCTGGGTAAGAAAGAAGATGGTCTATTCTACACAACCGGATACCATATGGTTAGTCGCCTTTTACGAGACCTCGGTAAGAAATGAGGGTGGTTTATTTTACACAGTCGGATACAATTTGGCATTTTTCTTATATTATTTTATATAAGGCTTAAAATTAAAAGCATACAAATTTCCCTAAAAGTTGTACAACCTATACATTTTCCAATAGTCTAATGTTCCTAGGTGACGGCAACCGTGTATTCTCATGTTTGCTCGTTTGCTCGTTTGCCGGAAAGTGGGTTACATTTGCGGGTTTCATCGGAGTTTTCTATAATTGGAAAGCACGTGATTATGCGTCAAAAATGATATGGAAGTAACCCAGGCCATGCGTAACGGATACCGCACGACACAAATGAGATGAATTTGTGTTTAATAGACACTAGTAGCCCGTGACTTTGTAAATTGAAATGTCAAAATAAATATTGAGGATTATTTAGACGATAAGAATGTTTGGATGTAGATATTGTTCGACCCTGTACAAGATAGAAACGATTAAATGTAACTAGTATTAGGAATTATATTTTTAAAAGAGCAACCGCCGAGTTTCTTGCTGGCTCTCCTCGGTAGGAACAGCTTTCAGATTCAAAAGCACTTGTTTACAAGTTTATTTGAATAAAGAATATTTTGAATTGAACATAACCTCAATTATTTGTTTTCGAAATACGTTTTTGCCTGTTCGCAAGAAAAAACCCGGGGTGTATGTATCCTATATAAATCTGGTAATAAGATAACCTTTAATTAAAGCAAATGTCATCAATATTGCACCAAGGGATTAGTTGTGATAGCGTAAGACTAGTAGACTTTCGCATTTATTATACAGTATACTAGTAGTAATGTACTAGTAGTACCGCGACATCGTTCGCTTCAAGTTAAGCGTTTAAGTACCCTCAGTAAAATATTTTTTCCTGTTCCTGAAAAAAAATCTAATTATAAAAAAGTAATATTTTTTCATTATATATGTGACCCTATTGTATAACCTGTAATTGTGCCAAATTTAGTCAATACTAATCTAGCGGCTTAGCTGTGAAAGCTTTACGATCACATACATACAAAACATGAGATAGATAGATAGACGAACCAACAGACAGACTTTCCTTTTATAAAGATTTTTAATATAACACTATCCGTGCTCTTAATACACATACATTCTTATTCAAATATCAAAAGATTATTCAAAAGATTTATTCAAGTAAACTTGTAAACAAGTGATTTTGAATCGTCAACTCTACTGCTGGCTCGGAAAGCTGTTCATAACGAGAAGAGCCAGCAAGAAATTCGGCAGTTGCTCTTTTCATTTACAAAGTTTGATAGGCCTAATACGAATTCAACAGTACGAAAATTCTGAACCACTTGTCTTGTATAGTTAGGTTATGAGAACAATGAAATCGTTTAGTCAATAAACAGAATGGTTACGGCACAATTATCGGACCCTGAGCACGTACGTTAGAAGCATTGATAACCCAATTTACATGTACTCGTGATACTTAATTTACATATAGCTTATATGTATGTTCTTCCTATTTGCCAAATCTGTGCTAAATTTATAAAAAATATTGTAATTATCTAAGGTTATTATTATATGAGTTTATTCTATGTAAAATAAATTTTTGTAGTAATATTAATTAATTATTAACGGATGCTAAGTAATTAAAGTATATTAAACAGATTTTGTATATAAGAATAAAATTATCGTTTTACGTAGTAGTTTTTCGTACTATGTAGATCTTTATTGTTAATTGAATATTGAAAAGTTTCATTTGTCTACATATTAATGTCTCTTATTATCAAAAAAAAGTTATTTAAAGTTTTTTTATTTAAAAAAAATTGTAGAATGCTTAATTATATACAACAATATGTAAAATTACTTTTTTTTAAGTCTAACTAAGTCCTACAACTTCGTATAAAGAATAAGTATTTTGAGTACCCTATATTCTCCTTCAAGATTAGATATAAGTATATCTCTATACCAAAATTCATCAAAATCGGTACACCAGTTGGTAGTTGAAATATTAAAATGATCTAGATGAATCTATAGTTCCATCTAGCTTCGAATGAGGTATAATCGCAATATATTTAATGACATTTAGACATTTTAAACTTTAAATCCAATGATAATAAAAATTGCACAAAGACTTAGGTTTTTTTTATATCTTACTCACTGTGTCATTATTTTCGACTGTATTAAAAGCTTTCTGATTAATCACAGTCCGATCTTCCTTGACGTTCAATTTTACGTTATCATCTAATATAACTTTGCCGCTAAGGTACTCGTCAGCTATTGCTTTAGCCGCATCAGCTTTTTCTTTGTCACCACTCGCCATATCCTTAACCAAACTGGATACTTCGCCTATTCTCTTCATAAAGTTATTCCATTCTTCGTTTAACTCTATTTCCTTTCGATTCTTCAGTGCAGGATTAGATAATCTTTTGTTGACATTCATTGTTCAATACTTTATTATTGTTTAATTTACATCAGTTGTTTATATTGACAAATTCGTAGTCAGCCGGGGATTTTGTTATTGACATAATTGTTTACATAGTTACCGTTGCCAGTTGCTTTTATTGGCTGAGCGTTTATAAATAGAAAGTATTATTCAAAACAAATCTTTATCTTTCGATATGTTTGCTTTTCGAAATTAATTGTTTTAAACATGTTGTTACATGATTTGCCTAGTTAATCATGACCGACTGCCTGCTTGACGTGAAGTTGCCGAAGTCACCTTTTACGATACCTCGGTAACACAAGAATGGTCTATTCTACTCAACAAGATACTGTGCGGCGAGTCAATTTACCTTAGTCGCTTTTTACAACACCTCAGTATGAAATGAAGGTGGTCTATTCTACTCATCCGGATACCACACGGGGGTAACATTTGACAAAAAATAGTTTTTTATTTCATGCGGATTAAACCTGTATAATTTCATTGTTTTTTTGTTTTGTTCTACAAAATGTTCGCAAGTTATGTATGACTTTGTTATTCATGTCGGTAGGTTAACGTCTGTTTATAAACATGCAAAAATAGATAAACCTACGCTGGTTTTATTTTAAGTTCTAGCGTTTGATTTGTATCTAAAATGTCGAACAACGATGTAGTCCACTAAATATATTTTTTTTTACGATGTTTTATAACTAGTTGTTTGTAAATAACGACACAAAACGTTTAAAAACTCTTCTGAGCGAACGATATAATAACATGATCTAAATAAAACAAACAATCAAGCTTTTTTTTTTCGCGCTAGTGTAACCTTGACCTTATGTGATAGTAATGGACAAAACGTGCGAACTTGATTTAAGCCTATGATTGAAATCTCAGGTGTATAGAGTTAACTGACCAATTTATAAACAACTAGCTTTTACCCGCAACTTCTTTTGCGTGGACTCTAGTCGCCTGATAATAGATGGCGCTTTTCAATATCATCCTATTCCTGTATAATTAACAGAATATCCGGTGTATAAGGAATAATTGTGCCGAATTTCATCGATATTGGTTCAGGGGATTCATCGTCAAAGAGTAATAAACATATATACATACTCACAAACTTTTGCATTTATAATATTAGTAGGATTGTTCAAGCACATACGGTGAAGCATGCTATAACCGAAATAACCTAGTAACTCCAAAAACTTTAAAAAAATTGCTGAGAGCTGCACGGTGAATCTAAATTTATTTGCTTCTTTCCAAAGTGAAGTTATACAATGATAGGCTCAGTCTGGGTGTACTATTCATTTACACATCCTATATTTATATCGCAAGTCAAACCAGTTTCGTTAAACAATTACAATAATCCTTCCGTCTTATATTATAATATTTTGAATACATGCGTTGTGTTATTGTATTATACAGTATGCTACAGAAAATACGATATTAATTTTATTTTTTGTTACATACACGCCTCAGCACGCTACTTAAAAGAAATCAGTAAAAGACAATGAATTATTTTAATTCCCGGCAATTGTTTTACTTTTTTTTAATAAACACGATTTATAGAGATCAATGACCTTACCCTATTACGACTCATGCAACTTAAAATAACCTTGACCTAAAAAATAACGAGTATGGTGCGAAGACGAGAAAACAATGTTTTTTTTTTCATTTTTTTGAATAAGCGCGCTGTGTCAGGTCTTTCAACCATCATTCAAAAATATTTAAAAAAAATCATTTAAAAAATTGAATCATGCCAAAGTTATCTATGATGTACAAATGTTTAGTGGATTAATTTGATGTCGTATCATATGTACCACCCTGTATATTACTAGCATATCGGTCCGCAACAGCTTAAATTGTTTCAAGGTTATAATTTATTAAGTATTTCGTATTGTTTTAGACTATATGTTACCAGTTGGTGTAGTTAACTAAATGTAAACATACTAAACCATGTCATAAGTGGAAAACATTTTATTAAAAATAAAAAAATAAGTGAAATAAATAAGAATTTAATGTAATGTGTTGTAATTTGCCTTCTATAAAGAATCTTTTTAAGATTTTTTTTACATTTAGTAAACAAAATAAAATGTACTTGGTAGGTTGAGGTAACCTATGAAATATTTATTTTTGAAAATAGTGAACGCCGAGTTTCTTGCCGGTTCTTCTCGGTAAGAGCACCTTTCCGAACCAGCCGTAACATTGTAATTTGATGATTCAAAAATGCTTGTAAAAGCCGAATTGAATAAAGCATTATTGAATTTGAATACTAAATGATAGGTTTACGTTTAAATGGTTTATACTTAACAACGTAATAATATGAGACTGGTCAGTGTTTACATACTGGTAGATGGTCATTGGAAAATAGCAAACAATTGAATGCTTAAAACCATCTACATTACACTTTTGATTGTTGTCTCAGGTGTTAAATGATTGCGTATTATTTTTTATTATGTAAAACTCTTACGTTATTCAATGGTTGACATTTAGAAGATGATGAATTTATTAATAACTATCAGACACTAGCATTTCTAGCATTGCCGTTTTAAGCAAAAATCAGCTAGTTTGCATACTATTTTCATTTCGTAAGCATTCTTAATAGTTTAAGTTACCGTGTTATTAAAAAGCATCTCCTTATATTCTCGTTTAAATTATTGGTGTGAGCTAAACCAAATACAAAGTCACTAATAAAATGTTTATTTTGAAATATGGTAATTTTATGTGGGAAAGCTTTCAGAGTAGTTTTAATCTATATTTTTCTAAATTTAACTTTAATCTTGAAAGACCAATCAAACTACAATTAGATTATAATTACAATTGAACAATTTATCTATAATTTTTATTCTAACTACATTTAAATTATGGGTTATATTATGGGTTAGAGACTCCACGCCTATGCCGGGATCTATGGGTTTTGTGTAAATATGTATTTTCCTCTTAAAATATGTCTGAAGGCATATAACCTTGGAATTTAAACTTTTTCAACTTTTACATGTTATCTTACTTCCATATGTGGTATCCGACTGTGTAGAATAAACCGCCGTCATTTCTCACTGAGGTATCGTAAAAGGCGACTAAGGTAAGTGCCCTGTGGTATTCTGTGGAATAGAATTTACCACCCTCATCTTCTACCCAGGTGTCGTAAAAGGCGACTATGAGACGATCATAAAAAGATTGCCAAATCATGTAACAACATGCTGTGTCGACCTCATTTAAAGTGGGATTAGGGCAGGAGAGTGATGATGTCTTACCTCTATATATTTCTGTCCATGAACTCCCATAGGAGACAAGCGCAGGCTTTAATTTTGCATATATTACTCACAACTATTTGTTTTCTATTTGTGTAGTGTTCACACCACTCGGCTTCGTAAGGCTGTTTGGTGTCGTTGGAGGTGTGCTTGTCAAGCCGCAGTTTTTGCGGGATCTCAACGAAGAATATTATGTCTACTCGTTTGAGGAGGAGACCATTAGGCGGCGTATCAACACATCGCTGGCGACAGGTGAGAAAAATTGTGCTATCAAATTAAAATTATTCTTTATTCAAATAAACTTGTAAACAAGTGCTTTTGAATCGTCAACTCTACTGCTGGTTGGGAAAGCTGTTCCTACCGAGAAGAGCCAGCAAAAAACTCGGCGGTTGCTCTTTTAAAAATATAATTCTTAATAATATTTACATTAAGTCGTTACTGTCTTGTACAGGTTCAAAGAGAGCTATATCCACACATTCTTATCTTCTAAGTAATCTTCAAGAGTATAGTAGGCTTACTGTATCAGCCTCTTTTTAACAGTGTTTTTAAACTGCTGTAATGGCAAAATAAATATCAATATAATTGTCTTACTAATCATAATTTGTATATTTCGTGGCAATATGGTACCATATGGCACCTAATAATGAATGGTGATATCGAACAGGTTTACTTCGATATGCTGAGGTATATTATATGTGGTGTGGTATCCGGCAGAGTAGAATAGACCACCCTAATTTCTTAAAATTCGACTACGGTAAGTTGACGTCAGAAAATAAGTAGCCAAATCATGCGACAGCATGTTTATAACATGTTGTGCTGACCCCATTTAGAGTGGGATAAGGGCTGAAGGATGATGAATTGATATCCCTACATATTACATTTCCTTGACTATGTCCCAAGAATGCGCGTAACCATGCGAAAACTTTATAATCTTTTTCGAATTTCTGCCAATCGATTGTATCGTCAAATATTCGTGTGCTCGTTAAATAAGTTCGTGACTTTAGTGCATATGATAATATTTATCGATAAATGAATGTATGAATTATTAAAACGAGTCGTTATCTACAATTCGTTAATAACAAAATCTGTTTATAAAATGGTTCGACACGGCGTCTTTTAGTTCTATTTAGTTTCTATTTAGTTTATTGGAGTTTTTATTTGGCTAGCAACAGTACTTTTATCATAATGTATAAGTGTCCAAAGTGCATAGTATAAATAAACTGACAAATCGATAAGCGTACGCCGCTCAACGTGTTGTCTATCTTATATATGACGTTTGGCTGTTATGCAAAGAATAACGGACTTTACGAAAGTTATTTGGATCAGTTTTGCTGGAAGTTCGTCTTCTCTCTTGATAATAAGTAGTAATAGTAAAATACGTCCAGCTTTGTATTATTCATTTTATTTAACTTCATAAACATACAATTTAATTTAATACAATATCTATCATTCCCTCGTTTTTATGTCTTCTACTTTTTACAGCTAGCGCAAGCATGGCCGCGTCTCGGCTTTTTCATAGTCTCCTCTGTTATTTTGGGTGTAGCTATAGACAAATATTTTGGGAATAGCTAATAGTTTTTCTTTTAATTTTATCTGCTCTTCTCTCTTACCCCCCACTTAGAGTGGGATAAGGGCAGGAAGATGAAGTTCTCTACAACTTGTGAATAATCAATATATGGGCTTATTACCGTAAATCGTATTCACATAAATCTCGTAGTAAGAAATGTCAAACATTCACTTTCATTTCATTTGTATGCAAATGTATGGAAGTATGATTATTTTTCAATGAAGAGTAGAAATGACATTACAAACTTTCACACTATGAGGTAATTGCACTTATTTACATTGTTGGTTTGGAGTGGATTGAAAAAACAATTTAATAGTAGTAATGCGAAGCTGCCATTGTTTCCTTGTTATATTCACCGCGCTAAGTTAAACATTACCAAATTACAGACTTATACATTTACTCTTGTGAGAAAGCTTTTTAGAAATTCTAAGTGGGAAGGTGTGTTTATTTTGAACAAAATTTTGTCAAGTTTTTCTTTGTTTTGTGCTGTTTCTCAATTATGTTCTTTTTTACATTCCCGAAGGAGAAACGAGAATTTCGGAACCCTATTTATTAGCTTGGTCTATAAGTTCTCTCTATGGCACAAATTGAAATTACTATTAAAAAAAACATAAATAAAAGGTCATAATATTTCATAATATAAAATGAATTAAGATAAAGTTATCTTTTATCAGGTGTTGGCTACATAACGCCCGAGCCGATGTATCCAGACCATGGCGACGTGTCCGCGCCGGTCAGCCCCGACGTTTCAATGTCGAAAGAAAGTCGGAACTCCCCAGTGGTTGAAGGGAAAAGGACACCTCTATTGAGGTTAAGGAACGGAGCATTACAAGCTGGTCTCAAGGAAAGGCTACGAAGAGTTGTTGCCATGAGAAAGGTCGGTTGGTATTTTTTCACAAATTGTATACGTTTCTAGACGTACACACATGCCGTGATAGCCCAGAGGTGAGACGAGCGGCTCTCTCGAGAATGTTAGTTTTTAAATTCCGGGCAGGCACCAATGACTATACATTTTACAAAACGAAGTCCCCAAAATCAGTCTGTATGTGATCGATGTTTTCAAAATCTACAAAACGGATTTTTGTATGGTTTTTACTTAAGGATTCTCAATTCTCAGAGAAATTCTCGAGAAAGGTTTAAAGTAATGGAAAATTACGGTTTTGTGTAAATTTACTGAAATGTAAACCTGGAAAACATACAGGGGAAGTCGCAAGCACAGAAAAATAATATTTGTATACGAAGAAAAGTACATACATTTTAATAATAATAATCAATTATTAAACTAATTTATTTTTATCTCTAGGAGGTAGAAAGTCAACGTAAGACGTCTTCCTTGCAACGAAATGTCGTGTATCCTTTGGCGATGTTGCTGCTCCTAGCCCTCACAACAATAACCGTGTTAATGGTGCTACAGAACACTCTCGAACTACTTATAGGGATCAAAGCTGTGCCGTTAAGCACACGGGTGAGTACATTTGCAAACATAATTAAGAATTATACACTTTTATCATATCAAAAATGTAAGATATTATTAGTAATGTATTATTACTGTTGTCGGGAACGGAACTAGTCAAACATCATAGCTTTTTAATACCGGGTATACTGACAACTGATAGAGGCCGCTCACCAACTAGGTGAGCGTACAGTCCTGCACGTCCGCCAAATTTTATGACTTAGCAACAATGGCCACCAACAGGAGCAGGTGGAAACAAATTATCCACTCGAGGATAATACCTAGCCAGAACCACGACCTTCAGTAATGAAGTACAACTAGAGAGAGGGAGATACTGAGAACGCGATAATCACGTGACCAATAGAAAAGTATGGGCTCGTTGGTGACTGTATCATGAAACAGGCTGTAGGGTTGTATTATGACTAGTCATGATTTTATGACGGGTCAAAAATATTGTATTAAGTGGGGAGTTGTGCTTAAATATAGTACCCGGCATTAAATAATGCAAATCGATGTTTGGAACGAAACAGTCGATCAATTTTGGTTTCATGTCGCTGTCTCTGTCATTCAGCTAGAATGTTACGTTTCTCACTGGTTCGTCAGTCTTAGGGTACATCCCATAGAGTGTGGTCGCGTTCAGATCCAAATATTAATATCCCGAACCTTTGAATTTTACAATGACATCTTTGATAAAAAGAGGTAAACCCTTGTACGGTCGTAAAAAGTAAGATGGTTTTAATTTAAACACTTCTAGTAATCAGTATTTAGAAAATTAAGAAACGCGATTACGAGCTACACAGCAAAAGACAAGCAGTTAAGCCTACAAAAATCAGAACCAGTCTATATTCATTTACACATATAATCAATATAAATATAACGGCAAACGGCGGAAGTATGCATCTCTCATCGAGAGTTAAATATTTATGCCGTTTGTAGTCGAGACCCTAGGGCTATGGAGTCAAAGTGAAAGACTTTTTTTATACGTTTTAACGTCTCGGTTAATTGCCTCTTCAGGTGACAAGAGGGCTGGCTCCTTTTTCGCACAAAGAATCAGCTTAGCGATTCAGCGCTGAAACGCTGCCAGCATTCTTGGTACCATTCCACGTAGGCATGATTTGTATAGTCCTAGCATGTAAATAGTTTAAGATAGATATAACTTGTACATTTTTGCTGTAAATAAAAAAAATATATATAAAGGATCCCAATTGGTTCCAATTTCTGTATGCTTATCTCTTTATTTTTTATCCAATCTTCTCTCCTCTGAGTGCGATAAGAGCAAGAAGATGTTACTATTAACGATTTTATATAATTTTTTTCCATTCCAGCAATTCACATTGGGCATTGCATCCCTGTCCAAACTGGGTTGGGCTGGGGCTGCTCTAGAAGCGTTCCTCATCCTGTACTTGCACGCAGCATCCCTCACGGGGCTGGCGACCCCTATGAGGGCGTTGCGAGTGCTGCCTCGAGCGAGACGGACCCCGCTCGCAAGGATCATAGCGCTGTGTGCGGTGCTCCTGGCGCACTCTACCGCTCAGCCGCTGCTCGTTAAGATATTAGGTATATTTTATTGTTACTAGTTGTCCGGCCACGCTTAACTGCATCTCAGTTTAGTCTCGAGTTCCACTTGACTTGTTTGTTTCGAATTTTGCCTGGGAATTCAGCTTGGCTTTATTCAACAATTGAAGGGTTAAATTTTAGAAACATCTAAGTGCCAAAAATCAATAGTAATACAACAATACGATCTATGTGCGTAGCCCAATAATATTCGAGTCCCACTCCCTTACCCCACAGATGCGGAAGTAAAAAAGATGTTCGACCTCATTTAGAGTAGGATAGAGGCAGAAGAATGATAATAACAAATGTTTGTCAACTATACTAAAAAAAATGTATTAAATAAAAGAAGCATCATCATCTTCTTGCCCTTATCCCACTCTAAGTGGGGTCAGCACAACATGTTATTAACATGATGTCACATGATTTGGCATCGTATTTTACGACTGGCCGCCTGCTTGACGTTAACTTACCTTAGTCGTACTTGACGACAACTCTGTACTAAAGAGGGTGGTCTATTCTACTCAGCCGGATACCACAAGCCATCGCAATAATATTCAAGTGTCAGTGCGAAATTGGCACTTAGACCATTTAAACTTACAACCAATAACGTATTTCAACAAATTCACGTGAAACCTTAAATTATACATTTAAACTTTTTTTTTAAACACTTTGTCTATAGGTGAAGTTCGCATGAGAATCTGTTCACTGTTTTTGGAATTTATTGTCAACGAACAGACCGACCTGTAACAGAGTATTAGGATTATGAACGAAATGATATATTATTGATAACAGACTTGATTACGTGAAAGTAATTCCGGTTATCGCATATATTGCATAATTTAATTCTACGATAAGTGTCTTGAGTTTTGTGTCAAGGCAAAATAATGCTAATATTAAGGTTCGCTCATTGGTTCGCTGTCTCAAACGTTGCTTACTCGCGACTGAAAATTGCTAAAAAACATTAGAGGATTAGGATTCATTATTCAATCATTAGATTTCCATGTCAGATGTATTTAACCGCTTGAATTAAGTAGCTTCTTGTGAACTTTTATTCGTCTAATATCCTATATACAAAAATTTTCACCTTCTAGTGTTGGGTCGAACGGGCAGTACTTTGAATCCAAAAATCAATAGATTTATTCAACTTGAGCCTATTGTTAAACGGTGAATATGTGTATGACTATTTCTTCTTCGGATTTTCTTGTTTTGATTTAATCACGTATAGAAATTTGAAGCATAGCTAACTCTATGGCCAGAGACTCTCGAGTCCAATGAGATTCGTAGGGACCCATTAGGTTGTTTATCCAAAGGGCATCATGGGCACACGTAGTTCTGCAATATTGCACAGTCGAGTTACATTTGGCGATAGATCCTAGCCTCCCAAATTTGGACCAGACATATACCTACCAGGTTACATCGACAAGATGGGTCTACAATTCTTTACTTACCGTATTAATATCTGTGAATTATATTTTCACTTGTTTTTATCCACGACTTCGCGTGAAATGTCGTGATAGGTTGATATTAGACGGCGCTTTTCAATGACATCCTATTCCTGTAAAATTAACAAGATTGCTATATAGCCTTGCCTATATAGTTTTCCAGTGTATAAGGAATATTTGTGCCAAATGTCATCGTTATTGGTTCGATTCACCGTAAAGGGTAACAAACATAAATCCATACTTACAAACTTTCGCATTTATAATATTAGTAGGATTTCACAGTTAAGTAGCATCCAATGCAAAGCTTTGGGTTTGCGCCCATTAGCGTCGTCATATCCGGTACGATAACATATTTTATAAATATAACGATTTTATAAAGATAACGTTATAAATGAATGAATATGATTACTTATCTATGTTAAACTCATATTCACTTAACAAATTTCTTGTATCTCGTCTTGATCTTTTTCCAGGTGCTTCATTTGTTATTCATAAACGTTTTACTGAGGTTGTGGAATGTAGAAATTCATTCTCTTACCCTTATCCCACTTTAATTGGGGTCGGCACAATATGTCTTCTTCTCCATTTTCCTCTATCATTCGTCAACTATGGTGCCACTCCTTTAACATGCATATCATTTTTCACACAATCCATCTCTTTTTCGGCCTCCCCCTAGGCATACATCCATCCACATTCATATTTAAAACTCCTTTGGTCACATTATTTTCATCCCTCTTCATTACATGACCATACCAACTTAGTCTCGCACTTCTCATCTTTTCTATAATGGGCGCAACTTTCAGACTTCCCCTGATATACTCATTGCGTATTCTATCAAGTTTTGTCACACCACACATCCACCTTAACATTCTTATCTCATTCATGTGGAATGTAGAAATTATTTTTAAAAATACACGTTCTTGTTCCAGGTATAACAAATTTCGATTTGCTCGGCGAGTTCGGTCGTATCGAATGGCTGGGCAATTTTAAGCTGGTGTTGCTCTACAACGCGATATTCGCCGCCACAGTAACACTGTGCCTCGTCAGCAAGTTCACGGCGAGCGTGCGCCGCGAGCTCTACAACAGGTTGGTGGAAAACGTGAACACACTCGCTCACTGTGTGTCTTTCCTCAACAACTGACGCGCGCTGTTGCTCATACGCTCCTGTAGTCACTTGAGAGATATTAACACTGATTACATTTGATACTTTATTTGGAATTCGGATCACGAAAAAATATGACAACCATGATATTCATGACTTTGTTCCTAACGATTCGCTCAGTCTACTCCTTTTCAGAGGACCTCGTATAAAAAAGTCGTAATATTAAATGATTCAATTTGGGTCGAAAATTAATTTAGATTACTTTCGTCATTCCATATTGGATTTCTTATTTGTTACTAAGATTCCGGAAAAATTATAGAAAATGCGTTTATATTCTAATGAAAAACGGTCGCAGTAGCCACAAATTGGTAACATTATATTAATTTATTGTTTTAGCCCTAATTATCATATGATCAAGACATAAATGAAATGATTGTATTTATTAACTATATTACGTGGTAGTTTCGGTCATGACATGATAATCTCTGAAATACTACTAATCTCCTTTATCCGTTATGCTTCAATAGGCAAAACGACCGATTTTTGTTTGTCGGAAGTATTGAGGAAATCTTTCGTGGCTTGTTGATCGACATATGGCCGTATAGAAAAGCCATACCCTTAGGTAGCCTGAGCTTTTTGTAAAGTATGGTTAATAGTTACGGTTAACAGTTATGTTTAACTTCCTGGTTATCACCTGTCCAACTTAAACTTCATAAATCGATATAATGTTCAAGCATAAACTAGTAACGATATATAGAAATAAAACATATCTTTTTAATGTCTCATATAATACGAAATGAGATGACTTAATATTTGAAATAATTTTAATTCCTTTTGAATATTTTACGTTCATATCATCGAAAGTTTCTAATAAATATTTCACGTTGACATTTTTAAATTTTATTATGTGACATTATTGAACCTTTTTAATAAATCTTTGCCCTTATTTATTTAATATCTCTAATAAATATTTCTCATTGACTACAGGAGTCTAATTATAAACTGGCAACAAAATTTCTAATTTACGAAATGATATTAAAGTGGCATCATATATTTAGTTGTAAAAATATATTTAGTATTACTCTAGTTTGCCATAATTGTTATCACAAAAAATTATTTTATTATTTAACGGACCAACGGCCTTACCTTGTGTAAGATGTTAATTATTCTTCAATTTATGAATTGTGCTCTCGATTTTAATTGAATTTAATAAATGATAAAAAATAGTAAATTATTAATAATAGGAAAATATGAATAACCAATTTAGATGTAAAGTTGCATTTTTAAATAATATGCATTTATTTATAGATATACCACCAATAATTTGTGTACTGCGTAATATTTAATTGAATTCTGACATTAATTAGAATAGATGTTCTTGAGGAAAGATGCGAAACTAAATGATTTGATTTTTTTTTAACCAATGAGACTGAATTTGTTAACTATTATTTGAAATTGTCGGAATAATATTTATTTTATCTGTGAGTAAAATAACTAAACGATGTATAGGTATAGTTTTCGAGTATTATAAATAATATACAGTAGAAAGTAAGAGTTTTCTGTTTGTTTACGTGACGAATGTATCGACTTGAGGTGAGCCTTGTGACATGTTTTTCGGCTGTTTTAGCAGACTCAAATATGGCGGTTCGCCTAAGTTTCGGCCTACTTGACTCGACTGTACATTCGATTAGTTTGCCGTAATCGGAAATTTAAGTTATGTGTTTATATTTTAATTTATACTCGAAATCTTTGTCTCTGAAAGTTTAGTTGCATTTAGCGTTTAAATTTTTAATATTGTTATAAAAAAGAGTAAAAGACATGAAAGACTGTTTTAATTTAAGATACAAAAAGTGTTTTAGGATCATAATTTTTGTTAATAATACTCGAAATGTTATTGACTCGAAAGTATGACCCATGACACTATTTTATTTTCTTGCTCAATTGTTACGGTGTGTCGGAAATTTTATAATTTTTGGGCTGCTATTATGTGCTATTTTGTAATTTCTATATACATAAGGATTACGTCAGTATTTTGTCTATCACATCAGCTGGTATTGACCTGCAATAACGACGTTAAAGTCTTTGCTATCTAAATTCTCTAGTCGTGTGAGATCTCTTGTGTTATTGCAGGTCAAAAATCTTAAGTTTAAACAATGATGCAGCTTTTGCCACCATTACTAACGCACACATTATAAGCCACAAAAATCACATCTACATATTTTATCTGTTCATTGAAATTTATGTATCGAAAAAACTACGAAATAGTCATAGATAATATATAATTCATAGCAGTTAATACATTTAAAATCTCTTTTATTGTGTTCTCAAGTAGATAAATATTATTTGTGGTGCTACCAACATAAAAAAATAAAAATAGGTTAGCAATTTTAACCTTGTAGTTACTTAGCGAGTTATATTGATGTCGCTTGTAAGCCTTATGTGTGAATCTTCTACAATTTAGTTAATAGCTATTATTGTACTAGTGTGTTTTATACATTTTGTATTATCTGTACCAAACGTTGAGATTGCATTTGAAAAATATATATGAAAAAATCTAAATGTTCTTTTTATTTTCTTCCAGTAATGTGAAGGAATACAATATCATCTGGTTGTCTAATATATCTAATATATTATTACCACAAAAAATAGCCTATAAACGCTTTACTTTTTACGGTGCATAGCAGAAACCGCAAGCTTATGCAGTTTTACTTTGTCCATTATAAACATCGCCATTTTTTTTAAATGTTGTATATTTGTATGTTCGAAAAGTGGCCATATTCCTTACACATATGTCAGGAAATCATACAGTGGAACAGTCTTAAATAAGCGAATACAAATCACCTTGTGAATGAAAGTGAGTCAGATAAAAAACATAACTTATTTCTATGTATTCTTTAATTATTTCTATACAATATTCTCTATACTTTCTACTGCACGCAACACGCTTCCAAAATGCTTAATGTCAATATTGCTTTAGCTTAAAAAATATGAATTAGTTTAGTTTTTATTCAGTCTCATTTGGTCCCAACTTTTCGCAGAATAACTATATTGTTTCTGTTCAGATTTAAATGGGTTGCTGATGTTTTCACAATGCCAGACGACTTGCCATCGTCGTCCAACATTACACTACAAGTGCCAATACAGGCCCCGATTATTGTTCCAAGCACTGAGTCGGATGCAACAGATCGGATGGATGATGAAATGGAACATAATAAAGAAGAGTGAAAAAAAAATTTAGTTTGCATGCTCATAATTAAATTAATTAATGGAACAATTATTTCGAATTATTATTTATGGTGTAAACCTGTGTTTGTCTATGGCAGTTAAGGTTATATAATTTTTTATTATTAGACACAAAACGATCTAACAATCAAATCACTCATTATTGTATTCATAGACAATTGTTTATAAAAAAAATAGTAATTTATAAAAAAAATAGTAATTAATATAATAATGTAGTAATTAATAGATAATGTGAAATATTAATAGACCAGCGATAAATTGTAATTTATGTCTATAATGTCTGTTTTCCATATTCACAAAAAAAGTAACATACAATAAACATAAATTATTACAAAATATATAAAAAGATATCTCTAAAAGATAACTGAATTTAGGTCAATTAGAATTTGAGAAAGACCTATGTCTTGCTGTTTAATCAAACCACTGTGCCATACAAATCAAAGGATATATGAAAAGATTTATTACAAAGCCTGAAATCTGCAGAAATTGATATTATTCAATATTATATAATGTTTATTAAAAAACTTAATTATAAAGTTTAATGTTATGAAACTATGTAATCTGTGATTTTGTAAAGTACTTTAATTTATGGTTTTGTTACAAACATACTTTGAATTTTTAAAAAGTTTTTCTTATAATATAATGTGAAGTGTAAGATCTGATAATATTTAATAAACTTCTTAAATATTTTAAATGTGTTAGATGTTATTTTTACACTTATCCTTTCATATTTGTTATGTAAACATCCTAGTTCATCCTGACTGAAAAAGTTGATATAAAAGATTCATTTTAGATCAGTACTCAAATTCAAATAGAATTTTAGAGGTACTTTTATAATCATAATTCAAATGTTATCAAATTAAAAAATGCTAACACTGATACAGAACTTTTCTCCTAAGAAGAAGAATTTGTAATATAATAATTAATTGATGTTGTATAAAATTTATTTACATATCAAACTGTATTCCTCCTGCATATAGGTTGGATTATTCCACTCTATATGGCTTCGGCACAACATGTCACATGATTTGACTACTATTTTACGACCGGCCGCCAGCCTGACGTCAACTTACTTATATTACTCATATATTACACCTCGGTAAGGAAGAGGGTGGTCTATTCTACTTAACCGGATACCACACGGTGGGTCAACTTACCTTAGTCGCCTTTTACGACACCTTAGTAAGAAATGAGGGTGGTCTATTCTACTCAGCTGGATACCACACGGGGTATTTACGTATCAAGCTGTATTTTTTTTAATTGACAACTTCAAAGGAATTCTTTAGTTATTCTGTCAATGAAAAATGATTAGTTTATTTTAAATTCAAACTAATTCATCTTAGACAGTTAAATATTAATATGATTGAAACAAAATTACATTATTCATGAGTTTTATTTTCATCTTTAGATATGGGCGAGATTTCCATATAATGCTTCCCACATTTTCTTCCTTGAGCTTTTAAAATAAGTTTTTGTGTATTATTTCGAACTACCTCCAAACACTGATTGCTATTAAGCCCAAGTATAAATCCAAGGTTAATAACATCATGCACATCTCTGCATTGATTATAATTCTCAGCTCCACTTGTAACTATGATATTTTTTGATTTCCCAACAGCATGATAAGTGTGAGCAGTGCTTATAATATTCTTCCTGGCTGTAGAGTCCCTAATTGCTGCTGAATACATGAGTTCGAAAAATATACCACGTTCAATAGCTTGCCTGTACAATTTTCGACTCACTTTAAAAGGAATCCTGCTATGAGGGTCAAATGTGATTATGTCTATGTCTAGTGTCCCACAAGCATACTGGAAAGCTTGTAAAGTCTTCGGTAAGACGGCTATAATATCGTATTTTTTTAAGTTTTCCGAATGATTAAGCTTTGGTGAAATACTGGAGTCAGAAAATTCTATCGTCACTCTTTGTAAAATATTAAGCTTGCAATTTTTTTTAATATCTTCCGGTATGTCAACGGGCGCAGGTATATAATCCTTTTTCTCCTTTGGGTCATTTTTTTTCTTTTTCTTTTTAGGCTCATCGCTTACTTCCACGACAAAAGTGTTTATAGCTACAGTGTTGAAGTTAAGATTTCTAATAAGATGCAATGAGCTAAGGTCGTAAGATTTTTCAATGAGAAGGTCACAAAATCCCCAGTTTTGTTTAACACTTAGCATTTTGACTCTACACAGCGTATAGCAGAGGTTATAGAGTGCAAGTTACGATATAGATGGCAATGCTAGAATTAAATAGTCTACATGACCAATATACACTTAAACATTAATAAAAGATACTCATAACTATATCTTTATGCATAAAAAGCGCAAAAAAAGAATTCCACAATTACAATACATAAACTAGCTTGATTATTTATTTTAATTTTATTAACTTGACTTTGACAATCACAATTCATAAACAAATAAATTTACCTGGAACATTATATTTGACAAAAGCAGTAGAGTTCAGAAACTAAAGAAAAGTCGGCAAAATCGATTCTAGCAATGTGCTATCGATTTATATATTAAATAGTTACCATTATAAGCCGAGCAATAAATCCTATCCGTAAAAAATATGTATGCATGAAGCATGCTTTTAGCATAGCATAGCATTTTTTAGCACTTTTATAATAGCGAAAACTGTGAACCCTATATTTTATTTTTTTAAGATTTATACATTTTTTCAGTCTACTGTTTAGAATTGCAATGTAATTTTAAAATCTATTTTTTGAAACTTCATGTTACATTCATACCATACGAAGCATACTATATATGGTATACCATACGAAGAAATAATAATTTTGATCAACAAAAGGTTATAAAAACTTTTTGTAATCTACCTAATTAAAAGTAACATGCCAAAAGTTTTCGAAATTGTTATATGACTATAACGTCACTAATCAAATTCAAAGAATAATTAGTTTATTCAATTTAAAATTACTTTATGTTGTTAAAGATAAAATAAAAGCAGTATTGTTATGGGTATTCGTATTGTGATTGCTGGAGAGTCGCAGTGTAATTTATTTGCAGAGATTTGTTTGGTTGCTGATTATTTGTCACAAAGCTTGCCAGAATTTTGTTACGAGCGTATTGAAAAGCCAGTGATGGAATGGAAGGTAGAATGTCTTAAACTTAAATAGTTTTTCTTAATGACATTGCTCATTATTATTAGGCATTTTGTATTTATTATTTAGAGTACGGCATCATACTTTTTGTGTTAACTGAACTGATGTGGTAATAATTCGCATACTTATATTATTATTATTCTTAACATTGAAATTAGTTAACAAAAATGTAAAATTTTAGCCTTGGCTATTTAAAATTAATCAAAAAAACAAATGGCATCATATTGGATCACCTATTGTTTGGAAAGAGATGCTGATGAGTGGAAGTAAACCAACTTATATCGGAGGTGCAGCTGAGTTTTTAGAATACGCACATTCTTATTATCAATTTGATACTTTTCTTTCACCAAAGAGATTTGAACACTTAGTAGACTATTTTGGTCAGTTCCAAAAGAACGTCAAACAAGAAGCTCAAACAGAAGCCAGGTTAAATAATTTGAATTCCTCGGAAACGTTAGAGAAAACTAATTTCACTGTAGCCATATCTGGTGCAGGAAATCCATTGGCTATGTTTGTAATTTCTGGTCTTTTGGAGACATTTGGCGAGAAGACTATTTCTAAAATATATATATACGATGAACAATGCTCACAAAGTTTATTAGATTTTATAGAGTACGAATGTAATTATATCCCATCAGATTATTCAGGGAAAATTGTCAAATATGTTGACAAAATCGGAATCGCCCTTACTAATACTGATCTTTTAATTATATTGAATTACGTACCATTTAGGTAAGTTGAGACAGTTATTTATGATAGAGTTTATTTTAATTTTTCCATCCAAATGGTCTTTATAATTGTATTGTGACTAATCAAAAAAGTGTTTTAGATCAACTTACTCAATAGGAGAATGGCTACATAAAAATAAGAAAGTAATGGAAAACATGGCATTAAAAATAAATGCTACAGCGTCACATAAAATGTGTGTCGTTCTACCAAATTTGGGACCTGCATGTTATAACGCAACCATTCTTATGAATTTCATTACTAAAATTAACAAAAAAAATATAGTCGTTGCAACATCGGATATAGGATTAGATATACTACCAATTGTTGCCGAAATAGCCGAAGTTCCTTTAAGAAATATATTTTGTCCGCCAGTATGGGGTTTTATTGGCATAAATCACTTGGCTGATGTTCTCACTACATATCATAAGTACTATAGTTTTAACCCCAATGATAGATATACAAAAGTTAAGAATTCAACTCTTTGTATAGGGACTCTTACGCCAGAAATGCGAACTTTGGAATATTTGATGTTTTTTGATGAAACTTTGTGGAAAAAAGTTGCCGACAGAAATGTGAGTATAGTTTTACTCTCAACTAAATAATTACATTACTTTTATATCAGAAATGAGTTTATACTCACAGTTTTGAATAAGTTTACTTCAGTTCCAAGACTTATCATTATAAGTGTTACGTCATTCCGTGACTCTATTTAGATATTAAAGGAGAACAAGCATGTGCGCTCATACTGCCAAAAACTAATTAACTCTTTCTACTTACGAAGATTTGATTGATTCTGTATTAAATTATTTCATATTAAATAGCTTATAAATTATTGTTCTAGCATCATAAACAAATGGCCGAAAGGAGAATCTTCATAAACAAGGCGGTAGCTGTTTTGGATCTGGTCAAATTATGGCTTCTAGATCCAAATCCTAATTATATTGTAAATTTAGGCACACAGTGCGATGGTAAATAGAAATATTATATATATATATTTTTTATAAATATTTTAATTAAAAATATTTTATAGGATCGTTCGGACTGAATTTTAAAGGCTGCTTTTCTCAACCTGCTCATTTGGTTGATGGAGAATGGAAGCCAGCAAGTTGTTATTTGTTACCTAAAGATCCACAAATGAAGATTTCATATTTAGAACAAATGGCTGAAACTGTTATGAAATTTGCTAAGACCGATTTACCACAACTTATTCCATATACTCCTTGTGTTTGTAAAAGGAATCAAAAAATAAAAAAAGTACGGTAAGTAAAACTGATTCTTGCAACTCTGTTAGATTGTATCTTATAATAGAAATAAGAATAGAATAGTATTTTTTAGAAATAGAAGAGTAAATGATACATTTAAATAGTTCTTATAAGTTTTAAGCTTATACTCATTTTAAAATAGTGTTATCGATTTGAATCGAGTCGATTATTTTCCGAACGTAACATGCAAACGCTATATATAGTTGGACGTCACTAATGTTTAGACGGCTGCGAGACGTCGTGAGGGATGTAGATAGTGAATGTATCTATTCCGAGTTCAGCGGTGAAATGTTATGACGTGCAGAGACTGCCTTTGTTTCAATAACGTTCGAATAGTTTTGAAAAAGACCTTAGTTTACATAATGTAACAGCATCGTGATATACAATAAATAATGAATTCGAATATGATTTTTTCCAAAGTATGATTGTGCCACGAGGAATTAGCATAGTAAGGTGTTCACTTTGGTTAAGTTCTGTGAATGTTGTGTCAATAATGAGATAGTGGAGTGTTTGTGATGCGGCTGTGGGACATGTGGGGTGTGCTGTGGACCTTCGAGACCCTGGTACAACTAGCAGGGGTAGTGTCAACGCCGTTGGAGCCCGCGCCACTGTCTTTACGAGGTGAGAAGGGACCTCTGGCCTCCTACGCGCTTTTTTGCCATTGGTATTGCATGAGCTTTAATAACATGTGAAAAAAGTTACTTCCACTTTAGAAATATGTTGTGTAATGTGGAAAATATTTATTGCCTTGGTTTTGTGTTTTTTTATGTGAAAAATTAGTATAAAAGTTAGTTTCTTGTTTTTGTACATTTAAAGGGTTAAAATTAATTGATTAATTTTTGTAATATATATTTGAAATAAAAGATGCATTTCGATTTAAAAAAAACAGTTTTGTTTCTATGCCTTACATATGTTTCCTTCCATTAATTATATATCTTTTAAGTTGTGTTTTGTATTGAGCTTGTAACTAAATAAATGTAATGTGTAAGTCATAGATATATTAACTAATACAGTTATATGAAATCATTCTATCCAAATTATAGTATATACTCTAATTAAAGTATTCTGTAGCTTGTTTTAAGATTTTATTTTATATGATTTACTCATAAAATGGTTGACAAAGCTACCTTTACCTTTTGTACCTGTACCTTTTTTAAAATCCTTATACCCTAACTTAATATAAAAATCTTTTAAATAATCTCTGTTGATTTTGTTGAATAAAGTTCATTTTATTTATAAATTTATTTATTTGATCTTTAATTTCAGAAAAATCAATGTAAAAATATCTAAAAGAATTTTATGAAATAGGTTCCTGAAAATGGCATATAAAATACAAATCATTATAGGTGTCTTCTTTCATTCATTTTTATTTTGCTTCCCATCTAAACAAATGATTAGTGAAAATCAATATAATAGACAAACATTAATTAATAGACAGTTACAGATATGTATGTTTGTGCATCATTGTTCAAAATAAAATTTACAAAAATATTTTTATATAATGTAACTAAATTTCTTTTGCATGTCAATGCTAGCAAGCTCCAAGCTGGTGTTATGAAGCTTTAAGACTTGTTGTTAGAAGTAAAAGTTTCTGCATGATTTTAAACATAATTGGAAGCAAATCTGGATAATATAAAATATGAGTTTCTGGTTCTATATTTTTCATAATAAAATTAAAGTTGTTTTATTTTTGGATATTCATAATAGTTACATACATTTAGAAATATACAAATAGTTACGTACAATTGAGGATGAAATGCATTGTTTAATACTTTTGATTTCAAATTACCTAGACAAATTAAAATTAATTTTGTATATTTTATAATTTATGATTTATTTAATTCCAATATCTTTACCCATACATGCTTATTCTGATATTGCATTTGAATGCTGTGATTTTTAACTACACTACCGGTTTGCCTCTTTGGTATTGGTATGAAGCTGGTAGCTTATATTACTTTCGAGCCATTGAGTTATCTCAAATAAAACAAATACTACACACATGATTGCTGAAGATATGGATAATATTTTAAATTTTGATACAGCTTTTAGTGGTCAAGTCTATAATTTTTTGAGTAAAAAAATGAAAAAGTATATTTTACAAACAATTTTTAAAATGTTAATCTGTTTGCCAAAAACAATTAAAGTTTAAATGCCTTTGATCAAAATCCTGCTAATAGAACCTTATCGGGGGATAGAGGATTATGAAAACTTACTTTATATTTTGGATAATAAATAATATTAGAAATATCATTGTATTCAACTACACATATGTAATATTCTTAAACTCCATTTGAATATCCTACTGATATTATACATGTGAAAGTTTGTGAGTATGGGTGTATGATTGTTACTCTTTCATGGTGAATCTGCTGAACCAATATCAATGAAATTTGGCACAATTATTCCTTATATACCGGAATAGCATATAGGGTATAGAAATCCTGTTAATTCTACAGGAATAGGATGACATTGGAAAGCGCCGTCTATTATCCACTTATCGCACGAGAACAGTCCACGCGAATGAAGTCGCGGGAAAAAGCTAGTTATAAATATGAAAGTATGTCTGTCTGTTACACTTTCACGGTTAATTTGCTAGACCAATATTGATAAAAATTAGCCCAATTAAAAGCTTATTCAATGGGTAACATACATGGTTAAAAATTACATTTTTCTAGCAGTTAAGTTGGCGCGAACGTAGTCAAGGCTTTCACTAGTATCTTTAGTGTTTCCAATATTGTAAGATATAAATTGAGAAATGCTTGTAAGACTAAAATTTATTATCAAATTACGGCAGTAGAACAGTGATTGATAAATTTAGTTAATCATTTACTGGTCCAAGGATAGGCAATCAATTATATGTTACTTACCAAAGGTCGACCGCAAATCCGGACAAATTGTTCCGAGAAACGATAATCTGGAAGCTATTCGCCAAGTCAAGGGATCGAGGAATTCATCCTTAAGGCAATGGCGTATTTCTCTTTACCAACTGTACCAATTTTCTTTTAATCCAACTACATAGGATTTTAGGATTGAATTGTATTTTCGTGGGCTAATTTATTTTGGTCGTAAATTTAAATTATTCTATATTCAAGTTAGGGTTTATAAGCACATACGAATCGTCGAATAATGAAGCCACCACTGGTTCGGAAAGGTGATCTTTCCGAGAAAGACCAGCAATATACTCTGCGGTCCCCATTTCCAAAAATAAGTTTTTTTTGTTGTTATCCAAGAAATCAATTAAATCTTACAATCTTATTAACTGTGTAACGGCCTCCGTTTTTGAAGAGAAATTAGACCCACTACGCTGCTCTAATGCGGATTAGTAGGTTACACATATCCCCAGAATTCTCTAGAGACATGCAGGTTTCCGCGATGTTTTCCTTCACCGAAAAGCGTGTGATGCAATGCATATATCAATTAATCACATAAGTTTAAAAATAATAATAAGTGCATGCCCAGGGGAACCGCGACCCTTCCAAACAGTCGCAATGTCTCACCGGTGCGCTATCAAGACTAAATTTACTGTGAAGTAACTTGCAACTTAAATTGAAGCTTTCTTGTCATTTACATAGACTGCAATAGTAAATACGTTATGTTTATACGTGTCTTTAATTGCTTATATATGATATTATTAATATATGATTTTATCTTAGAATAATATATGGTGGTAAGATTGTTTTTAAATAATATCATTCTCCTGCCTTTACCCCACTCTAAGCGGGGTCGGACCATATATTAACATGTATAAATCATAAACATGGTGTAACATGATTTTTACGACCAGCCGCTGACTCGACGTCAACTTACCTTAGTGGCCTTTTACGAAACCTCTATAAGAGATAAGGGTGGTATATTCTACTCAGTCGGACACCTCACGGCGTATACACTCGCCTTAGTCGCTTTTTAAGACACCTCGATTAGACATTAGGGTGGTCCATTCTACTCAGCTGGATACCACACCGCAGTGTTTTTAAAATAATAATATAAGGTAAAGATTAAGTTTTAAAGACCGGTTTTATACTGCGGCGGGCATTTGCGATTCCTTTTATGAACATCCGGTTTTACTACTTCGATTGCGTAGGTTTTGAAACTGTCTTAACTAGGATCCGTCGGATTCTAAAATAGTTTTACCGCGGGGCTTATAGTTGGACCAATTCAACTTTGACATTGTTTCTTCTACCCTAATGTAAGACAGGTATTTGAGGTAACAATTAATTAAGTAGCGGCCTCTCCCACTGCTGGGAATAAGATTCTCTCCGTTTTATGAGAGAAGGATTAGAGCTAAGACTTACCACGCTGCTCCAATGCGGATTGGTAGGTTAGATATATCCTCAGAATTCTCTAGTGATATGCAGGTTTCCTCACAATGTTTTCCTTTACCGAAAGGCTTTTGATAAATTGCAATTATCAATTAGACACATAAGTTTTAACAAAAAAACTCATTGGTTTCTGCCTGGTTTTAAACCCGTGCTCTCTTCGAAAGAGTCGCACGGTGTTACCACTGGGCTATCACAGCTTAAAGTAAAAGTGACCCATAACTTAGATGAATTAGAAAAAGTATCGTTTTTTAAATATTGCGTATAGCGATGTCATAAATGGCATTGAAATAAGGATTACAATGTATCTAACTTAATAACGCCTAATATTGAATTCAGTCTCTTTTATACTAAGCGTGTGATATACGAGGTGTATTCAAAAAGTATCGCGAATTTTGAATTTTCGCGAGTTACATATATTCCAATTTCGATTTTTTTGTGGCGTTATGTTGGTACATATGTCTCTCACTTATGCTGACAAGTTGGGCCATTTTGAATGTTCGGTTAATTGTTGACAGCTGCTTTGCTTGCACGTGTTTTGGTTCGTCTTCGATTTTTACCCATTCAAAAAATGGAACAAGGAACCTGTATCGATTTTTGTGTGAAAAACGAAATTAAGTGCGCGGATGCATTCCGAGTGTGGACTGTGGCATATGGAGAAGCTACTTTGGACAAAAGCAACGTTTATCGGTGGTACAAAATGTTTTTAAAAGGCCGAGAAGATGTGAATGACGAAGAGCGTGCCGGACGCCCGAGCACTTCAACAACAGACGAAAAAATTGATGAATTGAAGAAAATGGTATTGGCCAATCTTCGAATCATCGATAGAGAAATTGCCGAGGACCTAGGCATATTGATGCCTCGTGCCATTCGATTTTAATCGATAATTTGTGGAAAAACAAAAATTGGCTTTTGCACCTCGATAACGCCCCTGTTCACACATCGCTGCTTGTACGCGACTTCTTGGCCAAAAACAACAGACCAATGATACCGCAGCCACCGTATTCCCCAGATCTGGCCCCCTGTGACTTTTTCTTGTTCCCGAAACTGAAGAGGCCCATGAAAGGACGACACTACGCCACGACTGACGAGATAAAGACGGCATCGAAGGAGGAGCTCAACAAGATCCAAAAAAATGATTTTTTGAAGTGCTTCGAAGATTTGTAAAAACGTTGGCACAAGTGTATAATATCCCAGAGGGATTACTTTGAAGGGGACAAAATAGATATTAACGAATAAATAAATAATTTTTGAAAATACACAAAATTCGCGATACTTTTTGAACACACCTCGTATACACTTACATTCGAAGAACCAACAAATTTGTTACAACATGTTTCAAATACAGCCTCCTTCAAATAGTAAGGTCACTAATATATAAAAACATTGTCGCCGTCTATATGTGACAAGTTGTTGAAAAATAACAAATGGGTTGACTTTTGAGAAAATTGTTTATTGAATACTAGCTTTTAGCCGCAACTTCGTTCGCGGGGATTGTTGCCGCGAACGCTATTATCAATATATCGAGGTTGATAATAGATGACGCTTTTTAATGTCATCATAGTCCTTCTACTTCTTCATCTTTCTTCTTCTTTAATATATTTTTTATATAAGCTATATATCTTACCCTAGTTTATAAGGAATAATTTTGCCAAATTTCATCGATATTGGTTCAGCGGATTCGTCGTGAAAGAGTAACAAACATACATCCATACTTACAAACTTTCGCATTTATAATATAATTAAGGATAGTAGGGTAGGATAATAAAAAGTGTAAAGAATAAATATCGTTGTAATAAATTGGTTTTAGAAAATGTTGGCCGGAATCGAACCCAGGATCCGTTGAGATGAAGGTATGTTCATACGTGCCAACAGGCTAGTGGATGATAACAGTCCGTTAGTAAACATTAAGTACTCGTATTCTGTAGTGGATTGTATGTGCGCGGCATTGCGATCATCGCGGGCCCATCAGTTGCATAGTAAGTGCGTTCCGTCCAAGTAACGGTACTGCGCGCTGGGAGCCCGACAGCCTCCTACAGTCTATATCAGAGGTTCGCCAATACAGCTACATTGACCGGTCATTTGCATCTGCCCAATTTCGCTCTTAGTACTGCACGAACGGGGTATAAATAAAATCAGCAACCGCGAATCATAATTCGAATATGACACGTGATATGTCCGTTATCTAGAATCTATATATTCATGATTTTGAAAAGATCTTTGACTGCTGTTAGTAAGAGTGCAATCATAGAGTTATTTTACTAGTGTACGGAAGCCATAAGCAGGTCTGTACGATTGTCACAATAAGTAATGAGATCTGATTGTGATTAAATAAAGTAAAGGACGAGTTTTAAGCACAATAAAACTCGTCCAGTAAGGGTGGATATTTGGTTACACCAGCGGGTAGGTAATCGCTTGCGAAGTCTTTTTCCCTCCACCTTGATCACAACAACCAACTTGTACTTCTTTTGGTAGCAGATGGTAGATAGCCGAGTCCGTATGCGTATGCGTATCCGTATACCTATACCAAATACACGCAGGCTTATGTAACTTGCACGTACTTAAATCTACTACACTGAATTATCACTGCGAATATTCATTAAGACTACACCGTGTGGTATCCGGTTGAATAGAATAGTACCACCTTCATTTCTTACCGAGGTATCGTAAAATACGACAGAAGTAAGTTGACCTCAGGCAGGCGGCTGGTCGTAAAAACGCAGCCAAATCATGTGACAGCATGTTTATAGCATGTTGTGTCGACCCCACTTAGAGTGGGATAAGGGCAGGAAGATGATGAATATTCATTAAGACTATATCCATAATCCTTTCGGCCCGTAGCCGAGGTGCCATCAATCTCAGATCTCTACAATAAAATTCCAAAGTGAAACATCATCCGAGAAGCATAACTATAAAGTAATGTCATGACTTCAATACAAATCATTTCTCCTAAACTGGGTTGAAATGACCCATATAGTTTTAGCGAAATCAATAAAAGTGACGCGTTGCGTTAATTCGGAGACTGGGAGTATTTGATCTGTTCTGTGATCGGTGATAACGATCTGTTTGTTAAAATATCACGAAACTATATACATAAAATAATAATAGAGGTAGGCCGTTCGCGCAGCCATAAAGTTATTCAAAAGTAATAGTAAAATATAAACCGCTATAAAGAATGTCTATTTTAACATTTCAACCTATTTCTAGTCCAAAAATTTGTTTTATGAGCTGTGCCACTATTGCAGCCCATAATGTTTGTTGTTGTTGTTTGTTGTGTTGTAATTACGTGTAACCATTTTACTTGTTGCATAAAATTTACACCGGTGGTGAAATTGTAGGGCCCAGATGGTGTTGTTTAAAAGATTTTGAGTCAATTCTGTCGTGCGTTCGTGTTCGAGACCATGACTGATAGTCACAATGCCCCTATCGATGCAGATACTTTTTAATTGAAGGTTATTATTGAGTGAACGCGGCCCCTCGCGTTTCATGTAATTGAATCATAATAGTCAAGTGGGGAGTTGCGAACCGCGATTCCTGTTTACAATTCGCGCGTTCGAACTGGTTTGTAAGGGCAATGGCGGAGGTCTATATGCTAAACGACTAGGTTTCGCTACTGACTAATTGTTGCTGGAAGCTAATTGTCAGTTCAAGAGTAATTCTTATATTATTTTGCTATAATGAATCATGTGTATCGGATAAATTATGTTTATTGCGGAAATCCGTATTCAAAAAGTAATTATCACTTTTTTATACCTAATGATTTCCCGTAAAGTATCACCCAATTTTATAAATTACATACTAATCTTTATTTATCTCTAGATCCTATAAATTCTCATAATTTAAATAGTTTGTATATGCAAATATTTGTAAAAATGAAATTACTAATCAGTCAAGCTATCTAATTTGCTCATAAAATTGTCAAATCGAGTTTATCCACAGATTCTATTACCAAATTAGAAAGCTGGCATCCTATATAGTGTATTATTATCTATGCTGGCATCCATATAAAAGAACGGCGACATGTAGAATCGTTTTGGCAAATTTCAAATTAATTATAGCCCGATGACTTGATATCTTGACAATTAAAAGTGATAATCTGAAATGCCACTTGGAAATAATTTCTTTCTATACCACGTATGCGCGTGACAATGATATAAACTATCATCAAAAAACTTAGACTCCAGTGACTACGTTAAAAAAAATAGCATAATACACAAATCGGTTGAGCCTAAAATATCTTATGTTTAGACAATTCGGTCAAGATCTTAACATTTTATTTAGTCAAGACATGAGATAAATCGATGTAGACAATAAATCCTAATATCATATTCAGTTACAGGTGACTAAAGTAAGTCGACCCGCCGTGTGGTATTTGGCTGAGTAGAATAGACCAACCTCATTTCTTACCGAGGTGTTCTAAAATACGACTAAGGTAAGTTGACGTCAGGCAGGCGGCCGGTCGTAAAAACGCAGCCAAATCATGTGACAGCATGTTTATAGCATATTGTGCCGACCCCTCTTAGAGTGGGATAAGGGCAGGAGGATAATAATCATATTTAGTTAAGGCATTAAACAAATAGAACGTTAAACACAATTTAATATTTAGTTTAGGAATGTTATTTTATTGCGTTCAGAAATTTTTATTTAAGTGAGTAATTAATTGGTGGATTCGGAAAAACTATTATAATCGATCAAAAGTATATAATAAAACGTGTTTAACTATTTCTGTGTAATCTAAGCGCGTATATGCATTTAATCTTAACGCTTAGTGGGTTTAAAAGCGTCTCGGTAGGGCTTAAAAGCGATTTAAAATTCTTTTTTTCAGGTCAACTGACTGCGGGGCCTTGTTAAGCGTATTATCCGCCACTCTGCTCTAGAACACTAGATACATTGCCCTCATCCTGTATGGTTGACTGATTACCTGCTATTTCTACGGCCTTTTAGAACTTTTTCTGTTTTATTTAAAATTATATATGTAACTAGCGTTTGCTTTTTTCGTTTCTGAATATAAATACGGCCATAATTATTTTAATATTATGCGAATAAAGACATAGATACAGATATATGACTAGGGAGAAGACAAAAAATAGATGGATGGATCGTGTAAAGAAAATGCCATGTGGTATCCAGCGGAGTAGAATAGACCACCCTCATTTTTTACCAAGGTGTCGTAAAAAGCGATTAAAATAAGTCAACCCGCTGTGTGGTATCCGGTTGAGTAGAATAGACTATCCCCTTTCTTACCTAGGTGTCGTAAAAGATGACTAAGGTAAGTTGACCCACGTGTGGTATCCGGTTGAGTAGAATATACCACCCTCTTTCTTATTGAAGTGTTGTAAATACGACTAAGGTAAGTTGACGTCAGGCAGGCAGCCGGTTTTAGAATACGTAGCCAAATCATGGGACAACATATTTATGACGTTTTTTTTTTTTTATTATACCGGAAAAAACCCCTTATGGGTACCGCCGCCCGACGGGGACAGGCGGCGGTTATGTCGGACTCGCACCGACTAAAACGACCTGTGTGCTCCACCACGCTGCCAATGGCAAGGACAGGGTATCATTGTACATTTTGCCCCCATCCCGCCGACAGCTCTGATCCCAGAGAATAAACACCTCCAGGTAGGGGCCCCTCGAAAGAGAAACCCCCCTCCGCTAACCGGTGCATCGGGAGCACCAGATGCACCGACCGCCTCGGGGACCTGTAAGCCAGGTGGCCGATGTACCCCGTTCGGAACATCCGAAGGTCCCCAGTTAGGGCGGCAGACGATGGGCTTGGGCGAGTCACTAACACCTGGACTCACCAGCAGCAGATTGGATCCAGAACAACAGTTCGTGGAACCGCTCCGCCGCCTCCCTCCGCCCCCCTCCGCAGAGCTAAAGGAGGCCATCGCTGCCCACGATCGCTCCCTGCCCACCGTGTTTGCTATGTCACGGTCGACAGGGAGAGATCGCGCCCCAAGTAGGGGCCCCAACGCCTTGGTGGGCGTTTCCGCCCCCACCGGGTAATTTTTTATAGAGGTTTTCTTCCTCGCAACCCGAAGGTCCCCGTTCCCATTGCTGGGCTTCCGGGTTTCGCCGACGGTGGCCGTAACCATGTCCAGCCAGACTTAGAGTAAGCCCAACTGGACCCGTCGCTCATTAGGGACTTCACCCCAACCCCCCCGAAGTCCCCGGCCCGTCCAGATTGCCCTCTGCTAATCAGAGGGACAACTGGATTGGCCACCCCTCAGTGGTCCGTTCGCCAAGACTAAGCTTGCCCAGGGTGCGCCACGAGGAGGCCGACCACTTTGGCACCCCATTTATGACGTTGTGCCGACCCCACTTGAAGTGGGATAAGGGCAGGAGGATGATGATAATAATGGAATGTTAAAAGAATGATATGCATATATCAAAAGTGACGCCAAAGTTGGCGAATGATAGAGGAGAATGAATGAAGAGGACATTTTGTGCTGACTCTACTTAATAGTACGAAAATGTTGATGTTGATGTGAATAAAAACAAAATATTTTAAATATATTAAATAAATTAACTTTAAAAGCGGATTATACGATGAGGTTTACGGTCTACTTAATTTGTCTCGAAGTAAAAACGTTTGAGTAATTAGACAGTACAAATACAAATAATAAATAATCTTAAGAGACTTGCCGCAAAATGCAAAAATATTCTTCACCTTTTATTCATGTAATCCAATTTAAGAAACATTAAACATTTAATTATGTACACGAAAAATTGTTACCTGTTCATCAGTGAGTTTTATCAGTTCCGTTGCGTATCTAATTATATTTCAAAGCAGGAATCTTGCAAACACAATATAAATCATGATAAAGATAAGGAAATACAACTGTATATTTAATTTTAAGCAGTATTTATACGAAGTAAACTTAAATTAATTACAAATCAAAGTTTAGCAAGTCTGTCTTATAGTAAAAATATCGTTTAACTATTCGTTTAAGACCAAGGCATCTCATTTTCAAATGCAGTTCATTAATATATACATATTATTAAACAAAGTCCTCAAAATCTGCCTGCCTCTGTGATCAGTTTTGACCAAATCCACTAAACGGATTCTTGTACGGTTTTAACATTTTTATTACAATTTTTAAAGAAGGTTTATATTATTAGAACATTCTCCGCAATAGCTGAACTGACTTTGATGGGACATTCAGATAGAGTCTCCTCTATATTCCAGTTAAAGTTCCATAGACAACCTCTTGTCGAGCAACCTATAGGGCACGAGGTTTAGAGTTACGTGGGAAAAACTGATCCACAACATAGCTAGATCAAACTAAACAAAACACATTTCAAGTCAGAAAAACATTTAGGTCGATAAAGGGTTAATGTTTTGTATAAGTGTGCATATTTTACCTTTCCACACTTGACTGAACATAATATATGTGAACTATAAAATTAAAATGCAAGAACGTCGACAAGAAAGCCTAGCGTACACATATAGGGCATGCATAAATCTATTGCGGTAAACTTGCCAGTGTTTTGTCATGAAGCTTTTTACTAAGAAGCGTTAAATGATGTTTACAGAAACGATTTATGAACAAGAAATACCGCGATTACCGCTTTAAATTACTATAAAACTGTGCATTTGTTAAAATTATAATCATGAATGTATTTGATTATTTAATTAAGCTAATCAGATTTATTTTACTTTGAAATTATCATGTATTGGCTTCACTCACCTTTTTGTTAGTTTATTTTACATTATCTTTTAAAGATGTGTGGTCGTCGATGTTATTACTTTTTTGAACATGAGGAAAACCTACATGGGTACTGCTATCCGCGGGGTTCTAAGGGGTAATAATCTTACCGGCTAAAACTTCATGGTGTTGTTGAAGAGGGCACAGCAATAATGAACACAGCACGTCTATACTCCCGTCAGCAGCTTACTTAGCTTGTGTAAACCCTTGCACCGCAAACGACGCATTGGAAACACTTATATATCGGCCACCTCAAGAAACCTTTCTCCAGCTAACACGCTGAATCACGGATATTCGACTCCCGGAGGTCCACGTCAGGGTGGTAATGGACAGTCCTGGACACGCCGTCTTTAACCTGTTCTCCAGTACCTTGCATTTTTGGTGTTAAATTTGTTTGTGTTAAGTTTGTATAGATATATCAGTGCCTTGGATATAAGAAACTAAACGTTAATATTTTGCCCACGTACCTTAGTCATATCGACATTGTTATTAATTTGATTAGAATTGGTAGTAATTATTTTGTGATCGATACCCAACCAATCGCAATATAATTCCTTGCAGGAAACATTTCCTTTATTGGAAAAAATATCGTATAAGGTTCAGAAGATCTGAAATCAAATAAACGTGATCGCAGTAAAAGAAATAAGTACTCAACTTGTTTGATGTCGCTCGGCTTTGTTCCTTATAACGAGCTCCATCGCTAAAGCGACTGTTAGCGTTCGCTGTAAGTTGGAGATGACTTTTCACTTCACGTTAAAGGTTTTCAGGTACGGCGTCAGCACTTAAAGCTCGAGAAAAACTTTAAACTTTAAGTGTTTCGTTTTGTACTGCAATTGACTTGTGTTAAGCTTAGACAATATAACTAAATGGGGCCGAATCTTAGGGCGGGCATCAATAAAATTTCTACCAAATGTGACTAATTCATATTTATAATTCACCACACCCATTTCGATAATGGTGAATATAGTAAGGAAGCCTCATATCACAGAAAAATTATTGGGTTTATATATCACCTATATCTTTAATATTTAAATAAGAATCTATGTATATGTATATATCTTCGGAATCTCGGAAACGGCTCCAACGATTTTTCTGAAATTCAGCATGTAAGGGGGTTTTCGTGGAGAAAAATCGATCTAGATGATTTTTATTTAAAAAAATGTCGTTTTATCCTTGTTTTCGGATTATAATTTTTTTTTAAAATTTACGTTGAATACAATCTCAATTTTTTCCGCTGTCAAAAGTAGTCATGGTGGTTCAGTTGGGGAACGGGCGGTCTAGAGTGGTGAATTTACCGAGGATCGAGCCCCACCTGCCCTATTACTTTTTAATTTTTCTTTACAATATTTTTCAACTTTTTTTTACATCATTTTAAAAATTACCGAGCAAGGCTCGGTCACCCAGGTACTTATTATTATTTATGTAAATTATTTTATAGTATCAGTAAATATTTAGAACTTAATTATTTTGTACACGTCCACCGCTGATATTTTTAATTAAATCCTCTGCCCTAAGGTTGTCTGGCAGAAATTGTTTTTAGGGATAAGGCCGCCTATTGTACTAATACTTCATTTGCTATCTGTGGTTATGATGTATTATCTGTGGCTACCCCACAGAGGAACACTTAAAATTTTGTACACTGGTAAAGAAACACCTAAATTTGGGTCACAGCTAAGCTTAAGCTAGGTTGGGAACATGTTTTCCGCCATGGGAACGCTACCATATTTATACTTCATGCTGGGCATCTTATATAACGCGAAGGTCGTAATATTATATAATATGTAATAATTAAGTTTAACTGGCTAAAAGTGTTATGGACGGTCTACTACTGTTGTACAATGTGATTACTTTATACGTATAGTTGCACTTTTTCAGCTTCATTATTAATGCCATCAGTTTCCTTGGTTACGTAAATTGTGAGTATACACGGTTATGTCGGGATTACTCGGTAAACTGATTAAGTTCCCTATCTCGCCGACAACTGTAACTGATTCAGACTATGTTTTTACGTTCTTAGGTTAAATTTAATAACTAACATTTTACTATTCACGATAGTTTATATTTGAAGTTACGACATTTTTATATGTTACTAGTAATATCCCGCGGTTTCACCCGCGTACATACCGATCTAATGGCAGTCGAAAGTCTACTAAGTCGGACTATAGATTTATTTTTGTTAAATATATTCTCGATAAATTCAAAATGCAACTAAATGTTTTTTATGCGGTTTTCTCTCATAAAGTCGTAAAGGAGGAAGGTTTTGTGTATAATTTGTTAAAGTTTTGAGTATTTTTTTTGTAATATGCAAATAATTGCCTTTTTCTTTCCTCTTGCTCTTATCCCACTATAAGTGGCCATGACAACATGATTAAAAAATGTTGTCATGTGATTTGGCTTCGTATTTTACTGCCGGCCGCCTGCCCGACTTCAGATTACCTTAGTCGTATTTTACAACATCTCTGTAACAAATAAGGGTGATCTATTCTACTCAGCCGGATAACACACGGTTGTATATAATGTGATAAACATACAGACTTTGCATATATTTTTATATAAGGATTTATAATTATTAGCCAAGTTGCTCTAGATCAAACGACTGCGTAATATATTTTAATAAGATACGAAACGCTCTATCATAAATTATATATTGTTCAACTAAATGAAGCCAATAATGCCTGAGAGTTAATTGGTATACGGCTGAGTAGAATAGGACCACCCTCATTTCTTAGGGAGGTGTCGTAAAATACGACAGATTTCGTAAAATACGTAGCCAAATCATGTGACAGCATGTTTATGAAATGTTGTGCCGACCCCACTTAGAGTGGGATAAGGGCAGGAAGATGAATGCCTGAGAGCTAATATAATAGGGCTTAAAAATGGCAACGTTTTGGGTAATATCGACATATCTGACAAATATGAATCCCTATTACGATGGCGTATTTTCAGCTAATGGAATATTGGTTCATTAATGTAACAATACGATATACTATTCCCTTGTTGGTTACGGATTCTTATTATTGAAAGAAGTATGTTTAGCTTTGGCTATCACGTTGCTAGCGAGTGGAGAAGCTAGGCGGTCCTTATATAACACAAATTCTCTCGGGTATGCAGGTTTATGGGGAAAAATATATTTGCGAAGCAGAAAAATAGCTTTTAATATCTCCAATTTTCATCAGTATTAGTCCAGCGGATTAGCTGTGAAAGTGACAGATCGACAAAAATACAAAAAGAGATGTTTGCATTTATAATATAACTTTGCTTGGCTTAGGACTTGCTTATATATAAAATGGAATTGGCAAAGAAGTTAGAAATAGAAATTATTTTGATGCATGTGATCATACCAAATCAACCAAACATAACATGTTGCCTAGAACTGATGGAAATTGGTCTCAAGAAGAAAAGAACAACGAAAAGTTAATAGACACACCGATAAGTGGTGAAATATCAAAAAGAACATATCATCTATCGTCACAAGATTGTAGACTTAGTAATCTGTTGATATGTCTCGGTTGAAATAAACGAACTTGTGGCATGTATCTGGGGAGTTTACTGGTACTGCATAAAAGCCTATTTTAAGATAAAAAGTTAAAATTATATTGTGGGTAATAGATTTGTTCTCGCCGTTGTTAATATGCAACACTCATTATATTTTTAAGTGTATGTCAGTACAATCTGATAAAGCAATCACAGCTTTATCTATCTGATGAAGCTGTGGTAGCCCAGAGTTGAGACCGTGCGACTCTTTGAGGGCATCACGAGTTCAAACCCCGGGCAGACACCAATGAGTTTTTCTATTAAAACTTATGTGTCTAATTGATATTTGCAATTTATCACACTCTTTTCGGTATAGGAAAACATCGTGAGGAATCTCTAGAGAATTCTGGGGATATGTGTAACCTACCAATCTGCATTAGAGCAGCGTGGTAGTTCTTAGCTTTAACTCTTCTCTCCTACAATCGGAGAGAGAAAGCCTATGCCCAGTAGTGGGAAAATAACAGGCCCATACTCTACTTTTTTCTACTTTTACTATCTAATATATTATAATAAATTGAATAAATATGTCTATAACGCGAAGTAACGAACGTGTAACTACTTGTGCAAACATCAAGGTTATCATAGTGCCTCTTATAGCAAAAAGACTAATTTCATTGTTGTTGAGCTAAAAACAATATGCTGTAAGTAAATCTTGATAAGGCGTGGGTAAAGCATAATTAGATTACGACATCGGTTCAATGATGGGAATGTTGCGACAGGTTAGGCTGTGAATGTGTGTATGATTGTCGGAAATAATGCCTGATTCACACCGACTCGTTATTCTGGGATAAATATTTTGAAAGAAGCCTTTCAATTTTTTATTGTTCGAAATTTTTGTACTGCTGAAATTGTATCATAATTATAAATGTTCAATATATATAATTACGAAAGTATTTATGTTCCTTATAGACTCTGAATTGAAAAGAATTGACTGAAATTTTTAGACAATATTTAAATTGACCGAGCGTATAATAGTGTAAAGTTTGGTGGCAATCGGAGCATTATTTTAGGATATCGATACGATCTGAGTGTGAAGTGTTTATTGTCAAGAGTGAGTCTCTAAGCAAACTAAGACGTCATTTACCCTGAGAAAAAAAAGTCACCTTCTCTTAAATGGCCAATTTCTTTGAATGTTTGTTTATGGACATTGAAAATATATTAAAATCTTATCAATTTTCAAACCCTTGTTGTGCCGTAAACCATGTTGGAGAACTATAAAAGCGCGTTATTCTTACACGCCATGGGTTTTTATAAAACTTATGTGCATAATCGATTTTTATAATTCAACTTGCTCATTACGAGGAAAACGTGAGAAAGCCATCATTGCCCTTTGGTTCATTGTTTCTTATATATACAGAACATGAATCTCCTTCATTCCTGACAGATATGACCAACTAAAACGATAGATAGCGTGTAAAGCGTTCCGATTCATTTTTTCACACGTAAGGTGTGGAATACACTTCCGACAAGCATATTTCTTTCATAATACGGATATTAGCAAGAAAGTGAACTGAGTAGTCAGAGACACGGATAAGCAAGTAAGCTTTCCATCAAACATCAATTTTTCAATTTCCATCAAACATCGATTTTTTGCTTTCTATCTATTGTTTTTTGTCAAGCATGATTAGGAACCAGAAACGATAGCCTGATTAAAAAACCTTTTTAAAGGTTTCTTATCTAAAAAAAGAGAGACCTTAAAGAGATAGCCACGACGAAATAAAAAAGTCAATAAGTAAGTATGTAAGATAGTGGGCGTGTTATAGGAACTTAAATAAAGTATCCGTTAATTTAGGTTA
The DNA here is from genome assembly GCA_947086495.1 of Morpho achilles. Classification (NCBI taxonomy): domain Eukaryota; kingdom Metazoa; phylum Arthropoda; class Insecta; order Lepidoptera; family Nymphalidae; genus Morpho; species Morpho achilles. The sequence continues at coordinate 4,958,459 of CAMTZB010000009.1, read as the reverse complement.
AAAGAAGATAATATGAAGAATCACTCATTAGCGCAAAAGATTCAGTATTTTGATGTTAGTCTATGGCTATGACAGATAAAAAAAATTTCATAATGTTGAGACGAAGGTGCGACTGTTTTAATTACAGTTTGATGAATTTAATACATCTTTAATTTTAAAGAAACTAGGCACATTGCATCTATTTCTAAGACAATAACAATTCATATAATGTTTTTTAAAAGCACATACAGATGTTCTTAATTCGTATACAATAATTCTAACACCAGCAAATCATTTATCTTATGCTTCTGAATTAACTGGAGAACTTTAAGGAAAAATATACCACATAATTCGTAAATTAGTACCTACAGTAGTTTAAATGTTAATGATATTATCATCTTCCATGACATCAGATATATTATGGAAAAAAAAGTTGTTTTACTTATTTAATCGCGCTAACCTTTGTTCTTTTTCGTTGTTTTAATTTCATTTTTATTTTCCTTATCAAAAAAACAGTTTTATTATTACCTTCCTCCGTTTCAAGTAGTTTTCAAATGTCGTCGTCGAGTCGTAATAGGTGACCAGAAGTCTCTTTTGTTTAGTAATTTTGATAGCCGAGAACTGACCTTTTATTGGACATAACTAATGATGAGGTAGCCATTTATTTCAACTCTATAATTAGAGTCGTGGAACATAATCGTAACAATTATGATGCTCATTTTGAATTTCGTAGTCTTGTAGACTTCTATTAAAGGCATAAGGAATTTTGCACCCAAAGTTAAATTTTTAGCAGTGCGTAATATATTTCATTGAAACATACTCATACCACTAGTGCATGTGATGAAACATGCTTCCTTTGAGTCGTGTATCATGCATCGTGGTGTTGCAAGCCGTATTTGTATCAAAGATTACAATGAAAATTTGTATCAGTATAACCAGATCTATCGGCGAGAGTGGACGTTGTGTTGTACAGACATTCTTGTACAAGCCAAGCCAAGCTGTGTCACGCCAGTTATTATCTAAAGGTGACGGACTAAATTTTTTTCCCATACGCCAAAAATGTATTTGAAATATTGTATTCAAAGTTTGCCCGTTTTAAACCACGGCCAAGAAATACTCCATGCTTATCTTTTTAAATATATTAAGTTAAATATAACCTTTGAAAATACTCACTAATTCACAAACTCATCCACCGCCTGGTATCTGGCTGAGTAAAATAGACCACCCTCATTTCTTACCGAGGTGTCGTAAATACCCAGCCAAAACACGCAACAACATGTTTAAAACATGATGTGCCTATCCCACTTAGACTTGGATAAAGGTAGGAGATTGAGAATAATGACTAACTAATTACTCAATATTAACATACTAATTACTATTAATAATTAATACGCATTTGACCTATAAACGCCTCAAAGAATCATAAAACCTGATCCGGCCTAGACTATTAAGGATTCTTTAATGAATTCTAAGCACCGTTTAATGCATTCAAGAACCGTGGGAGAGGATGCTCGAGTATTCGTTTACTATCTGAAGTCATGGTTTCAGAATTAATACCACCTCTATCTACTAGACTACAGAAATATCCTATTATATCTTTAATATTTAAATGAGTTAATCTTATAAAAAAAAAATCGTTTTATCCTTGTTTTTGGGCATTAAAAATTACTAAAATGTATATTGAATATAAAACACTATTTTTGCCATAAACTGTGAAGTCAGCGTAGCTTATTCGGGGAACTGGCAGTCTCGAGAAACGTAAATACCCTAGGACCTAGGATCGATCCCCAACTACCTAATTAATTTTTCTTTTTTTTTAAGTTATTTTTTATTTTGTAAAAAATTGCCGAGCTGGACTCAGTCAACCTGGTATTAATAATTTAAACTAGCAACTAATATAACGCGTTTCAACTTCTTGTCGGATTGTAAATACCTTAGATCTTGCTTTCCCTAAATGCTCCTCACTGACTTACTCGAGATCATTAAGCTTTCAAGGTGTTAAGCTGTGGAATGATTTACCAGTATCAATCCGCAAATCTTTTCTCTTTTCCCTTACGCTAATTTAAGTCACAGACAAGAAAATATTTCAAATATGTAATTATATATTAGTAGTATCTTTATTCATCTACTTATTTAACAAATATTAATTTATAAATTAAATCGTTAAATTTATATAAATGCAAATAATTACTATTATATATATTGCATCTTTTTTTAAATCTTGGGTTGTGCAAATAATAATCTATGTATTTCGTTTTTCGTTATTTTTCTTTTTATATTACCCATATTTCTCTTCTTGTCCTTTTCCTTCTGTTACTCAAAGGGTGACTGGAAGAGAGCCCTTTTAGGGATAAGTCCTTTTATACATGTGCTATTTTACTTTTCTTTCTCTTTTCTAACAATATGTATGTACAATGAATAAATAAATTAATTTATGACTGGCTTGTTGTGATCCTTAAGCTCTCGGGTCGTATATTCTATTCATTATGTCTAGGAACAACAAATAACTAAGTCTTCATATTTTGGTCGTCTAATGATAGTCTTAGATAACTATAATAAAGTATATTATTTTGACTAGTTGCCACATTATTGAATTAAGCAACGCTGTGAGAAAACTGAGAAATATGTGCTAGCGTCCTTCTAACTTGAAATCAACTTAACAACAGTTAGGCTTAGCACACACTATTAATAGAAGTCGCGACCGGTTTTAAAGTAATGTTACTTCATTTTATGTATAATCGCGGGCAATGCTTGGAACTCGTTGCGTGTAGACTGACCTTTAGCAATTATGCACGTAGTTTAAACCGTTGCGCCGGTCGCTTGTTCGCCGTCTGCATCTTAACTTGTACGCCTGCGGCTATTCATCGACTAAAAAGGCTCGGTACTGAATATCCAGGTAATAAAAAGATAATATACACCACTACATTTACGAAAATAAAATAATGAAATGCAACAAAACGCTACATAATTAAAGGAAAAAATAATAAGGTTAAAACTGTTTCCTAGACTTAAATTGTACTATACTCATAATAAGGTTTAAAAAATTATAATTAGTTCCCACGAAAATTACTGTTATAAGTATGGTTGAAAGCTATCCGAGTTTAGAAAATTCCCACTATAATAATTTATGTAAGAACTTTTTCGAACCGTATTTCAGCATAACGGCCAAATCATTCTTTTACATTTATTTGATAATTATTTACTTGGTACAAACTACGACCATCATTCCTCTGCCCTTATCCCACTAAAGGGTCTGCGCGAAATGTTGTTTCTGTTCCATTCCTATCACTTGTCTGCTCTGGCGCTATCCCTTTTATATGCATGTCATATTTCACACAATCCAACCATCTCTTTTTAGGCAACTAGTCTTATATCCATTAGATGAACTAGGGTATTACGATAAAAATACGTTTCTCGATGCGTTATTATGTGCCATATTAATATGATCATTAGTTGAAGACTAAAAGAAGATTTTATACAAAATATAAATATGGAGTATTGATTATTCATAATAAGCTTTTACCATAATTAGGGACATGGAATGTATGATTATTTAAATCCACAATTAAATCAATCGCTTTAATAACATGTACAAATATATTTATAATTAATTTTTAAACTAGGTATATGTAAGCTATTTTTGTTACTAAAAACGCAAATATCTAAATAAATACTTGTGTTTTTAGTAACAATCACATGTCAGTAAATCTTAACGCTCAATGAATAAAATATGCCATTAGGCTATCGTTTAAATGTTACACATTTAATATTTAGTTACGCAGAAATGTCTTAATCTGGAAATACTGCTAACGAGCCAAAGGATTTAATAACCATTAAGATTTTAATCACTTTAATTATACAGAATTTTCATTTTTCCTCCACGGACTATAACTCTGTAAATACTAATGAATGTTCATGCGGCATAGTAAGTATAAATAGGCGAGTCCTTAGAGAATGCACTCCCATACTGCATTCATTTCAAATTACCGCCACCTGTGCTGCAATATGTATTAGTTATGAAATTAAAATAGAGACCATTCTGTTAACCTCGAAATTCTAGAATATTCTATTCTCATACTATTTAGTGATTCTATTATACGCTTCTAGGAATTCATATTTTTACAATGGTAGAGAAAAGACCAAGGGACCGTTATTAAATTGTGTATAATAACGCTACATTAGCATTATATTTTATATGGGACGAACTTTCTATTTTTTCGCTTATTTATACTGTTTTGGAATTTACTCTAATTTACTAATTTAACTTATCTACAATACATTATTATCTTAAAAATTACTGATCATGTTATGATCGATGAAGGAACATATCGTTAGGAAATATCTCTAGAGAATACTAGGGATATTGTTAACCTAAAAATCCTTTGCGGAGCAGCGCGTTGAGTCTGAAATCTAACTCTACTTTTCCAAAAGGAGAGAGTAGGGCTATGCCTAGCAATAGTACCAGGCCGTTACTTTTTACTTTACATTTTTTTTATACGTAAATTAGACCAACTTGTAGTATAATAATTGTTGTATAATACTTGTACCTGCAAACCTATTTTCCTAGAAGATAGAGATACCGAAATTAAACAATGGTTTTCAGAGATATTTCGTAGGCATATTACTATTTCTTATTTATTTCCTAGATATGCAGGCTTCATTGGTGATAGCCTAACATTGAGTGCACATTAGCCTTAACAAAGATAAGCGGGCTAAACACGCATTAAAGACAAAACAAAAATCACACGTCTCACATTTGTGGAAAACATCGTAACGAAACCTGTATACATCCAAATCATATCTGGAATATATGTAACGCATTCCCTTTAAGAGAACTGCAGTGGGCGTATTTTCATATACTTCTTTCCAAATATATTTTTTTATTTTCCAAAGGTCATAATGACGTCCGTTGCCCCCCACATCTAAATAGGCTACTTATTTACTTACTTAATCTACTTTACAATGGTGTTTATACTTGTACAACTTGGTATACTTACATTTTTTTATATACTCAGGTAGGATTTTAAATTTGAATTATGCAGTCATAAGATTCTTCAATGTGTTTGATATGCTTAGGACTCCTCTATTATTTCAAGTTTCTAAAATATCAAGACTCATTGCACGACTGTCTAAAGATTAATAATTTTTATTAATAATTCAAGAATTGACATAATTGTGTCGATCGTGCTATTGCTTATCAATGAACCGTTATTTTGTTTCGCAGTTAACTTGAATTATAATGGAAACAATTTATAATTTTGTCCGACATAAAGGCCTAGTAATTCAACTGTAATCATATAATTCGTTCGTAATTACTATAACTTATTATATATATTATTATTCCCGCGAGACGCAATTATGTGTAAATAGGTATTAATGATTCGCATTTTCAATAATTATCTCAATTTATGATACTTTATGAAAGTAAGCGTTACATTTTCATTGCCGAAATTCGACATATGAAGAGATTATTGCTCATATACTGTAAAAATATGACGTAGTAGCGTGTTTAGTGCAGCGACTATTAATTTTATAACTTCTCATTCGATAAGCATCTTTGCCTTGTATATTAAAATGCCACAGTATTTATATTTTGCTTGTACTTAAATGCACAATTATAGTGTCGCTTAATTCTACTTGTCTACACTTTATACAATTTCAGTCTCATAATACATTTCAAAACTAGATAAATGATAAATTAAATATAGTATTATTAGAATTTATAGTATAGATTTAATTAATATTAGTTTTGCATTTCTAATTCTAGTTCATTTCTAATCCAGGAGCTGCTTGCAACCGTTGTGGGGACGTCTGTCCAAATAGTAATATTTCATCCTATAATGCGTCTTCGGTTGAGCGGTCACCGTGGGGTTACTAAGGAACCCCAACGTCCATCAGTACTAGCTATGGGTCTAGCGAATTACCACTATATTTCGCGATACGACGATCTATTTGCTTACTGACTCGAGAATAACTAGCTGTGATAGGAGAAACTCAATGTGCTCTTGCATGCTCTGCGACCAAGATTCACGTACTCTAATTATGAGCTTAACATTAAGAAGCATTTAGTACATTAAAAAGAAATGTGAGATAAGTTCTGTTAGAAAAGTACTATTATGATGTTAATTATGTTAAATTATTGAGCTTTATAACCAGCGTATGGCACGTATTTTATCATCATCTGCCTGCCCTTATCCCACTCTAAGTGGGGTCGGCACAACATGTTATAAACATGCTGTCACATGATTTGGCTGCGTTTTTACGACCGGCCGCCTGCCTGACGTCTTACCTCAGTCGTACTTTACGACACCCCGGTAAGAAAGAGGGTGGTCTATTCTACTAAACCGGATACCACACGGTGGGTCAACTTACCTTAGTCGCCTTTTACGACACCTCGGTAAGAAATGAGGGTGGTACTATTCTATTCAGCCGGATACCACACGGTATGGCACGTATTTTATATCATTGACAAATATATTTTTTTGAATTTAATTTTGACATAATTTTGTAATTAAATATTTTTTTTGCTAAGCTAGTAATAAATAGAATAATTATTGTTTCATCAATATTCGAGATTTTTTTTGACATTTTGTAATTAAAATTGTAAATCTTAAATGGAATATTCGATTGTAATTGAAACCCAAATTTGCATACTGTGTAGTAGTAGAATAATTTTGCCTTAAAAATGACAACATCTCTATATATAGCCTACTCATATTCTGGCAAATATATTATTATTATTTATTTATTATTTAAAGTATAATAAATACAAAATTATATTATTCCTATAAATATATATTTCAAATATATTATTCCTAGAATCATAGACCTGCTTGAGATTAACATTAAAATACTAAAATTTTCTTAAATTCAATATTTATTTACAAAGATCCAGGTAAAATTTGGTAATTTATACAAACAAAACACAAGCAGAAGTCGAGCATTTAATGAATAAGCAAGTACCTTATTAAGTCAAATTATTCTTAGCAAACAACAGTTAATTTGCATTGCGGAGTCTATTACCTCACACTATTTATCGAGCTTGAACTAATGTCGCCGGCTGAGCTGAATCGATGAGAGTTATACAAGTTACCTCGTATTATTTAAGTCGAGTAAGTCGTATCAAGGTCGTTGAACAGTGAAATGTGTGATTAACATTTTAGCCAAGTAATGATTTTTTATTCTTTTTGTGCAATCTATGTAATAAGGTCGCTTTAAGTTGTGGTCCGGTGTTTTAGGATAAAGTTTTCTAATACTAGAAACTTCCACGCTCATGTCTGTATTCCGAACTTTCAGCAATGGCTTTTGCGTTAGTGCGTTTCGCATGGCGTTGTTGTAAGAGCTATTAGAACGAAGATAACGATTTGATAATAAAAAAGAAAGCACTTACGTTTTATAAACTCTTGTCAAAAATAAATATACAAATCTATTATCGTCCGTCGTGTGGTATCCGGGTAAATAGAATAGAGCCACCCTCATTACTGACCGAGTTGTCGTAAAGGCGACTACGGTAAGTTGACCCACCGTGTAGTATCGGCGGAGTAGAATAGATCACCCTCTTTCTTACGGAGATGTTGTAAAAGACGACTAAGATAAGTTGACGTCAGGCAGGCGGCAGTTGTAATATGCCTAGCCGAATCATGTGTGCCAACCCCACTTGGAGTGGGATAAGGGCAGGAGGATGATGATAACAAATCTATTATATGGTATAGTATAGTATAGTTTTAATATTACATACGTTTTCGTCTTTAGTAATCTATTATATTGTTAGGCTATTCTTGTCTTGTAATAACGGTATGATTAAATTTTGGCCATGGATTAGAGCGTTTACCGCTTAAATTTTATCTCTAGTGTATGTAACTAGGACTAATAATGTATACAGTCTTAGTAAAAAGGTAACTTTTAAACCCACATTCGTATAGTATTCTTTTTTAACAATTTTTTCTTAATATTTTTTCGTCTTAGTCTTTATCTGTCTGATTTTCTATATCATATTTATTAACAGTAATAATAATAGATTGGGTTGAAACGGTTATTAGGTACCAAAGTATAACAATAACTTAATTTAGCCAAAACATACAGAATATTTACAAAATGCAGATTACTGAATAAATTATTAAATACAAAATATTATACAAACATCTTAGTGCTTAGACGAAATATAGAAGTGGCTGTCGGAATCTCCGTGTTGGATCCACTGGAAACGAGAAATACAGAACTGTTTTACGTGCCATTCCTTTGACGTGACCCAAATTCAGCTCTGAACCTCCACAGATTGAAAAAGGAAAGACGAATAAGTAACTATTACCCCCTTAATTACATTGGTTTATGGATATTGCCGGCCGTCTGCGAAATTATATAGCTAATTACATTAGAACCTAATTAGAGGTAACGACGCCTCCATTTAAATTTACAGTAAACATTAATAAACGAAATGCGCCATTCATATGGTTTCGTGAGGTATAAAAACAATTGAAGGAGGAAGGTGGAACAAGGTCGGCCCCTTGCCTTTCTGCTAATTATTTACAAGTAAATTAAATGATAAAGGACGTGAAGGTACAGTTTCAATTGGATTTTAATTATTTCTTTGCGGTACGTATTATACTTTGATTTTGAGGTATAAAATTATAAGTCTTCGTTACAAACGATCAAAGATCTTCTTTCAGAAGAGACATAGGTCTTTTTTATGGACTTCTGTTTTGTTAATTAAGTTTAAATCTAAATTACTATCTGTGATTGTTTGGTTATTATGTGGTTATTTTGATTATCTGTGAAACTTGTGCTGACATTGTCGCTCTGATAATTGTTATACGATATTTAGCCAGTTGTTACCCTTATTTGATGGTAATTATAGCATGGCAAAGGTTGATATACCTTCTCTCTTAATCGGGATTGCTAGCAATATTTTCTGTTTCAATGTCCCGATTAAACTCAGGTGTATCACCGATTAACACTGCTTACTGGGTTTTGCAGTGTCTGCGAATTGGATGGATTGCTATTACAGAGGCATAGATATCGGGATGAAGTAAAGCTATGTAGATGGTGTCGAAAAGCCCGAAAAGCGTTAATATGTTTCAAAACTAATGAGAATATTATTTTGCTATAATCTGCGATAAAAGAAAATATATGTAATGCTAAATGTAGAGTGTACTATTTGTTCTGATACCTGATACATGCAGAATTTGTAAAAACTCATCCACTACACGACACCGATAACACAACAATACACAAGCGCACAATTCTGTAAATTAGTTAATATGTTTCACAAAATTCTCACGTGACAATAATGATATATATTTAAAAAATACAATATTGCATTTTAATATAACCCATCTTAGAACATCTCCATGTGACCTTAACCAAATATGATTTACGTACAACGGCAGATGACTTTAAGACGACCTTACAAAGTTTGATAAACTATATGTTGTTTTCAAATACGTAAACGATAATGATTATATTGCGTACTAGACCTTGTATATCTATAGCTTTACTTAATTTATGTAAATATAAGACCATCAGTGGAATTCCTTGATTTAACATTCATACCAACCTCATCAATAAAGGAAGTCACGTTTAATATAAAGCCAGTGAGTATTAACAGGAAATAATATTAAATAGAAGGCAATCGTGCATCATAGAAACGGCAAAAGAAACCATGACTGTTTCCAGTACCTGGAGCTATTTTACATAGGTAAATCAGATATTAAAGAAGAACTTCCATATCTATGCTTATTATAAAACAAAGTTCTGAAAAGTATGTATGTCTGTATCAATGTGTGATCAATTTTCTCAAAATATACTGAACGGATTTTTGTACGGTTTTTATTAAAATTTAGTGCAATTCTTAGAAAAGGTTTAGGTTACTAGAACAATGGTTTTTATGTAGAAGAAGTCGCGTAGTTGTAAAAAAAACTCTCCTGCCGGGAGCATTAATCGCGTGTGCTGCATAAACCTGCAGAGATACACAAAAGTAATGTATTTCTTATGGTTAACTCACAATTACTACTTTTATATTCAAAATTTCAATTGATGCACATGAATATTGTGACACCGGCAAAGCCGCTATTAAATAGAAATTTCAGTTTACATACACAGCCACAATACAAAAAATTTATGACCGCTTGACACAAAGTTACATAAAAGTTATGAGTCTAATCGATATATATATGCATGTCGGGGAAATACAAAATACTGCACAAAAAAATTGGACTTTTAATTTAATTAAATGTAAAGTGACAAGTTTTTTAAAGGCTATTATTAATGGTTGTTGAGATTGGGATTTACTGGGAAGTATATGAGTAAAATATTTATTTTCTAATCGTATGTATTTATATAGACGCCGCGTGGTATCCGGCTGAATAGAATAGTACCACCCTCTTTCCTTACCGAGGTGTCGTAAAAGGCGACTATGGTAAGTTGACTCACCGTGTGGTATCCGGCTGAGTAGAATAGACCAACCTCATTTCTTACCGAGGTGTCGTAAAAGGCGACTATGGTAAGTTGACTCACCGTGTCGTATCCGGTTAAGTAGAATAGACCACCCTCTATCTTATCGAGGGGTCGTAAAATACGACTAAGATAAGGTGACGTCAGGCAGGCGGCCGGTCGTAAAATACGTAGCCAAATCATATGACAACATGTTGTGCCGACCCCACTTAGAGTGGGATAAGGGCAGGAAGAAGTATGTATTTATATAGATATGATCTAAATAAAACGTCTTAATAGCAACAAAATATTATTATATGAGGGATTGTATAAATGATAAAAATGCCTGAATTAAGCAACTCTTCAATTGTGAATATTGCTATGCCAAAATGTAACAATAGTAAAGTTTCTTGCTAGCCGTGCTGTACGGGCAATTTTCCGAACCAGTAGTAGAGTTGACGATTCAGAAGCACTTGTTAAGAAACTTACTTGAATACAGAATATTTTACGTTTAGTTTGTGCATTAAAAATTTGAAATAAATAATATCAATATTATCAATATGGGTGTTCTTATTTACAAACATGATCAACCGTAGATTTACGATGCGATATTTGTCAGTAAAGGGAGAAAATCGTAATGTTTACGAATAAGGAAGTTACGCACCTTATATGTATTTAAGATACACTTGGAAATCATAGCATTGCGTTCCTACGTGATCAGGTGTTGGTAAGGTGCTCTCGGTGAGTTATCATGAAGTCATCGACTAGCAAGTATGACGATACTCGTATGTCGACATGTTAAAAATCCAACAAAATATTTTTATGTTTCAAACGTGTTTTTGCATAGGTTATGTTTAATTAAAGTTGCATCAAGTCATATTTATTTTAAGTACCTGGTTGACTAAGCGTTGCTCGGTAACTTTTTACAAAATAAAAAAAACTTAATAAAAAGAACGAATAGTGGGTAGGTGGGGCTCGATCATAGGTCGATCGAGCGATTTTCATTTCTAGAGATCACCCGTTCCCCGAATAAGCTATGCTGACTTAACAGTTTTCGGCAAAAATAGTGTTTTATATGTTCAATTGTATTTTTGCCCATTTTTTAATTAATAAAATCGATTTTTTTTAAATTAAAACCTAGCTAGATCAATTTTTCCCCCCAAAACCTCCTGCATGCTGAATTTCAGGAAAATCGTTGGAGCTGTTTCCGAGATTCCGAAAAGATACACATATATATGTATATACATACAAGATTTACTCAAATATTAAAGATATAATAAACTATTTTTATTAATTTTTATAATAATATATGTAACAACATTTGTGATCGTGAAAATCTTTGGGGTATTGTAACGAGTTTTTATCTAGACCTATAAATACCTATTTATATTGTTCGAAATTGTGAATGTTTGCTTATCATTCTTTTACGTTTGAATGGAGCGACAGATAAATGCGGGTATAAATAGGCAGGTAGATGAAGGAATAAACGATTCACACAAAGTAATACAACTGTTATATTACTCTCCTTTTAAGCTTACATTTAGTATAGAGCCTACGCCGTGTGGTATCCGGCTGAATAGAATAGTACCACCCTCATTTCTTACCGAGGTGTCGTAAAAGGCGGCTAAGGTAAGTCGACCCGCCGTGTGGTATCCGGCTGAGTTGAATAGACCACCCTCTTTCTTACCGGGGTGTCGTAAACTACGACAGAGTTAAGTTGACGACAGGCAGGCGGCCGGTCGTAAAAACGCAGCCTAAACATGTGACAGCATATTTATAACATGTTGTGCCGACCCCACTTAGAGTGGGATAAGGGCAGGAAGATGATGATGTAGTGAAAAACAGTATAATACTGTTTTTAATAGTACAGTTCGCAACCCTACGTGCGATGTCGCAAGGCAGTAATTTCACATTTCAAATCTTGTTTCCCCATTGCTTATTGGATAACGCATTGTTGGGGATTCTGTGCTATTTCGGTTATGTCTGTTTGTTCAATCATGTACGGCTTTGTAATTCGTTTACCTTGACAGAAATAGATAACACATGCGTAATTTGTATTATGTAAAGGGGTTATGTGAAACATTGTATGTGGAGATAGGCTGCTTTTTTTCTGTCCCTTCCTAACTATGCATCCCGTAATGTAGTGGAGTTAGCATTATTTATTTTTCTCTTCTACTTTGCTCGATTGTGGACATTTTAGTCAGTGATTTTGAATTCCCTCATATCTTTTAGTAACACTTCTTTCCAACCTGTCTTGGGTCTTCCAATGTTTAATACACAAGAGAAGAAGTAGTAAGCGGTTGTTTTATTATTTATAATTTCATCATCTTCCTGCCCTTATCCCACTCTAAGTGGGGTCGGCACAACATGTTATAAACATGCTGTAACATGATTTGGCTGCGTTTTTACGACCGGCCGCCTGCCTGACGTCAACTTACCTCTGTCGTATTTCACGACACCTCGGTAAGAAAGAGGGTGGTCTATTCTAGTAAACCGGATACCACACGGTGGGTCATCTTACCTTAGTCGCCTTTTACGACACCTCGGTGAGAAATGAGGTTGGTCTATTCTACTCAGCCGGATACCACACGGCGGGTCGACTTACCTTAGTCGCCTTTTACGACACCTCGGTAAGAAAAGAGGGTGGTACTACAGCCGGATACCACACGGCTATAATTATTTATAATTTATAAATAATAAATAAATATATGAGACACACGGTCGTCCGTCCCCAGAGTAAGTAGGTAACTTAATACTTGTGTTGTGGGTGACAGACAACTGGTAAATATATAGATGTATAGTTTTAAATACTTAAACTCAAATAAGACTTGAAAAATAAACAATATCTTTATAGAAAATGTTGGCCATTGGCGGAAATCGAACCTGCGACCCACGGAGTTGGAGGCAGGGTCACTACCCACAGCGCCAACGGGCCAGTCAGGTTATTTATTTTTATATTAGGCTTTAATCATTCCAGCTAAGTTTTGAATAACAGGCCAGAACCTAAAAATATACCAAAAGATATTCGAAAAATAGCTATAGCTATAAAAAAGCTATAAATATTTTTAGGTTTTACATCTTGGGTCCAAAATTGTATGAAAGTGTAACAGTTTCCTTTCCCTGGCTTTCGATACAGTTCAGGTATATTCTTGAAGATTTCTATTACCACGGACGGGGCGTCGTAACAATACGTTGTTACTTCAGAGTTTGCGTCATTAGTCGTCTTATTATTGCATAATTTTTAGAATAGCTGAACAAAAGGCTATTGCGGGTAGACTATTCAAGTAGATAACTATAACCAAAGAGAAAGATTTTTTTGGATTAAAGTTCGTTTCGAAATAGGATATAGTCCGAATATCTATACTTATTATAAAGCTAAATCCCTAAAAGCTGTCTCTCTGTATGTGATCGATTTTCTCAAAATCTGCTGACCATATTTTTGTATAGTTTTTACTAAAAAATGACGAAAGATTTCCAGAAGGTTTAGGTTAAAGTACATTACGGTTTTATGTAAATTGTGTTGAAGAGGTCGCGCAGTTGTAAAAAACTCAACTCGAGCTTTCGTCGCGTGCGCCGCGTATACCAGCACAGATACTGAAGTAATATACTAGAGAATTGTAGATCTACTAAAATAGTACAAAAGAGTCCGTGACAGCGTGTGTCTATCTCTTACGGTTAACTCACAATAAGTACTTTTATGTTCATAATTTCAGTTAATTACACTGATTTTTACGCCGGTTAAGCAGCAAGCACATTTTTGCATGTCGGGTTCGATGGGTTCCTTATATGAGGGAATATATGATTGAACTCGTCTTCTTTTCTTATATTAAATACTAGCAATCGCCAGCGGCTCCGCCCGCGTGGAAAGATTAAAACCTTAATGTAGTCTTTTGAAAACCATAAAAATGGTTAAAGTGGATTAAAAGCTACACATATGCTGTCGCAGTTTTGTCAAACATGATTTTTGAGTAAACAATACCGTTTACTCAGCACATGCAAGGAAAGCTTTAAATTGCTGCTCCTCTCCTATTCATCTTAGCGTGATGTTATATAGCCTTCCCCAGCAAATGGACTATCTTACATTGAAACAATTTTTCAAATCGGTCCAGTAGTTCCTAAGACTAGCGCGTTCAAACAAACAAACTCTTCAGCTTTATATATTAGTATAGATTAGTAAAGTTTGAGTTTGACTTAATAACTTGTCCGATATAAATAGCCTGAATGTAAATTTCGTGCGTGGATGTAGGCGTAATTAATTCCTGAGCTTGACCATAATTACCCAATCAATTCACCGGAACGCCGTGTTTAGCAAGTTGTTCGGCATGTGACTAATTCCTTAAAACAAATCTACCGTTCTTGAGTTCATTACACAAAAAGTAGGACAGTTAATCTAGTCTCGCGATTAGGCAACGGTTTTTTTTTGCGATCTTTCCATTTTCTTTGACCTAGTACATCTTAGTATTTAATCGGAGTCTTATATTATCTTATAATTTTTACTTCTTTATATTAATGCTGGCCATAGGCCTCCTCTCTCCATTTTTGTAGAAAAGGGTTGGAGCTAAGACCTACCACGCTGCTCCAATGCGGATTGGTAGGTTACACAAATCACTAGGATTCTCTAGAGATCTAGAGAATCCTAGTGAAATAAGCTGTAATCTAGAGAAATAAGCTGTGATGGCCCAGCGGTGCGACCGTGTGAATCTCTAGAGACGATCACGGGTTCGAACCCGGGCAGACACCAATGAGTTTTTCTCTTAAAACTTATGTGTCTAATTGATAATTGCAATTTATCACTCGCTTTTCGGTGAAGGAAAACATCGTGAGGAAACCTGCATATCTCTAGAGAATTCTGGAGGTATGTGTAACCTACCAATCCGCATTGGAGCAGCGTGGTAGGTCTTAGCTCCAATCCTTCTCTCCCAAAACGGAGAGAAGAGGCCTATTCTCAGCAGTGGGATAGTAACAGGCCGTTACTTACTCTTTTTTTTTATGCAGGTTTCCTCACGATAGTTTCCTTCATCGAAAAGCGTGTGATAAATTGCAATTATCAATTAGACACATGAGTTTTAATAGAAAAACTCATTGGTGTCTGCCCAGGTTTGAACCCATGATCGTCTCTAGAGATTCACACGGTATATTAATGAGAGCCGTGCGACCTTTAGGAGGGAGGACGTGGGATTTTTTTTTGGATAATTGATATTTCCTATTATCACGTGCTTTTTGGTGAAGGTAAACACTACGAAGAAAACTGCATATGCCTCGAGAACACCTGGGATATATGGACCTAACCAATCCGATTTGTCATTTGGTTTCAGCGTGATGGCTCTCAAAGCTGTATCTTTTCTGTCTAAAAAAAAAAAGAACTTTTGTCCAAGTAAGGAATATAATACAGGCCAATACTTTTATGGTTAACACAATTCGTACACTAAAGGATGATTCACGCTACACCGCCGCGACCGGGCCGTGCCCCGTCCGGGGCACGGTCGAACATTATGGTATACTTTTGGTATAAAGTGATTCATGCCTAACCGTGCCCCGGCCGTGTCCCGGCCGTGCACGGCCGGGGCACGGCGTTGAAATGTCGGTGGGTATTGTTTCCCGGCTCCGGCACGGTTCGGCCCCGTCGCGTTGTAACATAAACATATGCGCCCGGGCGCCCGCAGAGCAGTCAACGTCAAATCTTAGTGAGTTTAGCAGCTTAACAGCAAAATGGACAATGCAAATTGTTTAGAATGTGTGTAATTTGCTCTGTGATTTACGACATGAGCCATCCTAAGTATTTAGATAACAAATAAAATAATTTCCAATACTTCATCATCGATGGCAATTGCAATAGCTGCTAATTCAAATTGTGAAACAGCATATTTATTTAGGCGTCAAGTCTATCGATAGATGAAATCACTTGCTGACAAAAGCTACTTAACACAGATATAAGTCGTGCAAATAATAAACCCAAACAGCCCGGTGTAACATGAATGACTGGCACGGCCGGCGCACGGTGGCCGTGCCCCGGCCGGGGCACGGCCCGGTCGCGACACGGTGTAGCGTGAATCATCCTTAAGACTGCCGTTAGGCCGTTTGAACACACTTTTGTTGTATACTGAAAAATATATACCTACAGGTTTGAAAATTTCATACTTAATACTCTATTTCCGTAGATGAGAATATTGGTCCAATATTCTGTGCTTTATAACGATTTTTGTCATGTTCATATTATGATGGACCCGGTCGTGAATAGTGTCCAGTTTTATGCTCTTCGTCAAACTATGTGAAATAGTTCTTTAGTTTTAGTTTCTCTTCATCCACCGAAATATGTTTATAAAATTCCGAAAGCGAGCCACTATAACTTACTACAAGTTCTAGATTCCAGAGTTCGAGTTGCCATTTCTAACTGAGTTTAAACGTTCTTTAGCCAATACTAGTTATTGTAACCAGGCTTCTAGGCTTAACGGGGTCTTCGATGTTTGGAGGCAAGGTCAATGGTCAATGATTATAAACAACCTTAAATTATCGGTCAGCACATTGTGTGTTACAGATCCGGTCTCACGCTGATTTGGGATTTAATTTTTATTTTGGATGAACACAATTAGTATATACTAGTTGTACCACAACTTTGGTAGCGCAAACTTCAGGTTTGCCCGTCCTTCAATGATGAAATGTGTGTTTCTAAGTAAAGAATTGACAAATTCTTTTCTTTCTTTTCTAGATTCTGCGGATTAGCCGAACAAGCACAACAGACTAAGAGACTTTCGTAATATTAGTATGGACGTTTGAATTCTTTGTCTTTAAATAATTTGTAGGCGTTACTTTGCGGCATTCTAAGGTGCAAAATTAATGATAAAATTATTTATAATAGTTATGAAATGACTGCCATCGCGAATTATGGTAAAGTAATTTGGTATAATAATAATAATAAGTAATAATTCTTTATTTTATAACTCTACTTCTTTTAATCCACGTATTCTTACTGCGTCTTACACACATCAATCTCAAGAAACAAGTTATTTAATTGAAAGATTGCTCGTGTACGGAATAACATATTAATTACTTAATTAATGATAAAATATAACATAGATTATGCTTACTGTCAATAAACCGGACGACAGCCACCTTTATACTGGTCTGAAGTTTGTTAGAGAATTTATTATTTCTTAAATTATATTTTAATTTCGGATTATGCAATCTGAACTAATTTATGAAATTTATGTAACTAAATAAGATGATCGGATCTCGTTTAAAATTTGGCTATGCAAATCAAGTCAATATCAATAAAGTAAATATAAATAAGTTAAGCATATTAAAAGCTTTTATAAAAAATTCATGTCCTTACTGTTATCCGTTGAGGAGTTCCCTTCGTCTGGAGCAAATCGTGGCAGCAGTATCAAGTCATGCTTATCATGAACATACATTGTCATCGGGACTGGACCAGTATGTAAAATTTAATAAATCGGACATCGGGAAGTGGGTTAAATTTAACTTGCAAGATTCCACCTTCCGATACGTACACGGCAAATTAAATAAAAGCTTTTAAAAATCTAACGTTTCGCATCTTTCTTAAGCCTAAGATTTCAGTTTCAATAAGAACTAATAAAAACACAATGTTGAAAGTAAATCTAAAAACTTAGAACTTTCAATGTGCATACGAGCATTTACATCCTGAGGCTGAAAAAACAAATTAGGGATAAATATTGACGACGTGATAGTAAGCCCTAAACATTGGAATGCGAATGTACCTAGTGTAAAAAAACTAACGGCCTGTTAGTATCCCACTGCTGAACATAGGCCTCCTCTTTCCGATTTTGGAGAGAAGGATTGGAAATACACCTACCACGCTGCTGCAATGCGGATTGGTAAGCTACAAATATCTCCAGATTTCTCTAGAGTCTAGAGATATGCAGGTGTTCCTCACGATGTTTTCCTTCATCGAAAAGCGTGTGATAAATTGCAATTATCAATTAGACACGTAAGTTTTATCAGAAAAACTAATTGGTGTCTGCCCGGGTTTTGAACCATGAATCATGATCGTCTCTAAATCAGCTTAGTAATTAATGTAGTGTATACCCGATACTATTTCAACAAAAGTCATATAACGTGAAACGTATGTTGCAAATTAAATGTAGGAAATGTTGAACAAAAGTAATTATTTGTTTCAAAATTACGAAGCGGCCGTGCCCCGAGCGTCGACCACGCCGACAATCTAATTGTTTAAGAAACAGCTTTCAATTATGCCCCCTACGTGTAGGGTGTCCAGTTTTAAGAATAAGATTTTTTAAACTTAGCAATTTACTCAGGAAAGACTTACTTAAATGTACTTCAAATTAGAAGGTTTATATTATCGTTCGAAGATATTTGCAGTCATTATAATCACTAACTCACGATAATTGCTTATAATTAAATAAATATATACTTCATTATATAATCTTAGATAAAAAAAATATATTCTTTATGGTAGATGTTAAACTTTCGCGATTCATACTGATTATTATATAGACATATGGGTCGAACTGACTAAATGTGGTAAAAGAGTCAGTTCCTGACCACGGTGGATGCAACTCTGCCGAAACGTCGAACCTTGTATAAAGGTAATTCGATTATAACGCGATGTGACCCGTGTGTTTAAATATTCTTTATAATCCAAGCCATTATAAAAAAAGGCAAAAGTCTATCTTTCACGGCTAATCTGCTGGACCAATATTAAGAATCTTGGCGTAATGTATTTCTGTTTGGTCTCGTCTGTTACCATTTTTTGCATCTTTAAACTATGCACGGCAGATAAATTAGATAGCGATTTCAAAGACAGTTTATTTAATTTCCGTATAAATTCTTTTCATGCGGATATATTTACATCCGAATAAAATAAAAAGACATTTCCTAAAAAAATATAAAGCTTGGTAATACTCCTACAAGCCTACATTGTCGGAAAAACCTAAACATGTCTGCAAATTACAGATGCCGAGCAAGAAACGCCTACAAGGGCAGTAATGACAGCCTGCGGTTGTCTCCCCTCGTGGAAATTAGGCATTTTAATCGTTTCATTAAACTTCTATTAATTTGTCTTTTTTTGTTTCGCGATACGAAAAGGACGATTTAATAATTTAATTTATTGTTAAGGATGTTCGTTGTAGGTGTCACCTTTCGGACTGGTTTTTAGGTTTGATGCAATCAGCTTCTGTTGATTTTTTGTTTTTTTTTTATTTAACGAAAGCGTGACTTAAGATGTCAATTGAGCTTATAGAATGTTGTCTAAAATTATGAGAATTATAAAGACCTTTTACGTGCGACTTCATTGGGTAATTTAAATGTCTACGTACTCTAATTAATGCAGTATTTATTTTCCCTGTTCCCGAAAGTAAAATTTGAATTTTTTGTGCCTTTATATTACCTTGGCGTATAAGCATTAATTGTGCCAAATTTAATTAATATCGGACCAGTGGATGAGCTGTGAAAGCGTAAAAGACAGACGGACAGACAATACTTTCGTATTTATCATTTAAGTATTGAATATATTTTTTTCACATGACATTATTTATATATTTCTTAGTTTATTTTATTTCTTCATTATACTTACATATTGTTAGAAAAAGGAAGAAAAAAAATCGGTTAAGTGAAATTATGGTGTCATTATTAATCCAATTAAAGTTTACTATTAAAGTAGATACTTTGCCAAATATGTAATGAATTTTAGTGTCAGTCTTTAATATTCTAGGACGATACTAACAGTATTACAAAGATTGATTCAAGCGGATTTTTAAAGATCAGGCATGCGATTTCTTTCTTTATATTATCAAATGTAAATGAATCTCTTTTTTTATCGAAATCTGGCAACGCGGCTACTTCAATGGAATCTAACATTTTGGTTCTGTACATGTATCTGTATAGATATAGACATTAGTAACTGAAAAAGATCCGTTCCGGTTTCAATTTGTTAAAAAAGTACATGCCGAAAATTATAAGAGCTATAAAACAACATTGACTTATTTTGTAAGAACATAAATAAATCTTAAAAGGGTTTCGAAATAGAAGCCGTGATATTTTAGAGAGTGAATGATACGCCCGCGGTAGGCCCTCAACAGTTGTTCAAAATCTTTGATAATATTGCCTGCTCCCAATTTAATCTCGACTATCCAATTTCCTCTCAAGCGCTGAATATTTATGAAGGTAACTTTCTTTGCTTTTGAGGGAGAATAATTGTTTACATTTTTAATGGTTTTGGTTATTGTTGACTTTGTTAATCTCAATACACTTAAAAAAATTAAAATTCCGCTTTGATGACTCCTTTAATCGTTATCTAAACTTGATATATCTTCTATAATATTTAGGATTTAAAAATGAACTATTAAAGTAAGCACACCTCCATATAATAACTTGATTAACCTAAAGTTAGAAATCCATATCTTGTAAATTGTATAAATTTATGAAGACAACATGGAGAAAATTACAAATAATTGCGGAATGAAATTTCGTGTGCTTCTGAAGAAAAGATTTTCTGTTCCCTTAATTTTTTAATTATTTATTTAGTTTTGCTTTATGTACCGTTTAATTTTTTCACAGTAACGGGTGTGTCAGAACATTACCACACCAATAAAGAAGATATATGAAAATTTTAATAATTATGTAAGATTAAGGTCAACTTAAGTACTGAGCAGTGAAGTTAACATTTAAAATTTGTTAACTAAATAGCCGTAGACGAATGAACATCAATAATAAATACCTTTAGAAGTAACAGTAAAATTATTTTGCTGTAATTCGCGTTTGTTAAGAGAATAAGAGAAAACTTTTGTGCTATGGAGTTCCGCAAAGCAACGCCTTCTTCTAAAATCTAATACCTTTTTTTCTCGTAAACAACTTCAAAATTTATTTGGTTCTGATAGAACCCTGTAGCTAAATTATATTACAAATTGTAAACCCCCATTTTTTTTGTCACGCCAACGTTGTCCCCCGTCGAGTCGCCCGTGTAGTCCTCCTGGGGTCCACCTGGAAACTGGGAGTTAACGCTTTTGATCTAATGACGACTAACCTAATAATCACGACTATGTATGTCACTACAAGCTTGATAATAAACTAAACAAAATTATATTCAGTTTAAGTAATTAACGTATTTACATATACAAATCTCTTCTTAGAAATTTCTATGTTCAATGTTGAACTAAATTTAGATCAAAGTTTCGTTATCTATGCGACATTATTAAGCGGCTATTGTGAGTCAATATAGCCAATTTACAGAACCCGTTCTTGATTAGATAGGCGATAGTTTGAAGAGTGGGACAAGGCTTGGGCGGGGCATCCGTTAATATGTTTTCAATGTCGTCGCGACGCCATATCTCACATTGCCAAATTAGCGGCCTTGACATTATAGTCTCTGTATTTCTTATTGTTGTATCCGCGAAATTGCCACTAAAATTTCGAACTGTTAATTCGTTATTACCATTATTTACTACCTTTATTTATTCTGTAGTAACATTTTTATATCTTTAAGGTTGATTGGTTTATTATCACAATGGTATTTGCTGGATAGTGCGTTGTGATAATACCATATATGTGACCAAACGAGTGTTAACTATGAATATGAATGTGACTAGAGCGAGGCCGAAAAAGAAGTGGTTCGATTGTATGAAGTATGACATGCATATAAAAGAAGTAGCGCAGGAGTTGACGGATGATAGGAAAGAATGGAAGCGAGAAACATGTTAAGCCGACCACTTAGACTGGAATAAGGGCAGTAGAATAATAATAGCGTTACATTATATGATCGCTGTGTTTTTTCCTCGTTTGCTACAAAAACTCGCGTTTGTAGAAAGTACAGAAATTAGCGCGTTCAAACAAACAAACTCTTCTCTTTTATATATTAGAAAATATATAGATTAATCAATAAATATATTCGTAATGAAAAAAAATTACTCTTAACGTATATTTTGTAACTAATGGATTGTAAGAACCAGATAATACGTCATTGGATTCTATAATAATATCGATGATGTCAACCAAAGACTATGTCCACCGTTATGGTTGTACGTAAAGGTGTTTCGCGTACACCCGTGAGATATGTAAATCATTTAATCAGGCATTTATTTGATCAGTTATTATATAGTTTGCTTAAACAATAAGTCGATCCAAACATAAAAGAAAGACAAGAGATAAACATTGCCGAACGTTTAAATGAAGCATTTCTAAATACCTTTAAATGTAATTTATAGAATCAGGCGTTACTTTGCGGAGGTCCATAATTCAAAAGTAATAAGAATATTATTTTGCTATAATCCGCGATAAAAAAAATGTATGTAATGCTAAATGTACACACTATTCGTTCTCATACCTGATATATGCAGAATTTGTAAGAACTCATGCACTACCCGACACCGATGACACAACAATACATAAGCACTGCACACATTCACCACCACAATCTCAATAATTGTTCCGCTCCGTAACCGAAGCATCGTCAGGAGATAGACTCCACCATAAAATCGCAAAGCTTTACATTACAAACATTTTCTTTTATCGCGGATTATAGCAAAATAATATTCTTATTACCTCTAAATGTTTTGATCTCAACTTTTGTTGATTTTGTGAGCCATATCGCACGACAGTTGTATACACTTGTATGGCAACCCAGTCGTTAACAGTTATTACTGCGTTATTATGCTATTATTGTTGATGAATGTTCCCACGAGAGGCATGTCTCCTGTTCCGGAATTGAATCGTTTCGTAATTCAAAAGAAGCGGTAATACATACGGTTGCGTGATGGCAGCTTATGGATCACTTTAATGTTTATAAATGTATCATGTTATAAGTTGGAACTATGTATATCTTCTTCTTTTTCTTCTTCCTGCCTATATCCCACTCTAAGTGGGGTCGGAAAACATGTTGTTAACATGTTGTCACATGATTTGGCTACCTATTTTAGGACCGGCCGCTTGCCTGACATTAACTTACCTTAGTCGTATTTTACGACACCTCGCTGAGAAAGGGTGGTCTATTCTACCGGATATCACACGGTGGGTCAACTTACCTTATTCGTCTTTTACGACACCTCGGTAAGAAATAACGGTGGTCTATTCTACTCAACCAATACCACACGGCGGATCGACTTACCGTAGTCGCCTTTCACGACACCTCGGTAAGAAATGAGGGTAGTATATTATATTTAGCCGGATACCACATGGCGTTATGTAGGTATATATATGCGCATTATAACTGTGTGTTATAACATGTTGCAGATACTCACTATAGTATCTGAGGATTATTACATTGACACCCGGATTCATTCATTTTTATTACTTCAAGAATATTATAAATTTAAAATTCTATTTTTTGACCTAGCTGTCTGTACGTGGTCCGTTTTCTCACGGATTTTTGTATGGTTTAGTTTCTTTTTTAAGGTTTCTATCAATTTGAGTTACAAATTACTAGTAAACTTGTTAACCCCTCAAGTTAAACTAAATGCTTGTGTTAGGAGTGGGTTGACGTCGGTAGTATAAACTTCTTGCTTATTAATGTTATATATAGGTACTCCTATATTATTAAAAATTATTTTTATCAAATAACTGGTACAGCATGTTTATAACATGTGCCGACCCCACTTAGAGTGGGATAAGGGTAGGAGGATAAACTGGTACAGCCAGCCACAGAAGTTTAAGCACGATGGTTTGTCTTATTATGTGACCGTGCGAAGCCGGATATAATAAGCTTTAATAAAAATAATAGTAAAAGCGGCCAATAAATAATAAACTAATCAATTAGAGTTGTATATTATGTAATTAATAAACAATGGATATCACTCTGATTTCATTAAATGTGAATAATAAATAAATTTTAATTAATAAATCGCTAATTTACCTAGTAGTTACGAAAAATCGATATATAACAAAATTGCTTTAATTTCTCGCTCATTATTGGCAACTACTACGCTATTCAATTTAATTACTACCTCACAAATATTTAATACTTCACAGTTCAGCATTTATTTACGATATAATTGAAGAATTAATATTATATTTAATGTTATTTCCGGAGTATTAATATAATGTGGTGTTTTGCGATAATTAATTTTGTTTAAAAAATAGAAATGTAATCGACAGCTATCACGGATGCTATACAATTTGGTGACGGGAGAATTTCCTATTTTCCCATTTTTGTGTTTGGTAGTCCTTTGGTAAACACGCTACCTACCTATTTTACACCTTATGGGATGTCAAATATTATATTATTTTATACAATACACAATGACTTTTTGTAATAATTTCCCAAATTGATTTTACTACACTGCTTTTTTCTGTTCCAAAAGAAAATACGGGAATTTTAAAGCGATACAGTAATCCTAGTATATAAGCTAATAAATTACAAATTTTATCAAGCAGTGAAAACCTAACAGACAGGCAAAAATACAGACTATTACATACGAGTACATTATTTTAGGCATAACACACTATAAAAATAGGAACAAAAGTCACATCTCCTTTAATTTTCTTCAAAAGTACCAGGTTGACCGAGCCTTGCTCGGTAATTACTTCCAAAATAAAAAAGGTACTTCAAATAAATAAATAAAAAATAGGGTGGGTGGGCCTCGATCCTAGGTATTTTCATTTTGCGGGACCGTTTTGACTTGACATTTCACGGCGAAAATTGTGTTGTATATATTCAATAAATGTTAAAGACACATAAAAATCTTTCTAAACGAACTACTACAATATTGGCAACACTGAATAAAACGCCCCTTCCTTTCTACGCCACGCACCGAGCGCCGTCTCTTATACCATCTCTTTAACCCATTAATTCTTCGCTAAGTTTTCCCTTTTTTTTCGCTGTTTTCTCCATAAATAAAAAGTAAACCGAGATTCTGAAAATATATACCTATATATACACATACAAGATTAACTCATTCATATTAAAGATGATAGTAGCGCAATATTAAATAAAATACTCTTTTTTATTATTTTCTTGTAAATAAAACAGTTTAGTTAGTACATAACATTCTGTTAGAAAATCAAGTATGTCATGGTTAAAAAGAGGTTACCGGATTGAAAAGAACCGAAATTATGGAGGCTACATAAATACGAGTGTGATAACCTTAATATGTGAACGAATAAACTTTAGAGTTGACATTTTTGTGGAGGCAATTTTAACATTTATTTAAGAATTTTAACCCAGTTGCTGTGCGAATTTATGTCGCGTGTTCGTTGCCGCTTATAAAATGAAAAGTTTTTAATTCGTCGTTTAGTTGATATTTATGCGATGCAATATACTGTACTTTTTTATATTTCTCTATATGATTTTTCCGCAGAGGAAGGATTCTATAATAAAAGAAAAATAGTCATATCCTATCCTATCCTACTAATATTATAAATGCGAAAGTTTGTGAGTATGGATGCATGTTTATTACTATCAAGGCGAACCCGCTGAACCCATATCGATGTGATTTGGCACAATTATTCCTTATACACCGGAATAACATATAGGCTATAGAAATCCTGTTGGTTCTACAGGAATAGTATGACATTGAAAAGCGCCATCTATTATCAACCCATTACGCGACAACAGTTCACGCGAACGAAGTCGCGGGTAATAGCTAGTTTACTATATTCGAAGTTCAACAGTCATTACTACCGGGTTTAACGATAAATAATCTCTTTTCAACGAATCTATATCAATTTAGTTATACCTAATAACATTTACTTAACCCCAATACCACAAACTCTAGATAGTTGATGTAATTCGTCCATGTAGCGTATCTGAGAAAATACTTTTTAATAATATTATTTTGCTATATATTAATCCTCCTTAATGGTCCCAATATAAATATATATTTTATGTTAGGAAAACCCACTATGGGTCATCACCGCCCGACGGGGACGAGCGGCGGGTATGTCGGACTCGCACCGACTAAAAACCTGACAGTGCTCCACCACGCTGCTGGTGGCGGGGACAGGGTACCTATGTAAACATTGCCCCCCATCCCCGGCAGCAGCAACTCTAAACCCCAGAGCGCGCCTCCTCTGGGTCGGGGCCTCTCTAATAGTGGCCCCTCCCTCCGCTAATCGATGCATCGGGAGCACCAGATGCATCGACCGCCTCGGGGACCTAACTTCAGCGAGCGTCCGATAAAACCCCGTTCGGATCGCTCGGAGGTCCCCGTTAGGGCGGCATGCGACGGACTTCGGCGAGTCGCCTGCGCCCCGCTCGCCTGCGGCGGATTGGATCCAAGGACTCGACTTTCCAAGTTTCCCGAATGGTCCCAATATTATCCTAATTTTTGTATTACGAATCTACGCAATGTAACGCCTAATTCTATAAATTAATTAAAATAGCTTCTGACCGACATACGTCTAATTCTTAATATTAATATATCGCACAATAAAAAGAGACCGAATTCAAAATTAGGCTCTTTTAAATTAGATACATTGTAAGTCAATACCAAAAATAAAATAAAACAATAACAAACAAACATTTTTTTTTTTTTTAAATCTAGCTAGATCGTTTTTTCCCCAACGAAATTTCATGACATTCAGCATGTCCCCTACATAATAAATTTCATAAAAATCGTTATACCCGATTCCAAAATTCAGAAAAATATATACATATACGAGAATACATGATTTACTCATTTAAATATTAAAGGTTTTTAATTTAAAAAAAAAAAATTCAGCAAATTTTAGTCAAACGAAATTTATCAGTATATTGTTAAATTTTAACAAAATGATATCAGGATGTAGAAATTTTAAACTTCGTTAAAGCGAAACGTGAGTATTTCAATGGCGTTTAAAATAAAATCCCAATTCTGAATATTCATTTTACGGTTAAAAATAAAATATTTCTAGACTGGATTAAAAGCATGGAACATGGAATGAAGGCATAAATTGTATAAAACTTAAATTAAACATAAATAAGTTATCCATAAATATTTTAAACATGCTACTATAGTTTTAAAAATCTCTACTTTAGAAATATTCATAGCTTGTGTAGCTATTAACGAAAATATCAATATTTTGTGGTTTCCTTTTGATAGCGATTCCTTGTATTCAGTTTTACCAATTTCAGTTATTAAATTAAACTAGTCTTAGAATTTACAGCGTTTATTTGAAAATCAGTTATTTTAAGCATCAAAGAAAAATAA
This sequence comes from Morpho achilles, assembly GCA_947086495.1. Classification (NCBI taxonomy): domain Eukaryota; kingdom Metazoa; phylum Arthropoda; class Insecta; order Lepidoptera; family Nymphalidae; genus Morpho; species Morpho achilles. Next base: position 4,930,941 of record CAMTZB010000009.1, on the reverse strand, counting down.
TTGCTTATGCGGGAAGATCTTATTTTTTCATATTAGCGCATACTGATTTGAAAGGTCAGCGTTATATGGAAAAATTGCTAAGTATATATTGTAATTATATGACACATCACAAAGGAAAATCCATTCGCCGAGTCTTAGGAAACGCTATTGAAACCTTAAAGCGTTTATCTCATTGAATCAAAACAGATACATCTCACAATCAGTATTCCTCTAGCGTATAGATTCTGCCGTTAATCAGTCTTCATTGCAAGACGGTTTAATGAGATTTCTTTTTGGGATCCACTTTGAGATATCGCGCCAAGTTTTACGTTCCAATCAACTCCTTTATACAAAACGTAATTGTTTTACTTACAAGTTTTTTCTTGATTAGCAAGCAGATGATTTTAAGCAATTATAAGTCATAGATTACATAAAACCCTCTTTAAATTACACTGATGTACTGGGAGTTAGTCTGGACACTCTAATCCTACTTTCTACTAATTTCATAAATACGAATGTTTGTTAGTAGTATATATAGTATGTAAGTTTGTTATTCTTTCACGGCGAATTCGCTGCACTATCGATGAATTTTGGACTAATTATTTCTTATGCACCGGGGTAACATATATGCTAAAGAAATCCTGTTAATTCTAAAGGAATAGGATGACATTGAAAAGCACCACCTATTATCCACTGATGGAGATATTTGCAAAGTTGGAGAATGACAGAAGCTACTGGTTTATTCCAAGAATATATTCCACCCAAATGAAGTTGCGTGTAAAAGCTAGTATATAATCGTAATAGCAGTTGAAACTATATTGGTCGTTTGCCGCATTGTTGCGATTAATAATGCAAATAAAACACGTGTATATATCGTATTTAGAAATGCTATATGTATTAAATACATAATTAAAAATATTACGTCTTACAAAAACTGTTCCTCAAATAAATCCCCAGTTTTAGCAGTCTTAAGCTAAAACGTTTTAATGAGATTTCTTTTGGGTCACTTTTAAGATGCCTCGTCAAATTTTACGCTCCAATCAATCCCTTTATATTGGGGCTTTACTATTTTTCTTACTGGAATTTAAATTCCCAGTTTCTTAAAGTCTCCATGATTATATTATGGAAAACATATATCCTAGCATTCTCCTTTTTTATCATAGACTAGCTGTGTTTGCGTAATAAGTAGTTATTGTGAGTTAACTATAAAAGATAGAGACATGCTGTCCTTGTCATCGTCATTGGAGGGCTTTGGGTCGATTTCATTGTAGTTCAGGTGGAAGTAACTGATATTAGCGGGTTGAGAAGAAATTCGAAATTTTGTTTGCAACTCGGTATCAATCTATGCTTAACTATTAGGCTTACGATGTTGAAAGCTGTATTCACAAATATGGAAAGTTAAATTACATTTTGATGTTTCGAATCGTATCACATCATGTTCCTTTGGAAGTACTTTAGTTACGACATGTTGAAATAATGCATACGTGTATTGAATTTGGTTCTTAGCAATTAGCTGAGAATAAGTGTTTCATGTGTTATTGTGCTTAAATATTTTAGATGATAACATTTAAAATATCTTAGCTTGTTTTTACACCATTGCTCTCTTCTCTTCTTGGAGAGAAAAACTGAAGCTTCAATACGTGTTTGATGGGTTGACCATATTACTGAATTCTAATCTAATCTCCCACGTGGATAATCCTGTAAAGTTTGGTGGCGATCATTTTTTTGAACTCTCAATGATTGTCTTGTTTCAAGGGAAACGCGAAACGATACTGAACCACAACAACGCGTGGCCGGGTCGCTAGTTGATGATATTATATAAGAATGATATCGACAATAATAATATTTCTCGCCTGGAATGAAAGGTATATAGAAAATAATTTAAAAATAAATGAACGGTGCCAAAAGACCTCCAATTTCGTTGAAGGGTGAAATTCTCGGGGAAATTTCGAGACGGGTTATTACATGGCTCATTTCAAACTCACATTCAAATGTTGATAATTGAAATATTTTCACGAATATTTTGAGCTCAGGTATATTACCAGTGATTTAATAATAGATCGTTACTTAGAGAATATTCATTTAATGCATATACTAGCTGTGACTGCGGATTCGCCCGCGTGGAAATCAGTGGAAATTTTGAACACACATTTTTTTTTAAGTTTACTAGCAATTTGGGTTACAAATTACTAGCAATTTGGGTTACAAATTACTAGCAATTTGGGTTACAAATTACTAGTAAGCTGGTATACTCCTCCAGCTAAGCTAAAATACTTGTGTTAGGAGTGGTTTCACGTTGGTAGTTTAATGGCCGGGATTCGAATCCACGAACTCTCTATCGCAAGTCCGTTACCCTAACCATTCCGCTACCGCCCTTTACATTACTTATTGCAAGTTAACCATAAGAGATAGAGATGCTGTCTTCTAATTTTTTGTATTATATATATTTACAATTCTTGGGTGCATAACTTTAGTTTATCTGTGTTAGTTTACACGGCGGACAGATTGAAGCTCCCAGCAAGCGAGTTTTTTTTCACAATTACGTGACCTCTTCCATACTCTACATAAAAATGTAATGTACTAGAAACCTAAACCCTACGGAAGAATTGCACTACGTTTTAATAAAAACCGCACAAAAATCCGTTCAGTAGACTTTGAGTAAATCGATAACATACAGAAAGCTTTTGGGGACTTTATTTCATAATAAGTATAGATTATTTAATTTATTGGCATCGTGATCTGGAGGTGTTATTAGGTTTTCCTGCACTGAAAAGAATTTATAGTAATTGGCAATTAGAACATAAGTTTTATCAGAAAAAATCATCGGTCCATACTCGAGGGTGTGAACCAGTGGCTATTTTAAAATAATCGCACGGTCGCCTTCGGCGACCGGACCTTTGGACTATCATCATCAACAACCTGTCCACTGGGACATAGGTCTTGATCATTTAGGTTAGACATAGGTCTCTCCCAAAGCAAGGCTTTGGCCTGTCTTCGCCTTTGGGCTGTCAAGCTTCTCTATTTAACCATATCAGATCCATCATGCCAGAGTATCTTTTAAACTCGTAATCACTCAGGCAATTTGAACAGACACCGTATTCTTCAAATACCATTTAAAGATTACGGCGCCTGTTGTTTATTATTCACGAGCACTAAGGCAACAGTTCGTTCTCGTCACAATACTCGAGCCAACTCGTTAACGACTGCTTCAAGTTGGATGCGCTCGTGTTTAAACAACTGTAAAGCTTTTGGATCTAAATTGATGGGTGAAAGCAATTCATGTTATTCTTTGTACTATGCTCTTTATAAAAGTACGTAATTAGTTTGTACATGTTGATTTTAATTCGATCCGATTCTATAATACAATTTCACAATCAATTTTGCCGTTACTGCAATTTAATAACCATCAAAAGAAGTCTGATATAGAAAGCCTACTATACTATTTAGTATTATATAGACGATAAAAATGCTTGAATTTACTTTTACTACATTCAACTTTACACAAGATGGTTATAATCACTACATATTATAAAACAAAGTCCATATTTCCGTATGTACGCATAAAACTTTAAAACTACGCAACCGTTTTTGATGCGGTTTTTTTAATAGATAGAGTGATTCCAGAGGAAGGTTTGTACGTATAATAACATTCAATACGAAGTAGAGAAATACTGTAATTTTTAAGGTTTCTGTAAATAATTACATTTTTTTCCGCTTACATTGCAAACGCAGGCTAAACCCTACGAGATTTATCAAAATGATGTACTAAGTATTTGTACACCTTAAAAAGGTCTACAGAAAAGTCCGCGATGGTATATATCTATCTCTTATGGATAACCCACAATAGCAGTTTTTTTCATTTACTTTTTACGAAAAATGATGCCTTATGTTCAAAGCAATTTTTATACAATACAGCATTAATCCTTATCCAATTGAGTACCTTAAATAAATTGTTGATTTAATATAGATCAATATGGCCGTTTACAGCATGCAATTTAAGTGAACATTTTCGGAGATATTACAGATTTAAAATGCCGTGAGGACGCCGCGCTTCACCCTATAGCACTTCGAATCTTTTAGAGTAAATATGCTACTATTTTTATTCCGCTAAACTTAGTTGAACACGATCATTATAATTACGTAAATGCCGAATCGCTTTGTTAACTTAAACAAATAAATATATCATCCTGTCCTTATCCCACTCTAAGTGGGGTCGGCACAACATGTTTTTCTCTTCCATTCTGTCCTATATTTCGTCAACTCTGGCGCCACTCCTTTTATATGCATATCATACTTCACACAATCCAACCATCTCTTTTTAGGCCTCCCTCTAGGCACATATCCATCTACATTCAAATTTAACACACGTTTGGTCACATGATTTTCATCCCTCCTCATTACATGTCCGTACCATCTCAATCTTGCACTTCTCGTCTTTTCTATAATGGGCGCAACTTTCAGACTTCCCCTTATATACTCGTTTCGTATTTTATCCAGTTTTGTCACACCACACATCCACCTTAACATTCTCATCTCATTTGCATGTACTCTTCTTTCATCCCTCCTTTTCATTGCCCAACATTCTGATCCATACAATACGACAGGTCTTATGACTGCTTTATAAATTTTTCCCTTAACTTAACTTTAAGGGGCAAGGGGCAACTTAAACAAATAAAATAATCGTTAAATCGTGGGATGAGTCGTAAAGTACTATTAGTCCTTAACATTAGTAGTTACAACGATTTCCCCAAATTTTACTAAACATAAACATTCTATGAACATTTTTTTATTAAACTTTCCAAAAGGTTGTTAGTTGCTTAAATACCTTTTAAGATAAGATTTCCTGGGTTTCAAACTAAGATTCCCTGTGCTATAGGAGTTATATGGCGTATCGTGGGTAGAACAAGAGGTGGGTGGAGGCTTATATTGAAACACGAAGTAATTATAACCAAATTCCGCTAAAGGTGATATTATTTTTTAACCTCTTGCATAAATATTGCAGTTTACGTTGTGAGTATCCAAACTAAGCATAATTTCAAATCAATTTTCGTAAGCGATTTTGGAAGTGTATTTATCCACTTACATCTTGTTATAGCCTAGTATGAGTACGAAATGTGGCCTACATTTCGTTCTTGAACAATGGTCGCGGCAGTCCCTGCGCCAACTCGTTAGTGACTGCTTCCAGTTGGACGAGCTTGCTCGTGTTTGCATAACTCAGAAGCTTTTGTATCATAATTCGAACGGCGACTTACTTTTGTTTGCATTCGTAGATTTCTATTTCCGCTTTTATCGTAAACTAGTGCTATCCACGACTTTATTTCCACCAAATTAAGCTTTTGAATGCCCTTAATTTTGCTATACATATCTGTTTACCCGTGTGAAAATAAGATTTTTTATTATATGCTACCTTTTTTTATTTATTTATTTCTTTATTGGTAATCAAACAGCGTTTCACAAGTTTTAGTAATGAACAATAAACATTGCTATTTCACAATAAGGCCAATAAAAGATTACTCTAAAATAATTTATATTTAACAGAAAAAGTATAGTTAGTGTGTGTGTGTCTGTGTGTGCGTGCTTGTGGATGTGTGTGTTGAGTGTGGTATTCTTTTTTTTTTTTTTTGTGGAAAATAAATAATAATAAGTATATATATATATAAATTACTCCCTATCCTCCCTTACCTATATTATGTAATTTATTAATTTCCTTCTTTAACTGCGCCTTAGAGAGATAGAATAAGTCTATTTCGGAATACTTTTTATTATAACTCTGTGCTAATCGATATAAGATTGAGTTTTTGCCATAATTGGTCTTTCTTTTCGTTACATGTAATAGAGGGGTATGACGTGTCCTGTAAGTCGGAACATGTAGTGGCATACTAGATAAAATACTTGGACAATCTAGTTTACTAGTTAGGATTGCCTGTAGTAAGATCATATCACTTAATTCGCGCCTATGTTCGAGGGAATCCATTTGGTAGTATTGACATGCTTCCTGATAATTTTGAAATTTTTTGCATTCTTTAAAAGCTAAGTAGTTTATGAACCGTTTTTGGATGCGTTCAAGCCTTTGAATGTGTGTATCGTAATAAGGTGACCAAATATTGCTGGCGTATTCCATCACATTTCGTACGTAGGCATAATAAAGAGTTTTGATACAAGCTATATTGCTGAAATTTTTCGTGACACGTTTTATAAAACCGAGCTGTTTGTAGGCTTTGTTTATAATATTGTCAATCTGCTCATTCATAGAAAATTTACTATCTAACTTTATGCCAAGATCTGTTGTTGAAGTAACTGTTTTAACGTATCTACCATCAATATTATAGTTAAAGTTTATCGGGTCCACTTTACGCGTTAAAGTGATATGGTAGCATTTGTTTACATTTACCGTTATTTTATTCTCTAAGTAGTATGCAGCCAACTGAGTAAGATCATGTTGTATTTTTTTACAATCATCTATGTTTTTAATTTTTAAGAAAACTTTTTTATCGTCTGCGAACATTAAGTAATGAGTATAGCTGAAACACTTATTTATGTCGTAGAGATACGATATTTATTATATGCTTATATGCTACCCTTATATATAAGCTTCAATTGTGACAATTTTAATCAATATAGGTTAATTCAAACGGCGACTTACTTTTGCTTGCATTCGTAGATTTCTATTTTCGCTTTCATCGTAAACTAGTGTTATACGCCACATTATTTCCACCAATTTAAGCTTTTGAATATCTTCAATTTTCCTATACTTATCTGTTTATCCCGGGAATAAAACCGGGATTTTTAAATTTTATATACTACTCTGATGTATAAGCTTTAATTGTGCCAATTATCAATATAGGTTAAGTCTGTTTGTCTTCTTTATTAAGCTTGATCAAATACCTCATTGTAGATAACCATTTTATAATATTAAAGTATTAGCAGGGTTATAATAATTCTTAATAAAGAGCTGTTTTATGCAAAATTTTCTCTAGCCCTAGAAGAGAAAAAGACCAATCATACATTGTTTATTATATCTCAAAAGAATCTCTCGAAATTTTTTAACGATTATCTTCATATTTCAACTATTTTTCAAAATAAAACATTACCAAAACATACACTGCAACCTTCGTCGTAAATGAGTCTGTTTATTGGTAAACTCTTCATCGTTAATAATAATAGTAATTTTTGAGTTCATTGCTTAAACAGTTATCGTTTACAGACAGGCAGACATTCAGACGCAACGGGCAACTATGTTTAAATTGTTTTAAAATATGGAAGGATTTTGAACGATGTTCGGAATCACATAGAGATGATTAAAGTAGGTAATTGCTCACAAGCGCGTTAGTTACCGTGTAATCACCTGCATTTGGCGTATGTCCTTTCCTTGAATCGTCCGGTGCGTGGTCACGGCCGTTTGGGACACGTTTTCTAAAATTATATTGGAAAAACGAAACGTTACACAACTATTAGATGTTATTTTGTATATTTAGGAAGTATCTGAGATAGTTTCTATCAACTTTATAAGAATCGACTCTTGCGTATCAATCAAGCAAATCGTTTCTAACATTTGCGTACGTCGTAATGTGCTTTAAATATTGTTGCATAATATGCTCTATATATGTTTTATAGTGGTGGTTCTTAATTTTATAATTCGCATATAGAAAACCGCTTTGGTAACACTAAAAAAAAATCTTTCATATTTAACTTTAATGATCTCAATCTTTCGATTAGCGTAATTGTTTTAGCGTAGTGAATTACGTAAAATGTAGGCGAAAATATATAACAATCATTATTCTCCTGCTCTTATCCCACTCTAAGCGTGGTCACCACATCATGTTATAAGCATGTTCTCACAAGATTTTTCTATGTATTACGACCGGCCGCATGTCTGACGTTAACTTACCTCAATCGTATTATACGACAACTCGGTAAGAAAGAGAGTGGTCAATTCTACTCAACCGTTTACCTAACGGTGGGTCAACTCACCTTTGTAGCCTTTTACGACACCTCGGTAAGAAATGAGGGTGGCCTATTGCTAATGCTATTTTGTATATACTCTATTTTCCACATCCCTAAGTGATACGGGCTGTCCACCCCTAACATTTTTTTATTTATTTCTTAAACAATTTTTTTTTTATAATATAGGGCATTAGAAACAACGGTTACCGGGTGAACTACATTATTGTTAAATCAAAAATAGTATTGCACTTAGGTGGCATATGTTATTCGCTAATGAAATAGCACGATTATTTTATTTGTTATATATTTTCAAAAATATATGAAAATGTTTTTATTTCCTTATTTTTGTTTCATTGGCAGCCCTACAAAATAGCTGCATGTTGTGAGTAATATACGCCATTATAACAAACATTGGGAACAATGTGTACGATCCTATAATACCACTGTGGTTATATTCATGCATACTAATTTCTATATAAACCGTAGATTGCTTATGTTTAAGTTAATATCAGGGCTTTCTGATGTATGAATAATATGTATTTTAATCATTTCTTTAATTCATATATCCTTACTAATATTATAAATGGGAAAGTCTGTCTGTCTGTCTGTCTGTCTGTCTGTTGGTTCCGTTTTCACGGCCAATCCGCTGAACCAATATCGATGAAATTTGGCATAAATATTCCTTATATACCGGGGTAACATATAGGCTATATAAATCCTGTTAATTCAACAGGAATTAAATTCAGGAGGAATTAAATACGATGACATTCTAAACGCCATCTATAATAAACCTATGGAACTAATTTTTATTTACGATGTGTCAAAATCAAGTCAAATCTGTATTTACGAAGTATTTAGATTCCAAGTTTTTCGACTTACGTCAAAAGAGTTATCTTTACAGAGTATTTATATTTTAGTTTATTTTATTCGTTTACTGGACAAATTTAACTGAGAAAATTTAACAGTGTAATAACAATGGATTATTGATATAAGTAATACGGGTTATGTACTAAAATAAATAAACTAATAATATTATAAATGCGAAAGTCTGTTTGTAACGTTTTCATGGCCAATTCGCTGAACCAATATAGATGAAATTTGGCAAAATTAATGTTTATATACCGGGGTAACGTATAAAAATCTTCAAAAAAGTTATTATTAATATTATTTTTTTAAATATTTCGGTTTTTGTTTATTTCATAAACCGGATAAAAATATTTAATAAAAAAGAGACCAGAATGATGTATGTAACAGCTTTTGGGCCAGATCAGAGTAATAATTTTATTATTACTTTTGTATTATGGATCTCCGCAAAGTAACGCCTAATTCTATAAATTTTAGTGTTGTTAAATAGAAAAATATTTGTTATCTTAGTATCAATTATTATTTTATCTAATATTTATTTATTATAGTTTGAGGTTATGTACATGTACAATTACTAGCTAAATACCATGATAACACATTAAAAAGATAGGATTTGTGGTGAAAATATAACAATAAGCTATAATCATTTAAGTTCAAGTAAAATTTAATCATATATAATTTTTGTTGTCAAAAAAACAGACGTTTCAAGAAAACGCATTCTTAAACGGTCTTTAGTTAGTAGTCTATGGCAACAAGTACGAAATAAATGACTATTAATTGACATGTATTGGAAAGTTTTATTTAATTTAATCCCATAGAAATTAATCCAATACGGCTAATGAAAAAATATTTTATTTCTAAACACCATTGTTAATATTTGAAAAGTCATTACAGTTAACAAAATCAAGTTTAATATATTTCCCGATACCTATTTTAAAATATTATGTTAACAAAAACATAATTTAAATTTAATTTTTCGTATTTATACTAAAAACGTTGGAATCCAGCGCCGTACGTATAGGTAATTAAAAACAGAACAATTTGACAGTTGATTCGTTACGTATATACGTATATACTGCGCTATTTTAATATATATTTCATGTAAGTACGGGTTTTTTACTAAAATTATCATATTAAGCTCTTGATCAAACGATAAATCCCTCTGATTCATCCCGGATCGATCTAATTTTTGTCATGGAGATATTTGAAGGTTTGGATGGTGACAGAAGCCACTCCTAAATTCAAGACTACAGTCCACGCGAACGAAGTTGCGCGGGTAAAAGCTAGTTTAATCATATTTCAGCAATTTATGAACAATACTCATATTTACTACACATATTGTCAATGAATTAAATATTCACAAAAATTATTGCTAATAATTTCCCACGCATTTTTCAATATTTAGAAAGTATTGTTAAAAATACTAATTTACCCGCCGTGTGGTCTCCGGCTAAGTAGGATAGACTGAGTAGAATCCTCTCTTCTTATCGAGATGTCGTAAAAGACGACTAAGGTAAATTGACCAGCCGTGTGGTATCCAGTTGAGTAGAATACACCACCCTCTTTCTTACCGAGGTGTCGTAAAAGGCGACTAAGGTAAGTGGACCCGCCATGTGGTATCCGGTTGCGAAGAATAGACCACCCTCTTTCTTACAGAGGTGTCGTAATTTACGACTCAGGTAAGTTGACGTCAGGCAGGCGGCCAGTCGTAAAATACGTAGTCAAATCATGTGACAGCATGTTTATAACATGTTGTGCCGACCCCACTTAGAGTGGGATAAGGGCAGGAGGATGATGATTCTTAATACTAATTTAACTTTTATAATATAATACTTCTCTCTGTATTCTTTTTATTCTAATATTATGATCGAGATTTATTAATCGTATAAGAATTTAAAAGAAGAGTGCTACCTTCGTAATTATTTTTACATAATATATTTTACATACGTAATGACTTGTACCAGACTCAACAGTTTTCAGAGTACACTTTAATCTAACTGAATATGTCGAAGCAAAGTTTTTCTAATGACATGTATTTGAACATGGAACTTTTATACATAAAAAATAGGAATAATTAAAAAAAACTAAGAATATAATATCCAACAAGAATACAATTAATTCAAAACATTCACTCAGCGGTTTAATTTTATTAATTCTGTATTTATTTTATAATGCATCATACATTTTCTTTACTATTTCAATAATCGTACAGCTGATATATCGTATTAAACACATACGAGTAGAGTATGGAGATTATCATTAAAAGCAAATTAAGTCGAGTAATCGTTTAGTTCAAGTTTATTTCGGTACATAAACGAGATCAGGTTAAACCTATCCTTTAATTATATAAATACCTCTGCCACGGGAGTCCGCTCTTCTCGTTTAATCTAACATTATATTGCACCGCTGTGCTATAAACTTACGAAATTTACATAGCGGCGATGGTATATTTCTGTTTATTTGTATTAGTGCAACTGGTACCATAACATTATATATTGTAAACAGTTAAAACAATAAACTTTGTGCCGTGTGATATTCGGATGAGTAGAATACACCATCCTCATTTCTTACCGAGGTGTCGTAAAAGACGACTAAAGTAAGTCGACCCGCTGTGTGGTATCCGGCCGAGTAGAATAAACCACCCTCATTACTTACCGAGGTCTCGCAATAGGCGACTAAGGTAAGTCGACCCGCTGTGTGGTATCCGGCCGAGTAGAATAAACCACCCTCATTACTTACCAAGGTCTCGCAATAGGCGACTAAGGTAAGTTGACCCGCCATGTGGTATCCGGCTGAGAAGAATATACCACCCTCATTCTTACCGAGTGTCGTAAAATTAGCTTAGTTTACTCACCGTGTGGTATCCGGTTGAGTTGAATAAACCACACACTTTCTTACCGAGGTGTCGTAAAATACGGTTAGGGTACTTTGACGTCAGGCAGGCGGCCGGTTATAAAGTACGTAGCCAAATCATGTGACAACATGCTTATAACATGTTGTGCCGACCCCGCTTAGAGTGGGATAAGGACAGAGTGATGATGATAGGTTAAAAGAACTTTAACATTAGAACCAAATTTGAAAATATAACTAATACTTTATTTTTTCTTTTGTTCTCAATAATTTGACAATAGCTGTGATAGCTTTTCTCTTGACTCTTTCGTGAAGGTCGCGGATTCAAACCCCAAGCACCAATAAGTTTTTCTGTTAAAGCTTATGTGTCTAATTGATAATTGCATTTTTTTCATACCCTTTTCGAGGAAGAAAAGCATCGTGAAGGAACCTGCATATCTCTAGAAAATTCTGGAGATACCCTAGAGATCCGCATTAGGTTAGCGTGGAGAGTCTTAACTCCAATTCTCCTGTCTCAGCAACATATGCTTACAATTTTTTGTTAAATAATCTTTCACTTTTCTTATATTTAATATCTTGACTTTTACTCCATATATCAAGCTGTAAGTTATAATTTCCCTATTAAAATGTCCCAAATTTCGCGCTTGTTCTCTAGTATTTTTTTCTATTTGTTTTTTTTAAACTGTCACACTTTGGTATATTTTTGTAAAATATTCGACCTAACAATCGTATTTAGCAAGATATTTTTAGCTAACATATACGACAACCGAGTTTAGAAATGCAACTAGCGTATAACTAGTAAGCAAATTTGATCGCGTGCAGAAAATTAAATAATTTGACTGCTCAGAAACGATCATACTTCTTAGATTGTTACGACATGCAGAGAGAGTTACATTCACTGAACTTTCTTAAACAGGTTACGATGAATATTATTAGTATGTAGGCAGTCCAGGAAAACTATGACAGGAAAGCTATCACAAAGGTGACGAGCTTGCTGTTTAAAAAACTTATCCCACTGCTAGGCGAATGCCTCCCCACACTGTTTCTGGAGACCAGGTGTAGAGCCATCCACAACGCTGCTCCAATGTGGATTGGGTTACACAAATTGCCGAAATTCTCTCTAGAGATATGCGGGGTTCCTTACCATGTTTTTCTTCACCAAAAAGCGTGTGGTAAATTGTAATTATCAATTACGCATTTTTCAATTTATATAGAAACATTTTTTAATAGAAAAACTCATTGGTGCCTACGCGGAGTTTGAACTCGTGACCCCCTCTAAAGAGTCGCACATTCTCACTTGTGGGCTATCAAGGTTCTCCATCCAAGCATATGATATCAATTGCTTCTATATGACTAAAGGCTGCCACCTTTAGTCATATAGAAGCAATTGACAGCGCAATATGCAAAAGATGCCTGAGATACGTCATACTGCGCATGTTTTTGTTATTAGGCAATAATCCCTTATTGGTTGGAAGACGTTGGAAGAAGTCTTATGGACGTGGTACTACTTTTTGCAATTCGGTTTCGGTTTAAAACTTGGCTGAATGGAGTTGCTAGTCTACTATTTATTCTCCTGTGTCCTTATAACAAGTCTAAATGGGGTCAGCACAACAAGTTTTAAACAAGTTGTTTCATGTTTCGTCTAGTTATATACGACCGACTGCCTGCCTGACGTCACCTTACTTTAGTCGCCTTTTATGACACCTCGGCAAGGAATTAGAGTGGTCTATTCTATTCAGCAGAATACCACACGGCGATACTACTCATATTCTTCGAAATATGAATGAATCTTTTCTAATATTATATGAAACAACTTTATCGTTAAGTCGGTTAAATCGTAAAGTGTCGTGCCATAAAACTCTTGAGGTGCCAGTTTTATGGCCGCCCAGCGTCAGTACGTGTGAAGTATGCCGCATTTCTGTAATATTCACGAATTGTGACGGTGTCATCAAATATTCTCCGCTAAAACATACTGGAATGTCGAAAGCGCTTTTGAAATTAGGACAGTGTAATAAGATCTGAGGGGGTGACGCTATACATAAACCGTTATTTCGGTGCTATTTAGGTATGTTATTGCGAAAAATAAAGATGTGACGAGGTAGATAATTGGCAATTAGAGTATTTACGTGTTGTTTGGCAAGAAAAATATTTAGTCCCACTAATATTATAAATGCGAAAGTTTGTGAGTGGATGTATGTTTGTTACACATTCACTTAAAAACTATTGGACGGATTTGGATGAAACTTTACAGTAATATAGGTTATACAGCGGAATAAGCGGAACCATTGGAGTTACACAAATATTATGTACTGTAGGATTGTCTTGAATAATCTATATAAAAGTCCGCGACAGCATATGTGGAACCTATTATGTGGAAGCCACTATTACTATCCACTATGGGTAAAATCCTCTGGACTATCACAGTTTTGTAATGCCTTTTTCTACAAACAAAAAAACACTTTATAGAGCAGTTGGAAAGAATGTATGTAAACATCATACTTTATAAATAAGCTTTAGCACAAATTAAAAACCGACGCACCTAGTAATATTTAAAATACGAGGATATCTGTTTAAAAAGATGTTCCTTGGTTCCATCAAATTCGAATAAATCACAGTTGGTTTAACACCGATCCTGGCGCGACATGAAAATATTCAGTGACTTCGAAAGGCTACAAAGGACAGCTGGCGAGGTCAAAACAAGACGACCAAAGGGTCCTTAAAATATCTTCAAGGCACGAAAACTTCCAACTACGGTTGGATAGACAATATGTTTATTTTTAATCAGAGGCTATGAAATGTTATAGGGGATTTTAACGATAAATAAATAAAGTTAATAAATCGTAATTGTAAGTGGGTAAACAAATAGAATCAGAAAAGTTATGTTAGAAATATTTTGCTATAATCTGCGTTTACAAACGCGAATTATAGCAAAATAATTATATAATTACTTTGTACTGAATTCCGTAACGCCTACTTCCATAAATTAGTATTTCATTTATACTTAGAAGTTGACCAACAGGTCTGGAAAGATACTTTTTTTATTATATTGTATGAAGCGAATTGGAGAACAATGTATCTAGCAATATTTAATATAATATGAGAATGAGGCGGATATTTGTCCATATTAACCGCGGTACTCTAGCTTATAAAGCCACAATGTTGTAAAAATGACCACTTGACTACGAAAATTAAGACTTCAATCTAAAACTCATACGAGGCAAAGTGATACAAGTGTTAGGGACACTTGTACCTACCTCAAAGTGTACTTCAAAGAGTCTGCTTAAATATGTTAAGTATATTATTTGTCTTTTAGGGTATCCAGTATATAAATTTAAGTATGAAATAGTCATTTCATATCAAAAGTAATAATAATTTTTTTTTGCTATAATCCGCGATGGAGTAAAAAAGAAAATATATATAATGCTAAATGTAGAGTGGACAATTTGTTTTCATACCTGATACAAGCAGGATTCGTAAAAACACACGCACAAACCTCCACCACCGCCACCATAATACACAAGCACTACATACGTTCACTATCACAAACACAACAATCGTTTCGCCCCGCAACTGAAGCATCATCAGGAGATAGACTCCACGACAAAATCGCAGAGATATAAAAATCATTTTATATCGTCAAGTAAAAAACAATCTTTAAGGGTTGCTAGGAGAAACGCATCACTGGTAGATTCAACCAAGTAGGTACGTACGTAATTATTTACAACATTCGGCATTAAACTAACAATTAATATATTATTAAATACGATATTTTCATTATTTTTTTACGATAGAAATAAGAAGCGTTTTTTCATTTGTCAAAATCAATTTAATTTCTTTTTCTTTTTTTGACAACATAAAACCTCCGCGCTATGAACATTTATTTAAAAATGCTAATAGCGCCTCTCCGCACCTCTCCGCTCCGCTCCGCACCTCTCCGCACCTCACCTCACCTCTCCGCACCTCACCTCACCTCTCCGCACCACTCCCATCTTATCCCCATTATTACTCCCGTTACAGTCGGCCATCCTGTAACAATTGCGCCGCAATTGGCACAGAGAAAGGTATTAGTTTTCTATAAAGTCAATCAAGTCATATCTTTTGATCACATCATCACCATCGCTACTATTTAAGCTACAGACAGTGCACTTAGATTAGATCTCTGCTGCCCAGGAATCTGCTGCGACGACCTCAGTTAACCTTTTTTATCCACGTTGCAATAAAACCTATACGTCGTATGTCATGGTATAATTAATGCTAGGGATTACACCTCGTTAATACCGGAACGTCAAATTTATCTCGCCTCAGGATTTTCCGATAAAGCAGCCCCTTGAGTTCTCTATAATTATTAAATATTACGAGCATAACACTTATTCTCTTATCTATACCCAAATATAAAGCTCAAGAGTTTGTTTCTTTGATTGTTTGAACGCGCTAATCTCAGGAACTACTGGACCGATTTAAAAAATTCTTTGACTGTAAGATAGTCCATTTATCGACGAAGGCTATAAACTCTATAAAATCACGCTTAAATTAATAAGAGAGGAGCAGCAATAAAAAGTATTACGAAAACATCAAAATTTTAGGCTTCCCTTTGTGCTCTAAGTAACGGTGTAAGTTATTATAAAAATCAAGTATTACAAAATGATTTCCCTCTAAAAGTTTTATATAAAAGTCCGCAACAGCATACGTCTAGCTTTTAAGGTTAACACACGTTACCATTTTTATGGTTATCAAAATACTATATTAAGGTTTTAATTTTTCCAAGCGAGCGGAATCGCTGGTGATTGCTAGTAGTAAATCGAATTTCTAACAATCGGAAGTAACACTTCTGTCAACAGCTCTGTTATTTTTACTTTTGATATCCTGACTTTTCAAATAAGTAATGTTAACCGTATTGCTAATAAATGTATTCATCGATATAATTGGCCAGATACTCAATAGTGACTCTTCTCAAAAATAATAATAAACATGCATTCTGCAATTGCAATAACTAAAATGTGGGTGCACACGGATCTACCTAGCCAATACAATAAAACATCACAGCTCTAACAAGACAAGAACAACCTAAAACCATTATGCACATAAGGAACGTCAACCCCCTCAGACTCCTAAAACATAACGGTCATGACGCTCTTTACATAATTTTCCATTACAAGTCCACAAAGACATAAAATCATAAACAAAACATACGTCACATAATAACATACGTCTCAAAATAGAACATTTGTCTAGGCGAAGAATGGCGATCCGAAAAGGCGTAACACGACAATTCTACTGCCCTAGCGGCAAATTATAACATTACTCAGCAACCACAATGCATAACAATATCATTATCGTCCACGGCTCCAGCGTCGATCATAGCAAACGTCATATCTCTTATACTTCACTTTCCAAAATGTTCTCTTTCTTCCGTCTCCTCATTAGAACTCCTTTTGTCCACTCACCTCAAGACTGGTTCACAGCGCCCTACTCCGGTGACTGTCTTGCCCCTCCTCAGTTACCTCCATCACGGTGCACAATGATCTGGTCGTCACTGGCGGTGTACACATACTGTTAAGCCTCACGCTTGAAATTTAAATCATCTGCGACCTGCATTTATCCGCAATATGCCGCCTTTCTTTACCATCCTCTTCATTTCGTTTTATCGTTTATCTTTCCAATAATGATTTCTAGTTTTTCCATAGCAACCGCACATCGCAACCATACAAAAGTATCAATTGAATTAATACAATCTTGACTCACCATGCGCAACGTGGCGCTTATCTTAGAAATGTTCATCATCACATTATCTATACATATTATAAAACAAAGTCTCCAAATCTGTCTGTCCGCATGTAATCAACTTCCTCAAAATCTACTGAATGGATTTTTGTACGGTTTTTACTAAAAGGTAGTGCAATTCCTCCGGAAAGTTTAGGTTATTAGTACATTACATTACATTAGTAAATCAATATCGGTAGCTAAAGCAGTCGTTTTCATTTAAACATCATCCACACAAACGTCGTATTGAACCTGGCCCGTCCCTTTCCCGGCAGTATCGGTTAAACCTTGCAGTGTGAACGATGATGGTTTAATTGAAGTTCTGCTATGACATTCATTTCAATTCCGGTACCTAAATATACCGTCATGTGAAACTTACTAATTTTCGCAATTTTCTTATAAGCGTCGTTCAAACTTGAGAAAATTTGTACTTTCTTTGTAGTGTTATCATATGAATTCTGTTTGCAATTAGTTGCAACGTGAACGATTCGCCACATTGATAACATTTCCGAATCTCAAGCTTAGAACAATTAAATGCAACATGCCAACATACAAATGGGTGACTTACGATAATGAATTATTCCCCTTGATGTGCTAGCTGTACGTAACCCATTATACGATTTGACCATCTGTACATTAGAAGGTCTCAATTGAAACGTATCAAAAGCGGATAAAAACCCTTCGTATAAGTCATCTAGACTCGTGCATTGAAATGTGCGTGCGTCCGCCTATAATAAATTTCACCTAGATCTTCAATTTTCCAAATCCAACTTTTTACAATTAAATCTTTATTCTCGTGATCAAAATCAGGTATTAATTTTACAGCATCTTGAAATTTGCTTGCTTTTCATTCGAGTGCCGTTCTCATATTTAACTTTTAATCGCTTCCTTTATTTATTTTATCCCATCCCATCAACTATAGCTTCTCCCAGCGTTTGGTTTCTAGTATAATCATCCTCACTTTCACTTACTTGGCCTATTCTTGCTCGCCCCTCTTACTTCGACCTTCCACCAACTCTAAATACTTTTTTTGGTTCTCCTAATTTTGTGAGGTGAGTTTATCCGACTTCTGAATATTAAATACGATATTTTCATTATTTTTTTACGATAGAAATAAGAAGCGTTTTTTCATTTGTCAAAATCAATTTAATTTCTTTTTCTTTTTTTGACAACATAAAACCTCCGCGCTATGAACATTTATTTAAAAATGCTAATAGCGCCTCTCCGCACCTCTCCGCTCCGCTCCGCACCTCTCCGCACCTCACCTCACCTCTCCGCACCTCACCTCACCTCTCCGCACCACTCCCATCTTATCCCCATTATTACTCCCGTTACAATATACACGTATATTAATAATATAATCGATAAACATAACAGTTTTTCCCTACGTTTGAAACCAAAAACAGGCCATCTGAGTAAATATTTAAATTCAAGTAATGGGTTATGTTTAACAGGAACTCAGTTGTAGTGATCCATAAAATTGAGTAATTTGCCGCGCCCTCCTGGGACGACCCGGCTTAATGAGGAAATGTTGCCGATTCCGGACATAATCAGAATATAGTAGCACTAAGCGGCGTAAACATTATTCAAACACTTTAATCTGAATAATCTAAATTTATTATTGATCGCATCTTCAATTATTAAATGAGTTAATCTTGTATATATATTTATATTTTCGGAATCTCGGAAACGGCTCCAACGATTTTCCTGAAATTCAGCTTGTAGGGGGTTTTGGACACTTACCCACACGGTCCCCAAAGTAAGTAAATTAATTGTAACGGGAGTAATAATGGGGATAAGATGGGAGTGGTGCGGAGAGGTGAGGTGAGGTGCGGAGAGGTGCGGAGAGGTGTGGAGAGGCGGTATTATATTTTTAAATAAATGTTAATAGCGCGGAGGTTTTATGTTGCCAAAAAACGAGAAAGAAATTAAATTGATTTTGACAAATGAAAAAACGCTTCTTATTTCTATCGTAAAAAATAATCAAAATATAGTATTTAATATAATATTTGTGTTATGGGTAGCAGACAACTGGTAAATATATACTTATATAATTTTTAAATACATACTTAAATACAAATATACACCCAGACTAGAAGACAAACATTTATATTTCATTTTATATTTCATCAATTCATTTATATTCAAGTAAAATCTTCGCCATCAAGAAAATAATAAATTATCCTAAATACAAATCTCAATAAAACTCAAAAATTTCTATCCTCTGTTTGAAACGTTTCTTAGTCAAGTATTTTTATATAGTTTTTCTTCAGTGAGTTCCTATTTCTACAATCATGCATATCACATGGTGTTATACGTTTAGTAAGGAAAAAAAATAGCAGCAAAATCGATTTTTTGGTAATCAGTTACTATTTCTACAATCATGCATATCACTCTATTCTGAATAGCTGAATGGTACAATAAACGTCAATTAACAATGAACACAGTTGTTAATGAAACGTATAAATTAGAGATAGATTCGTGACCATGCGTCCAGCACACCGTGAATAGAGAAAGTCAGAGACAAATAATAACATTATTGTATTTATAGTTTTCGTTTTCTTTGAATGGGACAATGACAACGGTGAAAGTGGTGAAGTATCAATATATTTTGCAATACCACCAACTTGTGTGCAAGATGACATTTTTAAATAGCATTTTGATAATTGCGATTAAAATGTTGAAGATGCGGTAGAGTAGTTATTTTGAAATTTATGTGAATTTGACCATCATCCTACTGCCTTTATCCCACTCTAAGTAGGGTTGGAATAACATGTTGTCACATGATTTGGTTACGTATAACGACCGGCCGCCTGCCTAACGTCAACCTACCTTACTCGTATTTTGCGACAAGTCGGTAAGCAAGAGGGTGTCTAGTCTACTCAACCGGATACCACATTATAAATTCGTAAACATACCACCAAGACAAATTCGTAAACATTTTTAAAGTTATAAACTTATGTACGAGTATTTTATAGAATTAGGCGTTACTTTGCGGAGATCCATAATACAAAAGTGATGGATATATTATTTTGCTATAATCCGCGACAAAAAAAAATATTTGTAATGCTAAATGTACAAAATCACAAAGCTTTGCGATTTTGTCGTGGATTCTATTTTCTAATTTCTTTAGTTACTGGGCGAAACGATTGTGGTAGTGAATGTATGCAGTGACTGTGCATTGTTGTGTTATTAGTTGTGGGTAGTGCATGAGTTTTTAAAAATTCTGCATATATCAGGTATGAGAACGAATAGTACACTCTACAATTAGCATCTTTCATCGCGGATTATAGCAATAAAATATTTTCATTCTACGGGTACCAACACTGTATGTACTGAAAATTATATATGTGAACGCAGTGTTAACAGTAATAAAATTCAATAAAATTTAAAGAATTCCCGCTGAGCCCAGCTACGTTGCAATATTATAATTTTCCCGAGGAGTCATAAAATTTTTATTACTTCGCTCAAATTCCGGTGAAGTTGAAAGTAGCGAAAACGGGGAGCAATACCGGAGTGTCGCAGACTAGTGTTATGTAGATTATAAACGCAGTGAAATGTAATTACTGCTGACGGTTTAAATATTATGAACGCGTCAAGAGGAGTCGCTAGAGTTTTCGGGCCGTGCCCCATACGTATACAAATGGATATACCGTTTACGGTGTAATACGTTTAGGAAGGAAAAACTTAAATAGGAGCAAAATTGTTTATTTGGTAATCTATGATAAGCTGTACTAAACCCCTTTTTTATTTCACGCGGCTATAAAAGGTATAGGTATATATAGGTAGCTATGTAGGTAGGCTATACCTCAAATTGCTGATTTTGTCTATTCTTGGTTCCGCTTTTATATTAAAATTCAAAATATTTTTTATTCAAATAAACTTATAATCAAGTGCTCTTGAATCGTCAACTCTACTGCTGGTTAGGAAAGCTGTTCCTACCGAGAAACCCCATAAAACAATTAAAGAAACGTAAACACTATTGTAAATGATCTGTGTTTTAAAAGTCTGAAAGATCTGTGCCTGTGTCAAAACTGTCCGTCTGTATGTGATTAATAATCTCAAAATCTACTCAACGGATTTTTCTACAGTTTTTACTAAGCAATTATTGAGGAAGGTTTAAATTGTATATATATACATCAGGATTTCTGCGGGATCGGGATTTCAGCAGGAAAAACTATGACACATTGATTTCAATGGGGGTAAAGCCGCAGGGACAGCTAGTTGCATATAAATCCCATATCTATAAATAACACACAACAAAACATACATGCGGTGCAAAGGTTATGTCACAAGTAAAATACTTAGCTAGTTTTACCTATGGTAAATGTAAATCAGATTTTCTTAGTCTTTACCTTACCTCGTGATTGCAAAATTTATTTATGACATAAGTAGATCCAACTTACCATAGTCTTTTTATGACACCTCGGCTAGCAATAAGGGTGTTCAATGTCAGAATGTCTAATATTAAAGAATTTAAATATATAAAAACACTAATTTCAAATGTTGAAATAATACGCAGATATAATGCTTGTAAAACTTTATTGCCTTTCCATTTGAAACCAGACCAACAAAGCCGCAACAAGTTATCAAGATATTATCGCTTCTTTTAATTCTTTGAGCTCCTTAGCGTGTATCCATTTGATACCCGTCGCAGAAGCGGCACTGGGCGGCCTTGTTATTATTCTAAATGTCAAATAAGATGCTGTTTAATATCTGATAAATTTCTTTGTACATTAGATCACTTGATAGAAACCTTTATTGCAAAGAAGTACGAAAAAGATTAATAGAATAGTGACGTAGATAAGATTGTAAGAACGAGACTTAAATGTATAAATACTATAGCGGGTATTGCATAGAATAAAAGAGGTATTAAAACCTTAAGCCTACGTTTCTCAAAAGTAAGCATTTACTAAATTTACCTATCAATTTCAAATCACTACTTATTATAAGGCAAAGTCCACAGTCTTTATGTATCTTCTATCTGTATTCTATCTGTGTTCTATCCGCCATAAAATTAAAATACTACTGAACGGGTTTTTATGTGGTTTCCACAAATATACGTAGGAGGTTAACATAAGAGTTTGTCGAGGTTTTGGGTAATTGGTGTGCTGAATCGATAGCTAAAGATATTCTTTTTATACGGGATTCATAAACCTCAATAAATCGTATATATCATAAAGATGAATAAAAAACATTTCTCACTCGACTCTCTTTCCAAGAAGATTCTCCAGTCTCGGCCTAACATAAGGCCAGGGACCTTGATTCTTATGTTCCTCTTGGCAAAATGCTACTCGAGCTTTATCGTACCGGCAAAACTCTTTGAGCACAATATCATAGGGAAATGGGTACAATTGTTCGATTCGACACATTGCAATTTTGTCTTCCATTTTCTTCTCCTTTCGAAGTTCATCAATAGTGATAGCCACTTTTCCAGAGCAAAAAATTAGTTTTTTCACTTCCTTTGGCTTCTTGCATGCTGGACCGCTTTCTCGTATGGCCCTTATGTACAATTTTTTTTATCTAATGTTATTATTAATGGTTATTATTATTAAACGACGCTGTTGTAAGCCATAAAGATTAAATAATATTGTTTTGTAGAATCTGGTATTTTGTGGTCATGCAATTCATAGTCTAGAAAAGTTCTAATATGAGCATAAATTATACAAAAAGAAACTAAGATAATATTTATCTTTCTTTTTGTCACGAGTTCGAAACTCGGGGATGCACCAATAAGTTTTCTTATTAAAACTTATGTGTCTAAGTGATAATTGCAATTTATCACACGGTTTTCGGTGAGGAAACCTGCATATCGCTAGAGAAATCTAGGTATATGCGTAACACCTACCAATCCGCATTGGAGCAACGTGGTAGATCTTAGTCTCCATTTATGAGGAGAGGAGGCCTATGCCCAGTTCTGGGATTGTAACAGGCCGAAACTTTACATTTTTATCATTCTTTTTTTTTAGTATAACTTGCTCTTAGTATTTATTTCAAGCAGGTTATATTAATTGTGAGTCACGTAGACATTCTTATAAATAAACATAGTGTAAAGTAAAAAGGTTAACATTTGTAATTAATTTCTACGTTTTAACTAACACACATTTGCTACTTCTAATAAGCATCTTATGATAATGGAAATCTCACCTCTGGAAACTTGTGCCAATTAGAAAGTCCTTGAAAGGGGACGTATAGTAAGGATGCTTGAGTCCAACTTTCGGTGTCATTAGTATGATCGGCTTACGGAACGGCAACGCAATTTGCCGTCGCATTAAATGAAAATAGTTGGCCGGAGTTGTTACGTTACAAACTATCCAGTTGGCGCTTCTAAGTTGTTTCACTAGTATATAATATACAATTAGTACCTGTATCTAAATGTTCGATCAAAAAATATTACGCTCATCCATCAACAGACGTGTACAACATTAAACATTTACAATACAAACAAAAGTGATGCCTAGCACTGATGCTCGGAGTTTGTATATAAATTATTTTAATTACACGTTCCGTGAGTTAGACGACAATCTATCATTAGATACAACGCTGACTTTGTAGGTGTCAATATTATTTTTACTACTAGTGTATTGATTTAACACGATCAGAACAATAATGAAAGGGTCAAAAATTACGGACTTAACTTATTTAGTTACGTAAGTTTGTCATTTATCAAATCCCTTAATGGTACTCCTGAAGATACTTTTTTTTTTTTAAATATATGGGACACTTACACACACGTCCGCCCCAAAGTAAGTAATTTAATACTTGTGTTATGGGTGACAGACAACTGGTGAATATATACTTATATATATATTTTTTTAAATATATACTTAAATACAAATATACACCCAGGCTTAAAGACCAACAAATTCATTTAAATAAAATGTTGGCCCTCGATGGGAATCGAACCCGCGACCCGTGGAGCCGAAGGCAGGGTCACTACCCACTGCACCAACGAGCCAGTCAAAACTAATAACTTAGTTGAGATGTCCACACTTCACTTAATGTCGCTTGCGTCCAATTATTTAAAATAAGAATGTTACGGACCCTCGACTGCGATTCCGGGAAGTTGGAACCTACGCCAAAATTTACAATTTCGATTCCGATTTTGGCTCCGATTTAATACTTACTCGTATAGTCACTTAGAGTCACTAATTCAAGTCTAAAGTTTAAAAGGGTGCAAGAAGAAGACTAACAATTGAATAAGCTATAATTTTACCCCACATATCTTTGTCATCGAGGTCCGGAATTTTGTCTTCGTCGTCATCAGCTTGTTGGAGATAACGCTCAACGCGTCCAGACGAATGTTCTGGACCCTTGAAAATAGACCGCTCATTTTGTACATAAACACATTTAAGGATGTTCTTTTTGCTTTATATTTTAAATGGGTATACACAAAATCACACTCACGAGTAGAGAACATTTCGATCCGACACATAGACAATATAAATATGAGTTCTTAAAGCATTTATTTATGTATAATTTTAGGTTACTGGGAAATAATCGAAAAGATCCGCCTAAATTTGCATTACAAAATTCATGCTTTCTGTTCTATTATGATATTTAATAAAAAGTAATTCTGAAAGGTAAACTAATAAGAAACTAACCGCTCCATCAATACCATGTGGAAGTTGTATCACGAGACCGGATTGGCAAATCCATTTACTCTCCCCGTTGACGATGAACGTGTCAAATACTGGTTGCGCTTCGTCGGCAAAGTCACCATACTGGGCCTCCCAGATTGTAAGCAAATGTGGGCTTGAATACGAATAGCCAACCTCAAATCCCAGGATACCTGATTAAAAATATCTTAAGGCTATGTTCATTTAACGAAACAGGTTATTATCACGGACAGGAAAGTAGTAGCTACTTATGATAACATATTAACCAAAAGCCTTTAAAATGTAATAAGAACGAGAGATAAAGCATACTCAGTCCTAAACTGAATTTGAACTGCTTGTTGTTTAATCCATTAAAAAAAATATATGTCCTATATTTTGCTTTTAGCTTTGGTTCTGATAAACTAATTAGATTTAGAAAACTCAAATAACATTCGTTTTATACAATCTTGTATACGCATATTTCACCCCGACGAGAAAAACTAGACAAAACTGAAAAACCACCAAGTATCTCGCTGACAATTCTCAGTATATTCGGTATTTGGAAACAGTAATACTATATTCATTACTATATATCTAATCGTATGTTTGTGTTCGTCGTTTGTTTGTCGTGTATTGATTAAGTTCATTAAAGTAATGCATTTAGACAAGATACTAACTTACTCGTAGATTGTTCACCTTAAATATACTGTTACTACGACCTAAAATAAACTTTAATTGAAAATAATAATAATTTGATATAAACAGCAGGTCCGTTACTAATTGCTTGTAATTTCCAGTCGGCCTGACTATAATTACTCGATAAGGTTCAAATTCGTCAGACAACTTTTCATGTCCGCCAAACATGTTTAGGATGTAAATCCTATCTAGATTGTCCCAAATAGCTATTCATTGACACATGACGGCGAGAAAATTAGCGTTAAGTTTCATTGCCAAATTTAACATAATCTATTTTGTAAAATTTTCATATAGCTCTATGTAAAGCTACTCTTTCGATACGAGTATGTGTTTGTTTTTAAGTTAATTTTCGTTACAGTATTTATTGGTATTATTAACAAAACAAAATTTATTTTAATTTGTAATCCTCAACTATGAAGGGCTATTCGCTTTCACGTTCCAAAAAATATTTTTAGCTTTTCAGTTGCAAACGCTTAATGTATATTAATTATTTGAGCCGTTTATTTTGAAAGTGACCTAACGCCATTTATCATCCTCCGCGCTACGCTTGAGCAGTATAAATCATTAGTATCCTATACGTCATCATCCTCATCATCCTCCTGCCCTTATCCCACTCTAAGTGGGGTCGGCACAACATGTTACACACATGTTGTCATATGATTTGGCTACGCATTCTACGACCGGCCGCCTGCCTGACGTCAACATACCTTAGTCGTATTTTACGACTCCTTGGTTAGAAAGAGGGTGGTCTATTTTACTCAACCGGATACCACACGGTGGGTCAACTTACCTTAGTTGCCTTTTACGACACCTCGGTAAGAAATGAGGGTGGTCTATTCTACTCAGCCGGATACCACACGGCGGGTCGACTTACCTTAGTCGCCTTTTACGACACCTCGGTAAGAAATGAGGGTGGTACTATTCTATTCAGCCGGATACCACACAGCGTCATTAGTATCCTATACGTATATTTTTAAATACATTTAAAAGCAAAATTTTAAATGTCTCGATGTGAAGATAAATGGAGTTAGGTCTCTTTCAAAATAAGCGGCTCATATAATAAAAACAGGAACCTATATTGGGCACTAAATTCTTATTTAATTTTGATTTAGATACACTTCTGCGATGAACATGAACAAAATATTTTTTGTATATACGGAATAATTTCGTAAATAACCGTTTGGAATTTTTAATTTAAAAAATAAATGTCCGATTTAATTAATAATAATTTTTGTATTTGTTACAGGTAAAATAAACACTCACCAAATTCACACAAGGAACTGTTGTAGAGGCTGTATTTCGCTTGATCTGGGTATAAAGTGTCCAATACTCGGTAAGTCGCTCCATCAACACCTTGATGGTGATAAACGTGATGTCTGCAAAAAATAAGTGTCCTTAAATAGTTTCTTGCAATAATATCCAATATTATCTATTATTTCCAATTTTATCTTTAACTTTGTGATTCAGAATAATTTAACCAATGTTACATCACGCTACGCTTTTTATCAATATGTTCAGATTTTTTTTTGCTATTATAAAGAACCACCAAAAGGAAGTACTTAATTGACGTTGCGATCTAGCCAAAAAGCTTATAAGCTGCTTAAAGATAACCTAAACTTATAAATTAATTTATATCTAAGAATAGGTCCACTGACTTAGCTCAGTCTTTCGTGACATATGAGACACTTTGTTCTTGTTTTCTTTTAACTAGCACTAGCACTACACTACAGTATCACTATATTCTACAATATTAATAGTATCAACGGACATGTGTATTTTTTTCAGCGGCTTGTTAACTATTACACATGTAATAAATACTTTTATATTTGTATAGTATTTTAATCAAAGTTTATAAATATTCTAACCTTCCTAAATTCATATGCGATTGAACGATATCGGGAAAAAATATAATTAAAGAGTATTTTGTAACATTTCAACATTCTGTTATGTCAGGTTTTATAGTGCTAAACCAAAGTTACAAGTTAAAAAAGAAAAACAAGCTTTGTCCTGCAACGGAAATTGGAGCCTTTTGAGTTAAACCTAGAACAGTTAGGCTATTGTGGTTCAAATTGTGAATCAGGGTCAGTCGTCCGATACAAGGGAAGTCGGTCCCCGGTCGATTAGTTCGAACTGCGGCGAAGTGATCAATTTATCGAGAGGAATAAAAGTGCCCCACTTTGATGCAGACCTTTGTGCTAACAAAACGAACATCTGACTGAATGTCTTTTTGCGCTACGAAAGCTACCGGTAAAATTACTCGTCGCTAAACAGGTTGTAACCCAGATATTTGCAATAAAGAGATTTCAATTATTGTAAAAAAGTGATGATTTGTACTTTATTTGTACGTTTATTTGTATAATATACCGGCAATATCAATTCAGATTCTTTTATCATAGTTTTTGTAAGCTTTATTGAAAGAGACTTTAATATGAATTTTCAACCAACTTATCCCTAAGACATCTCTGCCAGCTAACCTACGAAGTGAGACAATTAGTTACGTTAAGTTTAGTTACGTTACTAGAAATTATTGTATCACTTGAAAATGACAGTTCTCGTCTATAACAAAAAAAGCATCGCTTTTTACAAAAAAATCGTTGATACGTTGTTTGATATTTACAAGTTTTTTTGTCGTGTTAGTGTATTGCAAATAGAAATAATTAGTAAATAAACCGTTCAGAAATAAAGTTGATAACCTATGTGCCATAGTTCCTCTTTCGACGTCTTCGCCAGTGAGCCGAATATGTATCTTATCCCTTAACAGCGATCCATATGCTAACGCTTCTCCCATTGCCCAATCTGCCAAACCATCCTTCACCTAATATAAAAATAAAATGACTAGGCTTAATGTAAACATTTCTTAGTAAAATATTTATACTTCATAAAACAACAACATTAGAATAGAACAATGATAAATTTTGTTAAATGAAATCTTATACAACATTGAAATTGTTACATTATTTGAAATTCAATTTTTATTTTTCTATTACATCTCGAATTTATGAGTCCCAGAAAACGACATACCATTTTTTCGCGCTTGTCTAATATTCTGTTGATGCCTTTATGAATTTCGAAAGCCCATGGCTCTGGTGGCTTACAAAAATGACGTGATATTGTTGCAATCGTGGATTCAGAAATACCAGTTTCTTGAACCTAAAATTTAAAACTCTCAAATTAAATAATTCGTCAAAGTTAAATATATATATCAATTCAAATATTTAGATATATTGTAGTCTTAGTAGTCTATTGAAGTTAAAGCGACATTAAAAGTTAAATACTCAGAGGACCTTTTTAGGGTCAACAGCTTCGAAAAAACCAGTCCACGGAGTATCAACCCAATCCATTATGCTCAGTTTCGTAATTTTCTTGGCAAGTTCGAAGTGCTTGTTTAATGTATCTGTATATTCTTTTTCCCATTGCTTGGTGTCAGCCTCGGTTATCACGCCTTCTGCTTTAAGCTTTTCTTCGTAAATACGATCAACTTGAAGAAATATAAAATTATAGATTTTATCTTTTGTTTTTTATCAATTTAAATAATCTGTTTAACTTACAGTATGCCTAAGTTAGATGCTGACTTAAATATTACCAGAAAATAATATTAATTAAATTTATGAAATTCAAAATAATACAAAAAAGCTGTGATGGCCTAGCGGTGCGACCGTGTGAATCTCTAGAGACGATCATGGGTTCAAAACCGGGCAGACACCAATGAGTTTTTCTATTAAAACTTATGTGTCTAATTGATAGTTGCAATTTATCACACGCTTTTCGGTGAAGGAAAACATCGTGAGGAAACCTGCATATCTCTAGAGAATTCTGGGGATATGTGTAACCTACCAATCCGCATTGGAGCAGCGTGGTAAGTCTTAGCTCCAACCCTTCTCTCCAAAAATGGAGAGAGGAGGCCTATGCCCAGCAGTGGGATAGTAAAAGGCCGTTACTTAAATAATACTAATAAACAATATTTATGTCATGAAATCTTTTGTTACCGGTCTTCATAGACCTTATCTTCTTGTACATAAAGGGTTGTGTGAACATTGGTTCGTCTTCCTCACTATGGCCGAAGCGTCGGTAGCATACCAAATCTATGACGACATCTTTTTTGAACTTGCAGCGATACTCTATCGCGATTCGCGCTACGTGGGCCACTGCTTCGGCGTCATCTCCATTTACATGAAGAATCGGTGCATCGAATGCTTTGGCTACATCTGGATATAAACAAAAAATAAAGTTAAAGCCCAAATTCAATCTTATTACAATTAATGAAAGGAACATGTCACACATCTCTTGAAATTATTTATTAACGTACGCAACTATGTGAATGTTATCAATTAAACATAAATTATGTGTATATGTTGTATATTTTTTCAGTATATACCTAACTTGGTTACCTTAAAAGAGTGGGTGGTTAGATTGACCAAGTAATTTAAACATCGTAACTGCTGTCGCCACAATCCACGATTTTGTGGCGATCCCTTAAGGAGACCTATGTTCAGCAGTGGACGTCCACCGGTTGAGAAAGAAGAAGAAGAAGAGAACTGCTGTCTGGTTTCAAATGTTATGGCTTAATGTATCTGTGGTCAATATAAAAGAACTTACTTCCGTTGATAGAAATTTGAATCAGCTAGAATTTACTTATTTCGAATGAAGAAATGCAATATATGTTTATGTTCGTAAAGGTTCGACAATACATAATCAAAAAGTTACCAGAACAATAGGGGACGCTCCTGCTAAATCTAGGGTCAGTGGTGTACCCGATTTGGTTATTGCACACAATATGTATAGACCCGTGTGTGGTAAAGTAGGTTAGGTTGCCGAGCTGCATCGTCTCATAAACCACACCCTGGCCGGAGAATGCAGCATCTCCGTGCATTACGATTGCCATTACCTACGATATATTGTCAACCTACTATAACTTCAACTAATTAACATTAAATTAGTATTTTATGTGTCAATACATAAAATCAAGTTCTAGTTCTTAAAATATTATAATTTTGATATATATTTAGACATATTTGAAAGGCTGATAATATTATTACTTGAAAATTTGAATCTTGATCGCTGATTCGGAATATACATTCTGCCGATTTACGGCAGCATTGGCTGAAAATTCTGTAGTTGATTCTTTTAAAACAAATTTGCTTTTACATTAGCGTAGTATTTGACCTTTAGTACTCAATGAACTCCAATTAACATTTTTCTCATCAACAAGTTAATTATAATGTAATTGATTATAGAAATATTCTTAAATTTATTTATTCAACGACCAAACAAGGAATAATTGTAACAATTTTTTATTATATTCAAAATCCATCAATATTACATCGGACTTTACGAAGGTGTATAGATATAAAGCAAATGTGATTATTTCGGTTCCCTTTATATACATCACTTTATTTTAATCAGATCACTTTAATCGGGAATAGAGCGCGCTATTCAACTTTTATCTTTTATACCTATAACCCATATATCACAACCGGTAACATAATATAAGAAATTATAATATTCTCGAAATCTGCTATGTGTGCTATGGGGTCTGCTACATTAAAAAATAGATTATTACCTTGTCTCCGTTACTGTCACCTTTCCAATGTTGTTCAGCGCGGGCCTTCCCGACTACTACTGGTGAAACCACCTCCAAATGTGATGGATTGCAACTCATCGAAACCTTGATATATTTGTTGGTCCTTCGTATAAACCGATGTATGAACGTGCCAAGATGATATTTTATGTCTCCTGAACCCTACACATAAAAAACTATTTAAGAATATTCCATGTAAGAATTTTACGTTACAAGTTTGGAACACGTGTTCAAAGACAAAGTCAACTAAATGGTGGGGGGCTTAACTCGTTACTACATAACTCTGCTTGCCCGGGTGATATTTCGCTTTGCGATTTTGTCGTGGAGTCTATCTCCTGAAGATGCTTCGGTTACGGGACGAAACAATTGTTGAGATTGTGGTGGTGAATGTGTGCAGTGCTTGTGTATTGTTATGTTATCGGTGTGGGGCAGTGCATGAGTTCTTACAAATTCTGCATGTATCAGATATGAGAACGAATAGTACACTCTACATTTAGCTTTACATATATTTCTTTTAAAAAATAATATTCTCATTAGTTTTGAAAGAATATTCCAATAAGTTTTTTACGTGAATGTTAAATATTTACCGGTTCAATGGGTTCCATTGGTTTAAATTGAGCAAATATATCCGTCAACTGTTTACGACAGACATTTACTAACATATTCAATCGCCCTGAAAATTCATCGGTACTGTTAGTGAAAATAACATTAAATTTTTACAAGCTTATATATTGAAATTTAAAGTGGTCTTTTAAGATTTAGGAATAGGATTATCTAATAAACTTAGCTATGTCTAAGTTTCAAGTGATGAAAATAGATTTGATGAAAATGAAACTATGAAAATAGATTTAACAGAATAATGAAAATTTAATACAATAGCTTGCAAAAGTAATAATAAAATTATTTTGCTATAATCTGCGAAGAAGTAAAATAGAAAATATATATAATGCTAAATGTAAGTGGACAATCGGTTATCATACATGATACATGCAGGATTCGTAAAAACACATGCACAAACCTGCACCACCGCCACCACAATACACAAGCACTATATACGTTCACTATCACAAACTCAACAATCGTTTCGCCCCGCAAAACGTTTCGCAACGCAAACCCAAATCGTTTCGCCCCGGCAAAACATTTCGTCCCGCAACCGAAACGGGGCGAAACGATTTGCGTTTACGTTTTACGTTTTCTATTTTACTTCTTCGCGGATTATAGCAAAATAATTTTACTATTACTTTTGTATTATGGATCTCCGCAAAGTAACGCCTAATTCTATAAATTATTTACAATAGTTTGCCTTTTACCGTCTAATTCGATATAGTAACAAGAATGAAGTTACTTAATTTACTTTTTTTAGCATAATAGCCTCACCCCTGTGTTGCATCGCCATAACAATAGACTCGACGCCAAGTTTCGTGCTTGTATCTACAATTTCTTCCAACATTGCTATCATGCTCTCACCGCCTTCTAAACCGAATCGTTTCTCTGCCGGCCATTTGGTTGCAAAATATTTTTCTAAGCTGTAAAATTAATAACGAAAAAAAATTTTACTTAATATTTTAATATATTGATATTTTAGTTGAATTTGCCACATTTCTTCTTTTTCGTTGATATTTATGTAGACCTATATATAAATATAAAATGGTTTATGCAATGATGTGTACTTATTTAGATGATGGTATTCCATACATTTTTTTTCAGATAAAATAAAGTTGCACGAAAAATTATAGTAATCTATATTAATATTATGAATTCACCGTGTAGTATCCGGCTGAAAAGAATATACCACCCTTCCTTACCGAGGTGTCGTAAAAGGCGACTAAGGTAAATTGACCCGCCGTGTGGTATTCGGTTGAGTAGAGTAGACCAACCTCTTTCTTACCGAGGTGTCGTAATATAAGACTAAGGTAAGTTGACGTCAGTCAGGCGGATGGTCGTAAAATACGTAGCCAAATCATGTGACAACATGTTTATATCATGTTGTGCCAATCCCACTTAGAGTGGGATAATGGCAGGATGATAATGATGATGGTATTCCCTACATTTACATACATTTTAGAGATGAAATAAAGTTGCATGATTTTATGACAAATCAATTATTGGAATCTGTATAAATAGGAAGGTGTATGTATGTCCTTTTTTCACGGCTAAGCAGAGCCACGGTTACATTAAATTTTTATCACATAGACTTTATGTTAGAGTTGTTAATTAAGCTATCGATCACTTTATATTATTTATTCCGGTACTAAAATCTACGAAGTACGAAGCCAAATCTATTACATACAAAATATAGCAGCTATATTTAGCAAATTTAAAAAGTCAAGTTTCTGAAACTTTGCATAATTATCATTGTACCTTACAATTAATATTAAATTGGTGAGCGTGTTTTATGAAACGAATTAAGCTTAGAGAACAATTTTTTCCCAGGAGGGCTTTTACTTTTCTTGAAATATTAATGCCTTACGTTATTTGAACTTTTTGATTTATTACGTTGCTCACAAATCCACTTTTACTTTGAAGATTTAGGTTCCATTTATAGTCCATAATTTTAAGTTATAGTGGATATAAATCTCTCGGCTTTTATTTTATCACAATCTGTTACATTTTAAGTGAATTTTTATTACGTACAATTTATTCAGTTCGTATTTAAAATTATGTTTCTCGATTGACTCCATTTGATTGTAATTTAAATTGAATTTTAGAAGAGGTTTAAGCCCAAATCAAAAACTTTTTCAATTTCATTAATGACCTATTACTGGTATTCGACTGGCAAACAATATGTGGTCACTCCGAATAAAGTTATATTTTTATAGTCAACCATTGTCCCCAAGTTGGTTGTGTGACTTTTCCAAATAAATAAAACATTAAATTATTCATAGAACCATGGAATTCCGCAAAGTGACGCTTTTTGCGGAATTTCATAGTACAGAATTTATGATAGAATTATTTTGCTATAATCCGCGTTTGTTAAGATAATCTATGTAATGCTAAGTAGGCAACGCAAGTAGGAAGCAGGCAACGTTTAACCTCCAACAGTACACCACACAAGCACTACACACACTCACTACGACTATCTCCACAATCGCTGCGCCCCGTAACCGTAGCATCATCAGGAAGATAGGGTCCACGACAAAATCGTTATGCATGCATTAAGATTCAAGATCATAACAAACGCGAAATATAGGAAAATAATTATATCATAACTTCTTTAACATTGTTATCACATCCAAGTTATACAAGTTGTTCTGTTACATTTTTTTTGTATATTAAAGCAGCTTAGAATGTTTTATATAAATGGTTTTTTAATTATCAAAATGAGTTATGTAAAGGTAAATGGTTTCAATTTCACTTTATCAATAAAAACGCAAGAAACCCGGCTTAACTAACAAAACAGCTTTGGTGAGTCGTCGCATAATGATTCTCTTCTCTTCATGGGTTTTATCGAACGCTGTGGGCGGCTCCATACGCTCCCTGATGAACTGGATAGCGTCCAAGTCATACAAGTGCATATATTCCACGCCTATTGAACCGCAGTAGGCCCTCTCCAAACGACCGACGATCTCCCTGCAGACAAGTTAATTCAAATTCAAAATATTATTCATTCGAGTAAACTTGTAAATAAATATATGGGACACTTTACGCACCGGTCGCCCGTCCCCAAAGTAAGTAGCTTAATACTTGTGTTATGGGTGACAGACAACTGGTGAATATATAATTATATATTTTTTAAATACATACTTAAATACAAATGTACACCCAGGCTCAAAGACCTACAGATTCATTTATAGAAAATGTTGGCCCTCGGCGGGAATCGAACCCGCGACGATCCGCGTAGTTGAAGTCACTACCCATTACCCAATAGTTAGGGTCAATACCCACTGCTCCAACGGGCCAGTCAAAACAAATGTGTAAACAAAGTGTAAACAAATGCTTTTGAATCGTCAACTCTACTGCTGGTTCGGAAAGCTGTTCCTACCGAGAAGAACCAGCAAGAATCTCGGCGGTTGCTCTTTTACAATTTTTTTTCTTATTATTAGTTACATTTAGTCATTATTGTCTTCTACAGGGTCGGGAATTTTATCATGGTAACGATACTTATTTTCATACTTCATTCGATAAAATTCCAGCTTTGCTATTACATCAGTTTAAAATAATTATTATAAGCAGACTTATACAGAAAGCCTAAAATACTATTGAATATTACATACATGATAATAAGACAATAATTTAACTACTCTTGGACTTTGTACAAGATGTAAATGATGAAATATAAGTAGTCATAAGAATTATATTTTCAAAAGGGCCACCGCCGATTTTGTTGCTGGCTCTTCTCGGTAGAGGCAATTTTAAGAACCAGCATTAGAATTGACGATTCAAAAGCACTTGTTTACAATTTTCCTTGAATAAAGAATACTTTGAATTTGAATATAATAAGTTTGAAAGTTTCTTACGGTACTACGGCTAATCCGCTGGACCGATGTAGATAAATTTTATTATAATTAAAGCTTATACACCGGGGTAGGATAAAAATCCCCTTTTTCTTTTGGGGACAGGGTAAAACATATAGCATTTTTGAGGGTATTTAACGGCATAGTTGGCTACACTACGGTTAGACTATTATTTTATATACCTACCGCAAAGATAATGCCGTTTCTTTTCCGCCAATGTAAGTTCTTTCGGGTAGTTCAAAACTTTTATCCATTTGTGCTTCATCTGCAAAAAAATGTATTAATTATAATAAATAGAATAGTGAAACTGAATAAAGAATTCATAAACGTCGATATTTTAGATGATTTATGTATTTATTTGAACTTATTCGAAGCAACATAAATTAAAAAATACATATTCCTCTGTAAGTTACATTAATAAAATATATTAATTTAAATTTTTCTTTAAGGATTCTCAGATTATATCAATATATATTATATATTTTTTTAAAATTAATATCTAATGTTCTTTCAATAATTTAGACTGTAAGGATGGCATATGCACACAGTTTTATACTATCGCAATGCCATCCTTGCAAATGTAGCATATGTATATATAAATAAATAAATAAATAAATAAATAAATAAATAAAATAAATAAATCATCGTGACCTTGGCATACTCTTATTTCAAAATTACGATTGCTGTCCTTAAAATAAATTTAAGATACATTTTGTTGTCTTAAATGTGTATTGTGGCACATCAGTATTCCCCGATAGCATAATATAATTTAGATATCATCTTATGGTCCGCTGTGTGGTATCCGGCTGAGTAGAATAGACCACCCTCATTTCTTACCGAGGTGTCGTAAAAGGCTTGTCCCCCAGTTACTAGTACAAGATAATCATAATTCTTGATTTGGCTACGTATTATACGACCGGCAACCTGCCTGACATCAACTTACCTTAGTAAGAAATGAGAGTGTTACTATAGTGGTATGGTATTCAGCCGGATACCATACGTCGATAATAAATCCTCATATCAAAAGGGTCCAAATTGCAGTTACTAATTATAAAGTAGTCAGTCCTTATTTCATAGAACACTAAACCCAGTCTCACCTAAAACCGTGCCGAGTTCCCGGGACACTATACGGCATTCAACACCCTTCAAATCCAAGGGAGCAGTTTGATTTTTAAGAATCCACTGCGCCGCCATCGTGAGACTTAGTGGATCAGTTTTCGCCAACAGATGGCCTCGTACCTATTCAATACTTAATATGTTAATTTCAAACTTTAACTACAATTTTAAGCAGTTACGCATATGTATTGCAATGGATATAATATAGTTTTCTTTCAAATAACGCCTGTTTACTTTATGTTAACTTTTTTTTGCTATTAGAAACGTGAGTTATTTGTCAAATTTATAGAAATTTGCGAATAACGTAATATTCTATATAGGTGGTCTTGAAGATTGTACTTCTTGTGGCTGCAAATTGTCATTTAGTCTAAATATATTATAAAAAAGATATAAATCAACTTTACTTGATAACTTCGTATTAAACTCATCACAGCCAGATGCATCTTGATTCGTTCTTTTGTTTCCTTATCATCATTCTTTTCTTTAACTGTAAATTAAGAATTCATTTTGTTTATGTCAATTGTCTATAAAGAACTATCGATGCTAAAATTACAAAATCATTTATCATATCGGAATTATTGAAAGATAGTTGAAAAAATTAGTCCTGAACTTACCAGGAGGCTTTGCCGTTTTCGGGCTAAACTCATCCTCAAATTCTTCGATTTTTAACGTAGGGCTGTTGACACTTTCATAAAATCCATCCCATGACTGTGAACAGATAAAAGTAATTATAATATTATTTTGCTATAATTCGCCATTAGAGAAAATCTATATGATGCTAAAAATAGTGTACTATCGTTGTTCATACCTTATGAAGGATTCGTAAATCGCATGCAACGCGAGGTTCGGTTACGGGGAGTAACGGTTGTTAAGATTGTGGTAGTGAATGTGTGCAGTGCTGGATTGGATAAAAACTCGTGGTTTTAACAAAATTTTAATTACAATAATAGACCTAATATTAATTTTATGTCAAAAAGAAAATCTATACTATATATTACAAAACAATATTCCCAAAGCTATCCTGTCTATATGACATCGAGTTTCTCAAAATATTTTAAACTGATATTTGACCTATAGAATAGAATAGAAATTAGAATATCCTATAATTTTCACTATAGGATAGTCAAGTTCCTGAGGAAGGTTTACGTATTATAATAAATAAAATTTGACTGAAATATAACGCGGAAAAAGCTTTGTGACACACATATTTCAACGCGGGCGATACGGCGGGCAGAGTTTGTTATAAAATAACATATTATTATAATTATATTTGAAATATAGTATAAACTGAAATTATCGAACCGAATTTACTGCTCCCTTTGACTTTGTCCAATCCAAGTATTGGGCTTCTAAGTAATTAGCGTTAGTGCCGCTCAAAAACGTCTCCGCTTTAGATGATTGAAGTTTTTTCGAAAGTTTAATTGTACACTAAAAATGCAAAAAACTTTGGATTATAGACTATAAAATGAGAGTATGTATTTTGTCATTCGTTTCGTAAGCTATAGTAATAGTTTAAGTATTTATCGGATTAAAACAAAACAAGTAATTACGACGTAAGTACGAGTAGTAATGCCAGAATAAAGGACACATAGAAACTTTGTTATTTTAATAAGTAGATATAGAAGTAAAAGTTACTTTTATTATGAGAAATTAATAAGTTAAATAAAATAAATAAGTAGTTAATATCTGGGTGACCGAGCTTCGCTCGGGAATTTTTTACAAAAAAAAATTAAAAAACTTAAAAGAAAAAACAATTATTTAGTTGGGGATCGATCCTTGGCATTCACATTTCTCAAGGCTGCCCGTTACCCGAAAAGGCTACGCCAACTTGACAGTTAATGGCGAAAATTCAATTCAATATAAATGTTAGAGTTTTTTTTATGCCCAAAAACAGGGATAAACAATATTTTTTTTACATAAAACCTAGCTAGATCAATTTTTCTCCCCCAAAAACTCCTACATGCTGAATTTCAGGAAAATCGTTGGAGCCGTTTCCGAGATTCGGAAAATATATATATACAAGATTAACTCATTTAAATATAAAGATAGTTTATGTCCGTGACGTCATCTGTTGGGCGTCATCTGAAAATCAGTGCTGAATGTCTTAATTTGGACATTCAGCTCATACTGAGATGAAGGCCCATTCAGACCTATGTACTGGAGGTAATAGATCTTAAGTTTAAAGACAATAGTATATAATTATATTAGTTGTTTTTTGTTCAAGTTCAAGTTCAAGTTGTTTTTAGTTCAATTTAGTACATGGAGCTGAATAAATACTTTTTCATTTCATTTTCATTTCACATATAAAAAATATGTTTAGCAGTTTCTCAATACTGTTTTGGTCATTCTCATTCGAAATTTTTTTTTCCAATATGCCGCGTTAAAAATTAATCGAATGACCTTTTTGGTGCTTATTTTTTTATACACAGAAAAAATGATAAAGAGCTATGTTAACTGTGCTCTGCTCTGTTCATTAACAAACCTAAATTTCATTCAACATTTAAAAAATGTAATATTACTTTACTTGAGTAAAATAATTTCAGAATATATACGCTTTTTACAAGATACTAAAAGCTTACCGTAGAGTTAGTTACACGCATCGGCGAAGTTCTTAGCATTTGAAATGTACGTGTGAGAGACATTTCAAATATTAATTTCTGTAAAAAAACTATTACACACATTAAACTATTAGGCAATAAATTAAATAAAAAAAGAACGAATGTGGTTTTGTCATACCTTTTTAAATTATAAATTACATAAAGTAATAAAAAAATATATTTATTAAATGAGTTACAAAATTTCTAAAATCTCAGGCCCATAATAGTGAAATGACAGATGCTGTCGCTTCAATTAATTTCTCAATTTAAAAAGAGAACTTGATCGTCGATTTTCATTCATCCATAGAGTTGTTTATCCTATATAGTGTATTATCTATGCAGTTATTAACAAATCTATGCATCATCAGTTTATCCATATTATTTATTTTAAATCTTTAACATTTCCTCTGCAATTTAACGTTTATTCCAGAGAGTTTTTAGTTCATTGCCTCATTGCTTGAAGCCAACAGAAGTTTCGTTCATTAAGAATTTTTAATTAATAAGTAGACAACAGTTTATGATTATTTTAATTATGTATGAAATTTACTCTTATCTCATACATGCGATTACAAATTATGTTTTCGTCGGAATGTATAACTGTTGCGTTTGTATAATCCGAATAATGAATGTCGTAATGAATTTCATTAGGAAAGACCTCATTTCTGTTCTCTAATCTATGATATTAGCAAGTTACTTTTAGTTTTTTTACTTTGTAAAGATATTCCATTATTATCAACGATTCGCTAGCAATGATAGTAATAATCAACGGGAATAAAGCAGCGAAATGAATTTGTATGGGGGAAGATTTAAGGCGCCAGAAGGGGAAGACGCAAGGCGCCGCTTAGAGGTCACTTTTCTGACAAGGGTGACATATGCGGCGCGTTTATTTCCTTTGTGAAAAGATAATGGAAAAGTAGAAAGTTTATATTGCGATTTTATTATTATAATTAATAGGTAGGTAAAGAAGAAAATGTAAGGATATTGTCAGTTCCGCTATTTACCAATATTAGCATCTTTTAAGAACTACTAACCCAACCCACGTAGCTCTGTAATGGATTTTTATTTTATTTATTAGACAAAATGATCATTTCATCGTTTGATCTAAATTGATGTTATAGAAGGAAGACTTTTTTGTCTGATAAACTTGGATTACTTATTTTATTTAATTCACCTATATCGTATCCACGACATAAAGATGCGGGTCGCGGGTTAGAACCCCGGATAAGCATCAATAAGATTTTCTGTTAAAACTTATGTGTCTAATTGAACATTGCAATTTATAACACGCTTTTCGGTGAAGGAAAACATCGTGAGGAAACCTGCATATCTCTAGAGAATTCTGGGGATATGTGTAAGCCTACCAATCCGCGCTGGAGCAGCGTGGTAGGTCTTAGCTCCAACCCTCACTCCGAAAAGGAGAGAGTAGGCATTGGCCTATGCTGGACATTGGTCCAGCAGTGGGAGAATAATAGTACGTTACTTAATTTTTCACTTTTAAAAAGGTAAAGGGAACACCTTTTTTTTCACAAACACGCACACAAATACACCTCTAATATGCACGCATGCACGGTCTAAATATTTTACTTAGTAATCCATCTTTAGGCAATAAAACAGAACAGTTCTGTACTGATGTAAACTTTGCATTTCTTTGTACAATAAATACAGTTATTACTTATCTGTCATTTCAATATTCTTGTACAATTTATGTTAAGTTCAAAGATGTATTTACGCTTATATTTTAGTCAAAAGACGTTAGACGACAGTGTCACAAAGGGATGGCGCGAGGCGGTACTTTAGTGACTGCTTTGATAAAGTTGACGTCAGAATGTACTGAACACACTACCATATTTACATTTAAATTTGTATAAGGAATCTGTCATACACGATGTGGACACATTTAAAATTCTTTTAGATGGTTACTGTTGCGCTATCGTATAAAAACTTAAGGTATATTATCTAGTACCTGGATCGTAACACTAAAGTAATGTAGTAGAGAATTGTAGAATTATAAAAATACGTGTAATAACATAATATGAGCTATGATAGCCCAGCGGTAACACTGTGCGAAAGCTATCATGGAAGTCACGGGTTCAAACCCCGGGCAGGAACCAATGAGTTTTTGTATTAAAGGTTAGGTGTCTAATTGATAATTTATCAGACGCTTTTCGGTGAAGGAAAACATCGGTGAGGAAACCTGCATATCTCTAGAGGATACTGGGGATATGTGTAAGCCTACCAATGGCACTGAAGCAACTTGGTAGGTCTTAGCTCCAATCCTTCTCTCCAAAACGGAAAGAGGAGGCCTAGCCAAGCAGTAGGATAGCAACAGGCTTTTCTTTCAACAGGCAACAGGCGTTACTTTCTTCACTTTTATAGAATCAGCTAACAGTTGAAGCCAAAATCTGTAATCAATAAAAAAAAACAAAATAATTTGAAAAGTGCACTATTAAGATTGATTAACAATATTGATTAAACTTATTTCCATCTTTGTATCATTAACTAAGTTAAGCAGTAATAGCCTGTTAATAGTCCGTGGTTACTAATTAGGGTAAAACGTTGAAAGTTACGCATTCTAGACTATTACATTATGAATCGATGGTTGTACACATTAATCACTAAATAACGCATCAATCGTGTTTAACCCCTCGTCATTGCCAAGCCTGACTGATGACCGCGACGTGTAATTAAGCAATCATCCCCCTTTGATATATGTATTATAGTAATATCCCGCGGTTTCAGCCGAGTAGATACCGATCTCATGGCAGAACAAGGTCTGCTAAAGATTGATTTTTGTTAACATAAAAGTTTAAATTCTTATTTAATTACACTAAAATAATCGATTTATTTTAAAGAGGAAAAACTCGATTATTTATTAATCGATTTTTATAGTGGATGTCTCATCCGTACTCAGCATTTAAGATTACTACCCAAGGAGGAGGATAGCAACATAAGTAGCACCTTTTTGTATCTATACACTAAAATAATTTCAAATTTCCAATCACGTGTTAACACACATCCTATAATGTACTGGCAAATAAATCAGCATTATAAAGCATGCATATTTTTCATTTCCAAGAGTACAAGGTTGCATTTTTATTTCTTTTTCAAGGAACGAAGGTAGAACTAGTTATACGTTATAGCTATAATTTAACAATGTAGGTCAAGAATCAACTTAAAATACGCATTAACGGCATGAATTAAATCATTAAAAGTCACGTACTTTAAGTATCGTGCTTTGGTGTAAAATAAATTTGTATTGCTGATTGTCGCTCGCGTTTTACTAAGATAATTTAGGTGTACAGTGATAAAGCAACATTTTTGTGATTATGTAAGACAAGCTTTCCATAGCTACTCATAGATTTATTTACTAGAGCAGTGATTCTCAACCACTGCCGCGGCACTTTTGTGTGCCACCAAATTTTGCATATATATAATAATGTTAATATTATTAAATTATATCATTTAAAAAGAAAAATATTTTTATTATTAGCTTCTAATTAATCCCTTAATAAACGTTTAGTTATTATTGTAGTATATATTATTTTATTTCGTATATTTAAAATTTTTGTTATAAACTATGTATATATGCAGTGTGTTTTAGTAAGTAAATAATTTTTATGTTTTTCTTTGTGTGCCGCCAAATTAAGAAATCGTTAAATATGTGCCGCAACAAAAAAAAGTTGAGAATCACTGTACTGGAGTAAAAAAAGGGAAAGCAAATATGGCTTGAGTTTTTTTAATAATTTATATAAGCATTATGGGAATTTCATAGTACAAAAGTTCATCATCATCTTCCTGCCCTTATCCCACTTTAAGTGGGGTCGGCACAACATGTTATAAACATGCTGTAACATGATTTGGCTGCGTTTTTACGACCGGCCGCCTGCCTGACGTCAACTTACCTCTGTCGTATTTCACGACACCTCGGTAAGAAAGAGGGTGGTCTATTCTACTAAACAGGATACCACACGGTGGGTAATCTTACCTTAGTCTCCTTTTACGACATCTCGGTAAGAAATGAGGTTGGTCTATTCTACTCAGCCGGATACCACACGGCGGGTCGACTTACCTTAGTCGCCTTTTACGACACCTCGGTAAGAAAAGAGGGTGGTACTGTTCTACTCAGCCGGATACCACACGGCTATAGTTATGATAGAATTATTTTGCTATAATCTGCGTTTGTTAAGATAATCTATGTAAGGCGAAGTGTAGGGAGCAAAACCGTTCTCATACCTTATACTTGCAGGATTAGTTATCACACCTATAACGGGATACCACCACCAACAACACTACGCACATTAACTACGACAATCTCAATGATCGTTTCGTCCCATAACCGAAGTACCGTCAGGACATAGGCTCCACAACAAAATCACAAAGATTTGCATAACATGACAAACTTTTGCAAATATATTTATTTGCATATTTTTTATTTGAACAATTATGTAAGTACATTTTACACTTAAACTAGAGAACTAAGCACCAGACTAGCTTCATGTGGTTTTTTGTGTATAG
Organism: Morpho achilles; assembly: GCA_947086495.1. Taxonomy (NCBI): domain Eukaryota; kingdom Metazoa; phylum Arthropoda; class Insecta; order Lepidoptera; family Nymphalidae; genus Morpho; species Morpho achilles. Next base: position 4,886,990 of record CAMTZB010000009.1, on the reverse strand, counting down.
CAATATGCAGCCCAAATAGACCTAGGCCTGTGCTAGGGCTAGCAAGAGTCAACAGTATTTCTATTTTGCTTAATGCCAGGTGACGACTAATTTGAACAAATATAAAAAAGTAAGGAATAGATTATGAATTTAAAAAATAAAAAAATATATATATAAATCTTTCTATATACTCAAGAAAAAAAAATAGTAATAAAACCCACCACCATTAATATAATATTAGTGTGTGTGTTCGTGTGTGTGCGTGTGTGTATGTGTGTGTGTGCGTGCGCGTGTGTGTGTATACATGATAAATCTATATTAAGTTAGGTTGTAGTGTGCAAATGAGGCTTATTATGTCTCCCTTTTTTCGTGCGTGTTATATATTGCAAATATCAATAAGGGTACAAAAATTTTATTAAAAAAACTCATTTTGGTTTGTACCCACGACCTCCTGGAGAAAGGCACCGTTCGACTATCAAAGCTTGTTCCTTTGTTAATATTTAATAATGATAATGTAAACAAATCGAACCTTTGTAGTCCTTAAAATGTATTGAAGTTTAAAAATTATTAATATGCCAGAAATATTCATCTAAAATACATATATCCGCAGAGGGATAAGTAACAAATCTTTTACATAAGTTTTTATTTCAGCCGTGCGAAATCCACGAAGTAAATTATCTCCTGTAAACGCTTTTCTGTTTACTTTTAACACATATATCTTGGCTTTTACAGGAAACTAGAAATTCGTCGTAATCATGAAAAAAGGTACAATAAAGGTTGTTAAGCTTTTAGAGAATATTTTCTCATTGAGTTTCGCCTAAGAGCAGACTTAGGGACAATCCTACCTGGGAACAAGAAAATGTGAAAATTATGCGGCTTTTCGTTGGCAAAACGCTGACTCAACTTCTGACTAGTTGGGTTTAGACTTTTTATGGGAGTCGTTTTGCTTTGTATTTTTTATCTCCCGATTGTAAGTGGTTAATAGGTATATATTTTATTTACATATGGGACACTTATACACAAGGTCTTTCGTCTTCAAGTAATTAACTTAATACTTGTGTTATGGGTGACATACAACTGGTAAATATACACATATAATTTTTAATATATACTTAAATACAAATACACACCCAGACCCGAAGAACTGACAAATGGTGGACCTCGGCGCGATTCGAGCCCGCAACCCGCGGAGCTGTAAAAAAGGTAAAATAAAAACGCAAAAAATGGTTGCTAATGACAGGGAATTGATACCCGGGTATTTTCACTTCTTTATTCCGCCCGTTTACCATTGAGCTATCACAACTTTACAAATGACAGCTAAAACATAATTAACATTCATAGTATAACATGTTACTATTTTTTAGTACTCGGAAAAAGGGATAAAACGACATTTTTTTAAATGAGACCTAGCTAAGCCGATTATCAACCCCCCCCCCCCCAAACACCTACACGCTGAATTTCATGAAATTGTATGAGCCGTACTCGTATATATACACATATGTTTATACACACAAACACACACACACACACACACACAATATTAACTCATTTAAATATTAAAGATTTATCCTCAGACTGAACCCATTACTGTAAGGATGATATTTCTTATGCTTAAAATGAAGTTCCAAAAACACTATATAAATACACCAGGAGTAACTTCGCAAAGTAATTCGCAACTTTCCAAGCTATTTATCTAATAATAACTGAACAAATTATACCAGTACGTCGGTTATATGATAAGTTATAATGTTATCACAGCAGGTCCGCGTACTGTTTACGACTAAAGTTTCCGAGGTAGAGCTTTCCACAACATATGCTCCTAAACTTAACATCTATCTTTAGTTATTTAATAAAAGTTTCCGTTAAACATCAGCCCGACGGATGCGAGCATCAGGTACGGCACTTTTGTGTGAAAAGTGTTTTTACTGCATTTTAACTCGGCTACAAAGAACTTTGTTTAATGAAGCGAGCTAGCAAGTTTAATAATAAAATCATGTTTTACCCGGCACGGCTGCTAGTGAAACGTACTGGTGAACTATTACATTAGAGACATATTCTATGGAAAGTAATAATTACTGCATCTCTTATTTAAAACAATTTTTATTTAATACAGATGTCCAAAATTTGTCGTCTCTGGCGCTGCTCCTTTTATATGCATGTCGTACTTCACATAATCCACCCATCTCTTTTTCGGTTTCCCTTTTATTACAAATTCGTATTTACGTATTTAGCACTTGGTTGGTCACATGATTTTAATATCTCCTCATTAAATGTTCATTCCATCTTAACGTTAAAAAAAACCTTAAAAATAAATAAATAGATAAAAACCTTGCAAGACCTTCAGGACTTTTGTATAATGTGATAACTTTCAGAGTTCCCTTTTTATAACTTAATCGACCTATACCACATTAATACAATACCTAACACTTATACAAAAGTAATGAAAATATTATTTTGCTATAATCCGCGATAAAAGAAAATATATGTTATGTAGAGTGAACTATTGTATAGTATATAGTTCTCATACCTAATACATGCAAAATTAGTAAAACCGCATGCACTACCCGCCAACAATAATAATAATATTTATACTGAAGGTTTAAAATTATGAGGTAAAGATTAGGTATACAAATCTGCATGTCACAAATGATGATAGTTTTAGTATTGAATCAGGCGTTACTTTGTAAGGGTCCATACTAGAAAATTCATGATTCGCTATAATCTGCGATCGCGGTAAACGCGTAGAGTACTTAGTGATTCTAACCGAGAGTTCGTGGATACGAATTATTACTTTTTTTTTAATAAAACTTAGATACTTTGTTGGTATTAGCATTGACGGCATATTTAACGATGAATTATAAAATCGTGATATAACTTTAGTATCCTTAGATAATTCCTAGAATAAGTGTAACTTGCTTATCCGTATTGAAATAAAGTGTTGGTGCTAAGCTCTAATCCTTCTCTCCAAGAACAAAGTACATTTGTTTCCATTTGCGTGATGGTTACCGTTACTTTTATTTTACTACTAGAAAATATAATGGAGATTCAAAAGCATTTTATATGATAAAACTATTGTCATATTTACGTAGTTTTAGACCAGTTTTCATTCACTTATTTTTACATCGTGTTTACATACAAATATTTATGTTAGCGTATGTTTGGGATCGAAAATAAACCAACAAAATTTATGAACATTTTATGCTTTAGAATGATCGTTTTTCTATTTTCACACTTTCGATGCGCCGCAATTCGCATGGCACAGTTTTTTTTCGCCTGCATCTATTGTGGGTTGGTATTCTAGTATTTTTTATTAGTGTTTGTTGGTTTTGACGTATATGATGATTTAGTAGAAATATACAATTAATATCTGTTCTAAATAATATATAAGTAGGGTAACGGCTTGTTACTATCCCACAGGCCTCCTCTCTCTGTTTCTGGAGAGAAAGGGTTGATTTAAGTCCTACCACGCTGGTCAAATACGGATTGGTAGGTGCCCAATATACCCATAATTCTCTAGAGATATGCAGGTTTCGTCACGATGTTTTCCTTCACCGAAAGGCATGTGATAAATTGCAATTATTAATAAGGCACATAAGTTTTAATTGGTGTTTACCCGGGGTTTGATCCCGTGACCCCTCGAAAGAGTCGCAGGGTTTCAAACCTCGGCTATCGCAGCTTTTTCTCTATATAACTTACAGGGCAATTAATATGCAACTCATGTCATTTATTTTCAATAATTTTCTATGAGGAATTATATTGTTGATATTTAAGATCCATACTCATAGTTCTGGCGATAAAAATTTTTTGAAACTACTAGATGTACAGAATAATAAAATTTGACCGTTTTTCTTTTACTTAGTTACTTAGTTACCATTCGTTACTAACCATTTGTACTGTTCAATCATATGTACCTATAGATCTAAGTGCAATTGAAAGTGAATAAAGTAGTGAAATTCAATTTATAGGGCAGGGCAGACCTAATCCACTTTCAAAGTATGCCCATTTCACATTCAATACAATGTATCCTTTGCCACTATCTCCTACGAAGGACCAATTCAAACACGCGTGATGTTGCGTCCCTTTTAAATTGTAACGCATGACAAACAAGAATGCTTTTATATTTACGAATCCTATTTGAATCGCACAATGGGCTTTTAAATAAGATTTCCAGTTAGAATCACGTTTCACTGGAATATAAAAAATTATGTAAATGGAACGACTTTCGTTTTATTCCCTTCTAATATACTTTATTTATATACGTTCGTTATTATTCATATATTGCGTTATAATAAAAGTATTATCCTGGTCAACATCATTCTCTTGCCATATTAAACATGTTTGTCTAATTTTTTGTGCCCGGCCCCCTGCCTGACGTAAACTTACCTTAGTTGCCTTTTACGCCACCTCGTTAAAAATGAGGGTGGCCTATACTATTCAGTCGGATACAACACGGCGGGTCAACTTACCTTAGTCGCCCTTTACGACACCTCGATAAGTAATGAGAGTGGTCTATTGTACTCAGTCCGATACTACACGGCGGTCAACTTACCTTAGTCGCCTTTTACGACACATCGGTGAGAATTGAGAGTGGTCTATTCTACTCAGTCGGATACCACACGGCGGGTCTACTTACTGTAGTCGTCTTTTACGACACCTCGATAAAAAATGGTGGTCTTGTCTACTCTGTCCGATACCACACGGCGGGTTAAGTTACCTTAGTCACCTTTTACGACACCTCGGTAAGATATGAGAGTGGTCTGTTCTACTCAGCCGCATACCACACGACACAAAAGTATGATCCTGATGTTCTTATAATTGTTGAAATCCGAAATAAGTCGATGTCTCCTCTGTGATTTCCAATTCAGAACTGGCCCAACTTTTTTACGAATGTTATTATAAAGAACGTTTAAGGGCGAACGCAAAAGCATCGTCGTGAAATAGGATCGCCTATTTATAAACTTTCAGGGCTTCGGTTGTATACATCAAGGTAAATATCAAATCCAAGTTCGCCTACTTAAAGGTCAAGGTTTCTTTAAATAGTCTTTACTGTTATAGTATTCAAACTTCCCTTTGTAAATTATTGTTTCCGATTTACAATTAACGTATTCACTATTTTATAAACATACGGGTCAGACGTCTTAAAATCGAGTTATAAGGTTCGACGTTTCGGTTGAGTTGCTAGCCGTGTGCGCCGAGTAGAATAGACCACCTTACCGAGGTGTCGTAAAAGGCGACTAAGGTAAGTAGACCCAAAGGCAGGCGGCCAGTCGTGAAATACGAAGCCAAATCATGTGACAACATGTGCCGACCCCACTTAGAGCAGGATAAGGACAGGAGAACGATGTGGAGGAGGAGGTGTCTCTGGGACCACAACGGCTTTCGGCAGGATGGGGGCAATGTGTACAACGATACCCTGTCCTTGCTATCAGCAGCGTGGTGGAGCACACAGGTCATTTTAGTCGGCGCGAGTCCGAAATAAGCGCCTATCCCTGTCGGGCGGGTACCCACCCATAAGGGCTTTTTTCCTGTATTTTAAAAAAAAGGAGAATTATGTGTCGGCGGCATCCACCGTGGTCACGAACTGACGGGAGCACCGAGGCGTCTGTGTTCCCGAGTACTACAGTCATTATTTTGTTCATATACGCTCACTTGAAACGCACAATCCACTTAAGATTATCGATATCAATTATTATAGATATTATCTGCAGTCTGCACGCGATATAGCTACCGATTAACGTATTCGATATTCGATTCAATTCAATTAGCCTGCACATAGATTGTAGTTCGGAAAGTTCACCCCACAACTCGCCCGTTCCCGGAGTATATAACGTTCAAGTTATTCTTTTGTGCTCAGTATTTGTACGGATTGTGTAAACAAACATTAACTTCCCAATGCTCCCCGCGGCTGCTCTTAGGTTTCATATTTACGCAACTAAAAATATTCCTTTGGGAATGTTTATTGCTGTAGGTGTATTTAAACTGAACGCTACGCCTTTTAAGGCTTCCGTATTTTGTTACGTACATTATATTTTGTTCTTATATTTCCCATGTTCGTTCATGGAATTCAGATGGGCCATAATTGCATTCGATATTGTGCTCTGTGTTTTTATATTTTTATAAAATGCATACATTTATTGCAATATTGTTGTAGTAAATCTGAGCACAGTTATGATAGAATTATTTTGGTATAATCCGCCGTTTGTTAAGGGAATCTATGTAACGCTAAGTGTAGGAAGCAAAACCGTCCTCATACCTTATACATACAAGCAAAAAGCATCCAAGAAACTTTCCATAGGAGCTAATCTTAGATAAAGAATTTACAAAACATAGCTTAAAACCCAAGATTTTACGGTTTCTTTAAAAGAAGTTTCGCAGCAAGGAATATTACTATAAAACATATCATCTTTAATTTTTTAGTTACTCGACCTTTAAGCATTTCATGAATATCATTTATTTTTGTTATGAATATTTTAAGAGTTATCCTAAAATGAAGGCTAATTTTAAAGTCTTGCGGTTAATATTTGGCTAAACAAATATTTTTCCAAGTTCCAAGGTCAAGTTATAATCATAGAGAATAATTAGAGATATTTTTATGTATTCCAGTAGGATATTATTAAACTTTGTGTGTGTATCAAGAAAAAAATACTGAATAAATTTAATTGAATTCTTCCAAGTTTTATTAGCCAATATTCTGCTAGTACTTCAAATATATGTGTACCTTTATTTATTGAAAAGTTATGGGAGGTAAAGTTTTTTTTTTAAATATGACACTTGTATGATGTGTGTTTTCTTGCTTTAGAGAATTTGGACAAACGGTGCAGTAGCGTCTTATTTTTTACATAAACCACTGCGGATGAAACGTAGGAACGGAATCACGTAAAAAAGGAAGATTTACTGCTGAATAAATTAAATAAATTATCTTTTTTTATTTCGGTCCGTCTCTTCCGTATGTATTTATATTTCTAACTTTAATATTTTGTGTAGTACTTTAGTATATATTATCTCATCTTCTTCATTCGCGTATTTATTAACGTTTTTGTACGTCGCAAGGTTGAAAGATTTTTGACAGCAAAATGATTATAAAGTTTAAAATACTTCTGATTCCTGTACTTGTTAATTGTTAATCAGTTAGCGGTTATTATTTTATTCAACGGCATTATAATTATAAGTTAATGGTGTAGATATCTATTTTTACTCATATATCCCGATATAATTTATCAAAAAGTAGCTCTTATTCATCAAAAGTATTATAGCTCTTAAACTCACTCTATTGATAATGACTTCGACATTGCTTTAAACTTCATCGATTTATGAATGTTTATTATTTTTATACGTTCAAAACCATGTTAATGTTTCGGTAGGTGACGAAAATTGAACCATCATCTTTTGTGATGATGTCTTCGATTGCGCGACGTAGCAAAAATTAACCAAATACAATAAAAAAAAATATAAATGAAAAAATATGTTATTAAGTTTTTTTTTTTTTACTATGTATATAATTTATTTACAGCAAAAATGTACAAGTTATATATAGTTATTAAGTGTATTTAAGTTATAATATGATGATATAGGTTTTCTGCGACGCTCAAAAGTAATAGAAATATTTTTATTCTATGTACCTCCCAATAATTTTCATATTATGCGTTTCTTTGTATGCGAATTCTCAGAATTGAGCCAGGTCTCCTATTATCCGAAGAAGCATTTAACAGAGATGTTAAAAGACTATGACATAATCATGATGGCTCAAGCAAGGTAAGATAAACAGTAATGATAAACTTTTTGATGCTATCGTTACCATAGTTGTAAATTCTCATTTTCAAATAAAATTTAAATAAGGAATATTTATGGCGTAATAATTTATCTTCCAAATTTGCAATCAAACCGAGATACTGTCAGTAATATATTATTGGGCCTTAAAATCGTTTATCAATGGTTAACGTGCGCTATTTTACTTTAAAGAGTTTAATTAACCTAATTTACCGACAAGATAATTCATTATACTAAATTGATCATGGATTTATTGTAATGTAGCTTTGACTGTTTGATTGTTTGTGTGTAGTTCGCGTGGACTGTTGCCGTGTGATAGGTCGAAAATAGATCGCGCTTTTCAATGTCATTCTATTCCTGTAGAATCAACTGGATTTCTATAGCCTATATTTTATTCTGGTGTATAAGGAATAATTGTGCCAAATTTCATCGATCCACCATCGATAAAGGGTTCAACTTTTATTAAAAGCTTTTATTTAACTTATTTATGTGAACGTGGAATCTTTCAAGGTAAATTGACCTACCGTTGTCCGATTGAGATGAAATTTTGCATACTGTTGCAGTCCCGATGACAACGCATGTTTAGAATAAGCATGACCTGATGCTGCTGCCAGGATTGGCTTCAGAGGAGGGAACTCCTCATCAGTTAACAAACATGTCCATACATAACATTTTGTTGAAAGGTTTTTTTTAAAACCTAAAAAAAGTTTTTTATGGCCTTTTTAAATTAACTTGTTATTATTTATTACAATTATTGCCACAATCTTATCGCTTTGTTATCTGATGATAAGTATTTTATGTTATTTTTATTAATTTGTGTGTGTAAATTGATATTTTATTTATTAGCAACCTCTTGTTAGAAAATAAATCTGCTGTCTCTGCAACAGATTTTTATTTTCTCAGTATTCAAATTCAATTCAAGTAACGCGGATGTTGTTTTGTAAATGTGGGTTGCGTGATTTGTTAGTGGCTTCCAGCAATATTTCCATGAACATTCGCGTTAGTCGTGTCAAGTTTTATGGAATATTAATAAAAAAAATTACATTGCATGCTTTAATATTTCAATTATATACTATATTTTAAATTATATCCTATATTTTTTCACTATCCCCAAAGGAAAAATTTGATTTTTTATCCTTTTTTTTTAGCCCGGTATAAAAGCTTTAATCTTAGTGAGATTGAAGCTATTATAAAATTTCATTAATATTGCTTCAGCAGCTTTACCGTGGAAGCGTAACAAACAGATCAACACAAAATAACGCTTGTATATAATAATATCAATCGATTATATGTATGATCCATATTTTATCTTAACAATCGTTTATATGGGAGCATTTTATATTATAATGCAAAATAGTAAAAAAATGTGCTAGTAGATAGCATAATAAAAATGAAGATAAAACTATAGCAGGTTATTCGTCTGAACTTTTACAGAATATGTCTATATGAAATAAAACCACGTTGAGCACCGACAAAGTAGTCTCCCCACGGCATTGTTTACAAGGCAATAGCAGACCGCGACCTACCTTGCGCGCTATCAATATTTAACTAACCCATAACATATTATTGCTGTTATTTAACTTTGCTAGTTTACTGTTGTACCTAGCGTGTTTACCTAAAAGTAAGCAAGTAAAGTAGCGGCCTGGTACTCTCTCACTGCTGGAAATAGGAATCCTCTCTCCATTTTAGGAGAGAAGGGTTGGAACTAAGACCTACCACGCTGCTCTAATGCGGATTGGTAGGTTACACATATCCCCAGGATTCTCTACCTTCTTTTCTACACCGAAAAGCGTGTGATAAATTGTAATTATCTTTAATTATATATTTTTTTAAATACATAAATACAATATACACTCAGGCTCAAAGGCCAACAAATTCATTTATAGAAAATGTTGGCCCTCGGTGGGAATCGAACCCGCGACCCTCGGATCAAAAGCAGGACCCACTACGCAACGGGATTTGAAATACATTCAGCGTAGATCAAACGCGGAAATCTAGATACAAGGCCTTTCCAAATCCGTTTTTACAAAGGGATTTTCGTAACTATAAATTATCTAAATGTACGTTGAAATTTAGGATAAAAAACACGAAAAATTAATGCAAAATTATTTCGTAGAGCTAAGGAAGTTCAAGAATGTGCTCTCAGGGAAAGCGTACGATGCTTGCGTTACTTGAAAAAATTGCGCTGTTTTCTTGTTTCTTTTTTTACAAGATTTCCATGTTATTAAAGTGCCGTTGTTAAGTTTCGCAAACAGCAGACAATGGAGATACCTTATTATTATAAGGTGTAAATTAATTTATCAATTACTTTGTAATATAGCTAAAAAGCATAAACATGAAACTTTAAAGACGATATGGTCAAACTGTTATCAACATTATTAAGCTTTTATGTATTAGTAAAGTTGGTTTTAATACTATTTTCTCGGATATAGGTAGAGGATATTCTTTAAATCTATACTAATATATAAAGCTGAAGAGATTTTTGTTTGTTTGATTGATTGCTTGAACGCGCTGGTTTCAGGAAATACGGGACAGACTTGAAAAATTCTTTAAGTGTAAGATAGTCCGTTTATCGAGGAAGCCTATAGACTATATACCAACAGGCTAAGATGAATAAGAGAGGAGTGGCAGTAAAAAATATTGCGAAAACGGCAAAATTTAAAGCTTTCATTGCGCGTGCTAAGTAAACGCTGAAAGTTATACAAAAATCTCTTATAATTAACTCAAAATAACTACTTTAATGTTCACAATTCCAATTCGGGAAATAAATTGTGACACACTAATTTCCATGCAGGCGAAGCTAGTGGCACAGCTAGTATCTTATACAAACCGAGATATACAACGTTTATCACTCATTAAAAAGATTGTAACTAAGTGTAAAAGATTGTAAAATGCATGAATGCAAACGCAAAAACAATTGATAATAAATGTTTCCTTTACTTGAAGGTTAAAGCTTATATCTCATAGCTAAAATATTTTCCTAAAAACGTTGCCTGTAAAGTCGGTTTTACGGGCAAAGATTTTATGTGACAACGTCTTTTGTCAGTAAAATATTTATTGATATGAATATTATTAAATTGCACAATAGGAACAAGGAATTGAATGAATATAAGAATTGCACAAATTTTAACTATAGAAATATATTTTGTTTACTAAAACATTGTACATGTAAACTTAAACTTAACTTAAAATTAACCAAGAACGCTCGAAAAAGACAAAGACACAAGCACGCACCGCCACCTATTCAACGCGCCTAATTCTCTAGTGCTGCGCGCACGGCGGACCAATCATGTTTCAGTGGGAGAGAGGCGCAGGGCATTCGCCAGTCCGGCGGGCCTCTCTTTCGTTCGGTGACTCATCGTAACAGACGTGAGCGGACGTTACACTTTTTCATGAGCGACTCCAAGCCGCAACCTAATTTAAGACGTTGTCACGACAAAATATTTTGTTTTGGAGTGGGTAATAGACAAAAAATTAGAAATAGTTATCCTTGTTGTACGAAGGTTCGGTCGTTTGGTGGTGTACTAAACGTTATTTACAACTTATTATTACTACGTTGTTAAGAAAACATTGGGACCAGCATGTACAAAGATAATAATGTGGGCCAAAGTCTACTTGTCTTTAAGGAGAGAAGAGAACACCATTGCCTATTATCCGTAAAAGCCCATTATTACAATACTTACAGATATGTTTGTCTTCCAATTTAGAGTCTTATTTACTGATAACGTCATCTTATATCGGTAATTGGTAGTATGTAGTCGTCTGGTGTTTATTAGTATCTTTAATATTTGAATGAGTTAATCTTGTATTATTTATTTATATTTTCGGAATCTCGGAAACGGCTCCGACGATTTTATTTTAGGGTTTTGGGGGAGAAAAATCGATCTAGCTAGGTTTTATGTAAAAAAAATCCTTTTATCCCTGTTTTTGGGCATTCAAAAATTGTAATATTTATATTGAATTGAATTTTTACCAACTGTCAAGTCAGCGTAGCTTATTCGGCGAACGGATGGTTGTGAGAAATGAAAATACCTGGGATCAATCCCCACCTACCCTATTATATTTTCTTTTTTTTTTTAAGTTTCCTTTTTTTATTTTGTACAAAATTACCGAGCAAGGCTCGGTCACCCAGATGTTATATATTTATTTGCGCAAAAATTACAAAGTTGGATGTGAATGTTGTTTCTTTTAGGTGATGGTTTGGATGAATGTAGCCGTTGATTGACGTTCTGGCGCGTGATTGGTTGACTGATGGATTGATTTTTTGGTGACTTGGTGACCGATGACACAGACGCTCAAACAACTGGTATGAATGAACCGTCATTAGACCACCATAAAACACCAGTCGATTGTCAAAATCTCATCAGGTGAGACCTTTAAGCATATGGACTGAAGAAGTTTACTCTTACATCTCCAATGTTTCATCATCATTCTCCTGCTCTTATCCCACTCTATGTGGGGTCGCACATGTTGTCACATGATTTTAGGTATTTTACGACCGGCCATCTGCCTGATGAATACTTACCTTAGTCGCCTTTTATGAAACGTAAGTAAAGGTAGTGAGGGTGGTCTATTCCACTCAGCCGGATACAACACAGCGAGCCAACTTACCTTACTTGCCTTTTACGAAACCTCGTTAAAAAATGAAGATGATCTATTCTACTCAGCTGTATATCACACCTCACCTCACCTTAGCGTCTTTTATGACACCTCTTACATTTCCTTATGTTAATTTGATTTCATTATGAAATCACTAATGATCAGATAATGGTTATTCGCATATACACATATGTAGATACGTTATAATCATTAAATGATCATAATTAAGGAACAATACGTTAATTGATGTTTAAATCATTATTACAACCAACCAAGGTCGTCAAATTAAGCAAAGAATACTTCCGTTTCGTAACAATAATTATACCTATTATATGATTCGCTATTATTTACGTCTATAGGTGTTGAAATTCAGTGTTATAACAAAATACCAAAATAATTTATGGCTACCTCTACCTGTCTACCTATTCAAAAAGTTTATTAATAAATTGTGCAAATAATATATAATCTGGAAATCTAATTAGAAGCTGACTAACTTTGGATTAATTCACCTGCGAAAATGAACTTCTAAACCTTCCTCATTAATCACTCTACCTATTGGTGCAGAGTTACTAGAGATGGCATTAAGTAGTTTTTATTTATTGCAAACATACAGACAGACGGGCGGTGGGGGTGGTTTATTCTATAATATGAAGTGATGAGCAATTGTAAAGGTATTCTTGTCCAATTCCGAGAATCGTCTCTTAGACGACAATTGGTTTCGAAGTCAGTAAGTTAAACTCCAAAGTTTGAGTCTTTCCTAATTCATTGTAATATCTATTACAGTTTTATGTATTCATAAAATATCGTTTATAGTTAATGTTTAACGATTATCAATAAAAATTTGTACTTTATATCAATCCAAAAACTTTCTTAAAATAACTAGTAAATTAAACTAAGAAAGTAACGTAATTAAAAAAATATTTTGCTAACTCTAATAAAATAATGTATCTTTAATAATAATAAAATAATTGTATTATTAAAAGTTTTTGTTCAACTTGCAATATATGTATGTGAAGGTGGAATCTTGCAAGTTAAATTTGACCCACTTCCCGTTGTCCGATTGAGCTAAAATTTTACATACTGGTCCAGTCCCGATGACAATGCATGTTTATGATAAGCATGACCTAATGCTACTGTCAGTATTGGCTCCATATGAAGGAACTCCTCAACAGTTAACAAACAGTAGAGACATAAAATTTTGTTAAAAGCTTTTTTAACTTAACTTGTTACTTTTTATGGATCTCAGCAAGTGACGCCAAATTCTAGAAATTATTATTATAAAAAATATTATAAAATAGTAAGTTTTATAACATTGGTCAACCAATTACTTCATTATTTACTAAGTCTTGCGTATTTGACATACCGCTACCACTGTTTGCAAATGCAATTTTCTCTTACGCTAAAAATCATGTTAAAAGGTTCAAAATATTTTTCTTGATCTTTTCAGTGAATATAATTTATGTTTTCTTACTTTAGACGAACCTTTTATCTCAATGTGTTTTTCAACGTATTTCACCTTTTAGCGTACATTTGAGTTGACACGCTGACATGTTTTTGTAATTAGGTTATGCTCACATTGTTGTTTGTACCTACATTTGGAATACAATGTATAAGTTATGTAACACACATATAGTGTTAAAGTCCCCATTTTCAGAGCTCGCAGTTTTAGGATGCTATCATTTCGCATGTACGTGCTTATTATATTGTATTTTCTTCAAAAAATTCTCCGAGATTCTCTTCAAATTTAAAGGTTTTGTTTACCTCTTCTATTTATTTTTTGGTGTGTTGTTGGTTAAACATCAGAGATATTGGATGGTAGCTTTATTTAAATACACTTAAACTATTTTAAGATTTCTCGCAACATTTATCTGGCTCTCTATCTATTGTTATCTTGTGATTCTGAAAGTTCCTCCAAGAACTTTCTTTAAGGGGATCCTACCCTTCGGTGAAGTTCTGCCAAACCCTATAATATCTCATTGCGATTAACGATTTTAATCGACTCACTTAACGTTCTGATTTATATAGCTCTTTGTTTAGAATATTTATAGTTAGGCTTACCTAACATTAGCTGGAGTCCTAGAGGTTCTTATTGTTAACAATTATTATCCAGGTTTGGTTAGGCGAGGTTTATCTAAGGCACTATTTATTTTACTCTTGTGCAAGTTTCAGCCTTGTCAAAAAATTCACTAAGATTCTACAAATACTGTACGTTAAAGAAAAAAATAATCACATTTGGTTTAAAAGACATTAATTTTGATAATTTTTTTTTACTACTAACGAATTTTATTACTAAAAGCTGTATTATCTTACTGTTTAAACACATTGTAACAATTGCTCGTAGTAATTAATGTGATATATATGTGATACATTTGTGATATTTATGTGTATATTTTGTTTTGGTGATAATGCGTATAAACATGCTAAAAGTATTGTAAATTCCAATAAATCGTAAAAATCAAAAGCTATCATAACGAAAACACAAATTTGGCTTTTTCAAATTTCTAAAGTCTAAAATATATCTAACGTCGTCCTTTAACACTTTATTCTCAATAGATGAATCGCTGACGCGGCAATTTTTCAAAACAATCACTCCGTTAGTAAGGAATTCTTTTTGCTTCTAAAAACGTAATATTACTAAAAGCAACGTTCCGTTTTGCTCAAACCCTTTTTTGCGAAACTGACATTTTTCAGTGGCATGGAACGCAATTTGTGTAACTCGAGCGGATTGCCGCGGCCTCGCTTCTACAATTGCTCTAAACTCGTCCATCCGCCCACACAAATATTTCTCCTACTCCATGCACACTCCACTTATGTTCGTAAACATCTCGGATAATACGTTAAATTTGATGTTTTTAACGTTTTTTTCTGTTTCAAGGGGGAAACGGTAATTCTTATAACCTAAATGTTAGCACGATATATGTCTAAGCTTGAATTGTACCAAATTTCATCAATATTGCTCTTGCGAAGTACTTGTGGAAGAACAGACAGACAGAAAGAAACAGAGAAACCGAAGTTCGCATTTATAATATTAGTATGGATTATATTACATTTTTCGATGTGCAGAAAAATTTTGCTGCAATTTTTTGTTACCTTTAGTATTTTTTTGTAATGTATCTAAGGAGTAAAGTTATTTACCGGATTTAATATTACTAACCAAAAATTATGCAAAATATTATATAATGTGAAAACAAAGCATTTTTACCATTAAAATTACGGCAAATTAAAGTGTAATAGGGAAGTATCGGATACCTGTAGTTTTATTTATAGTAACCATATACTACTTAAAAAATAATGTTCAGAATAACGGTAAAGTGACAGTTTGGGTAAAATACAAAATTAATATCAAAGAAAAAGAATATTAATATCTCTCATCTTTTCAAAATCTAAGCGCACTAATTTCCGCTACAAATAAATTTTGATAGCGCAATGGAGATTTGGCAACAAAAGTGTAAAACTTTAAAGCTTAACTGAAAAAAACTAGTTTACTAGGTTTTGTCGTTTAAACTATAAATTCATTACTAAAGCTCGGAATTCCGAACTTTTAGTCGTTCGTTTTGTAGACGCGCTGTAGCTAGTAGAGCGAAGCGCACTGAAATCGTGTTCGCGGTTGTAGGTGGCTGATTGAATCTGTCCGTGCGAGAGTTGCAACACGCGGCGAGGCGTACCACATGACTTGACCCCGCTCCGCCTCGCCTCGCCTCACCATGTGCCAGCCCGCCTCGCCTCGCCGCAACACCGCCTCGCCTGACCTCAGTATACAACGTACTGAACTGCATTGCTTTTGTAATTTCACCTAATGGTTAATGCGTTGCAAGTGTTTCAGTTGTTTAATGGTTTTTGTTAGCTTACAAGTAGTTCCCCGTTTTTGTATTTACGACAAATTGAAATTACCGTTCCACTCTTCTTGTTTATTGCTGAAACTTTATTTAGCAATCATTGTTCTTTTTTGTTGTACGCCGTGTGGTAAACGGCTGAATAGAATCGACCCTTATTTCTTAGTGAGGTGTCGTAAAAGGCGACAAAGGTAAGATGACCCGCCATTTGGTATCCGGCTGAGTAGAATAGACCACCCTCATTTCTTACCGAGGTGTCTTAAAAGGCGACTAAGGTAAGTTGACCCGCCGTGTGGTATCCGATTTGAGTAGAATAGACCACCCTCACCAATTTCTTACCAAGGTGTCTTAAAAGGCGACTAAAGTAATTTGATGACAGGCAAAGTGGCTGGTCGTAATATTACTAGCCAAATCATGTGACAACATGTTTAAAACGTCTTGTGCTGATGCCAATAAGAGTGTGATAAGGGCAAGAGAATGACTAACACTGTCTGCTATCAGCTAGTGGTTCCTTTTATCGTATCAACTAGCTTTTACCTGCAAATTTGCGTAGACTGTTGTTGCGTGATAGATCGATAATAGATGGCGCTTTTTAATGTCATCCTATTCCTGTAGAATTAACAAGATTTTTATAGCTTATATTTTATCCCGGTGTATAAGGAATAATTGTGCCAAATTTCATCGATATTGGTTCAGCGAATTCGCCGTGAACTAACATTCATCATATACTTACAAACTTTATTATTTTGAATATTAGTTTTAGTAAAATACATATTTACATTTATGTTACTCTGTCGCCTCGCCTAACAGTAAAGACGAGAGCGTAAGTTTCTCTCTTATGTACCGTCTGTTAATGTAGGTATGTCAGAATTTGCAAGCGTATCTCTCTGGAATATTTACCTGCGTCAAAGCCATAGCTGCAGTTTATTCAATTGTAGTGAGGAATGCTGATACAAAATTGTAGAATTTCGTTATTTGGCACTATTGAGAATTGCTGATAAAGTTCGGTGGAATCTTGTAACATATTTGTGAACGGTTTGACACGGTGAGAAGTGTTGACTGAAATAAAAATAACTTTAAGAGTATTATCAATTTTATGTATTGATGTATATTACGTTCGATAGAATTTTATTTATTCGGATATCCAACAACATTACATAATAAATAATCCAACAAATATCGTATATAGTTTTAAATTAATTATGTAGTACCAATTATAGAAGGTCACATCCTTTTTAGTTATAATTAATTCTTCGATATTGAAATCGCCCGGAGGAGGATATATATTATTTTGGGAATTTTGGAGGATCTAGGTTTTATATTAACAACTTTTTTCTTTTTGTTGCATTTTTTTTTGTATCTTTAAAAAAATTACTGAGCAAGGTTCGGTCATCCCGGTACTAACAATAATATACCTTTTAATATAATTTTTGAAAAATTCCACCACTACTTTCGAATTCTGTCATCGACTGAGAAGCACTGGCAAGAAAATCAATACTTGATCTTGGTCGTAAGCCTCCAACGGGCCGGTAAGAATTTGAATTCATGCTTTCATAAAAAAACTAAATATTTAATGGTAAAGCAGTGTAAAAATTATAAGCTGGCTCTTGCCAGCAGAACTCTCCAATATTTTTCCTATTAAATATTTGACATTATACGTCATAAAACTCGGTCTCTCAAGAATGTTGAATTCATTAAGAATTTCATTAAGGAGTCGAGACGGCGGTGACACTTCGCAGTGATTGAAGTGATCCACCGAACTTTTTTAAATTAAATATTCAGCAATCGTCTTCAGCAAAAGTAGACAAATAAATACTTATTTTTTATATTATAAATACAGCTTAAGAAAATTCATAGAACAAAAATATGGAGTTGAATTTCGTATCAGAAAGCCTTCATTTCGTGATTGGTAAGATAAATTTATGAAAGGACTATAGTGCTATTGGTCGGCATCCGACAAATTGCACCCACTTCCATTTATTACTGTGGATATGGTCGGCAGTGATTCCTTTCCCCCTGCAAGCCCAACGACATTGATATATTCACCAATCGTAAATTACACCAACAAGGAACTAGTGCAAAATAAAATTGCAATGTGTATTCTACTGCAAATACTACATAAATATTTCCTTCTCAGAAGCATTTAATTCGCAGTAAATTTTCAGTATTCAAAATTTCGAAAAACTGTTTTTCGTACGCATCATATCTTTAATAGTAAAAAAATATTTAAATTTTTATTTAAATGAAAATGATATTTCGATTGTTAATAAAGCCCAGTTTTCAAGCCACCCAGCCACTGGGTCGTATGCCCCAGATATATCTTAGTTTGTCACAAAGTTAAAATTAACCCATTAAAGATCGACATTCCTGCTCTTCTCGAGCCTTCGGGGATTTAGTCGGGATAGTAGCAAGAATCCAGACGTTTTGATGCTGGTTTTTTGAGAACGGGGACGGGCGCTAATGTATGACGCAATATTCGTTGATAAATTAGTCTCGTCCCATGTCAGGGAAATGGCGTCTAAACCTGGTGCTGCAGCGGATATGGCCGAATCTGGCAAGCAGGGCAAAATTTTGTAGCGCCATTAAGTCAAATAGTAACTTTTATGTGAAAGCTAGGTGATTTCCATACTTGGTCTCTGAATATCAGTTGGTACTCCCATATCATTCTCCAGTCCTTATCTCATTCTTAATTGGGTAGGAACAACATGTTTATCTCCTCCATTTTTTCCTATCATTGGTCAACTTTGAGTACTCATTTTATATGAATGTCATACTTCACGCAATCCACACATATAAACACATTCATATTAAACACTCGTTTGGTCACATGATTTTGGTCAGTTGATGCTGACCTCAGAATTTAATTAATGCTGCAAGTTCGCATCACTAAATTAGATAATGTTTTGCATACGCAAGCTAACTATAACAACAGTATGCTAAATTGCACTGAAATCCAAATATAACATAAATTTGTATGCGGATACTAAAATCGATGCATCTCTCTCTGGAGATTTAATTATGGAGGTAAATTCTCGCTCCCCAGTGAGCCATTCAAGAGTCGTGATAGCCGAACTGTGGGATCACTTGATCCGTACCTAGGGGCCGTAGGTTTAAACCCCGGGCAAGCACCAATAAGTTTTATAAAAACTTATGTGCTTAATTGATCCTTACAATTTATCTAGCGATCTACAGTTATTGGTATTTTATAGCAACACAGTCATGAAACAAGAGTATCGCGCCCTTTTTGCAGTTTCCGGCGCAGTCTTCCTATTGATACAACGTTTCAGTTACAGTCAGTCTTTGTTGGTCATTCAAGAGAAGTGCATCTCGGAACTGAATTGCGGTATTCCTATTATATCTTGTTATTGTATATAGTGTGCGCTAACATGAGAAAACTTTGTGTTGACACTTTCACATTTCTGGTAAACTCCTAGGATATATGAGTGTTACCTACCAATCCGCATCATAACAGCGTAGTGGGTCTAAGCTCTTTATCACGCATTCCAATAATAATTTCCTCTGTTCAGTACTGGGATATTATTTAGCCGTTACTTAATTTTATAATGAAAGTCATGCTAAATTTAAAACTACAAACGCTTTATAAAATATTTGCAATACGTATTTGCAAAATTGCTAACAACAAGATAGAAATCGACTACGTATATTTTGATATTACGAACATTACCGAGAATTTCTGACAACATTGCTGAATAATACAAAGTTATTGATTCGAACTTTGATATTTAACAACAACACAATTGAATATATTTCAAACGCTGCATTATGGAAGCATAAGTTATTTTATAGCAATGATATTTTTGCTTATACTTACTCAGTAAATAAGATAACAACTATTCAACTCCGCGCACCAATAACGACTACGTCAAATCATCAAGTGGCGCTACCACTCTCCTCTCCGCATATCTCCTCACCATATCGCTCCTGTCCGCCCCGCACCGCACCGTGTCACAGCTAATTCCACGTCCCTCACGGCGGGTCAACTTAGCTTAGTCGCCTTTTATGACACCTCGGTAAAAAATGAGAGTGGTGTATTCTACTCAGCTGGCTACCACACGGCGGATCAATTAAACTTAGTCGCCACTCACGACGCCTCGGTAAAAAACAGGGTGATCTATTCTATTCAGCCGGATACCACGCTTCCAGTAGGGTAGTGAAATCCCTATCAATTTGCAAACGTTAGTTACCGCGAAACAAAAACGCACGTGAAAATAAATTTGAGTGTGGGTCTCAACAATGGGTAAAGGGTATGGGGCCACCACTGCGCCGCGTTCTTCTGTATTGCAAACTTATCCATGTCTGATAAGATCGTCATTAACCTTAAACCTTAGTAGGGCTAAGAAGGCTCACATTGTATTTTCATTAAATACAAAGGTTTAACGGATGCCGTGTGGTATCCGGCTGAGTATAATAGACCACCCTCTTGACGTCAGGCCCGTTGAAAGTACCTAATCAAATCATGTAACAACATGTTTAAAACATCCGGGGTGGGGGAGTGGGATCCGGGCTGGAGGACGACGACGAAAAAAGTTTTATGTACCTTTAAAAATTACTAAGAAATATTTAAATCATCGGAAGAATTACGATACATTGCCTATGCAGTACCAATATTCAAATAAGAAAATTTGCTGTGAGAAAATCGACGAACCTTGTTATTATTTGGCACCGTTAGAAATTCTCAGTAATGCTCGAGAAGCTGAAAATAATGTTATGATTCTTATTTCTGGTAGATTTGGCGAATATTGAACACACTTAAAATATGGTAAATGTATCCATACAAAAATTGTATGTCCGGGCTACGTTTTAACACGCTTTCATTAAGTTCACTTGTAAGATTTGTATGTATGGTATGGAACCATACAAACAAACCGATCTTTTAACGTAGTTTTTACCTACTTTATGACGTCCGAATATTTTGGAAATGAGAAAATTTATTTTTTAGCTTGGCTTACACTCAAAGCGTGTTTTCTGTTTTTTTTTTACATTATATCTTAATAACTTTATATTTGTATAGGTACATATATTTTATATTAATATAATATACATTGTAACTTATTAACTTTATATTAAAATATTTGTTCTAATTTAATTTTAGACATAGATTTTAAAGATCAACTCTTTTGATGATGTAATACTAATTGTCATGTTTGTTTATAATAGCATAATAAATGAACATTGCATTTTACCACATAAATTATAGTAATTTTATACTGATAACTAAAGCAATTCGTGCATAATAATCCCTAACCATTCTAAAATATCAATATTGCACAACGTAAATATTCAAGTTCTGCCGGCATTACCGGAATGCAACCCTTTTTTTAATTCAGGTTTTCTTACGCTCCTCCCTTCAATGAGAGCACCTAAATATGAACGTATAAAATTTTATAAAATCAGCGTCTTGAGATGCCAAGGCTTTCAATCAGACTTTAATTAAGGAAAAACTGGACATTTTCTTGTATTAGCGATATGAAGAAAACTTGCAGCAAACTTACTAAAGCTGATTTAAATTTTATTAAAAATCTAGCCTTAGCAAAATGTCCTGAGAAACTTATATAAAGACGGAAGCTCCTTGGCAATAATGGCAGTCTTGATTCAAAACATACCTACTCAGTCGTACGGAACGAAAATTTAAACATAACAAAGTCCGATTTTCATCATCACCTTCCTGCCCTTAACCCACTCTAAGTGGGGTCGGCACAACATGTTATAAACATGCTGTCACTTGATCTGGCT
Organism: Morpho achilles; assembly: GCA_947086495.1. NCBI lineage: Eukaryota > Metazoa > Arthropoda > Insecta > Lepidoptera > Nymphalidae > Morpho > Morpho achilles. Next base: position 4,865,058 of record CAMTZB010000009.1, on the reverse strand, counting down.
GCGATTTTACGACCGGCCGCCTGCCTGACGTCAACTTACCTCTGTCGTATTTTATGACACCTCGTTACGAAAGAGGGTGGTCTATTCTATTAAACGGATACCACATATTGGGTCAACTTACTTTAGTCGCCTTTTACGACACCTCGGTTAGAAATGAGAGTGGTATTATTCTATACCACGCGGCGTTAAAAAGTCCGATTTTCATATTCTGAATATATTATAGCTATGTACAAGAAAAGTTTATCTCGATGCAACGAGCAAATATTTCCACAATTTATACAATGCAAAGTTATATGATACACCCTAGAATTGCAAGTAAAATAGGATGTTAAAAACTTTTTCAACTTCCACTGCTGATCAAAGAATTCCATGATACAAGTTTGCTTAGGGCCTGTTCCACAAGTTCCCAATAAACTTTCAGTTAGCTTATTCGGAACATCTGACACATATCTCGGAATTTTGCGTTCCTCAGGTTTCTGATACGCTTATTCAGCACTTAAAGTCCCTAATAAGTTAACAAGTAGATCATGTGGGTGTTATTCTGTTTATCTGCTGAAAATACCTATTTCAAAATGGCTGCGATTTTTTTTTTAATTTTTCTCACTTTTTAGAGACATTTATCTGCTACTTAGTTTATTTGTCGGTTAACTATCCGACACTTTATCAGTAACTTGTGAAATAGGCCCAAGTCCAAACAAGGTCAGGCACAAGTGTATTAAAGTGCAGAAGTTATAGTTAAAGTCACACTTTGTAATACTTATAAGTTTAATAAGAAAATATTTAAATTTCAATTGAATTTTTTATTAATTTGTAAGACTAAATATATTTTTTTTTTATCATATAATCGTGAAAGCTTTTATTTAAAAAAATATTTTTATATAGTAGTAGTAATTTTTTAATAGTAAGTTAGAATAGTTTTAGTTATTGAGTAATGGGTTGCGATCTCAGGATTGAAATAAAAATGACATTTTTATTTTTATGAATAGAGCCGTCGATTCAAGTTGAATAAAACGACATTTTTGAATTTTTTAACGTAAATATAATAAGTTTAAATATTTAGTGTCAAATTCTGTTACAAATAAAACTTTCTTAAAACTTGGTAGAAGGTTAGGCTTTGTTCCAAACTTTCGTAATTGAAGGAAAAATTTAAAGAAACAAATTACCGTAAAAATTAAAGTTAAAATAACTTACAAGCGCTCTACAAAAATTAAATTCCTTTTTATAATAAGTGGTCTTTTACCCAGTATCAGACATCTCTTTGGTGTGTTAAAAAATGAACAAAAACAACCTGTAAGCCTTACCACTTAATTTAAATCACGTTTTTCTCAAGCAATTTCAGATGAAATATTTATTACTCGTAAATGCTGTGTTATATACAGTTCATTACTGTAGTTCATTAACTTGAAAACGTGAATTACTTTTGAATTGTCACTATCCTTCTGTCGTTATTCCACTAAGTGGGGTCGGCACAACATGTTGTCACATGATTTGGCTACGTATGTTACGAGCAGCCGCCGGGCTGATGCCAACTTACCTTAGTCGTATTTTACGACACCTCGGTAAGCTATGAGGGTGGTCTATCTACTCAACTGGATACACGGTGGGTCACCGTGAGGTAATGTTAGACATTTAACTAAAACCGAATTTTGTAATGTGTTCAGTCTATACATATTACAAAACAAAGACCGCTAAAGCTGTATGTTTGGTTGTGATCGGTTTTCTTAAAATCTATTTAACGGATTATTGTACGTTGTACGTTGTTGTTCTTTTTACTAAACGATAGTGCAATTCTTGAGGAAGGTTTAAGTTAATAGTGCATTACCGTTTTATGTAAACTGTCTTGAAGAGGTCGGGTGGTTATGAAAAACTTGCCTACTAGGGGCTTTACACTAAAGTAATGTACTAGAGAATTGTAGATCTACAAAAATACTACAAAAAAGTTAGCTAGAACTTGTTTCTGTCTCTTATGGTTAACTCGTAATAGCTATTTGTATGTTACAAGTTTCAATTCGGAAAAACTTTGTGACACTGATATCCACGCGGACTAAGCCTCAGGCACATCTAGTTTAATATAAAAAGTAAAGTATACTAGTAAAGGTCGCAATAATTAAGCTAAAGAATGAATAGAACAATAGAAGACAAATGTTTCTCATATCCCTAAGGGTAAGGCGTCTCTTTCAAAACCTCGAATATTAAATAAACTCGCCGAATATATTTTCAGTATCTCACATGCATAGTTTGCGAAAAATCCCTCTCAAAGTGTGAACATAAAATAGCGGATCGGTCCCGCGCGGCCCGAGGGTCTTTGTGTTGCTAAAAGTTTACTCTTTTATATGTCCTATGAAATATATTTGCTGGGAACAAATTTTCTTAAAATTATGGTTGCAAGATCTTACGTGTTCCATACTTCTGATGAAAGTAGAAACTTTTAACTGATATATACACAACTTTGGTTGGTATGAAATTTTCAGTTTTGATTTTGACTTTATTTAGGAATCTTAAACGGAGAGGCGACCTATATATAGCAGCGGGATACTAACAAGCGGTTACTTTTAAGAAATCTGAATATATAAAAATAAATGTTTGTCTGTTCTTTTAGACTCCGAAATGACTGGACCGATTTTAATGAAATCTTCAGACAATATTTAGGATAACCCAATGAATGATCCTGTAATGAGTTTGGTGGCGGTTGGAGCATTTTTTGTAAACTGTTGAGTTCCGTTCCTGAGAGGAGTTCAAAACAAAACTGCTACAGCAACACGTGGCCGGACGTGGTCTGGTTCATAGATATATTTTAATTTTCCTATATTATAAGGTTTACCTACAATTTGAATGCAACTTTTACTTACTACTTAATTATTTGAATACAATTTGGCAAGTCAACTTTTACGGTTTATCTTTCATTCTTCTTTATGACATTCGAAATACCTGATGGTCCAAATGAGATGACAAAACTCCTATTGTAGTATTGAGTTTTCTATAAGATATCTGAGTGGTTTTTGCCCAGCCGTGGGCTATATAAGCCGCTACTTTAATGTTTTATTACAGTCGATATCCCACATTGCAATATCTATTTCAATTACTTGCCATTTTGTAAAGTCCTAAGCAGGTTTTAACGTCAAAGCGAAATCTTTTTGCGAACACATTCTAAAGGAAGACGAGAAAAGTTACTTCAATTAAAACTTCGCCGTCTTTTTAAAACATACGGTTACAAAATTTGTACTGCTACACTAAATGATTTCGACTATCCGAAAGATAAAGTTACATGTTTCATGTATAAGCATAAAACATGTAACTTTATACTTCGGATGGGGTGATTTTATCATCTTACCCATATATAAACTACTGTATATATTTCCCCATAGTAAGTCCAAGTCCAGTCCAGTCAAGTACTATAAATCTTATATTATGGGTGACTGACAACTGGTAAATATATACAAACATCATCCTCCTGACCTTATCCCACTGTAAGTTGACTGGCCCGTTGCCGCAGTGGGTAGTGATCCTGCCTTCTGCTCCGCGGGTCGCGGGGCGATTCCCGCCGAGGGCCAACATTTTTCTCTAAAAGAATCCGTTGGTTCTTCGAGCCTGGTATATTTGTATTTGAGTATTTATTTAAAAATTATGTATGTTATATTCACCAGTTGTCTCTGACCCATAACACAAGTGTTAAATTACTTACTTTGGGACGACCGTGTGTGTGTCTTTTTTTTATTTATTATTTTCTTTAAGTAGGGTCAGCACAACATGTTATAACCATATTACGACCAGCCGTCTGCCTGACGTCAACTTACCTTTTGGGACACCTCGGTAACAAAGAGGAGCAGCCTCTTTGTTACCGAGTTTATTTTACTCAGCGAGATACCACATGGCGGGAAGAACTAACAAATCGTATTTTTAAAATGTTGACCCTCGGTGGTAATCAAACCCGCGACCTGCGGGGCTGAAGGCAGGGTTAGTGCCACCCGCGCCAACGGGCCAGTAAAAAAGTCAAATTTTTATTAGTAAAAGATAAGCAATATACAAAATCTGAATGGGTATTTTTCCGCAAAACCTTATTAACTAGTTTATTTGTATATAGTATATACGAATAAACATCTTGATTCATTACTACTTACGACTTCTTTACAATACTCCGTTAATCGATGACAAAACGAGCGGTCATGCACCCCTCATGAGACATCACAGTTCAAAATATTTCTAAGGAATAACTTAAAAGGATCGTTACGTGGGTCGCGAGTGAACGAACTCTGTTTATGTCCGGACATACATTGTCGTCCCACGACTTTGATATGTATAAATATTCCTTAACATGGTCCTTTATATTGAATCCCTTTCAAGTTATCTTATGCCGCATTATATTTGTATTGAAAGATAAGCCTATACTCAAATTTAAATTCAAATAATTTCTATTCAGGTTGGCTTTTACAACTTTTGAATCGTCAAATTACAATGAAGCTAAGGTTAAGGGGTTGAGCTGTGATACCTAACCGTGAACGCTTTTGAGAGGTCACGGGTTCAAACCAGGCCAGGCACCAATAAGTTCTGTTACAACTTGTGTCTAGTTGATAATTTCAATTTATCACACGATTTTCGGTGAAGGAAAAGTTTGTCAGGAATTCTGCAAATCTCCAGAGAATTCTGGGGATATGTGTAACCTAACAATCCTCATTGGAGCGGCGTGGTAGGTCCTAGCTTCAACCTTTCTCTCCAAAAACGGAGAGAGGAGGCCTATGCCCAGTAGTGGGATAGTAGAGGCCATTACATTACTTTTTTACGACTGGTTCGAAAATGTATTACTAAGAACCAGCAAGAAACTCGACCGTCACTCTTTTCGAAAACAAATATTACATTGATATAAATTGTTCACAATTAAAATATATAAATAATAATAATAAATGTATTTTAATTGCTTTTTGAAACAAAAGTAATAATAAAATTATTTTGCTATAATCCGCGAAGAAGTAAAATAGAAAATACATATAATGCTAAATGTAAGTGGACAATCGGTTATCATACCTGTTACATGCAGGATTCGTAAAAACACATGCACAAACCTCCACCACCGCCACCACAATACACAAGCACTATATACGTTCACTATCACAAACTCAACAATCGTTTCACCCGTGACCGAAACATCATCAGGAGATAAAATCACTAAGCCATCTTTGTGATTTTGCGAGTTGTGTTATTAGTGGTAAATTTTGTAGTGTTAGTGAATGTATGCAGTAATTGTGTGTGTTGTTATTGGTGGTGGGTGGTGTATGAGTTTTCACGAATTCTGCATATATCAGGTATGAGAACGGGTAGTACATTCTAAATTTAGCTTTACTTTTATTACTATTATAGCAAAATAATATTTCCAATACTTTTATAATGCTTTCCCATTAGTAATCTTACTAAGTAATCTAAGTTTCCCAATATAAATTAGTGGGCTTCGAAATTTTTTTATGCTTTTTTATGCAATTAGCTTTAAAATACACCACTTCTGTTGGACATTAGCTTAAGCTACTTATTGCTATTGCCATAGTATATGTACTGAACTTTGCCTTCCAATCACTTAACATTACTTTACCGAGAAACAGAACAAATAAAGCGAGTCAATTTAGTTAAGACTCATGCGAATTTCGTAGAATTTGTATAACGTTGACTGCAGAGCAGAAATAAATAACCTATACCACTATATGATATTTACGCCGTGTGGTATCCGGGTGAATAGAATAGTACCACCCTCATTTCTTACCGAGGTGTCGTAAAAGGCGACTAAGGTAAGTCGACCCGCCGTGTGGTATCCGGCTGAGTAGAATAGACCACCCTCATTTCTTACCGAGGTGTCGTAAAAGGCGACTAAGGTAAGTTGACCCACCGTGTGGTATCCGGTTGAGTAAAATAGACCACCCTCTTTCTTACTGAGGAGTCGTAAAATACGACTAAGGTATGTTGACGTCAGGCAGGCGGCCGGTCGTAAAATACGTAGCCAAATCATATAACAACATGTTTGTAACATGTTGTGCCGACCCCGCTTAGAGTGCGATAAGGGCAGGAGGATGATGACCACTATATGATATTTATTATATACTTTTCAGTAAAATAAAATCTATGAGCAGATTTTATTTGACCCTAGAGATTCGGGATCTCGGGAAGTATACTTAAAGAGAACAAGCAACAAATTCGTATTTATTATAAATACTTGGGTGACCGACCTTTGATAGGTATGTTTTTTTAAATATAAAAACTTGCAATAAAAAAATTAAAAACTAAATGATTTTGACAAATACAGGCTCCGTCCCATTGATTGAGGTAGTCTAAAAACAAAATACACCTTCATCCTCCTGCCCTTATTCCACTCTAATTGGGGTCGGCACAACATGTTAAAAACATGTCACATGATTTGGATACTATTATTACGAGTATTTTATGACCGGCCTCCTGCCTGACATCAACTTACTTAGTAAGACGACTAAGGTTGCCTTTTGCGACAACTCGGTAAGTAAGAGGGTGGTCAATTCTACTCACCCGGATACCACACGGCGGGTTGACTTACCTTAGTCGCCTTTTACGACACCATGGTAAGAAGCCGGGGTGGTCTATTCTACACAGTGGTTCGGCGTACTTAGTCGCCCAGTAAAAAAAGTAAAAAAGAAATACAGTTATTAAAATTTGAGGAAACCTACGATACTTTGGTCGATTTAACAATATTAACTACAGTAAACCAGTTACGTGATAATATTCGATTTTATATCTTGAGATATTAATAAGTAATACATATCTTCCTGTCCTTATCCCACTCTAAGTGGGGTCGGCACAACATGTTATAAACATGTTGTCATATGATTTGGCTACGTATTTTACGACCGGTCGCCTGCCTGACGTCAACTTATCTTAGTCTTATTTAACGACACCTCGATAAGAAAGAGGATGGTCTATTCTACTTAACCGGATAACACACGGTGAGTCAACTTACCTTATTCGCCTTTTACGACACCTCGGTAAGAAACGAGGGTGGTCTATTCTACTCAGCCGGATACCACACGGCGGTTATTAATAAGTAAATAAATAAAAATTAAGGGAATCAAGGTTGAGATAGTACGGTCACATCAAAAAGACCTGATGATTATATTGTTAAAAAATGTCTTGCAATGCCCATGGAAAAGAGAGCAACAGAAGACCTTTCGCCACGTGGTTGACGATAGTCCAAAGGGACATGAGACATTTAGGACTCCGCGAAGAAGATGTCCATTGTAGGGAAAAATGGCGCCACATAATATGAAAAGCAGATCTCGTATAACGGGAAACTGCGAGGATAATGATGATATCTTGAGATATTAATCTGTTATGGAAATGCAATAATATAATTAACACGGGATTTGTAACTTCGCAGCAGTTGTATCCATTTTTAAAATATCTTTCTGTTTATTTTTCAGGTAATCGAGTCGTTCAAACTGCATGACTGATTTCAAATAATAACATTTAAGTAAGTAATAAAATAAATATAAGGAAGTCTGGTAAACTTTATAATTTAATTACATAGCAGATCAAATTACTATATTAGGAAATATAAAGTTGTTATTTAATGGTTTTAAATCTATGTAATAATAAATATATAAAGCTGAAGAGTTTGTTTGTTTGATTGTTTGAACGTGCTAATCTCAGGAACTACTGAACCTATTTGAAAAATTCTTTGAATTTAAGGTAGTACATTTATCGAGGAACACTATAAACTATATAGTTATAATGTCATGCTAAGATTAATAGGAGAGGAGCTGCAACAAAAATATTGCAAAAATGGCAAAATATAAAGTTTTTCTTGCATACGCTAAGTAAACGGTGAAATTAACTCAAAAAATCTCTTGTAGTCTCTTGTATAACTCACGATAACTGCTTTTATGTTCAAAATTTCAAACCGGAAAAAAATTTACACATTCATTTCCATGTGGGCGAAGCTACTGGCATACCTAGTAATTTATATACATTTAACTTGCAATCGCCAGCGGCTATAGTCTTTTGATAACCATAAAAATGGTTACAGTTGGTTAACCTTAAAAGCTAGACATATGCTCTCGCGGACTTTTGTTTAGAACTTTCAGTGGGGAACAATTTTGTAATACATGATATGAATAACTATTACCGTTTACTCTGCGCACGCAAGGAAACCTTTAAATTATGCCGTTTTCGTACTATTTTTTATTCCTGCTCCTCTCCTATTCATCTTAGCGTGATGTTATATAGCCTTTAGCCTTATATATACCTTCCTGAACAAATGGACTATCTTACACTAAAATAATTTTTCCAATTGGTCCGGTAGTTCCTGAGATTAGCGCGTTCAAATAAACAAACTGTTCAGTAGGCGTTACTATGCGGAATAAAAATAATGATAGAACTATTTTGGAATAATCTGCGTTCGTTAAAGTGTTTGTTTGTTGTTACAAACGCGGATTATAGAAAAATAATATAATCATTACTTTTCTTTCAGTATTTAAACGTGAAGCAATTGAAGCTGTGATAGCCTAACGGTGAAACCGTGCGACTCTCTCGAGGAGTCATGAATTCAAATCTGAGCTGGCACCAAGGAGTTTGTTAAAATTTATGTGTCTAATTGAGAATTGCAATTTATCACACGCATTTTGAGTGAAGTTAAATATCCTGAGGAAAACTGTATATCTCTAGAAAATACTAAGGTATGTGTAACCTACCAATCCGCATTGGAGCAACTTGGTAGGTCGTAGCTCCAATTCTTCTCTCTAAAAACGGAAAGAGGAGGCCTATGCCCAGCTGTGGGATAGTAACAGACCGTTGCTTTGCTTTTTTTAAAGGCTGCATTTATAATATTTTACGAAAAAAAAAGTTGTTTGTGTAATGTCCACAAAAATTGCCTAACAGAATAACTATGCAAAAATGGCACGTGACGCCATATTGCTGAGTCATCGGTATATTGCAGATAAATCTACAATGCTGATGAACTCTGCTAAAAAGCTTCCATTCAAGTTTTTATACACAACATATTTTTTTGCTAAACAATATAAATAAGAGTCATTATTTGACGTAAAAGATATCCATTTAAGCTTTTTGCTCGAAGCATTAAGGTTTGCTTTTTGCAAAAAGTGTAATAATAACTATGGTTAAATTATAAATTGTTGTTTCATGGAATTTTTGGGTTACTCAACCTTATATTTTAGTAATCTTAAAAGACTCAGTTATAAAAAATCAGAAGATCCTAAATTATTTATAAAAAAACATCACATCAAATTAGATAATAAAATACATACATACTAAAACATATATTTAAATATAGTATATACATATATTTTCTATTTGCTTTATCCGGCCGTGTAGAATCCAGATGAGTAGAATAGACCACGCTCATTTCTTACCGAGGTGTCGTAAAAGGCGACTAAGGTAATTTGAGCCGACGCGCCGTGTGGTATTAGGTCGTGTAGTATAGACCACCCTCATTTCATATCGAGCTGTAGTAATAGACGACTAAGGTTATTTAAAGTAAGACCGATACTTAAAATAACTAGTCAAAACATGTAACATGTTTCAAACATGTTGTGCCGACAACACTTAGAGTGAGACAAGAGCAGGAGAATATTATTAATGAATATTATTATTACTTTTGTATTATTGATATCCGCAAATTAACGTCTAATTGTATAAATTATTTAAAAATATATTAAAATGGGGAATAACACTTCACTTTTCATAAAAAACGGTTGCCTGTAAAGTCGGTTTTACGGGCAAAGATTTTACGTGACAACGTCTTTTTAAATGTGATGGATTGGAGTGGGAGAGAGACGCAAGGAATTCGCCAGTCCGGCGGGCCTCTCTTTCGTTCGGTGACTCATCGTAACATACGTGAGCGGGCGTTACACTTTCTCATGAGTGACTCCAAGCCGCAACCTAATTTAAGACGTTGTCACGTCAATGAAGCTGATCTAGGTAAATTGATAATAGATTCGGCAACTGAATAGAGTTAATAAGTTTTCTCGTAAAACACAAGTTTCCCACCCTATATAAATACAGAGAACGAAAGCTTTTCATATAATAATCAATCTGATATTGACAATTTGTTTCAGTTAACTTCGTAATGTATTTTTAATTAAAGTGATTTTGATGGATCGTATTCAATTTCTTTCTAATTATACCGTGTAATGGTTGGGCACCGCAAACCGCTGGAAAAAGTTAATGTACCGTAGAAAAATTAATACACGGAGAAATACTTAAGCGTCGGTCGTCCAACGTAATTTTACGGTCATTATATTGATGACCCTATTTATCTCGAACACGTTTGTACAGTTTCTTGTATGGTATTTAATATCTATATCTATTCTATACTTATTAAACAGTCCCTAGAAGCTGCCTACCACATAAGATTTTTTTTATGTCAAGAAAACCCATTATGGGTCATCACCGCCCGACGGCGACTAGCAGCGGGTATGTCGGACTCGCACCGACTAAAAATCTGGCAGTGTTCCACCACGCTGCTGGTGGCGGGGACAGGGTACCGTTGTACATATTGCCCCCATCCCCGCCAGCAGCAAATCTACCCCATAGTGCGCCACCTCTGGGTCGGGGTCTCTCTAAAAGCATCGGGAGCACCAGATGCATCGACTGCTTCGGGGACCTTTACAAATGGGCGTCCGATATACCCAAACAGGGTATATCGGAATCTCTTATGGTTAACTCACAATAACTATTTACTTTTATATGCCAAATTTCAAGTCGGGATAAATTTGACACACTATGTGTCACAAAATTTTGTAAAAATCAGTATTTCCAAGCGGGAAAAGCCGCTGGCACGGCTAGTATAATTAAAAAAATAGTTTAATTATTCTCACGGAGTATGTATAGCTCATCTCAATATATTGCCTAGATACCTTGAATACACAAAACAAGAATTTGTTTCATCTTGGTAAAGATATTGTTGGAAATCCGCAGATTGGCATGAGATACTTTTTCTTTCGGTGGTGAAGTTCGCCCAAACGATACCCTGGCCAGAATCCAGTTCAGTAAATTTCCGTTCCATGCAAATCGCCAAAAAGTAATTATAATAGTAAATGTAGCGGTTTAAAAAAATATCATTTTATTTAATCTCTTGTGATAGCAATTTTTTTTGAAACGAGAGTATTGTAAGTGGTATTCGTAGTTAAACTATTTAGTTGGTTATTCTATCGGGTCAGCCCGAGTATCCGCCGCCATAACGCCGCATAAATACTTAATGAATAAAGGCCTCATATGGTCTTGAAACTAGTCGGACTCACCCGATAGAAAGGTTGGAGTATTCTATACATTAATTTCTGCAGCATTTACGAGTACATTTCATCTCAAATTCAAGATGTAAGCAAGGCTCATGATCTCCTTAAAGTTAGGTTTCGAATACGCTTGCATATGTTTACTCCAATTTATTTAATTTATACGTTTTTATACAGCGACGTAAATGATGGAAGCGTGTAATTAAGGCTCGACCCGCGTCATCAATCAGCCGACACCTTGAACACAAATGCAGGGGAACGCTATTGTTACATATTTATTGCTTTTTTCATACTTGCACCACGGTAGTTATGTGAGAGCTAATATCTGACAATGGCATATTACGACGGCAATTCTTTAATAATTCTCAAAGTATGGGACTTAAATCAGTGTTGGTAGATTTGTAAAGCGCACAGACAACCTCAAAAAGTCGCAATCAGTCAGCAATCAGTCAATGCTAGAGTCGTGCATGATAACGATCTTAGATATATTATAATCCAAGCAGATATGCAATCCCTTTTTTCAACTGATGCACATCTATTGTATTAGTATTTTCCACGCCATATGATTTTATGTTATTTAGATTCTCTTATTTATCCTTTAGGCGTCAATATTGTCTAAATCATTTCAGCTTTGTGCGGTCCCATTTTGAGGCTATCTTATCACTTTGTGGGGGATCTATCTATAGTGAGTTTTCGGTACGATAGCCTCTCCATCAAATGAAACAACGTGAATAAGTTCTATGAAGTACGTCACCAGTACATCACCATTTTAACTCCGCGAACTTTAAGTATATCGGTTGCTTTGGTTATTCTACGTATATCCTTATTTTTGATTACGCATAGACACCCTGAGTGTAAGTTTCTTCGTTGGTCACCGATCGATGCTTTTTGTAAATCCCATAGTTTCAGATCCACATTTCATCACAGGCAACGCGCACTGTTCGAAGACTTTGATCATTAAATATTCTTGATATACGTTTAAATAATATTTTATTTTATCTATTAATTAATACTTCATTATTTCAGTATAAAAGCAAAACAATAAAAATCAAATCCCCTATATACGAAGCCACTGTGATTGACGCAGCGCTCGCCCGCTTAATTGCGCGGCTCCATCATTAATATTGTTGTCATTTAATCTCTCCACTCTCCCTCAGGCTTGGCCACTTAAAATATCTTTACGAATATTATAGCCATCTGATATATATTCCAGACTACGTTTTGCCTTTATATATTGTATTTCGTACGTTTTCCCGAATTAGTCTGTAACCGTAGAGACTGTTCCAGATACATTTCATTTTAATACGTACATTTATTAGCCTTTAGACAGCATATATACTAGTAAATGCACTGTAATAATAACCTGCCATATCCAGACTATTTATAGTATAGAAATAGTATGTATAAAAGGCTATATCTTCTGTATTTCCGAACCCTAAATATAGATATTAGCTAATTTTTAAGAATTGATACGTTTTATATATAAAAGTTTATAATTGTCAGGAGCAAAAAGTACTTGATTCTTTATCGATATATTTTATGGCTGATTATATGGTTAGCGGTTTTGTTATTTTGGGTCTCATTACCTTAAAAATGTTTGCGAATAATATTAATTCAAAATACAAATAAAATTAGAGCGAAAACTGCTCGATATATTTTAAGCATATGTATGTAAAAACTAATTGACTGTCATGATTATGATTACAATATTAACACTATTTGATATTGTAATTAATAGTAGTAACAGATATCGATTCAAGACTACGTTGCGATTCCAGATATTTAGGTCGTGGTCAATTGCGTATGCTCTTGCACTCATTGTATATCCTATATTCATCATTCACCTGCATTTAACCAAATCTTTAATAATTATCTGATCCTGTAAAACGTTAATGCTATAACGAAGAGAAGTCCAGGTCTAAAGAGTCATATATTTTTATCTTGCAACTTACTCGTAAGTATAATCAGAAGAACCCGTACGCAGAAGCTCGTCTGTACTTATTATAAAACTAGTAATATCCCGCGGTTTCACACGCGTAATTTTTTTTTTTACACATTATTACATTTTTGTAACGAATCCCTATTTTTTTATGTAATGTAGCCTATGTTGCTCAGTAAAGATGCTTTAAAAAGTTGATGCAGTAAAAAGATGCAGTAAAGATGCTTTTAAGAGCTTTTAAATGGTGAAAGGATTTTTTGCAATCGGTTCAGTAGTTTTTATGTGAAAACATTACAAACATACATACAAATTTTTCCTCTTTATAATATTAGTGTAATTTAATTCCCAGAAAAATGTCTGTCTGTATGTATTCGATTTTATCAAAATCCATTGAACGGACTTTTATACGGTTTTTACTACATGGTAGTGCTGTTCGTCCGTATAGATTAATAGTATATTATCGTTTTATGTAAATTGTTTTGAAAGGTCGCGCGGTCGTAGAAAAAATTCCTCTGCTGGGAACTTTACTCGCGTGCACCGCGTAAACTAGCAGAGATATACTAAAATAATATACTAAAGAATTGTACATCTACAAAAATACTACAAAAAAGTCCGCGAAAGATTCTCTCTATCTCTTATGGCTAACTCACAATTACTTCTTTTATGTTTAAAATTTGACTTCGGCAAAAATTTTCTGCCACACTGATTTCCACGCGTGCGAAGTCGGTGGCACAGCTAGTAAGATGGGGTTGACACAGCATTTTAGAAACATGCTGTCACATGATTTGATTGCGTTTTTACGACCGGCCGCCTACCTGAAGTCAACTTACCTCAGTCGTATTTTACGACACCTCGGTAAGAAAGAGGGTGGTCTATTCTACTAAAGCGGATACCACACAGTGGGTCAACTTACCTTAGTCGCCATTTACGACACCTCGGTAAGAAATGAGGTTGGTCTATTCTACTCAGCCGGATACCACACGGCGGTGGCATAGCTAGTAAGATGTAAAATGTAAAAGCAACATTACCGACTATAATTATATAAACTAATCACAATGTTAATTTAATTAATTGTTATTATAGTCTACAATAGAATTAGAGAACTAATTTTGAATGTCCTTGTATTGAATTTTCTTAGCTTTATATGATTTGGTCTTTCCTTTATGTTTTTTCTATGTTTATACTTTGTCAACTGTAATGCTCATGTCGTCACCATCTGTAATTGACGATACATTTACCTAAAAACTGTCTATATTAGTAATGAGTTTATTTAATGTGTATGGTGTACAAAATAAATAAATAAATAAATCTTTGTTTTGTTCATCCTCAAGGTAAGACGTGATCCTTTATTTATGTGTTATTCATCCTCGAGGTACTATTATCCTGAGCCTATTTGCTTAGGACATTTTATTCGAGGATTAAAATGAAAGATAATTAACGAATGGAGCGTTACCCTTTTTGTGAAATGGTACAGGTCCCCGGGCAGGTTAAATTAAACTACAACAAATCCCTTACATTCTTCCCATTGTCGTAAAATTTGTAATCCTAATGTTTTCGTTTTCGTGACAATGAATCGCAAAACTGTTTTTGGTGTAAAAAGATTAGTTAGCGCTTTTGTGACGGCATAAAACATTCCTTTTAAGATTATAATAATTTCAAGAATTTTGTTACATCACTTGATTTTTATATTATATTTATATTGAGCTTAAGTACCACTCTCATTTCATACCTAGGTGTAAAAGGCTACTAAGGTAAGTCGACCCGCCGTGTGGTATCCAGCTGAGTAAAATATACCACCCTCATTTCTTACCGAGGTGTCGTAAAAGGTGACTAAGGTAAGTTGATCCACCGTGTGGTATCCGGTTGAGTAAAACAGACCACCCTCTTGCTTACCGAGGTGTCGTAAAATACGACAAAGGTAAGTTGATGTCAGGCAGGCGGCCGATTGTAAAATACGTAGCCAAATCATGTGACAACATGTTTGTAACATGTCGTGCCGACTTAGAGTGGAATAAAGGCAGGAGGATGATGAATAAAATAAGCAGAATATATCACGGTCTTGTTGTCATTTACCTGGCAAAAAAATTACTAAATATTGCAACAGTCAATGTTTCAGACTTCTTTGCACATAGAGATAGTAACATAACGCTGAGCACAGACGTATAATGGGTTTAATATAGACTATACATATAATGTAAGTATGTATTACTGATATACTAAGTTATTTATGAAAATAACGTTACCTGTGCATGTACCATGTTACTGAAAATATTTCGGACGCATTTAAACTTTAAGCATACTTCAAAAGCAAGGTAATTGGGGATTCAAGTAGCTTACTGTACTCTCGTAGCAGGTGGGCTGCGGTTGCGGTTCGTAGAGATATAGTGTTACATATCCTGGCCATATCACAGGCGATGTGGCCGGCAAAATACGATATTCTATACGTATAGCAAATTGTGTATGTTATTTACATTTTTAATATATATAAATAAATAATAATAAATATATGGGACACTTACACACACGGTCGTCCGTCCCCAAAGTAAGTAACTTAAAACGTAAGTAACTTATGATATGGTAGACAGACAACTGGTGAATATGTACATATATAATTTTTAAATACATACTTAAATACAAATAGATACCCAGACTCGAAGACCAAAAAATTCATTTATAGAAAATGTTGGCCCTCGGTGGGAATTTAACCCGCGACCCGCGGAGCTGAAGGCAGGGTGCCTTCACTACGCCAAAGGGGCAGTCATATAACAACTGATATTATAATGTAATACAATTATAAAAAAATGACCACTATTCATAAAAGGTTTAGAAAGCCTACTATACTGTTGAGTTACTTAGATGGTTAGAATACGAGACATGGCTACTCTTCGACCCTGTACAAGATAGACTAAATGTAACTAGTAATAAAAAATATTTTTTTAAGAGAGCAACCGCTGAGTTTCTTTCTGGCTCTTCTCGGTAGGAACAGGTTTCCGAAGCAGCAGCAGTAGCACGATTCAAAAGCACTTGTTTACAATTTTACTCGAAATAATATTTTGAAATTTAAATAAACTGAGTCTTTATTGTCCACGAATAAAAATAAACAAAATTTGTCAAAGGCTCTTTAATAATTTGGTATTTTATTAGTAAATAGTAATAGTAATGCTTTCTTCGCAGACACAAAGAGTAAAGACAGTAAAATCAGTAGTATGTACCTTACCTTACCAGGTTACTTACCAGGCTATCGCGATATCTGGACAGACCATTATAAGTTACTCTTCCTACCAAATTATGTACCATGTACCTCTTCATAATATTTTCTTAAGTAAATGAAAAAGATAAAAAGTTTTAATTATTATTAATTTAAAAATTTATCTTAAACTAACCTGTAACTTACACGCCTCTCTGAGATGATTTGGACTGATTTATAAAAATATTTAGACTGTCCAATTAGTCCATTATAAGACCCTAAAACGAGATATTAGAATTAAATTTACGAGAGATTTACACATTTCTAAAGCAAACCTTTTTTACGTGTGCTATCAAGGAGGAAGAGATCCGTATTTGAGCCGTTGTATTTCTTTGACATCCCCCGGGTCGCCGGGACACCCGCGGGATAATGGAATATTGGGCCACGAAAAACGCGAGTGACAGATTACTAACCCGCCTCAATACTTTTAAGTCTCAGACATTTCTTATTTTTCAAAAGATGGACGCTCATTGCCCATACAAATTGATCTCTTTGAATGATTTTATCCAGAGCATCCCGCGATGTTTTTGAAGTCGCAAGTCTCTGCCCGCGTGGAAAGATTAAAACCGTAATATAGTATTTTGATAACCATAAAAATGGTTAAAGTGGGTTAACCTTAAAAGCTAGACATATTCTGTCGCGGACTTTTATTTAGAACCTTTAGAGTGGAACAATTTTGTAATACATGATTTTCCAATAACTATTACCGTTTACTCAGAGCACGCAAAGAAAGCTTTAAATTTTGCCGTTTTCGTACTATTTTTCATTGCTGCTCCTCTCCTATTCGTCTTAGCGTGAATTTATATAGTCTATAGCCTTTCTCTATAAATGGACTATCTTACACTGAAAGAATTTTTCATATCGGTTCAGTAGTTCCTAAGTTTAGCGCGTTCAAACAATCAAGCAAACTCTTCAGCTTTATATATTAGCATAGATTCATCATGCAACATTCAAGTCTCTAGTTATCAATATCAGTGCGAATACTATTTTCACGTACTGCGTCCCAACAATCGATAGGCAGTTCCGACGACCGTAAACCAATAACGGAATTACGTAATTCATTTGAATTGTCCCATTTAGTCCATATCTTGAGACCATATATGGACGCTCGTGCCGTTTTAGTGGCCTCATATAAGTTTATTTAGGACTGGACGCAACCTCCGAACGTATTGGGGCGTGATTGGGCACGAGCCCTGGTTATAGAGCAAATAAATCTATAAGAGGAAGGTAAACAGTAACATAAGATGTTATATTTCTTAACAGAGTTTACTAGCCTTAAGTATATATTTTTTCAAAAGTATTGAGAATATTATTTTGCTGTAATCCGCGATAAAAGATAATATATATAATGCTAAAAGTAGAGAGTACTATTCGTTCTCATACCTGATACATGCAGAATTTGTAAGAATTGTCGGGTAGTGTATGAGGCACTACCCGACACCGATGGCACAACAACACACAAGCCCTGCACACATTCACCACCACAATCTCAACAATTGTTTCGCCCCGTAACCGAAGCATCGTCAGGAGACACAATCATTGCGATTGTGTCGCAAATCTTTGCATCTGCATGTATCAGATATGAGAACGAATTCTGCGTGTATCAGGTATGAGAACAAATTCTGCGTGTATCAGGTATGAGAACAAATTCTGCATGTATCAGGTATGAGAACGAATAGTACACTCTACATTTAGCATTACATATATTTTCTCTTATCGCGGATTATAGCAAAATAATATTCTCGTTACTTTTGTATTATGGACCTGTAAATTATATATTTTTTTTAATTATTGTGACGGTTACGCTTCTCTCGTCAATCTCAATTCTTTTTCAGATTTTTTTTAGTTTTAAATAATCGGTAAAGTAACGGATTGTTACTATCTGACTGGATATAGGTATCCTCTCCTCGTTTTTTGGTAGAAGGAGCTAAGACCTTACACGCTAATGCGGATTGACATACATCCCTAGAATTTTCTAAAGATATGCAGCATATTTTTGTCAAAACTTCTGTTGCCTTTTGTTATAAGGCTGTAATAAGTTATTGTACGTTGTTTTTTACCAAATGATACATTTAAATCGGTATAATTGTAAATATAATTATTTTTAAAGGACACTCTTATTGCCAGGCCTAGTTTGAGCCACAAAACTTAGTGTATCACATTGTTTCATCATGTTGTTTTCATTTAATTAAAGAAATACTCGTTAAAAGGCCGTTGCTCTTTTGTAAGCTCAAAATTAAATCTCAATATTTTATTAGATCAAACACAAACTCAGAAATGGAGCAATCTTTTCAAGCATCCGAATTGTAAAATGAAACATTATGTAGACTGGAATTTGTTCCCAAAGTTTCTTACGGTCGGGCGGGTTACCCCGTTATAAATTAATTAGCAATCACCTCAGCCTAGCGAACTCTGGTGATATACAGTGAAAATAGGGTGTAATTCTGAAATCAAATTGAATTGGGACATGTTTAATCACACACGTTTCCTTCAACGCTTTTGGGAAGTCTGTTAGGTTATTCTTTTTCATTTTAATGCCTGAGATTTTGAGCTACATTTTTCCATCTCTTTTTCTCTGTAACCCTTCTGAGGTCATCCTCGTCATAATCCACCTGCCCTTATACCACTCTAAATAGGGTCGGCACAACATGTTATAAACATATTGTCACATGATTTGGCTAAGTATTTTACAACCGCCTGTTTGACGTCAACTTACCTTAGTCGTATTCTATGGCAACTCGGTGAGAAAGAGGGCAATCTTTTCTACTCAACCGGTTACCACATAGTGGGTCAAGTTATCTTATTCGCCTTTCACGACACCTCGGTAAGAAATGAGGGGCCGGCCCTGCCATCGAAGCATTTTTATGGTAGTCTCAATTCATAAATAGCCAAATGTAACCAACCTGCATTTGGTTATTCGCGGTTATTTGTTAAGTAGTGGGCTGTTCTATTACACAGCTGGGCAAAAACCTCCTTCATCAAGAAAAGGACGTAAGAACCACACCACGCTGCACGCAAGAATTCTGCAAAACATGCAGGCGTCATCGTTATGAAAAAAAAGAGAAACAAATTTTATTTCGTGTCGATATTTCTTTTTAATTTTCAGTTGCGTATGTATTAACAACATAAATGTTCATATACTAACCTAAAAAGAAACAATTTACACAAACCAAATCGGCTGGTGCCTCTAACTGGAATACATTAACTAAATGAAATTGTTGACTAAATACCGTCGCTTGAAATATTGAATACAACAATGCGGGCGTTTGCCAACAAGCTGTTTTGAAATATTCCAAATTCATCATCGACAATACGTAGGTAAAATCACATCTGAGTTTATATCCTTATATTATATTTGACACTGAAAGCGTTCGATATCAGCTCTCTGGATTGTAAGTATTATGACTCTTCATAGAAGTGACGGCTTCTAATTATCCCACTTCTTAGCTTCCTCCTTTCTTGGGGAGAAAGGTTGGAGCTATGACCCACACCGCTGCTCCAATCAGGTTTAGAAGCTTACATTGAGTTAGTTAGCCAAATCAAGAATCTATGGCTTAAACGTTAGCGAACGAGTATATAATTTGCTCTTTGTCCTAGATATTCTCGGAATTGCTATTAACCGAAGCACAACCAAAGTGAAGATAATGGATTGTAGAGAACTACAACTACAAGGAACCTCAACTAGATTGGTCTGATCAGCTGAAGGCCGAGTGTGCTCTTAATTTTCACGACTTTGTTCTCATGGCCGGTAATGGCACCGCGGTAAATAATAATCTCAAACACACCAATCAAACAAACTGACAAATAGTAATCACAATCCTCAGATATAAGGGACCTATGATATGCAAGAGAAAGAACTATTACTAACAAGTAAGCACAAAAAATCGACTACACCTAGGAGTATTACGATGTTTTTGTATTGTAATATGAAAAACTTAGACACTTATACCGTGAAAACCTTATGACATTCATCCATGTTTGTAATTTAATATGCCGCAATTTAAGAAATTCAAATAAGGCACCGTTTCTACGAAGGAGCCTGGATGAAAATGCAAATGTTATTTTTACATTACACGCAAGGTTCTGTCAATGTTGCTTTGATCGGGCAACCGTGAAATTACGTATACCATCCAGGTAAATATGTTTGCCAATTGTAACTTGACGGAATTGGATCTGCGTGAATTATTTTGATGACAAACGAATTTTAAAATACATTTTCTTAAAGTACAGAGTGCTATGGAGTGAGCTACGCTCGGAGTGTCTCTCAAGGATTAAATCAGAAATAAGATTATCGAGCGTGAGAACCAAAGTAACCGACATAGCTAGCATAGAATAAGCAAGCACAGAATAAGCAAGCTGAAGTGGCAGTGGACTGGTCCGTCTGTCGCAGAACTGATGGTCGTTGGAGTAAAAGAGTCCTGGAGTGGAAACCGCGTCTTGGCAAACGCAGTGTAGGGCGTCCTTAGTCTCGCTGGACCGACGACATCAGAACGGTTGTTGGGGCAAGCTGGATACGCATTGCGTAGGAACAGGATGTCTAGCGCAGACATCGGAAGGCCTATGTCCAGCAGTGGACTATGTGAGCTGATGGATGTATGGATGGACAAATTATTGTGATCAATGTTCTTGCATCCTTTGTTTCCTCTAAACGATATTAAATTGGAAATTAAGAAAAAAGTACATACATTAATCAAAATAGATGGATTAATTGGGATTCATAGACCTTTTGTTCCGAAAGTTGTAACTTTTCCATAATACCACATGTACCGATTTTTCTTCATTGTATTCTCTAACACTGATCACCCATATATCCTTGTAAGTACTATTTAATACAAGTAGCTTTTTAAATACACTATTTAAAGCTGTCAGTCTTTTTGGGATTCCAAAAAGGCCTCAAGTAAGAAATTTAAGCTTTTTCTGTAGTATGTTTGTTTCTAAGGTCAAATTTTAATTTAGAGAGTTTAAATACAAAATAAAATTGTTAATAATTTCGATAAGAATTCCTGCCGTGTGGTATCTGGCTGAGTAGAATAGACCACCCTCACTTCTTACCGAGGTGCCGTTAAAGGCGACTGAGGTAAGTTGACCCACCGTGTGGTACCCAGTTTAGTAGAATAGACCACCCTCTTTCTTAACCGAGGTGTCGTAAAATACGACTAAGGTAAGTTGATGTCAGGAAGGCGGCCGGTCGTAAAATACGTAGCCGAATGATGTGACAACATGTTTATAACATGTTGTCCCGACCCCTCTTAAAGTAGGATAAGGGCAGGACGATGATGAATTTCGATAAGAGTTCGATATCAAAATTTAATATCGATGTGCTTTTGTTACCAAAGACTTGTATGAGTATTCATCGCTCATCTCGGCTTCCACTTGAACAAGTTGAAAGCAGGTAACTTAAAGTTTCCAAAAAGTCCTTTTACAAGTTGGATGGAAGAAAAGAAGGAATTTGTATAACTTCAGCGGTGAAACTTCTAAAATCCTCGCAAATAAACCTTTTCCGGCCGCTTGCCGCCGTTATTTAAAGAAATATGTTTGCTATTTGTGTAAAGAGTGAAAATATATGTGAATGGTATATTCAAATGAGCTTAATTGGGTTAAAATATTTATGCTACAGAGATAAGAGCAAATAGACTACCGGCTTCTATGATAACATTTTTATTTAATGAAATGGATATTTAAAGAACCATTTCATTCATAGTATTATTAGTAAAGCTAGTGGATCTAAAAGTAATAAAAAAATTATTGATATTTATTTTGATCAGTTACAATGTTTCAAAAAGTGTGTGTTGGAAAACCTTTAATTTTAACTGTTTTTTTACGTTTTTATATTTTTAAATGATCATAGTTTATATATTTTTGTAGTTTTCAGGATATAAGTATAGTTTTTATATTTTATATATTAGTAAAGTTTGCATCAATTATTGTTTGTAGTCATAAATAAATGCTGTGCGTACCTGTAATTTAGAAACATATAGGAAAGATGATGTATTGTTAAAATTAGTTTCAAAAGTATATGTATATGATTTCTAGTTGGTAAGCCTTATAAATAAATAAATTCATATTCAGCATGTATAAGTTGAATTTTGTATTATTTATTATTGAAGGACTTTAAATGTAAATATATGTAGATAGGAGGATAGCCTTAACTTGTCAGCAGTTAAGGTCATTATCAAATAAATTTACTTAGAAGATTTAATATTAATAAATATTGAAGAAGCAATTAATAGAATGGATATTTATTGAACTGTATGGATATGAACTGTATCGACAGTTTGACATTGAGTGAGTGTAGAGACTAGTGTGCTTAGTGCGAGTTTTTTTTAACCTACTCGGATGCGTTAGCGTAACGCAAATTTGTATGGCAATGCAACAGTGTTCACCTGATGTCGCTGTTGCAGCGGAACAGTCACCTGCCTGACGTCAAATTTCCTAAGTCGCCGGTAAGAAATAAAGGTGTTCTATATACTCAGCCGGATATGACAAAGCGGGTCAACTTACATTAGTCGCTTTTTACGACACCGCGGCAAGAAATGAGAGTGGTTTATTCTACTCGGTCGGATACCACACGGCGGGCCAACTTACCTTAAGAAATGAGGGTGGTCTATTCTAATCAACCGGAAACCACACAGCTTATACACGATATTCGGTCAATGATTCAAAGATCTGCCAAAAAATACAATATTAGCTATAAAAACAAACTGACATTTCACCTCAAAATACTCCGTACAATTCATTCGTTATGGAGATCGTAAATATATGCCATAAAAATTGAAGACCGTGATAATGATAATGCTTCCACGCACAACAAAGGAGTATCCCAAAAATGTTTAAGAGCGCATATCGTTTATGAGGGTACCTATTTATAGTGCTTAATCCCTAAGTATGGTATGTGTTTACTGCGCGGCCAGTGAAGGTTTTATTGTGCCACAAACTCTTCGCGAATGCTTTCAGAGCTTACCACTCGAGGGATCGTAAAATCCAACACAAGTGCCTCTATACAGCTAATTAATCCTTGTGGAACGGTCGGTATTTCTTTATTAAGACTTGCACTGCTATTTTACTGTTATTACTTTTATATGTGGTCCGCCGTGTGGTATCTGGCGGAATAGAATAGACCACTCTTTTCTTACCGAGGTCTCGTAAACGGCGACTAAGGTAAATTGACACGCCGTATGGTATCCGGTTGATTCGATCAGACCACCCTCATTTCTTACCGAAGTCTCGTAAACGGCGACTATGGTAAATTGACACGCCGCGGTGGTATCCGGTTTATTGGAATAGACTACCTCATTTCTTACTGAGGTCTCGTAAAAGGTGATAAATATAAATTGACACGCCGTGTGGTAAACGGTTGAGTTTACCGAGGTATCGTAAAAGGCGATTAAGTTAGGTTGACGTCAGGCAGGCGGCCGGTCGTAAAATAATTAGTCAAATCATCTAACAATATGTTTATAGCATAAAGATATAAGTTATAAAATAATCGAGCATAAACTCAAAAGCAATCAAAATAATAATACAGTATTTATTCATGTTGGCTAATGGTCTTAAAACCATTCAATATTTCTTAAAAATTTTTTCTTTCTGCGTAAAGCTCGCAATGGATTGTAGGTAACAATTAAACATTACCAAATAATAATGAACGTTAGTTTGCCTTAGCAAATCATTGGTATGTTTTTGGGGCTTGATCTCGCGAAGCATCCGCGCTCTTACCGTCGAACCGTCACAACATTAAACATATGACGCTAATCTACAGCAAAATAATCAGGTTTATTTTACCCTTACTCCCAATTGAGAACAGACGCCTTTTCCCAAATGTAACACATAAACTTAAAAGGCCTCAATGTAAGCAGACAAACAACGAAAAATAAACAGTATAATACCCCAATAGTCCGTGTAAATTCTGTACTATGAAACCTTCGCTCCACTTGATTACACATTCATAAACATAAGTGAATTTCTGAAAGCTCTCAACGTTTACGTTAATATGTATACACCAGACACTAATATACATAAATAAAATTTATACTCAAAGCGTTATGTATACATAAGTTATATGTATGATTTTGGACATTAACAATTGTTTAAAAATGTTTATCTATCCCATAAAAATAAATACTGATTTAAGTTTTATTACATCAATATCCTCCTGCCCTTATCCCACTCTAAGTGGGATCGGCTCAACATATTACAGTCATTTACCTGCCTGATGTAAACTTACCTTAGTAGTATTTTATAACACCTCGGTAAGAAAGAACGTGGGCTATTCTACTAGACATGGTGGTTATAATTACAATGCTATCCAAATAAATTCCGTAAGTAAAAGAAAATAAAACGCAAAACCAAAAAGAAAAGTACAAAATCTTATACAATGTTTTATGGGCAAATTCTGACAGTTTATCTTTTATATATATATATATATATATATATATATATATATATATATATATATATATATATATATATTCTGAATCTCGGAAACGGCTCCAACGATTTTCCCGAAATTCAGCATGTAGGAGGTTTTGGGGGAGAAAAATTGATCTAGCTAGGTTTTATGAAAAAAAAATAATTGTTTTATCCCTGTTTTTGGGCATTAAAAAACACTAACATTTATATTGAATTGAATTTTCGCCATTAGCTGTCAAGTCGACGTAGCTTATTCGGGTAACGGGCAGCCTCGAGAAATGTGAATGCCAAGGATCGATCCCCAACTAAATAATTGTTTTTTCTTTTTTTTTAATTTTTTTTTTTGTAAAAAATTACCGAGTGAAGCTCGGTCACCCAGATATGCTTTAAACCTTTATGTTTAAACGTAACATTTAAAACTCTAGTAAACATCCATAAAACAGTGGTCTAGTCTCTGACTCCATAACAAAGCTCATAAGAACTCGCCAGAATAGCTCAGTGAGCGATTTAGGGAGCTTGGAGTATCTCTACGTGATCGAATCAGGACTTCTTAAGAAAGCTCAAAATAGCTCCGAAGCTATACATATATTATACTTATACATCTCTTCTTAAATAAAACATGTTACTTTTGTACATTAATATATGACCCGATACTTTGAACGCATAGGATTAAAAACAATTATTATGCTATAATCTACATTTTAGAGATGTGATTCGCTGTAGCAAAACACTTCTTAGAAAAGAAAGTGATAAAAAAATATCTAATGACCAATACATTGTTTTTCCAAATTTGATTGACTGTGAAATATACGTAAAATATTAAATTTATGCCCTTCAAATCTTTTCTTGTTCAATAGTAAAAGTAAATAATATTCTGCGTTGAAATTCTATTATGTCCCCATAAGGGAGGAATATCTAAAAAATCCAATAACTCGAGAAAATACTGGTAGGGCAGCAAAGAAATTGGAATGATAACACCTACAGTTTGTAACATCTGCGTCTGTGATTATAGGCATTTTTATCTTATATTTTAAATAAAGTGAAATTAAAAACTAGCCGTGTGGTATCCGGTTGAGTAGAATAGACCAACCTCATTTCTTACCGAGGTGTCGTAAAAGGCGACTAAGGTAACTCAACCCGCCGTGCGGTATCCGGCTGAGTAGAATATACCAACCTCATTTCTTACCGAGGTGTCGTAAAAGGCGACTAAGGAAAGTTGACCCACCATGTGGTATCCGGTTTAGTAGAATAGACCACCCTCTTTCTTACCGACCGGCGTAAATTACGACTAAGGTAAGTTGACGCCAGGCAGGCGGCCGGTCGTAAAAACGCAGCCAAATCATGTGACAGCATTTTTATGTTGAGCCGGCCCCACTTAGAGTGGGATAAGAGCAGAAGGATGATAAGTCCAATGAGCAAAACCTCTGGCCAACAGTGGGATGTTAACAGGCTATTACATACACATGTCGTTACTTGTCGATTTACCCGCGCTCCGCGTATCGCGTCGACGGCAACTTAATGTCCTCAACATTCATCGTTCAGAATGAAATATTACAGCGTTTTATTATTGTTCAAACATCGAGTACGTGAATTACGAAAATAACGTCGGATAATTTTTTATTCCATCGTATATTGAACGGGACGGAGAGAAATGCAAAATACTTTTGTTCCCTTATGTTTTATTTTCACTCCTATTCATCATTCTTTCAGTTTTGCGTAATAATTACTTCGATATTCCATCGTATTGAAAGTCTAAAAATAATAGAGAACAATAATATATTGAAATTGGAACAATATTTAATTTGAAATAGTGCTTTCATAATAATGCTTTATTTATTTTCTATTAAAAACTTTACAAAGTATCTTTATAGTTTAAACAGTTCACAGTAGGTGCAATATGGAAGGAGACTTTTGCCTGAACTAGGATTCCCTGTATTGTAAGTAATACTGCAATATGATATATTTAAATCACTTTATTTAAGTAATATCTTATAGCCGCGAATTCGCGTAGATTTTAGTACCGAGAAAAAAAAATTGTGTAATTATTCAACTCTTCAAATACCTCAGGTACATTAGTTTTGTAGATCCCTCAATAGTTCCTGCATCTTCCTGCACTTATCTCACTCTAAGTGGCTATTATATATGAGTATTTATATTTATATATTTTATGTTATAAATATGTCACATCACATGATTTGCCTACGTATTTTAACACCGGCTGCCTGCCTAAGATCAACTTACCTAAGTCGTCATTTCGACATCTCGTTAAGAAATAAGAGTGGTCCATTCTACTCAGTCGGATATCACACGGCGGGTCGGCTTACCTTAGTCGTCTTTTACGACACCTCGGGAAGAAATTAGGGTGGTACTATTCTATTCAGCCGGATACCACACGGCGTAACTCAATAGTTTCGCATAAGGTTTAAATCCGTGACCTCTAATAAGTGTAACATATTCTATTCCACTATAACTTAAGACGCGCAAAAAAATGATGGTTAACATTTGAATAAAAAAAGTAAGTAGCCGCCTGTTACTATCCCACTGCTAAGAATAGGCCTCTTCTCTCCGTTTTTGGGGAGAAGGTTTGGAGCTAAGACCTACCACGCTGCTCCAATGCGGATTGGTAGGTTACACATATTTCCAGAATTCTCTAGAGATATGGAGCATTCTTGTTTTCCTTCACCGAAAAGCGTGTGATAAATTGCAATTATCAATTAGACACATATGTTTTAACAGAAAAACTCATTGGTGTCAGCCCAGGTTTGAAGCCGTGATCTTCTCGAAAGAGTCGCACCGCTGGGCTAACACAGCTATCACACATTTGAATAATGTGCGTAATTTTGTTATAACTTGAAATATAATTTAGTCCACAAGAAAAAGAGTTTGTTCCAATTATATTTCCTAATACGGATAAGCGGACGAGATATAATATTCGTTATTTGCATTACAATTACAACCGTAAAAGTGTCTAAAAAAAAGCAATTTGATTTTCAAAGATACGATATTGCATGTCGGTAAAACAAGGTTTAGGTGGGCTTATGGTAATGTCTTCGGTACGAATGCGTGATACATACAAGAAATGAGTATTGGACATTTAAGAGAAAAGATTGGTGTTCACTTTTTTTTTTTAACCGACCTACGCAGTTTATTCAAGA
This sequence comes from Morpho achilles, assembly GCA_947086495.1. Lineage (NCBI taxonomy): Eukaryota > Metazoa > Arthropoda > Insecta > Lepidoptera > Nymphalidae > Morpho > Morpho achilles. Next base: position 4,837,056 of record CAMTZB010000009.1, on the reverse strand, counting down.
GCACAAAAATTATGAAATGAAACTTTCATACAATTTTGAGCCTAAGATTTAAAAAAAAAAATGAGTTAATAGCTACCTCAATAAATAACCTAATTTCTTACCGAGGTGTCGTAAAAGGCGACTAAGGTAAGTTGACCCACCGTGTGGTATCCGGTTGAGTAAAATAGACCACACTATTTCTTACCGAGGAGTCGTAAAATACGACTAAGGTAAGTTGACGCCAGGCAGGCGGCCGGTCGTAAAATACGTAGCAAAATCATATGACGATATGTTTGTAACATGTCGTGCCGACCCCACTTAGAGTGGGATAAGGGCAGGAGGATGATGAAAAATGACTTAATTGCTAGTTAACTTAACAATTACTCAAAATTTGGCTGATTTTGTCAATCTTGAACCAGACTTATGATAGATTTAGTAACAGTTAGGTTACGATTTTCTCATATGATAAACAGCTAATTTTTTGATTAAACAGGTATTTTTAGCATAGATAATGCAGCATAGACAAGTGTATACACAACAGTGATGAAACAAACAATTAACCAATTTCTGTACAAGAATCAAATTTAGATTCAATTTCTTTATTATTTAAAATATTTAACAATAAAACATTTAAACTATTGTAAAGTAGTAAAGTAGTGGCCTATTAGTCTCCCACTGCTGGGAATAGGACTCTTCTCTCCGTTTTTGAGAGAAGGATTGGAGCTTAGACCTACCACGCTGCTCCAATGCAGATTGGTAGGTTACACATATCTCCAGAATTCTCTAGAGATATGCAGGTTTCCTGACGATGTTTTCCTTCACAAAAAAGCGTGTGATAAATTGTAATTATCAATTAAACACATAAGTTTTAACAGAAAAACTCATTGGTGTCTGCCCGGGTTCAAATCCGTGATCTCGTCGAAAGTGTCGCACAGTGTTACCGCTGGGCTATCACAGCTCTCTTAAACAATTGATGATTGTTTTAATAATGATTTTATTGAAATAGTCACGTAATTATACCGTGTGGTATCCGGCTGAATAGAATACTATTCTATTTTCCACCCTCTTTTCTTACCGAGGTGTCGTAAAAGGCGACTAAGATAAGCCTTGTGGTATCCGGCTGAGTAGAATAGACAACCCTAATTTCTTACTGAGATGTCGTGAAAAACGACTAAGGTAAGTTGACTCACCGTGTGTTATCCGGTTAAGTAGAATAGACCACCGTCTTTCTTATCAAGGCGTCATAAAATACGACTAAGATAAGTTGACGTCAGGCAGGCGGCCGGTCGTAAAATACCTAGTCAAATCATGTGACAACATGCTTATAACATGTTGTGGCGACCCCACTTACAGTGGGATAAGGGCAGGAAGATGAGTCATGTAATCAACGTCATCTTAGTTATATTTTTAACTATACGTTTACTTCATCGATTTTTATAATCGATACCTTGTTTTATTGGTGGCAATTTAAAGATTTTTTAAGCCATGCCTACTACAATCGGGTCCAAATATCCCCGTTTCTTTTATGTCGCTTTCATAGGCGGAGCCAAATTTAAATTTATGGATTGGATTTGACAAAGTTTCGTATCCACTTCTAGGTAAATGTTACATATAATCGAGTTTGAAACTCCAGCACCGCGCACATCACCTTAAATTTGTTTCAAAGACCCAATCTTGTGTTCGCATGTAATTTAAAGTGACAGACATGTTCGCAGTAATGGGCAAATTAGGAAAGTTGTATGTTGTGTTGTATATTAAAAATAAATAATTTGTACATTTCACTTTAGAAGTATGTCCCAATTTTTTAATAAGTATAAGGATCTTTGTTTCTACGGAAATTAATTCTCTAGAAAAATGCATCTAAACTCAATTCAAGATTTAGCAAATAACTAAAACATTTCTTGTTTTTTTTTTATTTATTTATTTCTTTCTTTCTTTATTATACATATTGTTAGAAAAGAGAAAGAAGAAGAAAAAAGCATAAAGGCGGACTTATTTTTAAAAAGGATATCTTCCAGTCAATTTTTGAGTTACAAAAGGAAAAAGACAAGGAAAGAAAAACGGATAATATAGAAAGAACGACCTTTAAAAATCGGTTACCAATCCACGACGTCTTAACACCACTCAATCTTTGAAAAAAGCGAAGAAGAGATATACTGGTAATATAGAAAGAAAGACCTTTAAAATCGGTTACCAATCCATAATGTCTTAACATGCCGACATAAAGCGCTAAATGGCTAAAATAATTATGAAAGACACCCTCCAAAACTCGGTCACCCATTTATGGTGGATTAACATACCGATGTGAATTGCTAAATGGCAGGTAATTATGAAAGACACCCTGCGAAATTCCATTACCCATTCCATTATTGACTTGTGTGTACATCATCATATTTAAATGAGTTAATCTTGTATGTCTATATACATATATATAGGACCTAAGAAGAAGAAGAAGAAGAGGGAGACCTAAAAAGAGATGGTTGGATTGTGTGAAGTATGACATGCATATAAAAGCGCCAGAGTTGACGAATGATAGGACAGAATGGAAGTGAAAAACACTGTGCCGACCCCACTTAGAGTGGGGTAAGGACAGGAAGATATATATATATATATATATATATATATATACACATATATATACTATATTCAGAATCTCGGAAACGGCTCCAACGATTTTCCTGAAATTCAGCATGTAGGGGGTTTAGGGGAAGAAAAATGTCGTTTTATCCTTGTTTTCGGGCTCTAAAATTTTTTGGAATTTACATTGAGTACAATCACAATTTTTCGCTGTCCAACGTAAAGTCATGGTGTTTTATTTGGGGAACGGGCGGTCTAGACAGGTGAAAATACCTAGGATCGAGCCCCACCTGCCCTATTATTTTTTCATTTTTCTTTTCAATTTTTTTTACATTATTTTAAAAATTACCCAGGTACTATTGATTATATTATAATGATGCTTACTTACAAGCATCTACTGCTTTATCCTGAGAAGTCTCAGGGGAGCATATGTTTGTATTGTTTTATGATATATTAAATGTGTGCTCAGCTTAAGCGCCGCGGGCGAGGGTGAGCGGCGGGGATGTGTAAACCGCTTTCAACTCGATTGCTCCTATACATTATTTAGAGTAGGCCCAGGACAACATTACTCAACTCCTCACCGTGACTACGTCTCTTTTTAATTTATTATTTGTACTTTAACTACTGCTTTAACTTAAACACTTATTCGATGCATTAAGACCTTCTTTAAAAAAAGGTAAAGTAGCGGCGTAATACTATTCCACTGCTGGGCTATAGGCTTCTTCTCTACGTTTTTGGAGAGAAGGTTTGGAGCTAAGACCTACCACGCTGTTCCAGTGCGGATTGGTAGATTACACATATCTCCGGAATTCTCTAGAGATATGCAGGTTTCCTCACGATGTTTTTCTTTAGCGGAAAGCGTGTGATAAATTGCAATTATCAATTAAGCACATAAGTTTTAACAAAAAAACTCATTGGTGTCTGCCCGGGTTTGATTACCCGAGACCTCCTCGAAAGAGTCGCACGGTGTTATCGCTGGGCTATCACAGCTTTTTAGACCTCTTAATCGGTTGTCATTTGTGGAGATTGCAGCACACCCCATCAGTAGCTGTTCTGGGCGGTTAATCGTGATAAGGATGCAAATATGAGGTACTCGTATATTAATTCCTATATTATCGTACTGGTTAGTAAGGTAGAACAAGATTTCTGATTTATTGTGAGTTCTACTGTTCTACTTCCACTCAAATCCCCAAATTTAACTAATTATTTATACATGTTAGCCGTCGTGTGGTATCCGGCTTTGTAGGATAGACCACCCTCTTTCTTACCGAGGTGTCGTTAAATACGACTAAGGTAAGTTGACTCACCGTGTGTTAGCCGTCTCAGTAGAATAGACCACCCTCATTTCTTACAGAGGTGTCCTAAAAGGCGCCTAAGTTAAGTTGACCATAGACAAAATATGTAACATCACGTTTAAAACATGTTGTGCCAACTCCACTTAGAGTGGGATAAGAGCAGGAGAATGGTGACGTAAATATAGAAGTATTTTTAGAATTTTTTGTTCAATATATTTTATTAATTAACAACGAAAATATACAAGTTGTAAGTATCTTATATTAATTTCACACTATAACTATACAAGACTGGCCCGTTGGTGTAGTGGATAGTGATCCTGCCTTCAGCTCCACGGGTCGCGGGTTCGATTCCCGCCGAGGGCCAACATTTTCTATAAAACAATTTGTTAGTTCTTCGAGCCTGCGTCTTCGAGCCTACAGAAATAAAAATATACATTTGTATTTCTGTATGTATTTAAAATATTTATATGTATATATTCACCAGTTTTCCTCACCCAAAACACAAGTATTAAATTACTTTGGGACTACGATTAATTTATTTAAAATCATGCCTACGTGCAATGGTTCCAAGAATACTAGCAGCGTTTCCGCGGTTATGTTTAATCGTGTTTACAAGTAATAAATAATGTTGGTACATTACTTCTAAATTCGAAATGGGTTTTCAAGTAACGAACAACGAAATTCGATCATTGTGTGAAAAACGCAACCCCACGTAATCCCGTAAGTGCGATGCGCTTCAATCCGATTACGTGAGAACGAAGTGACGGCCATTAAGCCCCGCCACAATACATCTATAGCTTTAAATTGGACATTTAAGTTTTAAAAGCATCGGACTACATCCAATTTTAAACCAAATCTATGACCTTAAATGTTAGTAACTGTTCTTTTTATTTTTTTTGTTTATATACAGTTACGTAAATAGGTGTAAACATAAACTTATTCAAGTTTTAACGCACAACAGAGTCAGTCGACAGATAGTGTAGCAAAACAAAAACATAATATATATATATTTCTTATACAGTATACATTCTATTTAAGATTATAATACTACTAACGATACTCATAAAGGTTACAAAGTTAACCGACCATTTGAATATTTTACATAATAAAAAAAAAACTTAAAAAAAAAGAAAAAGTAATTAGGTAGTTGAGGATCCTAGATATGTACATTTCTCGAGACTGCCCGTTCCCCGAATAAGCTGCGCTGACTCAACAGCTTGTGGCAGAAATGGTGTTTTAAATTCAATATAAATTTTAGTATATATATTTTTAATGCCCAAAAACAGGGATAAAATGATTTTTTTTACATAAAACATAACTAGATCGATTTATTCCAAAACACGCTGAATTTCAGGAAAATCGTTGGGGCCGTTTCCGAGATTTAGAAAATATATTTATATATATACATACAAGATTAACTCATATAAATATTAAAGATATATTATAAACCGAATGCAAACATTTTACCATGATTGGCAAAGATTTTTTGGGAATGTGAAATCCATATGGCTGGAGTTAATTAAAAGCAAAAACATCTAAAATCATCATTCTCTTACCCTTATCCCACTCTAAGTGGGGTCAGCACAATATGTCTTCTTCATCCATTCTCCTCTATCATTCGTCATTCACTCCTTTAACATGCGTATCGTTTTTCAAACAATACATCCATTTTTTTTTGGCCTCTCCCTAACCTTACATCTAAAATGGTAATCAAAAATAGTTTCAAAATCTTCAACATTTGATATAAAATAAACGAGATTCTCGAAGGTTTACGAGTACTATAACTAACAAATAACTTCGCTTTATGATCATTTGATGCCTGTTTATAAACAACTTTATAAGACTTTATAGACTACATAGCGGCTAATAGCGTCTTGTCCGAGATTAAAATATTTCAGCATCACAGGTGTTTCGTTTAATTTTGAGACATGTTCATTAAAAATTTAATTAGTGTTAAATGATAAAATAAGTCACAAGATTAACAAAAAATACCGAAATATTGCCGTAAAGATTTTTTTTAGCAGAAAAGGTATATTTTAATTGGAAAGAACTACCAAGTCGTTAAAGTTTTTTTTTCTTAAATTTTTCATCTTTGTAATAAACTTAACCTTATTTCATTTTTAAAATTATAACACAAATGGATGTAAAAATGTACTACATTTTTTGTTTATACAAAATCTCATGATATTGATAAAATTAAATGGCAGTATTACTTTCCCATTCTTGATTTAATGAATCTAGATCCCAAAAATCGCCTTATTTATTGCAATTGTAATACGTACGGAATCGATTTCAAATAGAATTACCTACTAAAGCATAAAGCAAGTCGATTGCAGTGAATGTAATATCACGTTACTTAGATCGCAATAGACACTATATTGTGATGTCGTCACATGTTACTCTTGACCTGGCGAACTGAAAGAACTTAAACCCCGTATTGAATAGACTATTCCAAATCCCCGGGATTCCATACGAGAAAAGCTTAAGGAAATAGGTGTTATTACGTTAGCTTCACTATATTTTTTTGAAATATACCTTTTGTGTGTAGAATTAAGCAGCATTACAAAAAAATTGGTGATGTATAAACACAGACAAAAGTAGAAACCGGGCTAAGCATACCGCTTATGCTTCACGTCTTGCAAAAGTACACAAAATGTTTGTGGGTTATTGGCTTTTCCATAACAATAGTTCAAAATTAATATTGAAAGAAGGCTGATACGAACAGTCTAACATACTATTGAGGATAACATAAATGATAAAAATGCGTATATTTAACCAATGTTCGACCTACTTCAAAATAGCAATAACGAAATGTAACTAGATTAAAGATCTATAGTTGAAAAGAGCAACCGCAGAGAAATTTTCCAAACCCGCAGTGAAGCACTTGTTTACAATCTATTTGCGTGATCCATTTGCTGACGTACATTAAGTATTGAATTTATTTCTACCTTCATTCTCACTTAAATAAACATTCGAAACGTTTATTGAAAGAATTTGATACGAGTTCATGTTAAAATTCAATTACATTTTCATTTCGCTTCATTGTGAAGAATAAAACTTGAACTTTCCGGAAAAATAATTGATGTGTAGAAAATGTTTACAGTTTTAACAAAAATGTTTTTTATTATAAGTTTTTTTATATAAAAAAATATGCTTAATGAGACTGATGTTTGTGGGTACTTAACAACGGAAATTGAAACGTTACGAAAAAATGAAAACTTGCGAACTCGCCCTGAATCGTTACGACTATGAGATGATGTCGTTTTATTTGTAGACTTTATTAATAAGTACTAACGAAGCCATTTATCATTACTCCGATAACTAACTATTAAATTATATAAAAACTAGCGGCCTGTCCCTGCTTCGCACGGGTATAAAATATATATCCCATGTCAGTCAGTGTAAAAAAATGATTAAAATCGATCCAGTAGTTTTGATTTATTCATTACTGCCCGTGGTCCGCAAGCGTTAAAATTGGAGAAAAACAATTTCCTTTCCCTATACCAAGAAGATTTCCTGCTATATCTAATATCTAAATTCATTTACTACGTATTTACATTTTTCCCTATGTATTTTACTTTATAATTAATTACAGAATGTCCTTATATACTACATTCACAGCTTTCTTTTCATTAAACAAACTCTAGAAACAACGACATATAGCTGTTAAATGCAAAGTGATATAGGGCGAAGCGCGGCGTCCTCACGGCATTTTAAATCTGTAATATCGCCGAAAATGTTCACTTAAATTACATGCTGTAAACGGCCATATTGATCTATATTAAATCAACTATTTATTTAAGGTTATTAATTGGATAAGCATTAATGCTGTATTGTATAAAGATTGCTTTGAACATAAGACATTATTTTTCGTAAAAAGTAAATGACAAAAAATGCTATTGTCGGTTATCCATAAGAGATAGACATATACCATCGCGGACTTTTCTGTAGACCTTTTCAAGGTGTACAAATACTTAGTACATCATTTTGATAAATCTCGTAGGGTTTAGCCAGCGTTTGCAATGTAAGCGGAAAAAAATGTAATTATTTACAGAAACCTCAAAAATTACAGTATTTCTCTACTCCGTATTGAATGTTATTATACATACAAACCTTCCTCTTGAATCACTCTATCTATTAAAAAAAAGCGCATCAAAATCTGTTGCGTAGTTTTAAAGTTTTATGCATACATAGGGATATATGGACAAACAAAGAATGCGACTTTGTTTTATAATATGTAGTGATCTACAAAAAAATATAGATTGTTTTTGGCCAGAACTCCGTCAAACAAAGTCGTGATAGGATATTTTTTGGAAAAATAAAACATTTTTTTCGTACCAAATTAATTATTAAAATACTTAATCCTTTACTAATTCACTTAAGAAATGGTGTTTTGAATGGAATATTTATTCTTTTAGTAAAAGTCGCGTGTAACATTAATTTTACGCTCGTTACAGTAACCATGGTAAATTTAATTAACATTGATTTTCCTAGAACTTTGAAATGAAAGGTTTTTCAAGACTTAGACCTGTGATCTCAACTGTAGACTAATATAAATATTACGGGCTTAAAAAGTTGTCTCAGTTGAGCTGTTGTTTGTTTGGTCAGCATTTGATATCTTTTTCTTTTAAAATACACTTTAAAAATGGATTTTTGAAGTTCTTTATGCTCATTCGTCGATTACGTGGGATCAATGGGGGTGGGATTACATTTGAGAATAATCTGGTACAGGACGCAGTCTCAAGTTTGGTTATCTCGGCTCTTTCCTGTAGTATAATTCGCTTACAAATAAATGTTAACAAAGCTCCTATTTTCTCCAAACTTTTGTTCGATTCAAAGCTCGTTCACAGCTCAATGAATCTTTAACGACTTCTCGTATCGAGATTCAATATTATAACGAGAGTTTCACAATATCGTAATGGAAACTGTTGTGTTAACTATTTTCATTTCTCTATGAGGAGCAAAATGGTTTAGATATTGTTTCTTTACGTTACAATAATTTCATTTTAAAATAGAAATAACAAAATAATATTTTACTTTGAAACTTCTTCTTCTATTTCAAGCTATGTCCACTGCTGGACATCATTACATAACACGATCCTGTGTCGCTTAGATCTAGCGAATTTTTAAGGTCACTGTAGTCTAACAACGTGCTGAGCCATATTGGTAATTTGTGTTTTACTACGAATTTCCTCAGTTATGATTTGATCACGTAGAGACACTTTGAGGATAACTCGTCAATACATAGCCCGCGGAGCGATTCCGATTATGTAACCATAGACAAAAACACTCAAATGTTTTAGCAACAGTTATAATAATTTAGAATATTTTACTAAATACATCATTCAATAAAATAATTTCGAAGCAAAACAACAAAAGTAATTATAAAATTATTTTGCTATAATCTGATTACAATTCTGATATAATCATAATGTTTTTAAGAATCCTGCATATATCATGTATAAAAACGGATTGTCCACTCTATATTTAGTATTATATTTATTATATATGTTTTCTATTTTACTTCATCGGGGATTATAGCAAAATAATTTAATTATTACTTTTCCGCCGTGTGGTATCCGGCTGAATAGAATAGACCACCCTCATTTTTTACCGAGTTGTCGTAAAAGGCGACTAAGGCAAGTTGATCCACCGTGTGGTATCCGGTTAAGTGGAATAGACCACCCTCTTTCTTAAAGAGGTGTCGTAAAATACGACTAAGGTAAGTTGACGTCAGGCAGGCAGCAGGTCGTAAAAACGCAGCCAAATCATGTGACAGCATGTTTATAACATGTTGTGCCGACCCCACTCAGAGTGGGATAAGGGCAGAAAGGTGATGAAGATGATGAATTTAATTATTAATTTTGTATTATGGATCTCCGCAAAACAACGCCTGGTACTATAAATAACAAAACAACTTAAAACAAAAAAACAAACAAATAGAATAGGTAACTGGTTCCTTCAATAACTCGATTCAGGTCATAGGAAATGGGTCAAATGGTCAAGGGGAAACAAAGAAAGGCAATTTATGCATGGTGCCAAAATATCTGTGTCTAAAACCTTGATCCGGAAATCCGAAACACCATTACCATTGCCAAAATATCGTGCAGTAAAGTATCTACTTGATACAGAAGAAATAATTTTCGCATTTATTCGGTTTGTAGGTCAATATAAAATGTAAAGTAAATTCAAATTCAAAATATTCTTTATTCAAATAAACTTGTAAACAAGTGCTTTTGAATCATCAACTCTACTGCTGGTTCGTTTGTTCCTACCGAGAAGAGCCAGCAAGAAACTCGGCGGTTGCTCTTTTAAAAATATAATTCTTAATACTAGTTACATTTAATCGCCGTAACGCCATAACGCCGCGTAAAAAGCTCATGAATAAAAACCCCGTATGGGCTTGAAACTAGTCGGGCTCATCCGATAAAATAAGACGTGAGTATAGCCGGAATCTAAACATTGATTACGTTTAATCGTTTTTATCTTGTGTTGGGTCGAACAATATCTATATCCACGCATTCTTATCGTCTAAATAATCCTCAACAGTATAGTAGGCTTTCTGTATCAGCCTCTCCTTAATAGTGTTTTTAAACTGCTGTAATGGCAAAGCTAAAATTGATTGTGGAATTTTATTATCTAGAATCTTATACCCAAACCCACAAACGATTTACGAATTTTTTCAAGGCGCAAAGCAGGGGCCGCAAGCATATGTCGGTTCCTACTTTGTCTATTATATACATCACCTATTGTTTTGTAATTCTTTATATTTTTATATCCAAAAATCAAATTAGTTAAAATATGCTGTAAAGCAAATGTAAGAATACCTATTTCCTTAAACTTCTCTCGCAGGGAAATGTATATAAGCTTTCGAAGATATCGAAGGGTTATGTCCAGCCAGGTTAAACTCAGGCACGAAGCACTAACCTTGACCTCCAAAATAAACACCGACTTAGGAACCGTTGCCAGATATCTCAGCTGCAGTAAAAGTATGTATCTAAGCATTTGGCAAGGAATATCAAGGGCAAGTAAATCAAATTATAATTTTCGTATCACATAGGTTCTAATGTAATGTGTTTTTCAGTCAACTTCAATTAAGTAATTTTAAGTTCTATATGCTTATTAATATGAAATTTATATTCTATAATTATTCTATTATATTCTATAATTATTCTATATTCCTATTCAATAATTTTAATTTCAACTTCTATATGATATTATGATTTTCAATATTGAAACGCATATTCAATATTGACAATCAAAAAACTTTTTGTACCTTTTACAATAATAATAAAATACTTAAAAATATTGACTATAGTTCTAATGGAAAGAACCAAAAACTTTTAGCTGTGTAAAGAATAACGATTTTTTATGATTATTTATTCTCTGAAACGGCTAAACCGATTTTGATAGGACTTTCACTGGAAGATGAAGGTGGTTTTGGGTCAACATATACAGTTTTTATTCTAGACTTCCCGCGGGGCGAAGCCTCGGACCTAGGTAGTTTAGTAGTATAAGAAAATGCAATCGATATGCTAAGATTGTATTTCTATTACAAAAAATCTATCACTTAAAAACTATCACGCATTTTTAAGTTGTTTGTGCGCGACTGTTTTTGTAATATTATATAAACTGCCTGTCACTATAATGGGATATTGTATGACATAATGTTATTAGAGAACGAAGGGAAGCCTTACCATTTCTTTGACAGTTTCATATTTGTAAACTATAATGGGCTTTGAATGAGAAAAATCAAAATGAAATCCGATCTGAATTTTTTGGGATATGTTGCTTCTGAGCAACTCTCTGAAGTTCTTATCAAATGTGGGAAATAAATTGCTCTTATACTTTTTGATGTTTTAGTTTTTGTTACTAGAGGTTTTCTAACCCTGCATATATTAAGTACTAGCAATCGCCAGCGGTTCCGCCCGCGTGGAAAGTTTAAGACCGTAATATAGTCTTTTGATAACCATAAAAATGGTTAAAGTGGGTTAACCTTAAAAGCTAGATATATACTGCCTCGGACTTTTATTTAGAACTTTTAGAGGGGTAAATATTATAATAGATGATTTTTTAATAACTATTACTCAGCGCAAGCAAGGAAAAATTGAAATTTTGCCGTTTTTGTACTATTTTTTATTGCTGCTCCTCTCCTATTCATCTTAACGTGATGTTATATAACCTTCCTTAATAAATGGACTATCTAACACTGAAAGAATTTATCAAATCGGTCCAATAGTTCCTGAGATAAGCGCGTTCAAACAATCAATCAAACAAACAAACTCTTCAGCTTTATATATTAGTATAGACGATAACCGATGGTGTATTTTAGCCATGTGATATCTAGCTAAGTTAAATAGACAACCCTTATTTCTTACCGAGGTGTCGTCTAATGAATAGAATAATAACTCTATACATTTAACGCGACATAAATAAATTTTAATTGTCCAACGAAGTCGCAGATATAACTAGTATGTAAAATTTCAAACATGTAAACATTTATGAATTCTCTACGTATACTTAATACGACATGATGTTTTAATCTTTCAAACAAAATCTAAACAGTAATTACACTAATGGGCTCGCAATTTACAATTTCACACTTTCTACAATTATGTTTACAAATGCCTCTTATGTAACGTACCCTTATAACCTAGTAAACCACAGAACATTTGGTGCGTGAACTGTGAATGAAAAGTTTGAACGGCAATGATTTTCCTGCAGTCGCTATGATTCTTATTTCTGAACACTAAAGGTGATAATCGTTTGCTTGACACGTGTACTAACATTGGCACACGAATTGGTCTCATTCACGTATCGCTGAGGCGGTTACGTTGCTTTTTATTTATGAACTAGCTTTGTTCAGCTCTATGGAAGGGGAAATGCTGAGTAATTAATAAAATTGGGCAGTATTGGGATGTATTTATTACATACGAGCTGTCCGTGTATGAAATTCAGTGACGATACAACTTATAACAGAGATTAGCTACATATATATATAGTTCTTTAAGCCATAAGACAATATAATTATGATAATTTTTTCACCTTACTTAGCTCAGTATTGTTTTTGTTTCAGGTATTAGATGCGGGGGTATGCCGAAAGTCTTTCTTCTACAAGTTTTCGTAAGCAATATATATTTAGCATATTATAGGCATATATTTATATATTTTTTTTAATTCATAGATAAAATATATGCCTAATATCTTAAGATGATATTCCAAAACATACCATAGTAAGAATTACCTGACAATCAAAATAGGTATAAGTAAGGTGTTTTAACTGGCAAAATTTTAGTTCAGCTCTCGGCCATCTTATATCTTTGTAAAAGCTGTTAAAACAAATTATATATATCCTCCTGCCCTTATCCCTCTCTAAGCGGGGTCGGCAAAACATGTTATAAACATGTTGTAACATGATTTGGCTGCGTTAAGAAGGAGGGTGGTCTATTCTACTAAAGCGGATACCACACGGTAGGTCAACTTACCTTAGTCGCCTTTTACGACACCTCGGTAAGAAATGAGGGTGGTCTATTCTACTCAACCGGATAACACACGGCGAGTAGACTTATTGTAGTCGCCTTTTACGAAACCTTGGTAAGAAATGAGTGTGGTCTATTCTACTCAGCCGGATACCACACGGCGGGTCGACTTACCTTAGTCGCCTTTTACGACACCTCGGTAAGAAATGAGGGTGGTCCATTCTACTCAGCCGGATACCACACGCTGGGTTAAAACAAGCGGAGTTGTTAAAACAAAATCAAAATAAAAAATTAATTGCGCCCTAAAATTTTATTTCCTTAATATGGAACCCCCAATACTGTATACAGGCAACACAGTAAGCATGTAGATAAGCAAAGCATTGTTTAAAGCGATGGCACTGTAAGAGATGGTGTGCCTTCGTATTTGAATCTAATTTACATACATTCCGATCGGCGATATCGAGAGATTCTCAGTTTAGAATCGCCTCTCTGAGATTAAACGTCTAAGCGAGGCGATTCCAATTATTTCAGATCCTACAACCAACTGCAGTGGAATTTTGATGCATCCTTGATCCTGCAACCTTGATTATTGAATAGTCTTATATTTAGAACTTTAACGCAACAAAGTATTTATTCCGAGAGAGTAACAACCACGTAATTTATTAATAACAAAAACAATCATGCAGCTTTTGCGAGCTAAATAGTGGTTCTTCTTACAAATTTTACGAATCTACAATGTACATCATTCCTGCCTTTATTCCACTCTAAGTGTGGTTCGCACAAAATGTTTTCCCTGCCATTCTTTCCTGTCATTCGTCAACTCTGGTGCTACACATTTTATATACATGTTATATTTCGGCTTTTCTCTCTAGTCACATATCCTATGTTATTAACATGTTGTCACATGATTTAGCACGAATTTTACGACCGGCCGCCTGCCTGACGTCAACTTATCTTAGTTATTATATGACACCTCGGTAAGAAAGAGGGTGGTCTATTCCATTTAACCGGATACCACACGATGGGCCAACTTACCTTAGTCGCCTTTTACGACACCTCGGTAAGAAATGAGGGTGGTACTTCTATTCAGCCTGATACGACACAAGGTTGTATAAATTGCGACTAATGTAAATTATACCACATGTTTGAAAAATATGGTTTTAAATTTTTTTTTTTTATAAAAGTTTCGTTTATGATCTCACACTCAAAAAACACAAGATAAACTTGTTCTTAAGGTTGTTGGCAATCAAAAGTAATAAAGTAAAGTAATAAAGTGGAAGCGTAAAATAAGACAAGCTGACCCCACCACCATGTGGGATGAATAGCTAGGAAGAGAGAGAGGTAAATGTACAGCGGACTATCCATTTACTTGATACATGGAGGATTCCAGCATTCACTATCACAAAGCTTTGGTGATTTCATCGTAGAGAAAATTTCCACCATAGTAACTTCGAGTTAACCTTCCTTCCTACAACTTATACCTGCATTTTTAGTGCAATCTATTTAAGGTATGCACCAAACTGATATTGCAAACGCCAATGTATACGAACTAGATTCGCACTCGTGCCTAATTTGCATTCATTCCGATCTACGATATCGAGAGGTTCGCCTGAGTACTCAAATATCTATCGGTTCAATGCAAATTGCGCTCCCGATTGCTATCGCAGTTGAGAGCCTTACAGATTTTATAGGGGCACATATTTTAATCGTAAATTTATTTTTGTATACAGATTTTTCCGTCGAGTTTCGCCTTATTCATATTTCATTAAAAGGTACGAATAATTAACCGAAAAAATGCACCTGGGCAGGTAGTTTTGATTTAAATAACCAATATTACTTGATTTCAAACAGCCTTAATATAAGAGGGATTCAATAAAGTTAAAGTTTAAGATTTTCTCAAGTCCAATCATAGCAAAATAATCTTTATTTAAGTAAGCTTTTTATTATCACTTATAAAGCGTCAAGGATCAATTTGACTTAATGAAGCTATTTACAACTGGTTAAGAATGTTGCTCTTACCGAGAAGAACCAACAAGAAACTTTGCGGTCAATCTTTTAAACATTAGCAACAACTTGGCTAAATCACTTCCAATGTCATGCAGGATGAAGAAATCACGAACGAACGATATAAATATATATATAGTACAATTACATACACGGTCGTCCGTCTCAAAATAAGTAACTTAATATTTGTGTTATGGGTGCCAGACAATTCTTCATTTTTGATAAATACATAAATATCCCAGATTCGAAGAACCAACAATTTTTTTTGAATTTTTCCTCGGCAAGAATCGAACTCGTGATCCCTGGAGCTGAAGATAGCATCACTACCACCTACGCCAACGATAAAATATCATCATCCTCTTGCCCTTATCCCACTCTAAGTGGGGTTGAAACAACACGTTATAATATATGTTGTCACATGATTTGGCTACGCATGTTTTGCTATATTTTACGACAGATCGCCTGCCTAACCTTAGTCGTATTTTACGACACCTCGGTAAGGAAGAGAGTGGTCTATTCTACTCAGCCGTACCACACAGTTAACGATAAAATATATTTATAAAAAGTTATAATCCTGTTTTACTAAAAAAGAAATTTTAAATATTCCATCATTTAACTTTATTTGCCTGTTATTTTTTACGAAACCAAATTATCAGATTTATTCAGCTACAACGTTATTAACGACGAAAACGGTCCACTGCCAATGAAATTAAATTACGCTGAAAATAAATCGTACTCGAAAAATTCACTTCACATTTTGCAATGAACTGGCGTAACGTTTTTCTTCTTGTGTTTATAAGCAATTTTATTTTACTTTATTAGTATCCAACACCAAAGTTAAAGCGGTTACAAAATTACTTGAGAAATTGTACATTCAGTACTTTTTTGGTTGGGTTTATTTCTTGTGTAATTGGTTATTACGTTTCGGACAATTTCAGTCATCCATAGCTTTTCTGGCATCTGTCATAGTATCTCTCTGTCATCATCATTCTCCTGCCCTTATCCCACTCTAAGCGGGGTCACATTTTATAAATGTGATTTGCCTAGGTATTTTACGACCGGCCGCCTGCCTGACGTCAACTTACCCTAGTCGTATTTACAACACCTCAAGACTCACCGACAAGCAAGACTAACTTGCATACCTCTAATCTATACTAATATATAAATCTGACGAGTTTGTTGGTTTGGTTTGTTAATTTGTTTGAATGTTTCAACGCGCTAATCTCAGAAATACTGGACTGAAATTGACTGGCCCGTTGGCGCAGTGGGTAGTGACCCTGCCTTCAGCTCCGCGGGTCGCGGGTTCGATTCCCGCCGAGGGCCGACCGTATGTGTAAGTGTCCCATATATTTATTTTATTTATTATGATTTAAAAAATTCTTTGAGTGTAAGATAATCCATTTATCGAGGAAGGCTTTAACATCACGCTAAGATGAATA
This sequence comes from Morpho achilles, assembly GCA_947086495.1. Lineage (NCBI taxonomy): Eukaryota > Metazoa > Arthropoda > Insecta > Lepidoptera > Nymphalidae > Morpho > Morpho achilles. Next base: position 4,820,283 of record CAMTZB010000009.1, on the reverse strand, counting down.
GGAGAGGAGCAGCAATAAAAAATGTTACGAAAACGGTAAAATTTTCTTTCCTTCGTGCCTGACGTGCCCTAAGTAAACAGTGAAAAATATTCAAAAATCCATTCCTAGATCTACATAAAAGTCCGCGACAGCATATGTCTTATGTATGAATTTTAAGATCATCAAAATACTATATTACGGTTTTAATCTTTCAACGCGGGCGGAGCCGCTGGCGATCGCTAGTAAAGTAATATAGTTAATTAATCAGCTCCTCTTATCTTTAAACAATAATATCGAACGCTATATTAGTACGCCGTGTAGTATCCGGCTGAATAGAATAATACCACCCTCATTTCTTACCGAGGTGTCGTAAAAGGCGACTAAGGTAAGTCGACCCACCGTGTGGTATCCAGTTTAGTAGAATAGACCACCCTCTTTCTTACCGAGGTGTCGTAAAATACGACAGGGGTAAGTTGACGTCAGGCAGGCGGCCGGTTGTAAAAACGCAGCCAAATCATGTGACAGCATGTTTATAACATGCTATGCCGACCCCACTTAGAGTGGAATAAGGGCAAGAAGATGATGAAATAATTATAAAGTAAGTAAGTAAACTATAGAGTAAAATTTGATATAACAGTAAAGATAATTTTGAAGAGTCTCTATCGTCGTGTTTGAACAAGTTAATGCAGCGGATTGGCTCTGTATTTATTCGGGCACGACAAACCGAATCCTAGCGCCGATGCAGGCGTATACTGTACAAAGAAATGCCATTTACTTTTTCCATTTTCACTGATCTTTTAGCACTATTTTTATTTCCGCTTTTTAGCTGCGAGCTTAGTCAATATTTGCAGTTGATTTATTTATTTGAACGATATGTATGGTATGAAATATATTGAGAAGCCATGATAAAAAGAACGGCAATAACGCGTGAGCATTTCTATTAGGTCGCAGATTCAAACTCCGGGCAGAAACTATGAGTTTTACAAAAATTGCTCGTGCCATATATTTTTCATCTTTAAATGTTAATGTAATGTGTTGTTAATCTTCTGTAATTGTTAACTGATTTACATGAAACTTAGTATGTAGGGGGTTTCTGGAGCGATAAATCAATATAGCTTGGTTTCATTCAAAAAGAAAAGACGTTTTATCCCTGTTTTAAGGTGCTGTAAAACTTCTACTATAATAAGAAATCAAGGTCTAATTACGCTGCGACATTTGTAAAAGCCCAGTTGGTAATGGACGGACTTAAAAATTGAAAGTATGCCGCATGCCGCAAGTTTCAGATATGACCATCTCTTTTTTTCATATTTTCTATCTTTTTTATATCTTCTACAAAAAGACGGAGGAAATCTCGGTCAGCTAGGTACTTTATTTATTAATTCACTATGAGCTTTGCACTGAAAGATGATAAGAACGCGTGGACATACTCTTTGACTCTGTACAATATAGTATGACTAACTGTAACTAGTTATAAGAATTATATTTTGAATAGAGCAACCGCCGAGTTTCTTGCTGGCTCTTCTCGGTTGGAACAGCTTTCCGAACCAGCAGTAGAGTTGATGATTCAAAAGCACTTGTTTACAAGTTTACTTAACTAAAGAATATTTTTAGTTTAAATTATCCAATGGATGGAGGATTTTAGCTTGTAGCGGAATAGCAACAAGTTCACATATTAATATCGATTTCTATACTTTATTTAATGTTTTAATCTACATTTCTATAATGTAGATTAAATAGTTCATTTCTTCTTGGAAGTAAACGACGAGATGAGACAGTTCTTTAGATATGTACAGTTCAAAATTATTTAATTATGTAAATGTGGCTGTGCGATAGCCAAATCGCTATCCTATCGTTGTAATAACGCTTTATTTATTGGCAATAACAGTACATAACTACTCCTCTTTCGATTATATTAGTTTTTTTTAAGTAAACTCATGATAACTAAGCTCATTTATCTTTTGGAATTGTCGCTGAAATGTCTGCGTTTACTTAGTGGAAACTACAGTATGTGAAATAATAGTCATTTATATGTTCACGACTTTTAATTAAGTTTGAATTAAAAAACTTAGCTTTTTAAATATGTTCTGTATGGAATATTGTATGTTATGAATATTATAAATGCGAAAGATTGTGAGTATGGATGTAAGTTTGTTATTCTTTCACGGCGAATCCGCTGAACTGATATCGATGAAATTTGGTCAATAATTCATTATTCTCTGGGGTAACATATAGGCTATAGAAATCCTGTTAGTTCTACAGAAATATGACGACATTGAATAGCGCCATCTATTATTAAAATATCATGCGACAACGGTTCACGCAAACGAAGTTGCGGGTAAAAGCTATTATAGTAAAACTTATAAGTAAAAGTCTTAACATTTATATCCCTGATTAATATATACAAATTTGACTGGCCTTTGGCGCAGTGGGTAGTGACCCTGCCTTCTGCTCCGCGGGTCGCGGGTTCGATTCCCGCCGAGGGCCAACATTTTCTATAAATGAATTTGTTGGTCTTTGAGCCTGGGTGTATATTTGTATTTAAGTATATATTTAAAAATTATATATGTATATATTCACCAGTCGTCTGTCACCCATGACACAAGTACTAAGTTACTTACTTTGGGGATGGACTACCGTGTGTGTAAGTGTCCCGTATATTTATTTATTAATTTTTTTATAAAAAAAAATCTAAATATGATTAAACAACGCCTGTATACCTATGTTTATTCAAAGTCTGATACATAATAAGCGCAATCAAAACTTGACTAATAATCTTGTTGCATAATGAAAACTGTCAAATTTATCTTCGATACAACAACGCCACTTAGGTTTCACTCGGAAACAAGCTTTAATTATTTTAAAACATAATCAACAAAGTAACGAAATAGTGTAACCATACTTTTAACTAGAATAAAAGTAAAGTAAAGCCTGTTACTATGCCACTGCTGGGCATAGACCTTCTCTCTCCGCTTTTAGAGGAAAGGATTGAAGCTAAGACCTACCACGTTGCTCCAGTGCGGATTGGTAGGTTACACATATCCAAAGAATACAGTATGCAGGTTTCTTCTCAATTTTTCATGGGTGGCAGTTACACGGTAGAGGCGGTGGTCGCACGTCTTCAACGTGTTCCCTGTCGCTCTGGTCTTCGTCATCAGATGCACGGATGAAATTTGTACACGCGACGCTACGGTGTCTGGTTCAAATCGGTATTTAGATGAACCCGTGGTGTCAAGAATCGGTTTCCAAACCGGAGGTAGTGACCGTCCACCGTCTCCGTTGAAATTTGGGTAACGGCTAATTTCAATTGCTTCTCGTATTTTCAATCTGAAAATTATATGAACTTTAGAATATTGTAACAAAAAAGTTATCTCAACAAACTAGTACTTTGTATAGCCATTTCATTAATCCGTAACGGACCTCGTTAAGCTGACAAGATGGAATCTCTATTAAAACTTCCTTCCTGTCAGCATCGCGGTTAATAAGCGATTGAGCGTGCTTCATAAAGCTACGGGGGAAAAGGGGGTAATCGATCTTTAGCTGTTTGAAGGTAAATACTGGAAATGTTCAGGATTTCAAAGGAAGGCTTACTTAATAAGTACTTTTGCCATTGTAAACCTTTTGGATTAAGATTAAAGCAATACATTTTTTATATCCCTATGAACGACATTCTTGACGGCTCAGCCGGTGAATGTTTGGTGAGATCGCATGAATATTGTAAAGTGGTCACGGGTTTAAACCATGAGCAAGCACGTATGAATTGTCTTTAAATCCTCATATAAAAAGTAAAGTAACGTCCTGTTACTATCCCACTGCTGGGGATAAGCCTCTCCGTTTTAGGAAAGAAGGGTTGGAGCTTATACGTATCACGCTGCTCCAGTGCGGATTGGTAGGTTACAGATAACCCCAGAATTCTCTAGAGATACGCAGGTTTCCTCATAGTTTCCTTCACCGAAAAGCGTGTCATAAATTGCAATCATCAATTAGACAAAAGTTATAACAAAAACTTAGTAATGTCTGCCCGAGGTGTGAACTCGTGAACCCCTCGCAAGATTGGTACAGTCTCGCCGCTGGGCCATCACAGCTTAATCTTCATATGCTTAATTAATATTCAGAATTCATCATGTGTTTAACCGTAAAAGGAAATATGATGAAAAAACTTGCATAACTTCTGGAGAATTCCTGACCTACCAATCCGACTTCATAAAGAAAGATGTGATCTTTGCCCGGTGATAGGACAGGAAATGGCCGCTATTAGGCGGCTAACAATTAAGGATGTATAAAAGAACCTTCTTATTTAGATGCGTAAAGCCTAACGATCTGACCAAATATCTATAACTATTTTATGATTAGATAAAAGGTATTGGAATAAGATGTTCTCATATCATTAATACCGTGTCTCAACCCGTTCCATAGTAGCTATAAACTATGGCGTATGTAATTTAAAAAGATTATGACGGGCTTAATGTAAGAAGACCAGAAACCCTAATCAGATAGAATGAATTTATAAATAAATATCACCATAAACTAACTGCATTTGCATATTTTTTAAATAATTAAATTAAATTAATGAATGGCGCTTTTATTAGCGGAAAACCATGTTTAATGTTTGTATGGTTGTCGAGTTCCATTATATATATTTCGTTTGGACAGTTTATATTATTATTTAAAGAGTTCACTTGAATTCTATGAGTTTAATACAACCCATACACGTACTAATAATAAGTTACTACACGTCCACTCACGCCTACGGTTTTGGTGTTACTGACGTGATGCGCTTGAAATAGTGTAGAGTTTATTCGTACACTAATATTAGTGTTTATGTATATGTATATTTATGTATGTATTATGTGTGTGTGTTGTATATAAATATAGAAGGTAAGAATTACACATCCCACATAAACTCATCATCTTCCTGCCCTTATCCCATAAGCTTTATCCCTTATCCCTAAGTGGGGTCGGCACAACATGTTATAAACATGCTGTCTCATGATTTGGCTACGTATTGTACGACCGGCCGCCTGACAGACATCAACTTAGCTTAGTCGCCTTTTACGACATCTCGGTAAGAAATGAGGGTGGTACTCTATTTAGGCGGATACCACACGGCGTACATCCAATATACACTATATAGACTACATACAGTATAAGTGCTTATCAGAAAAGTAAACCACACTAGTCATAACATTTTCGAGAGCTCCCCGTTATTGCGGATACGCTTCAGTTCAATTCAATCGGAGTCCAAGTGGTGTATTTATTTTGCAATAAATAAACTGGAGCCGGTTAATGTATATTTCATTGAGTTAACCATATCTGCAGCACTTTTGGACTGAGTTTCATTGCTCGGAGTGGTCTTGCGTGTTTTCTCTAGCGAGTATTGACGAAATACAGAGGATTATTTTAATTGCTTTTATTTTCATACTCGCGGGCTAATCACATAGACATTGTTTAACCTTATAATGTACTAGTGTGTGTTAACTGAAGCATTTAAGTACCCTAAATAATGCAATTTATGGTTTTACTAGCTTTTTACAACAACGTTCGCGTTGACATTTGTCGCATCATAGGTTGATAATAGATTCAATGTTGTCCTATTCATTCATCGATATTGGTTCAGCGGATTCGCCGTGAAAAAGTAAAAACATACATCCATACTCACAAACTTTTGCATTTATAATATTATAAGGATATGATATGAATGTGGATATGTGACTAGAGGGAGGCTGAAAATAAGATGGTTGGATAGTGGATGTTGGAAAATTTTTGCTTTGACATTACAGAAAACACTGTTAAAAGGAGGCTGATACAGGCATACTACACTGTTGAGGATTACTAAGATGATAATTATATGTTAATATTGCTAATGACGGTACTGACTAAATGTAAAAAAATTATATTTTTAGAATAACAACCGCCGAGTTTCTTTCTGGCTCTTCTCGGTAGGAACGTCTTTCCGAACCAGCAGTAGAGTTGTCGATTCAAAAGCACTTGCTTACAAGTTTATTTGAATAAAGAATATTGGATTTGTATTTGACTTTGTATAATTAGCATATCAAAGGAGTACCGCCAGAGGCGGTAAATGTTAGAGTGGAAGCAAAAAACATGTTGTATCCACCCCACTCAGAGAGTTATAAGGGCTGAAGATTGACGTGTTAGCATGTGGTAGCCAATTTGAAAGAAAATACATAAATTGTAATAATAAGCACAAAACAGGAAATCAAATAAGATCACGGTCTAGCTAGTTGAGAGCTTTAGCGGTAACCGAATTGGAAAACAGGAGGATTCGGAATTGGATAAAGAAAATTCGTTCTTCTAATGCGCTTTGGACATAACGAGGAAAGTTGTGATCCTGTTTTCGGTACTTAAATTTGAACAATTCATAATCTATATATAAATATTCTATAATATTAAACGTAAATATAAATAGAAAATTAAGCTATTTGTGTGCTAAGTCTACTAAAACGAAATTTCCTGAATAATATAGAAAATATTATAAAAACAACTGAATAGTTGAAAAAATTAAATTTTAAAAGGAATAAGCCAATTTCAAAAGCATTATTAAAGTATAATAACATTATTTTGTATAAATAATGATTATCCAAGAATCTCTTCTTCCTTTCCATTACCCCTTTATCCCACTAAGTGGGATCGGCACAACATGTTATAAACATGTTGTCACATGATTTGGCTACGTATTTAACGACCGCCACCCATCAACTTACCTTAGTCGTATTTAACGACATCTCGGCAAGAAAGAGGGTGGTCTATCCTACTTAACCGGATACCATACGGTGGATCAACTGCCTTAGTCGCGTTTTATGACACCTCGGTAAGTAATGATGGTGGTCTATTCTACTCAGCCGGATACCACACGGCGGGTTGACTTACCTTAGTCGCCTTTTACGACACCTCGGTAAGAAATGAGGGTGGTACTATTCTCTTCTGCCGGATACTACACGGTATTATTAGTTTTCTATTATGGTTCTTCGCAAAGTAGCACATAAATAATTCTATAAATTATTTACAAGGCCGAATGCCTATGAATGTAAAATTGAGAACACTTCAAGCCAAAGCATTTATACAATAAAAGTTTGCTAACTATATTACCAAGAAAAAGTACGGAACTTCTTCTAATAAAGTAGATATTACCAGGAAAATATGTTACATGTACAGCGAACAGTGTCACTTCAACGCGAATAATTTTACGAATTGCCCCGCCAATATGTCCCTTTATAGCCGTATATAAGGACGAATTCCTCACATTCACAAACAATAGTCAAAGGAAAAGGTTCCAATATCCAGAGGATGTCGCACAATGAATAAACAACAGATGCTGCGATCACTTTCTTTGAAAGGACGTTGAAACGCTTTCCTAAATATTCAGCGCTCAAATTTAGCGTACCTTCTCTTCTTGTCACCTTTTATTTCACTCGAATTTGAAATATTAAAGCAAACAATTACTTTAAACTGGCCTTTAAGTCTGGCCCGTTAACGCAAGAAGCTGTAACCCGGCCTTCAGCTCCGTAGGTCGCGTGTTCGATTCCTACCGCTGGCAATTTTTTTTTAAACAATATGTTGGTTTTTCGTGTCTGTGTGTATTTATATATTTTTGGATTTATTTAGTTCTACAGGTCAACAATTTCAATATTTTGATCTTCGAGCCTGGGTGTATATCTGTATTTAAGTATGTATTTAAAAATTAGTCGTCTGTCACCCATAACACAGAATAAAATTACTTTGGGGACGGACGAGCGTGTGAACAATTGTCCAATAATGCGTAAATATGTGGGACTATATATTTAAATGTTTGTTGTTTTCCCATACTCTTACTTTAGGCACGGATGACGGTGTATACCACCGTAAAATATTTATTATCATCATTAAACTTTGAGATTGGTTCGCATTTTTTTACTGTTTCTATGAACCAACACTTGTATGTCTGGACCACAGCTTTATTAAATTTGAATAACTCTGTAACAGCGACATCTTGTGACCGCTTTTCCAGTCATAGAAATTGCGTTACGCTAGCGCGATTCAGTGGGTTAAAAACTCGCACTAAGGACACAAATTTAAAAAAAAAAATAATTATAAATAATACAGATTTGGCAGTAGTATAATATAATATATACTTAGATAGTCCTTGACTTAATTTAATGTATTGTGCTATTTCTTTTTTATCTAGTTATTGTTGAAACACGATTTTCATTGTTTTCTCTTACCTTAGCTTACTTTGACAAAGAGAAAATCGCACAAAGACTGTCTTGTAACGTATTTGAATGGAATCAAAATTCCTTGCACTTCATTGCAGACGAGGGATCAGTACAATAATTGCAACGAACAAACTCGAATCCATCCCTAATTGGATTAAGTCAAACAAAAGCTGTTGGTTGGGGTTCGCAATAAAAAGCATGAAAAAGCCATGTTTTTCAGCATTGAACGCTAAGGGCTCTTCAATGCAGTCTATAGTCTTACTATTGTCCGGTTAAGCTAATACTGGTTAATCATTATCCTTACTGAGTATTTGTGTCTGCTCCGGATACGCTGCTCTGAAAAAAGAAATTTTAAAAAGGTTACGCCGTCGTTTTCGCTATTCAGTACTAGATGGCGCTGTACGGATTTAAGCTGCGTTGTAGAAGTTATTATAAAACTGTAAGTAGCCAGTACATTAGTAAAATGTTACACTCAGTCGTCCACAGCGTGTCGGCTTAAACCTAGGTCTAGTTTCACAAAAAGACACACTTTATCGTATAAAAATTTTCGGTACTCCACTAGGAATTAGGAACACAGTATGGGTGTAAAAAATAATCGATTATTTTTATTATCCTCTTTTTTTTTACTCTTTTTCTTGTTTTTTAAGATTAGATATGCATTTTTGGATGAAACCAATATAGCCAAACTTCACATTTTAATGGAATTTTGCACTGATTTTGTTATTGTTTATAAGTAGTTGTCCTCTTTAATTATCCTCAATTCTTATTACTTAATATTATTAAAAAAGGCAAGTTTTGAAATAGTCAGAAAAAATCGATTATTTGATTTTTTGATTTGATTATTTGATTGATTAACATTATAGGAATATATATGACTACAACAGATTATTAATCGATTCTTTCTAATCCTAGACACAATCCAACTCAGCCATAGTGGCATCTAGAAAGAGAGCCATTCAAAAAATAGATAATATACATATTCTGTTCCACCTTCGTTTTGTTTAAAGTGTTCAACAAGTATACATGTTTTATAGATTTTAAAGTGATCACTCGATAGCGCCATGCAATTGAAGAGAGCTCCATCTACAAAAGCTAAATGTAACTATTACCGGCAATATAAATATTATTGCGGTCTTAAAAATTATTACAGTTCAGTTTATATGTTTTTCTTTTTAGTGAAATAATTAATATAATTTTTTCGACTATTAAACTTTTTTAATATTTTTTTAAATTATATATGCAGAAGATATAAAATATATTATAACAAGCTTCTTCGTCTGAATGGATTTTGTAATTGAAATAGACTGACACACTCTGCAGGGTTGAAATCAATGCCTAATGAAACAAAGAGGTACCTAAACTAAATTTTTGTTACGTACCGTTTCTAATTTAGTATCATTTGAATCGCTTGCAGAACATTGTTGCAAAGTTTGTCGAACTTTCGCTATGACTTATCTAAGGAATTAAAATTATTATATTCTCTTAATTATGTTTGTTTTTAATCTATTAGTCTAAAAATAAATATTTTATTTGACTGGATTTGGGTAAAAGGCAATTAAGGTAAGTTGACCCGCCGTATGGAATCCGGCTGAGTAGAATAGACCAACCGCATTTTTTACCGAGCTGTCGTAAAATACGACTAAGGTAAGTTGACGTCAGACAGTCGGCGGGTCGTAAAATACGTAAACAAATCGTGTAACCTACCATTCCGCACTGAAGTAGCGTGGATTTTCTGAACTCCCAACCTTCTCTCTATGGAAGTAATACGTCTTTATTTTTACAGCTTTTGGTCATTTTACAGTAATACAAGATTTAGATACTTCCTTTGTTCATAGTTTATCCTGGGTATTGTTTATTTTAAAGATAAAGCTACAAAAACTCCCGTAAACTCAGAAGAGTTTTCTTAACGAAATATCACGTCTTTGCGACCTGACGTCGGGCACGTTCACCGCTCGCCGACAAATGGACCGAAAAATTGTACACTTTGATTCACTACAGGACTCCTTGCAAGAAACTTTTACTTACCTTTTTCATTTGACTTACTTCCAACAATATATGTATAACAAAACTTTACTTAATGATTTATAAAACAGCTGTAAATGCTGACAAGTTTTCAAAATATACTAAAATATTGAGTAGATCGGAATCTCTTCCTTCTTACATTCTTTGCTGGCTACAAACATCGACTGCTCTGTTGGCGCACTGACCAGTGACGCTGCCTTCAGATTCATAGGGTTCAATTCCCGTTCAAAACATTTTGTATAAAAAAATTGTTAGTTCTGCCTGGATGTGTATTTTATCAGAGTAATATTCCATCTTCAACATAAATACATTCTTAGTTGAATAAATCTTTTAAAAAGAACAATTGCGTATTTACATCCATTCAAATCTCGACCTAATCTTTAATATTTAAATGAATTAATCTAGTATGTTATCTGGATCTCAGAAACGGCTCCAACGATTTTCATGAAATTCAACACATAGAGGGTTTTGGTGGAGCTCGATCTCATTGGTTTCATTAAAAAAAAAAAATTGTGTAGTCCCAGTTTTTGGGCACTGAAAAAATGCAAATAAAAAAATTTATATTGAATAGAATTGACAGTTTTTGCTGTCAATTGTAAAGTCATGGTAGCTCATTTGGAAAAATGGCGATCTTAGAAAAGTGAAAATACCTAGAATAGAGCCCCACATGCTGGATTATTTTTTCTTTTTTTTATGTTTTATCTTTTCAAAAAATAACCCAGGTTTATACATTAAACCTATAATCCTCATCGGATTAGAGCCCATTTGACAATTAATTAGTAAATTAGAGCAACAAATTTATTTAATCTTTATAATAATTACAGTGGTTAATTCAATTAGTGCGCGCAACTGAATGCAATTACTATTTCCATAGCGCCGCACATTTATACTAAACCACTCATTTGCTGTATGCGTTCAATTTAATATGGTACTTCAAACGCTTTGACCAAAACAAAGTAACGCTCATTTATATAGTTGCTTGTAAGTGACGCAAAAATGTATGGCAGAAAAGTGAGATTTACTTTAATGTACGGATGCAAAAAATAATCGTATTTTCATTTTATTAATCGATTAGTTTTCTAAAAAATCGATTATTTTAAGTAGGATACTTTTTTTCTTGTTTTTAAGATTAGATATGGATTGTTGGATGAAACCAATGTTGCCAAACTACACATTTTATTGAATTTCACAAACAGTGCATCTGTTATTATTTCTTGGTAGTCGTCAACTTTAATTACCTTTTATTGTAATTAATTATGAATATTAGAAAAGAGAACTTTTCAACTAGTCAGAAAAAAAAACGATTTTTAAAAATATCGATTATTCCGTATCAAAATAATCGATTTAAAAAATCGATTATTAATTAATTGAATTTTTTCTATTCTATGCCTCCCTACTTTAATGAGTCTTTATTCTAATAATTCTAATAAGTCGGTTACTCACATTAAGTGGCATCTAAAAAGAGAGCCATTTCAAAAGTATTTTTAGCTATATTTTTTTTACGAAAGGCAAATTATTTAATTCTATGCACCACATATAGATTTTAAATTGATGAAAATGATAACAAAGAGGATGGTCTATTTTACTCAACCGGATACTACACGGTGGGTCAACTTACCTTAGTCGCCTTTTACGACACCTCGGTAAGAAAGGGAGGTACTATTCTATTCTATTCAGCCGGATACCACACGGCGTCTATATATATATTTATATATTCACATAAAAATAAATATTAAAGCGACCGTCATTAATCCATATACGCTAGGACTTAACGATTTTCACCAATTCCACAAAAGTAAATTCTCCGCGCGCTCAGAATTTCAAAAGAAGCCTCAATAACGCAGTCTCTTTGTCTGAACGTCCAAAATTATACAGACCAGTATTTAGATCTCTTTGGACCTAGGCTTTGTGTCGACTACTATTGTCTATGCCTTTCAGACTAAGTTTATTTTGAATGCATAGATTGGAACCTAAACCGAACATCCGCCAGTTTTATTCAATAACTTATGTTTATATATGTGTAAACGCGACTAAGGTAAGTTTATACGCCGTGTGGTATCCGTCTGAGTAGAATAGACCAAACTCATATCTTACCAAGGTAGCGTAAAAAGCGACTAAGTTAAGTTGACCCGCCGTATGGTATCCGACTTGGAGAATAGACCACCCTTATTTAATACCGAGGGGTGGAGGGTTTCTCAAGTCCGTTCGTGAACACGGTGAATGCAACTCGAACGTCGTCGAACTTTATACATACTCCATTTTATCCCGATGTGACCCATTAGTTAATAACGCTCTACCCGAAGAAAATAAAGAAGAAAATCACATTTCCTATGCTTATACATGAGGGAAGTAATTTAATTCTTCAGATAGGGCAATCCTATCCTACTTCCTATTAATATTACATATGCGAAAGTTTGTGAGTATGGATGTATGATTATTACTCTTTCACAGCGTATCCGCTGAACCAATATCGATAAAATTTGGCACAATTATTCCTTATACACCAGAATAACATATAGACTATAGAAATCCTGTCAATTCTACAGGAATAGGAAGACATTGAAAAGCGCCATCTATTATCGACCTATCACACAACAATAGTCCACGCAAACGAAGTCGCGGGTAAAAGCTAGTATATAATAATAATAATGAGTTCTCATTACGTTGTCAATACGAACTTCTAGTGCTATAGAAAATTTTGAGTTTACCTTATTCCCAATCTTCAATTTTTCCCATTTCTTTTCTCAGTGAGAACTTGAAACTTACTAGACTGTACGCTACGAGTACTTCGATCCGCCTTTGTGATCTCTACCTGCTTCGTACATTTGAAGAAAAGTTTCAAGGTCATTTTGAAAAGCGTGAAAAGATTCTTATTAAAATCTAATTTAATGGTACAATAAGTACTGAAATATAATTGAAATTTGCAACATTAGGTTTATGTTTTACGAGTAGAGATAATAAGCGCTTGTAGCTATGATTGTGTCGTTCAAATAATGCCACTAAAGTCTATTATGTATGTTAAAGATAATTATTTCTTCGTTAACTTAGCATATACCCGCTTCTTAACTAGCTCTGCTATATATATTATAGAGTGACTTCAACTTTTTCTTTTATTTACAGCAAACATGTACAAGTTATATCTATCTTAAATTACTTACACGCTAGGGCTATACATACCATGCCCACGTGGAATGGTCTCAAGAATGCTGGCAGCGTTTCTGCGCTGAATCGCTTAGCTGATTCATTGTGCGAAAAAGGAGTCAGCGTTCTTGTCACCTGAAGAGGAAGTTAACCGTGGTGGTTAACTTCAACTTGACTATTATTATTATGATGAACCAGTTGCAGACTGATAAAAATATTTTATAAGTTTTAAGCTAACAAAGGACACTAAAGTCCACAAAGAAGAAACCGTGAGTAGAAGTTAGTAAAATCAAAATTAAATCACGATCTCTCTTATATGTTAAAATATATTATACAATGAGTGTTACGTAGTATTTGACTGTCTAAAATGTACTTATATATAACATACATGTTTCCCAAATTTTCCAATGGACCGTAGCGGAAAATAACACCCCACAAAGTTCTCTCGCTCGCCGGTTAATGGCGCGAAAAATTGTATACTTTATTCAATCCTCTACGACTCCTACACGAAACAGTTCTTTCGTTTTAAGACGAAGGGACTTGTGTCGTCTCTTTACATATTATAAAACGAAGTCCCCGAAAGCTGTCTGTCTGTATATGATATTTTGTCAATATCTACTCAACGGATTATTGTACGGTTTTTACCAAAAGGTAAAGCAATTCTTCTGAAGGTTTATGTAAATAGTTTTATATAAAACCGTAAAAAAGTTTTGTGTTGAAAAGATCGCGCGTTGTAAAAAAAATTCGCATACTGAAGCTTTAGTCGCGTGCGCCGCGTAACCTAACAGAGATACACTAAAGTATAATATAGTACACTAATTATAAATCTACAATAATACTACCAAAAAGTCCGAGACAGTATGTCTCTGTTTCTTATGGTTAATAACCCAATAACTATTTTTATTCCACTTTTAAAATCGACTACGATCATCGAAAAATTCCTTTGCATTATACTAAAAGTGATCAATGACAGTTAGAGCACGTATTTTATTACCAAGCGTTCGCAAATTCAAATCCTGGTCAAATAGTCCCACAAACAAGAAATTACAAATGTTTAAAGAAATTACCTTAAGTAATTCTGGGATATATATCGCGGACTTCAAACCATAGGCATGTATCAACCAAATGCGAGTTTTGTTTAATACTGTTTAAGTGAAAACTTTTTTAGCAGCGTTGTGCACTTTTGTGATGGGTAATATGTAATTAACTCGCGTAAGGCAAGTGTTCTGATCGAAAATGCGTAAGACAAAGGCAGAGTAGATCGACGGCAGAGACAGGGAGAGTCAAATCACCAATCAATCAATGATAAGCCAGCGAAAAGTACCTAAAAAATGAAAATTATATTTTAATGACGTTAATTCATTACATATCGAATAAAAAGTCAATTAAAAATGTATTAATACGCCATTCATCACGTAGATTTATCTGAGAGCTATCGTTTCGGAAATTTTAATGAAAACCCACAGACAGCTGGGCTTAACGGCCATTTTATGCAAATCGCTTGCTACCTGCCGCGGCATCAATGAAGCCATTAATATACTGTTTCTGAATATTATAATATTCATTTTTCATAATTGTTTCAGATAGAATCTAGATATAATAATATTATCTTATTCTTATTATTGTATTGATAGAAGTAGGCGTTAGTTTGCAGAATTCCATAAAAAAAATAATACAATTAAAAATAATAATATAATTGACTGGTAATCGCCAGCGGCTCTGCCCACGTGGAAAGATTAAAACCATAATATAGTTTCGATAACCATATAAGTTGGTCTAAAATATGTTTAAGTGGGTCAACCTTAAGAGCTAGATATATGCTGTCGCGGACTTTTATTTAGAACTTTTCGAGGGGAACAATTTTTGAATAACTATTACCGTTTACTCAGTGCACGAAAGGAAAGCTTTAAATTTTGCCGTATTCGTGATGCGTGCTAACGTGATATTATGTAATCTATAGACTTAATCAATAAATGGAATATCTTACACTCAAATAATTTCTTAAATCGATCCACTAGTTCCTGAGCTTAGCGCGTTCAGACAATCAAACAAACTCTTTAGCTTTAAATATTAGTATAGATATAGTAAACAAGCTCAGGTTGATTATTGTTTTTTTTTTAATTTACCTTGTCTTCCCACAGGGTTGTCACCATTCGTGCGGCACTGGCAGCCGGCGACCTACGAGCCGGTAGCCCGACCACGGCGACGCCGGTCCGTGTCGCTGTCTCCACCACCCTCCACGCTCCGCCTCGCGTTCACAGCACACAACAGGTATATTGTCCTTATATTAATTAATTACGAGGAATGTCACTAGAGAGAAAAGACTCGAGATCCAGGTATATCTATAATGAATCCGATATTTGGTTGTTCTATCAAGCCGTGAGGTATCTGGCTGAGTAGAATATACCACACTCATTTCTTACCGAGGTTTCGTAAATGGCGACTAAGATAAGTTGAGCCGCCGTGTAGTAGCCGGATGAGTAAAATAGACCACACTCATTTCTTACCGAGGCTTCGTAAAAGGCGTAAGGTAATTTGACCCAACGTTTGGTATCCGGTTGAGTAGAATAGACCACCCTCATTTCTTATCGAGGTGTCGTTAATGGTGACTAAGGTAAGTTGACGTCGGGCAGACGGTCGTAAAATACGTAGGCAAATCATGTGACAACATCTCTTAATATTTAAATGAGTTAATCTTGTATATATATATATATTTTCCGAATCTCGGAAACGGCTCCAACGATTTTCCTGAAATTCAGCATGTAGGAGGTTTTGGGGGAGAAAAATTGATCTAGCTAGGTTTTATGTAAAAAAAATATTGTTGTATCCCTATTTTTGGGCATTAAAAAACACTAACATTTATATTGAATTGAATTTTCGCCATTAACTGTCAAGTCGACGTAGCTTATTCGGTTAGCGGGCAGCCTCGAGAAATGTGAGTGCCAAGGATCGATCCCAACTAAATAATTGTTTTTTTCTTTTTTTAAAGTTTTTTTTTGTAAAAAATTACCGAGCGAAGCTCGGTCACCCAGATATTGTTTATAACATGTTGTGTCGACCCCGCTTAGGGGATAAGGGCAGGAGGATAATGAACATCGTTTGGTTGTAACATCTTTGGGAAAGTCTGAAAGTTGCACCCATTATATAAAAGACGAAAAGTGCAAGAGATGGTATGGACATATAATGAGGTGGGATGAAAATCATGTCATAAAAACAGGTTGTAAATATGAATGCAGATGGCTATTTGAGAAGAGGGAAGCCTAAAAGGAGATTTGAGAGAGGTTGTGGAATATGACATGCATATAAAATGATAAGCGCCAGAGTTGACAAATGATAGGAGAGATTGGAAGAGAAAAACATGTTGTGCCCACCCCAGTCAGATTG
The DNA here is from genome assembly GCA_947086495.1 of Morpho achilles. NCBI lineage: Eukaryota > Metazoa > Arthropoda > Insecta > Lepidoptera > Nymphalidae > Morpho > Morpho achilles. The sequence goes on along the minus strand of CAMTZB010000009.1, from coordinate 4,803,550 downwards.
GTATAAGGATAGGAGAATGCTGATTTGTTTGTGACAATTGATAAATCTATTATATAAATATTTTGTGAAAGAAACAAACCTATGACCTAAACGACATTTAATCCACCTACATATAATGTATGTCCAATACCAAAGTTCTCTTTCTATTCATATACTCATTCCATTTGCTGAGAGTAATAATTATTTATCGAGTAGATACCGCCGTCGCGTGACTCGTGGACATATTAAAACCTCATGGTTTTATCTGTATTAGACTGCCACTTTGATGAAACTTCGAACAATATTAATTTATTACGTGAGCTCTGAAATAAACACTCTTCATATAACACCCGTGTAGATATTGCAACGATTTTATTTTTATTGGGTAATGAGGTAATCTTTTTTTCAGTTTTTTTTTTTATTTTTTATTTACAGCAAAAATGTACAAGTTATATCTATCTTAAATTATTTGCACCCTAGGACTATACAAATCATGGGCACATGGAATGTTCCCAAGAACGCTGGCAGCGTTTCTGCGTTGAATCGCTAAGTTAATTTTTTGTGCGTAAAAGGAGCCAGCCCTCTTGTCACCTGAAGAGGCAATTAACCGAGGTGTTAAAACGGATAATTTTTTTTTTTTTGCACTTTGACTCCATGGCCCTAGGGTCTCAACTGCAAACGGCACAAATATATAACTCTCGATGAGAGATGTATACTTTCAACGTTTGCCGGATTCGGCCAGCTTATCTGTTATATATTATATATAATCTGAATTTCGGAAACTGCTCCAACGACTTTCAGGAAACTTAGTATGTAAGTGGTTTGTGGGGCAATAAAGCGATTTAACTAGGTTTCATTTTTGTAAAATGTCTTTTTGTCCCTGTTTTCAGGGACTGAAAAACTGTTACAAAATTGTTACAAATAAATTAGTTTATTTCACTGCTATTAACAAAGTTTTAATAGCTCAGTGGGTAATCGGCGGGCTTAAGTAGTGATAATACCTGGCAACAAATCCGAAATATCATCAGCCTTTTTTATTGCATTTTTATATCTTATAAAAAAATTACCTAGATACATATATAATAAAGATGTATATTTATTAAAATTATTATATTATTATTATTATATAAGCCCTGAATAAAAACTCTTTTTTACACAACCTCTAAAGCCTACAGAGTATATATTGCAACGATTTATTTAATTTTAAACGTATACGTCCAGTCCACTTCTTTTTATTATCGAAGCATTTGAAGCGATTCCAGGTGCTCTTTTAAATAACGTCTTTCCTTGTAGAATTAATCTAGGAAATTGATACAGGGTACTCTCTGTAGATGTCCAAAAGAAGCTTTCTTTGCATGACGGTTTTATAGTGTCCGCTTGCATTTAACTTTATCTAATGTTGGACTTCACTATCGGCGATGATCGTTGATCGTGTGATCGTCTTTAATCGGCACTATTATTGTAGACGTGTCCACACAATAATCCGTATTATTACACAATACATAAAACATACAGGTATCACCCTGAGATTCCACTTGATGCGTGTCCGAAAAACCGTCAATTCCGGTTTTTAGGTGATCGGTGATCGTAGGCGATCATAGACGATGATTGGTGCGGCCGAGCATGCTCTGTACATGATTGCACTCACGCTCAATCGTTTGTAATCGCCGATATGAAGATGAGCTATATCACCTGCGCTTTTAGACAAAAGTTTATCCAAGGGACCTTTAGCAATTCGCATTTGGGGTATTGACCCTGCCTTCAGTTCTACGAGTCGCAGGTTCGATTCTCGCCGAGGGCAATCATTTTTTGTAAACAATTTGTTGGTTCTTTGAGTCTGGGTGTATATATGTATTAAAGTATGTATTTAAAATTGTATAGGTGTATATTTACCAGTTGTCTATCACCCATAACACAAGTATTAATTTACTTACTTTGGGGACGGACCACCGTATGTGTAAGTGTCCAATATATTTATTTATTTATTTATATATTTTTTTAAGTAATTAAATTTTAACAGAAAACTTATTGCTCATCGGTCCAGGGTACGAACCCGGGATATGCTCGAAAGAGTCGCACTATCTCACCGTTGGGTTATCACAGCTCAATATCGAAATACATGGTATAATCATCAAATAATAGTTGTTCGATTAATTTCTAATAAACACCGTATCCGGTGGGATATTAGAGGCAAAATTAATACAAGTCTCCGTGTGTTACATGGAGCATTATCATGAGTAATGAGGGATTGGATCCAATTATATACACATTAACTAACGTTTACCTTGATCCTTTAATATGCCTAAAGATATATGTTGTATGTACAATACTTACCTATTAAAATACGGTTATACCTTAGACATTTGAAGAATCTATTCTAATATATAAAGCTGAAGAGTTTCTTTGTTTGTTTGATTATTTGAACGCGCATATCTCAGGAGCTCCGGGACTGATTTGAAAAATTCTTTGACTGTAAGATAGTCCATTTATTATGAAGATTATAGGTATCACGATATATAACATCACACTAAGATGGATAGGCAAGAAGCAGCAATTACGAAAACGGCAAAACTTAAAGCTTTCCTTAAGTGCGCTCAGTAAAAGGTGAAAAATCATGTATTACAAAATTGTTTCCCTCTAAAAATTCTAAATAAAAGTCCGTGACGGCATATGTCTAACTTTTAAGGTTAACCCACTTTAACCATGTTTATGGTTATCAAAATACAATTTTTTTTTTTTATTAATCTTTTAGTTTTTTAATCTTATTTAGTTAAATTAGTTATTTAATCTTTCCACGCGGGTGGAGGCGCTAGCGATTCCTAGTCTTATATAAAAATGAATGTTTGTTTGTATGTCCTTTATAGTCTCCAAAATTGCTAGACTGATATTAATGATATTGTCACACAATCTTTAGCGCCAACCCAGCGGATGATCCTGATTGTTTGCTGGTGATGGGAACATTTTTTAACTGTTGAGCTCTGTTTCTAGACAGGCAAAGCAACGCGTGGCCTGACAGCTAGTATCCATATTCATACATCCATATTCACAAACTTTCGCATTTATAATATTACTAGTAGGATAGGATGTTATAGAGAGTTAATAAAGTTCTATGTTCTCTTTAAATTACCACAGTACGTAACTCGGGTCGGTCTACAGCGAGTAGCTGTCCATGAAACAAATGCTTTCAATATGTTACGCTTCTTCTACTAGTAGCCTTCCTAAATGTGAAATTTCGCCTTATTATTGGGTCGTATTTTCAGTAAGTATTGTAAAATATATTAATTTTGTGTTAAAGAGAAAAATCAATTCGCTAATATTAACCTGTTATATAATAACTGATAATGATAACCTGTTCAGCAATTTCAGATAAAAAACAGATAAAAATAAACAGAACCTAGAGTTTATAATATTTCATTTCATTTACGAAACCGAAAAATAATAAAACATTGAATAATTAGAAGAATAGTAAAATATACATTTCTTATCTTCATATCTTAAATCTTACTTAAACGCTAGGACTATACAAATCATGCCCACGTGGAATGGTCCCAAGAATGCTGGCAGCGTTTCCTCGCTGAATCGCTAATTCAAAAATATCATAGTAAAATTGTTAAAATAATATAATAGTTTTAATAAATATACATCTTTATTAATAGTATCTAGGTGACCGAGCCTTGTTCGGAATTTTTTTAAAAATACAAAAATGCATTGAAAAAAAGACAAAAGCGCTGAATGATATTTGAAAATCGATCCCAGGTTTAGAACTTTTTTGGTTCGCGCGTAACCATTAGACTATCACAGCTTTGCATTTAACAGCTCAAATTATGAGTTGCTATCAATTTCTATATTCGTGGTTTTATAGTACTAAACGAGATTTTTTTTTAATAAAACCTAGATAGGTTTTATTCTCCCAAAACCCCACATGCTGAAAACAGGAAAATCGTTGGCGCCGTTTCCGAGATTCAGAAAATATATTTGTATAAATATATACAAGATTAACTCATTTAAATATTAAAGACACTAAAGCTCGTACATAAATAGACAAAACTAATGTACACAATCAAACATTAATTAATAATGTCAATGTCTAATTGAATAAATTATTTCCAAATTACAATGTATTATACGTCTAAATAGAGTTAAGGTACGATACAATACATCGTCTGTCTTCATTACAGAATTACCAGAATGCACCTGATAATATAATTAGTTATGCGATGCATAATAACTACATAAATCACGCTTAGAACTTCATTATGAAATACTTGCTTTTACCCGCAACTTCGTTCGCGTAGATTATTGTCGCGTAATATGTTGATAATAGATGGCGTTTTTTAATGTCATTTAATTCCTGTAGAATTAACATAATTTCTATAGCCTATATGTTACCTTGTATATAAGGAATAATTGTGCTAAAGTTCATCGATATTGGTTCAGCGGATTTGCACTGAAAGAGTAACAAATACATCCATGCTCAAAAACTTTCGCATTTATAATATTAGTAGGAAGTAGAATACTGCCAGAAATATCATAACGGATACAGGGTTAAAAAATCAGGTGTTTAATTTATAAGAAGTTATAACCTCACTGTTACTAAATCTTTTATAGCTCTGCTTTTAGATTGAAAAAATCAGCCAAATTTTGAGTAATAATTAAGTAATAAAAGAGCTAATAATTAGCCCTATTTTTGTATTTTTTTCAAGGAAGTAATTTGAATAAAGTAATAGCAATTGAACGGCACTACTAAATTCCACTTACTATTGTTTTTTACACATACAGAATTTACTTCTTACACATATAGAAAATCAACCATAAATTTGAAAAAAAGACCTTAATAAATTAGAAAAATCGAAATTGAAACTGAAATGTAGCATTTTAATCAAAGAACCCTTATTTGTCCATTGCAATAATTATCATTTTTATGGCATATAATCGATATCACATAATGTTAGATTGAAATCATTCTATTAAAACGGATCAATGGCTACTAAAAACTTAGCGTAAAGATTAAGAAACGCAGTTATAGATAGACAGATAGTGTGTGTGTGAATACACGCACACACAACCACAATTGTATGTAAGTACGTGCGTGCGTGCGTGCGTGCGTGCGTGCGTGCGTGCGTGCGTGCGTGCGTGCGTGCGTGCGTGCTTGTGTGCGTGCGTGGGTGTGTGCGTGCGTGCGTGTGTGTGTGTGTGCTCCACTCTTCCTGGACACATTATTTTACACCTATCGAATACTATATTAGTCAAAAACAAATTTAATCTTGCTGCCGCCTCAGTGTTAAACTCAGGCGGTTTAGGAGCGGACAGGTGGGTATAGAGACTTTACGTTAAACAAGAATCTTACAAAAATATAAATATAAAGAACACATTACGATTGATAGAATTTGTCCAAAACCTATTTGAATAAATACGAAAACCTTACCTTACCTAACCTTACCTTCAAATGTACCGAGGAAAAGTTTCTCTAGCCGACTGCATTAAACAACGTACAAAAAAACAATCATTGATTTTTACCCCTCGGTGAGCAGACCCTCGCCATATCTGAGCAAATCGAAGATATTTCAGACTAATCCATTTGGTACAACTTAGCTAAAGGTTGGCGCACACCTGAGTGGCAGAGCGGAACGTTACTCGTTCAAATAAAAATAAACTGGGGTTCGGCCACATTTTTATTTTACAAATAATATAATAATAACTTATTTAACGACATTACAGAACATTACATTGATATTTGATAAAATAAAATAGAAACTTAAAGACTGTTAGTATATTAAAATTAAAATTAATTTATCCGTGTGGTATCTGGCTGAGGAGAATAGACCACCCTCATTTTTTACCGAGGTCTCCCAAAAGGCGACTAAGGTTAGTTAACGACAGGCAGGTGGCCATGCGTAAAATACCAAGTTAAATCATGGAACAACATGTTTTTAACATGAATTTCTCAAAATCTACATAACGAATGTTTGTACGGTTTTACTAAAAGATATTGTGATTCCTGAAGAATAGACAAATAGTTTATTCTACGGAACGTCTTTAATGATTCTGATGAGACTTTCATTGGACAATAAAAGATATTGTGGTGGCTATAAGCTACTTTTTATCGTCGAAATCCCTCGAGTTCGGAATTTATATACATATTAGTAATATCCCGCGGCTTCACTCGCGTCCATACAGAGCTCATGGCAGTGGAACTTCTTCTAAGTCGGACTATTCATTTATTTTTGTTAAATATATCATTAATGGTTTCCCCAGTGCGTGCGATGACATATTTTTGTGACTAATTTCTTTACACCTATATTTTATAGCCTATGTCACTCAGTAAAAATCCAGCTTTCCAACGGAGAAAGAATTTTTAAAATCAGTCCAGTAGTTTTTGTGTGAAAACATTACAAACACACATACAATTTTTTCCTCTTTATAATATTAGTATAGATTACTAAACAAAGTACCCAAAATCTCTGCCTGTGTGTGATAAATTTTAATATTTAAGTCGGAAGATGTATCCCGTGCGAAACCTGGGCGAATCGCTAGTCCGTAATAAGTCCCTTGTTCCACGTCACATCACATAGGCAGCCAAGTGTGAACTAAGCCTAATGCCACAACGCCGTGGTACCCCTCCATTCCCTTAATTAAAACGTTTCGCATCCAACCAATACCGATGTTCATGCCCTTTTATACAGAATTCATTGAAAATAGATCGTTTAAAAAGTACTCTTTTATCTGTTTTATATGCAGTATACATACATACTTATTTGTAGTTGTAATATCTCTTGTTAAGTTTTTGGTTAATTAATTATGCTTAAGCGCTCAATTTAGTGGGAAATGGCGTATAATATATATTGATATAAGATTTTAGATTTGGATTGTAAATAAGACTGTCGAATATGTACGACTATCTAATAAGAAGATAATGTGAACACTTGAAGTAAATAAGGCACTAAGTACCTAAAAATTAAAATTCAATATGCAATTTGGTTCTAAAATTGGCTCTTAGGACCAAATTGCGTACTTAGTTATTTTAAATTTTAGGTACTTAGTGCCTTATTTACTTCAAGTGTTCATGTTTCTTACTAGCTCATTTCATTTCGATCTATTAAAAGTGTATTCCCATATATCGCTCTATCCGAAGAATTAAGTTACATCTCTCATGTATAAACATACGAAATGTGATATTCTTTGGATAACGCGATATGAACTCTTTACGCTCTTACAAAGAGACATTGAATGGCAATAAAATAACAATCGAGATAAGGAAGCAACCGATTGCTCTATAACACATCGGCAAACGGCCGCTTAAATTGAATTTTATTGCCAATCTCCTACTAAATGGTTGAAATCGTCTAGGTTGAATTACAATCAATTGAAGGCATAGAGGCATCCCTCAATCTCTGAATAATGGTAACTTGTGTTGAATAGCAGTAATGCGGCTAATGCGCCATAGTCTACCTACTTCCGGCGGCGCACATTGATCTTGTGTGTAAAATATAAGGTAATGAATACTTAAAAGTAAGTATAAAAGTAAGGTAATGAGAAAGTAAAAGTAAGCAATGAATAAATACACACACGCTTGTCCGTCCCCAAAGTAATGAACTTAATACTTGTGTTATGGTAGACAGACAACTGGTGAATATATACATAACTTTTAATAACATACTGAAGTACAAATAGACACCCAGACTCGAAGACCAACAAATTCATTTATAGAAAATATTGGACCTCGGGAATCGAACCCGCGACCAGCGGAGCTGAAGGCAGGGTTACTAGCCAATGCGCCAACGAGCTAGTTAGTTAAAGTAAGGGGTCGGGACAACATTCTTAAACATGTCATATATTTTAGCTATTTTACGACCGGCCGCCTGCCTGACGTCAACATACCTTAGTCGCCTTATTATAGTCGAAACATTGGGTAAGAAATGAGGGTAGTCTATTTTATTCAGCCGTATACCACATAGCGGTTCAACTACCCATAGTCGCCTTTTACGATCTCTCGGTATGATATGAGGGTGGTCTACTCAATCGGATATTACACGGCGGTTTGAAATATGGAATGTAAAATTATTTTTACGGTCGTTTACTTTCATTACAGTTACAAAATGGCTGTATTAACAATAAAGCTTATATTAGCTTAATATTCGCCGGCAAAATGACTAATCCATACGCACAATTGTTGGCTTATACGTATTTGTGTGGCTTTAATATCAATTACTGCTCGATCGCTCTTTTAACAGATTTAATTAACTAAAAGAGCTTTACATGTATAGGAACAGTAATGGCTTAATTGAAATATAAAAAACCTATAATATACCCAATAAATTTTCGCTTGGGGCGTTGGGGCTCATACTTGGGGCGCGGTCCTTCTTTGTCGACCGTGACGTAATAAACACGGTGGGCAGGGAGCGATCGTGGGCAGTGATGTTCTCCTTCTACTCTGTGAGGGAGGCGGCGGAGCGGTTCCGGGAACTCTTGTTCTATAAATAAATATAAATAACTAACTTCGGGTGTTCCGAACGTGGTATATCGGACGCCTGGCTTACAGGTCCCCGAGGCAGTCGGTGCATCTGGCGCTCCCGATGCATCGGTTAGCAGAAGGGCACTTCTCTTTTGAGAAGTCCCTACCCGGAGGTGGAGTCTCTGGGATCAAAGCGGCTGTCGGCGGGGATGGGGGCAATGTTTACAACGATACCCTGTCCTTGCCATCAGCAGCGTGGTAGAGCACACAGGTCGATTTAGTCGGAGCGAGTCCGACATAACCACCGCCTGTCCCCGTCGGGCGGTGGTACCCATGTGGTTTTTTTTTGTATAAAAAAGCTTAACCTCGCCGATCATGAAAGTTTCAAGTTCACCGAAAACAAAACTTGTTAATACAAAGTAATAATAAAATTATTTTGCTATAATAATTTAAACAATCAATTAATACTAACAATAAATTTGTGAATATTCACCAAAAAGTGCATTTGCTACATGCAACTGCACTTATAAAACACAAGTCATTAAAATAATACTTGAATGTCTCTTTATTTAAGTGTGAACAACTTTAAGCTCGGCATCTTTTATGTCTTATTACGACTTAGACAATAGAAACACAAGACTAGCTTTGCTTGCGGCTTCGTCCGTGTGACAAATCAGTGTCTTTTATTGAAATTTTGAACATAAAAGTACATTTAAGAAGTACAAGTAAGAACATTTAGTGTATCTTTGTTGATTTACGATTCACACATGACTAAAGCTCCCAGCATGCGAGTTTTCTTTACCACTGTGCGAGCTTTTCAACACAATTTACATAAAACCGTAAGTCACTATGAAACCTAAACCTTCCGGAAGATTTGCACTGCCTTTTAGTTAAAACCGTACAAAAATCGGTGCAATAAATAGATTTTAAGAAAATCGATCACAAACAGACAAACAGCTTGTGGGGATTTTGTTTTATAATAAGTATAGATATGCAATTCAATTTGTTGCACAATTTCAGTGAGTCGAATGCCTTGACCTTTACAAATTTAATTAATATATGTTAAATTTGAACATTAAATACCTATTAAATACTATATAATATAATGGGTAGACAAATGTCATATGGTGTTTTCAAGGTATAAATATCATCATCTTCCTGCCCTTATCACACTCTAAGTGGGGTCGGCACAACATGTTATAAACATGCTGTCACATGATTTGGCTGCGTTTTTACGACCGGCCGCCTGCCTGACGTCAACTTACCTCAGTCGTATTTAACAACACCTCGGTAAGAATGAGGATGGTCTATTCTACTAAACCGGATACTACACGGTGGATCAACTTACCTTAGTCGTCTTTTACGACACCTCGGTAAGAAATGAGACTGGTATATTCTACTCAGCCGGACACCACACGGCGGGTCGACTTACCTTAGTCGCCTCTTACGACACCTCGGTAAGAAAAGAGGGTGGTACTATTCTATTCAGTCGGCTACCACACGGCGTTCGACCTTAACATAACTAAGATTTTTTATTCCTGAATTTGTAAGAACTACCTATGTATTATATTAAAGTGATCATTTTATTTGCAAAATAAATGAGCAACTCTGGATTACCAACTTTATTTCTAACTCAATTTCCGCATTAATTACCTGAACATCGGACTTGCGAAAATGTCGGGAGTTATATTTATCTTTGTATAAATATTAATAAGCCGGGTTTATCTAGGAAGTTATTTGGCTGCGGAGACAACTAACGAGATTAATGTTCCGGATTTGCTTTACTTTCTTGTTAGTCTAATGATTGAGCGACTTCTTATACTATACTTAATTAAACAAGATAGTTTAATCATATGCGCCATGTGGTATCCGGCTGAGTAGAATAGACCAACCTCATTTCTTACCGAGGTGTCGTAAAAGGCGACTACGGTAAGTCGACCCGCCGTGGGGTATCCGGCTGAGTAGAATAGACCAACCTCATTTCTTACCGAGGTATCGTAAAAGTCGACTAAGGTAAGTTGACCCACCGTGTGGTAAACGGTTTAGTATAATAGCACCCTCTTTCTTACCAAGGTATCAATTAAGGTAAGGCCGGTCGTAAAAACGCAGCCAAATCATGTGACAGCATGTTTATAACATGTTGTGCCGACCCCACTAATAGTGGGATAAGGGCAGGAAGATGAGTTTAATCATATAACTAATATTGCTTTAGTAGTTATCGTTCTATTATTATTTGATGGAATTTTTACCTTATATTACTTAGAGATCCAGTGTACAGAAAAATTTAAAATAAGTATAAGATATTAATATGCTTATACGTAAAGCATATTAAAAAATTGAAGATTATTTGGATGATAAAAATGCCTGGATTTGAAAATCCTTTCAGCCTCATACAAGACTGCGGTTTAATATCGAAAAATTGAAAATGTTTAAGAGTTTGACTGCCAAGTTTCTAGTTCTCGGTAAGAGCAACATTCCGAACCAGTTGTAGCTTCATTAATCATATTGATCCTTGACGATTCATAACTGCTTGAAAGAGCTTATTTGAATAAAGATTATTTTGATTTGATTTCGGAAACATAGGATTATGTTTATCAGAAGGCAAAGTAGTTTAGGATAGTGTCCGGCTGAGTAGAATAGACTACCTTTATTTCTTACCGAGGTTCTCGTAAAAGGCGACTATGGTAAGTTGCCCCGCCGTATGCTATCTGGCTGAGTAAAATAGTCACTCTCATTTTTTACCGAGGGGTCATAAAAGGCGACTATGATAGGTTGACCCGCCGTGATGTATCCGGCTGAGTAGTAAGCCACTCTTCATTTCTTATCGACGTGTTTCAAAATTTTGATAATTTACATTAGCATCTATGAAATGAGACAATGATTAATAGGCCCGTAAATCAAAACAACGTGACAGTATAAATTGCCAACTTTTATTAGAAAGTCCAACACTCGCCCGTCTGTCCTTATTTGGGCTCAACACTGAAAACTCGGAAAAGAAGTTATTAGAGAACGCAATTTCCCGAAGCCATTACTCATTTAGGAAACAAGCCGGGCTTTCAGCTCGTTCTGGACTGACACAGTTTTAAAGGCCATCTCCTAAGAGCCCTCTTATATTACACGTCGTAACTTAAATTATATTTATGGGCTTTCTAGTTATAGTCTTAGTGAGTTGGCGGCACATTCAACTTGAAAACTTTTTTATTTTTAGAGTCTGTCTATACTCCGTAGTTAAGCACTTAACTAAAGGTAAAAAAGGTTCTTTTTTTTAAAGGCAGATTAACATATTACCCTTAATATTATTCTTATTTATTTAAAACGGTAAACGGTAAGTTTAAAACGGTAGTTTAGATTACCATACTAAAAGTCTCAAAACAAATAATTATTTATGCTGTAGATAGACTTATTAACTTTATTAACGGCTATCTTCTAAATTCCCTATTTATTATACATAGACTTTATTAACGACTATACGCCGTATCGTATCCGGCTGAATAGAATAGTACCACCCTCATTTCTTACCGAGGTGTCGTAAAAGGCGACTAAGGTGAGTTGACCCACCGTGTGGTATCCGGTTGAGTAAAATAGATCACCCTCTTTCTTACCGAGGTGTCGTAAAATACGAGTAAGATAAGTTGGCGTCAGGCAGGCGGCCGGTCGTAAAAAACCGTAGCCAAATCATGTGACAACGTGTTTGTAACAAGTTGTGCCGACCTCACTTAAAGTGGAATAAGGGCAGGAACATGATGAGGCTTTATTAACGACTATCTTCTAAATTCCCTATTTATGAACAGATGTACCAAAATGTATAACAATGCCTATTTAAGTAATTAACTACGATAAGTATTTAACTACGATATCACGCAGCGAAATTCTTTTTCGTTTGTGATATAATTAGGCTGTGTAAGCAAAGCGGTTAGGCCGAGCGAGTCTTTTGAGGGGATCACGAGTTCAAACCCCGAGTAGGCACCAATAAGATTATTTGTTAAAACTTACGAGTAGCTAGGTAAGCTAATTTGTAATTTTCGGTTAAGGGAAATATCGTAAGTAAACCTGCTTATCTCTAGAGAACTCTGGTGATATGTGTAACTCACCAATTAGCATTTGAGCAGCGTGGTGGGTCGAAGGTCCAACCCTTCTCCCTAAATAAGTGACTATGATGTCCAGCTGTGAAATACTAATAGACCGGTTTATTATAGTCAAAATGCTACTTGTCCGAATAAGTAAATGGATAATATAAGTAAAAGAATGTCATGTAAAGAAAATACTAGGTGCCTTAAAGAATTAGATCTCTAACGCGGAATGAAATGAAAATCTAGTATCAATTAACAAGTTTTACTTTAACGAAGTTACTTAAATGATAACTACTGTAACGTTGCTTATAGCGTCGTTTCTATCTTTTTCGCAACTACCTACTGTAAAAAATAAATAAAATAGATATATGGGACACTTACACACACGGTCGTCCGTCCCCAAAATAAGTAACTTAATACTTGTGTTATGGTAGACAGAAAACTGGTGAATATATACTTATATATTTTTAAATACATACATAAATACAAATATACACCCAGGCTCAAAGGCCGACAAATTCTTTTTATAGAAAATGTTGGCCCTCGGCGGGAATCGAACCCGCGACCCGCAGAGCTGAAGGCAGGATCACTACCCACTGCGCCAACGGGCCAGTCAACTACTGTAAAAGTTTAATTTGTCTCAATTTTGACAAAGTAAAGATTAGTTAGATTATGAATACAATTGCTTTTTATTTAAAAAAATTCTTCCGAGTTTTATTTCGTAATTTAATTAATAAAATCTAACGATTGATAATAATATTATATGAATTCTACGTGGATAATTCTCCAGGAACGGCTTGTATAAATATGTGTAGAAGACTAGCCTTAGAGGTAAAGTAAATGAAAAAGGGGAAGATATATAATACCATAGAATCAATAAGCCATGCGCTAAATCTCTTGGGAAAGTTCTGACATTTTTATGATCCCGAATCGTATAACATAATTACATACACCCCAATAACCGTATTTCCCAAGTGCATCGTAATATCGGTTGTCTTACAGCCGCATACTAGGATTAAATTTAATCATTATTTATTAAAGTGAATATGAGATGATTTGGAACTCTTTCCAAATGGCAGGGTCATCACAAAGGTCAGCACGAGTTCAAAAATCAGGGCCCTATTAAGGTGCACATATTAACAGTGTAATAGTTTTTAAAATAATAGGAACAATTTATGTCTTATTGATCACTTTTTATATAAGTCTTCTTCCATTCTCCTCTATCATTTGTCAACTCCGGTGCCACTCCTTTAACATGCATATCATTTCTCACACAATCCATCCATCTTTTTTTCAGCCTCCCCCTAGCCATACATCCATCAACATTCATATTTAAAACTCTTTTGGTCACATGATTTTCATCCTTCCATTACATGACCATACCAACTTAGTATCGCACTTCTCATCTTTTCTGTAATGGGCGCAACTTTCAGACTTCCCTTGATATACTCATTGCGCATTCTATCAAGTTTTGTCACACCACACATGCACCTTAACATTTTCATCTCACATAAAGCTCTCTCATCGGAAATTAAGTGAGGAGTGAAATTACTAAAGGAATAAACTTAAACTGTGCATCGGATATAATACCCACATCCGAATTTTTCTTTTTGGGAAAATTTATAGGAAACTACATTTTACCCCCGACTTCGTCTGCGTAGACCTTAGTCCTAAATGTAGCTTCTGTCGCTCTCAAATCCTGCAAATATTTCCATCTCAAAAATCAGATCGATCAAGGGAATTAAGTTACAGTTCCTATTGCAATGATTCCGCTACTATAACTTTATATATTGATAACAGGTGGAATTTCTCAATCTCCTGATTTTCCTGTTCAAAAGATGGCCTATATCGATTTGTTCAGCGGATTAACGGTGAAAGAGTAACAAACATACGTGTATCCATAATCACAAACTTTCGCATTTATAATATTAGTAGAATTATAAGCAATAAAAACAAATCACCCATACTTTGGATTACTATTATTGAGTTTTCCTCTCAATGTAATTCCAATAAATCACCCCCGTCTTGTGTAACGCTGATATAGGGCCCGAACGTGATCACTTTAGTATAAAACTAAGTTTTCCTAAGTAAGTTTTCCTGACATAAAAAAAAAAAAAAAAAAAAAAGTATAAAACTAAGTAACTTTTACACACGTTACAAAGTTTCGTGAATAATGAGAGCTGTCCGGAGACCGGCGGTAATATGGATGTACGAGAATGTCCGTTGGAGTGCTAGTCGTCGCTTCGAAACTTTCGCAGTATTATTTTTATAGGTCTCGCTTGTATGGTAAAATAATTATAGCAATACCTATTGGTTAAGCACTAACTTTAATTTTTCCCCGCCGTGTGGTATCCGGTTAAGTATAATAGACAACTCTTTTTCTTATAAAGGGGTCATAAAATACGACGAAGATAAGTTGAAGTCAGGCGGGCGGTCGGTCGTAAAATACGTAGCCAAATCATGTGGCAATATGTTTATAACATGATCTGCCGATCCCACTTAGAGTGGGATAAGGGCAGGAGGATAATAAATACTTGAGAATCTTTCCGAACAGCTAAGACAAAAACGTGTTTATTTTTTGTTAGTGTCACCCGCGACATCACATAAACATCACGTCAACATAAGTTTTAAAATACTCAATGGAACGGCTTTTTTTTTCGTCGCTGAAGGTGGATTATTTTTTTAAATTCTATATTAGACCGGCATAATAGTCCGCTGTATGGTATCCGGTTAAGTAGAATAGACCACCCTCATTTCTTGCCTAGGTGTCGTAAAATACGACTAAGGTCAGTTGATATCAGGCAGGCGGCCTAGCATAAAATACATGGCCAAATCATATTACAATATGTTTATAACATTTTGTGCCGACCCCACTTAAATTGGGATTAGGGCAGGAGAATGATGGTTGGCCCGTTATAATAGTATAGGATTCAAATTAAAAAAAATTACATCACTATTGTTCCAGCGAATTATACGTTCAAGCGCAACAGATATTCAGACAAAAGCAGGCAGACAATCTTTCGCATTATGCTATGGATTTACAAATCATTGATAGGTATTTACACTTACACTTTATATTGAATAAATGAAAGGAACCCGTAATTTAGACATAATTAAAGCAAAGAAAGATGCCGACAGTGTTAAATATGTATAACGCGTTAAATTATAAGCTGGGCCGATACCACCTCAAGTTTTTTATTTGTTACAGAAAGTTTCATCTAGTACTTCAACCAGACCCGACCTCCGTGTTCGCGGAGGGAGTGCAGTTCCATTCCTCAGCCGGCCCCATAGACTATAACACCAAGCTGGTCTACTCCGGGAAATTAGAAGGTATTCTTTATTACATCCAAAAATATTTTCAAGCTCAATATATCCACCTACTCGATAGCAATCAAGTTTTAAACGGGCTGAAACTTGCGTTGCAATTCTTCTAACCGTCTTAAATCTTTGCAGTACAATTAAACCTTAAAGTTGTTGAGGTGCAACCAAAGTTTACAATTCATACCATTTAAAACATCATTAGGCCTACAAAAGTTTAAAAATCTTAGCGGCTGGAACTTGCGTTTTAATTACAATTTACAGTTTAGTCTAAAATTTTGCGGTACATTGAAGTTTACAATTCTTTCCGGTAAAACTTTGCGGTACAATTGAAGATAACAATTATTTCCGGGTAAAACTTTGCCGTACAATTGAAGTTTACAATTCTGTTCAGGTAAAAGTTTGCGGTTCAATTAAAGTTTACAATTCTTTGCAGCTAAAGCAATACGGTGTAATTAAAGTTTGAGTTTTTACTGTCTTAACTTGCACTACACTTGGATACAAATATAACTTCAAAGGTTATTTTTTCTTTTGAAAAAATACTACTACTAGCGTATAACCTTAAAGTAATATAAAAACATTTTCCCATTTTAGTCTTGAAAAAACTCAAAAGGCTTATAAGAAAATACGTGTAATATTTAAGCACCATATAATGCATCTTGTAGCTAAGATTATGAAATAGAGAATAATTTATAAGGATCCGTAATTGTATAGCTTCAGTGGCCATTTATTATTCACGACACATGTTATACCACTTTACAATTTGATTTGTATGTGTTCACCATGTTGATTACTTGTATTAACCGAGTATATCCAGTGCTCGGCTTATACCTACTCGTAGGTTTGGGGGTAATTAGGCATATCAGCAATTTAGCATCACACACTCGAATAAACGACAATTAGACGACCCTTGAATTGTATGGTTGCGGTTTATATGTAAGCAATTTGCTAAAGGTAAATAGTAATCGTTTATTGCTGTTTTACAATCACCCTTACTATATTATTTGGAATATCGTTGTTTATTTATTTTAAAGCATTTTTAATAAATTTTCTACTAATTTTATAGCATAATAATATTGTAAAAAAACTGTAGGGTTTATTAATTGGTATTATTAGTTTGGTTAGTAATTGGTCTTATACTAATATCACCTATCAATATTAACCGAACCAGTTAACGAGTTAGGTAACTATTACGCAATTATCTGATACCCTAAGTCGCTAGTTCACACCATTTTCAATTAAGGTATTGGCTTAATTCATGTAACATAATAAACTGTCCCAACTTTTTTATACCATAGTAAAGAACCGTAAGTAATGATATATACAAAATTACTTATCGCTAGGTAATTATAAGAGATTTTTAAATAACTTTCACCGCTTACATAGCGCACGCAAGGAAAGCTTTAAATTTGGCCGTTTTCGAAATATTTTTGATTGCTGCTCCTCTCTCCTATTCATCTTAGCGTGATGTTATATAGTCTAAAGCCTTCCTCGATAAATGGACTGTTCCATAGATTACCGTTTAAACAATGAAACAAACTCTTCAGCTTCTAAATCTAAAAAGCTAAAATCCATACTAATATATATATTAGTATAGATTTTGTACTCTATCATTCTCAAAATTAACGCCTACTTTTATGAATTAAATAAAGAAACATTTATCCTTATGTCTTGTCAAATCCCGCCATGTTTTCTGTGGCGTCAAGATAAATTAAGGAGGAATAGGAACCTCTATATTGTGTAGCAAACTTAATAAAACGAAATTACGAGGTGCGACCCATCTGCTACATTCAAGACAAAGTGAAATTTGATGAAATTAGTTCACAAGTTTAATGGAGTGTGCTCCTTGAGAGTTTGACTTTCTTGTCTCCGGCGTTACACACAACACATTTAAATATTAATGTACATAAGTAATTGTGCTTCGTAAACATACACTTTACCTATTTTGTAACTAATCTCCGTGGCGTTAATTTTGAGGCTGTGAATTCCGTGTTGATAACATTATTTTAATTAAAACTCGTTTATAATCCGCGTTTGTTAAGAATATCCATGTAATGCTGAGTATAGGAAGCTAAAACCGTTCTCATACCTTATATATACAGGAGTAACCGCACGTATCTCAAAACAATTAAGGAGATTTAAGAAGAGCTTAAATGCTAGTGGACTAGACATGTCAGAGGAAGCATGTTCCACAGTTCTAATTAATCAACTAACTAACTAACAACTAACCGAAATATGTTGTCACATGATTCGGTTAGGTACTTTATGATAGGTCGCCTGCCTGATATCGACATTCTTTAGTTACCTTTTACGACACCTCAATAAGAAATGAGGCTGGTCTATTCTACTCAGCCGGATACCACACGACGGATCAACTTACCTTAGTCGCCCTTTACAGCACCTCGTTAAGAAATGAGGGTGGTCTATTTTATTCAGCCGGATACCACACGGCGTCAAGGTTTTTTTTTTATACAAGTACTATTTAATAACTATAATTAAACCGATAAAGTCATGATCGTTCCATACGAAAGGGCAAGCAAATATAATCAGTTACTTGCTAACTTCACAGTTTTTATACCAAATCTGCAAAGTTTCTAAATTCTTATAAGTTATCTATATATATAAAAGAAAGTTGGTCTAAGTTACACTATTTATAACTCAAGAACGGATGAACCAATTCGGCCGAACATTGGTGTAGAGGTTGCTTAGAACCAGGAGACGGACATAGGATACCTTTTATCCCGTTCGACCGCATTTATTTTATCCCGTCAAGTCACTATAAAACGTGGTATTACAAGAACGACTATGACATTGAATAACAAAACGCAAATGTCAGTGGAATACAAAACATAGATGACAGCTAAACGTAATTTTTCTTTGGTGAAGTATGGTAAAATATTTGTCAATTATCAAAATAATAGTGTTACAACATGTTTTTAATACAACCTCCTTCATAGAGTTGGTCATTAATATGAAAAAGCATTGTGGCTGTCATATGTGTCATTAAGTTGTTGAGAAAGAGTAAATGGGTATAATAATATAATAAGTACAAAGGAGAAATATCGTAGTTTATTATATTCAGGAGATGTAATTTAAACTCACAAATAGAGCGGACATAAGGAATATCTGTAAATTTAAAGAGTTATTATTGCATAAGAATAAAGGAGAAATATCGTCGTTAGTTATAATAGCTAAACGTCACTAAATAGTATAAAACAAAGTCGCTTTCTCTGTCTGTTCCTATGTCCCTATATCCCTTTGTATGCTTAAATCTTTAAAACTACGCAACAGATTTTGATGCGGTTTTTTAATAGATAGAGTGATTGAAGAGAAAGGTTTATATGTATAATCTAACATATTATAAAGTTTTATTATAAACATTCAATGTGGAGTAAAGAAATACTATCTTTTTGAGGTTTCCAATGTGATGTCGTAAATAATTACATTTATTTTCTGTTTACATTGCAAACGCAGGCCGAACCCTACAATATTTGTCAAAATAATGTACTAAGTATTTGTACACCTTGAAAAGGTCTACAGAAAACTCCGCGATGGTATACATATTATGTCTATCTCTTATGGACCCACAATAGCATTTTTTTTGACATTTTCTTCTTCATTTGTAATTTAAATGAACATTTTCGAAAATATTACAGATTTAAAATGCCGGGTATAACGAATGCGCGCTTTGTCTTATAGCACTTCGAATTTAGCTGCGATTGGACGGGTTTTTTTTCACATGGCCAACTATATGTCGCTTTATCAAGAGTAACCTCTAAAGAAAACATGTTTGTATTGTGTAATGAAGATTCTTTCTTTATGACAAAAAAGCTGTGAATGTTGTATATATTCTGAAGACATTCTGTAATTAATTGTAAAAATAAAATACTCAGGGAAAATGTAAAAGTAAATAAGTAAAAATGTAGTATATGAATTTAGATATTCCAAAGATAGCAGGGAATCTTCATGGTATAGGGAAAGGGGAATTTTTTTTATACAGAAGAAAGCTCCTTATGGGTACCCGCCCGACGGGGACAGGCGCCGGTTATGTCGGACTCGCACCGACTAAAACGACCTGTGTGCTCCACCACGCTGCCGATGGCAAGGACAGGGTATCATTGTACATATTGCCCCCATCCCGCCAACAACTCTGATCTCAGAGAACAAACACCTTCTTCGGGTAGGGGCCCCTCGAAAGAGAAGCTCCCTGCCCACCGTGTTTGTTATGTCACGGTCAACAGGGAGAGATCGCGCACCAAGTAGGGTCCACAACGCCTTGGTGGGCGTTTCCGCCCCCACCGGCTAATTTTTTATAGAGGTTTTCTTCCTCGCAACCCGAAGGTCCCCGTTCCCATTGCTGTGCTTCCGGGTTTCGCCGACGGTGGCCGTAACCATGTCCAGCTAGACTTAGAGTAAGCCCAACCGGACCCGTCGCTCATTAGGAACCCCACCCCAGCCCCCCCGGAGTCCCCGGCCTGTCCAGATTACCCTCTGCTAATCAGAAGGACAACTGGATTGGCCACCCCACAGTGGTTCGTTCGCCAAGAATAAGCTTGCCCAGGGTGCGCCACGAGGAGGCCGACCACTTTGGCACCCCAGGGGAATTGTTTTACTCCAAATTTGACGCGTGTGGGCCACGGGCAGTAATGAATAAAACAAACTGCTTGATAGATTTTAATCGTTTTTTCTACTGAGTGACATAGGCTATATATTTTATACCCGTGCGAAGCCGGAGCGGGCCACTAGTTTAAAAATAAATAAAACTTCACTAACAAGTTTGCCAAACACTAAGTACGAAATGTCCAAGATATTGTTGGATACATTCTACAGTAAAAGTAAAGTGCATTTAGTAAAAACATGTTCCAGAGTTTGCTAATTTAAAATATTTTTTTATCCATATAAAGTGAAAAAAGGCTAATTGAATTGAATGTCACTAAATTTATTCACTGTTAGCTAATAAGGTATAACGGTCGTATCTATAAAATAAACGTTGGGAACGCCGAGGGGAGGTGATATTACGGTTCTTTATGAACGGTTTTATTGTTCAATGCGAGTGCAAGTTGTGATTTTAATACTTTGAAAATCTCAGCTCTTTGCACCTCGAATTGCTATGCATTAAATATAGCAGCCAATTTGTTTGGTGCCCCTTTTAATGGTTGTCAAATAGCCAGTTGTTCCAATTTAGTCTTAAAATTGCTTTCTCTCGCCTTAGATGAAATGTTAATTAATTTAATAGTAAAATGTTAATACGGGACTTATTCCCTTTTATTTTTTTGCGGTTTCATTAATCAAGAATTCGCTTTTTCTTTTCAGATGATGACTCTTCCCTAGTTTATGGAGTCATCACCGCTGATGGTCTCTTTGACGGAACAATATGGACTCCTACAGAAGAATATTACATTGAGCCTCTTTCCCGGTATAACGTAGAATATCCTTCAATGCATAGTGTCATTTACAGAAGGTCAGATGTCGAGCACCCATATAATTACAGTAATATTTCCCATTGTGCTTCACATCTTCTTCATATTAAAGGCAAAGTAGGTTACCAAGGAGAACTATTTAACTTTACTGACCAAGTAACCGTTGAAGAAGTGCCGTTAAATAATGATACAGAAGACTTAAACAGTGAAATAAACAGACGTAAGAAGCGATGGCTTCCTGAAGACGAAATGCAAGACGATGAGCCAAAGAAAAATCCTGAACTACCGTTAGACTTAGACGTTCCATACACCAGTAATAGTGACCCGTTCGATAAGTTTAGCACAAGAAAACCAAAAACAAAAATCGATAAAAGTAACCTCATAACTAAAGTGCGACTCGATTCAGAGGAATCCAGACCGAAGCCAAAGACGCATGTTGAAGTGATAAAGACTAAAGCAGGTGTAGTGACTGTTAGTAAAGATATTGTTAAGAAAGAGCCAGTAGGATATACTGTACTCTCTGCAAATGCCAGTGATGACGGCAGGCATGTCAACAAAAGAGCTACAGTAGATCCAAGAAAAACCACTTGCTTAGTATACTTACAGGCTGATCATATGTTTTATCAAAGATATGGGTCGGAGGAAGCGTGTATAGAAGTCATGACTCGTCACGTTCAAAAAGTTAATGCAATTTATAAAGTAACAGGTATAATGCTTTACCTTGTTTTTACTGAAATTTCTTTTTTTGAAACAAGAATAAAAATAATTTTGTATACAATGTGACCCCATTTGCGTAATTCAGAACTCTTTCGTTGTGTTTTAGATTTCAATCAAGATGGAAAGCCAGATAACATCACTTTTATGATTAAAAGAATTAAGGTCCACACGCTAGACGCACTGAAGGACCCTGCCTACAGGTTTCCTAATAATTACGGAGTAGAAAAGTATTTGGAACTATTTTCAGGTAATCATTTATTTTATTTGGATTTTTATTACGTCTACCGCTATTATAGTCTGTAAAAAATTCGTGAAAACAATTATCCGAATGGATTCATTTAATATGTTTATTATTTTATTTAGAGGAAGATTATGACGCGTTTTGTCTGGCGTACATGTTCACGTATCGCGACTTTGAAATGGGTACATTGGGTCTGGCCTGGACTGGTGATCTGAAAAATGCAGGCGGAGTTTGCGAAAAAAATGGTGTAAGTCACAGTTTAACTCTTACTTTTTGTCACTGAAGATGAAGGTGGATTTCATTTTCATCCTTTATATACTTGTAGTCAAAATCGTGTAGTGTCCAAAAAAAAATTGAACCGGTCTACCAATTTCGCTCAGCGACCTATGAAAAGAGCTATGCTCGGAGTTTCTCTAAATGATCATATCTGGAAAAAAATGATCCAACAGAGAATCAGTAACCGATATACCCCAAAGAATTAGCAAGCTCGAGTGACAGTGGTCATAATTGTCTGGAGTTGTTCTGGAGTGGAAACTGCGCCTTGGCAAACAAAGTCATCCTCCGGCTAGGTAGAGCGACGATATCCGCAGAGTAGCTGGTATCGGTTAAAAAAGGAAAAGCTGCAAACCAAACTCAGTGGCTGGCTATCGGAGAGACTTGTGTCCAAGAGTTGACATTGATGATGATTCAAAACTTAACTGTGTGTGTGTGGTTTATTGTAGATCTTCTAATCTTATAGTTACATTATCTTTAAAAAAGACTGTCTTTACGGCAGCAAGTATTGAGTGTAGTTGATTTATACATTTCATATAACTCTAATAAACTTTTGTGACTTGTTAGGACTTTGAAGTTTTAATTACAGTGAACGTTCAATCCAATTGTATATTTTGGCAGTGTCCTAGTTTCCGCCGTTGTTTCCGTTACTTGTTAAAGTTTAATTGTTTCGCAGCACTACCGCGGCAGTATGAAGTCGCTGAACACCGGCATTGTGACGTTGTTGAACTACGGCAAACACGTGCCGCCCGCAGTCTCGCACGTCACGCTTGCGCACGAGATCGGCCACAACTTCGGATCGCCGGTAAATGTATTTGGATTTCCAAGTAACATTTTCGTAGCTTCATCTACGTGGATTTCAGTTAGAGCAGATCAGATTAGAAAACTCACATTTCATCCCTTCAACGACCTCCGTACTAGAAATCACATAAATCCGTTGTCCCATACGTACATCAATAAAGGTTAGAAACAAATACCTATTTCCTTTATCTCTTTGAATATTTTTTTTTCTTTGTTGGACTGAAATCCAAGTAATTTTTATTTATATACAACCCAAATTTGGGTTGCATATAAGTTCGATCCAATCTTATAAAGGTAACTCGATTTTAGCACGATTTGGCCCGTGCGTTTATATAATACATCACTTTAGACAAAATAATTCAACATTTTTTTTAATATTTACTAGCAAACCATCCAAAATCGTAATTTTACAAGTTAGAATGGTTTTAATAAGCTATTCTTAAAATAAATATAAATATATGTCATTTCCGATTTTTTTTTTTGTTGACTTAGAATAGTGATTTTAGTTATATCTCACAGTGACTAAGTAGCATTCCATGAAAATGTCCACGTCACAACATTTTCCGATATCATCAAAAATTATCGTCATATTTCGATCAAATTATTCAACTAAATATCCTCATGATTGCTTTATTGTCTTTTTATAGTCTATTGGCGAACGGAATGACAATCCGTTGAATAATTTTCATTTTATCGCAATCATCCGGACATATAGATGTGGCAAAATGAGGTCACAGGTTCAAATTAACAAATAATATATAGTTAATAATGAGTTATTTCCGTTAAAAGTGATGTGCTTAATAGTTATATACAATTTATGGGTGATGGAAAACATCGTAACTAAACCTGTAGCTACATATATCTCTGGAGAAATTCTGGGATATGTGTAACCTAGAGCGAAGAGGCCTATGCCTAGTAGTGGGATAGTAACAAGTCGCTACTTCAAATAATTTTCAGGAATAATGTTATGTATTTAATTGTAAACATAATATGAGAGAATGAGGCTAGATCAGCGATGCGGTCCCTATTAGTCGCACGGCCCGTATCTAAATTATTTTACTCTATTGTTTGGTGAAGAACTGTATTTATAAACTATGTTTGAGTTAGTGAGAAAAGATAATTTTAAAGTTAATCTAAGGAACGCTAACTAATGCAGTAAAGTTTATGTTAGTATATAAGTTAAAGCAAATGAAATAAATCCCATTTTGTTAATTCTACCGTAAAGCTTGCTCACATTAAATACCACTTTCCAATCCGAATTTCGATGCAATTTTTTCGGTTCTTTTTGTTGAACATATCTCACGAAAATTTTCGAAGGAAAATATTTTGTTTCTTGATAACGCTTTAAGATTTTCAAATTTAGTTACAAATAGAAGAAAATTAAAAATTACAAATATTTGACATAATGCCAATACCAAATATAATACTCGTATATACTTATTATAAAATAAAGTCCCTAAAAGCTGTGTCTGTATGTGGTCGATTTTCTCAAAATCTATAGAAGGAATTACTAATAGGTAGTGCAATTGTTCCTAAAGGTTTAGGTTAAAGAAGATTTTATGTAAATTGTATTAAAGGGGTTTAGGTGGGAAAAACTTCGTGACACACTGATTACAACGCAACAGCTAGTAATAATATATATCAAAATATTCCTGTGGTGGTCGATATATTGAAGTAATTTCAGCACGATCCAGAGATGTGCACCCCTTTTGGCGAAGACGGCAACTACATAATGTTCGCGCGCGCCACCAGCGGCGACCGCAAGAATAACAACAAATTCTCGCCGTGCTCCCTTCGAGCTATCGACCCCGTCCTGAACAACAAGGCACGATCCCCGAAAGGATGTTTTACAGGTAACTTTTAAAATAGCCTACGTATCACTCCGTTTCTCATTGATCACGTAACGAAACTTCAAGCGAGTCTCATATTCGGCGACCTTTGCATTACACATGAATATGGATAATTGGTTTTCCCCTTTTTACATGCTTTATATAAATTTGATCTGTAGCATCATCATTCTCCTGTTATCTCACTCTAAGCGAGGTCGGCACAACATGTTTTTCTCCTCCATTCTGTCTTATCTTCGTCAATTCAGGCGCTACTTTTATATGCATGTCATATTTCCCGCAATTCAACCATGTTTTTTTCGTTCTCTCTCTCCATTCTCGCTTAACATTCGTTTGGTCACATGATTTTCATCCCTAATTATAATATGTCCATACCATCTGAATATTGTCTTTTCTATAACTAGTCTCACTTGTAAGTAAATACCTATCTTTGAACTCAATTTTAACCAACTTTGAGGAAGGATTTAATTCAAACATGCACTTATTTATTTATACGGATCTCCAACAGCATAACATATAATATAACTCAAAAAATATCCAAATAGTCTTAAATTATGATGTAGTACCAATTACAGGAAGTTACATCATTCTTAGTAATAATTTGACAATTGCAAACCTAAAAATAAAAAGAAAATCCAAAAAAACCAGGAATAAAAAAAATGAAAATATTAAAAATAACAACATTAAGGTTCAAACTCTAAACTTAAAATTTCAGTTCATTTTTTTAAAATGATGAAAGCCCATCTCAGCCAATATCCAGTGATAATGCGTCCGTTGTGCAGCTATTGTAGAAGCGCGATATACAATACTTAAACGATTTTCAAGGTATATATATATATCCTCCTGCCCTTATCCCACTCTAAGAGGGGTCGGCACAACATATTTATAAACATGCAGTCACATGATTTGGCTGCGTTTTTCCGACCGGCCACCTGCCTGAGGTCAACTTACCTTAGTCGTATTTTACGACAACTCGGTAAGAAATGAGGGTGGTACTATTCTACTTAGCCGGATAACACACGGCTATAACGATTTTAAGGTATCCGTGATTACGTTCTCTCGTTAGATAGAATTGTATATATAAATGTAGGTCTGAGAATTAATATTTGGGTAATTTTTTCGTTTTGTAGAGCCGCAGCCAGCAATCTGTGGTAACGGTGTGGTAGAGGAAGGGGAGGAATGCGATTGCGGCTGGGCTTCCGAGTGCACGGACGTGTGTTGTCGGCCGCAGGCGGTGCGTCCGCACTACAAGCCGTGCACACTCACCGAACATAGCGTGTGCAGTCCTAGTCAGGTAGTATTGTGCTGGACATAAGATTTATTATTATAGCGGTACCCCTTACGCGTAACTTTGGCTCAGATCAACTTCGAAACAAAACTGTCAGTTGAAGAAAATGCTCAGTTAACACCACTTTACAGGTTTATCCGCTGGGTCAATCTAAATAAATTTAATGGACACTTACACATACGGCCGTCTATCCCCAAAATAAGTAACTTTATACTTGTATCAGACAACTGGTCTAAAGTTTGTCTGAAAATTTCATTAAAGTTTTCCGTTTCGGAGTAAACCTAAAATAAAATAGGAAATAATTTATAATATATTTCATACCCGAATATATATATACATATACCGATATCGTCTCATCATCTTAAGCACTTAGGCAAACTTAGTAATGTATGTGGTTTTTCCCTGTTACCGAAAAAAACGAAATATTTTTATCCTATATGTTACTCCTACTATTTGCGCCATGACCATAAATTTTGGTCCGGCTGTTTTATTAATATGATCCATCAGACAGACTTCGGACATTTGTAATATTAGTACAGATTTGAGGATGTAAATTAGTTGAAACATGTCTGTTTATTGTAAATGTATGCAGGGTCCGTGCTGCACCGCATCGTGCACGCTCAAGTTCGGCGACAAGTGCCGCTCGGACAACGGGTGCAGGGACGCGGCGCACTGCGACGGCAAGCGGGCCGCCTGCCCCGCCAGCCGGCACAAGCCTAATCGCACACGCTGCGACAAGGAGCTCGTCTGCTTCATGGGAGTAAGTATCAACACACCAATACTGTAGGCTTACAAAAAGCGTCCTATACGATCATATAACAATAGCAAACACAGACACATTATACACACACTGTTAAGTCAAAGTATCCGATCTCGCGGTGTCAAGGATCAAATTTGATTGGTTAATGGCAAGCACTGGCCATTATTCTACCCCCTCCTACCTCTTTCACATAGCTTGCAATTCGCGAAACACAACATACGCGCAGAAACAGCAATTTTCCAAAACTTGTGATTAGTAACCAAAAACTATTTACAAAGTGTCCATAGTGTCTAGAATTGAGTCCCGATCCCGGTAAAGTTGACACTTTTCTGCCCACACTATCTTTGGCTAAGTTAAGATGCCAGTTTTGTAAAGTCGGTCGGCCATATATTCTCGCCACATCATCAACGTTTTTCAAATCATAATTATACCACCAGCTTTTCTCACGACGACGTTTCTCAACAATATTAGGGATTCTGCGCTCTTTTCTTCCACATTCCAAAATCTCGAAAGTACTGCGCTCATCCGTACCGCCCGGTGATTCTGTAATAGCCGTTTACACCATATACACAGTTGGAAAGAAAATTGCAGTAAATACGAGATGAAGTACTTGCAGCAATTATGGTACGTAAATGTGTAGGCTAAAAATTACTTAGTCATAAAAGAAACTGTTTACTAAGAACAGCTAACTTACAGCTCTATTTATTTATTACGCTTGGAGTAGGTTACATAATAAGGAAATCTTTAGAAGACTAGAGTGAATCACATAACTCATCGTGTTGTGAAGTTGAAATAGAGAACAAGTTAGGCAGGTCAGAAAAACTTCATCTTGAGATCTTAGATGAAGAGTGGCGACCCCGATGCAGCTTTGGACAGACTTTCAGACAGAAGTTCAATGATGACGTCAAAAAGATCGCTTGAAGCAAGGGGACCAAAGAGGCAAAAATCCTGTTGTGTAGAAATTCCTTAAATATTTCTATGTCTAGCAATGGACGGTCCAATGTCTTTACTTTACTTTTATATTCCAGGAGTGTACTGGTTCGATCTGCCTGGCGTACGGCCTGGAGTCCTGCCAGTGTGCGCCTCGCAAGGACGACCCGCGCTCGGCGTGCGAGCTGTGCTGTCGCAAGCCTGGTGGGGCCTGCGTCTCCTCCTTCCACTGGAACACGGCGCCCTACGACGTGCCCGACATGTACGCGAAGCCCGGCACGCCTTGCAATGATTACAACGGGTAAGTACAATGCTAGATACAGCCTAGCCTTTTTATTTAAGAGAAAACTACGGGTGCGTTAATTGTAGGCACTGAACGAGAGTAAGCCGTCACGTTCGACTATGTAACGCTTGTTCAGGTAAAGTCAGGACAAGCCGACTAAGGGAGCGAGAAAGATATAGTTATCGTGCCTTTGCTAGTGTCTGCTATACTCGCTCGGTAACTGATTCACGCTAGGCTTTGGATTATAACACTCTTTCGGGTAAAGTTGGCTCAGTCGGTATTATTAACCTCGATTGGATGAAGTTTTCGCTTCTGCCATGTGGTAAAAGATGCTAGTTACACCAACCAGACTGGCTTCTCCAAAAACCGAAACCCTATACCGGTTCCTCGAAGTTTCTTGAAACTTCCACTGCGACCCAAGGATGTGGGTCAGATATTCTGCCACCTCCATGCAATGTACCTGAGATGTTTTTGTAAAAGAGTAAAGTGGTGAATTAGGACTGCATTTTTACTGTCAAGGACTTCATTTTCCCGGGTGGCGTCCCTTGAGATCCATCATCCAGATTTCGAGGGTGTACTTTACGTACTGTCACAACCAATGTATGGTGCAGGTACTGCGACGTGTTCCAACGCTGTCGCGAAGTGGACCCCTCGGGCCCGCTGGCCACGCTGCGCAAGCTGCTGCTGTCTGACGAGAGCATCGCCGGCTTCAAGCGCTGGGTGCTGCGCCACTGGTACGCCGTGCTGCTCATCCTGCTTGCGGTCATCGCTCTTCTGGTTAGCAACTACCGTATTAATTTGTAACAAACTGTATAAAGTAACGTCTAAACAACATTATACACCAATCTTTAACCAATTGACGTTCGAATGTATTGTGAAGTACCTGGACGATAAAGCTTTGCTGATTATTTTTTTAGATTTATGCGTTAATACGTACCCGAATTTGAAAAACATAATCGGACTGAAGACATCTTAACTCGAACCGGGGTCTCTAGGTTTTTGGACCACTGATTTCTAATTTCTGAGCTATAACCTTCTAGATGGATGCAAAATTTGTCGTCGTATTCTAATAATATTATGGCAGTTTTTCATTCCCTGAAAACCTAGATGAAACGTCGTTTTCTTTTAATGAAACGTAACAAGTATAGCTAGTGCAATATATAATAATTAATTGAAAACACTAATGAAACATGTTTATTGTTATAAATTATATTCTAATTGTAAGATTTTTCTTATTTTATTTTTAGCGTTGCTGCAGCGTCCTTGATTCCGCAATAGAATTACACGATAAAATTTAGTACTTACTTTAGACTACGTCATTTTAGTTAATAAGGTACCTAACAGAAAAAAAATCGTAGGCTATTTATTAAATATTAGTAGACAGCTAGCAAATACTTTGATAGCTCTAATAGTTCGTTAGTATATTTGCATAAAGCAAATGCTAGAAAGACTGAAAAAAGTACATGTAGACCATGACAAAGTTGTGAAAACTAAATTATTATTGAAATTAAATTAATTAACTTTAATATTTCAGAGCAATCCTATACCCGTTCACACTATATTTAACAGTCCATCGGACTCTTTTTTTTTAAATTACAGAATTGTATTTAAATTAATTATATTCATTCCCAATCTTTGAAGAAATGCTATGAGCTGTTAAATATTTTATCTAACTAAATTATTCAACTTAAAATTCATTTCTAAAATTACAATTGTTAGGAAAAACAGTAAGATTTGTGAGGTCCTGAAATTTAACCAAGTCTTTAAAATTTTTAAAAACATTTTTCATGGCATCAACATTAAATAATGCTATACTAAAGTTAATTATTAAAAAAATGTAAAGCATGAGTTTTTGAGTGAGTTTTTCACGCATCGAAGTTTACATTGATGTATTCATAGTACTATAACGAAATATATATTTCACATTAATAAAAAACAGCGGCATGTCGACTGTAGTGTATCATCATACTTCTGGCATGTATCATACCATTATTATAAGATATCAAGATACACGTCTGTACTGTTTCATTGACGTGTATTCATATATGTATCGCAACGGTCAGTACAAAGATTACAGTGTACATAATGAAAGTCAGTATTATAAGAGCAGTCGGCGCGAATAGACGTTATGTTTAAGGTTGCCAACTTTATTTACAAATAATAAAGCTAAAGTTGACAGTATTAACCGCTACATTGGTATCATTTTGATTTGTACCTTTAATAAGTATATTATTGTTTTTAAAATAAAAGTCTGGCTTCCAGGTGGCTAGTACCCGATTCTTCGGTCGTCAAGCGAAAAAGATCAAATCAGTCACAATTATTCATTCATCCACCACTGAAACCGTCCGCCTGCCTGAAGCAACTGACCAGGGTCTGATCGTGCACACAGCTGTTAGGTAAATTATTTTAATATTTAAATGACATTAATTTTAAGATTACATTAAATGAAATGTTTTAAAAGCATTCGTGCCATTGTTTTGCTAAGTCAACCATGACCTAATACATCCTCCTGCCCTTATCCCACTCTAAGTGGGGTCGGCACATGTTATAAACATGGTTGTCTTCATAGGTACCCTGTCCCCGCCACCAGCAGCGTGGTGGAGCACTGTGAGGTTTTTAGTCGGTGAGAGTCTGACATACTCGCCGCTTGTCCCCGTCGGGCGGTGACGACCCATAATGGGTTTTCCTGACAAAAAAAATGTTATAAACATGCTGTCACATGATTTGGCTACGTTTTTACGACAGGCCGCCTGACTGACGTCAACTTACCTTAGTCGTATTTTACGACACCTCGGTATGAAAGAGAGTGGTGAATTCTACTAAACCGTATACCACACGGTGGATCCACTTACCTTAGTCGCCTTTTACTACAACTCGGTACTCGGTTACTCGGTAACAAATGTGGCTGGTTTATTCTACTCAACCAGATACCACACGGCTATCAACCATGACCTAATATTTAGAGAAACCTCAAAGATGATTATTTGTAAATTTAGAAATGCTATATGCATGGAGGTATCAAAATCATGGCAAGAAACGAGTGCTAAATATGAATGTGGATGGATATGTGACTAGAGTGAGGCCTAAAAAGAGGTTGTTGGATAGTGCGAAGTATGACTTGCATATAAAAGAAGTAGTGCCAGAGTTGATGTATGATAGGAGATAATGGAAGAGAAAAACATGTGCTGACCCTACTTAGAGTGGGATAAGGAGCAGGGGAAAGATGATTAATGCTATATGCTAACTTTTTTTATTCACAAAATCGCTATTTATTTACTTAAGAATCATCATCGGCAAACATTTTTAAAAAACATTAGGATACTTTGGCATTTTTTATCTTAACATAAAGAGAAATTATAGTCATAGGTGTGAAATGATCTCAGTTCGACTTTAGTACGACGTAATATATACGACATATTTACTTTTTAGTTTAACTTACAAAACATCATTTTCCAAGTAAAATTTTGTAATATGAAGTGTAAATAAACTTTATTCGCATATGTATGTAATTTTTTTAAATTATAAATTCGTTTCTCAGATCAAAACTTCCTCTGAAAAAGAAAGTAGCTCTAAGAACACGCGGCTACAGGAGTAAGAAAGATGCAAAAGTTGATAAAGCGTCTCCCTCACATAATATGAAGAAGAGAGTAAGTATACAATAATTATATAACAAAATTTGGTTTTTAAAAATTTTCTTCTATTTTGTTGCTTTATTTTTTATTCGAAAAATCCATCTTTGTATTAAATATCGATTTAAAAATATATTTCTACATTTTTATTTTGGAATAAGTAAAATTCGTTATTGGTTTTTAATAAAACCGTAAATATAAGTTAATTATGATACTTCATCTTATCCGCGAACTCCACGGTTATTCGAAACTATCTAGAAAACTATAGAACGATGCAGATCAGTACTACTAAGTATTTATTGGCATATATTTTAATATAGTCTTATTGATTTCAGAAAGCAAGCAATTCGCCAAAGACAGATGATCCGCAAAAGGTGGCGAAAGAAAATACAGCGATCATCACAAACGCTGAGGGAAAATCTCCGAAGCATGTTATTTTATCTAAACATAAAAACAAAGTCAAGAAGCGTAAAATGAAAGTCAAAAAAGAAACAATTGACTACAGTTCCCTGCAAAAACATTCCTCGTCCACTCCTATAAAAGATACAGAAGCACTTAGTAAAGTACAGAAATGGCTACTGAGTTCCCCCCAGCCTACAGTAATTCCTAAATCAAAGTCTATCCCTCTAGGTCTTACCGAGAGAGCTCACAGACCGGCACCTAAAGGTGTGCGAAAAACTAGGCCGTCCAAAAGCGCAACCAATCTCCTCTCCGGAGAAAAAGCTAGGTTACAAGTCGTTTTTAAGCCTCCGTTCAGATTTAGTGTCAAAATTTGTAAAAGCGACAAAACAAAAGTAGTGCTCGATAAATCGTCCAAACCCGACGTGGACAGAAAACGCAACGACACATTACCGCAACTCACTTGTCCCGCTGACGCCAAACCTAGTTCTAAGGCACAGAAACTCATAAGAAATGCAAGTGACAATAATAATGTTCCCAAAATAGAAGATACGAACCAAGAAGGCCACGGTCAAATCAACCACGGCTATGAAAATTTACTACCTAGAAGCGCCAGTGATTGTAAACTAGGGAAGAAAATACCCGATCTGAAAATGCGGGTAGCTCATAAAAAGAGCAATTCCGTCGGCCAAAAGCGTGAAACGACTGAGAGCCGACAGAATCTCATATCACATGAGGACTCTGACAACACTCATGTTTACGAAAACGTCCTCTTGACCCAAGATGTTTTCGTGCCAAAAAGTTGCAGTATGCCAAGGCGACAGACGAGCGCTGGCATATCGCGGCAGAGCAGCTACGGTCACCTACCTCGAGCCCAAATCCGCCCACATAGACATAGTACGAACAACGTAAACAGATCGAGACACAACAGCGCGAACGAATCTGAACACTTTTATAACATAATAGAAACGCTCAGGCGAGATAACACAAACGGACACAGTAACCACACGAACACCAGCAGCTCGTCGGGTAGCAGTCGCGAAGGAATGTCTAAAAAGGGGATAACGTCTCGGCAGAGCAGTCTAGTCGATAAGCGGTCAAGTGGCGAGGCGTCATCGTCCAAACTCACGCGTCAGCTGAGCGAATTGGAAGTGGGCAAACCGCAGCAGAGCGACAATAGTTTAAAGGGCTTCCAGTTGGTAGTTGGGAAGGATAAGCTCAAGCGGCAGATGAGTGACAACGAGCTGAGCCGGTCGCGGCTGCAGCTGGCCATGCCCATGTCGGCGGGCGCAGAGCCCCGACAGCCTTTCTGTTGGAACAAGCGCGCGTCCCTCGACTGCGAGGCCTCCCTCCCCGCGGCGCGCGTCAAGCCACGGCCCAACAAAAAGAGAACCACCTACACATTCGGCGAACTCAAAAACACCGTCCCGAACTCCACCGACGATTCCGCCGTCGAGGGTATTCACATCTCACCAGAGGATTTCCTAAAAATCATCGACAATTAGTGGTATTCGTGGATTTCCAAGTGGGATTTTAAATATAAGTCGTTTCTACGAAAAAAATAATAATAGTAATTAATCGATGTGTATATTATTGATATATTCGCAGTTGTAACTAATTCCGGCTGGTGTAAATATTGTAATGCGCTTCTATTGATCATTAGGAATAACACGCCCCACTGAAACAGGCCATTGCTCAGTTGTATGAGATAGGTGTATAAATGTACTGGGTAAAATGGATTGTGTTTACTGCTATTAAGATATTGCCTCGCGAACAAGCATTTTTATATATTCCAATGTTGTCATATTATTCATTAATATATAGCTATTTGTTTAAACTTTAAATATTTGTCTTATACTCTGCAAGTCTAGAATTAATCAACACTTCATGGCCCGTCGATTAAGTATAAAACGCTATCGAACAATGTTATAGGTAGGTTAGATATTAATTAATTTGTTGGCTGGCAATGGTTTAGTTTCACTGTACGATCTCTACAAATGAATCTCTATTTTTTCTACATACTATGTACCTATTGTACAAATTTACTCATACTTATGTAAAGTGTTCATATATAATTATTTTAATACAATAAATATGTATTGATTATGCAATAATCATATTTATCCAATTTTTTATTTCTTAGCTTCTATTAAATTGCATCAAATAATTATATATGCTTAGTACAATTATTAATGTTTTATGATCGTTGAGGTATATTTATAGAGGAAGATAGGATTAAAATAAACCGGCTGACAAAAATTTAATTTGACGGTATATTAATTGAATTTTTAACAAAAGAAATTACTATATAATTTTGGTAAGTATATACGCATTACATATACCTCAATAATCGTAACGACTTGTCACATATTATGCTTATTTGAAATAGTCAATTATAATGTCAATCTGTTAAAAATGGTAAATGTCTATAAAATAATTTGCGCGCTTATATTCAGAAGAATAAAAATACAATAACGATCCCATTACGCTAATAACTTATATGCAACACAGAATTCTACTAATATAATATTATAAACTAAGTCTTAAATAGTCTTAGAACTAAATTATTATACCATCCTCCAATATTGAATGATTAATTGCTACTTGATTATTTAATTGATCTATAAATATTTTTTGATGTTGAAAGTTGATTCTTATAATTTTTAACAATATAATCGAATAATATAATATATTCGAAGATGAAGTACGAAAGCGCGAATTTTACCAAAATTTTTGTTATGTGGAATCTATGCGTTTCCCCTTTTTTTTTTAAATTAGAAAAATATATTTTGTTGTGTCATGTATATTAAAATAAGTAATATTAACTATTACAAACACTTTCTGGTTGTATTCTAGATTTTTGTAGTAGAATTCTGTGTTGGTGAAGAAATCAAAACTTGTCACTCAATAATATTAAGATACTAATTAACGTTTAAACTGTCTTCAAATTATCATATTTTTCTATAAATATTTAATTGAACTCATATCTATATCCTCAATACACAGAGTGGTACCGACGATGTGATACATGTGATGTGACATTAAATGGATGTACTAATCACTTAAATGTATAAATAGGGCATAATTCAATCTTCTTAAATATAGTTTTATTAGAAATCGAACTGAGCCATCAATTTCGCCCGCATGGGAATCAGTGTGTCATAAATTTTTTCCCGAATTGAAATTTTGAGCATAAAAGTATTTATCGTGAGTTAATTATAAGATATTTTTGAACAACTTTCACCGTTTACTAAGCCCACACACAGTTTTCACAGTATTTTTTATTGCTGCTCCTCTTCTATTCAGCTTAGCGTGATGTTATAAAGTCTATAGCTTTCCTCGATAAGTGAACTATATTACATTCAAAGAATTTTTTAAATCGGTCCAGTAGTTCCTGAGATTGGCACGTTCAAACAATCAAACTCTTCAACCTTATGTATTAGTAGTATAGATGTATTCTAGAACAATATAAATATAATTTAATTTGGAAATTACTTTGTTTATGTTCACTGACCTGGAGCGGCGGGTAACAACATTTCTGTTTTGTCTAATTCGCACCTTACTATTTAGTTTTAGGTCAAGGTTGTGTGTCGTATTAAATTATTTTGAATGGCGTATTAGGGTACGGTCATTGATTTCTATGAACCGTGTATCATTTTTTAATTATTTAAAATAATTCCTGTGGCTATAAATAGTTCACTGAATTAATTGTTTTTTTTTATAACTAAAATTAAAGTTCAATGTCGTATGATCGGTACCACACTGTATAAACGTACTCAGCTTTTGTTATTTTTTCTTATATTCTGCAATATCTGGGATGAAATATTTTATTAGTCGATGTATTAGCGAGACAATATTATGGTACATAACTCTAATTATAAGTGTAAATCATTAATGTGCTAATTAGGTACAGACAAACGGAATTATTATGTTATTTCCGCCTATTTTTTTATTGACCAATTGTCATACATATGTATTTCAAGTAAGTTCTTGTATTAGAACTTAATATTCAGTGCCAATATTTCATTTTATTTAAGTGTTTCTTTGGATTTTTTTTATTTAGAACTGAAAATTAAGTAACCGTTGTTTTGTATAAGTAAATACGATAAATTGGAAAGCGGAAATTTTTGAATTATTAAAAAATAAACATGAATGAATAAATGAATATATATTTACGTCGTTTGTATGTATGATTAAAATGTCAACTTAATATGACCTGTAACCGTTATAGGCTTGGCATAACTTTGATAACTGATCTGGGAAAAACAATAACAATCGTATATCTCAGTGATTCTCAACCAGTGTTTTTTTTTTTTTTTTTTTTTTTTTTTTTTATGTCAGGAAAACCCATTATGGGTCATCACCGCCCGACGGGGACGAGCGGCGGGTATGTCGGACTCTCACCGACTAAAAACCTGACAGTGCTCCACCGCGCTGCTGGTGGCGGGGATAGAGTACCTATAAAGACATTGCCCCCATCCCCGCCAGCAGCAGCTCTGTACCCCGGAGAGCGCCACCTCCGGGTCGGGGCCTCTCTTAACAGTGGCCCCTCCCTCCGCTAATCGATGCATCGGGAGCACCAGATGCATCGACCGCCTCGGGGACCTAACTCCAGCGAGCGTCCGATACCCCGTTCGGACCGCTCGGAGGTCCCCGTTAGGGCGGCATGCGACGGACTTCGGCGAGTCGCCTGCGCCCCGCTCGCCTGCGGCGGATCGGATCCAAGGACTCGACTTCCCGGATCCGCCCCGCCGCCTCCTTCCGCGAGATTACGTCCTCGCAGAAGGAGGCCATCGCTGCCCACGATCCCTCCCTGTCCACCATGGCACGAACAACAGTGGGCAAGGAGAGATCGTGCCCCACCTGTGCCACGAGCTCTGCCCGCTGAACTGCCCAAGCTGGGCAGTCCGCGAGCGTGTGCAGCGCCGTGTCGAATTCGGCGCCGCACTCGTGGCACTCACCGGTCGGTTCGCACCGGGCCACCCGCCACAGATACCTCCCGAAGCAACCATGTCCGGAAAGCACCTGTGTCAGGCGGAAGGTGAGGACCCCATGCCTCCTGGCGACCCAGCCCTGGAGAATGGGCTGGATAGCTGAAATCGTCCAGAATCCTGCACTGGGCGATTCCAGCCGCCGCCTCCATTGGCGGAGGAGCTCCACTTGGGCTGCCCTCCGCCAGTCCACCACTACCGGCGCTGAGTCTCCCCCCGATGAACGGGTTTCAACTCTACGCCGGTAGGCCTGAGCAAGTACCTTGGCCTCTAGGTCCCATGGAGGGGACCCGGCCAAGGCGCAGGCCGCCTCGCCGGAGATGGTCCGGTAGCCCCGTACAATTCTGACCGCAAGAATCTTCTGCGCCCCACGCAAAAAAGGCAGAGACCTGGCGGTCAGTCGCTCCGCCCATACGGGAGCACCGTACAGGGCCATTGACCGAACCACTCCGGCGTAAAGGCGCCGGCAGCCTGCATTTGGCCCCCCCACATTCGGGAGGAGCCTGCTCAGGGCTCCAGCGGTCGCCTTTAGTCTAGGGGCGAGCCGCCGGAAGTGGGCCTCGAACGTCCATCGGCTGTCGAGGAGCAATCCCAGGTACTGTAATGTACCCGAGATTTCGATGGACGTCCCGCCCACCACCAACCGGGAGCCCACTGGGGGCGCCATCCGAGGCCTGTGGAAGCAAATGGCCTCGGATTTCTCCAAGGCCACCCCCAGTCCCAGACGGCAAATCCGGGCCACAACGTGAGCCGTGGCCGCGGTCGCCAGTACTCGGGCTTCCCGGTGGGTGCTCGCGCGTTCTCAACCAGTGTGCCGCGACACTTGTGTGCCGCCAAATTTCAAAAGTGTGCCGCCAAATTTTGCAAATATACAGTAATGTTAATATTATTAAATTATATAATTTAAAAAGAAAAATATTTTTATTATTAGCTTGTAATTAATCCCTTAATAAACGTTATTATTGTAGTATATATTAGTTTATTTCGTATATTTAAATTTTTTGTTATAAACTATTTATGCAGTGTGCAGTAAATAATTTTTTATCTTTTTCTTTGTGTGCCGGCCAAATTTTGAAATAGTTAAATATGTGCCGCAACAAAAAAAAAGTTGAGAATCACTCCTTGAACCATTTTATATAATTTTCCAGTAACTAGATATAAATACAAACGATGGTAATATATTGTTGAAATTGTAGAAACATTAAACGGAATAGATTTCAATCTCAGATATCAG
Source organism: Morpho achilles (assembly GCA_947086495.1). Taxonomy (NCBI): domain Eukaryota; kingdom Metazoa; phylum Arthropoda; class Insecta; order Lepidoptera; family Nymphalidae; genus Morpho; species Morpho achilles. Next base: position 4,764,918 of record CAMTZB010000009.1, on the reverse strand, counting down.
AATGTGTTCCATTAAATTTGAGTGCTAAGAGAAGGTCGCGTATGCTTTGCGGCAACGCCACAGCATCTTATGAGCTTCGTTATAGGGAGGTAAGGGTAACATAAAAGCTAGATATTGTATAGAAACCAATTTCTAAGACGATACTAAAAGTATTGAAAGTGTTACAAATTTGTATTTTTAAAATTTTCGTATAGACATGTATGGATAATGTGAGAATAATTGAGTAGGTTGTATCGCTATGCATTTGCCTCGATGTAGTAGCTCCCTGTCTTATGATAGATTATATAAAAGTTATTCAGTTATTTTACTGTACATTACCTATGTTAATGTGAGAGTCACGACAGATTACATTATTAATGTCCAACAGTAAAAAAATTAAAAAAAAAACTAGTAGGGTTACACAGATATTAAATTACGCTTTAAAAGTACATCATTAAAAAAAAATGCATTTATAAATTTAAAAAGTATTTAAAACAATATATGAATAATTAAAAGATCTTATGGGAACCCTACCTTAATTTTGACCACCTTAATCCTTAGGTGTCAAAATTTTTAACTTCAGACTTGATAAAATAAATATGTGACCTCTCATAAACAATTCAGTAGCCATTTATTTATTTGTCGTAGATCTGTGTATAAATTGTTTCTATATCGATTAAATCACGTGTTTGTTGTAAATTTTATAAAATAAATGTGATTAGTCTCAATGTAACTATTTAATGGTTTTGTAGATCACAAGAAAGTGTATCTATTCGAAACTAATGATTAAGTACCTATTTATAGCGATTTTAAATGTTAGTTTTACAAACTACAATAATAGTTTTCTGTATTGCCTGTGGCAGATGTTATATGGCCATATGATCTCAGTATTTGTTCCAAGTGCCTTATGAACAAATCTCATTCCTACGTACATAACACATTCCAAACGTAATAAATACATTCCATAATTAGATAAAACGTGACAAGGACCCACGAAGTTAATGAAAATTTATATGTGATTGTAATTTTAGATGATTCCTGTCCAAAAGTCATAAGAGAAAACGAAAATAAAGAGTGTTTCTTTTTGTCTATTATAGAGTTAAAGCCTGGAATAAACGCTATGTGCGTGTTTTATGCCTAAATAGTCATGTTCAGTTAAAAAAAATTCCGGACTCGTAAAAATGTTCATAATTGTTCACTCCTAATGTTCATTATGTTAGATATATAAAAATATTATATATACAGCTTGTAAGTACATATTCAAATATATTTATGTTGTCAGTACTTAATTAGTCTGTGATAGAATAAGTTTAAATTTGTTTCCATATTCATTTTTTTTTTCAATTGAGTATTTTTAAATTAATACAAATTTGTAATAAATTCATTTTCTAACATTTTACTATTTTTTCTGTATTTTTTAAATAAAAGAATCCAATACAGTCAAAAGTGCTTTTATTTATTAAAAACAAATGTTAAATTTAACGCTATACTTTCGCGCGATTATACTAACCAAATATTGAACCAATTGAATAAATTTTTAAGTTTTTTTTTCGAGCGATGAATTTTACGATGAATTTTAACTTACAATGTTCAATTTCAAATAATAATTTTTATAAACGTTATAAATATACACTCCTAATAATTTCCTTCGATAATCTACTGTATATGCTATCTTAAACATATTAAAGCCTTTATTCACATTTTAAATGCATATAAGTATGGGTGTTTAACGGTTACCCTTTCACAGCTTAACCGCTTGATAAATATTGATGAAATTTCGCTTTTATAGAACGACAAAAGGAAAAATCATTTTTACTTGTCGAAGTCGCTTGTACTACTATTATTTTACAAGAATATAAACTCGAAACGATATTTTAATTATAAAATATTTAGTTCTGAAGAGCAACCAAAAAGTTTAATCATAATTATTTAATGCAATCACTGGCCATTTCAACAATTAATTCTTTTGAGAATGTCATTTCGAATTTCCTATTCGTTTTCTTTTGTTTTGTGCCACAGCACAGCTGTCAGTGTTATGTTTTGAATTGCATTATGTATTAAAAATTTTGCACGAGAATTTTATAAATTTTGTTAGAATGGCTCCCATACGATACAGTTTGCACTATGAGGACTATTCTGAACATCTGATGTCAAGATTTGGGAAGCTGTTGCAAATGCAGTCATTAGTGGACATGACACTTATGTGTAGTTCCCATACTTTGCGCGTGCACAAAGCAGTTCTTGCAGCGAGCAGTGTCTATTTTCAAGTAAGTGCATATATCAGTCTAAAGTAAAATAAGTTGTCTGTAATTAAAACACCCGTAATGTATACAATTTAAAGGAACAAATCGAACTTTTTTCGTTATGCTTTTAATATTACCCACGTCTGGACAAACAATATGGAGTTTTAAACCCACAAGTGTCGTGGATTAAAACTCCACTAATCCTATACGAATTTCCAAATAAATACCACTAACAATATTGAAATTTGTTTACAAATTTTTCAGGCACTTAGGGTTGAAAACATTAAACACAATTCGCACGCTCAGTGGTAAATTTAACGAATTAAAAATTATAAGCCTTATTTTGATATATGTCACTTTAATACTAAACTTAACCTTTTAAAGATCTCTTGCCTTAAGTTTGGTCAATCGAATTTTTCAAAACCACAGTTTTGAAAATTCATTCTTATCACAATAAGAATGATAAAATATTAACACGTACAGGGTTCGGAGATTTGATAGAGAACAGCTGGTGTCTCGTTCAAAAACATTATTACAGCTTTCAGTACATAACTCCAGTACTACAGTCACTACATACGTTTACTATCACGAACTCATCAATCGTTTCGACCCGCAACCGAAACATTAGGAGATAGACTCCACGACATAATCGCAATGCGATTTTTGCGAATCGCAAAGCAAATTGCGAAATTTTATTATTACTTTCACATTTGAGTTCTTAAAGTACCATAAGAAATCATGGTTGTTCTACATGAGACAGAAAATGTCATTAGTCAATATCTCGTACAATCATAACACGTTCTGTTATTATTGTTTTTTCTCCTTAGGAAGTCTTACAAAAACAGACCGGCGAGCCTCTGATTATTCTGAAAATGAGGTTTAGTGTTTTGAAATGTTTAGTTGAGTTCATGTATTGCGGCAAGGCACAATGCTTGGAGGAAAACCTGGACGAGTTAGTATCCGCCGCTCAGTTTCTGAAGATAAAAGGACTGGCCAAAGTAACAAAAGAGGGGTTAGGAATTGGTAATCACAGTAAGTTATTGTTTTTTTTCTCAAATTATATAATACTAGCTTACTTTCTTTTTACGTAGAGGACTTCAGAACCTAGATAAAAACTATTTATGCCTAAAGGCACGTCAATCTATTGCTTTATTCGGACATACCAGCAAAAAAATAAACATTTCAAAAATGCTATTACATTTTCCCATGTAAACATCCATACACACAGCCACGCACACTGTGCACAATTTTAAAATAAATTTCGAATTGTGGAAATCCACAGACATCTGGATTATAAAACAAAGTCCGCAAAAGCTGTCTGTCTGTATGTGATATATTTTCACGAAATCTACTGAACGCTTTTTTGTACGGTTTTTTACAAAAATATACTGCTATTCTTGAAAAAGGTTTAAGTTAATAGTACATTCTCCGGATCTGCTATGAACTGATTTTGATGGCAATTTGATTTGAAGAGAAAAGTGGTTGTTTTGCAACATATAGGCTACTTTTACCCCAAAATTCCTGTACGGTCAGGAATTAAGCGGAAAAAACTTGGTGGTACACTGAAGTCCACGCGGGCGCAGTGCGGGAAGAGCTAGTTTGACAATAAAAAACATTCGCTATTTTATAAGAATTACTAGCGGCCTGCCCCTGCTTCGCACGGGTATAAAATATATATCCCATGTCAGTTAGTGTAAAAAAAATGATTAAAATTGATCCAGTTGTTTTGATTTATTCATTACTGCCCGTGGCCGTAGCGTTAAATTTGGAGAAAAACAATTTCCTTTCCCTATACCAAGAAGATTTCCTGCTATGTTTGGAATATCTAAATTCATATAGTACATTATTACTTATTTACTTTTATATTTTCCCTATGTATTTTATTTTTACAATTAATTACAGAATGTCTTTAAACAAACTCTTGAAAGAGCGACATCGCTGCTAAAGTCGAAGTGTTATAGGGCGAAGCGCGGCTTCCTCACGGCATTTAAAATCTGTAATATCTCCGAAAATGTTCATTTAAATTACATGCTGTAAACGGCCATATTGATCTAAATTAAATCAACTATTTATTTAAGGTACTTAATTGGATAAGGATTAATGCTGTATTGTATAAGAATTGCTTCAAAAATAAGGCATTATTTTTCGTAAAAAGTAAACGACAATAAATGCTTTAGTGGGTTATCCATAAGCGATAGACATATACCATCGCGGACTTTTCTGTAGACCTTTTCAATGTGTACAAATACTTAGTACATTATTTTGATAAATCTCGTAGGGTTTAGCCTGCGTTTGCAATGTAATCGGAAAAAAATGTAATTATTTACAGAGACCTCAAAAATTACAGTATTTCTCTACTCCGTATTGAATGTTATTATACGTACAAACCTTCCTCTGGAATCACTCTATCTATTAAAAAAAACCGCATCAAAATCTGTTGCGTAGTTTTAAAGTTTTATGCATACATAGGAAAATATGGACTTCGTTTTATAATATGTAGTGATTATTCACCCATTTAATTTTGCTTTGACATTATTAAGATAGTGTAATGTTCGCTGGAAGCTGCTGTTCAAAAATTATTCGAATTCGAACCACAGATAAAAAATATATAAACACATAAATAAAATATATAAATAAATAAATATGTTTAAGGTGAAGTCCCCGTATTCACACCGCCGGTTGTAATAAATTGCCCGCCACAATCACTAATCGATTTGCATTCCCAGGTACGCTACCTAATTTTTTATTCTCTATTTTTATTGTGATTATATTATTTATTACTTATATTGTATTTGATGAATCAATTGCCATTACTTTCGATTTCGATTGTTGATGATGACGATGAGGGACCATAACTAATGTCTCAATTATGGTCCTTCAAAGCCAGATGGTCCGACATATATCGCAGATACCAGTTAGGCTGGATCTGTTGTATCTATATAGATAACACAAAATATACTGTTCCACTCTTGCCTGCCGTAATAATATGATTGCCATTACATTTGGATATTATTGTTGAGTACGTTAAGGTAATAAATAACAAGGAGGAAGTGCTATATTTAAAAATTAAAAGATGAATAGATTCTAACTCTCTAATGGTTCATTATTCTCCTATCCTTATCTCACTCCGAGTAGAGATGGCACTATGTTTATCCATATTCATATATAACACTCGCTTGGTTACATGACTTTCATTACCTCACTACATCTTCATTTCTAGGACAGTACAGAGCCAAAAATTTCCCAGACACAGCTCGCATCGTCAACCCCGAGTCAATCAGTTGATACACTCAACAGGAATAATAAGGTCAAGTTTTTAATTATGTGACTTAACCCAAACACAAAACCCTATTTAAATTTTATTGCAACTATTGAATCAAAGGCTAATCTTTTAAATATGTGAACAGAGCACTTGTAAGTTTCATTTTATAATTAACGACACAACAAGAAAATGTACTAAAATTCACACCTTTACCGTTATTTAAACAGTGCAATAATTTCATTTGCAACTAGGTCGTTTTATTCAATTTAATTATTAACTAATTCGTTAATGTCATTGTATAATTGGTGTTAGTACAAATTTCCATATTACAAAAAAATACCCATTAGGCCCATTACTGACTGGAACGGTTTTTAATACAGGATATGGTGGTGAGGATACCGTTTGACATAGAGGGTGGATCTGCAGTAGATTACCCAGATCCCGCTCGTGGGATCCGACCTAGGCGTGGTCGTCCCAGCTTCAAGGTAGTCCTTTTTGTAACACTGAATTACAACTTATCGGTAACTCTATAAAACAATACAAAAGTAATAATAAAATTATTTTGCTCTAATTCATCACATGCACAAACCTCCACCACCGCCACCACATTGCACAAAACACTCACAAACGTTCCCTATATCACAATCATTTTAACAATTTTATTATTACTTTTGTATTATGGATCTCCGCAGGGTAACGCCTAATACTATAAATTATTCAGCAAAACAATATTTTGGAGTAAAAAAATACTACGATGAGTCGTAGTATTTCAATTGAAATAGAAGTAGAACTTCTTACCGTATCATAAAAATGTCTAGACAGAGTCTACTAAAGTTAGGGTTTAGTTGAGTCTTTACCAATATGGTATTTAGGGATTAATATTGACGTTTGTAGAAAGTCTAAAAGCTTCCTCTTTACTAGCCATAAGTTCTAAACTTAATAAGATATAGGACCTTATTCTTATGCAACTTTATCTGTTATGTGGGGTATTTTATTTAATAAATTATTGTTTACCTAGCGTCCCTCAGGATGGGAGACCAGCTCTGGACTAGGGCGCGCGGCGGAGCGCGCTCTGTTACGTCGCGAACAGGATTCACGGAAAGCGATACACCATCTCAAACACCTTCAAACGCGTCATATGCAAGTAAGTATAAGCAATAAGTAATAAAACTACAGCAGCAGCTTTCCAAGGCCTGCTATCAAATTAGAGTGACTAAAAGAAAATAAAAAATTAACTAACAATTCATGGATTAAACAAAAACAATTTAGAGATAAAAATTGTTGCGTAACACTTGGAAATATCAATTGCAATGTAACACACGCTTTTCAGTGAAGGGAAACATCGTTAGGAAAACTACATATCACTAGGGAAATCTGGGGATATATCTAACCTACCAATCCGCATTGGGGCAGCGTATTCTTAGGTCTTAGCTCCAAACCTACTCTCCAAAAACGAAGAGAGACAAGGCCTATACCCAGCAGTGGTATAGTAACAGGCCGTTACTTTTTTTAAAATTAAGAATTAATAAACTGTTAACAATTGTACAATGTAAGAAGCCCTCAAATTGCGCATTTCCAAACGCTGAAAAAATGCTATTGATAGATGATTTCTTGTCTAATAGGTCTTTAGACTAAGATTTTTTTATATGCTCTTTTTTCCCAGGACTACATCGACAGAGTAACATTGTCACAAGCCGTCAACAGCATTTGCAACAGTGAAAACTCTCAAAGTTATCTGAACATGGAAAATGATCTGATGTATATGGACCAATCCATATCTTCGAACTCGCTCGATCCCATAATTCCATACACAAAGGATTCACTTGTAAGCGAGACGTTGACTTCAAATTACTCAACAGCAGTTACTAGCACTGCCAACGACACATCAAGTAGTGGCATTAACACTGCCATGTCTCAATATGTTAATGCTTTAAAGAACGCTGGTTTACCTACAGACTTACCCATTTTATTTGAATCCGGCGATGGATCTTATATAAACGTTAACGAGCAAGTTCTGCTAGACATGGTCCAGAGTAGTGAAATACAGTACGAAGTTATAGAACAACCGAATATTATAGAAAAGGTAGCAGATCCAAGTGAAATCAAAAGTATAGATGAACTATCAAAATCAATAGAGCGAGGTGAAATGTTGATGGGTACAAAAAATTTTACATCAAGTAATGACTTCAGCAAAGATAATCATGAAAATCCTATTGATAGTTTAAATTCCATACTGCCAGATAATTTGGAATCTTTTGGCGATCAACAAAACTATGTAGTATTGGATCATACTCTTCAAGACAGCCACAACAATATAAGTCATGATAACCCGACAGACTTTTCAAGTATCGAAAGTGATATGCAATTTTTCACTAAATCTATGAGTGACGATGTCAAAAAGTATTATGAGGAACAGCAATTAGGAGATGCAAGGTCAATGGACCAATTTTGTCCGACTAGTACTTCACTAGAAACAAGTTTTAATATGTCTCTGCTAGACACAAAAAATTCTCATTTAGGGGATAACATTGATCAACAATATAGTTCCCTAAATACAGAAGATTTAAAGCGGCATGATGATTGCTATGACTTCAGCTTACCACCATCAAATGTATTTAAAGAGGATGCCCTAGATTGCTTAATGTCTCCAAAACAAAATGGAAATCACGGAAATTACATTGAAGATAACTTAGATAGTAGAGTACAAGAAAGGGATGAAATTATTAAAGATTTAATGAATATTGAGAGTAAAATTTCTATTGATTATAGCAGCACAACAAATACAATAAGCAAAGAAACCATAGAAAGTGATAATGTTGATTTAAATACACTTCATTGTGATGCATCGGATGACGAAAAGGAAAGTAGTACATCTAATATCAAGGCTGATTTTTCATCAGTATCTGCATGTGATTTAAAGGGGAATATGACCAGTAAAGACGGGAATGATGAGAGTAACAAAAATTCAACAGATCACCTAAAATTGGACACATCGCAGAATGAAATATCAGATTCAGAAGAGAGCGTTACAAAGGCTATTGAACTCACACCTGGAAAATGGGATTCAATTAAATACAATGACGGATTAGATAACAATGAAGAATTGCATCTGCATAAAAGTACATTGGACGAAGATATTCCGTTTGCGGTAGGACTTTTGCCTACAAAACAAATGTCACAATCGGAGGACGAAAGTTCACTGCTTAAAAGAAAAGGCTCATATGACATGTCAGACAATATCGACGCCAAGTGCTTAAAACGTAAGGTTAAATAAAGAAATTGTAAATATTACTCATTAAAATAGGAAATAGAAATTAAAAAAATTTTGCACTACTATTTGCTTTTTTTGGAATATCCAATTTACATCTGATTACGCCGTGTGGTATTCGGCTGAATAGAATAGTACCACCCTCATTTCTTACCGAGATGTCGTAAAAGGCGACTAAGGTAAGTCGATCCGCCGTGTGGCATCCGACTGAGTACAATAGATCAACCTCATTTCTTACCGAGATGTCGTAAAGGGCGACTAAGATAAGTCGACCAGCCGTGTGGTATCCGGCTGAGTAGAATAGAGCAACCTCATTTCTTACCGAGGTGTCCTAAAAGGCGACTAAGGTAAGTTGACCCACCGTGTGGTAACCGGCATAGTAGAATAGACCACCCTCTTGCTTACCGAGGTGTCGTAAAATACGACAGAGGTAAGTTGACGTCAGGCAGGCGGCCGGTAGTAAAAACGCAGCCAAATCATGTGACATGTTGTGCCGACCCCACTTAGAGTGGGATAAGGGCAAGAAGATGATGATAGTCATTTATACTCCATTATCATTTTACAGTAATGACTATGCAATAAAAGAACTGAAGGTGACTTTTAATACTTAACTTAATTAAATGTATATAAATAAAACAGGACGTAAATATATGGGCGAATTTATTAACCATTATTTCATTATAAAAAATGCTTATTAAACATTCAACATATTATTATTAAGGCAATGTTTATATTTCTAATTAATCTTCATTTATTAATTCAATTATAGAAAATACAAGAAAAAATTACATGATGACATCACTATCCATGCAAGAATACTATGTACATTCAAATGGACATTTTTGTATTGTATTGATTCACAATTTATTCGACTCTGCATCCAGGCTATTAAAATATTTTGGTACTTTCGAATCAACTGGGATTAAGTAAGTGCTAAAACCATAGAGTTATTATAGAGAGTACTAGAGTACTAGGGCAGGGAAGTGAGTCTAAAATATACCATATTACAATTAAAAGAAAGCAACTAAAAGTGTTTCATCTGTCTCACTTTTTTATGTGTAATTAGACTGAGATGAACTATACGATTTTTATCTTCCTTCACAATATTTATTGTGTATTGCTCACTTGTAAGTGTAGCCATAGGGGAGCCATAGGTATGGCCATACGTAAGCCTGTAGGCTTACCTATGGCTCCCCTAGTCTAAGTATAACTCTATGACTATTAGAGTAATCTTAAGTAACATAAAATCTATACCTCTACATTATAAATACGTTTTACACTATTTAACTTTACTGTATTTAACACTATTAAAAAGTGTGTCTTAAATCATAATAAAATGTCATAAACAATATAGACTATCTTATAACATTATTATACCTACTACAACAAAGGGTACAAAGGGTATGGTAATAAAAAAATGGATTATAAAGAACCTCTTTTGATATTCAAATAGCATATTCAAATTTTGGTTTTTATCTAAGCGTTTATGGATACATATTTTTAATAAAACCAAATGGATATGAGATTTTGGTTGATTTTCTTTTGGTGGGCATTTTGATGTGCTTTGATGGCAGCAGATGGTATGTAAAATCTTGCTAAATTTATAATACAAATAAAATAATATAATATTTAAATATAAAATGTATTTATATAAATAATTCATTAAATTCCTGATTTTAATTAGATATATCTCACATATTTGTATTATCTAGTACAAATATAAATTTATACCTTGGGACAATTATACTTCTCTTCTATTTATTCATTAAATTACTAGATAATTTTAAATCAAGACACCATTGTTTTATCAATTCCAAAAATTAAAAATTTTGAATGTTTGGTTGACTTTATAGCTGCTGCATTATTTATATTAGATAAATGTTTGTCTGTATATAATTTATAGACTCAGAAACAGCTGCACCGATTTTAGTAAAATTTTCAAAAATTTAGATTGACTCAGTGGATAAAGTTTACAAACTACAACTTTATCTACTGTACTGGGTTTTGTAACAGTTCCTGTAAAATTTGATAGCAATTAGAGTATTTATATTATTTTTAAACTGACGATTTAATTTCGAGGGAGATCGAAACCAGACTGAGCCACAGTAACGCGTAACCGGACCTAGTTCTCTATAAATATTACAATAGTTATTAACTTAGTCAATGAGTATAAAAACTACAGTTGCACAAAAAGTTTGTCCTTACTATATCTTAAGTATAAACATATTACATATAATAAAACTATCATTAATTACAGTAATATCAGAACTATATATCTATAGATATAATATATATCTATAGATATAATATATATCTATAAAAATGGCTCGGATTATTAGTACATTTCCAAATGCATCATAAAAAATTGATTTCTTACATCTATGCACATTGATTGTTAATTACGATATGATTTTGTAAAATAATATCATAATATATCAATATAAATTCTAAAAATATACTAGAGTATTCATCAATAATAAACATAGTTATTTACTTATTGTCAAAGATTCAGCAAATAATATTGAATAATTAAATAAAAACATATAACAGAAACAAAAAAAAATGGCCGGATATATATCACAAAATACTCTCACTAAATAAAACATAAATAAGGAATGTGTATATAACAATGGACAATATTCTTTATAAAGCGTTTTGTAAAAAAATAAACATCATAAAAATAGTTTACCTAGTTTAGTTGACAAATTAAGACAAAATTCTATTTAAAAATTAAGAAAATAAATGCACAAAGCAAAAGAGATTCTTTTAAGATGTTCGATATGTGAGCAGAACTACGTACATAATAACCATACGCATCACTATGGTAGTCGCCCATTTGGAAAGTTATGGCTGGGGAGGACATTCTTCCATCGCCTCCGTTGGAATAGGCCAGCACTCTCAAGTTGTATGATTTACCTGGTGTCAAATTCGTTACGTAGGCTTCAAGTTTGTGCTCCACCGGTATCAAGGTATCATTTGCGATGCTCATATCCTGGTCGATTTCCCATACTCTGACCTAAATATAAAATAAAATAAGTTAAAATAGTTTTCACCATTATTATACCAATTTATGATAGTATATATGAGGCCGTGAGAGCAAGAGTGGCCTAACTGACAGTTTTCAATACTGAGTTTCATTTTATTAATGAATAAGATGCTTGGGGTTAGTAAAATCACTACAAAATAGACAAGCCAGCAGATACAAATAGCACTACAAAATAGACAAGCCAGAAGACAAGATAGCAGAAATATGAATGAATGAATGAAATATGAGATTTATGAATGATATTAATTTGATAAAGTTGCAATTATTTTAGACCAGAGCTTATTGTTTTTTCTTAATACTGTAATATTTTGTTTGAGAAGTTAGGCCACTCTTGCTCTCACTGTCTCATATATAGTGTAACATTAATTTTTTGGCATTCTACTTGTAAACAATCCACAATTTTTCAGCAATCATCAATAAAAAGAAGCATTCATGATGCATTTATCAAAAATATGGTAAAAATACATTACAAGCAAAATAGAATAAAATACTCCACCTTGTAACCAATAAGAGGTTCCTCTTCATCGGTTGGTTGCACATATCTCCATACGACGCGTACGGTGCTGGGGTTCACAGCCCAGACATTCACAGATGCCGGCGGCTTTTGAGGCGCCTTTCGGAATGTGCGTTCTAAATAATACTCGCTTTCTGGTCCTTCACCCGCCGAATTAAACGCCATAACCTGAAAAATATGTCAAATATTTTTAGAGAATATCATCCCAAAACACGTTATAGAAGCAATCTAAACAAGTGAAAGATCAAGTATCATTTCAAAGACATTCTGCATCATTTACCAGTTACAAAGGATAGAAAAAATTATACCAGTTGATTCATATTTACCTTGACATAGTAATAGGTGTCAGGTTGTAATCCAACTATCACGGCCCAGTTTCGTGTTGTTCTAGAAAGATAGTATATACACTCCTCCTGTTTATTGGCTTGTTTCCAATACTTCAGACGATGGCCTATTAATTTTCCGCGCAATCTTTCGCGGGATTGATCAATAGGATTCCATGTAACGTTTAGAGCGGTGGAGTTAAAGGATCTCGAATGCACCTGTTGAGGAGCGACCTGAGGCATATCCTCAGCAGAATATATCGTAACGATCTCGCTCTCTGGGCCAGCACCGATGTCGTTAAAAGCCTGAACCTTTACGTTGTATGGAGTAAAAAAGTAGTCCAATGGAATATGTACAACATGCATTCCAACATTACCATATTCTTTAAGTAAAAGCGATTGGAATTCAACTTCAGAGTTATTGCGACGCCAAAATATTTTGTAGTGAATACCTGGTCCATTCTGCAGGGACTGTGGTAGTGGATTCCATTTAATAGTAAGATCGCCAATTTTTCCACCACCTCCGCCAACATTAAACGGAGCTTGGTAAGGCTTATCGGGTTGGGTAGAGAATTGCGGACTAGGTGAAGATGCTCTCCCTATTCCCAAACTGTTAACAGCTTGCACTCTAAACTCATACACTGACCACGGCATAAGAGTTGTAGATATCGTTGCTCGCTTTCGACCATTGTTTGGATCAATTTCTATAACATTTTCAACATTATCGTTTACAACATACCAAGTGGAGTTCCATTGAGTCCGACCTGTCACAACGTATCTTGTTATTTGTCGACCATTTGGATTGCTGTCAGTCCATTCTAATGTTACAGAAGACCGTTGAATATTTATCACTTGTAGGCCTCCAGGTGGACCAGGCGGACCTTCTATACGTAATTGTGTACGAGTGGAAATCCGACCGATTGAGGACTTAACGATACATTCGTATTCTCCTACATCTGATAGACTAACGTCGTATATAGTTAATTCGCCTCCATCAACACTGATCCGTTTATCAGCATAAATATCTGCATTTTCTCTCATACTTATACCATTATGATTCCAAAGATATGCAATGTCTAAAATAGAATCAATTTCTGCAATACAGTGCAAGAATATTACTGAACCAACTTGAGTCGTTATTCGCGGTGGTAGTCGTTCCACAAAGCGCGGGGCACGCAAAATGATAAGACGACCTCGGCTTTCATCAGTGCCATATTGGTTTTTGGCAACGCACGTGTAAACACCCTCGTCATCCCTGGACAATTGCCTTATTATAAGATTACCATTTTCAGTTATAAATCTTTTACCACCAGCTCCAATAACAATGTTATCCTTTTTCCAGGTAAATGTTGGTTTAGGTGCTGCTTCAGGATTGCATCTAAGTGTTACATTGCCTCCTTCAGAACCATATGTTTCAGACTCTAATGGACGCTTCTTAAATGATGGTTTTAGAGATAGTACCCGTAGTTGTGCTGTCGAATATTTAGCCTTTAATTGATTCTTTGCTTCACACTGATACATACCAGGATCTCTTGTTGGATCTAAATACTTTATGATCAACACATTGTCTTGTATTACATACCTATCTCTATCTTCAGTTGCTAATGTGTCCATAGAAAGTTTCTCACTATTTCTCCACCATGTGTAATTGACATCAGGAATACCAAATGCTTCACAATTCCAATGTAAGTCACCTTTGTTGTCCATATGTTTGTTTGTTAATGGAATGGTGAAATTTGGTTCAGCTTGCACTTTGAGAAACAAACTATTTGATATTTGTGCTCTGTCATTGCGAACATTACATATATACTCACCTTCATCTTCCACACCAACATTAGGTATTGTCAAAACACGATCATAATTGCTCAGGTAAGCTTGTTTAGGGAAGCCACCATTTTTCCTAGTCCAATTATATGATGGTACTGGATAACCAAAAGAAACACATTCAAGTCTTACCTCTTGCCCAACTACGGGTGCATCTGGAAATACCTTAGGAAATCCATTTGGAAATTTTAACTGTTGATAATCTGAATTTGGATAAACAAGTAAGGGAAAGAAAGGTCCATTACGACCAGCATCAGAAACTTTACTCATTACATTACAGCTGTAGTTACCACGATCGATAGTTTCTAAGGCTGAGAAATATAAGCCACCATCGTAGGAAACAAAAACCCTCTTATCCTCCTCTACAAGGTTAGGAAAATAATTGCGGGCCCATAGAAAATTTACTGAAGGGTAATATGATGGAGGATCACAGTACATAACTTTGCCCCAGTATTGTCTCCCGCTTTCCACTGGCCTTTTTTGGTTAAACTCTCTTATAAAACCAAATGACAATCTGACTGATTCAGATCTAACAACTCCAAATTTATTTGAAGCTGTGCAATGATATTTAGCATTGTCTTTTTCAGCATCTGGATTGTAAATCAACAGAGTGCCTCCACTTAAAATAAACCTAGATTCTGAGAGGGGGTCTATTTCTGTAAAAACTGGATTGTCAACTTGATAGTCTTCTCTATACCATTTGTAGGTAGGTGCAGGGTACCCACCAGCTATGCATGTTAACTGTACTGTCTTGGATGGATCATAAATAGTGTCCACTGGCTCCTTTATAAAATATGGTCCTCTCGGCAATCTCTCAGAATCGAATGTGTCCAGTCCATATGTGAAAGATCTTTCTTCTTCTATCAGGTAATGTAACCTCTGAGTTTGACCTTCACATATGAAGTGGAAGTACTGTGTTCCCTCTACCGGAGCTAAGCCCCAACGGCCATCTTCCTGTGAAAATCTATAAACTAAATAATCTCGAGGCAGTAAATTGTAGCTTGTGTATGTCAATTTTCTATCATCAAAGAATGCATTTTCCAAACCCGATAGTTGTGTACCATCGCCCTCATTAACCCAATATCCTGGAGTCTGCTGGTGAGCACCGACATACCATGACCCTTTTTGAGGGTCCAAACGCATGAGATTTGTTATAATAAACCCATGCTCTTCAGGGCTGTTCAAAGACGCTAAATCTGCTTCATATGCTTGGCATATTTTTCGAGCTTCGTTGCGAGGACGGTCCGGAGATTTCGTAAAGCGATAGCACGCTTCTCTGAAACGAACCCAATTGGGAGGGCATTTATATCGCTCCTCGTAATCTAACTCTGCATAGTAAGTAGCTGTGTTCTGCGGGTCAGCACCATTCTCACCCTCGTTATAGACGTCGTTTTGACTGTCTTGATAAAATGAACTCTGAGCTTGATTGACGTAGTCATTACCGTTCACAGGAAAGCTACCGTAAGGTGCCTGTATATTTTGACGATACTGCGTACTGTTTTGGTTAGGGTCTACTTGATATGGTTTTTGATAATTTGGATTATAAGGCTGCTCCAATCCCTGGCCGTAAACATAATTTAACGACACTAAAAATATCCATATCCCTTTCATGTTTAGTTTCCACATAACGGACAATTGGCTACAAGTGTTTTATAACCACCAAACTTTATTCTGAATTCATCACAAATTTATTAAAGTGTAAATTAATAACGTTTTAAATTTGTATCTTTCTATTGACAATTTCACCAAATATTAAAAAATAAAAACATGTTAAAAACATTGAAGCCCCGCCTCAACCATAGACTAATATTTTATATAAATATAACGGAAATGTAACGAATTAGAAAAATTAAAAAAAACAGTTTACAAAATATGTAAATGCATTCGAGAAATAAAGTTAAATAGTTTTATTTGGAGATTTACATATTATCATTACATTAGTCCATGATTAAATCTATTGTGAATTTTTCATAATATTACTTCAAAGGGAACACAATTTATTTAGATGGATATATATTATAATTTTTTTTACAATATTGAACATTTATTCCTTTTATTCTAATAGTTATATGATTTTGTAAAAATGATTGATTTTGTATAAAAAAACTTAATAACCAAAAATGTTGCCAACAATAGAATGTTAATTTTCCCCAGAAGTCGGGGAAAACAATGTTCTACTTCAACATTCATGTCATACAACGTTACTACTATTTTAATTATGTAGACCGTAATCTTTGTCTACTATTTTAGTGAATAGTCTATGGTTACCACGTTTCATGCCACTCGTGACTCGTCTTAAAAGGCAAACTACATCACGCAGCAAGCATTTTTCTGAGTCTTTTCAGCACTTGCACTCTTTTTAACACTGAAGTTAGGCCAATTCATGTACAATATGCATGAGGCCCACTATTAGGGAACGGCAGAACTATCTGCCTCTCTCAAAAGGGCCATACCGCCGGGAACCAACGATTGTCCTATTCAAAACTTATGCAAATATCAATGTGGCACATATGCCACATTGATATTTGCAATTTATCATACGCTTTTTTGGTGAGAAAAACATCGTGAAGAACCTGTATATTCTGGAAAATTCCTAGGATACGTGTAACCTACCAATCCGCGTTGGCGGAGATGGTTATAAGCTCTTACCACTCTCTCCAAACAAGGAGAGAACAGGCTTATGAAGCAGCAGTAGTATAGTAACAGGTCGTTTACAGTACTTTTTTTATAGTCATAAGCGTAAGGTAAATAATAAACAGTAGCTCTTAATTGATCACTTTCTTTATTTTCCACTTTATCAACAAGAAATTGTGTCAATATTGATAGTAATACTTATACTGTAGGTACCGCTTATAGACAGTTAATATTATACAGTTCAGTTTACAACTTTGTATACAATAATATAAAGTTGTTAGTTACAATCACTTGCGATTTCAAAATTCATACCAATTTCACGCGCAAGTTTATTCTTCTAATATTATTTCATCACAGATCAATCATGTACTTCTTAGTTTATCTCCATAAAGAAATAAGTTAGGGCGGAACATGATTCAATTATGGAATACAAAATTGCTACTATGCACACAATTCTTCCAAAATTCTACCTATATACTACTGACTGAATAATACATGATTTGATATTTACTAGTGCTCAGTACTATTCAGACAATAGACTTGAAATAAATTAAAAAATAATTTGTTTACAAATTCCCTTATAAGGTAATATTTACATAACTATATTTCGCGATATGCATAAAAAATATGACTTAATAATAATAAAATTTCCTAATATTTTACTGGACTCTATAAATAAAAACATAACTTTATTAAAAATAAATGAAATTACTGTACAATAAAAATATTTCCGACACACAAATAGCGACAAACATAACAAATAAACAAAATAAATGTTAGGTAATGTACTAGATAAAAGATCAAAAATCTAATGTAGCTTAGCATTAGCATAATCTCAGGACAGTTGATATAAATTACAAAAGTATTAAAGCCTAATTAGTATATTCACAATAGAAATGACTAATAAACAATATCATTAGGAATGAATTGATATAATTCCGCACAAAGCATCATTTAAAACGAATGCTGTTTTTGCATTGTAAAAATTCAGCAAAAATTTTACCAATCGCTGAATTAAATGTTTGATGTTAGTCTGTAGCCGATATATTTCTTTTTAAAGGTGTTAAATTCCATCGAAAAGTCTAATAGCCATTGTTATTACCGAGGTTTCGTAAAAGGCGACTAAGGGAAGTGGATCCGTCGTGTCGTATATCGAGCTGAATAGAATATTTATATATTTAATATTACATAACAAGCATGACCTGATGGTGTTGCCAGGATATGTTCCAGAACTCCTTGACGGTTAACAATAGATGAGATTTCGTTAAACGCTTTTATAACTTGACTTGTTATATAGTGAGATTATTATATGGTTATTCTATTGCACACTCAAGATTATGCTATATCTTACATTACTATGGTAACTATAATGTTATTCTAGTTCATTACACTATCATTGCCATACATAAACCTATTCACATACTTAACATAAAACCGTACACCAATATTAAATAGCACCCTTGGGAATATAATACAATAAAAGCGACATTTATTATTTACACATGCAATCTAGTAATATGTACAGGTTCTGTATACATTCTCAGTCGACTCAAATTAAACAAGTCTCATAAAACAAATATATATTTTGTTCCTAAATGAGATATTTAGTTTTACAATAAATCAGTCGAAGTGTATTTATAAATAGCTTTCGTTTATTCTAAAGCAAGTCGACTTAATGTACTTTGAAATATAAAATTTTCGATAGAGATCGGACACTATAGTTGAATTTTTCGCAGTATTCTTTATGTAAAATATGTATAGTTTTATTATGAAAACAAACTTTTACATTCTTTAGTAGTTGTTTTAATAAATAACGAAATGGAAGATTAGATTCGTATACTAATCTTTATAGTATCAATACTAAGGCTAAAGCCAGTCTAAAATATGTCCATCAGAAATAAAGAGAAAGCAAATGAGACTTATTATATCTGTCTCTTTTATGTGTTATTAGACGAATAACATATGAGTTTCATTTTCCCTCTGTTTCATTATTTGTTGCGTCACTTTTCAGGGCGGACTAGACTCCCATTTTATCGGACTCTCAATTGATCCTCAAAGCGGTCGATGCATTTGGTGTTTCGGATGCATTGTCTAGCGAAGAGGCCACTTTATAGAGGCACCGACCTAGAGGTGGCGCTCTCTGGGATTCAGAGATGCTAATGGTGGGGATGGGGGTAATGTGTTCCCTGTCCACCACCAGCAGCGTGGTAGAGCACTCAGGTTATTTTAGTCGATGCGAGTCGAACATACCCTCTGTGCGTCCCCGTCGTGCGGCGGAACCCTTAAGGAGTTTTCCTGATAAAAAAATGAAAACAAAAAACACCCCCTTCTCTAGTGCAATAGCTCTATGCACACAACAATTCTTTTTCTTGACAGTATCTTTGTAAACACATGTTGTACATGTAAAATCAATCCAAATAATTTCTATTAAATCAAAGAAAATTTAATTGCTATTTATAAAATTAATGTCAGCTAACCAGGACGGTCTCGATTTTGAGTAATTGTCTTAATTTATCAGTGACCCTTATAAGGGCCACTTTGGACGCTCGCACATTGACCTTTTCTCCCGCTCCAAGCAGCTGGTGACATTGGGCTCTCTCTAAAAACTCCTGGGTCCGTATCTCTCGGAGGAGTTCTTTAGGTGATCCAGAGCCACAGTGGATTTGCTTTAGCAGATTTTCTTTTGACTTTATCTGTAAAACAAAGTTATTTTGGCATTATATAGTGTAAGTACAATTTAGTGAGCGTCACGAATTTAAAAATGTCTTATTTAATTAATAATACTATATGCTTTATTGTACACCAAAAATAGTTAACAAGGAATACAAAAAGTTAGGTACAATAGGCCTTATCGCTAAAGAGCGGTCTCTTCCAGGCAGATTAGTAGTATAATAAGCCGTGTGGTATCCGGCTAAGTAGAATAGACCACACTCATTTATATCCTAGGTGTCGTAAACGCTACTAAGGTAGTCGACCCGCCGTGTGGTATACGGCTAAGTAGAATAGACCACCCACACTTCTTACCCTGGTGACGTAAAAGGCGGCTAAGGTAAGTTGCCGTCAGGCCGGCCACTTGTAAAATACCTAGCCAAATCATGTGAAAACATCTTTATACTATGTTGTGCCGATTATACTTAGAATGGTATAAGGGCACGAGAATGATGAAAAATATGATGATTAGTCTTATTATATTTACCTGTAAAATATTAGTAACGTCTTGCAATAGAACCCAGAGACCATCGGCGGGTTGTCCCGGCGCCGTTCGAAGGCTGTAAAACGGTGGTAACGGCGCCTCTGTACATTGTATCTCTATGGTAGCGTCAGGCGGCGGAGGGGGCGAGCCGGGGGGCGGGGACGACAGCGGGTCGTATCCAATCTCCTCACGGTCTAGAAATAATATATAAACATTATTAGTAAATACTGGAAGCAGCAAATTTTTCGCACAAAATGAAATTTTATATTAATATGCGAAGCAAAACATTGTACTCCTTTTCACAAAAAAATACGGGAGGGTATTAAATTTGACAGGTTATACTTTAGAGAGAGGAGTGCAGAATAACTTAATGAATTTAATCAAAAATTAAATCTTTTTGTTTATGGTTAAAATCTGTGATTAAATTGGGAAGAGATTAATATTATTTGTCTGTAGTGTTACTAGTAATTGTGTTTGAATTTCGAATTGAAAGTATAAAAGGCAGAAAAGGTCGTTTATATAATCTTGCCAATTTAAATAGTGATAAAGAAACCCAAAAATTATTCGCAAAATTTAAATCTAAAGTCGTCTTCATATCTATTTGTCAATTTATCATTTAATTCTCACCTAAAATGTTAGCGGGTGATGGAAATCTCCACGGTTCGATGGCACGACCTTGGACATCAGCGATGTATAAATGAAGCAGAATAGCCGATGACCCTTCCGCTAATTCTTCAGGCGTCTGACCGGAATAAGTACCCAGAAGAGGATCAGCGCCATAGGCTAACAGAAGCCTTATTATTTCTACATGACAATTCTCGCACGCCTCGTGAAGTGGCCTATAAAACCATTAATTTATATAAAATTATCTGTTGTACGTGTAGATATTAATGCAATTAGGTAATAATTTTACCTTATTCCACCTTGAGCCGCGGCGGAGACATTAGCACCGTATTGGAGAAGAAGACGTGCTATTCTAACGTGACCTTTAGCTGATGCCACGTGTAGTGGTGTGAAACCTGCATTATCTTTAGCTGAAGGATCAGCTTCCATTTTCTCTAAGCAATATGCGACACAATCCTAAAAAAGAAACAAAAATTCAAGAGATAGTTTTTAAAACGAAATAGATAAATATATTAGAAATTTGTGATACTATACTCACTGTAAAACCAAGTCTAGCAGCTCGGTGTAGGTGCGTCTCACCTATACTTTTATTAATAAACCAGCCTTTGATTTCTTTTTGTATATCGTGGACAGATTCAGGACTAGGTTTAGGCGCTGTTCGCCGAACTTTTGGACAGTTGTCCTCGCGACGTATTATTTTCTTCTTTTTTCGTATATAATCAAAACCGGAACTAAATTTTCTTCTCCCAAAAAGACGTTTGAGTCGCCTTTTAACGGTCCCTTCTGTTGTTCCGGGTGAACTACCATCTACTTTAGTGTCTACTTTGTCGCCAGCCGGGTTTGCCTCTTTTTTTACTTTGTTATTAGATATTTCTTTCCTCCTCTTATGTGCGAACGACTTTATAACACTATTCCTTTTTTTTAAGCGCATCAATCTTCCTTTAGCATCATTTGTTTTCAATGATTTCGTGCTTCTTAATCCATCTCTAATCGAACTAGATCTTCGTTTTAGCTTGTCTTTAATTATTTTTTTAGGTTTAAATTTTGGTTTAGCTTCAATTTCTTTTTTTATCGGTACAGTTTGTGGTGGGTCGTCATGAGTTATTTGTTCCCTACAGGATGTTGGTGGAGCTGACGCAGGCCTGTCATCGCCAAACACTTCTTTAATGGTAGCTCGCTTCTTTAATACTCTGCTTTCAGTTCTAGTTCGTGATTTCAGTACAACTGGTGCAAATTCTTCGGTAGCACCAATTAACCCGTTAGTGTCTTTTATAAAAGCTGTCCTAAACATGGTGACAGTTTCTTTTCTGAAAGCGCCTAAGTAAAAAATATCTTCCATCAACTTTTCTTTTTTGGCACTGAGATTACCCTTGTTTCCATTTTTAATTAATCCTAAACTTGGTGTAGGTAGAAGTTCAGTATTATTTAAATTTTTTTGAACAATTTTCGGAGTCCTGTCTTCTTTCTCTTTCAATTTCTTTTTCGATTCATCTCTCTTACCGCACTTTTTAATAAGGACATCTACTATTGAGTTGCTCTTTTTCTTAGACTTTGTAACAGAAAATACAGTTGATGTTGAAGCTTCCGAATCATAATGAAGTTTATTCAAAGCAGAACAACTAGAATTAGATTCAAGATCACTATCGAGGTTTAATTTATCTGGTCTTCTATA
This sequence comes from Morpho achilles, assembly GCA_947086495.1. Classification (NCBI taxonomy): domain Eukaryota; kingdom Metazoa; phylum Arthropoda; class Insecta; order Lepidoptera; family Nymphalidae; genus Morpho; species Morpho achilles. Next base: position 4,742,336 of record CAMTZB010000009.1, on the reverse strand, counting down.
AAGATCATCTGTTGCTGCAGAAGGAGCAGATGATGATGCCGGTGAAAGAGGAACAGGATCTAAGTCTGGAAGCGATGTTGAACCACGTGAAAATTGCGTCCCACAATTTTTGCCAAAAAATCCACCTGAATGACCTCTAGGAATTGCAATGAGTCGAGTAGGCATTCTCAAAGATCTCTTATATCTGTACAACTCTTCTTCCCATCCTGGATGGAAATCCGAACCATCTCCAAACCCTGGTTTACGTAAAGGTGTTGAACTATTACTACTATTACCATTGTCATTTTTCTTCGAAGGAGATGATTTTACGGGAGTTTTCTGTAAAATCGTATTTTTGACATCTTCAGTTTTCGTATTTTTACGAACTCGCAATCTTCTTGCAACGCTTAACTCGTCGTCACTATCCGAACTCGATTCATCATCCAGTTTTTCCTTTTTAATTATTTCTGTCGACGATGATTTTCCTTTTGATTTTGACATTTGACGTATAGATTTTCCTTTATTCTGTTTATCCTCTTTAGGAGCAGAATCTAAGGACTTTCGCACTCCAGTATTCACACGTTCATCACAACACTCTAACTTAACATAAGCTGATTTTTCTGACAAGTCTTTTAATAATTGATATTTTATTAACTGATCGCTCTGCTTTTTATCTTTAAGTAGTTTGCTTTTTATCAAAGGTTCATCGTCGTCAGTTGATTCTAACTCCTCCTTAATTATTGTTTTAAGTGGTTCTATGGTTGTGTTGGTTTCTGCAACTTCCTTTTTTATATCAGTTTTTGTCTTTAAATTTTCGTTTTTAACCAATTTATTTTTTATTTTCACGTTACTTTTATTTTTATACGATTTATCATTTTCTTTATCTTTTTGCTTTTCAATTTTAGGTTTCTCTGACTTATTTTTTTTATTACTACTCTTAGAAGAATCATCTTCATTGTGCAAAGAGGAAACTTCACTATCTAATTTTATTTCTTCTTCATCTAAAGGTTCTTTTTTAATTTCAATGATAGGTGGTAACTCTAAAATTGATTGATCTGGACCGAACTCCACTTGATCTTCTTTACTGTCACTAGTTTTTATTGGTTGTTCAGCTAATTCACTTTCTTGGTCTAAAGTATTATTGCGTTTTTTATTTCTTTTTTTATGACATCCAGTTTTCAGTTGTTCCATAAAACTATCGCAAGCACTAGCCCAATCCATGTCTAAGCCATCCGTAGTGCTATTGGCTTCTATATAGACGGAGTCAATTTTTGTATCTATGTTTTCCGATTTTATTTGTAACATTGCATCTCTTTCTATTTCATCTATATTCATAGGTTCTATTTTCACTTCTGGAATGTTAGTATTAAGAGATTTCTCATTTTTTATTACTGATTCTAATCTAAGATTATCTTCGCGAATTTGATTAAAAAGGTGCTGTTTTTGTGACTTTGGAAGTGGTTTATTGGTGGTATTTTCAATGGATATAGAATCTTGTTTTGTGTCTAATTTTGTTGTACTGTCTTGTGTCGGTGGCATTACTTTTAATTCTGCCTTAGTTCTTATCCTGGCAGCAACATCATTTTCAGGCGATGTTCTTTTCGACTCAGGACTGTCAAACTTTTGATAGTCTGAATCTCGAGAAATCGAATCCACAGCTTTCGGCATTTTAATATGATGGCCTAAATCAGTTGCCAAAGGATTTAAAATATTGCGTTTATTACTATTGCTTATTTGTTTTCCTTCAATATCTTTTGTTAGATCGTCATCAGTTATCTCTATTACAGAATCATCTACATCATCTATTACGATAAGATCAGGAACTTCATTTGCTAATTTGGCCGCTTCTAAATATCCCGTTTGTTTTGTTTCTAAACTGTTTCTTAATATGCTTAATACTTTTTTATCTGCAGGTTGTGCAGTGTTATTGGGCAATGAATGATGTGAATGTAAGTCTCTATGACTTGGAATTTTCTGTATAATATGACGACTGCTATTAAGTGGTAACCTTTCATGATAATGCGGATGATAATCATTAACTTCTCTATTGCTTCCCTCAGAGTACGAATTACTAAGATATCGACGGTGAGAATGATGTTCACTATAAGGATTTAAAGGCCGCTCAGTATTTATTGAACGCTTTTGATCATGTTGACTTGCTTCCAGCCGTTTGTAACTTGTGTAGCTGAATACTGGCTGAATCATAAGCTCACGTTGCTCCCTTGCGGATTGACTCATTTGTTCTATCCGACTGTCTGCAGTCCATGTTTCATGACGAAGAATTTTTTCAGGAATGTTGCTAACTATAGGCCCTGCTGGCCTTTTCCTCTCTTCTATAATTAAATGTCGATCATCACGAACCTTACTTTCCGAGTAGCGCTCGTCGTGGCTCGTTCGCGTAAGATCTATTCTGGGAACATGATCGGGTCTACTTACTGGACCATCATATTTACTACGTGACGAGTATACTTGATGACGAGATTCAACGACATAAGAATCAGTACCAGGTCTAGAACTATAAACTCCATTATATCGCATATTTTGGTTTGAAGTATTGTATGCGTGGGCCATGTTTTTTTCTCTATATTGAGCAAAATCAGGAGAGAAATCAACTTTATGAGATCCAACAAAGCCTGTTATGGATGTATTTCTACCACTAGAAGTTGGCCTTGATTGTATTGAAAGATTTTCAGTTTTCATTAAAGCAGAAGCAGAATCAATAACATCGTCTTGAGTTGTTGATGAATCTGCTGAATTCTTCACTGTTTTTACAGATAAGTCAAGCGGCGATTCACGCTTTTGCTTAGTTTGGTTCATTTGATTTACTAATGATGTAACCGATACAGTCATGCGCGCCTGCTGACTAGGATAGCCCGGCTTTACGGTCGAGCGCGATGGTGAAATTTGTACATGATTTGCATAATCATAATTCGTCTTCGGAGCTACAGCCGTACGATATGACGGTCTCGAATGCAGTGTTTGGGAATGCGGTTGTGAATTGTTCTGAATAGACTGAGTTGGTGTGCTGGAAGCATATCTTACGGCGGACGTTGAAGGTGTAGCATAAGGGTAACTATTTCTGGAGTCCATTGTCCTGGTTTTGACATAATCAACCCGTGAAGGTAGGCGCGCAATCTCTTGAGATTGTAAAGTCGGTTGTGTCGGTGGTAATCGATCTGTGGGTCGTATCGCAAAGGATACGTTCATAGCATCTATATTATTATGCTTGTATTGAACTGGATGAGAATCGACTCTTTGATTTGGTATAGGTAATGGCGCTGAAACTGTCGGCCGATAACCAGAATAAACTTGTTGGGGATCATACTTTCTTTGTGGAAGAGTTGGATGCCTTTCATACTGCGACGTCGGTCGTATATGTGACGGAGATTCGCGTCGTTGCGGTATTGAATGATATACTGGTGATGCACGATTATCTATAGAACCAATTCTTTTAGTCGGTGGAACGTGTTGCGGATGATGTATAGGTGGGACACGATCATTGTGCGGAGGAGGCGCTTGAGTGGGTGTTAAAGAATAACGGTGCGTAGGTGAATTATAAGAGGATTCATTTAAGCGACTAACAGTATGCTGCGGCACCGAGCTAGAGATTCGTGCATATGTTTGTGGACGCGGTGGTATGGAAGGTTGAGGCGAGGCTATCGGAGGCCCAAGAGAATTTCTTCCGTTGTCAGTGACATTAGACTCATACTGATAGCGTTGGTACGGCTCCGGTGGACGAGATGCAGAATAATGATCTAATGGACGGCCTGATGTGAAATGGTCAGGTGGTCTCGCTGTTGGAGTTTGTACTCGTAAAACTGGAGCGCGATACTGAATCGCAGGATCGACTTGTTCAGTTACCATAGGTATAGCTGATGGAGCTTCAGAAGGGGGACGAGCAGGTGACGGACTTGGCACAGCCGGCGCTGGTGCGGGTGAAGGTAGCGTGTGGGGAGTTGGCTTGCGTATAATGTGAGAGGGTGGAGATAATGCTCCGACTGACTCGTCCTCGTCCTCGATTTCTGGTTGTTCTCGGCGTTTTTCTGCTGCCTCGCGCATCACTGTAGCTTTATGAATTATATGTGGCTCCGGTTCCAGAGGCTCGGAGGGTGGACGGGGTGGTATAGAAACAGGCGTAGACGCTGGCGTTAGCGATGGTGCAGCAGCAACGGATGGTGGTCGTGAAGATGGCGTAGGTGCTCCGGAGAGGGCAGGAGTTCCCTCCTCCGTCGAAGTAGTTGCGGGCCACATTTGTTGGCCGGTTCCTCCTTGTACCTGCTTTGGTATTCCCATAAAGTACTGGCGCGTCCCTTCCAGTACATTGTTGAAACTGACATCCATACTATGCACTCCCGGTCTACAACCAGCACCTGAAAAAATGCAGAATACCATTATATAGAAAGGTTTTAACAATAAAACAACTTAACCACCTAGAACCAAAAATTCGTAAAGCAGTATTAGCACAGGGCAAGGGTATTGGATAAATATATACTTGTAAACCTTTATCTAAGACACTTGTTCCACATGACTCGTAGTTCATACTTTTCTAAGATATTCCCCGAAGCTGTGCATAATTCCGCACAGCGTCACAATGAAATGTGTGATAAATTATTAATAATAGTTATGATACTTTATTAAAAACCTCTATATATAGATACGACAAGTAACCGTAAAAAAAATTAAATTACAAAATATTGTAAACAATATATTGAACAATATTATGCTTATGCATTACTAACTCTATTTCTGCTAATTATGTACCTGATACAAACAATATTTATCATCATTCTTTCTGCTGCCCTTATCCCACTCTAAGTGGGGTAGGCTCAACATGTTATACGATTTAGCAAGGTTTTTTTACGACCGTCCCCGCCTGCCTGACCTCAACTTCATCATAGTCGCCTTTTACGTCACCTCGGTAAAAAATGAGGGTGGTCTTTTTTCCTCAGCCGGATACCACACGGTATATATTATACAGTGATCAAATTGTAACTATATTACTTGATATATTATAATGCAGTGATTTACACCGTGTGGTATCCGGCTGAATAGAATAGTACCCCTCTCATTTCCTACCGAGGTGTCGTAAAATACGACTAAAGTAAGTTCATGGTCAGACGGACGGGCGGTCGTAAAATACGTACCAAATCATGTGACATGTTTATAACATGTTGTGCCGACCCACTTAGAGCGGGATAAGAGCAAGGAGATGATGAATATAATGCAGCGATTTCAGTATTATGTGCTTTTTAGGTATATACGGAATTTAACAAAACAGATTTTATAATTTAAGGATATTTATAACGTACATAGTATTTACAGGAAACCGTTCAGTTATTTATTGCGAAGCTTTCAATCAGCATACTTAAAGGTACGTAGAACTTAAGGTGCGTGATGGGGTCGTTACCCGTCGGTTGCCCTTGAGGGTTCCTCGCCCCCGCACACCGACGAGACGAATGTAATACGCACAACACGCACACACTGAAAAACTTCCGCGAGACATTACTAAAAAGTTTACCGACCTTATTATGCGTGTCAATGTTTTCTTTACAAGTTCTCTCAAAATATTAATGAAAATAGACCTCACTATTCAGAAAAGTTGAATACGCCGTGTGGTATCCGGCTGAATAGAATAGTTCCACCCTCATTTCCTACCGAGGTGTCGTAAAAGGCGACTAAGGTAAGTTGACCCACCGTGTGGTATCCGGTTTAGTAGAATAGACTACCCTCTTTCTTATCGAAGTGTCGTAAAATACGATGTAAGTGACGTCAGACAGGCGGCCGGTCGTAAAAACGCAGCCAAATCATGTGACAGCATGTTGTACCGACCCCACTTAGAGTGGGACAAGGACAGTAAGATGATATTCAGAAAAGTTGAATATAACAAATACAAATGTTATAAATGCAAAAGTCTGTAACGTTTTCAATTTACTACACTGGACAAAAAAGAATACAAACATTCAGGATACATCCCATAGAAGAAGAACAACAACACAAAGAATTCCCACAGAGTCTAAAGACAATTCAACCAGTGTGTCCTACCTGTCATGACTAACGGTGCCGAAACGTGGACACCAACAGTTAAGGCGGTCAAGCTTAAAGTCACTCAGCGGGCTATGGACAGAGCTATACGGGGTTTCTCTGAGGGATCGTATTCGCAACGAAGTAATCCGTCAGAGAACTAGGGTAACCGACATAGCTCAGCGCATAAGCAAGCTGAAATGGCAATAGGCCGGCCATATCTGTCGCAAAACCGATGACCGTTGGGGTAGACGTGTTCTGGAGTGGAGACCGCGAATCGGGAAACGTAGTGTAGGACACCCTGAGACTCGATAGAGTGGACGATATACAGCGGGCAATGGTTGGAAGCAGAAAGCCTAGGATCGGACAAAGTGGCGAATAATTGAAGAGGCCTATGTCCAGTAGTGGACTAAAGTGATGATAATGATGATTCAGGATACAAAAAATCCCGTTAATCTTTCGACAACAGGTAAAAAAATCCATTATTGAGGGTTTTTAAATGCTTTAGTTGGCGCGAACGAAAAATACCACGTTACTTATTGGAACTGCATAATGTAATGTATGTTGTAGTATAAATACAAGAACATATAAGAAAGGATGTAGGTAATAAAGTATTCCCGGATCAATGGTCGTAAATTGTACCCTTGTCGATCTTCATCCTTCGATTGTAGAGCAAAGGGTACGTTTGTTATTGTAATGTCGATGTATCGAATTAAATTCTAATAGGATCTATATGAATGATACTCTTTTTAGAAAAAGGCGTTAACTTTGCGGAAATCCATAATAAAATTATTTTGCTATAATCCGCGATGAATTAAAATATAAAATATATATAATGCTAAATGTAGAGTGGAAAATCGGTTATCATACCTGATACATGCAGGATTCGTAAAAAAAAAAAACAGATGCACAAACCTCCACTATCACACTATCACAAACTCAACAATCGTTTCGCCCCGCAACCGAAGCATCGTCAGGAGATAGACTCCACGACCAAAATCGCAAAGCGATTTTTTTCGATTTTGCTTTTGAATGATACTCATTGAGATTTACAATTATGAATAAAAACTACGCTAAAAGTTGTCATGTTTTTGTTAACTTCCAATTTATCCTACTAATATTATAAATACGAAAGTTTGTGAGGATGGATTTGTTTGTGACACTTTCAAGACGAACCCACTGAACAAATATCGATGATATTTAGCACGACTATTCCTCATTCACCGTGGTAACATATAGGCTATAGAAATCCTGTTAATTCTACAGCAATAGGATGACATTAAAAAAAATTGCGGGTAAAAGCTAGTTGCAATATAATTACTCTAATATATACTAATAACATTAATCATTTAATTAGTATGTGCTAACAAAATAACAACCTAACAATGTAATTAGGTACGAGTGCATAATCAATATTTATAATTCTAAAATGATATAATAGATCCTTCATACTAATTACACACAAAAAAAATTATAAAAAATAATTGTATGATTCTACTATATGGTAGTAATTTTTTTTTTAATTATTACTACTACACTCACTGTCTTTGTACTTAGAAATAAGTGGAAACTAATTTTGATTTGTACATTAGTAGATTAATGTTCAATTTCGTCATTTTCGTTGGTGTATCAATTAAAGAAAATAAAATTAAATAACGTTAAACCCCATATATCTATATTTTTGGACAATTACATGGTTATTGGTCTAAGGTCCCTAAGCTGAAAGAGTAGGCCTTTGCTATTGCGAGCAACCTGCTACTATACTGTTTTTAATGTGAAGTGTGTTTAAGTGAATAACAATAAGCTAACAGTAAATACACATAACATGTGACATAAAAATGTTCGACCATAAATATAGAGGTATAATATTTTTGTATCCATGCACCCATACATCGTAGGCGCAATCACGTAATACATTTTCTATGGATTCTGATACAATACACGACAATAAGGGTTTAATCACACTAGCATATGAATGAATGCTACAAAACCTTTCATAATATTGATTAATTTATCCGCCGTGTGGTATCCGCTTGAATAGAAAAGACCACCCTCATTTCTTTACAAGGGGTCGTAAAGGGCGATTAAAGTAAGTTGACACGCCGTGTGGTATACCGCTGATTAGAATAGACTGCTATCATTTCTTTCCCAGGTATCATAAAAGGCGACTAAGGTAAGTTGACTCGACGTGTGGTATTTAGCAGAGTTTAATAAACCACCCATTTTTATACCGAGATGTCGTAAAAGACGACCAAGGTAAGTTGACGTCAGGCAGGCGACCGGCCGTATAATACCTAGTCAAATCATTTTCCGACCCCACTTAGAGTAGGATAAGGGCAAGAGAATGATGAATCTAATTAATCTATATTGTATAATGAGCTATCCTTGCAGTCTCATATAAAAAGCGAAGAGATGTGTAGAAGAACGAAATTTACAGAAATAATACATCGTATTGCTAATTTGTGTGCTTATTGCCAGTTATTTTAACCTACTCGATCGCGTTAGCGTTACTCCAATTTGTATAGCGCTGGAACAGTGGTCACTAGATGTCGCTGTTGCAGCGTCATACAAATTAGTGTTACGCTAACTCGATCGAGTAGGTTAAGAACACTCACTAAGCACACAGAAGTGGCAATAGTGAGCCACAGTGGATTATTAGCCCGGAGATCTAAATAACAATAAAATGAGTATAGATTTACCTTTGGATCTGTCTACCCTGCTTGATGAGAGTGACAGCCCCTAGTCGCGTTCATGTCTCCTCCTCCCCTGTATTCAGCTTGTTCTAGAACAAAGAAACATCATATTAATCTTCGTTTAAATCCAGGGTTATCGTTATATTGTCTACATTATTCTCCAGCATTTAAAGACTTGCCTTAACACGAGTTAAAAATATCTAAAAACTATGTTATAACACATAGATAAAATATTACAATGGAATTGTAGCCAGCGAAAATAATCAATAAATATATTTATTTAAAGTATCTGGTTGACAGAGCCTTGCTCGGTAATTTTCTACAAAATAAAAAAAAGAAATGAAAAAAAAAAGAAACTAATAATGGGGTAGTTGGGACCGATCCTAGGTATTTACAATTCTTGAGACCGCTCGTTTCCCGAATAAACGACGCTGACTTTACATTTTACGACAAAAATAGTGTTTTAATAAATAAATTTTGTAATGGCCAAAAACAGAGATAAACGAATTTATTTGAAAATAAAATCTAGCTGGATCGATTTTTCTCCCCCTTTGAAAGAGCAACCTCGCGAATCAGCGAATGCAAATCGCGACAAATTTGACAAATCAGAAATGCTTACTATATACAGAAAATTTTCTTTGAATTAACATTATTTACTATTGCAATAATAACATTAATTCGAGCTTCGAAATCCCGGGAAATCACATCTAAGTTCGCTACTTGTTTACGCTAAAAATTTGTTTTTATATACTTAAATGATGTTTACGATTGATTATTAGCTTTTCGCTAAAAGGAAACACTGGCAACCAAAACTGTATAAAAAAGTGTAATCTGCCAATCATAGTGAAACAGGTTGGTGGCTTTAATTTTAACTTCTCTCTGTATCAGTTTTAAAATGACGTCGGAAGTCACGAGTGACGATTGAAAGTAACGGCCTGTTACTAGCCCACAGCTTGGAATAGGCTTCCTCTGTTCATTTTCGGAGAGAAGGATTGGAAGACCCACAACACTTTTCCAATGCGGATTAATAAGATACACACATATCCCTAGAATTCTCTAGAGATATGCAAATTTCCTCATGTTTTCCTATACCAAAAAGCGTGGGAAAATAGCAACTATCTATTAGACATCAATTTTTAATAGAAAGCTCATTGGTAAATGCCTGCGGTTTAAATTCGTGATATCTCAGAAGCAGTCGCACGATCTCACCGCCGGGTTATCACAGCATGTAAAATGACGTCACGTTTAGGTCTCAGGAAATGTTCTCGCTACTTGAATATTACGCAACCGATGCTAATGGTCGTATGACGCGTCCAGTGCTGACGAGCTGTAGGTATTTATTCTGTTTCGTTTTACAAGTCAATTCACGTGATGTGCTGAATAGTCTATCAGCAAGGATGTGGGTCAATGTCCATACGGCACTTGTAGATATCCATACTATCAACTGTATCTACGTATTGCGATTTCAAATTGAACTGACTGTTAAGAGATAGTAACATGTATTCCAGGTCTGGTCAACCCTAAGTCAATGGGCCGTAGTGTTGCCCGTAGACAAATTTTGAATGGCCCACGTAAGAAGAGTGTATCATCATCTTCCTGCCCTTATCCCACTTTAAGTGGGGTCGGTACAACATGTTATAAACATGTTGTCACATGATTTAGCTACGTATACGTAAGTCAACTTATCTCAGTCGTATTTTACGACACCTCGATAAGAAAGAGGGTGGTCTATTCTACTAAACCGGATACCACACGGCGGGTCGACTTACCTTAGTCGCCTTTTACGACACCTCGGTAAGACATGAGGGTGGTCTATTCTACTCAGCCGGATACCACACGGCGGGTCGACTTACCTTGGTCGCCTTTTACGACACCTCAGTAAGAAATGAGGGTGGTACTATTCTATTCAGCCGGAAAATATAGTAAAATATACAGTCGTAAAATACTTAACCAAGTCATGTGACAACATGTTGTGCTGACCCCACTTAGAGTGGAATAAGGGCAGGAAGATAATGGTTAGATACGTTAATTTATGTACAATATAATATATAATAAACACAAGATACATAAAACTTTTTCACCTCACACAAGTGCCTCGTTATATTTGTGTGCACTATTTACGTACAGCGCCCAGCTGTAGCGGGGTCGTTGCCCCCGCGACGAAACAAGGTGAATCGCGAACGGTTTTTTTTGTCTTCGCTGAAATGCGACTCGACGGGTTCTATGTTAGTGATATGTGAGATCATTATTTGCAAACATGGCACCTGTGGGTTATTGGTATGACATATTTATGATGTAATTTTATTTGACATTAAGAAAGTTCGTAAAATTTTATACTTGCATATACGAACGTATCTTCAGTAATATAAAATATATTACTTTAAATATTTTAACTAACCAACCTTTATTATTACTGAACGAGCATTTAACTCGATTTATTCATAGCATAACTCATTTAATAGACTGTATATTAATTTTATATGCTAAGTATTATACAGTTTAAAGTATCTGTTTTATGACCTAACATGTCTATTCTTTCGAAGTTTAAAATAGAAACGTGCCTCTCCTCCATATGTTACAAGCGCCTACTCGAGTACTTCGGACAAATCATGCGGCGTGGCGACGATTCCTTGGAGTGACTAATAGTTACTGGAAATACAGAAGGTAGCGACCTAGAGGCCGCTCACCAACTAGGTGGTCAGACGAACTGCGCCAGTCCTGCACGTCCGCCAAATCTTGTGAGGTAACAACAATGGCCACCAAAAGAAGCAGGTGGAAACAAACTATACACTCGAGGATAAAATCTAGCCAGGACCACGACCTTCAGTAATAAAGTCACGACTAGAGAGAGAGAGAGATAAGAGAGAGAATAGTATCTGTTCACTCACACAACAACATAAAACAAAACATAATATTTTTATTAAATTAATTAATTAAAATATTTGATATAGTTTCATAAAATTTGATATTTTAGACTTTAGAGTGTAACTATATTAAATATATTTGCTGAGATACATATAGTTGCATCTATTTTGAAGTTTTTAGTTTAATAACTACCACAAAGGTAGTTTTTTGCTACTGAAATGAATCGTCATGTTTTTACCGCTACTGAAAGTATAAATATATGAAAAATTATATGAACATAATATAAAAAAAATACTACAGACAAAAATTTGAAATGTAAACAAATACTCGAGCGTGAAGCACTTGCAATGCAAAAGCCTGACGCTATTGATTTAGTTGCAATTAATATAAACTACATATTGATATTTAACGTAATACACCTGCATATTTCAAATAATTAACTCAATTAATCTAACCATTAAGCCAGATTCGTAAGGAATAAGCCACCATAAGACGTACAAAACATGCTAAATTAAGTAGTTACAGCTAAAATTTATTTTTACTATTGCAATTCCAATGAAAAACGAGATCGTGATTAAAACGCAAATGTATTTCCACGCGGAACATTTTCAACAGTTCGCCAACCCAATTTTAAAGTCCATTAATCTTGGCACCCTATGCATGTTTCACGTAGCGTACAATCGAAATAATTTCCAAGGAAATGTTATTAATGCAAGTTTATTTAGCGCAGGACCGCGTGCCAGTTAATGATATTGAAAGAAGAATAAAGAAGAAATAAGCATTAATGACATTGAAAAAAAAGAAGAAATATTATTAATATTAGCTGCTATTAAAGATATCTTTAATATTTTAATGTTAATTTAATATTTAATGTTAATCTTATATGTATATACATATGTTCTCGGAATCTCACAAACGGTTCCAATGATTTTCCTGAAATTCAGCATGCAGGAGGTTTCGGGGGAGAAAAATCGATCTAACTAGGTTTTAAAAATAAATCGTTTTAACCCTGTTTTTGGGCATTAAAAAAATACTCAAATTGACAATGATTATATAAAACACTATTTTTGCCGTTAAATGTCAAGTCAGCGTAACTTATTCGGGGAACGGGCGAAAGAAATGAAAATACTAGGATCGAGACCTACCTACCCTATATTTTTTTTCTTTTTCTTCAAGATTCTTTTTTGTATAAAATTACTAGGTAAACCAGGTACTTGATATTAATAGCGCAGCCATAGACAACAGTACCATAAGTGACCCAGTAATGAGAGGGAAGATGATTCGTATACTTCATCTTTGTCTAATCACACATAAAAAAGAGGGACAGATACGTAATTCTTTTGCTCTCTCTTATTTCATAAATAAAAACAATTAAGTAATTTATTTAGTTTATTTTATTGTATTGTCGCTTGATAAATAGTATACAAAGTTCGAATTAAATCTGTCTGCTCAAAGTGGGTCAAAATTGAGTTCAAAGGAGTCTGTTACATACAGGTTAAACAAATAAAACGTGTAATATATCTTAACATATAAAACAAAGGCTTAATATTAGTTTGAGCACTATTACAGGGACGTGTTAAATTTTGTTGCCAACGCGATGCAACAGATAAGTGAGATCATACTAACAATGTAAATGACTACACGAATAAATTTAAAAATACTCTGCGAAGTCAGTATGAAAATTCTTTTCTTTTCACGTTCAGTTTCATGTTAATGTATATGAAACTTTGTATAAATGTATAAAATGTGATGCCTGCAGTATTGGCTATTAAAGATGGAGTCCGATGTATAAACTATACTTACTCGTATTATAAAATTAAGTCCCCCAAAGCAGTCTGTCTGATCGAGTTTTTCAAAATCTGCTAGACGAGTTTATGTACAGTTTTTACCAAAAGGCAGTGCAATTCTTCCGGAAGGTTTAGTTTATTTATACATTACGGTTTTACGTAAATTTTGTTCAAGAGCTTTAGTCGTGTACGCCTACAAAAAATACACAATACTACAAAAAAGTTATAGTTATCGCACAATAACTACTTTCATGTTCAATATTTCAATTAAATACACTGATTTGCACAAGGGCGAAGAGGCAGGCGCAGATAGTACTGCATAAATGCTATGCATAATTGCCATAATACAAAACAGTGAGGTTTAGATTAGACCCACCACGCTGATCCAACTCGGATTAGTAGGTTACAGATATCCTAGGAATCGTAAAAAGATATTATACGCATTATAATGTTTTGTTTTTATTTTATATTGGATTGCAAATATCAAATTCTTCCCTAAAAGAAAACTCAACCTACCAAGGATGTCAACCCGTATAATTTTATAAATAACTAGTGGCCCGCTCCGGCTTCGCATGGATATAAAATATATAGCCTATGTCACTCAGAGAAAAAAAAAAATTAAAATCTATCCAGTAGTTTTGTTTTATTCATTATTGCCCGTGGCCCGCACGCGTTAAATTTAGAGTAAAACAATTGCCCTTACTCTATACCATGAAGATTCTCTGCTATCTTTGGAATATCTAAACTCGTAACTACATTTTGACTTATTTACTTTTACATTTTCCCTATGTATTTTATTTTTACAATTAATTACAAAATGTCTTTATGTACAACATTCACTGCTTAATGTACAATAATTGTCAAATTTTTTACCATACTTAACCAAAGACAAAATTACGTATAGCTGTTATTTATGTTTTGTTATTCCATGTCATAGACGTTTTTGTTATACCACGTTTTATAGTGACCTGACGGGATAAAATAAATGTGGTCGAACGGGATAAAAGGTATCTTATGTCCGTTTCCTGGTTCTAAGCAACCTCTCCACCAATTTTCAGCCGAATTGGGTAATCGGTTCTTGAGTTATAAATAGTGTAACTAAGACCAACTTTCTTTTATATATATAGATTTGTATTTGGTGCATTCTATATCCAAACAAAGCTGTAAGTACACGCCTAAGCCTCGCCGCCTATAGTACACACACGTACCTACGGGGCAATCTATGTCAATAGAGGGCGAGGGGATAGAAAATTATGAGCTTTCCCTTGGCGCAGAGGCTCGATAAATGCGAGGCAATATACGGGGTGAGTTTAATTGAATCAATACACAAACACGAGTCGCGAACTATGCACTATTAAGTTAAATTAAACGTTCATATCGAGTATATCAGCTGTTTAATTTAAATATTTTACTTTCACCTTCATTAATGAAAATTCCTGAAGTGCTAATTCATTTTGTTGTTACATCACCTGATAGTAAGTGAAAATGGAAACGTACATAGCTGGAAAAGGTAAACCCGTTTACAGTCTCTATATGTTTAATATTTAAATGAGTTAATCTTGTATGTATGTATGTGTGTATATATATGTGTGTATGTGTGTGTATATATATTTTCAGAATCTCGGGAACGGCTCCAACGATATTCCTGAAATTCAGCATGTAGGTTTTGGGGGAAAATCGATCTAGCTAGGTTTTATTAAAAAAAAATTATCCTCGTTTTTGGGCATTAAAAAATACTTAAATTTATATTGAACTAAAATTTATATTGACTGTCAAGTTAGCGTAGCTTATCCGGTGAACGAGTTGCGAGAAATGAAAATACCTACGATCAAGCCCCACCTACCCTATTATTTTATTTAAGGTCCTTTTTTTATTAAAAAAAACCGAGTAAGGCTCGGTCACCCAGATATTACTATTTAAAGAAGAACAGTGAATCGATGGTCGTACGGGTTTGTTGGTAGGGGTATAGCTAGTCTTAGCAGACTTTTTATTTGTTTAATAGGCGAGCGCTTGACTGAAATCATACCTGATGGTAAGCGTTGGATAAAGTCTGATGTGGACCGCGGGTGACTATAAAATGCCTAATCAACCTGGCTTTGAAAGTACTTCGAACTGAAGTCCATACTTTAGAAAATATAAGCTCCTTGCAATGTCGGTAATCGAACCGAAAACCTTTATTTAATTTCGCAGGCATCAAACACTGCGCTACGGAGATCGTCAAAAAAATATTTTCTATATTCAATACTAGCGGCCTGCCCCTGCTTCGCACGGGTATAAAATATATATCCCATGTCAGTCAGTGTAAAAAAAATGATTAAAATCGATCGAGTAGTTTTGATTTATTCATTACTGCCCATGGTCCGCAAGCGTTAAATTTGGAGACTAACAATTTCCTTTCCCTATACCAAGAAGATTTTCTGCTATCTTTGGAATATCTAAATTCATATAGTACATTTTTACTTATTTACTTTTACATTTTCCCTATGTATTTTATTTTTACAATTAATTACAGAATGTCTTTATAAAAAACATTCACAGCTTTAAACAAAGCTCTTGAAAGAACGACATAATATAGCTGCTAAATTAGAAGTGCTATAGGGTGTAGCGCGGCGTCTTCACGGCATTTTAAATCTGTACTATCTCCGAAAATGTTCACTTAAATTACATGTTATAAACGGCCATATTAATATATATTAAATCAACAATTTATTTAAGGATTAATGCTGTATTGTATAAAAAATTGCTTTGAACATGAGACATTATTTTTCGTAAAAACTAAATGACAAAAAATGTTATGTGGGTTATTCATAAAAGATGGACATATACCATCGCGGATTTTTCTGTAGACTTTTTGAACATGTACAAATACTCAGTACATCATTTTGATAAATCTCGTAGGGTTTAGCCGGCGTTTGCAATGTAAGCGGAAAAAATGTAATTATTTTCAGAAACCTCAAAAAGTTACAGTATTTCTCTACTCCGTATAGAATGTTATTATACGTATAAACCTTCCTCTTAAAGAACTCTATCTATTACAAAAAACCGCATCAAAATCTGTTGCGAAGTTTTAAAGTTTTATGCATACATATGGATATATGGACAAACACTTTTACTTTGTTGGACTTGGACTTTGTTTTATACTATGTAGTGATACATTCAAAAATAAATGTTTATTACACGTAGTTCATCGAACTTTGTAAAACGCAAATAACAGTTATATCGGGTCAAAGTGATAAAAGATTTGATAAGATCAAGATGGTAACAGCCTCTTTATGGTTATAAATTTACATCTTAAAGTGCATTATCTTTTGACGCCGGATTTATTCTTGGATTTACTATTCTTGGATCTACTATTCTTGCATAGATGCAGCTTTAAATATTTTTAATTATAGTTTTTATTCATTGACTAGACCACCCTCATTTCTCACCGAGGTGTCGTAAAAGGAGACTAGGGTACGTTAGCCCGCCATTTGGTATCCGAATAAGTAGAATAGACCATTACAACTTAGGTAAGTTTACGTCAGGTGGGCGATCGATCGATCGAGGAATATACTTAGCCAAATCATATTACAACATGTTTATAACATGTTGTGCTGATGTCACTTAGAGTGCGTTAAGTGCATAAGGATGATTTTATTACAAATTTAATTTTTTTTTTAATATTTCCGGTCTTTCTTAGTTTCTTTCTTTTTCGGTCTTCATCTGTTTTAAATAAGTGAATAAAGTAGCCGATTTGCATTTACGATTCTCGGTTTCATAGTCGCTCAAGAATTATGCCCGGACAAACAGTTTCCGTCGAACGAAGGTCGATTAGTTTTATCATAATGTATATGTTTTTAGAAACAGCAAACACAATGTTACATTATAAATTTTTTGTAATAAAGACGTTATAAATTTAAAAATGCATATTTTTGCAAAAAATTCGCTATCGTGAGTTAATTATAAGAGATTTTTAAATAACTTTCACCGTTTACTTGGCGCACGCAAGGAATGGTTTAAATTTTGCCGTTTTCGCAATATTTTTTAATGCTGCTCCTCTCCTATTCATCTTAGCGTGATGTTATATAGCCTTCCTCGATTAATGGACTTACACCTTAAGAATTTCTCATATCGGTCCAGTAGTCCCTGAGATTAGCGCGTTCAAACAATCAAACAAACACTCTCCAGCTTTATATATGTATAGATTTTGCTGGAGATAAATTTCCGTATTGACTACTTACCCACTATACATATGTAGCCCGTATTTTATCTAATAGGCCAGGGTCGCCCAACAATTCGATAGCGATCGTCAAGCTAATCGCTCGCGATCTTTTTGTACAAAAACAGATAAGACAACACGCTAAACCCTAATTAGGGCATTGGCAAGGGCGTTCTATTTATTCTATACCGATTACACGTTACTTGGAAACTAATTTTATTTTATGGCACCCTCCCCATTAAAATTTTGTCTTTGCTACACCTTTGTCAAAAGCGATCTATCACTTTTTATTCTTACATCTTTTCATTCCTCATTCATCAGTTTTTTAGCCTTACATATTATAAAACAAAATATCCGATTCTGTCTATCTGTTAGTAATAACCTCAAAATGGGCAATGCTTAAAATAGTAATAATATCAATATGGTCTATACATAAATTGATTTCATTAATTTAATATGTCTTAACGAGTTTATTTATTAACCTAATTCGAGTTTAATTCAGTAATTAAGATACCATATGACCCAATTCTATCAAATCTTTGGTACTTATAAAATGCTAACGTATACGATAAGTGTATGCCATATGCCATAAAACCTAGGTCCGCTGACTAATAATTTATCCTTGTCAAAACGCAAAAAAAAACCAAAATGAGTAAAACCCTACATAAGTAACATGGGTGCAAATAATATTATTATAATTATGTTTATACTAATTATACAGTTGTGTGGTATCCGGCTGAAAAGAATAGACCACCCTCATTTCTTACCGAGTTGTCGTATGAGGCGAATAAGGTAATTTGACGTCAGGCAGCCAGCCGGCATAAAATAACTAGCCAAAACACACAACAATCTGTTTAAAACATGTTGTGCCGTAATAGGCGAATAAGATATTTCGACCGGTGGGTCAACTTACCTTAGTCGCCTTTTACGCCTTTTAACTCGGTAAGAAATGAGGGTGGTCTATTCTACTCAGCCGGATACCACACGGCTACAAATATTTTTACCTGGCATATCAATAAACTTATCGCAAACAAAAACAATTTATTTTCTAAACTAGTAAGACTAACAAAATACGATCAACGTGTCTCTGCAAAAGAATGGCAGACGATAGGTCTAAAAATAAAAACCTATGTAGGTGTAAAGACAATTTATGTACGAAACGGCAACGTGTATTTATAACCGCGTACTATCGTCCTACAAATGAATTAGTTAACAAATATAACTCAGCCACAATGAACGTTTTAATAAAAGGAAATCATTTAAATTGCGAAATATAAAACAGAATCCATAAAACTTCTTCAAGGAAGTATTTACGTAAACATAAAGTTATCCAAACTTATGTTTGTTATGGTTTAACGAAAAAAAAAACAATTTTTTCATAAATTATTTATGGAAGTAGATGTTACTTTGCAGAATTCGATAAGTACAAAAGTTTTGATAGAATTGTTTTGCTATTTATTTATTCCATAGAACTACCAATAGAAGTACATAACTAAAGTAACATGGTTATATTTCCTAGGGTTGCTTATAACATATAAATCTAATTAACCGTAGTCACAGCGTGCTTAAAAGGTAACAAACATACAATAACTATTATAACTAAAATTAGAAAAAAAAATTGAAGTCTAACAAACTTAGGGAAAATATGGAAAATAGCTTTGCATTGTTGCAATGCGTATTATAGTAAAATCATAAGTTTTGTAAAAAAAAAAACAATTGAATGGAATAGGCGAAAATGTATGATAGAAAGGGCGAAATAGTAATTTGCTTACAGATGGAAGGATCTTTAAGACTATTCTTATGCAAAAGTAATAATAAAATTATTTAGCTATAATCTGCTTAATAAAGTTAAAAAAAATATGTAATGCTACTCGTAAATGTAACGTGGACTATCCGTTTTCATACCCGGTACATGCAGGATTCGTAAAAACGCAAGCACTACACACATTCACTATCACAAACTCAACAATCGTTTCGTCCTGCAATCGAAGCATTATCAGGATATAGGTTCCACGACAATATCGCAAGGCTTTGTGAGCTAATTGCTAAGTTGATTTGTGGGAAAGCTGATTCTGATTTGTGGGAAAAAGGAGCGGTCTCTATTACACATCTATTAATTATGTACAATTCAAGTTCAGCATTAAATATAATTTCCTTAAGGAAAAAACTTTTACAAGGTCAAGTATGCGACATCTAAAGAAATATAATGGTGTCGAAATCAAGGAAGAAAATAATGCCGGAAGGCCTATTTCGCGCCATTTGCATTATTTACGCAAGCTTTTACATATTTTGAATTGTATTTTACCGGTTGATTGCTTATAAACAATTTTTGACGCATTTTTTATATATTCATATAACTGCCGTTAAAGCTATGATAGCCGAGCGGTGTTATACTTACTAGGAGTTCATGGGTTCAAATCCCGTGCAGACACCAATAAGTTTTTCTGTTAGTTGTGTCTAATATCATAATAGTAACAACAAAATAGTTTTTGCGGAGTTACTTTGCGGAGGTCCATAACACAAAACTAATAAGAATATTATTTTGGTATAATCCGCGATAAAATTTTTTTTATCGCGGATCGCAAAATAATATTTTTATTAGTTTTATATAAAATTTCACAAAAATCGGTCAAGCCGTTTCGAACGAGTATGGTAATTGTATGGTATGATACATAGTGACACGAGACGCCGTGTCGTATCCAGCTGAATAGAATAGTACCACCCTCATTTCTTACAGAGGTGTCGTAAAGGGCGACTAAGGTAAGTCGACCCGCCGTGTGGTATCCGATTTAGTAGAATAGACCACCCACTTAGAGCGAGATAAGGGCAGGAAGATGATGATACATTGTGACACGAGAAATTTATATATAAAATTTACTTAAATAGTTAAGACAGGAGTCTGTCGGGTCTGCTACTAACTCTGTAAACTTTAAAGGTGTTTCTAAAACCTCTTAAGTTTGCGCATACGTTTGCTTTCTCTATGGATACAGAGATTCTCCAATCGCTATCGGTATAGATCGGCGGCGTGGTGCGGGCGCGCCTGTGGCCCACATATCGCGTTCTATTTTTCAACGCGCGCTCTAGCGCCCTCTATAATTAGATCCGCATTGTTTATTGCTAACGACCGACTTACTAACGCTTTTCCTGTATTCGTTCGGAACGTTAAATATCGGTAACTAAACTTTCGTAACTGTTCAATATTTTTAAATTGCATAATAACTTCATAAGTAATTAATAGAATTATGCGTTACTTTGCGGAGGACCATAATACAAAAGTAATGAAAATATTATTTTTCTATAATCCGCGATACACGAAAATATATATAATGATAAATGTAATCTGTACTCTGCGTTCTCATACCTGATATATACACAATTTGTGAAAACTCATGCACTACCCGCCACCGATAACACACATAAGATAGTACACAAGCACAGCACACATTCACCACCACAATACAAATTCTGCATGTATCAAGTATGAGAACGAATAGAACAGTACATTTAGCATTACATATATTTTCATGTATCGCGGATTATAGCAAAATAATATATTCATTAGTTTTGTAACTTCATAAGTCTAATTAGGCCACATTTAAAAGGCAAAACAATATTATCATTGTTATTACTATAATAATCGATCGATCAATAGATTGTACCAATTATAAAATCACAAGCTATTAATATAATTAATAGATACCAAATGTCTTTGTCGTTTAATTGTATGCATACAATTAAAATACCTACTACTTTTTTATCACTTTTTTTCTTTACGGGCAGGAAAAATTTGAAGGTCACGCGGTCGATTATCCACACGTTGGATAGTACCTAATACGACCATCGTCATCTATCTCCTTACCCCACTCTAAGTAGGGTCGGCACAACTTGTAATAAACATGCTGTCACATGTTAACTATGTATTTTACGACAAAAAAAATAGATTGATCTATTCTATTCAGCCGGCTGGACCTAGTACGACAAATAACTCCGAGGTCTAATATACTAGAAACGCTGAAGACCGCGATAGATGGAGACGCTTTGCAAGAGCTACAATAACGGCCACAAAGACTCATCAGCCACGACCACTCCGTCAAGAGTGAACGACTGAGGAAGTCTACTTATTCGAGACAATATTATATATCGTGAAAATCCTATGGCCAAGCCATTAAATTGAGTAATTCTAGTAAAAAATTCAATGGTTAAAATTTCACTTTTTACTCAATTGCTATTTAAAAAACATAAATAATTTTTAAATTCCAACCTATTGTTGCCATGAAGCGAAACATCGTAATAAAACTGTAAAATCCTTAGTGAATACGTGGATACCTAGCTCCTACTAGCTCGCTACTTTGGAGTACGCTGGTAAATCAAAGTTCTAATCCTTCTTAGCAAGGATTAAAGCCTTTTTGAAGTGGTATAGAGACATCGCATTTTGCCTTTGCTCTATTTCTATTATGTTCTATGAGGAAGTATATAATATTGTAAGAATTTTTTATACAACTAACTTAAGTTTCTGCGAGGTGTAAGAGATGAACTTGTATGTTATTTTTTATATTAGCAGTGTGGTATATGAATCTGTGAAAAATTTTATTGCTAAAGCTTGGCTATTATGGCATTAAAGACAATGCACTTCGTCTCGTTGCATCGTATCTTCACAGCCGGATTCAAAGAGTGTGCATTAATGATGTGCAGTCATCCGGAACGGCCTTAGTTATGGGTGTGCCTCAAGGATCAATCCTTGGTCCGTTTCTGTTTTTAGTTTATATAAATGATTTGCCATATTTTATTCATAATATTTGCGATATTGTACTGTTTGCAGATGATACATCATTAATTTTTAAAGTTAATAGAAATGACGATAATTTTGACGAAGTAAACAGGGGTTTATCGCAAGTAGCTCATTGGTTCAGGCTAAATAATTTGGTACTGAACTCAAATAAAACTAAATGTATAGAATTTGTATTGCCTAATGCTGCAAAAACAGCAAATAGGCTCTCTTTAAATAATGTGCCACTAAAAACAGATAATTCAACGGTATTTTTGGGAGTATCCTTGGATACAAAACTCCAATGGAGCACACACATAACAACTCTTGCAGGGAAACTGAGTTCAGCGGCCTACGCTGTTCGAAAGATAAGACAATTCACAGATGTTGAAACAGCAAAACTTGTTTATTTTGCCTACTTCCATAGCATTATGTCCTATGGAATATTGCTATGGGGTAAATGCGCGGATAGTGAAAAAATTTTTGTTTTACAAAAGAGAGCCATACGTGGCATTTATAATTTAAGACCGCGTGATTCCCTGCGAGAGAAATTTAAGGAAATAGGTATTCTTACATTTGCTTCACAGTATATTTTAAGCAATTTAATTTATGTACATAAAAATATAAAGAATTATAAAACGATAGGTGATGTGTACAATAGACAAAGCAGGAACCGACATAAGATTGCGGTTTCTGCTTTGCGCCTTGCAAAAGTGCGTAACTCGTTTGTGGGTTTTGGTATAAGATTTTATAATAAAATTCCGCAATCAATTTCAGCACTGCCATTACAGCAGTTTAAAAACACTGTTAAAAAGAGGCTGATACAGAAAGCCTACTATACTCTTGATGATTTTTTAGAAGATAAGAATGTGTGGATATAGCTCTCTTTGAACCTGTACAAGACAGTAACGACATAATGTAAATAGTATTAAGAATTATATTTTTAAAAGAGCAACCGCCGAGTTTCTTGCTGGCTCTTCTCGGTAGGAACAGTTTTCCGAACCAGCAGTAAAGTTGACGATTCAAAAGCACTTGTTTACAAGTTTATTTGAATAAAGAATATTTTGAATTTGAATTTGAATTTGTGATAGCCCAGGGGTGTGACTGTGCGACTCTTTCGATAGGGTCTCAAGTTCAAACCCCAATGAGTTTTTCTATTGAAACTTATGTGTCTAATTGATATTTCCAATTTATCACTCGCTTTTCG
Source organism: Morpho achilles (assembly GCA_947086495.1). Classification (NCBI taxonomy): domain Eukaryota; kingdom Metazoa; phylum Arthropoda; class Insecta; order Lepidoptera; family Nymphalidae; genus Morpho; species Morpho achilles. The sequence continues at coordinate 4,718,821 of CAMTZB010000009.1, read as the reverse complement.
GTGAAGGAAAACATCGTGAGGAAACCTGCATATCTCTAGAGAAATCTGGGGATATGTGTAACCTACCAATCCGCATTGGAGCAGCGTGGTAGGTCTTAGTTCCATCCCTTCTATCCACGAACGGAGAAAGGAGGCCTATGCCCAGCAGTGGGACTGTAATAGGCCGTTACTTTACTTTACTTTTAGTGTGGTATTGAGCAATGTCATTATAAAGTAGAGCCATGTTTTATTAAAACGGCTTCAGTTTAATATAATTATATCAAGAACGCACCTACAATGAAACATTTAAATTAATGCATATATCACACGCTCTGTTTGGCTCACGAACTAGCGGACATATGTTATGCCTAAAAACCTTCGCTAACCTCATTACAACATATTCCAAAGAACGTTTTAAAATTCATACGCATCTACATATACGGAAGTTAGTATCTGAGGAAGTTAGTCCTCTTCATAATCAGCGATTACAAATGATTATGCGTGAGCACAAACGTGTAGGGGGCATACTGGGTTGTAGAGTTAATGATCGCCTACAATCCGGGAATTGTCTGTTTTCCGAGACGCATCAAATGGAATCACTGGCTGCTATTCATGATTGTATGTACTTTGTGATAATTCGGACGATATTGTGGACACTGGCACGATGATCGTGCTAATTATAGACGATCACACGTCCAACAATCATCGTCGATATACACAACTTGATACTTAATTGGTTGCCATTACCTTCGCAGTATTGCATTTATAACGGTTTTCTATTGTAGGAAATAACAAGGCGATGATTCCATTCATTGTTTCCTTCAAATTACCCATCACTTATTTATCTCAAAAACTACTAAGATCGACTAAATCATTTTCAAACTAATAGCTATAAATTCGCATTCCTGTGTGTAGAGTGTTACTCTTTCATTCTGATCATCCAAGTATTTTCCTCTCTCGCTCTATTCATTTCTTGGGTAATTTGGTCATCACTAATAATAATACTACATGGTGTTTTTAGTCTTCATATTACAGTTACTTCAGTACTGTCAGTAAAGTACTTACAGTTAATTCATAATTCAAATTCAAAATATTCTTTATTCAAATAAACTTGTAAACAAGTGCTTTTGAATCGTCAACTCTACTGTTGGTTCGGAAAGCTGTTCCTACCGAGAAGAGCCAGCAAGAAACTTGGCGGTTGCGGTTGAAAACCAGGACCCTATATATTGCTATATATTGCTCCACAACTTTCTCTATCTTCCAAGTTCTATCAAAATTGGTTAAGCCGTTTCGATATGTACTTTATTACTCTAACCTAACCTAACCTAACAATCGTAATGTGCATTTAACTTAAACCTTCCTCAAGAATTGCACTTTATATATTTTAATAGATACTGTACAAAAACTGTTCAGTAGATATTGAGAAAATCGATCTCATAGAGACAGACAGCTTTTGGGGACTTTATTCTGTAATATAGGAACAACATTAGTTACAATATAAACGACGCCAATCCAATCCAATGTCTTAACGTAAATAGGTCGCGATAAAATACCTGAGGCTATTTTAAGAATGAAACAACTAGCAATGTCTGTTTGGAATTTGTCCAACGTACACATTACGGATCGAGTTTGTTAATGTATGTTTGTTATCTTTATTTTATAACGTATCATGTATACGACATATCAGTACTAATAGAGACCGATAATGCGTTGTAATCTTAGACGTCGCAGACGGATTGACGTGGACTTTTAGTTACTAGAAATCGCCCGCCGTGTGGTATCCGGCAGAATAGAATAGTACCACCCTCTTTCCTTACCGAGGTGCCGTAAAAGGCGACTAAGGTAAGTCGACCCGCCGTGTGGTATCCGGCTGAGTAGAATAGACCACCCTTATTTCTTACCGAGGTGTCGTAAAAAGCGACTAAGGTAAGTGACTCACCGTGTGGTATCCGGTTAAGTAGAATAGACCCACCTCATTTATTACTGAGGTGTCGTAAAAGGCGACTAAAGTAAGTGACTCACCGTGTGGTATCCGGTTAAGTAGAATAGACCACCCTCTTTCTTATCGATCGTAAAATACGACTAAGATAAGTTGACGTCAGGCAGGCGGCCGGTCGTAAAATACGTAGCCAAATCATGTTACAGCATGTTTACCAAGTAACATGCTGCGCCGACCCCACTTAGAGTGGCATAAAGGCAGGAAGATGATGAATCGCCCGTGTGGAAAGATTAAAAACGGTAACATAGTGTTTTGATAACCATAAAAATGGTTTACCTGGGTTAACCTTAAAAGCTAGATATATGCTATCGCGGACTTTTATTTACAAATTTTAGAGGAGAACAATTTTGACATGATTTTTGAATAACTTTCACCGTTTACTTAGCGTACGCAAGGAAAGCTTTAAATTTTGCTGTTTTCGCAATATTTTTTATTGCTGCTCCTCTCCTTTTCATCTTAGCGTGATGTTATATATAGTATATAGCCTTCCTAGATAAATGGACTATCGTACACTCAAATGATTTTTCAAATCGGTTTAGTAGTTCCTAAGATTAGCGCGTTCAAAGAATCAATCAAACAAACAAACTCTTTAGCTTTGTAAATTAGTAATATCTGGGTGACCGAGCTTTGCTCGGTAATTTTTTTTTTTAAAAAGTTTTTTAAAAAAACTTGAAAAAAAGAAAAAATCTATTATTTAGTTGGGATCGATCCTTGGCATTCACATTTCTCGAGGCTGCCCGCTAACCGAATAAGCTACATCGACTTGACAGTTAATGGCGAAACTTCAATTAAATATAAATGTTAGTGTTTTTTAATGCCCAAAAATAGGGATAAAACAATATTTTTTTTACATAAAACCTACCTAGATCAATTTTTCTCCCCCAAAACCTCCTACATGCTGAATTTCAGGAAAATCATTGGAGCCGTTTCCGAGATTCGGAAAATATATATATATACAAGATTAACTCATTTAAAATTAAGAGAGATAGATGTTTCTCTTACGCAGCTTTCTGCTACAGAAGGTCATGAGTCGCTTGTATTCAATGGCTGAGACTTTGAGCCTTATGTTGGACGAAGTTTTTTCGTCTTCAAATATAACTAATTTGCACTACATAACTGATTAAAGAGACGTAATAATAAGTATTAATTAGCCTACTCTACATAGATTCTATATGAATACGCCAACTTCCGCTTCCGCTTACGACTAATTCAAATTTTTCACATCCGTTACACATTCACTTAAAATTAAAGAATTTAGGAGTCTTTGGAAGCGATATAATAAAATTTAGAAGTAGAGAATGTAAAAACACATGCTCATACCTCTACATACGTTCGCTATCACAAACTCAACAATCGTTTCGTCCAGAAACCGAAGCATCATCAGTAGATAGACCACGACAAAAGCTCACAGCGACAAAATCGGTTCGCGATATATATATAGAAGTATCAAGAAGCCTTTATAGAATACGCGCCGTCATATATATATATATATATATATATATATATAGATATATATATATATTTATTTTTTTTTACTTCATCGCAGTAATCCGCAATGATATGCTATAATTAGCAAAATAATTTTATTATTACTTTTGTATTATGGATCTGCGCAAAGCAACGCCAAATTCAATAATTTAGTTCAATGACGATAACTCCACTTAAGTGGACACGAGGCCTTAGTATCATCATAATCAAATCGTAGCATACCCGTTGACCTAGGATATACCTGTTTCCTCTTGTTTGAAGGCACCTAGTTATAAGTGGCAGGAAACAAGTTGCCGCATGTCCTCAATCTGTTGATGCATTTTTGCGGCTAAACTACTTAAAGCGATGAAAATGCGACGAGTACCTTGGCATTTCAAGGTTGACGCAATAATTCGTATTCTCAGAAAATCATTTAAGCCCCGACCTTTGCAGTTCGTAAAAAATGAATAGTACCAACCTCATTTCTTACCGAGGTGTCGTATAAAGCGATAAAGGTAAGTGTACCCGCCGTGTGGTGTCCGGTTGAGTAAAATAGACCACCCTCTTTCTTACCGAGATGTCGTAAAATACGACGAAGGTAAGTTGACGTCAGGCAGGCGGCCGGTCGTAAAAACGCAGCCAAATCATGTGACAGCATGTTTAGGACATGTTGTGCCGACACCACTTAGAGTGGGATAAGGGCAGGAGAATGAATGCTCTCTCTAGCTCCTACAAAAATATACGAAACGTAACTTTCTTTCTATTTTCATTAACTTATCTTAACTTCCGTTGGCCTCGCCAGATCACACGTTTCGAAATGCTTTTGTCTCACATTCACCCTCCTACTCCACAATTCAAGGGTGCGTAAACAAGGTTTTAATTCAATAAAGTTACAACAATTTCGATATTTATAAGATTACAATGGTATAAAATTAACAAAAACTTCCTCTTCCTTCAATATCGTCTCAAAGATCGCGCACCTCAAAGCACGCTCGTTCGCCGTGAGTCGATTGCGACACGCAAGACTTGTTTTCCTTCTACAGTTTGTGTGTCAGTAGGTCAATAGCTGGTTACTTGAGAATAATTTTGAGCAATACCAAAACCGGTTAGTGAATTACATTACCTAAGCCTAACACGAATTAAATGAAAATGCGTTGTTAGCTCGATCTTATCAAGGTTTCATTAGACTCTTTTTTGGTATTATACAACCGTGAACCACAATTACTTAAAATAAATTAATTTGCCATCATTCATATGATATCCGGCCACGCGGCGTTCATAAAAATAATAGACCGTTCTACTACTAAAATTACTTGGTTAAATTAAAATATTTAACTATATGATTGAATTAAAAGTCTAGTATTATTGATATGTAGAGTTGCTGAATGAGATGAAAATAGTACAGTGTAAAAGGGGAAAACCCGATGCTTCATTAGGTATTAGTAAAACTATTTATACAAGTAACAAGTAAAGTTAAAAAAGCTTTTTAAAACATTTCAGGTCTCTAATATTAACCGTAGAGGGATTCCATCGTTTGGAGCCATTACTGACAGCAGCGTAAAGTCATATTTATCATAAATATGCATTGATATCGAGAAGTGTGTTACATTTAACTTGAAATATTCCACCTTCACATATATACACGGCAAGTTGAATAAAAACTTTTAATAATAATTAATACAACTGCTATATTACATTATTTTACTATTAAAATTAAATCAATGTTTAAGTCCGAACAAGGAAAAAATTCTTCTGCAACAGAGGTAATGACAAGAAAACCCTAATGAATATTATTTAAAAAATTATGTTCTACGTAGGATACTTCTTTGGTCTTAGAAATAAAACAAGATAGCAAGAATTTGAGCTAAAAGACAAGAGGATATGCGAAGCATAGTCGCCGAAACCTTTAGATCATAGTGATCACGCCTTAAGAGATGCATAGCTAGAAAGAGAGAGGTCATCTAGCTACAAAACTCATCATTCTCCTATCCTTATCCCACTCTAAGTGTGGTCGGCACATTATGTCTTTATCGTCCATTCTCCTAGAGTTGATGAATGATAGACATCCGTCAACTCTAGTCCTCCATCCCCAAAGTAACCAAATTCACAAAACTAATTATGAATATTATACCCGCCGAGTGGTATCCGGCTGAATACAATAGTACCACCCTCATTTCTTACCGAGGTGTCGTAAAAGGCGACTAAGGTAAGACGACCCGCCGTGTGGTATCCGGCTGAGTAGAATAGACCAACCTCATTTCTTACCGAGGTGTCGTAAAAGGCGACTTAGGTAAGTTGAGGCACCGTGTGGTATCCGGTTTAGTAGAATAGACCACCCTCTTTATTACCGAAATGTCGTAAAATACGACTGAGATAAGTTGACGTCAGGCAGGCGGCCGGTCGTAAAAACGCAGCCAAATCATGTGACAGTATTTATATATGGTGTGCCGACCCCACTTAGAGTGGGATAAGGGCAGGAAGATGATGAATTATGAATATTATGCCCACAACTATGTTTTATTATCAAAGATAGCATAATAATAGTATTTAAAACTATAAAACACTACAATACCGTAACACGTAATATATTCTAAATTCCAGCTAATGCATAAAACGTGACTATTGTTAGTTCCGGAGTTCAACCTACGGAACGATTACGTAAATCGATATGAAAATCGCTCAGATGGCAGATAGTGACTCGATAGTGATCGCCGTTGTACAAAACGAGTCGCAAAACTGTAGTGGGTCACCAGGCCAATGTCGGCCCACTCCCCGATGTGAACCGCTCGCTCTAAATACGTTATTACCATTGTACGGTCTATTATTCCTTTAAATTTCATACAAATGTATGTTTTATCTGATATTCTGTTGGCAATTTGAATTAAGTAACTGATAAATGTTTAAATCATGCGCTGTATTTTTATACTTGCGTAGAGGAGCCAGGGAAATGAGACTATCGGGAAAAAAGTGACAGCAAATCGGCCACGCGTAGCTGTGGCTTAGTCTGGTTTCGAATCCCCTCAAAACAGAAGCCAAGAGTAAAAATAAATGCTTCAATCATCACCAAACTTTACTGGATCATCCGCTGGGACATTCTAAAGATTATCTGAAAACTGCATTAAAATCGGTTCAGCTGTTTTGGAGTGTATAAAAGATAAACAGACAAACATTCATTTTTATATAAGAAGATTAGACAAATGTCTTCCCTCTTATTATCCGTTGGACTTTCACACTCACAGGCCTGCCCAAGGCCTCCCTACTCTATGTATAATAAACTCTATGGTAAAGTAAGTAACGGCTTGTTACTATCCCACTGCTGGGCATAGTCCTCTTCTCTCCTTTTTTTTTTGGAGAGAAGGATTGTAGCTAAGACCTACCACGCTGCTCCAATGCCGATTGGTAGGTTACACATATCCCCAGAATTGTCTAGAGATATGCAGGTTTCCTCACGATGTTTTCCTTCACCGAAAAGCGTGTGATAAATTGCAATTATCAATTAGACACATAAGTTTTACTAGAAAACTCATTGGTGTCTGCCCGGGGCTTGAACCCTAGACCTCCTCGAAAGAGGCGCACGGTAGTATTATGGTACTTAAAGATATTTCTACGGAACTCAATATACAGTGCCTGTGGCGATACCTAATGTTGACATTCGACCCACTGTCGAGCCATATAAGCCTTGAAAACTTCTCTACTATAAATATAGTAATCAAAGTCCTAACACTGCATTAGCGGTGTAAGTAGAAATAGAAATAATATCTTATAAGAAATTGTATGAAATATACAAGTTCTTATATCTTAGATTATGCGTAACATCATTTGTTGGAAACTTATACTCAGAGGCCTGCCCAATGGGTCCCCTACTACTACTACTACTACTACTACTACTAACATGATACGTAATTAAATTATTTGCCCTATCTAAGTTTTTTTAACCTACTCAATCGCGTTAGTTTAACGCCAATTTCTATGACGCTGCAACAGCGCCATCTAGTAGTTTAAAAAGCTCGTATACTACAAGCTAAGCACACTAATTTTTTTATTGAACACAACAGAGGAGTTACGTCGGGATTTCTTAATTTATCGTAAATTCGGTGTAGTTTTACTTCTGATAAATGGAAATAATAAATCACAATTATAATAAAGTGGCAAGTCTTGTAACATTTTTATGACAATAACGTAATGAGAAATGATGATATAAATTTCCTTTCACTTAACAGAAAGATTTTAAACGCTTATTTTACATTGACAGATAAATTATATGATAACAAATTTTGAAATCGACTGTCTGTATAAGCGAAAGTGTGGTGAGTCATCATTTAACAGCGAGCGCGCTGTCCATTTGATCATAACTTTCGTAATACTTAATAACTCTAATCAGCTCGTCTCATGTTATATAACCGGTATTAATCTCAGTTTTCAAGTTACATGCATAATATGAGCTGTCGTAAAAGGCGACTAAGTAAGTTGACCCGCCGTGTGGTATCCAGCTGAGTAAAATAGACCACCCTCTTTTTACCGAGGTGTCGTAAAAGTCGACTAAGGTAAGTTGACCCACCGTGTGGTATCCGGCTTATTATAGTAGATCACCGTCTTTCTTACCGAAGTGTCGTAAAAGACGACTAATTTAAGTTGACCCGCCGTGTCGTATCGACCGAGTAAAATAGACCACCCTCTTTCTTACTAAAGTGACGTAAAAAGAGACTAAAGAATAAAGAAAGTCATATTTCCTATGCTTATACATGGGACATGCGACTTTATTCTTCGGATAGGACGAAATTGACACGTCGAAAAAAGTCGCTTTGTTGATTATTCGATAGAATTATTTGTTTAGAGTGCATCGCAACTCCCCACCAAGGTGAGTTCAAATTTAGAATATTATAAAACGTTATCTTATCAACATATTATTTAAATCGTTCCGATAACCCGTACCGTAAAATTGATGATTCATCGTAAGGATATCGTTACTCGGAACACATCCGAAATAACGTTCTTACAGATAATAAATTCCGATTTCTTTTAACTTACATCGACAGTTCGAATTCCGAATAATTCATACAATATTGCCAACTTAATAAATCTGAATTAAATTATTTTATTCAGCTTCTTTTGTTCAAGTGTTGTTCAATTCAAATTCAAATTCACAATATTCTTTATTCAAATAAACTTGTAAACAAGTGCTTTTGAATCGTCAACTCTACTGCTGGTTCGGAAAGCTGTTCCTACCGAGAAGAGCCAGCAAGAAACTCAGCGGTTGCTCTTTTTAAAAAATACAATTCTTAATGCTAGTTACATTTAATGTTTCTATCTTGTACAGGGTCGATCAATATTTATATTCACGCATTTTTATCGTCTAAATAATCCGCAACAGTATAGTAGGCTTTCTGTATCAGCCTCTCCTTAATAGTGTTTTTAAACTGCTGTAATGGCAAAGTTAAAATTGATTGTGGAATTTTATTATAGAATCTTATACCCAAACCCACAAACGACTTACGTACTTTTTCAAGGCGCAAAGCAGGGGCCGCAAGCTTATGTCGGTTCCTACTTTGTCTATTATATACATCGCCTATTGTTTTATAATTCTTTATATTTTTATATACAAAAATTAAATATACTGTGTAATTAAATGTATCTACTACAATCAAATTGTACTGCCCGCTCTCTCTCTCTCTCGATCGTGTGATCGTGTATCGGCACGATCACCGGGCAACTGTCCACACGATCACGCCTATTATCACATGATACATATGATCATACATATCACCCAGCGATTATTCTTGAATCATGTCCGAAAAACCGTCAACCGTCAACCGAAAACCGTTTCTGGGTTGTTGGCGATCATAGATGATGGTTGGCGAGTACAACTGAGTATGTCCTTACGATCGTGCTCAAGCCTAATCGTTTGTAATCGCCGATTCTGCTTGTCTTGTTGAACAAAAATAATCAAAATACTTCTGACCGCGGTGTCGTAAAAGGCGAGTAAGGTAAGTTGACGCGCTGTGTAGTATCCGGCTGAGTAGAATAGACCACCCTCTTTCTTATTTACGTGTCGTAAAAAGCGACTAAGGTAAGTTGACTCACCGTGTGGTATCCTACTGAGTAGAATAGACCACCCTCTTTCTTACTTAGGTATCGTAAAAAACGACTAAGATAAGTTAACGTCAGGCAGGCGGGCGGTTGTAAAACACGTAGCGAAATCATGTGACAAAATGTTTATAACATGTTGTGCCGACTCCACTTAGAGTGGGATAAGGGATGGGGGATGATGACTTGTAAAAGTTCTTACTTAAAACGTCGTTTAACTAGATAATATGGGATATACCAGTGACAATAATACTGATTACGTTAATGTTCTCGTAATTACGCATATCTATTTGATAATAAATCTATCGGAAGCAAAATATGCTTTGAATATCGCAAGCGATAACACTGAGGCATTTTGTTTCGCAATCGCTATAACTGTTTATTATTAATTTATATTATGATTATAAAACTGGAAGTTTAGCAACGCGAGGTGGTTAAGTTAATACTTGACTTGTCTCCTTAACTCAAAGGTCGCCTGGAAGAGATCGCAACTAAGCGATGAGCGAAATCTATTATCGACGACTTTCACACGAAAATAATCCACGTGAACGAAGTTGCGGGTAAAAGCTAGTAAAAAAAGAGAGACAGAGAGGTAGCCTCATTTGCTCTTTTTTTCTATGTTCACATTTTAAGCAGGCTCCCCTTGGACGGTACGCACTGTACTGTGGTTTATGCGGAAAGTTCAACTCCGTAGAGACTCCCCCCTTACTTTCTACTTACTCCAATCCGTTCTTCGAAAAAGCTTAAATAAATCCGTACCCAGTTACAATAGACTTCGGCGAGTCGATCTAATTGTAGTTATCACTCTATTCAGACTTCTAATCACCGGAAATCGAGAGTGTGTCTGATATTAAATTGACGGTGAATTTACGATTGCAAGCCCAAAATAAGATACACAAATATAGCATCTTCACCGGCGAAGACTTGTTCTGTTTTCTGACGTTGGTATTGTTTTCGCGCCATATACTCGAAGAGGCATTCGACAGGAAGTATCCTTTACGTTTTTCTACGATTGTAGAGCTACTATCACCACATTTTGCACCCTCGACAATACTTCTGCGCCGCTCAAACCCGTCCAGTGAAATCGTAAAAGTCATAGCTATAATTATTTCTAAAAAAAGTTTTAGAAGAACTTATTCAGATACTTTATAATAATTTATAATGGTACGTCAAAAATATGGTTATGTGATCAAATAGTAGTGGAGATTGCAGGAACAAATATGGCCGCTTCGCGATTGTTTTATAAGAGCAAAAAATTCATTTAACGTTAGAAGAAAATCAAAGCCAACTAACGGCAAAGCGGCAGTAAACACGTAATGAATTGTACGATTCAACGAGCGAGCGGAGCAAAACTCAGCGGGAGAATAGGGTTGGCAATATAAAGAAAAAATATAATTTAGTTCAACCTGTAGCTGTGTTAAACCTAATTTTACTTTTTCTTTCACTTTTCTATCAATATGTATGTACACTAAAGACATAAATAAATAAAATTTCTATTTTTCTTAATCACTACATTACGCTTTGTACGTATGTACGATTTTTAATATGTTGGTTATTGGTTTGATATTACAAAGGTATGTAATATAATATTCAAAGTTTATGTTAAGTGAGATGTTTACTTAGTTTTATTAGTTTAAAATATTTGTATATTCATAGTTGAGGGCATAACTTAAAAGGTAAACATATTTAATATTCATGAATAACGTAATCTATGTATTGTAATGTATCTTAATGTGTATATTGTATTTTGTGCTATAAATATCGGAATATATTATTACTATCTTATACATGTGATTTTGCCTGCATGGACTTCAGTACTCCTAGACAACTATCTCCTTACTTAAATGACTATAAAACATACACACACCGCCGCTTATCATTATGTTCGTATTGTTGGATTATATAGAACATATTTATCTTGTCTTTCTAGAACTCACCATCATATACAACTTTTGTTAAGGTTGGCATAGATAATTAAGGCTTTACTAAAATCTCGTGGACTTCGCCTTGACTTTTTTTATAAATTCGAATTCCTAAGTAGGAGGCAACCCTAGCGGAGTTGCGACGCGGAAGTAGCGCAATTGGTGAAAGTGTGGTGAAAGCGCGCGTCGCAACATTTACCTAATCGCGGCACTCTGCACGCTTGAGGCCGCGTTACATCAGAGCACATTTGTGAAAGTCAATGTTATGTCGATGCAGGCCACGGCAGAATTGAGGCTTCACGTGTTACCAGCCGAATAAAGTTGAACCCTGAAGTAATAGACCCCTTTTCTAATGTTAGAACGAAGAAGAATGAACATTTACTCAGCCTAACCATACCTTCTTTGCCACACACAATATGAGTCACGTGTTAACGATGGATTCGAAATCTGAATTAGGATCAAGTAAATTGAGTTACTACCCGCTACGGAAGTAAAATGTTATGCTTTGTAATGTTGAATGTTCGTATTGTTCACAGAAAAGAAATCACAGAAATCTTTCTGTGATTTCTCCCAACATGCTTCAACATTACGAATCCATTCCTCATTGTTTAAGGTGCCCATGATCGTTCGTCGTGGTCGTGTCGTGTGCACAAATATAACGTTTTCTATAAATAACTAGGTGTCCCGCCCCAGCTTCGCACGGGTATAAAGCATATAGCCTATGTCACTCAGTGATAATCACAGTATTTCGCTACTCTATATTGAATTTTATTATACATATAAACCTTCCTCTTCAATCACTATATATTTAAATAAAACCGCATCAAAATCTTTTGCGTAGTTTTAAAGATTTAAGCAAACATAGAGATATAAGGACAGACAGAGAAAGTGACTTTGTTTTATACTATGTAGTAACGTTTATAGCTACTACTATTTTGATAATTGTCATATTTTTACCATACTTATCCAAAGACTAAATTACGTTTAGCTGTCATTTATGTTTTGTTTTTCCATGTCATAGTCGTTCTTGTAATACCACGATTTATAGTGACTTGACTGGAAAAAATAAATGCGGTCGAACGGGATAAAAGGTATCCTATGTCCGTTTCCTGGTTCTAAGCAACCTCTACACCAATTTTCGGCCGAATTGGTTCATCCGTTCTTGAGTTATAAATAGTGTAACTTAGACCAACTTTCTTTTATATATATATATAGATTTATTTGATATATAAAATCCCAATACTGATATTTGATCTGAGAATTAAAAAAAGTTATTTAATTTACGAAAGCCTGTCGTATTCTTAATATAATCTTTTACATTATAATTTAATTTAGAGATTAGCTACATATCACAATTTACAATTTAGTTACCAGGCAACACTAGATAAAAAAACCTTGCACAAATTTGGCTTTTCCTTGAACAAATTTGGCTTTTCCTTGAACAAATTTGGCGCCATTACGAAATAGTTTATGTCAGACTACAATTTTCTTTAACCGATAATAATAATCAGACTGCTGTTAAACATTTCAAAACAAACACGTTGAATATAAATAAACAAACATAGTTTACGAAATGCGTTAGAGAAAGTAGTGGGGCGTTATCTTCAAGCTTATGCGACTGAATGATAGCGGGTATCTAAGTAGGTCACGGAAGACCTACATCATACTGCAAATCAACTAGCACCCATTTGAATTATGTGTTTACTTAGTTTACTCCCATTTTAGAATTTATAACTTATTTATCGCGGGCGAGGTTCCGGTTCAGATAAATTAACAATACGCATTTTCCCACCTCGTCTCGTCCATACTATTCGTCAACATGCCTATTCCTAATTTGAATTAGATTAAATTGAACAATTAAAAAAATAGAAGCACGAATTTTTTTATAATTGATATTCAATACATATTTTCGTATGCACTTTTAGTAATGTTTATTTAACCTAGGTTAATTGCCTCTTCAGGTGACAAGAGGCCTGGCTCCTTTTTCGCACAAAGAATTAGCGTAGCGATTCAATGCGGAAACGCTGCCAGCATTCTTGGGACTATTCCACGTGGGCATGATTTGTATAGTCCTAGCGTGTAAGTAATTTTAGGTAGATATAACTTGTACATTTTTGTAAATGAAAAAACGATAGTAATGTTTATTTAACCGAGGCTATACACGAATATACTACAAATTTTTGTATCAGGTGAGCCCGATTAAAGACCCAGAGCCCTTAATCATGAGTTTTTGTACGGTGTTATCGTGGCAGTAACTGTATTAAAAATGCAGGTTTAAAATGTTTCATGAAGATATGCATATCATTGCTTAACATGTGCCTTTTTGGTCAACAATTCATTCATTCTCCTGCCATTATCCCACTCTAAGTAGGGTCGGCACAAAATATTTACCATATATTCTCTTCTATCAATTGTTAACTCCGGCACTAATTTTATATGCATGTCATAATTCACACAATCTATTCTTTATTTGAAAATATTGTCTGTATCTGTGAGCATAAGGGTTAAGTACCTGATTTTTACGAAGAGCTCGCGGATTCCCGTTCCGGACAGTCTAAGTTTTCAACAAGTTTATGTTCTCAGTTGATAGAAAAGGTGAAATGTCTAGATAATGTGACATCCGTACTAATATTATTAATGGTTAAGTAGACTTAACCATTAATAGGTCTTAATAGTGAAAGCGTAATAGACAGATAGATCTGTCTGTTACGCTTTCACTATTAAGACCAACATTTATGGAAAATTGGTAAAATTAAAGGTTATGTATAAGGTAACATAAGGTGATGGGCTCTTAACAGACAGACAGGCAGACTTTCCAATTTAAAATATTAGTATGTATATAAATACCAAGAAATTTTGTCGGCACATTTATACATACCTTGAGCATAGAATCAAAGATTTTTGTAGATCAATCCCTTATTTCTTTCCTATATTTTTTTATGTCTAAGACGCTATTGTCCATTTACAGTACAATAAACATTAGAACGTGAAATCCTTGACCTAAAATGAAAACAGATTATACTTATCGCGTGACCCACTGCCTTAAGTGGTTCATTTCTAATTATTATTATATCTATTTGTAATAATAAATTATGAAGCTAAAACTTCGTACTGTACATTAAAAATAACAAACCGCGAGACGTTCTAAAAAATTTCAAATAGAAAAGATAAATTTTTTTGGCACATTCTCCTACTCTTATCCCATATCTAAGTAACCCTACTTAAGTAACTCTAAGTAAACCCACCACAATTTGTTTTTCTCTTCCATACTCGCCTATCATTCGCCAACTCTGGTGCTACTCCTTTTATATGCTTGTCATACTTCACACGATCCATCCATCACCTTTTAGGTCTCCCTCTAGTCAAATATCCTTTCACATACATATTTAACACTCGTTTGGTCACATGACTTTCATCCCTCCTTATATGTCCATACCATCCTAATCTTGCACTTCTCGTCTTTTCTAATGGGCGCAACTTTCAGAAAAATAATTTCTTTGTAAGTGTTATATATACCTCAAAAGGGGACAAATTCATTCATTCTCCTGCTTTTATCCCGCTCTACCCCGGGTCGGCACAACATGTTATAAACATGTCACATGATTTGGCTTTATATTTTACGGCCGACGGCCTGCCTGACGTCAACTTACTTTTGTCGTATTTAACGACACTTCGGTAAGAAAGAGTGTGGTCTATTCTACTCAACCGGATACCACACGGAATTATTGTTTTAAAATTAATAACTCGAAAGACAGATACACCGTAGTGCCCGAAATTTACTCTAAACATCTGTCAGTATTTGCTATTTGTTATTATGCTAATTTCGTATAACATGACTCAGTCGTGGAATTACCGTAGTAATGGTGAGAAATTACTTAGCGTAGGTTTTTTTGGCTATCAATAAATAACCAATGATATCAGACATTCACACTTAAATACGATTCTGTAACCATAAGAGTATTTTTAACATTAGTGAACTCTATCAGCTCTAGACTATTGGTTGACGTTCTTTATATACAAATCATGTGCAATACGAAATTTTACTTGGCTATTTGATGATATGTAGGAGTAAATTTAAATAAAATCTTTAATATTTAAATGAGTTAATCTTGTATGTATATATGTATATTTTCGGAATCTCGGAAACGGCTCCAACGATTTTCCTGAAATTCAGCATGCAGGAGGTTTTGGGGGAGTAAAATCGATCTAGCTAGGTTTTATTTTAAAAAATCGTTTTATTCCTGTTTTTGGACGGATATTTTTTGTATGGATTTTCACGGATTTTTTTGTAGTATTTTTGTATATTTGCAATCCTTAAGTACATTACTTTAGTGTATCTCTGCCGGTTTACGCGGTGCACCCGGGTAGAGCTCGCAGCAGGAGATTTGTTTTACAACCACGCGATCTCTACAACACAATTTAAATAAAACGGAAACATATTACAACCTTCAACCTTTTGCCATTTTTCATTCCAAATTCTCATTACTTTTGTAAAACCAGAATTAAATACCAAGTGATGTACAAGACGAAAATCGATATGCATGAAAGCGCTATTAACAGTTACAACCGTAACGTTACCGGACGAGTAACGTTAAAACGGAACATTTATTGTTTAAAGAATTTTATTTCAACGGTTGATTCTTAAGTAGATTTAACGAGCGGCTTCCTCGTCGGTGCCGGTGTCGTGCAGTAGGAAACAGGCCGCTAACGCCTTGACCCACTTATACCGTACCTTATACCTCTCTATATAGAAATTACTAGCTGTGCCACCGACTTTGCCCGCATGCAAATTAGTATGTCACAAAATGGTTTCCAAAATTTTGAACATAAAAGTAGTTATTTTGATTTAAATTTTTAAATTAAAACTATAGTAAGTAGTTAATAGTTAATTTATGTAGTTTTAACAAAATTATTTAATAGATTAAATAGTTCAATTTATATAAAATTTTTCTTTTTCTCTATATGTTCCGTACTCTCTTTCTTCTTCAATTCTTGTCCTTTTCCTTTTATGACTCAAAGGTTGACTGGAAGAGATAAGTAAGTTTTAGGGATAAGTACGCCTTTATACATGTGGTTTTCTTTTAATTTTTCTTTCTCTTTTCTAAATATATGTATAAAAAGATAAATAAATAGATAAATGTATAGAACCAGCTATACTCACGTCTTATTCTATCAGGTTAACCCGACTAGTTTTGAACCTATCCGGGGCACTTATTCAAGAGCTCTTTACACGACACCCTACAGTTCCGGCCGCGATGTATAGCAGGTTTCTATACATTAACTATTTAGATTTAATCATAAAAAATAGAGATATACTGTCGCGGACTTTTTTGTAGTATTTTTGTAGATATACAATTCTCTAGTACATTACTTTAGTGTATCTCTGCTTGTTTACGCAGTGCACCCGGGGAAAACTTCGAGCAGCAGAGTTGTTTTACAACCGCGCGATCTCTACAACACAGTTTAAATAAAACAGCAACATACTATAAACCTAAACCTTCCGAAAGAATTGCACATTTTAGTAAAAACCGTTAAAAATCCGTTAACTAGATTTTGAGAAAATTAATCACATACAGACAGACATTATGAACTTTCAGTCTATCAGCCTTTACAGGAAAGTTAATGGAAACTAAAAATAATGGCTTTGCATAATTCTATTTCAGATACATACTTATAGGTATTTTTAATCTAACAAGAGAGATCAGGAATAAGTTGACCCTTGTTTACTGTTTTATTTATAATGTTTTAACGTTTTTTATGGTACATAAATAAAAATTACAACTAAATAATCTCCATTCATTCATCACCTCATCATCTTCCTGCCCTTATCCCACTCTTAGTGGGGTCGGCACAACATGTTATAAACATGTCACATGATTTGGCTACGTATCTTACGACCGGCCGCCTGCCTGACATCAATTTACCATTGTTGTTTTTTACTACACCTCGGTAAGAAAGAGGGTGGTCTATTCTACTTAACCGGATACCACACGGTGGGTCAACTTACCTTAGTTGCCTTTTATGACACCTCGGTAAGAAATGAGGGTGGTATTCTATTCCGGCGGATACCACACGGCGTTAAATAATCTCCGTTCATTGTTAAAGTGTAATACAGGTACATTGTAACAAAATATATGTACATATGTCAACAGAGTTCTAAATTTAGTGAACTCGCCCACGAGGTCGTTTAGCGCGTCAGTTCCTGATTTCCTGAAGATGGCACCCGTATATTTGCGATATCATTTGCCGTTTAACCTCGCTCGACTATTACAGCAATTAATACTGAATAGATGCATAATATTAAATTGTATAGTCGGAGGTCGACTGTTCGTGTATCGTGAGAATGTATAGGATGATATGTACACCTGCGCAATCGCGTCTCGATTGAATTCTAAAATTTTTAAAATTTATTACCTCCGGGGAGAGAGGTTTTGACGGCTACCTGGACTTAAACGAATATGGGATTCCAAAAATATATATATACAAACGCGAACTTCTGGTGTTTGTATGTGTATAAACCATCGTAAATTTCATTCGAAAAGTTTCATCAGGAAACAATACAGAATATTTTAATTATGTCATATACGAGACATTTGGATTGTTAAATATCGTTTTAGACTGGCTTATTATGGCTTATATTAGGGCATATGTATAATGTTTTAATAGTTAGTGGTATACATTCATATTTTCGAAAATATATACTTACATACATATTTATATCAGATATTTAGTATAACTTTAGAAAGTCGTAAAATGCGTAGCCAAATCATATGACAACATGTTTGTAACATGCTGTGCCGACCCCACTTAGAGTGGGATAAGGGCAGAAGGATGATGACAAACGCGAACTTCAAGTGTTTGTATGTGTATAAACTATCGTAAAATTCATTCGAAACATTTTATCAGAAAATATTATAAAATATATACGAATTTGGATTTTATATACTGGCTAGCATTTGTATGCGGTTTTAATAATTAGTGGTGTACATTCATATTTTCGATTACACCTACCTAAATAAAATGTTCATATCAGATTTTTTTTATAACTTTAAATTCCAAGAAATGATATTAAAAGTTAAAAACAGGTATATTTTAGATTTACAAAGTCTTGTTTCGCATATCATAAACTTTTATTTTTACCATTGAAAAACCATTTATTTTTACATATTATAAAACAATGTCCCCCCGACGCATCTGTCAGTCTGTTCGAAACACTCGAAAGACGTGACTCCAAAGAACGTATTTTAAAGCGGTTTCACCAAGGTTTTGGTGTATAATCTGTGTATGATCATATTTGTTAAAAACTTGTAAAATAACTCAAAGAAATCGTTGTCAAATTAAGGTATAACTAAACAATATGGTAGGGATATTCATCTTTTAAAAGGCTACCAAAATCTATCTACAATATATATATTTATATTTTTAGGACATTTTACTACATACATCGCATGGCCAGATCTGTTTGTATGGAAGTGAATAACAGAACTAAAAATAATTTATATTACTTATATCTTGTATTGTGCAATATAGTATACAAGACAAAGAACTTATAAAAATTAAGTGTTACAGACAACAGTAAACAGCGATAGCCTCTCATGATATCCAAGATTTTTGATAAAGAAAAGATACCAAAAACGTACGGTCACAATAAAAACTGATAATTTAGTATGGGTATTGCGATATTAAATAACCACTCAGACTATATTGATATGAAAATAATCACATTCCAGTTTACACATCAGTTTTGAACAACGGCCGGACTTCGACAGATATTAAAATTAATTAATTGACCTGAAAAAATACAAATAAATTTAAAGAAACTAATCGTTATATATTTAGGTACTTACATTTATCATTGAACGGTCTAAAATCCAAATTGGTACAATCCATTAACTAATGACACAAATCACTTATTTGCAGTCCACAAAACCAAGTGTAATTAGCGATCACTTTACTTATGTACAAAATATCACTCACTTTGACTCAAAAATGCGCAGCACTAGCATAAAGTTCCTTACGATTAACACGTTCTCAATAAGAGTATAAATATGATTACATAAAACTAAACGCCGTATCTGGGTTCACACCCAGAAGTAGGTACCTGCAACAAGACAAAGCATCTATAAATTTTTGTTAAGTTAAAAACAACTAAAGATACAATTTAAGTTTATTAAAATAAAATTGGCGATACTCACTAGGTTTGCTTTAATTGAAATGAACACAAAAAATATTAACTAGGACGTAAATAATTTAGACTTTGCGCAATTCGAGCGCGTACTGCCAGCTCGCTGACTAAACGTTGACTGGCTGACGCAAAGGGGGAAATCGGTGGGAGGGGGGGACAGACGGAGGACAAATCGAGGGAGGGAGACTGTCTGGTCGACTGGTTGGTCGACCTATTGGCACGACACACACACAAAAGCGCTGTCAGTAAAGTTTCTAGGCTGATTTGTTTCACGCCTATAAGAGCGCCTCTCGGAACAAATATAATATGAAACGAATAACCTCCAATTTTTTACTACTTGATCCACAGTTACCAAGAGAAAATAAGTTGACTAATCGTTAGACAAATCCCCGGAATCGTTGCAACGTAGCAGGCAAGTATCGGCAACCTTCGGGAGTTCTCATGGCCACGCGTTGCAGCGTAAAGGTCATCTCTCTGTTGCTAACAAATAACAATGCTCGCGGATTGCGCTATATCTGTGTCTTCGACTAACAAATCAGAACGACTAATATTCTAAGTACAACGCTGAATACACGATTCCCACATAGTGATAAAGTATGTTGTTGATAACGACAGTTATCCGAAAGCAAGTGAAGGAAACGCTGTGGTGAGATAACCCAAACTGATAAGCTCAGTACGTAAGCAAACAAAAGACGTTGAAGGGCGCGCAAAAATTTATCAGCTTCAAAATATAACGTAATTCGACATCGAAACAGTTTCACTTCCTGTTAATGATGACAGTCGTATAAATTTTAGCAGCCTTGCAATTATTTATCAATATTTTCGCACGCTAAATACCATCTCTATCGCTCCTCGCATATTGGTGTTCGTAATCAGCGGGAATTTCGATCAGTTAAAGAATAATTGTTAAGGAAAATAAAAAAATATAAAATCTAAAAGTAAGTAAAAAATTAGTTTAAATTATCAGGCTCATTTTTTAAACCAGCCGTGTTGTATCCGGCGGTACAATAGATAACTTTCATTTCTTACCGAGATGTCGTAAAAAGAGATTAAGGTAAGTTGAACGACCGTGTGGTATCCGGTTAAGTAGAATAGACCACCCTCATTTCTTACCGAGGTGTCGGAAAAAGCGACTAAGGTAAGTTGACCGACCGTGTAGTATTCGGTTAAGTAGAATAGACCACCCTCTTTGTTACCGAGGTGTCGTAAAATACAACTATGGTAAATTGACCTACCGTGAGGTATCCGGCTGCGTAGAAGATCCGGAAACGAACACGTAGGCAAATCATGTGACAACATATGCCGACCCCACTTAGAGTGGGATAAGGGCAGGAGAATGATGATCAGTTTTATAAGTCAAAATCAATTTAAAAAAAAAGTTATTCATCCCCACAATATTATAATGGAAAAACGAGAAACAAACAAAAAAACAACTTTTGAAAACAATAATCAATATCTTGTCGATTTAAACCGCTAGACGGAGATAAATAAAAATAAATGTTAAGATAATCTTCGTGGGGGTAACGCACTTGTTTGGTTCAGTACATCTCTCCTTCTCGCACTCGGTTGTTCGGGTTTTTTTTGCTCATATATCGAGTCATCGCCTTACCAGTTCTTTATTTTTAACTAGCAATCGGCAACGGCTTCGCCCGCGTGGAAAGATTCGTAATATTATATAGTCTAAAAGTAATAATAAAATTATTTTGATTTTTTTGCGCGACAAATCGCATCTGCGATTTAATCGTGGAGTCTATCTCCTGATGATGCTTCGGTTGTGGGGCGAAACGATGGTTGACTTTGTGATAGTGAACGTATATAGTGCTTGTGTATTGTGGTGGCGGTGGTGGAGGTATGTGCATCTGTTTTTACGAATCCTGCATGTGTCTGGTATGAAAACAAATTGTCCACTCTACATTTAGCATAATATACTTTCTGTTTTACATCATCGCGGATTATAGCAAAATAATTTTATTATAACTTTTGTATTATTAATCTCCGCAAAGTAACGCCTAATTCTATAAATTATTATATAGTGTTTTGATAACCATAAAAATAGTTAAAGTGAGTTAACCCTAAAAGCAAGACATATGCTGTCGCGGACTTTTATTTTAAACTTTCAGAGGGGAACAATTTTGTAGTACATGATTATGAATAACTATAACCCTTTACTTCGCGCACGCAAGGAAAGCTTTCAATTTTGCCGTTTTTGCAATATTTTTATGCCTCTCCTTTCTCCGAATTTTTCAATACGGTCCCATAGTTCCTAAGATTAACGCGTTCAAACAATCAAACAAACAAACTCTTCAGCTTTATATTAATATTTATAGCCTTCCTTGATAAATGGACTATCTAAGACTCAAAGAATCTTTCAAATACGTCCAGTTGTTGCTGAGATTAACGCGTTCAAACAATCAAACAAACAAACTCTTCAGTTTTATATTAATATCCATAGCCTTCCTCGATAAATAGACTATCTAAGACTCGAAGAATTTTCCAAATCGGTCTAGTTGTTCCTGAGATAAGCGCGTTGAAAAAATCAAACGAACAAACGCACTCTTCAGCTATTAGTATCTATAACCCTCCTCGATAAATGGACGTTAAAACGTTAGCGCGTTAAAACAATCAAACAAACAGACAAACTCTTTATATATTAGCAGATCAGTTTAATATATTAATAGTATAGAGTTGTTCAAACTTACATATTATCTGTAGACTATCCTTGATACGCCAACGGCATTGCAAAACCTTAATTCATAAGGTTGCGTGCGCATTGCCGGGAAAGATAGGGTTCGAGAGGCCAGTCACGTTTCGATGAGCGATTTTTCTATTAATTTTAAATACCGTTATATTTGTAATACTCGTCTGTATTGAAACATGTGAGCACCGCGGGCGTCGGTCAGAGACTGAGACCTGTTCAAGAGAAAGTGACCAAACGATTACTTTCCAGCGGCCGTCCAGTTTTAGACGGTGGTGTGCGCCGCGCTCCGGAGCGGAAGCTACCGTTACCCTGTTTTTGCGTAACGAGGCCGAGCGTAGTTCACATCTTCGACGGTGACACTTGACTGTATTCGTTATGTAAACGAATTTTACGTATTCGTATCACTTACTAAAAACAATTTAATAAGCAGTGTAAGACTCTGACCACTAATATGTGTTTGCTTTATCCAACTATACCATATCAACGTGTTCGTACCACTTATTTATAACAAGTTAATGCGCAGTATACGACTGTGACCACTAATATGTGTTTTGCTTTGTCCAACTATACCATATCAACGTGTTCGTACCACTTATTAATATCAATTTAATGCGCATTATACGACTGTGACCACTAATATGTGTTTGCTTTGTCCAACTATACCACATCAACGTGTTCGTACCACTTATTAATAACAAGTTAATGCGCAGTATACGACTGTGACCACTAAAATGTGTTTTGCTTTGTCCAACTATACCATATTAACGTGTTCGTAGCACTTATTAATAACAAGTTAATGCGCAGTATACGACTGTGACCACTAAAATGTGTTTGCTTTGTCCAACTATACCACATCAACGTGTTCGTACCACTTATTAATAACATGTTAATGCGCAGTATACGACTGTGACCACTAATATGTGTTTGCTTTGTCCAACTATGTCTATAATAATAATAATAATAATTACAGATACAGTTTTAATATTCATCATGCTCCTGCCCTTATCCCACTCTATGTGGGGTCGGCACAACATTTTATAAACATGCTGTCACATGATTTGGCTACGTATTACGACCGGCCGCGTCCCTGACGTCAACTTCCTTAAGTCGTATTTTACGACAGTTCGGTAAGAAAGAGGGTGGTCTATCCTACTCAAGCGGATACTACACGGTGGGTCAACTAACCCTAGTCGCCTTTTACGACACCTAAGTAAGAAAGACGGGTGGTCTATTCTACTCAGCCGGATAACACACGGTGGATCAACTTACGTTCTTCGCCTTTTACGAAACCTCGGTAAGATATGAAGGTGGTCCATATTATTCAGCCGGCAAATATATTAAATTAAATCCATAATATAATAAACTACATTACACCAATAAAGAAATTTTGAATTTCTTTTAATTGAGACTTGGATGTAAAAATATGCATTTATCTGTATGATTTATGAGTCATTAATTGATAAAGGTTACATACACATGATTATTTTTAATGGTGTATTTGTTCCATTTTATTTTGAGTAAACACTATGATGGAATATCACAAGCGATAGTAATTATAAAAGCGAGTTTATCAAAGTGATTTAATAAATAGAGCGACTCAGTACTAATGTACTTTATAACATGTTGTGGAAATACTATAATTGCGTATTATAAAACAAATTCCCCTGCCGCTTTTGATTTCTGTTTATATTAAACTTAAAAAACTATTAAAGAGAAAAGATTAAAGGTTTAAATTTTAAAATTGACAGTTGAAGCCATAACTGACTCTATTAAGATATGACGTTCATATCATCACACATAAAAAGAGAGACAGATAAATCAACCTCATTTGCTCTCTCTATTGAAATACGGCGCATTTAAGGCTAGCTTACCTAATCTTCTAATCACACATAAAAAGAGAGACAGATAGATCAACATCATTTGCTTTTTCTTTATTTATTTTTATTGAAATACGAATCATTTTAGACTTTCTCCCTAATCTTCTAATCACGCATAAAAAGAGAGACAGATAGGTCAACTTCATTTGCTTTATCTTTATTTATTTTCATTGAATACGGCACATTTTAGGCTATCTTCCCTAATCTTCTAATCACGCATAAAAAGAGAGACAGATAGGTCATCTTCATTTGCTTTATTTTTATTTATTTTCATTGAAATACGCCACATTTGAGGCTATCTTCACTAATCTTCTAATCACACATAAAAAGAGAGGCACATGAATCAACCTCATTTGCTCTCCCTATTGAAATACGGCGCATTTAAGGCTATCTTCCCTAATCTTCTAATAACACATATAATAGAGAGACAGATAGATCAACCTCATTTGCTCTATCTATTGAAATACGGTCCATTTAAGGCTATCTTCACTAATCTTCTAATCACACATAAAAAGAGAGGCAGATGAATCAACCTCATTTGCTCTCTCTATAGAAATACGGCGCATTTAAGGCTATCTTCCCTAATCTTCTAATGACACATAAAAAGAGAGACTGATAAATCAACCTCATTTGCTTTATCTTTATTTAATTTTTTTGAAATACGACACATTTTAGGCTATCTTCTCTAATCTTCTCATCACACATAAAAAGAGAGTCAGATAAATCAAACTTTTTTGCTCTCTTAATTGTAATATGGCACATTTTAGGCTTGCTTTACCAAAAATATAGGCGTCCAAAAAGGGTCCTGTATGACCCTGACGATGAAATAACGATCGCAAACACACACATATACGCAAACAGCTTCTTCGCCGGCAAAGACGAGGTCCTAGTTTTCTGACGTCGGTCGGCCGTGGCTTCTCGCCATACTCCCGACGGCATAATGACTAATCGTCATACTATTAGCCCTTCACTACACTTCACCCTAAGTCGTGGTCCAGCCTCACAGGAGGCACCCTTAGGACGACGTTCCCGCTAGTAGAGCTTCTGCGGTCTACTCGACGCTTTTCGCAACTTCGGCGATGCTTCTGCGCTCGCCCGTCCCACCCAGTGACGCTGTAAAAGCTGTTAGGGCTAACAGCATATAGCCAATTCGAAAAAAAAATAGGCTTGCTTCGCTACCCAAGTACGCTACGCAACTCTATGATATCAAATTGCAACACTAGTAACGAAATCGTTATTTTTTGTCACCTTGAAATTGAGTAAAATGAGGGTTACAACGAGCAATAGATGAATCTCGCAGCATTTGACCTTGCCACCGCGGATAACACAACTGGGTCAGTCGGACAACATATTCGCACCTTTGATGTTGAAATGCAATTTCGAATTTACGATATTATTTTACAGGTCCTAAACTTCTGACATGTTAATTTCGTTACGCCGGTTTTTACCATAGAGTTATTTATACTCTAGATTTGAGATTGAAAGCTAATGAAGGCTTCTTATCTGTATCTCTTTTTGAAGCATTATCTAATTTTCCTAATTAACTAGTTAAAAAAAACGGTTTGTATGATAAAAAAATTTTGTAAAACATTTAATTTGTCAAATACTATCTAAAACCTGTTTGAAAAAAGATTGCATACTAACGTGTAAAATTACGCAGATGCTATCATCAAGTGAATGACCATTCGAGTTTAATGGTCGACTTTATTTCATAATTATTCTGTTCATTATCCTTAACGCTACACCACGACTTATACACATTTAAATGTAAGTACATATTAAAAAATTCTTCTCTATTTTTCGGGCATTATCTTCGATTTTTTATGATAGAGAAAGCTCTACTAAAAAAACAAAGATTTATTATGATAACAAAGGTTAGAAACAATAACAAAGATTTTATTTATTCAATATCATCATCATCCCCTCTAAGTGCGTTCGGCACAACATGTTGATTTGACTTCGTATTTTACGACCGGCCGCCTGCCTGACGTTAACTTACCTTTAGTCGTATTTTTCTTAAAAAAGGGTGGTTTATTTTATACAATTCCTTATTATTTATTCCTTTAGCGATGTGGTATCCGCACATCGCCACTTATTCTACTTATCGCACATTTATTCTAGCACCAATGATAATGGCATGTACCTATAAGCAATCTTAAACAATAACTTTAAAACACGATACAAAAAATAGTTTATTAACAAATTAGTTTATAGACATCTAATTATTTAATTGAAGCTTGAAGGTACGGTTTAAAGCAATAACGTATGGTTTCATATATAACAAACTTGCACCGGACACATTTCGTTACGGCTTCGGAGTTAGTTGTTAATTGTGTTCAAACCTAGCGACTTTCGACCTCGTCCCTGCTGATACCATAGTTAGATAAGTCGGACAACAAACCCATTTAATATTCTAAATCCTACTAAGATTATAAATGTGAAAGTTTGTGAGTATGGATGTATGTTTGTTATTCTTTCACGGCGAATCCGAAACAATATCGATTAAATTTGGCATAATGATTCCTTATACACCGGAATCACTACATATTATTAAACAAAGTCCCTATATCCCTATGTACGCATAAAACTTTAAAACTACGCAACAGATTTTGATGCAGTTTTTTTTAATATATAGAGTGATTCCAGAGGAAGGTTTGTACGTATAATAACATTCAATACGGAGGAGAGAAATACTGTAATTTTTGAGGTTTCTGTAAATAATTACATTTTTTTCCGCTTACATTGCAAACGCAGGCTAAACCCTACGAGATTTATCAAAATATTGTACTAAGTATTTGTACACCTTGAAAAGGTCTACAGAAAAGTCCGCGATGGTATATGTCTATGTCTTATGGATAACCCACTATAGCATTTTTTGTCATTTACTTTTTACGAAAAATAATGCCATATTTTTGGTTTCATATAAACCGTCGATGAAGACGAGGTCCCAGTTTTCTGACGTCGGCCGGCCCTGACTGGCGTTTTGTGTGTAAAGTAAGTTAACCCACCATATACCACACCGCGGGTCAACTTACCTTTGTCGCCTTTCACGACACCTCGGTAAGAAAAAAAGGGGGTCTATTCTACTCAACCGGATACCACACGGCTTTAGCACAGCTAATATAATATAAAAAAGAAATGCGATATCAAAAATACGCAAGCATAACCTACTACGGTTTGTTATGCTTTGTAAATGTGTTGTCATTTGTTTGAATACTTAATAGTATCTAACCTTGACCTGTAGCGATACCAGAATTAGGTCACCCAACAACAATTTTGCATATTGGACGTGTACAATTACATTTTAATGCGATATTTGCCACTATTATGTACATATATCTACTCGCTATATATATATATATATATATATATATATATATATATATATATATATATATATATATATATATATATATATATATATATAGAGAATGCTATCGTTGAAATAATTACTTCTTCCTGCCCTTATCCCACTCTAAGTGGGGTCAGCACAATATGTTATCACATGATTTGGCTACGTATTTTACGACCGGCCGCCTGCCTGACGTCAACTAACTATTCGTAATTTACGAGACTTCGTTGGAAAGAGGTCTACTTAACCGGTTATCACACGGTAGATCAACTTACCTTAGTCGTATTTTACGACACCTCGGTAAGAAAGAGGGTGGTCTATTCTACTTAACCGGATACCACACGGTGGGTCAATATACCTTAGTCACCTTTACCGACACCTCAGTAAGAAATGAAGGTGGTCTTTTCTACTCAGCCGGATACCACACGGCGGGTCAACTTACCTTGGTCGCCTTTTATGACACCTCGGTAAGAAATAAGGGTGGTACTATTCTATTCAGCCGGATACCACACGGCGGGTCGAATTGCATTGATTGCCTTTTACGACACCTCGGTAAAAATGAGCGTGCTCTATCCTACTCAGCCGGATACCACACGGCGGGCCGACTTGCCTTAGTCGTCTTTTACGACACCTCGGTAAGAAATGAGGGTGGTACTATTCTATTCAGCCGGATACCACACAGCGTACAAATAATTACGTGCTGCATAAAGCGCCTTATGGCATAAAAAGTTGGCCAATAGGAATAATTGCGTTTGCACCAATGGCTGCATCTAATATTCGCAATGTACACGCTCTACGAATTACTCAAAGTACTAAAACAGTCCACTTGAATAACGTATAGGTTTAATTTGAATTTATTAAAGTGTCTTGAAAAATTTTTTTTATTTCCAAACAGGTGGTTACATTTCTCAGATAAACTTAACTTAAATAGATGCTAAATGTTATAACTAAGTATTGAGATTTACTAGTAGCCCCTAAACTAGGTAAAATATTACTTTGAAGGATAAACAAAATGTCCAGTAAAGAGTAAATATCATAGTTTTATGATAAGATTTTTTTTTTCGATACAAAATAAAATAACGGTCTAGAACTATCCAATTGCTTGGTAAACCTTTGTTGTTGGAAAAAAAGTTTGGACTAAATATGCTGCGTCAATATGAATTACACATAGAATAACGTGTGATAAATTAAAAATATAAATCAGTTATCATCATGATCATTCTCCTGCCCTCACCCCACTCTAAGTGAGGTCGGCACAACACACACAAATGTTTTTGTACTGTGTTGTTGGTTGCGGTGTTTTGTGATACTTGCGTTAACTAATCCTGCATGTGTAAGGTATGAGAACAGTGTTCGCTTCCTACACGTAGCATTAAAAAATGAAAAATAAAAATAAATATATGGGACACTTACACACACGGTCGTCCGTCCCCAAAGCAAGTAACTTAATACTTGTGCTATGGGTGACAGACAACTGATGAATATATACTTATATATTTTTCAAATACATACTTAAATACAAATATACACCCAGGCTCAAAGACCAACAAATTCACTTATAGAAAATGTTGGCCCTCGGCGGGAATCGAACCCGCGACCCGCGGAGCTGAAGGCTCACTACCCACTGCTCCAACGGGCCAGTCAATATTACATAGATTCTCTTAACAAATGCGGATAATAGCAAAATAATTGTAACATACATTTGTACTATAGAATTCCGCAAAGTAACGCCTACTATAAATTACATCCTACTTTTGTATTCGAAGTTCATGCAGACGAGGTCGCGGACGGAAACTAGTACAAAAAATAATCTAAATATTACGCAATCACAATATATAAACGTTACTTGCGACCTCGCATTCACCACGTACGTTTCCAGATTCACTTTATTCTAAGTCACATATGGTACGCTACCAGTTTTAATATTAATTGCAAATACATTTATTTACATGTATATTAGTATAAAAATGATCTCGTATCGTTCCATCCGAAGAATAAAGTTGCATATGATACTGTTACGTGCAGGGTTCGTGGATTTGTTGAAAATACCTATTTACTCATAAAAAAAAATTTATTCAGTTTTTCACTACAATATTTACAGACACTATGCTGTATGTACAATAACAAAGCCGAGGTCACCATTAATTTACTTTTATTTTCGCTTCTTATTTCGCCTTTTGACTTGACTTCACAAACTGTATCCCGAGGTGCATAATACGACCGCTTTTATAGTAAATCGAACCATACGCGAAGGTTCCGCATTTGAATTACGATGGCGGGGATACAGAACGCGATTCGTAAACAACGTGAACGTTCCAGACGATTATCGTCAATTGACTTTGAACTCTATGAAATATCTATTACGAACACTTTTTGCATGTTCTTAACAATATGTACATGTAACATTATTCCGCGGATGGGGCGGACTATGAATTTTCTACATATTTGTCACGTTTTATCAGAACCTCGTAAGCAATAAGAAAACATATTGTTCCACAGCTGCAATTCAATTAATAAGGTGTGCGACAAAAGAGTATTTACATAGTAGTAGAATCGAATAGTACTTATTTTCTTAATTTAACATCACCATACGCTTCATTTTTAATTTACCAATGTGAAAAACCTTCATTTTTCTGGATAATTCCTTGGATATCTGTAACCTACTAATCCGCATTGAAGCAACGTGGCAAGCTCCAACAATTCTCTCCAAAAACGACAGAGAATATGCCTAGCAGTGAAATAGTAACAGGCTGTGTTTACTTTTACTGTAGTTCTATCGAATACTTTGTTTATGTAATCTCGAATCTGGGTCGGATAAAGCTGGCGACAATGACCTGACCTTGCGTCTGACGGATACGAAATAGGTCACTGGGACGTAATATTGCTCTTTTTGCAACACGTATGTTTACCCGTACTGTTGAACATTGATCGATGATGTTTACAAACAAATAACGTATTTGTGTTATAAATTGTTGAAAAAAATAAATTTATCTGCAACACTGCAACTGTAATAAGGACGCGCGACTCGAAAGTCGTATTTCCCTATGTATGCATAAAACTTTAAAACTACGCAACAGATTTTGATGCGGTTTTTTTAATAGATAGAGTGATTCCAGAGGAAGGTTTGTACGTATAATAACATTCAATACGGAGTAGAGAAATACTGTAATTATTGAGGTTTCTGTAAATAATTACTTTTTTTCCGCTTACATTGCAAACGCAGGCTAAACCCTACGAGATTTATCAAAATAATGTACAAAATAAGTATTTGTACACCTTGAAAAGGTCTACAGCAAAGTCTGCGATGGTGTATGTTTATCTCTTATGGATAGCCCACAATAGCATTTTTGTCATTTACTTTTTACGGAAAATAATGCCTTATGTTCAAAGCAATTTTTATAATACAGCATTAATCCTTATCCAATTAAGTACCTTAAATAAATTGTTGATTTAATATAGATCAATATGGCCGTTTACAACATTGTAATTAAGTGAATATTTTCGGAGATATTACAGATTTCAAATGCCGTGAGGACGCCGCGCTTCAGGCCTAAAGCACTTCGCATTTAGCAGCAATCGAACGCGGAACTATCGCTCTTTCAAGAGTAACCTCTATAGAAAATATGTTTGTATTGTCTAATAATGATAAGAAAGCTGTGAATGTTGTATATAAAGATATTCTGTAATTAATACATAGGGAAAATGTAAAAGTAAATAAGTAAAAATGTACTATATGAATTTAGATATTCCAAATATAGCAGGAAATCTTCTTGGTATAGGGAAAGGAAATTGTTTTTCTCTAAATTTAACGCTTGCGAGACACGGGCAGTAATGAATAAATCAAAACTACTGGATCGATTTTAATCATTTTTTTTAAATTGACTGACATACGATATATATTTTATACCCGTGCGAAGCAGAGGCAGGCCGCTGGTTCATTGATAAACCTTTCTTCTTTGACATTTTATAATCTATCTCTTATGATGCTTCGTTAAGAGGCGAAACGATTAAGTTCTTGATGATGTGTGCAGTGCAGTTGTTCATATTAATAACTTGATGTGTATTTTGGGAACGTATTTATTTGGTGCTCTATTTGATTTTTTTTTTCATTATGTACGATCTTTTGGACTAACGCTCGCCTATCGTACGCTATTAAAGGGTCTTGATTTTTTTTATTTGGTTACTAATTAATTAGAAGTAAAGCTCAACTAATGTTAACACTCCCTGTGCCAGCGGCATCGCCTACTAGGAAATCAGTGTCACAAAGTTTTTCCCGCGGGAATTCTAGGATAAAAAGTAGCATATTTTCTGGGTGCAGGACGCAAATATGTCTAGGACACACAGTATTATTCTGATTCTAAAGCCTATTCTGCAGTATGCTACGGACATTTATTAGATGTTTTATTTAGCTTTAGTTTAATTTTCTATATTTGTTAATTTATATCATGTTAGCACTTTTGTGGAATAAACAATTTTCATTTCATATTTGTTACTCCACAAACTCCACTTTAAAAGTCCTATGAACATCGGTTTTGTTATTCCCGAGAATGTACTATTAACCTAAACTTAAGAATTAATCTTTCAGTAAAAACCGTATAAAATTCCGTTTAGTAAATTTTGAGAAAATCGATCACATACAGACACCTTTTGGCGACTTTGTTTTATAATAAGTACAGATTAAAATAGAAATTCGCTCTAAAAATGTTTAGATCATATCAAATCAAGCAAATTATATCATCAATCAATCATAAGCGAATTATAAAAAACAAGCAAAACCTGTTACAAATAGATTTAAATTATCTTCATGATTATAATCTAGTTAAAGCCTATAAGTTATATTTGTTATTTATTCTTAATAAGCGATCTAAATTCTGGTTGTATCTATTTCTATTACAGAAAAAAGTAATTTTTTGTAAACATATTCAAAAAAAAATTGTCTCCCAATTTGAAGTTTTTTGTGACTCCACGTGTTCTCCAAAAACGTTCACAATCTTCTATAAATAAAGATCGACTATAGACAAGGATAAGGTACAAAAACATGTCCCTTTCTCCCTTATCCGTCAGCGCAGGTAGATTTACATTAGGGTTACCAATTTCTTAAATTGAATATTTTTATTGAATATAAATAGTAGTATAGAATTTTAAATGCCGTGTGGTATCCGGCTGAGTAGAATAGACCAAAATCATTTCTTCAAAATAATTTTGCTGTAATCCGCGTTTGTACTCAATTCACTGCGACTTCGTAATCAGATCATCATCATCTTCCTGCCCTTATTCCACTCTAACTGGGGTCGGCACAACATGTTATAAACATGATGTCACATGATTTGGCTGCGTTTTACGACCTTCCGCCTGCCTGACGTCAACTTACCTTAGTCGCCTTTTACACCTACCTCAGTCGTATTTTACGACATCTCGGTAAAAAAGAGGGTGGTATATTCTACTAAACCGGATACCACACGGTGGGTCAACTTACCTTAGTCGCCTTTTACGATACCTCGGTAAGAAATGAGGTTGGTCTATTCTACTCAACCGGATACCACACGGCGGGTCGACTTACCTTAATCGCCTTTTACGACACCTCGTTAAGAAATGAGAGTGGTACTATTCTATTCAGCCGGATACCACACGGCGTGACTTCGTAATCGGATATTTAAATAAATATATTGGCAACCCTACATAAATTGTTAACATAGGGAGGGATACATTTTTTTAAACAAAATATCCGAGCCATTGTTCGCGGGAATAGTGATAACGACGTTACATAATATACTTGCCTCACAGTTCATATCAGATTCAATTTCACTTTTGAACCGGGGTTATATTGCTTTCGTAATGTTGATAACGAGTTCTATAAATCGAAGATCCACGGACGGCGTGAGCAAACAAACGTATATAAACATAAATTTTAAAATGGAATAATAATTTATATATATTTAAATACGTTAATTATATAGTCCATTTTGTAATCTGACTGACCCTGGCAGATAGACAAAAACAAGAGAGAATTTATATTATTATTAGAATTAATTATCTGTTACCGATGTGCCGTAAAAGGCGACTAAGGTAAGTTGACACACCGTGTGGTATCCGGTTAAGTAGAAAAGACCATCCTATTTCTTACCGCGGTGTCGTATACAACTAAGGTAAGATGATAAGATGAAGAGCGGCCGGTAAAATACGTAGCCAAATCATGTGACAACAATTTTATAACATGTTGTGCCGACCCCACTTACGAGTGGGATAATTGCAGAAGGATGATGAGATTCTTATGAAGGAAAAGAATAAATAAGTTAAATTCGATAAATTTTGTTTAAATAATTTATAGAATTAGGCGTTACTTTGCGGAGATCCATAATACAAAAGTAATAATAAAATTATTTTGCTATAATCCGCGATTTTCATCGCGGATTATAGCAAAATAATTTTATTATTAAATTTTGTTTATTTAAATTGTACTTTTTTTTAGGTGTCCAAATCTATTTAACGGTTACCAGAAGGCAATCACTGTCCAAAGAAAGCGGAAAAAAGGTTTACAATGGACTTATGTCGATTAAAATTTCTGCGTGTTAAAGTCGCTCCAGTTAACATTAAAACACATTCGAAATATCACGTATATGCTATGCAATTTAGTCTAGCTTAGTCTTCTTAGTGGTTTGTCGCAGGTTGCTCATTGGTTCAGACAAAATAATTTAGTACTGAACTCAAATAAAACAAAATGGATAGAATTTGTATTACCTAATGCTGCTAAAACAGCAAATAGACTTTTTATAAATAATGTTTCACTAAAAACAGATAATGCAACTGTATTTTTGGGAATGACTTTGGATACAAAACTCCAATGGAGCACACACATAACAACTCTTGCAGGGAAACTCAGTTCAGCGGCCTATGCCGTTCGAAAGATTAGACAGTTTACTGACGTCGAAACGGCAAAACTTGTTTATTTTGCTTACTTCCATAGTGTTATGTCCTATGGAATATTGCTATGGGGGTAAATGCGCGGATAATGAAAAAATCTTTGTATTACAAAAAAGAGCCGTACGTGGCATATACAATTTAAGTCCGCGGGATTCCCTGCGAGAGAAGTTTAAGGAAATAGGTATTCTTACATTTGCCTCACAGTATATTTTAAGTAATTTAATTTTTGTATATAATAATATAAAGAATTATAAAACAATAGGCGATGTATATAATAGACAAAGTAGGAACCGACATAAGCTTGCGGCCCCTGCTTTGCGCCTTGAAAAAGTACGTAAGTCGTTTGTGGGTTTGGGTATAAGATTCTATAATAATTCCACAATCAATTTTAACTTTGCCATTACAGCAGTTTAAAAACACTATCAAGGAGAGGCTGATACAGAAAGCCTACTATATTGTTGAGGATTATTTAGACGATAAAAATGCGTGGATATAAATATTGTTCGACCCTGTACAAGATAGAAACATTAAATGTAACTAGCATTAAGAATTGTATTTTTAAAAAGAGCAACCGCCGAGTTTCTTGCTGGCTCTTCTCGGTAGGAACAGCTTTCCGAACCAGCAGTAGAGTTGACGATTCAAAAGCACTTGTTTACAAGTTTATTTGAATAAAGAATATTTTGAATTTGAATTTGAATTTGATGACACTATCAGTCACACGTCTTAGCACGCAGGGAAAAGGACCCTGCTCTCTAAAGCCAATCCATAATCGCTTTCCGATGAATAGCCGACGGAATCATGAACAATATAATTCATACCACCAGACATATAGAGCGCTTCAACCCAGGTTGTACTTAGGACATCATTCTCCGAAACTAATAGAGCTCTTGTGGCCTACGATCTGCATTTCATGTCATTGTAATACACTTCTGCACTACCCTGTGTGCTTAGTGCAAGTTTTTAAACCTAGTCAATCGCGTTACCATAACGCTAATTTATGTGGCGTTGGAACAGCGGTCGCTAGATGTCGCTGTTGCATCGTCAATTAGGTTAAAAAACTCGCACTAAGCGGATAATACGGATCACCGACATTTTAAAAGCCGTTAGCGCTACCATCTGGACTTATCAAAATATAAGACAAGTAGGCTATGAATAGTAACATTCTCAAAATTTAATATACTTTTAAACTTATTGACCCAATAATATTATATTAGTCGGTAAGCTTATAAGAATTATGCTACTAATACAGTCAATGTCATATAAGGCTACACAGTAATATCCCAAAAAACTTGTAAAACCTCATATAACGAATACAAAATGTAACGATTAACGAGTCATATATATCAAACAAATTTCAGTATAGATTTGTTGACTAAGTTTTAAAAAATCAAAAAAAAAATTGTATGCATATTATTTTAAGTAGTAAACAGCGAATCATCATTATCGGTTTTTACATGATTTATTAATTTTAATGTAGGTTAGCTGGCAGAGATCTCTGTCATAGGGATAAGTTGACCTTTGTACACTTTTTTTTACCAATAATGTTTTTTTTCCAACATTTTTATGGTACGTAAATAAATTAATAAATTGTCAGTCAAATATACAAAAGTAAACAAAAATATGCCATCGACTAAATAAGCATAGTTTGGCGCAATCCAAACGATTTAAATCTCGAATTCTATTCGTCGTGCGGAGTGCGCTAACAAATAATAATAACTCGCAGCGATTACAAACGAGTCATCGACCTTCGAAAAATCTGACCTGCGCCGCG
Source organism: Morpho achilles (assembly GCA_947086495.1). Lineage (NCBI taxonomy): Eukaryota > Metazoa > Arthropoda > Insecta > Lepidoptera > Nymphalidae > Morpho > Morpho achilles. The sequence continues at coordinate 4,682,566 of CAMTZB010000009.1, read as the reverse complement.
CGCCGCAAGGTTGCGCGCACGACAACAACGCTACGATTAACTTCTATATTCAAATATTCATCGTTGCGTTTCCTTATTTAAGTGTTGCTAATGCTATTATTATGTTTTTTTAATAAAAATTTACATTTTATATTTATATAATGTAATGATAAAGCCAATAAATTAAATAAAATTTCAATACAACAATCTTTCAACGGCTAAATGGGAAAAGTACATTAAATTCATTGCATTTAATCTAATAACATTTTAATTTTTTAAGTTTAAGCTTTACCTAATGTTGCAAAAAACAAAAAAAATTGGATGAATATTTTAATTGATTAAATACTCCATTCCTTCTTATTTATTTATATTTAATAATTTCGTATTCTTTTTATATTTTCGTATTATAAACATAAAAATATTAAAATGATTAATCAAAATTATTATTATAATACTTCAAAAAACTTTGATAAAAGATCCCCATGTTTCAAATGTGTTCTGTGTAATTTGGCTAAATCTGTAATGTGATTGATATATAAAATGAAATTACTATTACTATGAGTCTAAAATGCATAGGTACTTACCTATCTTAATTATTTTAATAACGAATTGTAATAGGCTTTCATACAGTTTTGGCTAACTGTATTTTGATAACATACTAAAACGAAAATGTAAATTATATTGACGTTTCAATTAATCTGTATTTATTTTTACTGTCGTGAAACTGGTTACTTATGCAAAGTAATTTGTGCCAAGTGGGCAATTATGAAAGTCATGCACAAAGAGTTGAATTGATAAAAATAATAGCGTTACTTATTCTCGCAAAGCATTGGGAAAGCCTTATCGTGCATTCACCGATAATAAATTATCTGATTCGATTACAGGTCATCAATGTAAATATATTCAAAAGTACACATGTTCCTTGACCTTTTCGACTTACGATCGAATTGGAGTCGTGTTTTTCGCAAAAAACTTGTCTTTCTTGAAAATGAAGGTGCTGATCGAATTGAAGGTCGTCCGTCTATAGAGACATTTACGGCGCCGTAGCGATCTTGCTCTTTGGACGCTTCTAGAACGTTTTGCGTTGATTGATGTTCGTTTTAAATGGCTTTCATTGACTACCAAATGAACTGCGAGAGTATTTTAGTTAAAACTCGCATTTACGCATGGTTTCACATGTATATTTAACTCTGGCAACACTGTATGGCAATTGAATAATGTTATAAAAGTAAGAGCAAAAGCTGCCATTAGGTGATTTTAAAAGATTAAAGATAATATTGCTAAATAAATCATCAATGATTTATTTTTAGTTTGCTATTCAACCTAGTGCGAAATCATGTAAAAATATAACATAGTAAATAGTTATTAAAAGTTAACGTAGAACGTGTCGCTAAGCAACACAATTTATTTTTAGGTATGATGATAATCAAGTACTGAACTATCCTTCAAAAACAGTTTTTGTTTTTTTATATGGCTCTACGTTTTACCGTACGTCAATAAAAATCTCAGGAAACAAATTAATTACACTTACATAATTAAAATAGCGACCTTAAGAATTGACCTTAGGCACAGGATTTGAAAAAAGAAGCGGAAGCAAAGTAGCCAAAAACTGTAAATAAGGCGGCTTTTAGGAGCTCTTTTAATTTAATTTAATAATGTGAATTTAAGCCCATTTTAAATATAGTTCCTAGTAAAGAGGACAAGGAAAAATGTTAAATCAGCAATGTAATGATTACGCTAAAGTCACGATAACACGAAAATAGAACACAACGGAAAAGAGATTTTAGATACAATTAATACAAATGCAATAAATTTGAATTTCTAATAATACATAATTAAATTAATAATATATTTTACGGAAAATATACAATGTATATTGATTTTCTAACACTTCCCTTAAAAAAAACGGAAACTAAAGTTGTTTCTCATCAGTGGGATAGTAAGAGACCATTACTTTTTTTCCACTTACATTGGGACAAGGGCATAGGTTAATGATGTTGAGGCCAAGAGCATTCTATCTTTAAACTGGGGTAAAATATACCTTCACAAGAAGCACTAAAATAATTATGTTTTAAGTCATATTAGAATATTCGATCATTGTGTCCAGGTATATAGTATTGTAAGGTGTGATGACGTTGTGACATATATTAATTATGGACAGTTACGAGATGACAAGCAAAATCATTTACAAGGAAAGGAATAAGTTAGTTTGAATTAGGTTCTTTACTCGTAGGTATATTCTAAGAAAATTTATAGTATGTCCTCATTACAATTTATATGTCGTATTGTAAAACCATTTGCAACGCCAAGTGATAGCCGGCTGAATAGAATAGTACCACCTTCATTTCTTACCGAGGTGTCGTAAAAGGCGTCTAAGGTAAGACGACCCGCCGTGTGGTATCCGGCTGAGTAGAATAGACCAACATCATTTCTTACCGAGGTGTCGTTAAAGGCGACTAAGGTAAGTTGACCCACCGTGTGGTATCCGGTTTATTAGAATAGACCACCCTCTTTCTTACCGAGGTGTCGTAAAATACGACTAAGGTAAGTTGACGTCAGGCAGGCGGCCGGTCGTAAAAACGCAGCCAAATCATGCAACAACATGTTTATAACATGTTGTGCCGACCCCACTTAGAGTGGGATAAGGACAGGAGGATGATGATTGTAAAACCATTTACAGTTCTAGTAAGTGTAGTATCCGATAATATTAGCAGTAATTATAGCAGTGCCTATACGTTTTGCTGATATGAAAGTAAATAACTATGCCGAGGTATAACAATGGCTAGTCTTGGATTAATACTTAAAAAAAAATTAGAATTAATTAGAAATTGATACCTTATTATAAGTTTAACAATTTCAAAGAATTTTCTGTATCGCATTGAGGATTTCATCTTCTTCATCAACCGATGGACGTCCATTGCTGGACATAAGTCTCTTCACGAGATTTCCACAACACATGATCTTGGCCGCTCGGATTTGATTCAAAAGCACTGTAGTAAACAGTCCACTTGAATAAAGAATATTTTAAATTTGAATTTGAATTGGATTCAGCAGCTCCCGAGATCTTTTAGAGGTCGTCAGTCCATGGACGCTTTCACGTAACCGAATTCTGTTTCTTAAACTTCAAACTAAACACAATAACATATCACTCCACTTTAAAAGATGTTGATTTCCCACGGGTTATCAAAGATCTTATGAAATAGAGGATAAATATGAAGAGAATAAATATGAAATTTGCATACATATGGTACCTTCGTGATGATTTTAAGGTAAATATTAATTTTCTAAGAAACAGTGCGTGAGTTAGAAATAAGAGATAGGTTTTTATTTGAAACAAATTCAAAGGGTTCACTCGGGAATCGAGCTTACGAACACTTGGTAATGATTATTTACTCCTGCTATACCTTCAGAGCTTTTTATTAATCTATATACTAATATATAAAGCTGGAGAGTTTGTTTGTTTGTTTGAACGCGCTAATCTCAAGAACTGCTGGACCGTTTTGAAAAATTCTTTGAGTGTTAGATAGTCCATTTATTGAGGAAGCCTATAGACTATATATAACATCACACTAATATGAATAGGAGAAGATCAGCAATAAAAATATTGCGAAAACAGCAATATTTTAGCCTTTTCTTGCGTGTGCTAAGTCAAATGTGAAAGTTATTCAAAAAGGATTACAAAATTGTCCCCCTCTAAAAGTTCAAATAAAAGTCTGCGACAGCATACGTCTAGCTTTTAAGGTTAACCCACTTTAAGCATTTTTATGATTATTAAAATACTATATTACGGTTTAATCTATCCACGCGGGCAGAGCCGCTGAGGATTGTTAGTAACGTATATTACTCAATTACCCTTGCCACGTCAGTTATTTTTGGCACAAATACTATCCAATTTAATGTACGTCAAAGTACGTAAATACACGCAAATTATTCTTTATCTCGGACAATTCAATGACATCTGCACTGACAAAATACATGTATAAAAAAAGCTTCTGATTCGAGTACTACGTTTTAAGAATTTCATACGTTATATCATTATGATAATGTATTAATTACATAATTTTCTTTAATAAATCAATGGTATCTCAATTTTTCCCCAATTACCGTAAATGGTGTTATTATGCCAGTCGTCTCGAATTTCTTTTTTCCAGTTTTTTTAGAAGTACAAAACAAACTTAGTCGCCTTTTACGACACCTCGGTAAGAAATGATGGTGGTCTATTCTACTCAGTATACAACAAGGAATATTTTATTAAAGATTATATTTGTATATATTTAATAGTTGTGTGTCGTCCGTGTGGTATCCGGCTGAATAGAATAGTACTACCCTCATTTCTTATCGAGGTGTCGTAAAAGGCGACTAAGGTAAGTTGACCCACCGTTTGGTATCCGGTTTAGTAGAATAGACCAGCCTTATCAAGGTGTCGTAAAATACGACCGAGGTAAGTTGAAGTCAGGCAGGCTGCCGGTCGTAGAAACGCAGCCAAATCATGTGACAGCATGTTTATAACATGTGCCGACCCCACTTAGAGTGGGATAAGGAAGGAAGGAAGGTGATGATGTTTGTCACCCATAACAGAATTATTAAGTTACTTTGGGGACGGACGACCATGTGTGTAAGTGTCCCATATATTTATTTACAAACTGTAAATGAGAGCATATATATCGATTTAATAGGATATGTGGGGACCTTTATTCAAATCGTCTAATTGCTATCGGAGCAATATCCGCAGTTGTTTTATTTCTATACAACCGTGTCGTATAAGGTCGATCGAGGTGAACACCCCATCAAGGAGAACCGTTGACCCCCGATCATATCCGTGTGCTCTTGAGGGCCTCAGCGGGTACGAAAAATTACATACACTTTGTACTACGCCGGTTGTATTGTTTTTACAATTTAAATGTCGTTTACAATCGTTCCGTTTGTCGTTAAATTTCAATTTTAATGATAAATATTTAATCGATATAGTATCGTGAGTGATACTCGTTATAAAACCGGTTCTGATAATATTATAATTAACATTATCGTCCTGCCTTTATCCCACTCTAAGTGGGGTCGGAATGTTATAAACATATTGTCACATGATTAGGCTTCGTATTTTACAATTGGCCGTCTGCCTGATATCGACTTAAATTAGTCTTAGTTTACGACACATCGGTAAAAGAGGATTGTCTATTCTACTCAACTGGCGGGTCAACTTACCTTAGTCGCCTTTAACGTCCTTTTTAAGACCTTACACGTCTGTGATGATGTGTGTGGTCTTTTCTACTCAGCGAAATACCGTACGGCGGGTCAACTTACTTTAGTTGCCTTTTACGACACCTCGGTAAGCGAGGAGGGAAATTTATTCTACTCAACCGGATACCACACGGCGGGTCAACTTACCTTAGTCGCCTTTACGAAAACTCGGTAAGAAATGAGGGTGGTACTATTCTACTTAGCCCGATACCACAAGTAGGTACGTCGGAACTTACGAACGTATTTACGAACGTATTTTATGAGCGACCCCAAAGAGAATCTTGAAAATAAGTGAATCAATGCTGCTTCAATAAGGCTGACTAAATAGAATATTCTATTTAACTTAACACGTTATTACCATAATGGTGTTCGCAGCACATACATACGTCATTACTGCAATCCGTGAAGCACACCAGTTACCGTTGATGCCCGTTAGAGGGTCTGCCTCTAAACCAGTTATCCTTCCGGGTTCATAAATGCTGGCTTTTAGCCGTGACTTGGTCCGTTTTTGCACGCAAACCCACCTGCCTTGAAAATAATTATTGAGCAAGTTTTTCGTTTCCTATTCAGTGAACTCGACCACCATACATAGTTCGTTAATTTTTTTTTATTATCTACTTTATGTTTTTAATCTGTATCTTTAATATTTAAACGAGTTAATCTTGTATATATATTTTTTCGGAATCTCGGAAACGGCTCCAAAGTTTTCCTAAAATTCTGTATGTAGTGGGTTTTGGGGGAGAAAAATCGATCTAGCTAGAATTTATTTTACAAAAAATCGTTTTATCCCTGTTTTTGGGTATTAAAAAATACTAAAATTAATATTCAATTGAAGTTTTGCCATAAACTGTCGAGTCAACGTAGCATATTCGAGGTACGGGTGGTCGCGAGAAATGAAAATACCTAGGATAAATACCTACCGAAAATACCTAACCTACCACTTACCCTTATATTTTTTTTCTTCTTTTTTGAAGTTTATTTTTTTTATTTTGTAATAAATTACCAAGCAAAGCTCGGTCACCCATGTACTTGTATATTATACGGACTAGATTTTGTGAGTTTATCTCTGCGTGTTTGTACAGTTTTAAAACTCCATCGGTTAAATGGGTTTGTATAATATTTAGCGGACAGGTAACTCTATACTTAGAATTTTTAGAAAAATTCAGAGATTCAGAGGTACCAAATTGGACTTTTATCGATCTAGGTCTTAAACTGTATAAACATTTGCTTACTTACACACACACATACAACTTTCGCTTTTATAAGCAGGATTGCTTTTCGCCTTGTGGTATCGGGCTGAGTAGAATAGACCAGCCACATTTCTTACCGAGGTGTCGTAAAAGGCGACTAAGGTAAGTTGACCCGCTGTGTGTCATTTAAAGTTAAATAGACTAGTCTATTAAGTCAGCCTTGTTAAAGCCGCATTGTTGCACTTATTTTCAAGATTTTCTTTAACTTTTTACATATATCTTTCCAGTTATCTTTGGGGTCGCTTATAAAATACCTTCGCAAATATTTTCGTACGTTCGACCACCCTCTTTCTTACCGAGGTGTCGTTACGGCGACTATGGTAAGTTGATGTTAGGCAAGCGGCCGCTCGTAAAATACCTAACCAAATCATGTGACTATATTGTTTGTTGTGTTGATAAAGGCAGAAGAATTATGAATGATGAAGCAGGATATTTTGATGACGAATGCTATTCACGTATCAATCGTTGCGCCGATTTTAAATATCAATGCAGTCAAGGAAATCTAGAATAAAATTGCGAAATGTTTTCTTTTTAATGTGTTTATTTTTCTTCGTTTTATACAAGAAGGGGTCATTGCCTTCAAAAGCCAATAACATGTAATATATGAATGTTCATTGACTTTATTATTTTCGAATTTACTGAGTAGAACATCCAGTTTTGTTGATTATTTATTGTTGTTTTTTATTACTACTAAAATTGTTGTAGTTAGTGGCATAAATATCATCATCCTCCTGCCCTTATCCCACCCTAAGTGGGGTCGGCACAACTTGTTATAAACATGCTGTCACATGATTTGGCTGCGTTTTAACATCCGGTCGCCTGCCTGACGTCAACTTACCTTAGTTGTATTTTACGACACCTCGGTAAGAAAGAGGGTGGTCTATTTTACTAAACCGGATACCACACGGTGGGTCAACTTACCTTAGTCGCCTTTTACGACACCTCGGTAAGAAATCAGGTTGGTCAATTCTACTCAGCCGGATACCACACGGTGGGTCGACTCACCTTAGTCGCCTTTTACGACACCTCGGTAAGAAATGAGGGTGGTACTATTCTATTCAGCCGGATACCACACGGCGTAGTTAGTGGCATAAATATATCTTAGTTTATTTCCGGCCGGTCGTAAAATGCGCAGACAAATCATGCGATAACATGTGTATAATTTATGTTGTGCCGACCCCACTTAGATTGGGATAAGGACAGTGATATGATGATGATGATTTCATCATTTTAGATCCACTTGTGGTAATAATTTCAAAAAGTAATATTTAAAATTACTGCCTCTACAGACACAATCTCATTATTTACGTGATATTATTTTCTCCACTTGTATCTATCGTGTATATACGTAAGAGGGAAAAGGGTAATTACGCGTAACATAATATTATTATTATGCATTATCAATTTTTATACACTACAGAATACCTTTAATTGCATTGAACTGGAGGGTAACGGAAAATTTATGGTGCCTGAAGTATAAGGTACTAACTATCTTTGGAAGGAGAAGGCACTGCTTAGAAGCCCTTGCCTGAAGGTTGCGCTATCCTGGGTACAGAAATGCTCAAGGCACAACATGTTACAAGCATTTTGTCACAATCATGTGACAATATCTTTGTAACATGTTGTGACAGAGTACGTATTATTATGCCCTGCCGCCTGCCTGACGTCAACTTACCTAAATCGCCTTTTACGACACCTATGTAAGAAATGAAGGTGGTCTATTCTACTCCGCTGGATAGCACACGGCTTATTCCCTATATCCTAGACTAGTAATATCCCACGGTTTCAGCGGCGTAACTTTTATTTTTTACACCTTATTACATTTTTATAACGGATCCCTATTTTTTGAAAATGTAATATATGCCTATGTTGCTTAGTAAAGATGCAGCTTTAGAATGGTGAAAGAATTTAAAATCGGTCCAGCAGTTTTTGTGTTAAATCATTACGTACATACATATAACTTTTTCTCTTTATAATATTAGTATAGTATTAAATCTAAAGCATCTTAACACGAGATGTTCCGCAGTTCACGAAGAACGGTTTATTCACTGCATTAATAGGTCGCCATTGTATAATATAGGAACAAACAAACGAGAGCAGAACGAGGTCGCACCTTGAACTTTGTCAGCGATATCTCGGCATCCGCAATAATTAACGATCGCCGGCTCATTGGGAATATCGGACGATTCGCTTTGTTCTTCGCAAATTACATCTGCATATTACGACAAGGGTTTTTTATTATAAGAAAAGAAATAATGTAAAATGACAGAGATAGAGGTCTTGGAAAAGTTCACTGAGAGAGTTTATTATTATCTATTGTTAAAGAAGGTCCAGAAGTTAGTATTGATTAACCCTGAACTATAATTCAGCTTGTATTATCCGCACTCGTAAATTAATTACTACATAAATTAACACCATATCCCACAGCAAAATACACATCACACCAGATGGCTTGTTATTCCGTTGCCATTGCAACCTCCATTTGTTATTGCCCACTACGCCGGGCACTCTGCTGTTTTCGTAGGACGCCCGGTGACATAGAGCTACACTGGTAACACGCACGACAGCAGCGACCTCTCGTAATATCCCTATACACTATTATCTAAACAATGACTATCCCTTCAAGATAGAGCTCAAAAATTCCCTCTGAAAGCTGTTTCTTGTATGAATCCTGTATACAATATAGTTGGTAAATTCTATGGTATAGAGGAAGGATATTTTGTGTCGAAAAATTCGTGCTGAAGCTCTTCCCCTCTCTACAGAGTATATTGTTTATAAACTTGTAATTCAAAATTAATGAAAATATTATTTTGCTGTAATCCGAGATATCTTTTTTGTTCGTGGATTATACTAAAATAATATTTTCATTACTTTTGTATTATGCATCTCCACAAAGTAACGCTTAATTCTATAAATTATCAACTATCATTTTAAATATACATTTTAGGGTAACATTTCGCGTCAGTCATGTTAAAATAAGAGAGCACGTAATGCTAAAAGTACCTAATGTTTATTTAAAAATCATAAAATTCTTTTCACTGTTTCCTATTTAGGATTATATAATATTTAATGCGACTGTCAGACCTGTTTAGTGCTCGCGAATGCCGGTTCAGAGATTATACTCGGTATTTCCGGTAGATGGTCTCAACGCATACCTATATTGCATAATTAAACAATAACAGTTTCATGTTATCCTTATACTTTACGTGAATTTAATAAGATATGTTATCTATCACTTTAATTAATGAAATAGATTTGTTAGTACATGTTCAAAAATGGGTTGGGTCAGATGAAAATATGTGTCATGAAATATGAGCCATTAATATTAATGACATGAGTGCAGCAATGTCGAAATAAAATACAGTGCTTTCCAGTCTCATGCAGATAAAATACTGAAGAACGGTCTAGGTATTAAAATGATACGAGTACTTCGTCAACGCTACACTGTACATGGCGACCCTGCCAGAATATCTCGGTCTCTTCTGTTAATTTATATATCGTGGAAAACCCGGCGTGGGTGGGACAGCGATCAAATCTTGTGGCACAGAGAAGCTCAGTATCGACCTATACCTATATACTAATAATTATATTCATCTACGTAAAAAGACTTTATCGGCAGCTATGACTTTGTTGTAGAAAGTTAAGAACATTTTCGATTCGATCATAATCGCAAAATTCCTTGGCATAACGATGACACTCTAATGTGGGTTACTGGGATATTCGGAGAACTGAGATGAATTCCGAATACGATTTCGGATACTGCCGTTAAATCGATTAACGCTAGTATTAGCTTCTATTTCATGAGGTCACATCTCAAAGAACTAGGTACGTGTTGCTGAAAAAATATATTCAGTATTTTGTATTCGAACTGGTTTTTAGAAGCACTTTCGAGATCTGTTTGTAATATTTAACCTTGTAATTATACGTTTTACGTACGTAAAACGTACGTACTGTAAATCTAGTAATTTGTAGACTTTAAAGTAAACACTCTTTCACCTGGATTATTTTTTTATTAAATAGATTATTATTATAATTAAGCCAAAATCTACTTTACATAAAAATAGTAAAGTAACGGCTTGTTACTATCCCACAGCTGGGCCCACGCCTCCGCTCCGTCTTTTGAGAGAAAGATTTGAGCTAATAAAACCTACCAAGCTCCCGCAATGCAGATTGGTAAGTTACACATATTCCCAGAATTCTTTAGAGTTAGGATTCCTAACGATGTTCTCTTTCATTGAAAAGCGTGTGATAAATTGAAATTGTCAATTAGACACATAATTTTTTTTTTTAAGAAAAAGTATTTGTTGCCTTCCCGGTGTTTGAACTCATAATCGTCTTAAGAGAGTCGTTCGGTCTAAACGCTGGGCTATGAAAACTTACATTATGTATACAGTATCTATTTTACATAAGACATAAATATTAGATACTGTATAAATAATGAAGTATTGAAACAAGTGTTATGGAATCTGTAAGAAATAGTTTGAAATCGAAAACTAAACTGTTTTACTGATCGAATTTTGTAAATATGAACGCAATTAACTCAAAAAAATTTCGTGCAAGCCTCGCTGTGTACGAACAAAAAATACGTGAAGAAACTTTCGACTATTCTCTGCCCAACAGCATTACGAAACGGTTTGCGAAAGCGATTGTTGCACCACGAGCTACGAGTTTTTGACAACGCCACCGCCTCCCGATATCATCATCTAAACCTGTATTTGAATGCTGATTAATGCGATATCAGACGTCGTGGGAGTTCTGAGGCCACGGCAGTAGTGTGCGAGCGGCATCTCGTACAAATGGATTAAGCACAAATATAAAAATGCTAGGTTAGATTGCAGAGCAAAAAAGAAAGAGGAAACTCATGCCGGATAATAGAGTGAATGTTTTAATAATAACTTTTAAATGTTTTCCCTTTTTGGTAGGGATAATACTGTCTGTGAGATAATTTAGAACAATAAGTCCGAATGCTTACACATTTAAGATGGCGTCGGCTTAGTTTTAGGTATCAATATGTTTCTGTATTTATTCTTTTTGTTATCCGGCTGAGTAGAACAGACCACCCTTTCTTACTGCGGTGTAGCAAAAGGTGACTATGGTAAGTAGACGTATTTTACGACACCTCGGTAAGAAAGAGGGTGGTCTAATATACTTAACCGGATACCGCACGGTGGGTCAACTTACCTTTGTCGCCTTTTACGACACCTCGGTAATAAATGAGGGTGGTCTATTCTACTCAGCCGGATACAACACGGCGGGTGGTTTGACCTTAGTCGACTTTTACGACACCTCGATAAGAAACGAGGGTGGTACTATTTTATTCAGCCGGATACCACAAGTACCAAAGCCGGCTATGTATTTGGACAAATAATTATTAACTTTTAACCCGGTGCTCTCGATCTTCCTTTCCTTTGCTCTCAGTGTTAGACTTACAAGAATGTTTGTCAGGTAAGTACGTAAAGTGGATAGAGATGGCGGTAAGCTACATGTCGGCCGGGAACTGGTTCGCGCGAGGGGCGGAGGCGCGGGCCCCAGACGGAGGGACGTCATTGACCTGCGCCCCCTCCCCCGCGCCGCGCCCACCCCGCCGACACCCGCGCGGACCGTAACTTCATTGTATTGCTGCACTGCGAATCAAATTCGGTATAGCGGAGACGTTTTTGCTAACGTCGTTCAAGTGAACTCGATTAAGCGGCTTTTTGACAGCGCCTAAAAGGAAACACTGTAATTGCAGACTACGAGGGCGTAACTTTATTACCAATCTTGTGTACGCCGTTGTTACATTTTAGCATGTTGGTATACCTTCTTTGACGTAGAACGCTTCCGGAATTTAATCAAGGTCTTGCGAGCCTAACTTAATATTGTTATAACTCGATTTTTCACGAAACAATTGCCGCGTAATCTTGGGTACTGTGACTGTGTTTACAATAAAAGAAAACATCGTGAAGAAACTTGCAAATCTCGTATTTGCAAATATTGTTTAAATCTCAAAAGAATAATACGAGTTATTTTTGACAAGCAATCGCCAGGGGCTGCGACCGCGTGGAATGATTAGAACCGTCTATTGATAACCATAAAAATGGTTTAAGTGGGTTAACCTTAAAAGCTAGATATATGCTGTCGCGAACTTTTATTTAGAACATTTAGAGGGGCACAATTTTGTAATTCATGATTTCTTAAAAACTCACCGTTTACTTAGGGCACGCAAGGAAAAAAAATTCGTACTTTTTATTGCTGACGTTCTCCTATTCATCTTAGCGTGACGTTATATATATATTTATATATATATATATATATATATATATATATATATATATATATAAATATATAACGTCTATAGCCTTCCTCTATAAATGGACTATGTTACATTAAAAGATTTTACAAATCGGTCCAGTAGTTCTTAAGATTAGCGCGTTCAAACAAACAAACTCTTCAGCTTTATATATAAGTATATAGTAGCTTTATATAGTAGTAAGCATCATGATTCTTGACTGTGTTTACGATAAATGAAAACATCGTGAAAAAACCTGCATATCTCTATAAGAATATAACGATTTATTTTTGATATAATGTTCCAAATACGTTGACGTACATTGTCTTGTAGGGAAAAATCTGTGATAGCCGAACGGTAAGACTATGTGACTCGTTCCAGCGGGGTCGTTGGTTCAATTCCGGGCAGTCACCTCTGAGTTTTTCTGTTACAACTGTGCCTACTTGATATTTGATTTATCACACACTTTTCGGTGACGGGAACGTCGCGAACTTTTAGATCGCGAATATTTCCGATCGGGAAATTTCGGGAATATTTCTGGGATATTTGTAACCTACCAATTCGAATTGGAATAACGTGTTGGTTTTAAGCTCCAACCCGTTTCTCAAAAAACGGAGGCATATGCAGCAGTAGGATAGTAACTTAACTTTACTTTTACTTTTTATGGAAAAATCAGCGACAGACAGCGACAGAAAAAGAGATAGCTTTTTCTATTATATACTAGGGTTTATCTGTATGGGAGTATAGATATAATTTTAATAATATTTTTTTTACTAATCAAATAGTAAGTTTTAATAATTAAATTCAATCAAAAATTATAGAATAAGGCATTACTTTGCATTTTGCAATGTAAATTTTGCATCTCGATGGAGTCGCACGGTCACACCGCTGGGCTATCACAGCTCTAACTTTTGCCTGCAGTACAAAAATTTGCCTTGATCGTTTGATTTTTTTCAGTGCTATATCCAAGGGCGATAATTATAGGTAGTTATTAATAAAAGCAAACAGTTGCGAGGAAATAAACAAAAAGTTTCCCGAGGGTCGTGCCTCCCCGTCCGACTGCAGCCAGACGAGCGATCATTTAAACTTCGCCGCTCGTCTGTCGAACTCCCTCATTGGGTCAAGTTCAAGCCCTCATTCTCATCCCAGTTCACAATAAACATTTAGCCAGTTATCTTGTATATCTTTAATTCATCTCTTTGAAAGCTTAAACTTTATATACTAATATATAAAACTGAAGAGTTTGTTTGTTTCATTGTTTCAAATCTCAGGAACTACTGGCTCGTTTTAAAAAATTCTATCAGTGTAAGATAGTCCATTTACAGAGGAAGGCTGTAGACTATATAAAATCACGCTAAGATAATAAGAGAGAGGCGCACTCTCCTATTAATCTTATCGTGATGTTATATAGCCTTAACAAACTCTTCAGCTTTACATATTAGTATAGATTGGCTAATTTTTTCGGCAGACCTGCTTATTATTCATCCTAATAATATCTGGGTGACCAAGCTTTGCTTGGTATTTTTTTAGAAGATAAAAAAATTTGTAATACTTAAAAAAATGTTTGATTTCTGCGATGATGATTTTTTTTACTTAAACTTACTTAAAGTATTAATATTTTTATGTCAAAAATGTCAAAATTCGATATTTCTTTTACCGATAAAAAAGACTGATTGGCAAGTACTGGGCAAGATTTTAACAAACTTTAACTTCAACAGAGTTTTTGATGAATGACAGATGTGGTATCAGGCAGGCGGCCGGTCTTAAAATACCAAATCATGTTGCAACATGATTATATCGTGTTGTGCCAACCCAACTTAGTGAGGGATAAGACCGGGAGGCGAGATTTAACTAAATGAATAGCCCTACACATATCACTAGTGTCAAGGACTGTTTTACATTGACGCGCTTATAACAATGGCTATAAAAACTTTATAAACTATTACTGAGAAAGTAATCACGCTGCGTTTCACTAGTACACCCCGCGGCCATGTGTCCAACGGCTCTCAACACTTAAGTATGTTTGGGAGTGTATCCCATTTAGACAAGAGGTCTTGACAAGTCCGCTGCACATGTTCACGAAATGATACGCAACTTCAACTTTGTTTGCCCGTTATAATTTACTAGCCGTGCCAGCTGCTTCGCCTGCATGGAAATCACTGTCACAATTTTTTTCCTAAATTAAAATTTTGAACATAAAAGTAGTTATCGTGAGTTAATTATAAGAGATTTTTGAATAACTTTCTCCGTTTACCTAGCGCAAGCAAGGAAAGGTTTATCTTGCCGTTTTCGAAATATTTTTTATTGCGATTCCTTTTTACTCCTCTCCTATTCATCTTAGCGTGATGTTATTTATAGCTTTCCTCGATAAATGGACTATCTAACACTTATAGAATTTTTTAAATCGTTCCTGAGATTAGCGCGTTCAAACAATAAAAAAAACCCTTCAGCTTTATATAATAAGTATAGAACCATGCTTTTATGACTAAAAAAATGGAAGTCTGTATGAGGGAATATGTTATAAGGCGATAGATGTTCGGCTACATAGTAAAGGTATTTGTGATATCTTTATATTTAAATGAGTTAATCTTGTATATATATATTTTTTCTGAATCTCGGAAACGGCTCCAACGATTTTCCTGAAATTCAGCATGTAGAGGGTTTTGGGGGAGAAAAATCGATCTAGCTAGGTTTTATGTAAAAAAAAAATTGGTTTTATCGCTGTTTTTGGTCTTTAAAAAACACTAAAATTTATATTGAATTGAATTTTCGACATTAACTGTCAAGTCGACACGCCGTGTGGTATCCGGCTGAATAGAATAGTACCACCCTCTTTTCTTACCGAGGTGTCGTAAAAGGCGACTAAGGTAAGTCGACCCGCCGTTTGGTATTCGGCTGAGTAGAATAGACCAACCTCATTTCTTACCGAGATGTCGTAAAAGGCGACTAAGGTAAGTTGACCCACCGTGTGGTATTCGGTTTAGTAGAATAGACCACCCTCATTCTTACCGAGGTGTCGTAAAATACGACTGAGGTAAGTTGACGTCAGGCAGGCGGTCGGTCGTAAAAACGCAGCCAAATCATGTAACAGCGTGTTTATAACATGTTGTGCCGACCCCACTTAGAGTGGGATAAGGGCAGGAGGATGATGATGAACTGTCAAGTCGACGTAGCTTATTCGGGGAACTCGCAGCCTCGAGAAACGTAAATACCTAGGATCGATCCCCAACTAAATTATAATTTTTTCTTTTTTTTAAGTTTTTTTTTGTGAAAAAAATTACCGAGCAAGGCTCGGTCACCCAGATATTTTACTCTATATTAGTTAAAGCATTAATAAAACTTTATATAAACGTTATTTGTATGTAACTGAATTAAAACTCAATTTCAACACATTTGGAACATATTGACATATTTAATCCAAACTTTGTACACTTATCATAAACCGAAAATAAGCTAAATAAGTAAAACTAAGAAACGCGCTTTCGAACTAAAAAGTAAAAAAAAACTAAAATTTTTAAAATTCTTACAAAAAATATGGGGCTCCTTCAGACAACTTTTTCGTATTAATTCATATATACAATCAACAGAGGGATTTTTCGTTATTTTTCAATTTTATTTCAAACGGGTGTTTTTTAAAACTCTATTCATTTTTCGTGTGGCTTAAGGTTTGCGGTTTCTACCGAAAGTAAATAAAGCTGAATTAACAGACTAGTATCATAGTATTAGAAACAATATAAATACTTGGTTACTACAAAAAATGCTATAATCACATAATGCGGTGTCAATGGCTTTGAAGTGGGCGGTGTTCGATGACAGTAAAAACTTTTGCGTGGTCATCTACAGAAATAAAACTATGCAAAATGTAATTAGAATTGACTAAGTGATCGTATTTTTTTTGGTTACAGGTTTGTACTTGACCGTTATCTTACTTGCTATCTTGCCGCTATCTTACTTATACTAATATATAATGCTGAAGAGTTTGTTAATTTGATTGTTTGAACGCGCTAATCTTAGGAACTACTGGGCCGATTTCAAAGTTCTTTGAGTGTATGATAGTCCATTAATCTAAGGATCATACACATATACATACATTACATCACAGTGAGATGGATAGGAGAGGAGCAGCAATTAAAAATGTTACGGCAAAGTTTAAAGCTTTCGTTGCGTGCGCTAAGTAAACGGTGAGTTATTCAAAAATCATTTATTACATAATTGTTCCCCTATAACGGTTCTAAATAAAAGTCCGCGACAGCATATGTCTGGCTTTTAAGGTTAACCCACTTTAACCATGTTTATGGTTATCAAAATATTATATTAGGTACGGTTTTAATCTTTCCACGCGGGCGGAGCCGCTGGCGATTTCTAGTAATATACAGGGTGTTTGGAAGGTCGATGCAAAGCTGCAAACAGGAGCTAGTATAGACTATTTAGAACCATTTAAACTGAACTTATGTTAGGCGAAGTGCGACTATTTTTTTTTATAAAATTTTAAAGATTTTTGAAGAAAAATCCGAAGTTATGTCATTATTTGCTAATAATCGGCCATTTTGAAGCCAAAGTCAATTATTTTTTATTTTATTTTATTAAACTAATGTGTAAACAGTGTAATAAAACATGATTAAGGTATCTGTGTTAAGAGATATTTTTTTTACAGATATTTGAAGTCAATCATTTCTTTTAAGATCAGAGAAAGCTGATTTTTGATGGCATTTAAAAAAAAAATAGATTGTGCTTTTTTAGTTCAAACATTTTATTAAATATGCCTGGTCATTGTTCTTTATTTTGAGGTATCAACTATGCGGATAGCCCGCAAATTATTGAAATTAAGATCTACAAACTAAATTGCGAGAGAAAATTAAAATTTATAGGCGAAGTAATTAAAACAAAATTTTAATGAAAGTCATTTATTTTTCGTGTTCAAAATGTCCGCCGCGGTTTCTAACACAAGCACGGGCCCGACTTCTCACTTCTGTTGTCGTTATCTTTAACTTCATTTCCACTTTCATCGTCGCGAACGCTGAATTAATTCTGTCAATTAATTCTTCTTTTGTGTTTATTTCCACATTTGTGTATACTAGCTCCTTAGCCCGACCCCACACGTAAAAGCCAAGCGGAGTCAGGTCAGGTGAACGGGCGGGCCAAGGGATGGGCCCATCTCTGCCGATCCAGCTATTGGGGAAACAATTGTTTAAGTGCTCCCGTACATTTAATGTCCAATGCGCTGGACAACCATCTTGTTGAAAAATGAGCTCTCGGTCGCTAACGAATATCAAGGCCCCAGACTCCTCTACAAGCTCTGGAAGATCATTTTGCAGGAATTCTAAATAAACATTTTGAACACGAAAAATAAATGACTTTCATTAAAATTTTGTTTTAATTACTTCGCCTATAAATTTTAATTTTCTCTCGCAATTTAGTTTGTAGATCTTAATTTCAATAATTTGCGGGCTATCCGCATAGTTGATACCTCAAAATAAAGAACAATGACCAGGCATATTTAATAAAATGTTTGAACTAAAAAAGCACAATCTATTTTTTTTTTAAATGCCATCAAAAATCAGCTTTCTCTGATCTTAAAAGAAATGATTGACTTCAAATATCTGTAAAAAAAATATCTCTTAACACAGATACCTTAATCATGTTTTATTACACTGTTTACACATTAGTTTAATAAAATAAAATAAAAAATAATTGACTTTGTCTTCAAGTAAAAGGCGTACTTGAGTGGTTTAAACTTTATTTTGCGTATTTGTACAATCGTTTCGCGGGACGTATTTACAAAGTATTTTGAAAAGTTAGCGCACCTGTCAAAATTCAAATTTGATATTTCAAAAACGGCGGGTTGACGTTCCGTTTTAACGTTTTACGCAGAATTGCTTGAACATGCCCCCGGCCTTGGAAGCTTCCAGTTCCAACAGAAGAAGTTAGTTTTGTAGATATGAGGCTTTCAGGTCGTAGACAGAGGGCTGATCTTAGAGAAAGCGCGTTATGTAGCCCGTAGCCGTAGAATAGAAGCCATCCATCTTTTCATAGAAAGCAAGCGCTGATGCGACCACTTTAGAAGTGGATTATTTTCCTCCTTTATTAGATCGCGTGCGTCTTCTTGTAAATCCTCAGTAGGCTTTTTCCAGCAGGTCCAAAAGCGTTGCCAAGCTTGCTCAACTTGGTGATAGCGTGTGAGTCGATGAGTTGGTACTTGCTCATAATCCTCACAAGCAGGTGACGTCAGCGGACGGCCAACGAGGAAGTGGGCAGGAGTAAGTGGTGCGAAATCGTTGGGATCTGAAGACATAGGAGTTAAGGGGCGGGAGTTTAGGAGCGCTTCTACTTGTGTTAATACCGTGCTAAACTCCTCAAAAGTAAAGTACGCATTACCTACCACCCGCTTTATATGATATTTGCACGATTTGACCCCGGATTCCCATAAAGCCCCGAAATGTGGACTATATGGAGGAATAAATCTGAACTTAATATTATTGCTTATAGCAAAATCTTTAACATTATCTGCGCAATTAGTTAAAAATTTAGAGAATTCTGTCATAAGACCAGTAAAATTTTTCCCGTTGTCAGAGAAAATCTCTGCTGGTTTGCCGCGACGAGAGATAAATCGTTTTAACGCTAAGAAATACGCATCAGTCGATAAATCGTCCATAAGCTCAAGATGAATAGCTCGAGTCGCGAAACAAACGAACAAGCTAACGTATGCGCCCTTACCTTTCCGATTCACTATGAACACTAGTCCGAAGTAACTATTAACGCCGATAAACGTGAACGGAAACCCTTAAGATAAACGCTCAGCTGGTAGGTTCCCCATTATGGGCGTTAAAGGTTCAACGCATAGACATGCACAAACAACACATGCATGCACAACCCTTTTGGCGGAGTTTTTACTACTTACAGACCACCACAACTCGCGAATAGTGTACAGTAGCAGCTGTGGTGTTGCATGAAGTTGTTGTTTGTGCTCGTAACAAAACAACAAGTATATAAATGTATGTTTCAGTAATAAAATAATAGGATATTGTGTATAAAATACGTAATTTTGAGAAGCGAGAATAAATACGTGCATTTTCGAAAGCATATAGTATCTCACGAATGTACGTCGCGGTATGCGTGAATTGGTTAGCTCCGTTAAGCTAAACAAAAACTGGTAAAATTCATTAGATAACTCGTCTGGCAATTGTGTATTCCAATCAGTTTTTGATAAACATAATTTTAGTAGTATAATTTTAATTTTAATTATAGTGGCGCTCAGTAGTCCTAAAACATCAAAAAATCGCAATATTGTAGATATCAGTACTGGCTGTGTTAATTTATTTGTGTGTGACAATAATCGTAAGTGGCCATGCTCAAAATTAAACACCCACTTTCGCAGTGAAAAGACACCCCTATCGAGAACGGTCGCAGCCCTTTTACGTAAATTTAATAACTCTGTATTGTCCGAAACAGTTATCATATAGTCAACATAGAAGTCTTGTGTTATAACCTTCTTAACATCTAAGTCATTGCAGTCCGTAGTTAGTCGTCGCAAGCATCGTACACTAAGGAACGGCACCGATGCCATCCCATATATGACCGTATTTAATCTAAATATTTGCAACGGATCCGAAGGATTATAACGCCACAAGATAAGCTGAAGATCGCGCTGATTTTCGCTCACCAACACTTGCCTGTACATCTTTTCGATGTCGGCGCCAGCGATGAACGCACTTTCACGAAAGTGTAATAATGTTGCGGACAAATCCCCTTGAATAGCTGGCCCGACTAGCAGCTGCAAATCATTCAACGACTTACCTGTTGTTGACTTTGCACTGGCATCAAAAAACACGCGTAACTGTATAGTTGTGCTATTCTGATTAAACACACAAAAATGCGGCATAAAATAGTGTGTTCTAGGATAGTTATGTACGCGCTCCATAAGTCCTAGTAGTAAATATTTGTACATAAAATCATTATATAATTGTTTGTGTGTCTGTAAATGAGATAATCGACTGTCAAGAGAAATTAAGCGTTTGTAGGCGTGTGTGTATGTTTCTCCCAATAAAGTTGTCGACTCATTGAAGGGAAGTGAAACGTTAAAACGACCTTTAGAATCTCGCTCAGTATTTTTTTCGAAATTATCCTCGCAAGCGCGCTCCACGTCAGACTGATCACACACCCTAATCGGAACCTCCTCGCGTTCCCAAAATGTATGTAATTTTAAATCGATTGTTTGCGCGTAGTTACAACTAACTGTATTTTTAAAACATGCTAGTTTATTAATAGGACCCGAAATAATCCAGCCCAATTTAGTGTTCTGGAGGAAGGGCCCACTTTTTAATTGTATTTTACCATCACATAACAATTCCCAAAAATAGTCCGCCCCGATCAAAATGTCTATAGTATGACTATCTAGATACGAGGGGTCAGCTAACGTGATATGATCTGGAATAATAATTCTGTCGTAGTTAATAGGTACCGGCGACGTGTTTGGCGTTATTTGCGGTAACACTAAACAATGTAAGGAGATAGCAAAGTCTCCGTGTAATGAATTAATTTTAATTTTACAACTCTGAAGAGCTTGCGTAACGGAATTTCCGATTCCTTGTATATTTTGAGTGGACTGTATTAATGGCGTATTAATTTGGTCGCAAATTTCTTTACGTATAAAGCAGCATTGACTGCCACTATCTAATAAAACGCGGCACGTAATTGTTTTACCTAAATCATCTGTTATTCGGACTAGCGCGGTCGATAACAAAACAGGTTTTACATAGGACGCTTGTGCGCGATGAACGTCTTTAGTATTAACCTGTGACGATAAGGTATGCAATTGTGTGCATTCCGATGATTGAATTGTGTCACTCACACAGACGCTTTGCGCGGGCGCTCCCGGGAGTGACACCTGCCCCTCAGTCGGGCTGCGGTCGCGGTGAATGATACTGTTATGTTTCTTATTGCATAGCCTGCACGGGCCGAATTTGCATGACTCAGCGCTGTGTGCGGGCCGCAAACAATTTTTGCAAAGTTTATGTTTTACTACGAAGTTAATCTTGCTATCAATATCTAAATCTAGGAACTTTTGACACGAATATAAGTGATGATCGCTGTGACAATACGGGCATAATCTCTTAGTGGATTTAACGGATTTTGAAGTAGATAAATTACAGTGCAATTTAGGAATGTTATTTGTAGTTCGCGTGTACCTTTTGACATCTTGTGTATTACTATTATGTGACACTTGTAACGTTTCTAACATATCCGCTCTTGCTTTTAGAAATTGTAGCAAATCATCTACTTTTATTCGTGTCGCTGTGCATTCGCGTTGGTGTTCGCTTAGTAATAATTCACTTCTATATTTCTCCCATTCGCGTTCAGTGATATCGTCTAGCTTAGAAACAATCATGTATATTACCAAAGTGTCCCAGTGCTCCGTAGGCTCGCCTAATAATTTTAATGAGCGTAGGTTTTTAAGTACACCATCGATTAATTTGCGTAATAATATAGGGGATTCTTTCGGTAACCGTTGAATGTTAAATAGCGACTTGACATGATTGTGAATAAGTAACCGACTATTGTTGTACCTATTCATTAGTAGTTCCCAGGCAACAAAGTAGTTTTCTGAAGTGAATTCTAGCGAATTTATTACTAATTCCGCGGGACCTTTTAAAGAAGACTTTAAAAAATGAAACTTTTGAATGTTGCTGATATCTTTCGAAGTGTGTACGAGGGAAACATATGTGTTTTTAAATTCGAGCCACTGTTCATAGGAGCCGTCAAAGGTAGGTAAATTGATTGTTGGCAATTTAACGGACTGATGTGTATTACCGAAACTATTACAATTATTAGCGTTAGGCGACATCGTATCGGTATCTAACATACAGTTAGCTTGCGCTAAGATGCAATAATATTTATTTTCAAATGATTCTCTCTCGTCCAGCTGTCCGTTACTGTCGGACTCTGGCAGAAGGCCGTCAAGTTTCATTTGAATTTCGTTGAATTCGGCTAGCAAATTTGATGCACCTTGTATTCTTAAGCTTAATTCCGCTCGCTTAGTACGGTCAAGAAACTGATTTTCAAATGTGTTAACGTACGCGGCAAATTTAGTCAATCTGCCTTTTAAAGTGCCTCTTTGTTTGATCAGTTCTTTCACTAACTGAGCCGTAGGGTCTAGAACGGGCGATTTAGGCAAAGTAAGAGCAGTTTTAGACATAGTTGTAATATAAACAAAGTGCAAGTATCACAATTAGTAACGATCAGCGTTATTAATGTTTGAATTTTAACGTCGCGAATACTGGCGCCAGAATACAACAAACACGGTATTAACAGAAGGATAAGAAAGTGAGTGGAAATACCTGGCAGGCCCGTCTCACCGAGTAGATCTGCGATGATGCGAAAATGGGCTGATGGTTATCCACAGCTGCGGCGATCTTTCCTCTAATTAATATATCGCTGCTTGATTAATAGCGTCCAGCTCGAAGTAGACCAATCTTCAAGTAAAAGGCGTACTTGAGTGGTTTAAACTTTATTTTGCGTATTTGTACAATCGTTTCGCGGGACGTATTTACAAAGTATTTTGAAAAGTTAGCGCACCTGTCAAAATTCAAATTTGATATTTCAAAAACGGCGGGTTGACGTTCCGTTTTAACGTTTTACGCAGAATTGCTTGAGCACTTTGGCTTCAAAATGGCCGATTATTAGCAAATAATGACATAACTTCGGATTTTTCTTCAAAAATCTTTAAAATTTTATAAAAAAAAATAGTCGCACTTCGCCTAACATAAGTTCAGTTTAAATGGTTCTAAATAGTCTATACTAGCTCCTGTTTGCAGCTTTGCATCGACCTTCCAAACACCCTGTATAATCAAGAAGGCGTAGGCATCATCTAAGGGGACATATGAATTTATTTCTTTGGCAGATTTGCTAGTGGTAACAAACCTCGAAATCAATTCCGTAAGCGTATTAAATTGCAAATATATAGAAAACCCCGAGATAGTTAATACAATATAAAAAATACTAAGCTTTAGTAGCCCGAAGACAAATATAAAACAGAGACTACAGAATAAAGAGTTGTAGCGATCCAACACGGAAATGCAGCCGCATTCTTTCGACCACTTTACGTGGACGTAACGTTATATATTTATATTTACCTTATTATAGATTGTAAGTTAATTTGAATAGAAGGCAATCTTTAATATTTAAATGGACTAATCTTTATCTGTATTTCGGAAACGGCTGATACGATTTTCATGAAACTTATACTAAGTTTCATAAAAATTGTGAACTCTATGACTATGACTTAATAAGTGAAAATACCCCGGATCAAGACCAGATACCATTAACTCTTTTCATATTACATATTTTTTTTATCTTCTAAAAAAATACCCACCCATACGGTCACCCAAATATTTAAACATTACGCGACTTGATCACAAGCTTATACATATAACTTTCTAACCTTTATACTATATCCATTCAAAAAATCGCATCGATACAAAAGAACGAAAGACAAACATACTATCTTAAAATACGTATGGCTGCTCTTAATTAAAAGGCTTATAAATATTTATTAAAAACTCGTTTCCGCGCCTTTTAAAAATAATAATATTCAACTTCCTTGAGTTAGATAAATTACTGAGTGCTAATTGATTGAATGAGTGTATGAATACAAAGACACGTTCATAAGTCGGTCAAAACCCTCATGCCTACGCCTTCCACTATTCAATTTAAATTAGTGAGACCAAACAAACTATTATTTATAGATTATTCAAAAAAAAAAGTTTTGCCGAATGTAACGATAATCGAAGCGACAAACATTCGTATGTATTCAATTTTCGCTATTCATAATTAATTACTAAGAAAATTCCGCGATACTTGAAAACAGTGTCATCTTTAAGGCCGACTATACACGGACCACTCTTGCTGAGTCAAGAGCATAAAGCTATCTATACTAGTATATAAAGCTGAAGAGTTTGTTTGTTTGATTGTTTAAACGCGCTAATCTCATTAAATACTGCAGCAATTTGAAAAATTCTTTAAGTGTATGATAGTCCATTTATAGAAGGCCATAGGCTATACAACATCACGCTAAGACGAACAGGGAAGGAGCAGCAATAAAAAATATTACGAAAACGGCGAAATATAAAGCTTTCCTCGCGTATGCTAAGAAAACAGTAAAAATTAGTAAAAAATCATTTTGTCATAATATTGTTCCGCTCTAAAAGTTCAAAATAAAAGTCCGCAACAGCATTTGGTATATGCTGTTGCGTGCTTTTAAGGTTAACCCACTATAACCATTTTTATGGTTATCAAAATACTATATTATTTTATACTTTCCACGTGGGCGGAGCCGCTGGCAATTGCTAGTCTTTATTTTAAGGCCGGCTGCCGGGATATTTCACCAAATACTATATTTAATTCATATTCTAATTCAAAATATTCTTTGTTCAAGTATACTTGTAAACAAGTGCTTTTGGGTTGTCTTTAGAAAAGCTCTTGTAATAAAGCTATCTAGTTGTTTAAAATTGATTTCATATTTATATCATTTTGTAGAAATCTCTCTTAATTAACCTGCATTTTTCATAGAATTATTGTTTTTTACTGTACGAAAATTCAAACTAAAAATATGTCTATCAAGGATTAAACCTCCATTTTAAAATTCTAGATTAAAACAAATTTAATTTTAGAATAGCCAAAAAGTATATGAAAAGTACTAAATAAACAAATATATTTAAATAATAATCAACAACTAATTTTATAACATGAAATAAATTTATGAAAATGACCCATAGTCCCTTACATTTATTTATTGTGGACTTAAGTGGAAAATAAAATTAATTTTTTGGAAATTATTAGAGCTTACCTTCACTTCGGGTTTCCGATGTCAAGAATGTTATTTGTAGTTAAGAATAGCGAACTGTAAAGAAAACAAAAGATAACATTAGAAATAATATTCCACCGTGAGAGGTGTGAAATAATTCCTACTCATCACTTTAATTGTCAAAATATTATGGTCTACGCATTCAGTTTGTCTGAAAGAAAGGCAGGAATTTAAAATCATGTATTTTAATGCTGTATATAAGCTTTGATTGTACAAAATTTCATCAATATTACATTGAATTAGCCGAGAAAGCATTAACTCACATAGGAATAGACAAAAAGATTTCCGCATTTATAAAGTGGTCTAAATTTGACCACAGACTACACATCAACAAAAAGGATGTGTGTATAACAGGCATAGCAGTGTGACTTTTTAGTAATGTTTTAAAGCATTTTTTTAGTTATTATTTTAAGCATTCTGCACGTTATATATAAATATATATAAACTACATATATAAACTACAACTGCTAATTTTCATACTCTTCCGTCCGCGTAATTTTCGTAAAAAAGGGTACATACAAAGGTTTTCTTCATGTGTTACACATAAAGATAGTATGGATTATGAATACCACCTGCTTAAAGATAAAAATGATTACACACTAATATTTATTATTACGATATGAAAAAAAATGCCGTGTGGTATCCGGCTGAATAGAATAGTACCACCCTCATTTCTTACCGAGGTGTCGTAAAAGGCGACTAAGGTAAGTCGACCCGCCGTGTGGTATCCGGCTAAGTAGAATAGACCACCCTCAATTCTTACCGAGGTGTCGTAAAAGGCGACTAAGGTAAATTGACCCAGCGTGTGGTATCCGGTTGAGTAAAATAGACACCCCTTTCTTAGCGAGGTGTCGCAAAATACGACTAAGGTAAGTTGACGTCAGGCAGGCGGCCGGTCATAAAATACGTAGCCAAATCATGTTGTGCCAACCCCACTTAGAGTGGATTAAGGGCAGGAGGATGATGATAATAAAACAAAATAATTTCAAACTTAAAGCCTTAATTTCGTAATTTCATAAATTCGTAATTACAATTGAAAAAAAAATGGATGAATATATGTTATAAATGTGAAACAAAATAGTGTTTTGTAGGTTAAACAAACTGTGTTACGAGTACAATACAATCGCACGCTGCGCCCGCGCACCTGTTACTGATATAATTTGTTTGTTGAATGACTGATATCGTCGTGCACAAACAGCTACTATATTGTCAAGTTTTGTATACGATTCTATAATAAAATCCTACAACCAGTCTTAGGCATTTTAATTATCTATTAAAAGGAGGCATATATAAAACGCCTACCATACTATTGAGGTTTACGTAAAATGCGTGGAGTAATCGAAGAGTACTTCGATCCAGTACAAAATGGCTATTACGACATTTAACTAATTATAATAAATATATTTTGAAACTAGTATGTCCAGCCCGCTTCGCTGTGCTTGATTTAAAGATATATTAACTTTTTAATTTAAATTTTTTCATATATTAAGAACGAAAGAAAGACGAATTGTCCCAGTGGTGGGATAGTAACATGCCGTTACTTTACGAACGATAATATAAGTTGTTTAGACGAAATATTCCAATAGAAATAGCGAGAAACGAAAAAAATGCAAGTACCAGTATCGTATAGTATATGACCTTACAACTTAAAATTCTCATATATTTTTTATTTGCAGACTGATTGAAGTAAAACATACCCTATATGTTAAATGAGGCTTCCCACTACATATGAATAAATTCAGCGTCGAAATCGGATCAGCTGTATTTGAGATTAGCGGAAACAAACGCACAGAGATTTGACATCTCAACGATTTTATTATATGTATGGAATAGATAGATAGAAGATAGCATTTTTTTTCACTGAGTGACATGGGCTATATATTTTATACCCGTGCGAAGCAGGGTCAGGCCGCTAGTTTATTAACAAACTACACGGATCATTTCAATAATTTAACTGTATCTGTAATTATTTAACTCTAAGCATAACAGTTACGTAATTCAAAAACGTTAAACGACAAGCTAGCTTACAAATTTGACACACCTGGTTTAGAATAATTTTTGCAGGAAAATAATTTTATTCACAAGTGTCGAGGCATTCGTGGAGACCTTGACATGAATTAACCGATTCATCTTATTTCAAGCCGGTTTACATGAAAGATGTTAACCCGGTTCATACAGATGTTTATTTACATTATAATATCTAAATTATGCTTAAGCTGTGATGGCCCAGCGGTGCGACCGTGTGAATCTCTTGAGACGATCACGGGTTCGAACCCGGGCAGACACCAATGAATTTTTCTCTTAAAACTTATGTGTCTAATTGATAATTGCAATTTATCACACGCTTTTCGGTGAAGGAAAACATCGTGAGGAAACCTGCATATCTCTAGAGAATTCTGGAGGTATGTGTAACCTACTAATCCGCATTGGAGCAGCGTGGTAGGTCTTAGCTCCAATCCTTCTCTCCCAAAATGGAGAGAAGAGGCCTATTCTCAGCAGTGGGATAGTAACAGGCCGTTACTTACTATCTAAATTATTATATTCAACACTCGACAAAACATAGACTATATGGAGAACTAAAGATAATTCGTCTTGTCTATATGTTGCATGGTAATACAATGCTTTCAATTGACACTAAATTTACTTCAACATGAATTTGATATACACGCCGTGTGGTATCCGGCTGAATAGAATAGTACCACCCTCATTTCTTAC
This sequence comes from Morpho achilles, assembly GCA_947086495.1. Lineage (NCBI taxonomy): Eukaryota > Metazoa > Arthropoda > Insecta > Lepidoptera > Nymphalidae > Morpho > Morpho achilles. The sequence continues at coordinate 4,654,257 of CAMTZB010000009.1, read as the reverse complement.
CGAGGTGTCGTAAAAGGCGACTAAGGTAAGCCGACCCGCCGTGTGGTATCCGGCTGAGTAGAATAGACCAACCTCTTTTCTTACCGAGGTGTCGTAAAAGGCGACTAAGGTAAGTTGACCCACCGTGTGGTATCCGGTTGAGTAAAATAGACCACCCTCTTTCTTACCGAGGAGTCGTAAAATACGACTAAGATAAGTTGACGTCAGGCAGGCGGCCGGTCGTAAAATACGTAGCCAAATCAAAGGAGAACATGTTTGTAACATGTTGCGCCGACCCCACTTAGAGTGGGATAAGGGCAGGAGGAGGATGAATTTGATATACATTTACAAGACAGTAAAAGTTGTGTACCAGCCTTAACCCATAGCTGGGCATAGGACTCCTCTCTCCGTTTCTGGAGAGAAGGGTTGGAGCTAGAAGCTACGCTGCTCCAGTGTGGATTGGTAGGTTACACATATCCCCAGAATTCTCTAGAGATAGGCAGGTTTCCTCAGGATGTTTGCCTTCACCGAAAAGCGTGTGATAAATTGCAATTACCAATAAGACACCTAAGTATTTCTGTTAAAACTGCATGCCCGGATTTGAATTCATGACCCCATCGGGAGAGTCGCACGGTCTTACCGCTGGGCTTTCATAGATATCACAGCTTCACTAGAGTCAATTGACTTAATTCCCTATGCAAATCATCCTCCTGCCCTTATCCCACTCTAAGTGGGAACGGCACAACATGTTATTAGCATGTTGTCACATAATTTGGCTAAGTATTTTACGATCGCCTGCCTGACGTCATCTTACCTTAGTCATATTTTACGACACCACGGTAAGAAGTCTTGGTAAGTGGTCCATTCTACTCAACTGGATCTCACATTGTGAGTCAACTTACCTTACTCGCCTTTTACAACACTTCGGTAAGAAATGAAGGTGATACTATTCTATTCAGCTAGATACCACGAGGCGTAGAACTGTTCCTATAATCATTTTTCGAAATAGATCGTTAACATCAATACGTTAGGTACGTACAAGAAAAATTGTAATTTAAAGTCCATTTAACTCGGCTCGTGCTCACGTCACGTGAGGCATACCGCATAAACCAACAATAATAAAGTGCCAATTCCTCAATGAGGTGCGCGCGCGCACGACATGGCCGCCAACAAGATGGCGGCGGTGAAAGTGTTGTGGACAGTATCCGATCCAAGTACCGGTAATCTCGAGCATCTAAAAAATCTCAAGAATTATTGCACAACTATATTGTAAGTCACTTCCACGTAAGATTCCACGTCGTAAGATACTGTGTCGTTGTATCCAGCTTCTCGCCATGACTTTTTTGAGCTCTACTGTGTGCTTAGTGCGACTTTTTTTAAGCTTCTCCATCGCGTTAGCGTAACTCCAATTTGTATTGCGCTGGAACAGCGTTCACTAGATGGCGCTGTTTCAAGCGTCATACAAAATGAAGTTACGCTAACGCGATCGGATAGTTTACAAAAAACTCGCACTAAGCACACTGTTCACTTCGTAAAGAGTTTGACTGGCCCGTTGGCGCAGTTGGTAGTGCCTTCAGCTCCGCGGGTCGTGGGTTCGACTTCCACCGAGGGCCAACATTTTCTAACAAAAATTTGTTTGTTCTTCGATCCTGGATGTATGTATGTATTTAAAATTATATAAGTATATATTCACCAGTTGTCTGTCACCCATAACACAAATATTAACTTACTTTGGAGGCCGACGACCGTGTGTGTAAGTGTCCCATATATAATCATTATTATTTTTCTTTTATTTATTTATACAAATTTACATTATATTTTGAAATATTTTCTATAAAAGAATAAAATAAAAATAAATACAAAAAAATCTTATTTTATTACCTAACTAGCGGCCTGCCCTTGCTTCGCACGGGTATAAAATATATATCCCATGTCAGTCAGTGTAAAAAAAAATTATTAAAATCGATCCAGTAGTTTTGATTTATTCATTACTGCCCGTGGCCCGCAAGCGTTAAATTTGGAGAAAAACAATTTCCTCTCCCTATACCAAGACGATTTCCTGCTATCTTTGGAATATCTAAACTCATATAGTACATTTTTACTTATTTACTTTTACATTTTCCCTATGTATTTTATTTTTACAATTAATTACAGAATATCTTTAAACAAACTCTAAAAGATTCGAAGTGCTATAGGGTGAAGCGCGGCGTCCTCACGGCATTTTAAATCTGTAATATCTCCGAAAATGTTCACTTAAATTGCATGCTGTAAACGGCCATATTGATCTATATTAAATCAACTATTTATTTAAGGTACTTAATTGGATAAGGATTAATGCTGTTTTGTATAAAAATTGCTTCAAAAATATGGCATTATTTTTCGTAAAAAGTAAATGACAAAAACTGCTATTGTGGGTTATCCATAAAAGATAGATATAAACCATCGCGGACTTTTCTGTAGACCTTTTTAAGGTGTACAAATACTTAGTACATCATTTTGATAAATCTCGTAGGGTTTAGCCTGCGTTTGCAGTGTAAGCGGAAAAAAATGTAATTATTTACAGAAACCTCAAAAATTACAGTATTTCTCTACTTCGTATTGAATGTCATTATACGTACAAACCTTCCTCTGGAATCACTCTATCTATTAAAAAAAACCGCATCAAAATCGGTTGCGTAGTTTTAAAGTTTTATGCGTACATACGGAAATATGGACTTTATTTTTATAATATGTAGTGATTATTTTAAGATTATATTATTTTATTAATTATTATTTATAAATTATTATTATTATATTTTATTAAAATTATTAGTTTATCAACGCTGCTTTGCTATTCTACAAAGTAGGACTCCAACGCACACTATTTCTTCTCATTAATACTAATTTATGTTAGAGGAATAAATGAATACAACTTTTAATTCATTATTAATTAATGAAGTGATTAAAAAAACATTATATGTAGTGTGTAATAAGGCAAAACCACATTTAGATTTATCATATAAACATAAATATTATGCCGCGTGGTATCCGGCTGAGTAGAATAGACCATCCCTATTTCTTACCGAGGTGTCGTAAAAGGCCACTAATGCAAGTCGACCCGCCGCGATACACAGTTGTTAACTAAAACTAAACTTTAACACATAACACAATAGAACAAAAATATACCAATAACCTATAACAATATCGTATAAATATACTGTATACCAGGGCTTCTTAAACGTTTTAACTCCTCAATGGTTAGCTTTGTCTTTCGAATTGACTATATGCTGTTAGCCCTAACGGCTTTTACAGCGTCACCGGTTGGGACTAGCGAGCGCAGCGTCGCTGAAGTTGCAAAATGCGGAGAGTAGAGCGCAGAAGCTCTACTAGCGTCGGAGAACGTCGTCCTAAGGGTGCCTCCTGTGAGGCCGGACCACGGCTTAGGGCGACGTATAGTGGAGGGCTGATGGTATGACTTTGATTAGTCAATAAGACGTCGGAAGGGTGGCAAACACGACCAACCGATGTCAGAAAATCTGGGATCTCATCTTCGCCGGCGAAGACGCTGTGTGTGTGTGTATAACGTGTTTCTGTGTTTGCGATCGTTATAATTGAAATGCATAAAACTGTTGAATGTCGTTAGAGAACAAGACTCGTGTCACAATCTCTTACATTCATTCGTTCGGTCCTACCAAATGACAGATATCATATTATTGTAGACAAAATACTTCCTCATTATTATTCATAAAAACGTATCTATTAATATTTTATAATTTATATCTTATTATTATAAGTATGTCGTAATAATTTTAAAAATTATATCGAGTATTAGTACTCATATCTAACAGAAGCTAACACTAGGAACCTTTTTATGAGGCCCATAGTCAGCGACCATGTTTCGGATTCGTAAATCTTTTTTTTTTTCAAATTGACTGTATGCCGTTATCCCTAACGGCTATAACAGCGTCATCAGGAGGGACGGGCGAGCGCAGACGCATCGCCGAGGTTGCGAAATGCAGAGTCATATAGGACGCTTTTGGACGCCTATATTTTCGGTGGTCAGACCTAACTGGGATGTAGGTGGAAGCAACTGAAAGAGTTCGGGTTTACCTCAGATTTCTCGAAGTAAGACTTCGAAAAACGTTTAAAGAGGTGACTAATGGTAGGGACGTAGTAGGTCTCTAAGGTATTATGGTCTAGTATATCAACACTGACTACACACATATTCGGCCTTATTGACTTTGGTCTTCAGGTACTGAGGTCATCATCCTCCTGCCCTTATCCCACTCTAAGTGAGGTCGGCACAACATGTTACAAACTTACGTTAGTCGTATTTTACGACTCCTCCGTTAGAAAGAGGGTGGTCTATTGTACTCAACCGGATATCACACGGCGGTTCGACTTACCTTAGTCGCCTTTTACGACACCTCGGTAAGAAATGGGGTTGGTCTATTCTACTCAGCCGGATACCACACGGCGGGTCGACTTACCTTAGTCGCCTTTTACGACACCTCGGTAAGAAATGAGGGTGGTACTATTCTATTCAGCCGGATACCACACGGCGTCAGGTACTTTGGTCATTTTGACATAACAATTCGTGTAACGGGTTTTTAATACATTTCTATGAAACATGTTATTCGCGAAAACATCTTTATGCAGTCAAAACATGTTTGCTTGTTTTGTCTGTGTCATTTCGTAATGACTAAGATTATGACAAACGCATTTAAAGTTTATAGTATGTATTCGTAATTTAAAAGGATGAGATAAAAATAATTCGATAACAGTATCTCACACTCTTATCTAGATAAGGCATACTCTACCACAATATACATTTTCTATTTTCTGATTTGATTCAACAAAATAACTGAAATTTAAACTATCTTTAACAGATGCTAGATATAATTTAATTTTCCTGTTGCTTTTTAATACGATGGAATTATTTTGGGATAACCTAAATGCGAAGTTTTCTACTTTAAAAAAATAATACCGGTTAGCTCGCTGTTAAGCGTCACTTCTTTCAAATTCTTTATTCAAATTGGCTTTTACAAGCACTTTCGAATCGTCAAATTACAATGAAGCTACGACTGGTTCGGAATGGTGCTTTTACCGAGAAGAACCAGTAAGAAACTCGGCGTTCACTCTTTTCAAAAATAAGTATTACAAAGATGTCTTAATTAATAAAGAACAAATTAAAAAAATTACAATATAATCTACTCGGCTACCACGGCTTTATAACAATTATATAAATGTCCATTTTCTTTGGGTTTAGTGCAACGATGAAAACGACTAAATAATTGTGAATATCGTTTAATTTGGGGTATTATATACATCAGTAACTACAGGATAAGATGATTGACAATCACAATCACCGTCAGCAAACGTTTAGTTTTCACCTCCACAACACATCATCCAGGAGGATAATGTTAAAGTGTCCCACTTATCCCACTTAAAGTGGGATAAGGGTAGGAACCCTTATCCCACTTTAAGTGGGGTCGGCATAATATGTCATAAACATGTTGTCACATGATTTTGCTAAGTATTTTACGACTGGCCGCCCGCCTGACGTTATTTTACCTTAGTTGTGTTTTAGGACACCTAGGTGAAAAAGAGGGTGGTCTATTCTACTCAACCGGATACCACACGATACGCAACTTACGTTAGTCGCCTTTTATGACACCTAAGAAATGATGGTCTATTCTATTCAGCCGAATACCACATTTTCACCTCCACAGTACAAATTTCTAAGTTAGAGCAACTTAACGTACAGAACAATTTTGCTAAGAATTTATTTGATATATGGATTTATGCGCAAGGTGTGACGTATGATATAATGTTTATTTTCTATTCACCTTCAGACTAGAGCTATTGGTTAATTCATCATGTCTACTGAATATTTTTATTATCTCGGCCCGAACAACAGTTCGTCACGACTACATAAATGCCTTTCTAAAACTCTTATATCACAACTGTGGTCAATTTATTCACGTTTAAAGAATTCGTTTTAGAATTCGGCTCTTGGATAATTGAGATTTGACTGTGATTTAATAATTTAACTTGTAATTTCGATGTATATTTCGTATAAAAAAAGGTTTGTTTACGAGCAAACACCATTTTCAATATAATCTATACTATTAATGCGAAAGGCTGTCTGTCCGTTAACCTGCCACGGCTAATCCGCTAGACCAAAATTTATAAAGTTTTGATAAAGTTAAAAAATGAAAACTTATAAAACGAGGTTACATAGAGGATATAAAAAACCGAGAAAGACATACCGCATTTGGTATACATACATACCGCATACTTAAACACTTAGGTTTGTGCGAACGAAAACGCAGATCATAGAATCCAAGGAGCTACGATGCTAACCAACCAACACAATAAAATGCTCGTTTATCATAGTATATCACTTATTATATTCACTACATATTATAAAACAAAGTCCCTATATACCTATGTACGCATAAAACTTTAAAAGTACGCAAAAGATTTTGATGCGGTTTTTTTTAATAGATAGAGTGATTCCAGAGGAAGGTCTTTACGTATAATAACATTCAATACGGAGTAGAGAAATACTATAATTTTTGAGGTTTCTGTAAATAATTACATTTTTTTCCGCTTACATTGCAAACGCAGGCTAAACCCTACGAGATTTATCAAAATAATGTACTAAGTATTTGTACATCTTGAAAAGGTCTACAGAAAAGTCGGCGATGGTATATGTCTATCTCTTATGGATAACCCACTATAGCATTTTTTGTCATTTACTTTTTAAGAAAAATTATGCCATATTTTTGAAGCAATTTTTATACAATACAGCATTAATCCTTATCCAATTAAGTACCTTAAATAAATAGTTGATTTAATATAGATCAATATGGCCGTTTACAGCATGTAATTTAAGTGAACATTTTCGGAGATATTACAGATTTAGAACGCCGTGAGGACGCCGCGCTTCGCCCTATAACACTTCGACTTTAGAAGCTATGTCGCTCTTTCAAGAGTTTGTTTAAATACATTCTGTAATTAATTGTAAAAATAAAATACATAGGGAAAATGTAAAAGTAAATAAGTAAAAATGTACTATACGAATTTAGATATTCCAAAGATAGCAGCAAATCTTCCTGGTATAGGGAAAGGAAATTGTTTTTCTCCAAATTTAACGCTTGCGGGCCCCGGGCAGTAATGAATAAATCAAAACTACTCGATCGATTTTAATCATTTTTTTTTACACTGACTGACATGGGATATTTTATACCTGTGCGAAGCAGGGGCAGGCCGCTAGTAGAGGATATAAAAAACCGAGAAAGACATACCGCATTTGGTATACATACATACCGCATACTTAAACACTTAGGTTTGTGCGAACGAAAACGCAGATCATAGAATCCAAGGAGCTACGATGCTAACCAACCAACACAATAAAATGCTCGTTTATCATAGTATATCACTTATTATATCTATACTTATTATAAAACAAAGTCCCCAAAAGCTCTCTGTCTGTATGTGTGAAGGATTTCTGTATTGTATTTACTAATAAATAGTACAAAGAAGAAAAGAATCTTCTGGAAGATTTAGCTTAATAGTACATTACCGTTTTATATAAAGTGGCTTGCTCGGTAATTTTTGACAAAATAAAAAAAAGAAACTTCAAAAAGAAAAAAATAAATAGGGTAGGTGGGGCTCGATCCTAGGTATTTTCATTTCAACACCCGTTCCCCGAATAAGCTAATAATCGAAAAAACCCGCTGCATTCACATTTAATGGCAAAAATATTGTTATATATTCAATGTAATTTTTTTTATGTATTTTTTTTAAAGCCCGAAAACAGGAATAAAATGATTTTTTTTATATAATATAACCTAGCTAGATCGATTTTTCTCCCCCAAAACCTTCTGCTGAATTTAAGGAAAATCGTTGGAGCCGTTTCGGAGATATCGGAAGCAGGCAAAGCCGCTGGTGCAGCTAGTATGTGTATAAAAAATAATTGATTGTATTCATAAAATAACGATTGGAATTTTAATTAAATTCACATTGACTCTCAAACGAGACCTTTGCCCAGATACCGCCAAACTTTTACTTTGGAAGTTTAATTCGATGCGTAAACTTATTGTATAATGATGCGATTAACCGGTTTCCATAACTTTATTGCTACAACGTAACACATTTCCGTGTTATTTACGTAACAAGCTAAATATAATAATAAACGCCCGTTGCTGTGTGGCTCTTTTATATCTATGATAGGCCCAATAATATTATAACATAAACGAATCTGAACCAAGCTAGATGACTGGAAATATTCAATTTTACATTTGAAAAGATCTTTGTCTAACATTAAATCTCTATTAGATTTTTCACTAGCCAATTATTATATCCAAGCAATCGTCAGCGGCTTCGCCCGCGTAGAAAATTGAAATTAATTAATTAATATAGTATTTTTATAACCATAAAAATGGTTACAGTGGGTTAAGCTTAAAAGCTAGACATATGCTGTCAGAGACTTTTATTTAGAACTTTTAGAGGCGAACAATTTTGTAATACATGTTTTTCGACTAACTTTCGTTTACTTAGAGCAAAAAAGCTGTGTCGTATACTATTTTTATGTAGCCAAGACTAACAAATTACTACAGAGGTAATGCAAATAAACAATAAATCATTACATAAAAACTCATTTTCTGTTCAGTCAATTGGCCTCGTTAACTCACCCTAATAATTAAATGAGACGCCATAGTTCAAAGTTAAAATATGTGTTAACTCCTTCATTTACGCTAAGATCTCAGACGGAACACGAGTGACGGATGCAACATTAATCTCTTGAACTGCGCAGACGAAAGACAACTTTGTATTCTCGTTTGATATTGGCGTCAAAATAACACAGCAGGCGATGGTGCGAGGAATGTTTGTAGTTATTCTACGTAACTGAATCTGATTGAGACTGGGGCGTTCCAAGACCCAAGAAGAACTAAAATTGCCTATTGTCGTCAAGAATCGATATACGAGAGATGAAGCACCGTTAATAGTCTCTTTTCTGCTCCTAATAGGTGGACTGACGACCTCGAAAATGTCAATGGGAAATTCCAACAGTGGTCATAGTTCATAGGTGGTTAGATTTTTTTTTAACTGCATGTAATAAGGGCTATAGATATCTGGTAATTGAGAAAACAAAACATAACATAAAACATAGATGTGGAATTCGCTGAAGAAATCTATATTCAAAAGACCAGGACCTAAAATTGTTAGTCGAGTAAAACAAAATATCGTTTTACATTTTTAAACATGAAAGAAGGGCTAAAGATGATTACTCCGATTACTGAGAAAACAAAGCATAACAAAACATTGGTTTGAAATTCCGCTGAAAAAATCTTAATTCAAAACACTAGAATCCTAAATTCCACGCTTAATCGAGTAAAACAAAACAAAGTTTTAGGCCGCGGCGCGCGTCTGTACATGCATACAATTTTTTTTAAACATGACAAAAGGGCTAAACATGTCTGATAGTTGAGAAAACAAAGCATAACATAAAACATAGGTTTGGATTTCCGCTGAAAAAAATCTATATTCAAAAGACAAGAATCCAAATTCCTTGCTAAGTCGAGTAAAAGAAAACATCGTATTAGGCCGCGGTACGCGACTATACATGCCTTGCGGATACTTTATAAATTACTGTATACAACAAATTAACTGTAAATCAACGCTGCTATTGTATACAATATCCATGCCACGTAATTAAGATCTTTACAATACCTTGCGGTTCTAACAGGTAACCTTGAAATAAGCCGAGGTTATTTATAGCGTAATACGCAATAATCTTTTTCTTTATTGATGACATGTTACAACCTCACCTGAAGTGATGATATATTTTACGATCGAAAGGAATTATTTTTGTTATTGTAACCATTTACAATACTATTCTCAATTTCCTGCCTTTAACGTAGGGTCTAATTTATTAAATTAGTTAAATTATTTAGTTTAATTTAGTCGAAGTTTAAACCTTTTTTGGAGTTGATATAACTGCGGCATAGAAATAGTGAACAAACAATGTATTCAATACTTATAATTGTGGGCAGTTAGTAAATATGTACAAATATTAAAACCCACCCGAAACCCCAAATGTCAAATACCAGTAGGCCGCTATCGCGGGGCAACGCGTTTATCGAGAAGAGTCAGGAATTTAATGATTGCTATAATTAAACTATATTTGTTTCAACTTTAAATTATCTGATCCTAGGGCCATGGAGTCAAAGTGCAAATTTTTTTTATCCGTTATATAACTTCGGTTGATTGCCTCTTCAGGTGAAAAGAGGGCTGGCTCCTTTTTCACACAAAGAATCAGCTTAGCGATTAAGCGCGGAAACGCTGCCAGCACTCTTGGGACCATTCCACGTAGGCATTTGTATAGTCCTAGCATGTAAGTAATTTTAGATAGATAAATAACTTGTACATTTAAAAAAAAAGCTTTAAATTAATACGATGTTTAATATTCGTTCAACGTAATTCCATTTACTTTTTTTATCATTAATTTATTACTATGGAATACCGTAAATTAATGCTTATAGCATATAACTGTGCTCTCGAGTCCACCCTAGTGGAAATCAGTGTCACCATTTTTTCAGTCAATATACATTAAACCGAAATGTACTTTTGTATTATGAATCTCCGCAAAGTGACGCCTAATTCTATAAATTATCCCAAATGTACCGTAAAAATCATACAAGAATCCGTTTAAAAAATACATTTTGAGAATTTCGATCACATACAGCTTTTGGAAACTTTATTTAATAAAACACACACATAAGTCTATACATATAATATGTATAGATGTATAGCTCTTATCTATATAAATGAAAGCGAGCATACTACGTGAAACGCACAAATGCGACCCATATAACAAGTACAAAGGTAATTGCCCCACTTGAAACTAGAATGTAATTAATTAGTAGCACGATTCGGATTTAAAACGTCCCGAATCCGGATAACCCTTCGACCTCGTAAGTCGTACGTATTACGTACACAGTGATAAAGTGCGCGGACATCGAGACAAAGTCGCGGCCATTAACCTCCGGCTATCAGCTGACGACATCGCCCGACTGCGGGGGAAATTATCTTTCGTGCAATATTTCGGTCGTTCACTACAATCGCCCTTTCTTCGCGTTGGGCTTAGTTCGGTACACGTTCTATTGTGATCGATATACATTGTTGCGTTTGTTGAACTGCGATCGGAGTTCAAACTAACCTGACTAACGCTGTTCGAATAGTTAAGTAAATTCTAGTCGCAATAAATTAGTAATGAGGCCATTACAAAAAGGGCGTGATGGCCTAACTGTAAGAGAACTTAACCCATACCAAAGAATGGTTTCAAAATCCATGAGTTTACTATAAAAATACACTTCTTCGTGTTAGGAAGCACATCGATCCAAACTAATTAAATGCGAACGTCTGTCTGTCTGTTACGTTTATACGTCTAATTCGATGGAGCAACATAGATGAAATTTTGTATCATTGAAACTTATATACCGAGCTAATACAGTATAAAAAATCCTGACTTTCCTTCCGAGGAAGCCATAATTGAGGGACAACCCTCACATTTCTTGCTGAGGTGTCGTTAAAGGCGATAAGGTAAGTTAACACGCCTTGTGTTATCCAGCTGGGTAGAATAGACCACCCTCATTTCTTACTTCTTCTCATCGTTTACAATCTTATTTAGGAATTTACCTAGTTCTATGTAGATATATATAACTTTTGTTGGTAATCAATATTTATACTCTACAGTTTGCAAATTTACAGTAAATCATTCATCATAGGTAGATTTATTTACTCTACTTCTTCTTCTTCCTGCCCTTATCCCACTCTAAGTGGGGTCGGCACAACATGTCGCCTTTTACGACACCTCGGCAAGATAGAGGGTGGTCTATTCTACTTAACCGGATACCATACAGTGGGTCAACTTTCCTCAGTCGCCTTTTACGACACCTCGGTAAGAAATGAGGGTGGTATATTCTACTCAGCTGGATACCACACGGCTAACTTTATTTACTCTAGTCTAAATGAAATATTATCCATAGAAGAAAAACTGCTTTTATAATACTTATAATTGAAAAAATTTCACGAAATATTATTCGACTTCTGTACTTTCTCAATATAAATTTACATTAATGTTTGTTTTACAAAAACTTACAAATTTATAAAGCACAGAAAGTGAAATTCAGTCTAATTTACAAACATCGAAATGCGGGGGTGAATCACACAACTTCCGGCCATTAATTTTCCTTGACTGACCTGTTTTTATTTTAGGATTCTTCGAATAATATTCAGTTACAAATTAATTACTAATGATTTATAATATTTTATTTTAGTAACTTATAGGTTAATTAGTGTAACAGGGTAATCTTTGCGTTTGTACAAATTTATTATATTAATTTATTTAATACCTTAATATACGTTGTATTTTTGTATAACTCTAGTATATTCATAATATTTTATATAGGTTATAGAATAGGTCAGTGCCACGAGCTTTTACATTATCTTTATAAATTTGTTAGTGTTACATCTAATCTCCTGCCCTTATCCCACTCTAAGTGCGATCGGAACAAAATGTTACTAACATGTTGTCTCATGATTTGGCTAAAGTATTTTAAGACCAGCCTGCATAACGTCATCTTACCTTAGTCATATTTTACGACACCTCGGTAAGAAATGAGGGCTGTCTATTCTACTTAGCCGGATTCCACACGGTGGGTCAACTTAGCTAAGTCGCCTTTTACGACACCTCGGTAAGAAACAGGGTGGTCTATTTTACTAAACCGGATACCACACGGTGAGTCAACTTACCTTACTCGCCTTTTACGACACCTCGTTAAGAAATGAGGGTGGTTCTCCTAGCCTAGTACACTAGGTGAGCTTAGTGGTATCCGGCTGGATACCACACGGCGGAAATGTGTTAGTGTTACCTCCTTACTAATTTAAGTAAATTGTAACAAGTAGAATAATTATAATTAACCTTCGATCAAATAAAGAACATCGTTCTCGTAAGCAAAGACGATGCTAGTCGCGAGCGCAGGAGGCGTCGGCGTCGCGGGCGAGCGCGCATCGCGACCTACTTGTTTCCGAGCCCGCGTGCCTTAGCACCGCTAAAAATAGACAAAATGTTGAGAAAGCACGTCAACGCACGCTGTTTGATCGATTGTTTTCTAATTTTTACTATCGATTGCACTTAGGCTATATGTATCGCATTTTACTGATACTTCCTTTAGTTGCTATGTCTTAATCGCATGTCCTTATCAAACACAAGGGTCGGGTTATCTTCAAATCGAAATCGAAAAATTTAATGTCATTTAACCGTATTATTTTGAATAAAAAATATTCTATCGTGTATATTAACTTATGTGGTTTATTCAATTAAATTCAAAAACAAAGCTTATATATTTATTTACCTGTATCTAAATTCGGTACAGAGCCTTTAAAAAATATACTTTAAGTTATAAAAACATCGGCATAGTAATACATTATATTGGAATTTTCCATTATAATTTTTATAAACGACATACAACGACGAAATTTCACTATCCAAAAACTTAAGTTTTTTGGATAGTGAAATTTCGATATATTTATAGATTTAGAAAATTCGTCCCTCTGGGCCTTGGCAACACTTGGCCACTTGCCACGCCCATCCAAACTAACTGGAAAGCAGTTTTGCACTGCCAAGTCGTCAGAGCTTGCTAATTAACTCAACTGCTAAAATATTTACATACGAAGTATTACTTCATAGTAAAATTGCTTTAAAAATACTCTCTGTCAATTTTTTCTTTATCCAAACCGAGCTACTTTGATTATCTGCTAATAGATGGGGCAATAAAGTCTTACTTCCTCATACGTAACTCTTCAATCAAGATAAGTGCTGACATTGAAATTTGTTTCACGATTTTAAACTCGCTAATTGAAAACGAAATAATTTAAACGAAACAATGTAATTGAATTTGTTCGAGGTATAACATATAATTAAAGTTATCGTGAACTGTCGGTATACACCGAGGCCAGATAACGGTATTTAAGTAATTTATATATGTAATTTGCTGCTAAGTGAATATAAACGGCTTAGTATTTACTAAAAAGTAGTTTACTAATAAAATGTTAAGGGACCGCGAGCCTATATTTTTCTTCCACGTAGGCGATCGTTTTTACAAGCAGATTCTGTATTTACCCCAGAGCGTGAAGGATCCACGACGACACCTGAGTAGTTAGTTCTCTACGATGTCGCGTATGCAGTAACAACACTCTCACAAATTTATCACTTCACCTAAATCACGGGACAGTTTCGCAGCTATGATAATTGTCGCACAGTTTTAATGAGTTTTTGTAGACGTACGAAATAAAAGTCGGATCAACTCGGTTATAGAGAATGACACGAACACTCACACGTACGGCTCGTCGAAAACTGGAATTTAGTGCGACGATTTAACCCGATCGCGAGCCGATTGGCCCTGGGCACGTAGTGGGGCTTCGAGGTCTCGTTCACTCTTGCGAGGCTCACGTAATCACGTCCGAAGTAGGGGCACGAAGGAGGCCGAGAAGTGCCGAAGAGCTCTCACTGATCCCGCTATGATCGCTACGATGTCACGCACGGGTGATCGCCTGATGAGTGGCGGGAGCTTTGAGCACATTGCATCTAAGAGTTGAGTATATCAAGTGTGAGTGGGATGTTTTCTTTCGTTTCAGGTATGAGAAATAAACGTGATGTTGTTCGCAGATTTCCAAGAATAAAAACAAATGAAGTTTTTTTTATTAGTACATTAGTATTCTAATAACATATACTAACACTGCTGATTTGCACATTGCTTTAAAGTCCCTTTTTTCTCTACTCTTTCTAATCTACAATTGGCATACCAACTGACTAAATGAGCAAAATTTCTATTATTAATAAAATCATTATCATATAGTTTGCATTAATCTCAAAAAATAATGAGAGCATATACTAATATTTTAAACCCAAACATTGTATTTCCGAGCAATTTGCATTTACTTTGACCGAATCAAAGGTTCATATTCCACAAGCGCCAAGAGAAGTTTCCGACGGAAAGATAAGTATTCCTTTTATAGTTACACCAAGATGTTTCAACTTTGTTCAATTATACACTTTGGTAGAAACCTCCAAAACAACATGATACAGTATATTACGATCGTAAACTATCGCTACATTACTTGATTTTGGTTTTATTTTATTGTGTCCAACGTAAATATCCAAGTTATATTTATCCTAAATTACTTACACGATAATACTATACAAATCATGCCCGCAAGAAATGGTCCCATGAATACTAGCAGCGTTTTCGCCTTGAATCGCTAAGCAGATTCTGTCTCTCTTTTATTACCTAGAGAGGCGATAAACGGAAGTGTTAAAAGAGACTATATTTTTTTAGACGTCATGGTCCTAGAGTCTCAACTGCACACAAAATATCTAAATCTTAATTAGAGATGGATACTTTCGCCGTTTGTCACATTCGGCCATTTCCACCGCAGCTAGGTCTTGACGCCATTTCCTTGATATGGAACGAGGCCAGTGCATGAAGGCATGTTGTATTCCACATTCGGTCTCCATCATCCCAGTCCCCGTTTTAATTTAATTTTTTATCCCAGTCGATTAATATAATTGAATGAAACGATGTTACTGAATGGTTCCCGCACTCGCTAGGAGTACTTATTTGCCCGACTTTTTTTGCCGTTCGCACAACTTTCCGAGGCATTGTACACAACTCTTAAAACGTGGGAATTTTTTATTTGCTTCTAAATGATTTTCTAAAGAAGGTATATATGTAATGAGTAGAAATTACGTTGTAGAAGCAAATCATTGGGTTGATACATACGCTCTATTGTTCGAGTAGGAAAACAGGAAATATATCGCGAGCTTTAAAGCGTAGAGACGTATACGGATTACGGAGTTCAGTGTGCTTTAACCTGCTCGATTACGTTAGTGTAATGCCAATTTTTATGGCGATGCAACAGCGACATCTAGTGACCACTGTTCCAGCGCCAATCGTCATCACGCTACGCGATCGAGTAGACTAATAAAACTCGCACTAGGCACCCAGTTTACTTACCGTAATTCGTAGATATGACGTTATATGACCGATAGTAGAATTGAATAATATTAAAAAACAAAATATCGTATTTTTTTATACGTTCCTATGATAAAACCGCAATATACAACGTAGGATATATTGTAATAAGTAGACAGATTTACAAATAGAATTCGAGGTAAACGGTAAAAAACAGAATGTCGTAAAATTGAAGAATAAGCAAAAGTAAAAAACTTTTTGCGATTATAAAGTATATAGTAATTATACTCACATTTTAGACCTCTCAATTAAATACTATATATATATATATATATATATATATATATTCTTCGATAGATTCAGTTTATATTAGCTCTACCCTATGAATATCCCTTGCCTTCTTTTTTTTAGGCAGTGGTATTCAATTAGCTACCGTAGCAAGTTATTCTTCAATGAAATAGTCATCAGTGTGGTTAGTGCTAGTTGTTTTTAACCTACTCGATCGCGTTAGCGTAAAGTTAATTTGTATGACGCAACAGCGACATCTGGTGAACACTGTTCTAGCGCTATACAAATTGGCGTTACGCTAACTCGATCGAGTAGGTGAAAAAAACTCGCATTTAGCACACAGAACTCGATTAGGCAAGAGAGAGTTTTGCTCTGACACCCTACATGTGGAATTTAAAAATGACTGAAAAAATTTAAGTAAATAATATCGGTGACTTTGTTCCCCGAACCACATGTCCGGTCCATCGCCACTTCTGTCTCGTGACTCGCTGAATTATAACGCTAACTCTGGTTCTTCTACGAATCTCATCATTGCTGATTTGATTACGTAGAGATAGATAGATAAGACTCCAAGCATAGCTCGCTCCATCGACGCTGAGTCACTCTGAGCTTTCTTGCGATACTCAGTTAGCGACAACGTTTCGGATACATATGTAACTCGCACTGTCCGAAGTCTAGTATACAGGTACTAAGGTATTTTGGACTATGGTCTTCTACGCGTCAGATATGGATTCGGCGACTGACCTCTTTCTAAATACAAAACTTGTAGTTTTAATTCGCGTTTGAAACAAAATCTTTTTTAAACTATATAATTTATGAATTAATTGGTCAACGCGTAGGAGCGAGATAAATGGAATAGCATTATGATAAATGACGGCTGTTTGACCGCGTCACGATCTCTACCTCTGGGATGTGATATTAAACGCGCTAATCTCAGGAACTACTAGACCGATTTGAAAAATTCTTTCAGTCCGTTTGTCGAGGAAGACTATATAACATTACGCTAAGGGTAGGAGAGGAACAGCAATAAAAAATAGTACGAAAACGGCAAAATTTAAAGATTTCCTTGTGTGCGCGATGTTAGAAAATCATGTATTACAAAATTGTTCCTCTCTATAAGGTCTAAATAAAAGTCTGCGACAGCATATGTCTAGCTTTTAAGATTAACCCACTCTAACCATTTTTATGGTTATCAAAAGACTATATTACGGTTTTAATCTTTCCACGCGGGCAGAGCCGCTGGCAAATGCCTGTAAATTATAAAATTAGGCGTTACTTCGCGGAGATCTATAATAGAAAAGTATTAATAAAATTATTTCTCTAAAATCCACGATAAAGTTAATAGAAAACATATATAATGCTAAATATAATAGAGTAGATTATCCGTTTTCATACCCGATACATGCAGGGTTCTTAAAAACACATCCACAAACCTCCACCACCGCCACCACAATACACAAGCACTACACACAATATAAATTTGAGTACGGTTTTTGCTTCTAACATTCAGAAATATATAGATTTATGTTAACAAACGCGGACTACAGCAAAATAATTCTATCTTATCTTTTACACTGTAGGATTCCGCAAAGTACTTACTTCTATAACTAACTTATTACAATGTTTATCCTTTGAAATATCCCCATTTCGTCCCTTCAATCCTGGTACCAACCATTCATTAGTTAAAGCAGGACAAAGATAATTTAAAATATTGGTCGGACTTTCGTGGCTCTATTTATAGTCACACGTCAAGAAAACATAATCACATTTCGCACGTGTTGCGGTCAATGTCTGTTAATGCGGTGTGTACATAGCGAACTAAAAGATTTTACAAGCGCTTGGCAAACGCGCTCGTTTCGACTTTATAATGACGGCTTATCTTGACCTAGAAAATAAGTCGCGGAAAGCAGTACGACCGATATACGATTTGTTGAAATAGGTAACATAAAATGCCCTAATATCTGGGTGACTGAGCATTGCTCGGTAATTTTTTACAAAATAAAAAAAAAAACTTATAAATAAAGAAAAAATAATAGGGTAGGTGGCGCTCGATCCTAGTTCATTTCATTTCTCGCGACCGACCGTATCCCGAATAAGCTACGCTGACTTGACAGTTGATGGCAAAAATTCAATTCAATATTATTCAATATAATATAATAAATATAAATAAAATTTTGTATTTTTTAATGCCCAAAAACATTATAAAATAATGTTTTTGGGCATTAAATAAATGGGGATAAAATGGTTTTTTTTAATAAAACCTAGCTAGATCGATTTTTCTCCCCGGATACCCCCTACTTGCTGAATTTCAGGAAAATATTGGATCCGTTTCCGAGATTCCGAAAATCTATATACGTATATACATACAAGATTAACTCATTTAAATATTAAAGATAACTATTCTTTTATATTTCTATATTATGGATGTTAAACAAATCGTATGCCTGGATAATATGTGTCACTATAAGCGTTGAACGTTGATAATGTAAGGAAAGTAAGTAGCGGCCTGTTACAGTCCCACAGCTGGGCATAGGCCTCTAGGAGAAAAGGATTGGAGCTAAGACCTACCACGCTGCTCCAGTGTGATTGGTAGGTTACACATATCTCCAGAATTCTCTAGAGATATGCAGGTTTCCTCACGATGTTTTCCTTCACCGAAAAGCGTGTGATAAATTGCAATAATTATCAATTAGACACATAAGTTTTAACAGATAAACTCATTGGTGTCTGCGCGGGTTCGAACCCGTGAACTCCTCGAAAGAGTCGCATGGTGTTACCGCTGGGCTACCACAGCTTCGTTGATAATTTGATCGTCTATAATCGGCACGATCATGGTACAAATGTCAATCGTCCGTATTATCATACAGTTACGAGTATAATATAAATCCGAAAGCCTGTCTGTCTGTCACGTTTGATACGCTTTCACAGCTAAACCGCTGGACCAATATTGATGGAAAATGGTAAAATTGAAGCTTATATACCGGGCTAACATAAAGGATAGAAAACCTTTCGTTTTTGCTTCAAGAATAACGAACCTTCATCAATGTAAATTTTTTTAATATAACTGAGTTGAAATGTATACAACTCCTATTTCTCTGTCACCATATATAGAACATTGTAAGAGACTGAATGCAGCCTTGGGCGAATGTATTCGGTTTTCGCTGATAATGTCTTCGAGGTCATTAGTACGCGTTTCACAAATATACCACAAAAACGGCGATAAGGCCGGTAATTTCCGAAATCCATTACTATGTTGATACATTACAGGTCATTCATTGTTCGTCGTCTTTTTAAATGCAAATCCCGATTACCCACTAAGAAGATTTAATAGTGTTATTTTGGATATCTTACTAAGACATATGAAGCTGTATTTACTATATTTTTCTTTATTGGAACATCAACAATAATGCACTTAGACAACATAAACATAAACAATTTCGTATACTGCTACAACCACATCCTTACTTACAGGTGTACACAACATTGATATTTATTGTGCTATAAGTGCCCAACAATTTTTACACTCCTAAATAGGTATTTAAATTTATATTTAAAAATTTCATTAAATAAAAAAGAAAAGACAATACTTAAGCTAAAAATAAAAATGTAAGTATAAAAACGTATCAAAACTAGTTATAGACAAAAAAAAATTCATTGCGTTCTTAGGTTTTATAATCTGTGACATAGTTGCGATTACATCACAGGCTATTTCAAGACTTTGGTTTTCGACTTCCTAAACGCTGCTTGGGTGAGTTCACATCAACGACTCACCTCCTTCTCATAGTCAATTTTAGACCAGTACTCTTAATATAGGTAAGATTTAATATTTATGTTTACCATTTATTATTTCCATTTACTCCAAATATTTTAAGAAATAAACAAATATCACAGTTGGAATATTTTTTCTTATTTAGGAATAGAGATCGCATATTCTATAAAAGTTCTTCAATGGCAGTTGAACTATTTGTTTATTATCTAGAAATTGACCTCGCATATTCGTAAAAAAATTCTCCAAAATACGCGTATCATATAATAATCAAATAAGTATTTTTATTCCAATTCCTAATTAATAAATAAAGAAAAAAAACTCAAAACAAACTATGATTTGGAATTAAAATCCAATTTAATGGTTATAGTATGTTGAGGTTTAAATTTACCGTATTGCTTAGGTATTCGACAGAGTGAAAGTGGAAGTAATGTGCTACTTTGCTTTCATTTGCAGCTCTATACCGAATAATTTGCACATATATTTTAAATTTTTTTTTTTTTAGACTACACTATGCCATTAAGTCAATTTAAACAATTATATAAACTAATGCTTCATATTCTTTTGTGTTTATTATAAAGATTACTCAGAAAAAAATAACAATTTTTCCTGGCGCTAACTTTATCTGAACATCAAAATTTATAGTAATTCTATTAAACAAAATTAAAGTGTAAATCCTAAAGTAAATAATGTTATCGCATTAATAGCTACAAGTTTGCTTTTTTTGATGTATAAAATTTCCATAAGTAAATAAATGACCTTAAATTTGTTTTTAATAGAGTAAGTCCTCATATTGAATAAGGATACGTAACTTTTATTTAGTCACAGAATTTCAGTATAAAGGAATGTATTTTCTTAAAAGAATCCATGTTTGGAAGAAACAATACCTACATTTGTTTGCTTCTACTGCATAAAAGTAATTGGTGATTTAAACTAAAATAAAAACGCATAGATAATGTAAAATAATGTGTTTTAAAGTTTTATTTTTAGGTTTGCAATTGTTAAATTATTACTAAGAATGATGTGATATCCTGTAACTGGTACTACATAATTAATTTAAGACTATTTGGATATTTTTTAGGTTATACTATACGTTATACTGTTGGAGATTCGTATAAATAAATAAATTATGTTTCTGTGGTCAGTAGTTTGCTTTACTAATAAATGTTAAGGTTATGCAAAAAAAGTTGACAACCCTGCGCGTGACGCAAAGTTGTGAAAGCCGATAGCACAGGAATTGGGTTAGCGTGTGAGCGCGCGAAGCCAACCCGCGCGCTGTCTCCATCAGTTTATTTTCGTATGACTCGATTTTACTGTTACGCTACGGTTATCTGCTTCATTGTTTTACTTTTTTGTGCATTTTGTAACTCGCGTTAATAAAGTAAGAAGCTCTTCATTTCATTTATTATAACCTCTTCATATTACTTCAAACATTTATTATTATTTAAAACGCTTTAAGCCTTTTTCGTATGATATACCATGTGTACAACTTTACTAGAATATAAGGAACTTTATAAATAAGAAGAATATTGTCCTAAACGTACTTTTCCAAATGTTCGATTCTTCGTTTATTGTTGTAAGATATTTAGTGCTGCCATCTATTGTTAGCTTATCACTTTCAACATACAGGTCGAACCACTTAATAGTTTACAGATTCACCGCGCGATAACGCGTGGCGCTACGATATCGGACTTATGACCGCAATTACGGTAAATCAAGGTTGTTTGTGGTTTTAGCGCTTTAAATGCATAGCGCATCCCGCGCAACGGATTCAATGGTTATTACGGAATAAATACTACTTATAATCTTTACATTATCTTACCATACATAAAACATATATCATAGTCGATTCCATTCTACAACGACTACTACTATGCTCTTAGTTTCGGTTTTTTTATAGTTGGACGTTCTAATATTTATAAAATCACGATATTTTTAATAGTTGTATTTTAATCAAGACGTTAAGACGTAAAGTTTTACCTGCGATTACGTTCCAGTTAATTTAAATGTTAAAATACCCACGGTAACATAACCCACCCGCAGTAACTAACATTACAAATATTATTAAATAAATAAATATATTTATAATATCAGTATGGCGTCAGTATGCTCACATTTTAGTCATTAATGTATGGACAGGCTGAGGTTATGAGACTATAGGAAATAGGTTTCTGGAGAAAGTAACCAAAAAATCGATTTTAAATAACCCTTTCTTTGCCCGTCTGTTTTCACAATACTTTTTAGGTATCAAAAATATATAAATTATAAGGACAAAATGTGGTAGCTGATTTTATCGATAGAGTCGAAAAATAAACCTTTTATTTTTTTCGATTCTGAATTTTCCTTAAATTTCCTTTTAATTTTTTTAGGATTATTTTAAGGCATATTCTATAAATAAGGCATATGCTATACATATGTAGGTTAGATGGCAGTTACTGTGAGTAAAAACTGAAAGATTTTCAAGACATAATTAAAAATTGAACGTGGTCAAATACTGAGAATAGACTAAATTGAAGAAAGAAAAAGGAAAGCAGAAAGTTACCACAAAAGTTCTCGTTTATAAATGATCCAGACGATTATTTTTATCAACATAAGAAACAATAAGACTGCGCCCTTTGTTATTAAGAAATCGATACTGAACGCTATCGAATACCATAAACAAAATGCAGAAAATAACAAATAGAAGATATTTTAAGAGCTTTAGTTGAGCATTGTTTTGTAAAACAATACGGCTGTTAGAATGGTTTATTACTTAGAATAAAATATTTACTCAGTTAATTGATCTTAGTTTGGAAATCTCTTTAATGCTATTATTCAAATACGTCTTTATTTATTTTGTATATTTGATGTCGCCCTGTTTTGTGTACATTTCATTTTTTCATATTTTTCTTTACACTTTTTATTATTAATTTGTCCTGTATTTATGTGGTACATATAGCTATAACTGCAATACATTGATTTTACAAGTTATGAGTAAACAAGCTTTGCCAGCAGCTTCGCCCGCATGGAAATAGGTTGTGCACAAGGTTTTTTTCGAATTTAAATTTTGAACATTTAGATTATATAGTAGAAATTTTTTAATAACTTTCACCGCTTACTTAGCGCACGCAAATGAAATCAAAAGTTTTGATAAATTTTTTGATGAATTTTGCCGTTTTCGTAATATTCTTTATTTTATCTTAGCGTGATGTTATATAGTCTATAGTCTTCCTTAATAAATGGACTCCCTTACACTCAAAGAATTTTTCAAATTGGTTCAGTAGTTCCTGAGACTAACGCATTCAAACAGTCAAAGAAACAAACGAACTCTTCAGCTTTATATATTAGTATCTATAGTCTCTCAAAGAATTTTTCAAATTGGTTCAGTAGCTCTTGAGATTAGCGCGTTTAAACAAACTCTTCAGCTTTATATATTAGATGAATCACTGAATTTTACCTAAGAATCTTATGTTGAAAATATCATATTTTGAATTATTAATATATTAACCATTTATAATAATATTGTTTTTTTAATTAATAAAACATTGCTTATACTAAAATACTGTTAAGTTTTCAGCAGAGTGTACATAAAGCGTAATAAAATTGTTCTCTCACTGCAAGAAATTAATTCCTTGAACAACGTGTAGGTACGTAAAACTCACCATATTTCCTGTGAAGGCTAACAGCTTGTGATGGTGATTCACTTTCGATGTCGAAATAAATTTATCACTGTAAAATAACGAGATCCTGATCTGTGGGCGAAACAAATACCATGCAATCTGATCAATATGATCATTTTATTATCATTATTTAGGTAAATCACTGTTGAGGCTCGAAAAGCATAATATCTTTACAGTGAGGACGCCTATACAAAGGTGCTTGAATTTTTTTAAATTTTTTTTTATTGATTGACAGTTGTTTCAGACGGTATGTAGATATTTTACGGTTTCGCCATGTGGTATCCGGCGAAATACCACCTTTATTTCTTACCGAGGTGTCGTAAAAGGCGACTAAGGTAAGTTGACTTACCGTGTGGTATCCGGTTAAGTAGAATAGACCACCCTCTTTCTTACCGAAGTGTCGTAAAATACGACAAAGGTAAGCTGATGTCAGGCAGGCGGCCGATAGTAAAATACGTAGCCAAATCATGTGACAACATGTTCATAACATGGTGTGCCGACCCCACTTAAAGTGGGATAAGGGCAGGAAGATGAGATGATGATGTAAGCTGCATTTTCTTTAGATAATTTCTGGAAAGTCTCTCGTCATTTAATTTTGGAAAATGGCGGATATAGACTTAAGCGTAAGTTATAGCCAAACAAAGTCGATAGTTGCCCTAAATATGGAGGAGTCGTTTAACATAAATTTGGCCATTCACCTCCATACCTTGGTGAGAACATTAAGCCATTAGACCTGATTGTTATCACTAAAATCTATAATAACCGTACAAGTTTAATTTATTCTATTTCCATTAAACTGGTTTATCGTTTTTATAAACATTAAAGTAATAAGAAGACCCTGGGAATCAACGCAAAAGTCTGTTTAGTTTTGAAATGGATATGTTGATAATTATGCTTAAATAGTACGCGATTTATGGCACAGCTGTATGGCACAGTAGAATAGACCACCCTCATTCCTTACCAGGGTATTTTTCGCCCGATCATAAATAAAGAGTATTCTGTTCAGCTGGATATCACACAGCGGACAAACTTAACTTAGTCGCCTTTTACGACACCTCGGTAAGGAATAAGGTTGGTCTATTCTACTCAGCAGGATACCGGCTTTATAAGTTATCTCTGAAATGCAACCTTAACGATTTATATACTGTTAGGCATCTCTAAGCTGTGACAGCCTATATAAGACCACGAATGACGTCAGTTCTTGCCAGTTCTTCTCAAGTAGGTTAGTGTTCCGAACTGGTAGTAGAATCATTCAGTCGTTGGATTTTGTAATGAAAAGTGTTGGTGCTCCGTAAGGCGTGATTCCCTAAACGCATTCGTTTATTTTTTATTATTTTAAATTGAATTTAGGCTTAGTTTCTAACAATACATATGTTTGTTTTGATTACAAGAGAAAAACGCGGATAAAAAGATCTTAAAACTCATATTGTCCCCGTTCCGCTCAAGTCTCACTACACCGTACGTGTTCAGTAGTTGCGCAACCGCAGCGAGGTCGCATGACCTCATTCCTTACGATCCAGTGTCAGGATCACGGCCGCCAAATTTGATACTTAAACATTGTATAATTTACCCTTGACAAATATTTAACGTGATCGAAAGTGTTTGAGTCCGTTACGCGCTAATCTGGAAATAAATATGGCTTACTTAAATATTATCTTAACAGAACGTAACGGAACGTTAAATCGCTGATCGATAGCTCAAATGCCACGGCCGAAACTACTTTCTTTATTTAAAAAAAAAGTAGTTTGTGTCTGGGCTGTGGTAGTACTGTAGGTCAGGGTTGGCCAACCTTTTTTAATTTTTTCTTAACAAATGTTCAATGATTAGGTCGGTGTCAAATATTATGACTTCCTAGTTATTGGGGAAAATCATTCATCAATAAAATCATCAATCAAAAAAAATCATTGATGTCCCTTAAATAATATCTCCGAAAATGTTCACTTAAATTACATGCTGTAAACGGCTATATTGATCTATACTAAATCACCAATTTATTTAAGGTACTTAATTGGATAAGGATTAATGCTGTATTGTATCAAAATTGCTTTGAACATAAAGCTTTTTTTTTTCGTAAAAAGTAAATGACAAAAAATGCTATTGTGGGTTGTGCGCGATGGTGTATGTCTATCCCTTATGGATATAAGGGATAGACATACACCATCGCGGACTTTTCTGTAGATCTTTTCAATGTGTACAAATACTAAGTACATCATTTTGATAATTCTCGTAGGGTTTATTTAGCCAGCCTTTGCAATGTAAGCGAAAAAAAAGTAATTATTTACGACATCACATTAGAAACCTCAAAAATTACAGTATTTCTCTACTCCGTATTGAATGTTATTATACGTACAAACCTTCCTCTGGAATCACTCTATCTATTAAAAAAAAACCGCATCAAAATCTGTTGCATAGTTTTAAAGATTGAAGCATATATAGGGATATATGGACAAACAAAGAATGCGACTTTGTTTTATACTATTTAGTGATTGACGCGAAAGTAGTTGCGGGTAGCGCTTGTCTTTTAAACATATGAATTTCATTACCAAGATAAACCATAGAATAATAATAGTAATGAATATAAAATTTACGCAAGAAATAATTAACACCTATTTTCCATTGGCATCATTTACTGAGGTATAAACCAAGTTATATGTTTTGTCTCTTTGTGGGAGATCATCGATCCGGACTAGGGTGTTGCCTAGGTAATTCCTGCCCCTATACTTAATAAGATGTCGCTTGGCAAAATATGGTGTACATTACATACTATTACACTAGAGTGGGGAGCCCGTGAAGTTATTATACTAGAGTATACTTCGAAAAGAAAGCTCGCGTGTGTAACGAAATACCATCATGTAGACAAAGGGACATGGCCGTTACAATCTTCCTAAAGATTTAAGATAGAGTGAAAGTAGTGTCAAACACACAAAACAGTTAGAAATAACATGACCGTTGCACGTACGAACTACGTTTATGGGGTCTATAATACAAACTGTTTCGTCATTTATTTTAATACTATTTATTCGTTACTCATCTACAACAAAGGCGACTTTAAATAATTACTAGAAGATTTATGGTCGGAGAGTTATAATAGGCCAGTGGTGAGACCGTACTACTCTTTTGAGCGGGGTTCAAACCCCGTGCAGGGGCCAAAAAGTTTTTCTGTTAAAACTTATGTCTAATTGATAATTCCAATTTGTCGCACGATTATTTGTAAAACATCGTGAGAAAACCTGCATATCTCCAGAAAATTCTGGGGATATGTGTAACCCATCAATCCGCATTGGAGCAGCGTGGTGGGTTTAACCTCTAACCCATTTCTCCGAATACGAAGAGAGGCCTATGAACAGGAGTGGGATAAAAACAGGCCGTTAATTACGGTCGGGTGTATCTATAAAAAGGAATAAAACAAACCAATCAAAAAACTGTATCGATTTATTTCTGTTATAATAACAGACGCATAATTCAGATATCTGAATAATAATTTCAAAACAAAAACATTGCACAAATTTTTAAAGTCTCCAATATATTATTAATTTAAAATTTAAATACGTAAGACTAGAAAAGAACACATCAGGCTTTAACTATACCCAGCAAGCACACTGTTATGTTACATAGAAAATTAAAATTTTTATAAACTAAAGATATAATAACCTTGAAAAAAATGTTTTCTGTAGACATGTTATTTTTGCGGAATCTCAAAACTAACAAAGTGTAGATATCACTATTTATAAAAAAATTCTTGTTATATTCAATAGTATGTATATAGTACAGTAAGAAAAAAATGTATAAAATATAGTGTTCGCGTACATTAGATCTCTTGTTTGTATAATTGACATAGTTTTTTCAATTTCAAATAAGACACGTTCTCCGAGAGACATACTTAAACTTTCTTTTATAAAATCATTTTAATAGCCCTCCATCTTTGTACCAGTTGACTATACCTTACCCGATTCCATCGATATACAAACAATTTCGTTCCGAAATAGATGCTACGATTTTCGAGCATAATTAAATGATTTAAACTATGATTTACACTTCATACTGGCCTGGTAATTTAATCTTGGTCAGTGGTTCCGAACGCAACAGAAGTTACAATAGAATTATTTTGCTGTAATACGCATTTGTTAAGAGAATCTACGCACTGTTAAGTGTATAAAACAGGCAACATTTACATACCTTATACATGCAGGACAAGTCACCACACGTATCACAAATGCTGCCAACACCAACACACAAGTACACACTTATTACCACAATCACCACGATCGTTTCGCCCCGAAACCTAAGCATCATCAGGAGTAGGCTCCACGACAAAATCTTAGTGCGTACTTCACCAGTTTAGGCACAAGTTAAATCGAGATGATTATTGGTCTAACTTACAATGTCGACATTTTGGAGTTACCAATTCTTAATTGTCACCTTGAGTTATATTAAAAAAGTAATAAATAAGATAAAATTACTTATCTTTGATACTTTCATACCAAAAAAGATTTGGAACCTCTGACCATGGCCTACTACTAGTTTTCAGCAACAGAATTTCCAGTTGAACACGTGACTTTCTTTATATTTGAAGACCAAGTTTGATTAATGTATATACACAAAGATTATACCAACAATTTGCTTGCAATTAACCAATGGACACCATCTTTGGGATACTAAATAAAACAAAGTACCTAATATTTATTTTAAGATCAGATCTGCAAGTCTTTACTTAGTCACGTCTTTGTCAAAAGAAGTAAAGTACTCGAATCAACAGAATTACGTAATTAACATTAGCGATTCTGATGACATTGATTTTTGCAAACTTCAACTCCAAATGAGCAAATTGTTGACAATATAAAAACAAGAGTGTTAGTGTCTGTTATGGGAGACGATAATATAGTGACTAATATAGAATTAGCTCTAACTACCTTTCTCTTTTTTAAAATAAGCAACGGAATGACATAAGAAGATTTAGGAACTTAAAAATATAATTCAATAAGGTGAAGTAAGTAATAAATATCATAGTTTTTGGAAATAATTTTCTAGAAGGACCAATTCAATTTAATTAAAATTCATTGCTGATCTACCATCTTTATAAAAAAAACCTCATACATTGGTGATTAAAAAAGATTTTTGAAGAAGTTTTAAAGTTGAAAGTGATAAGAGGCTTAGTATGACAAAATTATAACCAAAACTATAGTATATTGTAAAGGCTCAGTCTTTATAAGGATTTAGAAATGTGAAGTTATATTAATATTATATTAGGTAGGTTATTAGGTTATACGGTATTCGATTGACGTAACTACATTATATTTTCGTTATTTTTTAAAATTTAGAAATACCTATTATTTAAATATACATTATTATTTCGCAACACAGTTTAACCTACTACAGCACACCTACTATATAAGACTAGTAAGCCATACTGTTCGTTTCGCTATGAATTAATAAGGAATTTCGAAGTGCTTTCCGCGTTCATTATAATTCATATTTAGTAGCAGACTGTTTAATGTTCTTGGTATAGTTATAAACAACTTGTTTTCTGAGCAAATACGTTATTAATACAAAGGTTCCCGTATATTACGAGGTTTTAAAACTGTATACGATAGTGGTGACCGCGTTTATTGTTTTCTTTGGCCGATTCTGCGGAACGGCGTCGTGCGGCTGCGTACACTGCCAGTTTGGAGGGTGATGGGAGACTCGAGTCTCGCGGCCTCACTAGGGACTCTCGGGACTCGGCAGCTGGTAGGGAGGCTGAGGTCGGCACGGATGGTAACTTCCGTTGCGTTACCGTGTCGTAAGGTAACGGCGAGCTTCGTGATGTTGTAGATGCAATCGATCCGGAACCATCTGAATCCTACACAAAAAAACACATTTGAAGTTATTAAATAATAATAAAATAAAATAATAACAAAACATTCAGTAGGAATTTTTTATTTATTTAATATTTACCAATACTACAAGTTTTGAATAAGATATATCTGATGTCTATATGGGACTTTATAACTTAATAGGTGAGAAATAATTTATTGTATAGCAATAGGCTTCGGGTAAGGACTGTCATGTTGCCATGCCATGACTGTATTTGGCTGAGTAGAATACACTGCCTTCATTTTTTACCGAGGTGTCGTAAACAGCGACGAAGGTCAGTCGACCCGCCATGTGGTTTCCGGCGTAGTAGGATAGACCGCCCTCATTTCTTACCGAGCTGCCGTAAAAGGCGAATAAGGTAAATTGACTCACCGTGTGATATCCGGGTGAGAAAAATAGATCACCCTCATTTCTTACCGAGGTGTCGTATGAGGCGACTAAGGTAAGTAACTGTGACAACATGTCAAGTAAGGTAAGTAAGTAACAAGTGACAGTAGGCAGGCAGCCAGTCGTAAAATACTTAGCCAAACCATGTTACAACATGTTGCCCCGACCCTACTTAGAATAGGATAAGGGGAGAATGATGATGACGCTTCGAGTAAGGACTCACCTTACGTGCATCTCTATGTTCGAGGCGGTCATATCTGGTGTTCCGTGCTGAAGGTTTCCTTGGGGGCCGCGGTAGTGCGGAGGGCGGCGGCGGCAAGGACGACGAGCGAGTCTGCTGAGAAGCGCGCCCTTGTCTCTCTAGCAACAGGGCTTCTTCGCCACGTCCATTGCCACGAGCCCCTACCGTGCCCAGGCCCGGGAAGCAGCATAAACCTCGCTAGAAACAGTAATAAAAGATTATAAGGAAAGAGAATAGAAATATACTTTACGGCGCATCATAATCTTAACGCTACGTTTTAAAATTTCTTCCCAGCTTAGATGGGTATTGACTTTATATTTAATTTATAAAATTAACGTTACGGGTTACTTATTTACTGTTTACAACAGATTATATTTTAAAATACATTTAAAAATATATATTTGAAAATTATTACTTCGCGATGAAATCTGAATCTAGAGGACCGGTTTCTGCGAATTTTAATATACTTACTAATATGAAACAAAATTCACGATAGGCCAAATTAAAAAAAAGCTAATAACTGTTAGTTGTAAATACAAAATATCTACGATCCTGAATATTAGTTGTAATATTAGTTCTTACCTCATTCACTATTTACGAACATGTTGCCACAGCTGAAACACCAACATTAAGGCAAGCGCACTACACAACACACCACGATGCCATATCATTTAATTAGGATTTAATTTCACCTACTAATTTTTAAAGTCCAGATTTGTCTCCAAAGTGAAGTAAGAAGAGATTAGACTCTATAGAATAATTTTGCTTTCAGCGTCTTAATCCTTCAATTTCAACAAAATCTCCATTAAATTACTTACCACATTGTAAAAAAACTTCATAGGATATAAATATTGATTTAAATAAACACATCCTCCTTTCATTATGCACACTGTAATCGTTGGTTTCCTTTTTAATCCTCTCGTGTCAACGAGAACAAACTACCAGAGGTTCTAAAAACTGACTCCCAATAAAGAAGCTAGTTATAATATCATTTTAATATTACAAAAAATTAATGTAATTAGATGTATTTTGTACTATTTTAGGTAGTTTGTTCATTTAGTGCTTTTTCTTCAAAGCAAATTCTAAATTCTGTCACTCGTTTGTTTGCCTTTTTACAAGACACTAGGGCAAAGTAATTTGCGCTGTACAGGCCATTAAGCAAGATATTATAAATTTGAAAGTCTGTCTGTCATTCACGGCTAATCTGCAACTATGAAATTTGGTGAAATAGAATAGAATAAATACCACGTTATCATAAACACATTACAGTTTTTCCTTCAGGAACAGAACAAAAACAGCATGGGGCGTAATGGAGGATACTTATTATAGTATATTTGCCAAGAAAAATTAGACGAATATAGGTGAATAAGTTTCATTCTGATAGGTGAATAGTTTCAGTTAAAGACCAACGGAGTTCTAATCCCTGCTCGCCACTTTC
Organism: Morpho achilles; assembly: GCA_947086495.1. Lineage (NCBI taxonomy): Eukaryota > Metazoa > Arthropoda > Insecta > Lepidoptera > Nymphalidae > Morpho > Morpho achilles. Next base: position 4,622,621 of record CAMTZB010000009.1, on the reverse strand, counting down.
GGCGATGATCGTTCATCATATAATCGTCTATAATCAGCACGATCATCGTGCAAGAGTCCACACGAATGTCCATACAATACGGTCATCAGAATGGCCTTTAATGCGTGTTAGAAAACCGATAATACCCGGGTTGTAGGTGATCGTAAACGATGACTATGCCTTCTCCACGATCGTACTCGCTTTTAATGACTTGTAATCGCCGATTATTAAGGAGAGTCATTAAAGAGTTAAGTGTCAATGGGCGTCACTCCACAAGCTATTTTATTATAAGCTTTCAAAACACTCACGAAACACCATGCATTTTATTTCCGAAATTAAAGATAAAATCAAAGTAAAATAAATAATTAACTTTTTTTCGATTTCTTAAAGTTTTATTCTTTTGAATTTCGAATATATTTCGGAAACCCTTGCGTTTGTAACTGTTATTCTAACGAAACTCAAAGCTTCTAAAGTTAGGAATGGCCATTAAAACTACAAACAAAAACAAAAACATGTTATTTATTATTCAACATGCCTCTAAAAATATGTCGAGTACAAATTTGTTTACCAAAATATCCACTTTCTTAAAATTAGATCTTTCCTTAAATCTATTAAACAGCTTCCACCGATAAAGGCACGTACAGAAAATGTTATAATTACAATATAAATAAGGCCGTTACACAATAATTGAATTTATCATATTTTTGTCTTTGATAAAAAAGATAAAAATGATTTTCAACAACTTTTTATGAACTATCAGATAATTATAAATATAATTTTAAAGACAAACAGAAAGGTGAATAATATACATAAGTATAATATTTTAATTAACTATTTCTATTTAATATTGTAATATGAAATTTTAGATAATTTCATTGTTCATATCTATCAAAATAGTAATCAATGGACTGACTTGAAATGATATTAATTTAATCATAACTATTACTTACACTTCTATATTTTTTACCTATATACTTTTAATTCGAAAAGTTCCCACCGAAAATTCTAGATTAGATAACATTCTTAGAAATTTCCACATAAAACCTGGCGGAGCAACTAATAATATAAAAAAACCATAATTATTGGCGATATTCTATTCATTGCGTAGTTTGAAACGCCTTTCATACAAATATATGGATGTAGAAAATAGTCAACTGCGGATACATATAAACATTTTTTTATAAATAATATAGCTAAAATAAATACGAAACAACCCATTATAAAACAAAATTATTTCGATATACTCTAAAGTGATTGAGTACTCGAATAATCTTTATTCTAACTTTGGCGTACGTTTGTGACCAATCCTTATAACATTAAATAGCTACCGACTATATACAATTTATAATATCATATTACTAGAACCAAAAACACATCCTAGATTGATTAACAATGAATCACAACGACTAGTGGAGTTAATTTCCATTGTATATAAGATTCATAAAAACTACAATAAGTTGCCATCAATGCGCTTGAGTTTTAAAATTCTTAATACAAATATCGAGAATAAGGCACTATTTGTTAATTATTATTTGTATTATATATTGTAATTTAAAATTTTCGAATCAAATCAAATGAAGCTGTGGATATAATTTACCGATATGATATCGCACGCTCAGTATTAAACTGACCTAATTTAAAATAAAGCTTAATTAAGTTAGATACATTCTCCTCCTCCACAAAATGTAATCTCTAAGAAGAGCAATTATTAAATGAATACAACACTTGACCACCAGCTTAATGCTTCAACAAGGTAGATTGCATGGTATAGGAGTTAAAAAAAAGTTAGATACATGTTTTATTGCTTTTCCAATTATAGGTTCTTTAACTTACGTATTTTTGTAGGTGCAACGTTACGTTTTGTTATAATTTGCCACAAAACAACTTGTTGAATTAGGTCACTTTAATGTTAAGCCTGCTATATGTATGATATTTTATATATATGATATAAAAAATTAGTTTTTGTAGAGAAATGCACAACCCAATATGAAGGCATGAATGAGCGTATTCTAACGCAGCTTAAATCATGTACCTTTATTCCACAATAACATCTAAAAAATTCACAAATTAAAAGTTTAAAACACTGCAATACTTTTGGTCTATATAAGGCCCAGTTTAAGTTAAACATTGTTTAACATACTTAGAAAGCATGTAAGAAAGCTCATTGTTAGGCAAAATCACTTCACAAAACAACACAAAATTCCGTTGATATAATTGAAGAAAACAGCAAAAACGGGGGACTTGGCGAAGAAATTAAATGAGTTAAATGAAAGACGTGCGCTCGGTGCGTGGCGTAGAAAGGAAGGGACGTTTTTATTGAGTGTTGCCAACATTGTTTTATGTGTCTTTAACATAACTCCCAACACAAAAGGAATAATGTATTATATATAAATATTTTATTAAGTGGACTGTAATTTTGTTTCAATAGGTATCAATGGTTCAAGTTATTTGCCAATAACCCTTTGTACTTGTTAGTGGTTATGTTACTGAATTTATTTACAATTAATAAAGTAATGTAATAAATAAAAAATGGTAACACATAAATGCTATTTGAATGTTTATACAATGTTTCTTAAATTCTTATTCACCTATTTTGATAACTAAAATTTCTGACAATATTATAAGAAAGTTTTGTAAAATACAAAATTTTGTCTTCATATTAGTATCTTATTAATGTACCCTTATATACTATTTCTTATATAAAGATAATAGGTGTTCGAGAAATACTACAATTTAAAGAAAATAGACCGTATACACTGTTGACACTGCAATTAAGTTTAGCTATATAAACAAATTTACATGTCTGTTTAACAACACATTTTACATACTTTGTTATTTAAGTCTTTATAAAACAACTATGATTTTGCTATAATAATATTATAGAAAACATATTTATTTGTAAGCTAATAAAAACTTTTAAATTTGTAAACAAACTTATATAGATCTACTAATCTATTTATAACTACATCTATTTATACATATTATAATACCCCTTAGTATTTAATATAATGCAGTTATAATATTATGTATTCATAATGTATTTTAATAACACTGAAGCTTATAGAAACTTACTCATAGAGCAAGCCTTATATCTAGTCTCTTGGCATCTTCCCAGATCATAGATGTCTGAGAAGCATCAAGGCCTACGAGAAATTATAATTATAGGTAATGATTAATTATCTAATGGCAACAAGATATTTTACTGAAATTCTATGACATTTGCCATTAAAGTTTCGTTACATTTTAAACAAAGTATACAATGCTTAACTGTTTATTATAATAAGTGGCTTAATATAAGCCTGTAACTAACATGACTTGCTCTGCAAATTATTTGATGCTTTAGAGCATTAGGTAAATCAGCATGTTGCAGCCTACCACCTACTCTCAGTAGATTGTTTGTCCAGAAATGGATTGAGACCTAACATTTTAACTTTAAATTACCTATTATTTGCAAAGAATAAATATCATAAGAAATATTTATGTTGTTCATGATTAATTAATAAATGCAATGCATTTTTATATTCAGCATATGAAACAAAATTGTTTTTTATTATTTTAGAATATCTTATAGAGAATTCAGTTTTATATTATTACAGAATCCTAACACATATGCTAATATTTATTGTGCCTTTAAAATATTTGAATATTTATTACTAAATAATCAAAAATAAGTCTTGTGCAGTGTTGAGATACTGTGCAAACCCTCTCGTCATACACAGAAATTTTATTATGAAATAAATCTGTGTATTCTCATTGATGACAATTAAAAAGGCTTTGTTTGAAGACTAATTCAGGCAATTCCCTGGGCACTTTTAAACTATTGTTGATAAATTTATAATCAGATTGATTCATCTCCTTTGGACCTGTCCACCATAAATGATAATTTTGTAAGTTATGAGGTTTTATTCCCCTACTTAAGCAATCTGAAGGATTTTGTTCTGTACATATATATAACCAATTAAATTCTTTAGTATAATCTTTTAATAATTTTACTCTATTAGCTACATATGTATTTAATTTAACTATATCAGTATTTAGCCATGCTAAAACTACTTGTGAGTCACTATAGAGGTGAACTTCATTGATATTTTGTTTTTGCTTCAAATTATTATACACTTTATGCATCAACTTTGCTAATAATAATGCAGCATTTAATTCTAAGCGAGGTACACTTAATTTTTGATTTACTGAATTTATTCGTGACTTTGAACAAAGAAGAGACATGTTAGCCTTTTCATTGTTTTCAGTCCTTATGTAAATTGAACAACCATAAGCTACAGCTGATGCATCTGAAAAACCAATTAGTTGTAATTTTTGTGTATTGCATAGAGTAATATTTCTTTTTATACTAAGAGTTGGCATATTTATCAAACTTTCATAAAAGTTTTGCCATTCTTTTTGTATTTTTGAAGGAGGTACAGAATCCCAATCTGTTTTGGTTCTCCATAAATTTTGCATAATTATTTTGGCTTGTACAAAAATCGGACCTATAAGGCCAAGAGGGTCATAAAATTTGCTTATAAAAGACAATATTTCTCTTTTAGTTTTAACAGACTGCCTTGGTGGCGGAAAAAAGATGAATGAATCAGTATTAATATCAAAATTTAAACCTAAAGTTTTGAAATCTTTTTGTAATATTATCTCACCAGAATACCATTGTGTTTTTGGTATATCATTTAGAATTTTGGCATCATTGGCTGACCATTTGTGCAAATTAAAACCTCCTTTAGCTAATAATTTTATAAGTTGCTCTTTTGTTTGTATAATTAAATTTAAATCAGAATGACTATACAAAATATCATCAACATAGGTAGATGAAAGAATTACAGAGCTAGCCAAAGGATACTCGTTGCAATATTTATATGCTAATTCATTTAAACATCTGGTAGCGAGATAAGATGATGACTTCAAGCCATATGTGACAGTTTTTAATTGAAGGCACTTTATAGGCTCATTTTGACTGTCACGCCATAATATAGTTTGTAATGACCTTTGATCTTTTGCCAAATTTATATTTCTGAACATTTTACTAATGTCACAAGTAAAAAAATATTCATTCTGTCTGAATAATAATAATATATCAAACAAATCATTTTGTACAACTGGGCCATTTAATAAAATACCATTTAATGAGACTTTATTTGAAGTTTTCATAGATGCATCAAATATTGTGCGCATACGCGTCGTTACAGCATTTTCCCGTATAACAGGATGATGAGGCATAAAATAAATCGCATCTTGCGAAAGATCATAACTTGAAATGTCTACATAACTGGCATGGCCTAATTGAATATATTCATGAATAAATTCTTTATATTCCTCATATAATGAAGGATTTTTAGAGAACCGTTTCTCTAAGTTTAAAAATCTTTGAAGCGCTAAATTGAAAGAGCTTCCTAATACATTATTAACATCATAGATGGGAATTTTTAATGGCATAGATACTTCAAACCTATTATCAATAAGTTGAACTGTGTCTTTAAAGTACTGTTCACAGTATTGTTGTTCAGACGTTTTATGCTCAGTGAATATTTCTGGTACAGCCTCAGATTGCCAAAATTTACCTATAGTGTTCTTTATGTCAGAGTGACATTCTTGACAAAATAAAGAAACAGTAGAATCCTGGAGAGGTTGTGCCGGGATATTGCCTGCAACTATATAGCCGAACTGCGTATGGACGAGACGGGGTTGCAGAGTATCACCAAACTTTTCGTACTGCACATCAGACATGGGCAGCATCGCCTGAAAATAGACATCAGCACCTAGTAAAATATCTATATTATTTGGTTTATTAAATTGGTCATCTGCGAGCAATATATGATTTGGAATGTTCAAGATTGATAAATCTATTTTGTTCTGTGGTAACTTTGAGGTAATTTTATCAACAACTAAGCAATCTACTTTAACTTTATAAGGGTAACAACAGGAATGAACATCTAATAATAATGATTGTTTAATATTTTTCTCTGTATTAGCTATTCCCACTATACTTGTAGAATTTACTTTTAGTTTCTTGCCCAATAATTTTGCTAAATGAGTAGTTATAAATGATGACTGACTGCCAGTATCAAGAAGAGCTCGTGCAATTATTTGTTTACCTGTGTGGGTAAAGAGCTTAACCTTCACAGTGGGCAATAACACTTGCTTGTTATTATTTAATCCCGACAACAAAGCAACTTCTGCAGAAGGCTCATCATCAGCGTGTAAAAGTGAGTTGTGACCCATTTTACAGAACGAGCATTTAAAATGAAAGTGACACTTGCTTTTGTGAAAGTTTAAGCAAATCTTGCATAGCCTTTTCTTTTTAATATACTCACTGCGATGCTTCACAGAAGCTAATTTAAATTTTGGACATAAATATAATTTGTGAAATTCCTTACCACAGAAAGAACATTCTTTTTTCTTGTCACTAATAGCTAGATTTGAATTTTTTATTTCCATACATCTCTTTTGTTGTGGGCTGCTGTTTGCCTCTTTGGATCCTGCATTCTCGAGAGCTAATGCTCTTCCTTCCAAATACTTCAAAAAATCTGTAAATGTAGGGGTTTTAGCGGAATCCCTGTCTAAACAATAAGCTCGGTTTGTAAGCGGATCGAGCTTGCGAGACAAGATGCAAACTAATATGCTATCCCACTGCTCAATAGGCTGATTTAAATTTTTTAATGCTGCAACATGCTGCTTAACCTCAGAGATGAAATTTCTTACTAAGAAAACACTAGTTTTATTTAAAGGTTGCAAATCTAGTAAGTGAGAAATATGTTCAAAGACAATTTTATGCATATTATCATAACGCTCGTGCAGAATTTTCAACGCATCCATATAGCTAGAACCAACCACTGGAAGATTCTTAATTAAATCATATGCTTCACCTTTAAGAAAGCTTCGCAAATATACAAATTTTTGAATGTCACTGATACCTTTATCATTGTGCACTAAAGCATTGAACAGTTCAATAAATGGCTTAAATTCTAGGTACTTACCACTAAAATTAGGAATATCAATATCTGGTAACTTAAATTTAGAACAAGTTTGGTTAGAAGCTGTGGATGTCAGATTCTTTTTTAACAATTCCATACATGTGAAGTAGGAATTTTCTACAAGTGTTGGATCTTCGCTGTCATCTATAGTGATTAATACATCATTATAGTCCTTGAATAAGGAAGTTACACGTTCTTGCTTAAGTAAATTCATTTCTGTCGAACACTGAGCAAGAAATTCTGTTGTCAATGAGTTTTTAAGACGTGTTATACTAGCTTTAATGTGACTCCTTTTAGTCAAAAGTGTAGCTACATCTTTACTTTGGCTAGTCATTTTGAGTTTATTAAATTACAAACTTAAAAAGAAAGTAAACAACTATCTGTCAAAATGTTATGTTTGAAGAACAACACTTGTTTATAATATAATACTTATTCCTTAAGACTAAGCCATTAGTATAATAATAATACTGTCTTATAATTTATTGCTGCACTACATATTAATTAAATGTTTTAAAGGTTTGAATTTATTAATTACGTACACTGTAAACTTTTGACACTTCACTTTTAACACTTAAAAGTTTTAGGTTAAATGTCGTCTTTTGTTCGGAAGCAATATGGCGTTGCGTTCCGAATTATTTATTATACTCACAGTGACATTTTTGATTTTAAGTTAGGATACGTTGACATTATTTCAGTTATAGAACCGAAATAGCTGGCTGATTATAATTTCAGCTTCCATTATCCCGTAAAACAGGAATTTTATGGCGCGTATAGCACGCCATTGTTGCCGCCGCCTCGCCGCACAGGGATTCGCCGAGACGCACATTATATGTCTCATTTCTTCGACTTTCACTGAATTTAATTTGTGGCAAATAACAAATAGTGCTAGGATCGCAAGGACCATGAAGAAAACAGCAAAAGGGGGAGACTTGGCGAAGAAATTAAATGAGTTAAATGAAAGACGTGCGCTCGGTGCGTGGCGTAGAAAGGAAGGGACGTTTTTATTGAGTGTTGCCAACATTGTTTTATGTGTCTTTAACAATAATATAATACCCAAAATACAGCCGCTCAGAAAGATAAGAAACAAATGTTTACGAATACATGTTAGGATGTTTTATTTGAAAACTATAAAAATATGACGGCTAGAATATTGAAAAAAGAAAAGTGTTAAATATTTTGGTAATTTTAATATGATTAATGTAAAGGATTTTCAATTTTAAAACTTAAAATACTACATATATACTTTAGTATAGTTCGGCTATTTTACAAAGCGACAACACTAGTCTCCCTTTGTATATCATGCTCGACATTTAAATATGGTCGACATCTGGTGAGAGAAACCAATACATGTTCATTTGATAAATAGATATATTATAGGCCGATATTTGTTTGTATTTAAGTGAAATATGTATTGTAAATTGCATGGAACTGTGTATCTATGGGTATTATATCAATGCAAAACACAGAAAGGCTTACACTAACAAACTTGTTTAATACAGACCGAAGGAATGTTAATGTTACATATAGGTACATACATGTTGTTGCTAAGCCATGTTAATCGGACAGTGATTATTAATATTAATTCGAGCGCCGATTAAATGACGACTATTGCATAATTTGAAACTGATTTTGCGAGCCCTTGAGTTATTACAAGAACATTGGAATGTAACTTAAGTTATATTTATTATAGAAATAATTAAATGAAAGCAACCACTGGAAATTAAGATTATATTTATCAGTGTAAAATAAAAGTGGTTATTCGAGCATATAAATTAGAATCAGTTTGGGCAATATTAAATAACATTTATAAACAATGGAATACAACAAATTATATTGAGCTCGCTCTTTATTATAAATATTTCATTAATTGGTTATGTTATAGCAGCAATATTTTTATTCTTAAATAATAGAATAGGAAATTCTGAAGTTTTATATATAAACGACATATTGCTCATGGAGTGAAATGTGACACGTCAAAAAATACGTGTTTTGGACTAAGAATAGGTAAATGTTAAAATACAGATTTCTTTCAGCCTCATTAGAGGCAGAACTCATGAAAAATATTTAATATCAATCATTGTCTTTAGCAAGGAAAAATTAAATCCATTTATCTCAAAACATGATTTTTTGAGTTGTGCCACTATTGCATTCCCTAAGCGATATAATAAACGAAAAATTTATCTTATTTTACGCTGATTTACATAAACAATTTATATGCTAACTAAAAAACCTAATTGTAGTACTTGTTTTAAATGTATGACCCAAATAACTTTCAGTTATAACGTTCAACTAACGAACAATCAATATGTCTGTTAGTTTAATTATTTTGTTTTAAAATGAAGCTGATGGTATATGTAATATACCATCCTTGAATATCTAAATAAATTACATACCTTTATGTAATTTATTTCGATATTCAAATATATTTTAACTAAACCTGCATATGTTTGTATTTATTTCCTGACGAGACTGAAAGAATACAGTGAATTTTGATGAAGGAAATTGCTTGAATCGTTTATCCTTGGTAACGTAGGCTGCATGAAAAATCATATCAAGAGTGATGACATTCGAGCTATTCAAAACAGTTTTATTATTTTGAATTGGATTTAAAAATGTAGGTATCCTTAACATAGTCTAAAAATGACTGTAATTTTTTAACGCAGTCAGATCTGTTGTTTTTTTAATTTCATATCTGGCGTAGTTAATACGACTTACGTCTTTAAATAGTGAAATAAAATGCAATATAAATGTGCATTGTAGGGTAATGAGGTACTAGATATCGAGACTATGAGGGTAGTTTTATATAGTTTAGACTAATTTTGTTTTGAGCTAACTGTATTCTGTAAGCTATAATGGTTTTAACGTCATAGGTCAAGACAGGCGAGCGCAGAAGTTTTGCCGAGGGCGCGAAACAAAGAGCTCTAATATAGGCTAAACCCTTAATTCAGTCCTCGCCTGCAGGGTGTGGAGGCGCGACGAGAACGGGTTTTGAATGAGGTGCAGGCGGTCACCTCTTGTATATCGCGCTACGAGGGTTAGCCGCTTACAGGCGAGGACGAAGTTAAACGGTTAGCCCATACTGTCGGTCTAGTTTAGACTAGCCCTTTTGACTTTTTATAACACGTGACGTCACTGTTAATAGTAGTTGCCATGCGGTCGGGAATGCGAGGAGTGCGACGAGTGGGAGGAATGGGACGAGTGTGAGGAGTGCGGGGAGTGGGGGGAGTCGGGGAGGTAACTCACAGCGGGCACGGGCGGCCGCTCCAGCCGCGATTCCAGTGCTGCCAGCTGCTCCTCGAGCCGGAGCGACGAGCTGTCGAAGCCGCAACCTGGAATAACATGAGACCAAATAAATTCCAACCAATAGGGAAAAGGTCATTGACCTGTTCCGCAATGGAAAACGATATATAAATATATACCACCCTCCATACCATAAGTATAGACCACCCTCATTTCTAACAGAGGTGTCGTAAAAAGCGACTAGGGTAAGTCGACCCACTGTGTAGAATCCGGTTAAGTAGAATAGACCATCCTCTTTCTTAGCGAGTTGTCGTAAAATACGACTAAGGTAAGTTGACGTCAGGCAGACGGTCGGTCGTGAAACGCGTACCCAAATCATGTCACAACATGTTTATGACATGTTGTGCAGACCCCACTTAGAGTGGGATAAGGGCAGGAGAATGATATCTAGACAAGAATTTTGTTATAGAATATGTAACAGACACTAAAAATACTGTTTCCTATTTCAAAAAAATAGGAAATAGTCAGTCTGTGTTTTTGATTCTGGAAGCGGGGTTCTTGAGAGGTCAATAGCGAGGGTAGGCTTTTTTATGTGACTGAGGATTGGCTTAAATAGTGAAACTTGGTGTGATGAGTTTAGTCCGTGAACTAAAAGTAATTTCTAGTTAAAGTGAATTTATGAGTCTATAAAGGCTAGTCAAGGTCAAGTTTAATATTGAGAAAGTCAAGATATTTCGCTCCAAGACCTTCTGGGCTCGTTTTAAATGGTATACAAGACCCACAAACGGGAGAAAATATAAGTTTCATAAATCTGAACTATACCGCTTGCGTTATCGTTGTGCGGCGAGTAGTTCCGCCGCGTTAGGTGCCGGTATCTGCCAGCCACGGCACCGCTCGCGCCCACGCCCACGCCCACACCCTCAGCGCTGGAGAACGACGTGCCGGAAGAGAGCCCCACTGCGAATATGTAACGAGTAAAAAAAAAGTAAAGTAACGGCCTGTTACTATCCCACTGCTGGGCATAGGCCACCTCTCTCCGTTTTCAGAGAGAAGGATTAAAGCTAAGACCTACCACGCTGCTCCAATGCGGATTGGTATGTTACATATAAAATTGAAAATATTTAAAAGATTGACCGCCGAGTTTCTGGTTCTTCTCGGTGAGAGCAACATTCCGAACCAGTTATAGCTTCATTAATCATATTGATCCTTGACGATTCAAAAGTGCTTGTAAGAGCTTATTTGAATAAAGATTATTTTGATTTGATTTGATTTGACACTTGCCCCTACAATTCTCTGGAGATATGCAGGTTTCCTCACGATGTTTTCCTTCACCGAAAAGCGTGTGATAAATTGCAATTAATAATTAGACACATAAGTTTTAATAGAAAACTCATTGGTGGTCACGGTGGAGGAGGAAGAGGGTCAAACCCCGTAAGAGACGCACAATGTTACCGCTGGGCTATCACAGCTTGTAACGAGTAAGCTACAACTAAATACGCTAATTTCTTAATTAATCTATTAATTCATTTATTTATTTCTTGATTGTTCATACATATTGTAAGAAAAGAGAAAGAAAAAGTAAAATATTACATGAAAAAAGGCGGACTTATCCCTAAAGTAACAAGGGTAAGGACAAGTGAAATACAACTAATATAGTAAGAATAAAAAAGAAAAACGAAAAGTAATAAACATAGATTAATATTTGCACTTCACAAAAAAGATAAAAAAAAAAACAATATAGACAATAGTAATTATTTCAATTTATATAAATTTAATTATTTCATTTATAAATTGATTAATTTATATAGTTTCTACGGTAATCGTTATAGTTTCTGAGGTATTCGTTATATTATCTATGGTTTTGAGATAAAAATCAAATAAGTCAATAAACCAAGTTTTATATGTCACTAAAACCATGAAAAAACTAGTCACAATCTTGCTAATTTATAATATTTATAAATTAATAACGAAATATAAACAGTGTTATGTATTTTAAATTAAATACTTATGCTAAAACCTGATAGTACAATTTTGTAAGAAATCTTTTACAGTTAATTAACAAATCAAACTACGCAAAACTATATTCCATAATTATTATTATAAAACTAAATAAAATAACATCTTTTATTAATTAAGGTAAGGTCACTCGTAAATGACCATGTACTAGTGGTTGACCGTTTTGTATGAAATTTTAAATAATAAGCGTTTTGTTTGTTGTAGCTGATAAAAAATAAATTTGTAATTACCTGTTGCCATCTATTAATAACTGCCCAAAACCTCAGAACTATAGCTCGTTGTTTAATATTTAAAATTTAATATTATCAATTAATATTTTTTATTAGCTACAACAAAGAAAACGCTTATTATATAAAATTTCATACAAAACGGTCAATTACTAGTACATGGTCAATTACTAGTGCACTTATATGCAAATTTAAGTGGGAGAAGATCGACACAATTTATCTCCCCAAATGCTAATATAATCACCCCGTTCTTCAGTCCGGCTGATAGGGCTTTGGCGACCGATTAACGTTGGTAACCATACATATTATAAAAATAATTAATTGCTACCCTTAAATTAGGAAATGATTACCGTGACTTAAGTATTGATTACCAAGTTCTTCGCGGCTAGAGTTGTTCCGCAGAGAGGCAGCGCTCGTATGTTTTTGCAAAACTTTTATCATCGCATCTCGCTCCGCCACTTTCGATTCCAGCTCTTTGACTCTGCAAAGCAAATATGTACTTTTAAACCACTGAATTCAATTAAAGATGTTATTTCGACGTTATTCTGAGTTTTTTCATTCCGCCATTATCAAATATATAATCAAATTTAAAGTTAAATGGCCCAAAGTTCTATAAATTTTGTTATAATTCTTAAGTTATTTATGATATTAGACAAAAAAATTTTACATTAAAAAAATATATAGACAGACTCCATAAATAATTCCCTGATTTTTTTCTCCTCTATAAAACGGATATAAATAAAAGTGAAAAAACAAACAAAATGAAAAGTTTAATGAAAAATTGAATAAACCTAGCACCAGGCACCTTTATGTTTGCATTTACATGTGTAGTAAAATTATTGAATAACTTTTAGGTTAGGAAGAATGAGCTCACGAATATAACATTTTTCGCAGAATAATATTTATTGATATTTGTACATTAGAGACATTGCAGTTGTAGAATACTTGTCTATAATTATAATTATCTATGATACATATGTATATATCTATGGATGTAGGGATGTAGTAATGCCGTGTGGTATCCGGATGCGTAGAATAGACCACCCACATTTCTTACCGAGGTGTCGTAAGAGGCGACTAAGGTAAGTCGACCCGCCGTGTGGTATCCGGCTGAGTAGAATAGACCACCCTCATTTCTGACAGAGGTGTCGTAAAATATTACTAAGGTAAGTTGACGTCAGGCAGGCGGCCGGCCGTAAAATACGAAGCCAAATCATGTGACAACATGTTTATAACAAGTAATGCCATCGCCACTTAGAGCGGGATAAGGGCAGGAGAATGAGGAAATAAGGATGTAGTAAAATTAGAATGTAGAAATAAAATATAATTTAAATAGCAGGATAATATAACTTGAACAAAAATTTAGATTTTGATACTAAGGTAGGAAGCTGAAACAAATTTTAGTAAAGTTGTTGAGGAATTACTTATAATATGATTATGCATATTTTTGTCATAGATGGCGCTTTTCAGTGTCATCCTATGCCTGCGGAATTAACACGATTTCTATAGCCTATATGTTAGTCCGGTGTATAAGGAATAATTGTACCAAGTTTCATCGATATTGGTCCAGCGGATTCGCTGTGAAAGAGCAACAAACATACATCCATACTCACAAACTTTGGCCTTTATAATATTAGTGCATATTATATACAAATAAGGCTGCACTCGTGACCAACCTGCTTTCCAGGTCAGCGAGCTTCTTCTGCGCGGAGTGCAGTTCGTCCATGTGCCTTATTTTCTCGCTGCGCGCCTCAGCCATTAAACGTTCGGACTCTGCTGACGTTTTTTCTAACGCAGCTATCTTTGCATCCCTAGTTAGAAACAGTTTATAAAAAGCCAAATACTGAAATACCTACATAAATGAACTTATATACTAACCTAAGCTGAGGTATGTTCATTAATAAGCATAGAATCAGGCATTACTTTGAACACGAAAAATAAAGAATATTTTACTATATTCCGTGATTAAAGAAAATATATGTAATTCTAAAGAAGAGATTATCTCCTGATGATGCTTAGATTACGGGGTGAAACGATTGTGCTAATGAATATGTGCCGTGCTAGTACAGTAGTGGTGTATGAAGTGCAGGGGTGTCAAACTCCCTGCCCGAGATGAACATTTTTACGGCCCAGTCAATATAACCGACACAAAGTAATAATAGGTTTTGAGTATAATAAGGTATTTACACGAATAGAAACTATACTCTACTTTTAGCTTTACATAGATCACTATTGTTGTGAATTAGAGCATAATAATTTAATATTTCTTGTATATAATTTATAGAATTAGGCGTTACTTTACGGAGATCCAACTAAGCTGATTTGGGTATTGCTTCGCTTTGCGATTTTAGTCGTGGAGTCTATCTCCTGATGATGCTTCGGTTGCGGGCGAAACGATTGTTGAGTTTGTGATAGTGAACGTATAGTTGTTGTGTATTGTGGTGGCGGTGGTGGAGGTTTGTGCATGTGTTTTTACGAATCCTCCATGTATCAGGTATGATAACCGATTGTCCACTCTACATTTAGCATTATATATATTTTCTATTTTACTTCATCGCGGATTATAGCAAAATAATTTTACTATTACTTTTAATATTTCTTGTCTTATGGAATTCGGAATGGTAACGCCTAATTCTATAAAATTAAATATACCTCTAAGTTAAAACGACAAATTACTTAGGTATGGAGGCGGCGGAGACGGCCGCTTGTCTTAAGGCCGCCTCCTCCAGGTAGCGCTGCTCCCACTTGGCGCACTCGCCCTCCATGGCCAGCAGCCGCTCGTCGCGCTCCCGCAGCGCGCGCTTCAGCTCCTCCGCGCCCGCCTCGCCGCACGCGCCCGCGCCCGCACCGCCCGCCACGCCGCCGCACGCACACTCGCGCTTCCTGCGGAAGCACACGTCATTAACACTTTCTTTCTTTCGTCACTAACACTTTCAGACAAAACAAAATCAATACAACTAGTGCCTGCAGCTTCGCGTGAAAATCAGTATATTGAATTGACATTTTGAATTCAAGTTATTGTGTGTTAAACATAAGATAGATAAGAAGAAGCTGTGGTAGCCCAGTGGTAACACCGTGTGACTCTTTCGAGAAGGTCACGGGTTCAAACCCGGGCAGACACCAATGAGTTTTTCTGTTAAAACTTATGTGTCTAATTGATAATTGCAATTTATCACACGCTTTTCGGTAAAGGAAAACATCGTGAGGAAACCTGCATATCTCTAGAGTTCTGGAGTTATGTGTAACCTACCAATCGGCATTGGAGCAGCGTGGTAAGTCTTAGCTCCAATCTTCTTCTCTTCAGAAACGAAGAGAAGAGGCCTATTCTCAGCAGTAGGATAGTAACAGGACGCTACTTACTTAAACATAAGATATGCTGAGATAGGGAATTTTCTTACAATTCTCCAGTACTTTTGTGTATCTCTGTAGACTTACGCGCCGCACGCAAACCGTACAGTAGATTTTGCGATTTGAAACGGTTACAGACAGATAACTTTTAGGCACTTTATTTTTTAATAACTATAAATGTTTCACAAAAAAAGTTATTAAATAACTTTCAACTTTTTTATTATTTAACACATTGTATAACTTGTTTCGCTCGCCAAAACGAGTTCTTCACTTATTGCTATTCGAAAACTGAATCCCAGAGACGCACGATACGTATACTTATACAGTAAACTTATTGATTCCGAAAGTTTTATTCCTTGAAAAATACCGAGTTGTAATTACAGTGGATTTGGGACAATTTGTAAACGAAAAAAGTTCCAAGGTAAATATCAAACTATTAAAATTGAACTCTATACACAACCTTCTAGAAATCATTTTTGCATGTTCCTAGCAATATATACCGTAACGCCTGCAACTCTGTTTCGAGCTGTGCCCGCAGCTTGCGTTCCGTGTGCTCGCGGCGGTCGGACGCCTGCTGCAACGACGCCAGCGCGCGCTGTAGGCCCAGCACGCGCTCCACGTACCCACTTGCGTGTCGACACTGTTAACGCAATACACTTTTTTATTTTTTTTTTAGTAATTTTATTTTTTTTAATCATACACATTTTTCATATGCTGTTTGAATTGTACAGCTTATATATGAATAGTGATTTATGTATCGTCCATTTCTCGGTCTAGCCGACAAAAAACTTGAGCACTCTTGTGCTAGAGGCATGCAAAAAAACTAATTATTTTGTAATAACTTGTATTTAAGCATACCTGCTTATGCATACTTATCATCTTAGAACAATAGTTTAAACAACAAACCGATCCAGCTTCTTACGAAACTACTTTTGTGAAACACTTAAGTGCAAAAGTAATGAGAATATTATTTTGCTATAATCCGGGATAAAAAAATAATTAAAAAAAAATAATAGTAATATTCTCATTACTCTTGTATTATGGACCTCTGCAAAGTAACGCCTAATTCTATAAAATAAATGATTCAGAAGTGCTTCAAACGCTTATTTCTATAAATTATTTGATTTGAGTAAGACAAAAGATA
Source organism: Morpho achilles (assembly GCA_947086495.1). Lineage (NCBI taxonomy): Eukaryota > Metazoa > Arthropoda > Insecta > Lepidoptera > Nymphalidae > Morpho > Morpho achilles. Next base: position 4,605,690 of record CAMTZB010000009.1, on the reverse strand, counting down.
GTACGGCGGGATCCCGGGTGAACAAAATAGTTTTGTAATTCTTTGTTGCCAAGTTTGTGAAGCTGTACGGTTCACGGATTCAAATCCGAGGCAAGCATCAATGAGGTTTTCTATTAAAGCTTATGTGTCTTATTGATATTTGCAATTTAACAAACGCTTATCAGTGAAAGAAAACATCGTAAGGAGACTTGCATATCGTAAACGAATTCTGGGGATATGTTTAAACGACCAAACGGCATTGGAGCAGCGTGGTAAGACTTACTCCAATCTTTCTTTCCAACAACTGAGAGAAAAAGCCTAAGCTCAGCAGTGGGATACGAAGAAGCCCTTATTTTTTTTATCAAGTTACCTCGTCCTCCAGCCGTACCACATTAGACTGTGCGTTGGTGAGAGCCGTATCCAGGATGTCTATGTGGGTCCGTTGTTCTTGGAGCGTTGCGCGTTGGGCTGCCATTTCGATTTCCTGTCTCTCCTTAGCGCACGCTAACTCCTTATCTGTATGGGATATATTATGTTATAGCTGTCGAACAATCTAGTTTCATTATTCTCCTGCCCTTGTCCCACTCGAAGTGAGGTCGGCCCAACATGTTACAAACATGCTGCCACATGATTTGGTTAGGTATTTTCCGACCGCCCGCCTCCCTGACCCTAACTTACCTTATTAGTATTATTAGTACGGATTCAAATTCAAATTCAAAATATTCTTTATTCATGTAAACTAGTAAACAAGTACTTTTTAATAGTCAATTTTAACATTGATTCAAAATTTTGCTCCTACTGAGAAGAGCCATTAGGAAACTGGGCGATTATCTTTTTAAAATATAATTCTAAGCGTTCTGACCATTATATACTTATATATATTGTCATAGCTATATTTAACAATATCGTAGAATAGCTAAGTCCACACATTTTTATCCACAATCATATTTATCCCCAATTAGTATAGTAAGCTTTGTACCAACCTCCCTTCGATAGTTATTTTAAATTGCTGTAATGGTAAGGCTACTGTATGTATGAGTGTGTAAATATTATGGCTTACTCTGTGTAATGAGTTGCGCGATCAGCATCTCCCTATTCTGCAGCTCTTTGCGCAGCGCTTCACTGTTGCCGTCACCTTCTGCGCGGACACCTTGAGACAGTAACTCGACCTGATAGAAAAAGAACACCATGAATGCTCAGTGAGAGCAAAATTCCAAACCAGTTGTAGCTTCATTAATCATATTGATACTTGAAGATTCAAAAGTGCTTGAAAGAGCTTATTTGAATAAAGATTATTTTGATCTGATTTGACTATATTGATAATATTTAAAAATTAGTGTGGGCCTATCTCTCTCTCTAGCACTCTCACTCTCACTCACGCACTCTCTTTTTGTCTCAAAAGCATGGGCCTGTTGAGACCCTAAGGTTAAATAAATTATTTTCCAGCTACCTTTTGGGTTGATTAACTCGTGTATAAAACCTAAACAGTAATTTTTATTTTGAAACTTATATGCTTACTTTATATTTGCAATTTATCACACGTCTTTGAAGCGAAACGAAATTTGTATATCTGTGGAGAATTCTTGTGATATGTGTAGCCTAATTCTCAAGCTCAATTATCATTTGAGCAGCTAAGTGGATCTTAGCTCCAACCCTTCTCGAAGCAGAGAAAGAAGTCCTATGCTCTGCAGTGAGATAGTCAGGCCGTCACTTTCATAATTGTAGTTGTGTTCGGTGAATAAATCTTGATCGAGTTGTGTGTGTGCGTGATAAATAACCTGTTAAATAACAGTACCTGTTGTTTGAGCGCCCGGTTTAACTCTTGCAGCCGCCGACAGTCCGCCTGCAAACGCACGCGGGCCGCGCGCTCCAACCTTTCCCGTCGTTCACACGAGCCCACTAGCTCCTCATGGGCAGTACGGACTTTCTCCACCTCCTCCTCCAACTGTTAAGGGTTTTTTTAAATTTATTTATTTATAACAACATAAACAAACATGGATGCATTTGTTACGTAAATTGGATATGAGGTATTCGCTGAGTTCGTGTTCCTGTTTTCGCGGCCTCCAAACGTGCCAAAGTTGATGATGTCGCAGCCTAATGAAATGAATTCCTAATGAAAGCAGGGTTAAGCTGATACAGCATTGCATCAGCCGAGGAAATCTTACTGGTTAAATGAAGATAATCCATCATTATTAGATTTAGCTTCGACTGAGGAGATAGTGAAAGTAGTTTTAGTTTAGTTGTAATTTTAATTTAATTGTTTCTGAAAATTCTTTTTCTTCAAACCTCTGGCTGCTGCTAACGTAATTCATTTCTCGGTTCTAAGAATACACCAGTCAAAAAGAAAACAATGTTTCGTAAATTAGTCTTACGACCTAACACCTCATACAGGACTTGTAAGTTAAGAAAAACAATTACTTTTATAATATATTATAAAATATATAAGTATTACAAACAGCAACAGTATAAAGTAGGTTAACTGTAAAAGGTAATATCTAACTCTAATCGGAAGCATATTACTTAAACGTAGTACTTAAATGGATACAATATCCATCCTATGTTATGGAATGGCATGACAATGGGCTGAAAATCAGTGCTGCGTGTCTCCTTAATATTCCGTATTAACATGAGGCTTATACTATGTTTCCTTTTCTCTTATGTGTTAAATTTAGTATTTGATTGGCTATCTTTATTAAAACAAGTCTTCACTTTATGGCGGTTAGATTATTCCAGCGGATAATGCTATACAATTTTGGTGGCAATCGAAGCATTTTATTTAGTGACAAAAAAAAAAACAAGGTTGAATTTTATAATAAAAACCAAAAAATTAATTAATATACTTTTTCTAGTGAAAGTGCAAATACCTCGCTCGAGCCATTAAATGGAATATAAAAATAGGTTACGCAGAGATATCACTCGTATGACCGTATGATTCCTCGTATATCTAATTTTGATGGTGAGTAATGTTTATTTTCGCGCCTGTGATGACGTCACTCGGACGTTTTGAATGGAAATCGTAATGAAGTACGTTGCACTTAATCCTGTTGTATATTCACACGTGATTCATATTTTCTCGTACCCTTGAAGTTTAATTATATTTTCCTGTGTCTTTTTAGTTTATTTACTCGAATTACCGATTTGAGAAGCTGTGGTAGCCCAGCGGTAGCACCGTGCGACTCTTTTGAGGAGGTCACGGGTTCAAACCCGGGCAGACACCAATGATTTTTTTCTGTTAAAACTTATGTGTCTAATTGATAATTGCAATTGATCACACGCTTTTCGGTGAAGGAAAACATCGTTGTGAAACCTGCATATCTCTAGAGCATTCTGGAGATAGTGTACCTACCAATGCGCACTGCCGCAGTGTGGTAGATCTTAGCTCCAATCGTTCTCTCCAAAAAAAAAAAAAACGGAGAGGAGAGGCGTATGCCCAGCAGTGGGATTACTTTTTTTTACTTATTAACATACTATAATAATAACAAAAATTGATTATAATATGCCAGATATAATTTATTTTATTTATTTATTTAAAAAAGCACACAACGATTATTAAATTAAGTGATTTATTAATTATACATGGCAACAGAATGCGCAGATAGACAACAACTATCAAAAACTATATTAAGACAAAGTGACAATGAACATAAACAACAAACGTGATAAATTTGAGAAAAAATAAATATCTAAATAAAAATACAATAAAGTGGAAAAACAAGAACAATTGAAAATTATAATTAATTATGACTGTAATTTTAAAAGAGTATTTCAAGAACTCTCCTCCTTTTTCTATGAGGAAATACTGAATAATTTATTATATAGGAGTCATTAAAAAAATTGTATTTGTGGGCATGTGTGTGCGTGTGTGTGTGTGTGTGTGTGCGTGTGTGTGTGTCTGTGTGTTTGTGTGTGTTTGTGTGTGTGTATGTTTGTGTGTGTGTGTATGTTTGTGTGTGTGTGTGTATGTTTGTGTGTGTGTGTATGTTTGTGTGTGTGTTTGTGAGTGTGTGTGTGTGTTTGTGTGTATGTTTGTGTGTGTGTGTGTGTATGTTTGTGTGTGTGTGTATGTTTGTGTGTGTGTGTATGTTTGTGTGTGTGTGTGTGTGTTTTGATACGTGGGCTTCAATTCTGGTACCGCCGGTTTTTATATAGTGATTTATAGTAAATGTATATGATATAGGTAGTAAATGTCCAAGTAAATACCTTGTTGGTCTTGGCGACCCGTTCGCAGGCGTCGGCCAGCTGCCGCTTGAGCTGGTGGTTCTCGGCGGCGAGCGCGTCCAGCACGGCGGTGAAGGCGTCGTCGGGCTCCTCCAGCGAGCCCTCGCCGCCGCTGCACCAGCCGCTCGACTCCGACCCGCCGGGCACGGCGCGAACACCCACACTGAAACAATTACATTACAATATTAATGATAATATTTTGATTAACTCACAGAATTAACGCCTAACCTCGGTATGAAATGAGGGTGGTCTATTCTATTCAGCCGGATACCACATGGCATTCAAGAAAGATAATGTGTAGCATAATAAGCAGTACCTGGATGGCCGAGACTTGCTCAGTAATTTTTTTAAAAGATATAAAAAAATATACTTAAACCCGACATGGAATTCGAACCCGGATTTTGATAATCGGCCATCGTAACACTACGTTTGACAACTAAAAAAATCCTTTGCTTTTAGTTCTACATTTTAGCATTTTTAATCCCAAAAACAGGGATAAAACAGTTTTTTTTAAATAATTCCTAGCTAGATCGATTTTTCTCAGCCCAAAATCCTTTAAATGATGAATTTTAGTGAAATCGTTCGAGCCATTTCTGAGATTCAGAAAATAGATTTATATATACATCTATCTAATTGCGGGGACGTCCGTTGTTGCACGACGGGTGGTCAGATCATATTCTGGACTATTCCACCCATAAATATATACATAAAAGATTCTCATTTACTTAGATATTAAAATTTTTCTTTAAAATAACTAACCTCGTTAAATCAGGTTGAGATCTTGAAAGATTTAGCTTCTCCTTACTAAGCTTGGCCTTAGAACCCTTGCCCTTCCTCTCCTCGCGAGGCTTGGAAGGCGCCCGGTTGGAGTGGGGGGCCAGCGGCGAGGCGGGCGGCGTGGGGCCACGCGGTGTGGGCGACTGGGCCACTTCCTTAGCGAGGTGCTTCAACACTGATGACTGGTTTAGGAAATCATCGGGAATCTCAGTTATTTCCTATTGGACATCAACAAATACGTATTATAAGCAAGTACACAAACAAAGTCATCATCATCCTCCTGCCCTTATCCCACTCTTAAGTGGGGTCGGCATGTTATAAGCATGCTGTCACATGATTTGGCTGCGTTTTTACGACCGGCCGCCGGCCTGACGTCAACTTACCTTAGTCGTATGTTACGACCCCTAGGTAAGAAAGAGGGTGGTCTATTTTACTAAACCGGATACCACACGGTGGGACACCTCGGTAAGAAATGAGGGTAGTCAATTCTACTCAGCAGGATACGAAACGGCGGGTCGACTTACCTTAGTCGCCTTTTACGACACCTCGGTAAGAATTGAGGGTGGTACTATTCTATTCAGCCAGATACCTCAAGGCGTCAAGTACACAAACAAAGTATTTTTATGATAAAAACTAGCTACAACCTGCGATGGTTGGTAGGTAGTTAAAAGGCATTAAAAGTCTTTTTTTCATTTTCTAATATTACACTTTCTACAAAAAGGGTTGCATGTCACATGTGTAGATAGAAGGCTGGCAATAGGATAACTTGGAAATCTCTGGAAGAGGCTTATGTCAAGGGGCAAACTGAAGCCTAAAAGTTTTTTTTACAAAAGCTTAAAAATATTAAGCACATGTATTGTAAAGCTTCAGATAATAAAGGCTAATAATAATATTCCACTAAATTTACAATTTCTTTTATTTCCTTCATAACATCCATGTTCCCTAAAAAATAAATCTTGTCACCATTAACATGCTTGTATAAAACCTAATCAGACCTTAAGAGAAGAAAATGCACTTTAAAGTAAACTAATGACCTGTTACTATCCAACAGCTAGGCAAAGGGCACTCTCTCTATTTTGGTGAGAAGAGTTGGTGCTGCTACTCACAAAAAAAAAGTTAAGTAGCAGCCAGTTAAGTTAAGTAGCAACTATCTGAGAATAGGTCTCTTCTCTCTGTTGGAGAGAAGGTGGAGCTAAGTTCTACCATGCTGCTCCAATGCGGATTGGTTGGTTACACATATATTGGTCACACCGAAAGGCGTGTGATAAATTGCAATTAACAATTAGACAGATAAGTTTTAACAGAAAAAATCATTGGTGTCTGCCCAGATTTGATACCATGCCCTCCTCGAAAGAGTCGCACGGTGATACCGCTGGGCTACCACCGCTAATAAGGCTCACTAAGCTCTAATTCAGATTATTAAGTTTCACAAATCCCCAGAGTATGTCATGCACATATCAATTAGGCACGTAATGTTATTTGTACCTGTGACTGTTTGGGAAAGCTGTATCACAGTATAATATGGAAGCTAAGATATATTTCTATGAACAGAACACATAAAAAGAAACCAACCTGAACTCCATGATCCGGTGGACTAGTGTAGATCCTTTGCCCACCAATATCTATGTAATTTGCATTAGCGGTAACTGTTTGCTCCTTATGCATCTTGGGCAGTGGAATACCACTTGGTTTCTTCACACCTTCACTCTTTTTCAACGTGTGGTATGGTGAAGATTGTGTATTTGAATGTTTAACTTCACTATTTGTTCGTTCGTGTTCTCTATATTACAAATCATAAAAAATAGTTACAAATTAAATTCCTTAAGTTAACGATCTTTAACAATGATGTATGTATGGCTCTATGTATGGCTAGGTGGACGCCGAAAAAAAGATGAATGGATTGTGTGAAAAATGATATGCATGTTGAAGGAGTGGCACCAGAGTTGACGAATGATAGAGAAGAATGGAAGAAAAAGACATATTGTGCCAACCCCATCTAGAGTGGGATGAGGGTAAGATAATGATGATTAATATCTTTAACGACAAAAAAACAGTAATGTCTATATTAATATACTCCTTGTTAAGCAATTTTGGCTTTCCACCAAACAAAGGAGGCTTATATAAAAATACCATGTGATCAGTTGATGGAAGGATGACCAAAATTTACAAAAAAAAAATTAAATTTTTAACATTGTTTTACATTAAATTTTTAAAATTGTTTACATTTAAATATTTATATTTAAAGTTACAAATATGTCTTAAAATTAGAAGCAATTGGTGTAGTTTGAATATTATGTTGATCAAGCCTGAAGCAAAATATTAAGAAAAAAAAAACTTACCGAATAGGTGTTGGTCGTGATGACCAGGAATCATCCTGATTATGGATAATAAGCGTGTTGTAGGATGAAGAGGATACGTCTAAGGAACTTCGATTGCTATTACCACCTCCCACAGAATCTTTTAGTGAGTTACGATTGCTGCCTGACACACTATCCTGTTGGTGTTAATATTATTAAAATCATAATATACATTTTAGTTTACCTGTTTGTATGTCAGTAGTTTAGACTTTTTAAGTATGTATTTCTTAATATAATTTTAAATTTAGTAAAGTGAGTGATTATTGCATTTTTTAGAAGCTCTATATGTAATAAATTCTGTTAATTACATACAAACAAATCTGTTAATAGATATGGTGAAGGACAACAGATCCTGTGGTGTCTTACCCAAAAAACATAGGTTACAGCTTAGTACAATGTAAAAATTTCATGATATATTTTAAATTTACAATTTACTCTCACTGAGTAGTGCAATAACACAAATAACAAAAACAAGTAGATGATTTATTAAAATAAATTACTCTTGTATGTATAATATAATATATAAACATATTTTCAGAATCTCAGAAACAGCTCCAATAAGTTTTGTGAAATTCTTTAAATTAAAAAAAATTGCAGAGCAAGGCTCGGCCACCCAGGTACTGAAACAACATACCTTTAGTGAATTCCTATTATTATTTAATTGACTCTGATTCTCCTGACCCTGTGGTTCTACACGAGCTGTGTGTCGGACAACATATCTCTCTTCCCTAGAGAGGTTCTCATTTGATGTTGATACATCAGTCTCACTGCCAGATAAACTTTGAGGAAATCCACTGGGCACTAAGGAAGAAACAAAATTGTGAACATCATTAATAAGTCATATATTTAAGTTTTCAAAAAAATATATATTCATATTCTATTAGAACTTTTATAGTAATTCTTTCCGCAGATCTAATAGCTTCACTGGTGTATCCGGCTGAATAGAATAGTACAACCCTCATTTTTTTACAAAGGTGTCGTAAAAGGCGACTAAGGTACGTCGACCCGCCGTGTGGTATCCGGCTGAGTAGAATAGACCAACCTCATTTCTTACCGAGGTGTCGTAAAAGGCGACTAAGGTAAGTTGACCCATTATGTGACAGTATGTTTATAACATGTTGTGCCGACCCTACTTAGAGACCCTAATCCCATCAGGGCATGAAGATGATGAAAAGTAAAAATTAGAAACATATACTTTGACCGTTTTAATAAATATACGAAACGACAAAAACAAATAAGGACATTCACTTAATGAGTTATGATTCATGTAAAAAGCATGCAAATTTGTCAGAAATCAAGCAACAGCCAATGTACTTACCAGTTTGTTTCTGTGTCCTCTGAATGTTATTAGCGAACGTAAGAAACCTTCCCGTCGGTCGCATGGACCCCATATTCACAACGTGACCTTTCGTTTTAACTATAAAATTGATTCATAACATATTTTATATATTATGTCACTGGTATTCATGCTTATGTCTCTTCCATCTGGAAGAAAATAACATTCCAGTACAATAACACCATTCCACACAATTATACATTCATAGAAATAGATTGCAATAAAAAACTAAGGATAAGATTCATTTCGATGTTGTATAAAATGCAGTTGTGTGATGTGAATGTGATTGAATCCCACAAATTGCATGAATAATAATAACATCAAAAAATAACTTACACTACAGGAACTTTCAGAAAACTAAAAAAAAACTATAAAAACAAATCAAACTATTTAAGTATAAAAATTACATATGTACATACATACATACAATTTTCCAATTACTTATTATTTTAATCTATGCTACAGAGTACAGACTAGTTATGGAATCTCTATTATCCTATATAGTGTATTATCTATGATCTCTATGACCACAGACTACTTAGAGATATCTGTTATATAAATGTAAAAGAGTCAAGTATTTTAATTAATATGTACTCATATACACTAATGTAGAATCATATAACAATTTTTAAGGTTCTTGTCACACTTATAATAATTTGCAATATCAACTATTTCTTATTGACTCTTCTCGATATAAGCAATTTTCCGAAACAACGGTAGAGTTGACAATGCAAAAGCTTGTTTTAAGTTATAATACAATTATTATAACACTTCCACCTATCATTGTATCATAATTTCAAGTAGAGCTAAATAAAAATTTCGTCTTATTTTCATTCTTCTTTTATTTAAACTTCTGACCTAAAAATAATGTTTAAGAAATAATTTCTATATACGTCTAATTAGAAATTTTTGTCTATTCAAATAGTATCGTCATGTCGAGACTAGAAATCTATACATATTACTTTTCTATGTACGTTACTTAATATCCGGTATCTTAAAAATATAGCCTAAATCATAAGAAAACTTCGAGTGACTTATCATGATGGCATCATTTTTAGTTCTCTCCATGGGGAGAGAACTAAAAATTGATGTCACCCTAAATGATAAAAATATAAATGAGGAGAGAAGTTACGAGTTATCTCGACCATTTCTAAAACGGAGGTGGCGACGTGTGAGAGAAACAACCGTTCTACTGTTAGAATACAAGCCATTGCAAGATACTGTATTTCTTTAATTAATCCCGACGACTGACGAACCTTTTTTTAAAGGTTTAAGTATTAAGTTATATGTACTGCAAAAAAAAAAAACCACTTGAAAAATTGGGAGTTGCACCTTAATATTAATTTTCATTGATATTTATAATGAAGATCTTATCAACTTCCGTAGCAGTAATTTCAGATTAGACTTAGACATATAAAAATGAATCTGCATTTGTAATATAAAACAGATAGTGTTATTTTTTTGATCAGCCTTGTAGCGCTACTTGTGATAGAGATTATTTTTTATTTGCACTGGCAATGTTTTGTAAAAGAATTTCAACAATACTGTTGCTTCTGTTTGCTTCTAGTAGACAAGGTGAAATAAATATGTTCATAATTTATATTAAATATTATTAATTTTAAATAAAATAACTTAGTATTTAAATTACTTAATTTTTGCTTCTAAATATTCCATCTTCGTAACGCATTTAATTTAATTTTATTTGATTGATATCTGGCGCAGAATTTTGAATAAAAGAGAATTTATCAGGGTTTAGTATCAATTTTTCAAATCGAATAAAGAACTTTTCCGACGGTATACAAAAATTGTTTTTGCTATTCGTAAGTGATAAATCGAAATCGCAGGCGCATATATGTTGTGGAATATTTTAAAAATATGTTACTGTATTTTTAAATAAAATATGTGTATCAGTAGTAGAGAAGGTGATATTAAGTAAAAACACGACCTTAATTTGCTTTTTTCGGCATCTCGCAGTACACTGACATTAACTCAGGCAATTATATAGAAGGGATTATTATTATTAACCTTTTTGAACCAATGTATATGAAATAACAGAATATAACTATTCCAATCAACTAAGTTTGGACGAACTCAACGTATTTAGTAAAAATAGTAGTGTTTGCAATACTGGGGCAATAAACGCGAGAGGCGCGATATTTAAATATTTGAAAAGTGACATATACTCATAGGCTGCAATAGTGGCACAACTCATGGTTTTGAGATAAATTGGTTTAAAGTTTTCAATGCTAAAGAAAATGTTTAAAAAATGCTTTAGTTTACTTCAACGAACGGCCTCATATTGGTGTCGTATAATACAGCTAAGGTAAGTTGACGTCAGGCATTCAGCCGGTCGTAAAATACGTAGCCAAATCATGTGATAACATGTTTGAAACATGTCGTGCCGACCTCACTTAGAGTTGGATAAGGGCAGGAGGTCAGGATGATTATGATGCCGAATTAATTGAGATAATCAATTAAGAAAGAACTATCAAACGTTAGTTCGTAGGAGGAGTATAAATTCCATGGAGTAGTTAATTAGCAGAGGTAGGCTTACTGAGGTTTCTATGATAAAACCGCGTCGTCTTTAGACTCTTCATATTTGACTGGCCCTTTGGAGCAGTGGATAGTGACCCTACCTTCAGCTCTGCGAGTCGCGGTTTCGATTCCCGCCGAGGGCCAACATTTTGTATAAAATTATTTTGTTGGCTTTGAGCCGGGGTGTATATTTGTATTTAAGTTTGTATTTAAAAAATATATACTTAAGTATATATTCACCAGTTGCCTGTCACCCTTAACACAAGTATTAAGTTACTTACTTTGGGGACCGACAACCGTGTGTTAGTAACCGTAAGTGTCCCATATATTATATTACATATTATATTATATGAATCTCCAACATAGGTTGTTTACGGTTCACAGCCGAAAACTTTTTTGATTTGAATTTTGTTTTTTACCTGCCCTAAGTCATTGGTTAATAATTAACCCTGAAATTTTACGCTTAGCCCTCATTTGTCACGAGCTCTTATGCTACCTAAGCATAAATAATTTTCGGTATTTATAGATGCCGTCCAACAAACCACGAGGCTGCATAAACGACACCTTTCCGAAAAAGTTGACCTTGAGAGCTTAATAGTTGATTTTTACTATGTTAAAAATGCAATTTATAATCCTGAAATTTTAATAATGGACGTGAGAGAACCTGAGGAAATTATGGAACTTGGGAAAATTCCTAGCAGTATCAATATCCCGTGTAAGTTTGTCTTACATAGTTATTTATTTACAAGTTATTTATTTATTTATACAGTAATGTATCATTAACTGAATGCAAATCGCATATCTGTGATGTATCACGCAAAAATATCCATTTAAAAAATCAGTTCCAAAAACTTGTATAGCTAAAAATTTATAAAGTAAGTTACATAATTTGACGAAATTTATTATATATCCCAATCAAAAATGGCTTAACGTATTTTGATGTAATTGGACAAATTGTAAAATTATAGCGTAGGTTAAAACGTGTTATACTTTTTATCCAAATAGAGTATCCAGTTCGGACAAAAATTGTTATATAAATTCCTCCCACTCACAATCGTTATTGTGAACCGATGGAACAATTTTGCCAATTCTTTATTTGTTAAAGTAATTATCGTCAGGCGGAGGTTCTTATGAAAAAAAATGGGTAAGGACGAACATTAGAAATTAAAAAATAACACTCTATAGTCGACTGTAATCTACATATTCATCCTTACTCTTCGTGCCTATTAACTATCTCTTTGCCGCGGGTAATACCGCCGGGCGTAGCTAGTAGGAAATAAATTCCTTATATTTTATTTTAAACTATTATTATTACAGTAGACGATGTTTACAATGCATTGGGCGAGATGTCGGATGTTGAATTCCAGGAATTATACCAGAGACAGAAACCAGAAAAAGATAGTGAAATAATAATTTATTGTAAAATTGGAAGGAGATCGACAATTGCACAGCAAACTGCTTTAGACCTAGGTTATAAAAAGTGAGTATTAATGAAATAAGTGTGTATGTGATGTTATTTCTTAACTATACATATTATAAAACAAATTCTCCAAAAGCTTACTATCTGTATGTAATCGATTTTCTCAAAATGTACTAAAAGGATTTTAATTATAGATTAATATAGCAATTCTTGAGGAAAGTTTAAGATAATAGTACATAGATAATAGGACGACTAAACCGATTTTGATGGGACTTTCACTGGCTGATAGAGGAAGTTGTGGGGCAACACATTGGTTACTTTTATCCTAGAAAAGGATCCTAATTTACGCGGGAAAACTTAGTGACACACAGATGTCAGCTAGTATTGGCTTAGTTTATTATTTGTTTTTTAAGCCATTACTTATTTTATTTTTTTAAGTTAGCTATTTAATTTTTTTTTTTATGGTATTTTATTTCATAAAATAAATAATCTTTCTATTGTTTTCAGTGTCAAAAATTATATTGGCAGTTTCACAGATTGGGCGAGTAGGTTCGAATAAAGAAGTCTTTATATATTATATTTATAGATGAATGAAAATTTATAGTTGTGATATTTTTACACTTTGGTTACGCCTCGATTAACAATGTTGTGTCGGTCTTATAAGAGGAGTAACATGAGATTTTTTTGTAATTAAAAATTTGGAAAACATGCTGCCTTTGTTTTTTATATTCTTCTAATCTTTTGTAAGAGATTTTATGTTTAAAATATGTCAAAAGATTTGTGACAGAAATAACAAATACTATCGATTTAAATCAGATGATGACACGCATCATTCCAAAAATTTAATTTATTTTATAGAATTTCTTCCATTAATATATTGATGTAAAATTCATTAAAAAAAAAGTGTTGTTACACACTAAACTGAAATCATAACTTCTTTTGAATTTAATATTTTTTATTTTAATATTTATTAAAAATAAAGTTTTGTAAATTATTAGTAGGTAAGTGTTATTTTATGTGCGGCCCGACAAAAATTTTTAAAATTTGAAATTGGTTTGTGCAATAAAAAGGTTGCTCGCTCCTGATTTACATGATACTTACCGTGATGTCGTTAAGGTGAGCGAAAGTGACCGTTACCAAGGCGTCCCTAGGTTCAAACTTTGGGGCATGTACTTACGATTTTACTATTAAAAACTTGAGCTTAATTTATATTTACAATTAATCAAGAGTTTTTCGGTAAAAGAAAACTTTGTCAGGAACCTACATTTTAAATAAGATTTTTTTCTTCATTTTACTTCAAAGGGTTTTCACGCTTTAAAAATTCGGTTCAGCTCAATTTGCTTATTTTTACTTCAGGTACAACAACCTTAAAAAATTATATAAAATTGATTATTCTGATTTGCTTTCTCATTTAATTAATTATAATAATAAAGTTAAATAATTAAAAATAATATACTATCTATGGACTTTGTGCTTGAAATGACAAGCACAAAGTCCATAGATAGTATATTATAAGAAAACTACAAAAATACTATAATCATAAAGTAAATTAAAAACAACAATGTTATTTCGCTACAATATTTTATGGGCAAAAGGAAAGATTTATTAGCGATAATGTGATGTGATAACATTTTCTACATTACATTCTACACATGCGAAAGTAATTCTGTCTGTCTGTTACGTTTCCACGGCAAATCCGCGGGTGTGATTTTGATGAAAACTGTTGCAATTTAAGCTTATATAACGATCTTCCTAGTAGCATAAAAATTACTGGGTTTACTTCGGCAACATGAAAAAGCACGCATGTAGAACATATTTGAAGTTATTTCATACCTTAAGTTGCGGTGGACGAAGTAACGGCTATCACTAGTAAAATTCAGTTCCTTAATAATCAATTTTAGCATTGGAAATACTAGTCCAGTGTCTTTCAACCTTTATTATGCCATGCCCCACCTTAGCATTTCTAAAATTCTCATCTTATTAAATCGTAACATTTTCTTCTTGTTCTTATCTGATGAGTGGCTCGTTGGCGCAGTTGTTAGTGACCCTGCCTTCAACTCCGCGGGTCGTGGGTTCGATTCCCGCCGAGGGCCAACTTTTTCTAACAATAATTTTATTGGTTCTACGAGCCTGGTTGTATATATGTATTTTTGTATGTATTTAAAATTATATAAGTGTATATTTACCTGTTCTCTGTTACCCATAACATAACCCATAACACTTAAAAGGCGACTTAGGTAAGACGACCCGCCGTGTATTACCCGGCTGAATAAAATAGATCACCCTCTTTCTTACCGAAGTGTCGTAAAATACGACTAAGGTAAATTGACGTCAGGCAGGCGGCCGGTCGTAAAATACGTAGCCAAGTCATGTTTGTAGTATGTTGTGCCGACCCCACTTAGAGTGGGATAAGGGCAGGAGGATAAACCCCTAAGCGATAAGGGTTGTCAACGCCTAACATTTTTTTTATATTTTGGACAAGATTTTTAATTTTATAATGAACACTAGAAATTCCCTAAAAATTTATCTGGCAAATAACGTTTGCCCGGTCAGATAGTATTATATTAATAAATTACCCTGCTATTATCAGATATGCATTACATTTCAATGCATATAATAAATTGCACAATAATCGCGGGGAATAACGATCAGATATTTATGATTGACAGACTGTTTCGCGGTAGGTAGTAACTTGTTATATCACCAAATCACAGATAAATTAGACCTTGTAAATGGCTTAGCGGTTTTTGTGGACATTTATCAGTTGTTTTTCTGTCCATCGATTGAATCTAAGGCAAACGATGTTTTTTTTTTAATAATATGCGACCTCTTGACTGCAATCATTCCTGATGATAAGCGATCAGTCAAATGACTCTTTGGAATCGGTGATAACAAACTATTAAGCGTGATTGTGATCGCGTATAGGGCATACTCAGGTGTACTCAGCAATCATGGTCTATGTCCCTCATTTCTTACCGAGGTGTCGTAAAACCGCGACTAAGGTAAGTTGACGTCAGGCAGAAGGACAGTAAAATAAAAAAAGCCAAAACACATTGTGCTGACCCCACTTAGACTGGCCTAAGAGCAGGAGAATGATGATGTATATAAGCAGCAAATGTACAAAACTTCACAATATTTTCCCAGCGGATTATCCGATGAAACCGTAACAGATAGATAAATAGATTTATGTTACACTAGCAGTCGCCAGCGGTTCCGCCCGCGTGGAATGATAAGTATAGTAACCGTTTTTAACCACAAAAATGATTAATGTGGGTTAACCTTAATACCCAGACATATGCTGAAGCGCACTTTTTTGAAACTTTTAGAGGGGAACAACTTTGCAATACATGATTTTTGAATAACTTTCATGTATCTACTTAGGAAAGTTTACTTACTTAGAAAGCTGTAAATTTTGCTTTTTTCATATATTTTATTGCTGCTCCTCTCCTATTTATCTTAGCGTGATGTTATATAGCCTAGAGCCTTCCTCAATAAATGGACTATCTTACATTAAAATAATTTTTCAAATCGGTCCAGTCGTTAGATCTCCAGGTCCTGAGATTAGTGCGTGCAAACAATCATTCAAACAAACAAACTCTTCAGCTTTATATATTAGTATAGATATAAGAATAATAAAATAAAGTTTAGTTGTAAAAATTTTAATATTTCCCATAATGATGGAATACATAAAAAGGGTTCTTCGTTTATCAGTCTTTACGCTGTATTTTTGTGAAATCGTATAAAAATTGGACAAAAAATATTAAACTGGATTACGTTATTTTTTGTCTTTATTTTAAACTTACTTGTCCGTGCAAATTGTTACTATAAATATATTTATAAAAATATTGAATATACATTAAATTAACCAGAACATTTATTCTTAAATTATAGATCGCCCCATACGAAGAATAAAGTCATATGTTCTATGTTTAAAGTTATACATTCTATATTTAAAGTTATATACGTTCTATGTTTTAAGTTATACACATGTTTTATGAATATGTAATTTTATTCTTCGGATGAGATATGCTTTTTATACTTTTGTTATCTTAGATTTTTACAAAAAAAAATTATAACAGTGGTTTAATATACATTTTAACTAGTTTTTTGGACTTATGAAAATACTGATAACTATTATCAAGTACATATTTATTTTTATCAACGTAATAAATTGCAGGCTAATCTCAAATTCAACATAACAAAATACGTAAATTAATATTAACCTTGTAATATGAATCAATCACGGGTAGGTAGTACCTTGTAATGAGCTAGGAACTAATAATGTCATCTAATCTGAGATAAATAAGGTATTCTAATATTCTATTTAGGGCCTTGTAATTCAACTAATCATAGATAAATTAAACCTTGTAATATCAACTAATCTCAGATTAATGAGACCTTGTAGGGAGCTTAATGACTTTGTAAAAATGAATAGCAACTCTACGTTACAAATTTAAACATAAAGAAACGGAAATGATTATGTAGATTGTATAAAAATAAGAATCCAGAATTAATTTAAAAAAGATACTTTACGCTTAAGATAACACTAGTAATAGTTTGAGCGAAATTTGCTAAAAATATTGAACTTAAAACTTGAACTTGGAGAACGTCAGGAGACTGCACGGTTTTGCAATTTTGTCGTGGTGTCTATCTCCTGACGATGCTACGGTTACGAGGCGAAAAGATTGAGATTGTGTTGGTGTGTGTGCACTGTGCAGTGCATGTGCATCGTTGTATTATTGGTGGTGGGTAGTACATGAATTTTTATAAATTTTGTATGTACCAGTTATGAGAACGGAGTGTCCGTTACATACTACATTTGGCATTACATACCTATATTTTCTTTTATCGCGGATTATAGCAAAATTATATTTTCGTAACTTTTGTATTGTGGATCTCCGCAAAGCAACGCCTAATTCTATAAATTATATGAATAATCACTTAACTACCTAAGATGAAAACATAGCAGACTCGTGTTATAGATCAATATATTATAAAAAGTGACTAAAGTATGTAGTATCTATAATGGCTTTATCTAAATAACAGACAGCGCGCGAAATGAATGCAGGTAGAATCATATTAGTGCCGTGATAATCACTATCGATAAATTATACAAAAATAACAACTGCTATTTTAATAATAGACAAAAATCTGTACATGTATAACTTATAGTTTTTAGTAAATTGACAAATTTACATTTAGAATAATAAAACAAAATAATAATTCACTCATTTATTTGTGTTAAAAATAATTTGATAAAATTAATTCTTAATTATTCTCATCAGACTAATATGACAGACAGAATTGACGTCAATCTTCTAATTATCAATAACCTCAATCAGGAATCGATATGCATATACTATCTTCGATCAATGCATCTTTATCGCCATTTTGATTATGAAGTAATCGTTAATCGTTTACAATAATCTGACTGAGTGGCAATTCCAGACATTTTTTTTCAACAGATTTAGATCGGAATTAAGATATCACATTGATACGGGACTGTATTTTTTATATTTGCATTGCGGCTCAGTCGGGCTGAGGCTACACGATAAAGGCGATAGTAGTCTGAGAACGAAATGGCCATATTTGTAATGAAATTTATGTTGTAGACTTTCCTCAGGCACATGGGCGAGGCGGGCGATGTAAGAAGGTACAACAGCACTTCTCTGTCCGTAAACAAAATATACAAAAAATTAAATTTTTTTACCCGACTGAACTACCGGAAGTTTCAAATTTTAAGGAAATCGAGAGAGGAGAGATGTACTACGTATATTTGTCACATTATTACAAATAACAAACAAAATTACTTTTGATGTAAATTTTTCTATTTACGCCGTGTGGTATCCGACAGTAGAATAGACCACACTCATTTCTTACCAAGCTGTCGTGCAAGGCGCCTAAGGTAAGTTGTCCCGTCGTGTGATATCTGGCTGAGTAGAATAGACCATCCATATTTCTCACCGAGGTGTCGTAAAGGATGACTAATGTAAGTTGACGCCGGGCAGGCGGCCGGTCGTAAAATAAGTAGCGAAATCAACTAACATGTTTAAAACATGTTGTGCCGGCGCCACTTACAGTGGGATAAGGGGAGGAGAATGATGATGACCTAGCGGAAGGATAGTACTTTTCAAGCATGTAATATCTTTATCATTCTGTAATAATATGATCATTTCGATAGTATATACGCGCTATGGCATTTTTAAAAATAGGGAATTTAGAACATTTTGTTGTGAACCAGACCAAAAAAAAATAGTTATGAATAAGGACTTAAAATTTATTTTCTTGTACACCATAGGTGCCCAACATCTATAGCAGACGGGCCTAAGTTTAAAGATGAGAGTTGCTGGCGGGTTGTGTACTCGTACATTAAAAGAAAAGATAGGTGTGCATATGCTGCGCGGGCCACAAATAGACACCCGCCACCCGGTTTGTTCACCAATGTGGTACACTGATACTGTATTTTGATCAGCAGATAAGACATCATAATTTAAGTTACGCACTAATCGCAAAATTAATAAGCTTCATAAGCCTGCGTTAAATAGCTAAGAGATAGAGGTTTTAAAAACAACATCGCGTTTCTGCGTCAACAACGATAAGCTGTCGAGCTTGTAGCCATCAGTGCTATATCATATCCTATATATGTTGTATATATATGTATATATGTAGATATATTTATTTAAAAGTAATTTTGTTCTTTTTCTCTAAAATAAGACATAATACTGTGTCAATATATTTAGTACAACTCTCCATTAAAATTTGAAATTTCAATTTTGTCTATACTGGCACCTATTTTACTATCATTTGTGTATAATAAAAAATTTCTTATTAATATACAATATTTTACATCGATGTAAGTAAGTAACGGCCTGTTACTATCCCACTGCTGGGCATAGACCTCTTCTCTCCGTTTTTGGAGAGAAGGATTGGAGCTGAGACCTACCACGCTGCTCCAATGCGGATTGGTAAGTTACACATATCCCCGGAATTCTCTAGAGATATGCAGGTTTCCTCACGATGTTTTCCTTCACCGAAAAGCGTGTGATAAATTGCAATTATTAATTAGACACGTAAGTTTTACTTCGATGAATGAAAATAATTTGAAATAATTTTTACTAAATTGGTTGCTTATTTAGCCTTTTTAAAAGGTGAACTAACACGTTCTTCTATGTTTTCTAGAAAAAAATCTCCTATAAAATACATACTATATTAATATTATAAATGCGAAAGTGATTAGTGAAGGACTAGAGAGCGATAGTAGTTACTTTTATCCCGGTACCCACGTCTAGACAGACGAAGTCCCTTCCAGAATCTAGTATACAGCTTGGTCAACTGAATGAACCCTTTAATAGGAACGTAAGAAAATACGTTCCGCTTCTCAACACACAATTATAGCCTTTTTATGCATTTTCTATATAGTTATTAAATAAAAAACTTGTTTTAGTACTTAACTTAACTCGAAAGATTAAGTTTGATAGTAAGTTTAAGTTGATAGTATGTGTTTATGCGCCTCATACGCATACTTATTTAAACAGTTTCAACGACATGCCTACATTCGGAACAGCGAATAGGGCATGCAGGTAATAGAGAAAGATGTCCCACTTCACCACAAATTCCGGCTGCATTCAACTCACGCTTTTAACGCAAGATATGAATGAATACCATAGAATGGTATGATAAAAAAGATTTATTGCTTTAGTAAAAAAATTGATAAAAATAAATAACTGCATAAAAAAATATTAGATTAATAGTGATGATAATGAAAACAGTAATAACAAAAAATATCTATAAAACTAATTAGCCACTTTCTCGAAATATTTCTTCTTTTCATCAGGGTTGGGAATTATCTGGAAAAAAATTAAAACAGACTAAAACACATGCTTTTAAACCTTTTAACTGCCTTATTCGTGACTACACCCTCATTTCTGAATTGGAATTATCCGAAAAACTTTTGTCATTAAATTTTTTTTTAATTACCTTATTTGTAAAAAACAGAATTCCAAACATGGTTCATATACCAATGATAGCTTAATGTGACACAGCACTTCAAACAGAGTACAAGCGTAAAGCTCCATTTAGAGTGCAAGCTTTATTGCGAAAATAAAGCACATATCACAATCATTGAAATGCACAAATATGACGATTCTGCAACAAGTAAATCAAAACCACAAAGTGCTAGTTTTATAAACATCTGGGATTGAACTAAACAATGGGGCAGAATATGCATATCCAAACTTTGCCAGTGCCATAGGCAATAAAAAAATAAAAGATTGTTTACTTTTTCTTAATCATAAAAAAATAAGGACAAGAAAAAGCCACTATCCTAAGTTTAATTAGTTAGTAATGAAGCATAGTACTTACAGTATCCTGGCCAGGTTTCCAACCTGCTGGGCATACTTCACCATTTTTATCAGTATACTGAAAAGCTTGAACCAGCCTCAAAGTCTCATCAACTGATCTGCCCACTGGCAAGTCATTCATTGTTATTTGTCTTAAGATACCCTTATCATCAATAATGAACAAGCCTCTTAATGTATGACCTAAATCTTCTAAGTACACTCCATAATCCTTAGCGATAGAATGTGTAAGGTCACTCAAAAGTGGTATATTTATTTTTCCTAGCCCACCCTCTTTTCGTGGTGTATTGATCCAGGCAAGGTGAGTGAAATGCGAGTCCACTGAACATGCTACAACCTCAGTATTAATTTTTTTAAACTCTTCTACTCTTTCAGAAAATGCCAATATCTCAGTTGGGCATACAAAAGTGCTGAAAATAATAATATCAGATAGAACAAAAAATAAGGTTAAGAGCTGAAAAATATTAGCAAATAAAAATAAAACTGTATTATTATTTCAAATACTTGTATACTATTTTGCACAGAATAATATTCAAATCTACTATATATGTTTAGTAAACATATAATATAATATATTAATCAATAAAGTTTGATAAAATAAAAGATTGAAAAGTTTTCAAGCTCTTCACACATAATTATTAATAATTTATTAGTTAATTGCATACTAAATATTGCAGTGACCATTTTAAAAAAAAGTTTAAATGTGTAATAATAATTATAGTCATTTGTACAGATACAGCAGATAGATATATGTATAGCATTGCAGAATTTTTCAGCCAAATGATCCTTGCTTTATTTATATTGAATTTTACAACATTTTAAATTAAAGATACATAAGATCGTATTTCAAGTAACTTATAGGTAACAGATTATGTATTGAAACCTTTATCAGGACTCATGTAGTCTATTGGTGAAAACTTTACGAAAATCCTTTCAGTAGTTTTGGAGTCTATAACAAACACAGACAGACACATCAACATGCAGTGGGGGCGTTGTTTATAATATGGCAGGCTGTAATTTTTTAATCTGAATTACAAAACTAACTTTCCAATCAGGTACTTACAAATCCAAAGGGTAAAAGAAAAATACTAAATATTTTCCCTTAAAACTAGATAAAGAAAGTTGAGTAATCTCTCCGTTAACAATCGCTGTCCCCTCCCACTCAGGAGCCGGTTTCGAGACTGCAATCAATCAAAATTCTGAATAAATGTTCATAATTTCTATGAAGCAATATTATCCTGAAATAAAACTTTAGCGGAGAACATACTTAAAGCTTTGGTAAATTGTAATTTATGATCAATTTTACGAGCACCGCCGGGAAATACATTGCCACTGCCGAAAGAATAACAGGAATCGCTCTCAAATAATGTAGATTGAACAAAGTTAAATAATAAAGTAATAACTAAAATAAGCTTTGTAGCAGCCGTTGCGCCTTTCATTGTAATAAGAGTAGATCCTTATTAAAAAACACAATTTTTCTTAAAAATATTTGAAAAACAAATAAATTTGAAACTTTCAAAAGAAACAAATGTCAAACATATTTTTGATGACATGACACTCACACGTACTCAGCCATAGATAAAAATATTATACATAGGGCATGTATAATTATTACACTCCTTGAATAATAATATAAAGTATGTGTATGTAAAATATGTGTAAAGACTTATTTTTTGTGTCTAGAACATTTAAATGAAAACTCTACAGTACACCTAAACTTTCTTTATAAATCATTCACTATTCAGTTGTTTGAGAGAAACGATATGAAAATCTATTAATTAGTTTATTGTATATCGCGAAAAATAATAGGAAGGTCAAGGGACTCTGTAGTATATATTATTGAAAGACTGAAATTTAATTTTTATGGACATACTACTAACTACCTATATTATATATATCTGATCAATTTTAAGTTAAATAAGGCCTTTGTTACTATTATTTTATTTTATGCGTGTTATGTATGTTTTTATATGGAACATCTTATTGTGAGTCGCATTTAGCGTACCCTCTGTTACTTTACCATAATATTTATCTCTAATAACATGCAGCTTTATTTTTTATATATAGAACTTTAAGTTAGTTATCTTTATTATTTATAGGTTTAAAACATATTAATTTTAAAATTATTGATATTACAGAGTTATGAACTTGGAGGAATTAAAAATCAGCTAATATAAAAAAATGTAATGTATATAAGTAAAATAAAATGTTCTCACATGACGCTTGTTTTTGTCTGTTTTATTTTATTATCTGTTGTGCATCGTTCGCATTCGCGTTCGCAGCGAATGTTGTATTTTGTACTTTCTTAATATCGCTTTATTGTCTTTCCATGAAATAAGTTAAAAATGTATTTATATTCGTATTTTAGATCATTTTCATAAGTTTAGTATCCTTCTAGTCCATCGCTACTAGATGCGGTAAGTTTGTATATTACTTTGCAAGTATCACTTGTATTCATTATGGCGGTCTGAATTACATTAAGTTTTGTGTTTGTGGTTTATAGGAATAAGTTGCGTCCTAACATTGTACTTTATATCTGGTGCGTGTGAGAGTTAACAAAAAATGTATTGTAAATTGTAGATGGACGGACAAGACGAAGGGGTCTTGGATGTGGATTTATTAGCTGACGATGGATCGGATGAAGAAAGTGAGGTCCCGCAGTCTTCAGGTACGGAACATTCCTTAGTCAGCTGGCAAGAGACATTCAGTATGTTTATATATAAGTTAATATTTAATTTCACTATAATTTGCTTTTTGCATTGAATGACCAACTGAACACTTGAAGTAAATAAAGCACTAAGTACCTAAAAATTAAAATTCGAACTAAGTATGCAATTTGATTCTTAAAGCCTTTTAAGTGTTCAAGTAATATATGTATCTGTTACCTTAATATATTAATAGTTGCTTGCACATTAACTAATTTCATAGCTATTTATTAAAGCAACTTTATTATAATTTTTGTTATTATGTGTAATTTTTATTTTTGCAGATTTCTATCCAGGGCCTGCGTCGACGCCGACGTCATGTGCGTCGTCACCGCGAGGCGAGGAACCGGCTTCCCCTCTGGCTGTGGTCTCACAACCAGCATTTTTCCACCATCAAGCATACTCTCGTCCTTTTTTTACATCAGGCAGAAGGGGCCCAGGTAGACCACGTAAGGAAGGGGCTAAGTTGGCAAGAGAAGGCAAAATAGTGAGACGGTATGTTTGCTAATTGCTAAAGTTATTAAAAACTAGGATTAAGCTATTACTTTAAAAGCATCGTTACTAATAATGACCTGCATATCATTCTAAAGGCTGTTCACAAGTTACCAATAAACTCAGTTTTTTTTTACAGCAAAAATGTACAAGTTATATATATCTTAAACTACTTACATGCCAGGACTTATAAGTCATGCCCACATAGAATGGTACCAAGAATGCTGGCAGCGTTTCTGCCTTGAATCTATAACTGTCAGTTAGCTTAATAGGAACATATCTGACACATATCTTGCAATATTGCATTTCCCAGTTTTCTGACAGGCTTATTTATCGCTTCAAGACCCTAATAAGTTTATTGGTAGATCATGTGGCTGTTATTTTGTTTATCTGTTGGGTAGCATTGTGTTGGTCATAATATAACATCACCATAAATTTTTCTACTTTGGTTCGTTTTGTAATATTTAATTGCAAACATATTATAAATTATTGTTTTAATTGAATATTATTAAACAATGTTTTGTACAGATATAGAGGTAATCCTGGATCACTTAGAGGGGCAAAAAGGCATCGTGGCAGTAGAGATGAGGCTCTTGATGAGATGATGGATGAGGATGACTTTACTATGCCAGCCCCAGAAGAACCACCATACACTCCAGAAAAATGGTAATATTATAAATATGGTTGAAACAAATGATAACAATAATTGTATTTGAAATTTTTCTGATCTTAGCAAATGTTTGCATATTATTGCAAATTATTTTTTTAGAAAATTACTTTTTTATACTAATCATATATTATTTCATACATTTGATTATTAATGTTATATGTTAAAAATGTAGTTTATAATTATATATTTTTATTAGATATTTCATGGTATATCAAATTTTATCATATATGTTACCCATACAAAATTTTATTTCTATTAACTTAATATTAAGGGATTAGTGAAAAGACTGAAAAGCACAAAGCCTTTTCAGTTAGTGTAATATAGTGATAGTGTAGTGTAGTATTAGTGGTACTGAAAAAGAATACAACAACAAAGTGTCTCCTATAGTAAGAAAGATTAGAATAAGTCATTGGACCTGTTCTTAGATATAAGTTAATTTATAAGTTTAGGTTAAAATTAAGTTGCTTATTAGCCTTAAGGCTAGATTGTGACTACAATAAAGTACCTCCATTGTGATGTACTTTATAATAGGAAAAAAAATCTTTATAACCTATTCGTCAACAATTAATATTTTTGTACTTTACAGGCCTGGAAAAGTTTGTGCCTTATGTAACCTCAGCGAACGCAGTCAACTTGGACAGGGTGAAATGCGGCAGGTTGTCTGCATTGTTGATAATGAAGGTGGAACTACACCTGTAGTCAGTAACTCTGGCGGGGCAACACCCACCGGTGCTACCACACCTGGTACACCAACATTCCCATTGCCTCCAGGCTTAGCGTCACCACCTCCAGAGTTTATAGACACTGTCCAACAACAACAAGCACTGCCCTTAAGTAGAAGGCAAAAAGCTTTCAATAAATGCAAGTGAGTACATCAAATATATACTAATATATAAAGCTGAAGAGTTTGTTTGTTTGTGTGATTGTTTGAACATGCTAATCTCAGGAACTACTGAACTGATTTGAAAAGTTCTTTGAGTGTAACATAGTCCATTTATCGAGGAAGGCTATAGACTATATTTTAACACTATGAGATGTATAGGAGAGGAGCAGCAGTAACAAATTTTTTCGAAAACGTCAAAATTTAAAGCATGGTAAAGGTGAAAGTTATTAACAAATTTTTTATATTTAATTCACAATAACTACTTTATGTTCAAAACTTCAATTCAGGAAAAAATTGTGAACCACTGATTTCCATGCGGGCGAAGCTGTGGGCACAGCTAGTATTTAAATATAATTCCCATTATACCAGTTAATACTAATAAAACTAAATTTCACTAATGTAATATGGTAATATAGCTATTGTATTGCTAAATTTTTTGTATTCAAAATCATTGTAAGGTCCTTCAAGTTTGCCACCATCTTGATACTGAGTACACATGTATCTATTTTAGAACACCGCTGTACAACATGGAGCACACAGACGAACTGTCTATAATTGGATTTATTGAGTCGCTAGAGCTTCCTTCCATTGTATCATCTGGAATGTTGTATGTTCACCGATGTTGCCTTGAGTTCACTCCACCATTTCAAGAGCAAGTGGTTGCTGCTTGTAATTCTGATGAAGACAAGGAGCTTATAGAGGAGGCTAGAGTCAGGGGTATTGTGACTGTTGCCCTTGGAAGAAAATGTGCCTTCTGTCAGAGACATGGCGCAAGTATACCTTGTAAGGTTAGTGCTATATGTTGTATCTAAAGGAAGTATGTAAGCTTTTTTATAGTGAAAAATTTATTTGAATAAATAAAGTTACTATATTCGACTGGCCTGTGCTGCTTTCAATGAATTTGCCTTTAGTTCTGCGGGTCGCGGGTTTGATTCCCGCTCAGGGCAACATTTTTTATAAATTATTTATTCGCATTTTCTTTTGGGTGTATATTTAAATATGTATTTGATATGATACATGTATATTTACCATTGTTTGCCACATATAACACTAGTATTAAGTTATTTACTTTGGGGATGGACAGTTGTGTTTGTAATTTTCCCATATATTTAATTTAAATTTATATTATTCTTAATAAAAAGAAATGCGAAAGTCTCTCTATTTTACACTTTGAGCACTGCCTTGCCCCATAGAGAAACAATTTGATTGTTATCTGTTCAATTCAGAAACCTAAGACAGTTTCTGAATTGAACACTTAACACTTATTTATTTATTTAAGTTCCATACATTAATAATATTTACAATACACTTCTTATCCTAGACCCCTCAACTAGGAAAACCCGTATCATAGGGGTCAAAGGAATTGAATTAAATTTCAAAATTGAACATAAATTTAACCCTTTTACTCCAGGCTGTTTTAATTAGTGCTAGATTTCAGTGCACAATTTAACGAAAAAAGCAAATTCTTCTTCCTGAAACCTATCATTTAAGTTTCTTATGTGATTTTTTTATATTACAATTCATGTATGTTGCATAAAGGGGCATAATAATTTTTAAGGTGGCATATAAAAGGTTGGGAAACACTGAATTAGCTATACCTTATGTGATATAACTTGTTCCAGATGAGCTGCAGTAAATATTTCCACTTACCTTGTGTTCTCGCCTCTGGTGGGTTCATGGACTTTCAGACCAGATCATCATTTTGTAAGGACCATTTGTATCAAGTGCCAGTTGAGTGTGAGTATACCAGTGACCAAATAAAAATGAAACTTACTTGATGAAAAGTTACAAGCTATCTGTTTTAATCTGTATTTACGGCTTGGGGTCAAATGTAAATGGACCGTATGAATCAGTCTTTATATAAATAAATATAAATATATGGGACACTAAACTAAGGTAAGTTGACGTTAGGCAGGCGACCGGTCGTAAAAAACGTAGCCAAGCTGAAGACATGGTCACTATCCACTGCGCCAACAGGCCAGTCATAGTATATAGTTAATAAAGTGATATCCAAATGGTGAGACCATGTGGCTTACCAGGTCACAAGTTTAAATACTAGGCTTTAATATTCGGGGTAGAAAGCCTGCGTATCTCTGAAATAATTTTGGATAATTGATATTTTAACATCCTTCAGAATTGAAGAAGATTAATAGTGTTTGTTATGTTTTTTTTACTTCAATTTATTTATATAAAAACTGGCCTGTTGGCGCAGTTGGCAGTGACCCTGCCCAGAGATCCGCGGGTCGCGGTTACGAATCCGTCGAGGGCCAACATTTTCTATAAACAATTTGTTGGTTTTTCGAGTCTGGATGTATATTTATATTTAAGTATGTATTTAAAATTATATATATTATATGTCGAATGTATTAATATTTAATATATATAATTTTTTGCTTCACGGATTGATATATATGTATAGATAATATTATTTCAGGCGTAGCGGACATTGATTGTCGGACGTGCAGGACCATTGGCGACATATCGAACCTTATGACGTGTGTGACGTGTGGCGGCCACTACCACGGCACGTGCGTAGGCCTGGCTCAGCTACCAGGTATATACATTAAATCAATGAATTTTTAAAATATATTTAATGTTATTATTTATCTCGACTGTATCTTAGCGTCTTAAAGCTTTATTAGAGTGTACAGTTTTTATCCTGTATGTTATCTTTATATATAAGCATTAATAGTTGTAATTTAAGTAATCTTGAAATAGGTTATTTGAATCAAGATTATATTTATTTGATTAACATCACACATTCACAACTGGCAAAGTACCCAAGTCTTATTTTATAGAGTCAGCCCTGCTAGTTTCAAGTCCATACGAGATCTTTATTCATTAGCTCTTTACAAGGCGTTATTGCGGCGTGAACTGCGTATAACTAGATTAACCGCCGCTATAACGCCATGTAAAGATCACATGAATAAGAGCCTATCATCATCTTACTGCCCTTATCCCACCACTCTAAGTGGGGTCGGCACAACATGTTATAAACTTATTGTCACATGATTTGGCTACGTATTTTACGACCGGCCGCCTGCCTGACATCAACTTACCATAGTCGTATTTTACGACACCTCGGTAAGAAATGAAAGTGGTCTATTCTACTCAGCCGGACACCACACGGCGGGTCGACTTACCTTAGTCGCCTTTTACGACACCTCGGTAAGAAAATAGGGTGGTACTATTAAATTCAGCCGCATACCACACGGCGGATCCATAATTATTGCAAAATCATTTTATTATTACTTTTGTATTATGAATCTCCGCAAAGTAACGCCTACTTCTATAAATTATTCAAACTCTTCAGCTTTATATATTAGTATAGATGACACTGTTTTCGTAATATTTTTATTGCTGCTCCTCTCCTATTCATCTTAGCGTGACTAGATTCCTGAGATTAGCGCGTTCAAACGAACTCTTCAGCTTTATATATTAGTATAGATCAGGGCTTCTTAAACTGTAGGTCGCTCGTCACTTTCGTAACTTTTCTAACAAAGATTTATTGATATTTCTCCTCCTAAGTTCCTTCATTACCACTTTTCATTAAATTTAATTAAATAGATTTTATTAAATTTATGATTGGTTAGTTTACAACAATTATAAATAAAATATTTAAATTAGTAAACACACTACGTACAAATATAAATACAAATAAAAATCGTACAAAATAATATTGTAGTTTTATAATAACTATTTTTTGAAAAACAGTTGTCGTGCGATATTACATCTACATTTACGGTTAATATATATTTCATTATATGGAGGAGGGGGTCGTTTCCTAAGCTTGAAGGGGGTCGCTATATAAAAAAGTTTAAGAAGCCCTGGTATAGATTGTCAATTGTGAACATTATCCGTGTTGTAGGCGTCCGCGCGGGCTGGTCGTGCCGCTCGTGCCGCGTGTGCCAGGTGTGCCGCGGCGAGGCGGGCGCGGGCGCGGGCGACTCGCGCGCGGTGGCCTGCGAGCACTGCGACAAGCTGTACCACGCGGTGTGCCTGCGGCCCGTGATGGCCACCGTGCCCAAGTACGGCTGGAAGTGCAAGTGCTGCCGCGTGTGCTCGGACTGCGGCGCGCGCTCGCCCGGCGCCGGGCCCTCGTCCCGCTGGCACGCGCACTACACCGTGTGCGACTCGTGCTACCAGCAGCGGAACAAGGGCTCGTGCTGCCCGCTGTGCCGCCGGGCGTACCGCGCGGCCGCTTATAGGGACATGATCCGCTGCTCCACCTGTCGCAGGTGACGTATACCATTCTGTTGAAGACGTATATTGATGACAAGAAAGCCCAAGTCCATCTGTCGCAGGTGACGTATACTAATTGTTAAATATGCTATACTGTTGAAGAGTATTTTGATGATAAGCTTGGACTTTCTTGTAAATCCAAATTTAAGTTTCGACTTACTAGATTATATTGTGTTAGATTATACAGATTGGCCCATTGGCGCAGTGGTTAGTGACCCTGCCTTCAGCTCTGCGGGGTCGCGGGTTGAAATCCTGCCGAGGGCCAACATTTTATATAAATGAATTTGATGGTCTTTAAGCCTGGGTGTATATTTGTATTTAAGTATGTATTTAAAAAAAATATATAAGTATATATTCAACGGTTATCTGTCTACCATAACACAAGTATTAAGTTACTTTGGGGACGGAGGACTGTGTGTGTGTCCCATATATTTAATAATTGATCTGTAAACAATTATATAATAATGTATAAAATAACAATTATATTAATATTTTTGAACAGCCACCGTGTGGTATCCGCCTGAATATATTTTATTCAGGGTGAAATGAGGGTGGTCTATTGACCACCCTCATTTCTTACCGACGTGTTGTAAAAAACGATTAAATTAAGTTGACCCACCGTGTGGTGTCCGATTGAGTAGAATAGACCACCTTCTCTTCTTACTGACATATCGTAAAAGACGATAAAGGTAAGTTGACCCACTGTGTTGTATTTGGCTGAGTAGAACAGACCACCCTCTTTCTTTCTGAGGTTTCGTAAAATACGACTAAGATAATTTGACGTCAGGCAGGCGGCCGGTCGTAAAATACGTAGCCAAATAATTTGACATCATGTTTAAAACATATTATGCCGACCCCACTTAGAGTGGGATAAGGGCAGGAGAATTATACGGTTATCGCGTTACAACGCACAAAACACATTTCATAATGACTTATAGTTTATCTTTATTTCGTAAAATGTCAAACTATTGATGGTTTCATCCTCCCATAGATACGTCCATGGTATGTGCGACCCGGACGCAGACCCACAACAGTATCGGCAAAAGAAAGAACAAAACCCAACATACGAGTATAGCTGTCCCATTTGCAAAACAAACATTCAAATGGCTGGCTCCAAATCTGCCTGTAAGTTATTACTTTACTACTGGTGAATTTTTGTAATTCATCAGGAATCGATCTTGGTTTCTAATTAGGTTAATAAATTTTGTCGTGAAGGCTATCTTCTCACGATGCTACGGTTATGGGGCGAAACAATTGTTGAGATTGTGGTAGTGAATGTGTGCAGTGCTTGTGTATTGTTGTGTTATTGCTGGTGGGCATGAGTTTTATGAATCCTTCCTGTAACCGCTGTGAGAACGGATAGTGCGATGTACATTTAGAATTGCATATATTTTCATTTCATGTATTGTCACAATGCTACAAGTTTACCCAATGCACTGAACAATGTATGGAATAGGTGTTATTATCAATAACTAAAATTTTAATAGCATAGATATTTTAAAATACACACTCCCTCATGTATGAAGGTAATTAGGTAAGAAGGTATTGAAGGTAAATTAATATCTCTCTTCCACTATCCCAATCCTTCTTTTTCTTCCTTGCGTTCCCTCTCTAGCAACGTAATCACGTTGCCATCAATTGTCTTTTCGCGATACACAGATCATTTCAGTTATATTCATCATAATCTTAGTATAAGCATAATTCCATGGTAGCATAAATATCTCTTATCAGTTCTATCTTCACAGCATTTGAAGAAGAGAATATGGCATCGACCTCACAGGACTCTTCGTTTGGCGACGATACACCCCAGGATCAAGATCCTCTCGCTATTGAACCTAAGGTGAGACAATTGTATCTATAAAAGGATTGTGAGATTCGTTCTTATTTTTTGTCACATAGAGAAGTGCAAAAATATTTTATTCTTTGTTTAGTTCAAGGTGCCACACTTTGTACATATATTTTTCCACCTCCACTTTTTTATTATTGGTCTGACATACTGACGTAAATATGTTCAAGTAATTTATAGAATTACATGTTACTTTCAGAGATCAATTATAGAAAATTAATAATAAAATTATTTTATTCTATTGCGGGTTATAGTAAAATAATTTTATTATTACTGACAAAATTGATAATGTAGTTATCACATTTCAATAAATGCAATCAAACATGGCCGAAAATATGTGGGCCAAAAAGCTCGACCATTGCGACATACAGGATATGGAATAGAAAGAAAGACAGAAATGATATATTTGAACACAATTCGCAAAATAACAAAAAAGAAACAACATTACATTTTTACATATTCGAATTGCGAGTAAAAGCGTCACAGCCGCTGCGATCGCTCTTTAAAAAAATACCTACTTCAATTTTTTTCTCTTGTAAATGTAACAAAATATAATTTTGTTTCTTTTTGTTGTTTTGGCAAATGTGTTCAAATAAATCATTTCTTTCTTTCTTAGTGCATAATTAATTTTGTGATCACTGACATGCCCAAAAGCAAGCCATTGGTTCGCCACCCCTGGCCTATGTCAACTTCTAAAACTTTAACGTATTACTTTATTCAATTTCCTTTCAGACTGATGTAGGTCTTGGTAAAGGGAAACCATACACTGTATCGTCAAAGGTAGCCAAAAAAAAGATTGGCGGTTACAAGCTCAAAGGCGGATTCCCACCGGCTGGTAAGCTTGGATTTCAAAAACGCCAGAGATCTGTTTTTGATTTGGGACGGAAGAGAGGGACCAAACCAAAGATGAGAGGCGTGTTTGGGGTCCCCGGTTTAGGCTTGCAAAGACCTCAAGCACCTGATAATAAGACCTCTGATGATGACCCAGGTAATTATTATCTTTAATTTAGCTAGTATAATTATGAATTAATTAATAATTAATTAATTAGTAATAATTATTCAGCTGTCAGATAAAGGCACGTTAAGTTATTTCTGATAGTTTGCTGCTGGCGGGGATGGGGGCAATGTTTTATAGGTACCCTGTCCCCGCCACCAGTAGCGTGGTGGAGCACTGTCAGGTTTTTAGTCGGCGCGAGTCCAACATACCCACCGCCCGTCCCCGTCGGGCGTTGATGAGTCATAATGGGTTTTGCAGATATAAAAAAAATATTCTGATAGTTTATATGTACTGAAACAGTTATGTAAATAAATATCAAACATGATTTAGGATAGGAGATATACATTGTCACAATGTTAGTAACTTTGACATGTATTAGACATAAATATGGTATAATCAAATCTAGCAACTAGAGTATTGAATCAGCATATTTCAACTTCTATTTCATAAAGTCAATATCGCACGCTTAGTATTAAAGTGACCTAATTCGAAAAATTGTTGTGACAAATTGCAATAAACCGTAGCGCAGAACTGAGTTAAGAGTTAACAGACCCATAATTCAGGAGAGAAAGAAAACAGTAGTTTATTTCAAAAGTTCTTAGCGTGACGTCATAGATGGTATTGAAATGAGGATTACAATGCATTTAACTCTATTAAACCTAATTTTGGATTAGGTCCACTTAAATACACTAACTTTGTAAATTTTATACTTTGGTGTCACCATTATGAACAATTATAAAATACATATAATTTTTTAGCATTCTTTCATTAAAAACAAAGCCATTCTGCTTTTGTGTTCGATGTCTTTCGCTTATCTGATTGTAAAATACACTTTTTGTTTTTGTCGTTTATACTATTATTGTTTCAGGAGTAGAAAACAAACTAGTTCTGTGTTCGAGTAAAGATAAATTCGTCCTGACTCAAGACTTGTGTGTCATGTGTGGAGCAATTGGTACAGATTCAGAGGGATGCCTAATAGCATGCTCACAGTGCGGGCAGACTTATCATCCTTATTGCGTTAATATAAAGGTTAGAAAGATTTCTACATTATTGTCCAATCACTCCTTTCACCAATAGCACTTAGGTTCCTCAGATTTTACTATGCCAAATGCTTTAATACAATCAGATACTCAAATATAATATTATTTCGTACAGGGGTTTGTAGACTTGGATAAAAAATTGATTCGTTAAAAAACTTTATTCAGCTTTTAACTACAAAATTAGTACTTACGATTACTATGCAGTCCGTAGTCTAATAACAAAGCCCAGGTCACTATTATTTCACTTTTATTTTCGCTTAATTCGTTCTTCATCGCTATTTGAAAATGAATGCCGAGGCGCCCGATACGGCCGTTTATACTAGTGAACGAACCGATTCGACAATGTTCTTCGTCTTGATCACTCGCGAGTAAACAACGTGAATTTTCCAGAGAATTAGCCTCAAGCTAATTTAAACTCTATGACATATAGTATACGAATTCCTATGCACATTTGTAACACCTTCCAATTTGAACTCTGTTAGATATTCATTACGAACTCTTGTTTTGAACGTTTGTAATAATATGTTAAAGAAAATATTTTTATTAAACATATTGAATAAAGATGTAGAGAAGAGATGTGAAAGTTAAATATAGTAGCTGTCCATGGTGATATGCGGGTGGTAGGGTAGTTAAAAACAATTAGCTAAGCACAAGTATTCACTAAATTTTCTGTTAAACTAAAAGGTTTGCTTAGAAATAAAAACTTCTAAATATTCAAATTCCTAATAGGAACTTAAACGTGTAATTAAACTTTAATTACCCTTTGGAGAAGTTGAGAGCAATCTATCTCATTGGTAGCAATATTTATATCATTATTTAGCTGAAACTTTATTCAAATTGGTATAATGTTAATAATGTTTTTATTAATTGTGAAGGATGTAGTTGTCGTTGATGGTCTTATAAAAATAAATAAATAAATTGAGTAATTGGTGTAATGAACAGGCTTTCTATATTTTGAACGTTGCTGTTGTTGTTCCCCGCCAGGTGTCCCAGGTGATCGTCGGTCTCGGCTGGCGCTGCCTGGACTGCACGGTGTGCGAGGGGTGCGGGTCGCGCGGGGACGAGCCGCTGCTGGTGCTGTGCGACGACTGCGACACCGCGTGGCACACGTACTGCGCGCGGCCCACGCTGGCCGAGGTGCCGCGGGGCGCGTGGCGGTGTCCGCGCTGCCGCCGCTGCCTGGTCTGCGGCACGAGGGACACCGCCCTGTGGTGTGACAACTACACAGGTGAGTACTCTACACCGGGGCTTCTTACACTTTCGTCATTCACGACCCCATTTATGATTGCGAGTTTCTTGACGACCCCCATACGAATATAAAAGAAAAATAAATTAATATTTTTTTAATGATTTATATATTAGGTAACATTATCCATATACATATACATTTGAAAATATACAGTTTTAAAAATCGTTTTAAAACACAAAATCTAAAAATGAATATAAAATTATAAAATTGTATTTATAGTTTCAAAAATAAAACCGCACCGCAGAATTTTGCTATGCGACCTCATTTGGCGTCGCGACCCATACTTTAAGAAGCCCTGCTCTACATTGAAGAAATCCATTAAGTAAAACTTCAAACAATGTCGCGGAACACTAATTGTTTTAAGTACGCTAATACTTGTTACGTAATACGCTGAATAATATCTCGGAACACTAACTGTTTTAAGTACAATAATACTTGGCGTGCACGAAATTTAACTTTATTTTTTTTTTTTTGCATACACAAAAATATCTATACAAATTATAAAACAAAGTTCCCCAAAGCTGTCCATCTGTATGTGGTCGATTTTCTCCAAATCTACGGAATTTTGTACGACATTTACTAAAATATACTGCAATTCTTGTAGAAGGTTTACGTTAATAGTATATTTTACGGGACGGCTAAACCGATTTTAATTGGACTTACACTGGAAGATAGAGGAGGTAGTGGAACAACATATATGTTTCTCTGCTCTGCCTCTCTGCCATCATCGGGTATTCATACAAACATGATTTTGCATAATTACATAATCTTTGACATTCTGTATGACCATAGACAAATAGTATCAAAAGACAAACAATCCTATCTCAATAATCTCCCCAATTTGTATCACAGATTTTAAACAACATGAATCATAAAAGCGTGAAAAATCAGTCTTATCGCCTATAGTGTGTGATCTCTTACAGAAAACTCCAACAGTCCGCCAACAGAGTATACATTTTTTATTAGCTTTATTATTAATGTACATTTTAAAAGTCTAATATATTTATTTATTTATTTATTTATTTATTTATTTATTTGTAAAAAATCCACAGCTATTATTATGACTAAATTACTCTTAATATAAAAATATTATCATAAGCCATTAAGGATTACATTTCTTAGATTAAACATTGTAGACATTGAGTCAAACTATGTAGGTAATAGACATATTATAATTAATAAATTGAAATAGAAAAACAAAAAGAATCTTTTTTAGTTGAACATTATTTTTAAATTAAATTAAAGTTAACAAATCAAGAAAAAAATAAAAATAAAATATGTAAACAAAATTATGTATGATGGTGTTATGTGTTAGTGTGGTTGTTTATGTTGGTATATGTGTAGTGTATGTGCTGTAAAATTTTTATAAAGTATATGGACGTGTATGAGATTGTGTAAGATTATATACCCTAATTATAAGTGGACACAGCATGCTCAAAAATATAGTACATTATTATCATTATAAAATGGTCAACGTATTAGAATTTCAAAAGTCAAAAAATATATAAGAATATGTCATTACAATAGTCAGAGATAAATGTCAAAATGTGAAAAATTTACAAATTTTTTGTTATTCTAACAGAATGTGCGCCATGCGCGTCTCTCGTAATGTGCTGCGTTTGCTCGGAGCCGTATTCGGATGGCGAGCTCATCATTCAGTGCACTTGCTGCTCGCGCTGGCTACACGCTGCCTGCGACTCCATTCGTTCAGAATCAGACGCGGAGACCTGCTGCAGGGCCGGGTAACTGTTATTTGCTTCATTTCTTCAAGTTTTATTCTAGGTTCTCCTCATCCTAAATGCACCTGATGTTCAAATAAAGATCGCAAACACAGATACATAGTTTTCGCCGGGTTGTCGTGGCTTATCGCCGTACTTCTGAAAGTGTCGACTTGTCGTAGTTATACCAGCTCTCCACTACACTTTGCCCTAAGCTGTGTTCGGGCCTGACAGGAGAAACGTAACTTCAGTAAGTCCATGTAATATGATTAAGGAAAGTATATTATCTATCTGTCTTGTCAGGATAATTTATAGAATTAGCCGTTACTTTGCGGAGATCCATAATACAAAAGTAATAATAAAATTATTTTGCTATAATCCGCGAAGAAGTAAAATAGAAAATATATATAATGCTGAATGTAGAGTGGACAATCGGTTATCATACCTGATACATGCAGGATTCGTAAAAACACTTGCACAAACCTACACCACCGCCACCACAATACACAAGCACTATATACGTTCACTATCACAAAGTCAATAATCGTTTCGCCCCGCAACCGAAGCATCATCAGGAGATAGACTCCACGACCAAAATCGCAAAGCACTCTATATTTAGCATTATATATATTTTCTATTTTACTTCTTCGCGGATTATAGCAAAATAATTTTATTATTACTTTTGTCTTGTCAGGTACAAATGTCTGTTGTGCCGCGGTCGAGATATGCCGCCGCCGCACTTGGCGCGTGCCATAGAAGCGGCGTGTCCCCGCAGCCCGCCCCCCGCGCGGCCCCGGCTCACCCCGCTAGCCCTGGGCCTGGCGGGCGAGTACTACGTGGACGACGTGTGCCTCTCGCAGCGAGGCGCGCACCACATGAAACAGCTCGAAGCCGAGATGGGGATTACCCACACGAGGAGAAAACGACGCTTCAAAAATGAGAATGTTGAGAAAGACGCTGGTGAGTCTGGAATTTTTTCAATTTCTCAGATAACTAATTTTATGGAACAATCTCCCTTCGGCAGCGTTCCCAGTTCGGTACGATATAAGTACCTAACCGTATTTTCCACCCTTTTAAAGGACAGCAACACCCTCGCTCTGCGAGAGGTCGTGAGCGGCGATGATTACTTGAGGTGCACCGCATGCTCGTTTGCTCTCCTATTCCATAAAAAAAATGTGCATTTACAAGTTCACATATACGTATCGGACGCATCATATTAAACGCATCCTAGTATTCCTCATATAAGAAGCCATACAAGTGCGTTCTCTGATCCGCATCGTACGGTTGGCATAAAACTATCCGTCGGCAATGTTGACGTTGTTGCTCCAAGAGGCAACTTTCATAATGTCATAGGGAATAACGATACACACAAACTCTGCGCGCTCACTCGTTTCTACTTCGTATACACCCATTATTTTGCATATCCCACAGAACACTACGTTCCCTCTCACTGCGAAATAATGAAAGTGGCGTCGGAAAATCCGATCGCTGCTCTTTCTGTGGACGAATTGAAAAAATATATAATCACTTTGATGCGATGTATCAGATACATCGATGTGTTTCAAAATTTTCTTATATCTTTAGTTATTTATAAGAACTAGAGGTAATCTCGACTTCGTTAACGCAAACTAAACCGTTTCAATACTCCCTTTTATGTTATGTATCACTCAAGTCTTAAAGCTTTATTTGTTTTAAATTTCATCAACAACTGGATTAGCAGTAAAAGCTTAACAGAAAGACTATCGCATTAATAATAATAATATGATAATAGTCAAGATCAAGTATCTAACATGAATTTTTGTGTGTTGGACGCTGGCATATTGGATATAGAAATAATGGCATCTATTGAAACAGTGGTTCAGAACGCAGAAGGCGAGATGGGTGACGACGCGAAGCCTGACAGCACAGCCGAGGTCAAAGAGGAGCCTGGTGGGTATTTCACCATAGAGCTATTATAAATTGAGTGGGGTAGCCATAGGCAGCCATCTATGTGCCCAACGCATAATAAGGAAATATATAAGACCTATACTTATCTTTGTCTCATCACACATTAAAAAACGAGACAGAAGGGTACCCTCGTTTGATTTCTCTTTCTTTTCGATGGACATATTTTAGGCTAGCTTCTCTACTCAAGTGTAATAACTCTATATATTTCATTCACCACATTTCAAATACTATGAAACTTATGTTTTAATATAAACAAACTATCACAGGGTTCTGTCCATTGTATAGATTCATTATTTACTTCATTTCATTTTATAAATAAATATATACTTTTATAGAAATATTTTAAAAGTTTGTAAACAAATAGCTAATGTATCCATTTAGGCATGTTTAGATAATAATATCTGGGTGACCGTGCTTCGCTCGGTAATTTTTTACAAAAAAAAAACTTAAAAAAAAGAAAAAACAATTATTGAGTTGGGGATCGATCCTTGGCATTCACATTTCTCGAGGCTGCCCGTTACCCGAATTAGCTAGTTCGACTTGACAGTTAATGGCGAAAATTCAATTCATTATAAATGTTAGTGTTTTTTAATGCCCAAAAACAGGAATAAAACAATATTTTTTTTACATAAAACCTAGCTAGATCAATTTTTCTCCCCCAAAACCTCCTACATACTGAATTTTAGGAAAATCGTTGGAGCCGTTTCCGAGATTCGAAAAAAATATATATATACAAGATTAACTCATTTAAATATTAAAGATTTATCACATGTTTTGAATTAAATTAAATGTAGGATTTTTCTTATTTATTTAATTAGGCTTAACACCCACAAGCAACCTAAAAGAAGGCATTCTGTGGAATGTAGCTAACG
This sequence comes from Morpho achilles, assembly GCA_947086495.1. Classification (NCBI taxonomy): domain Eukaryota; kingdom Metazoa; phylum Arthropoda; class Insecta; order Lepidoptera; family Nymphalidae; genus Morpho; species Morpho achilles. The sequence goes on along the minus strand of CAMTZB010000009.1, from coordinate 4,566,050 downwards.
ACGGACCGGTGCCTGAGGGCTTCACCATTTACACCACCGACTCAGGTCTCACTGTGTTGAGGAGGAAGCGTCAGAGGAACCTCAACAAGCTGGGCATCGGTGGCTTCGTGGTTCGACAGAGACAGAACACAAAAGCACAGGCAGACGACGAGAAAGAGGGGGACGGAACACAGGGATCTGGAGGTGAGATACACTTACAATTTGTTGGTAGACAATAAGTCACACCTTTATATCTGGCTTCAACGGCTTCTTCTTTGTATCTGGCTGGATGTATCAATATTCGTGCGATTTTTATTTGATTCTACTATTGGTCATATGTGTCATAAACTTACGTAGTGGCAATAAAATGGTTTGGGAGTCGTAACACCAAATCACCCGTCAATCAATCGAGCAATCCACTTCCATCACTTAACGGCATCATCATAATCCTCCAGCCTTATCCCATTCTAAGTGAGGTTGGCACAACATTTTATAAACATGTTGTCACCTGATTTGGCTACGTATTTTACGACAGGCCGCTTATCTGACATCAACTTATCTTCTATTTTACAACACCTCGGTAAGAAAGTGGGTGGTCTATTCTACTCAACCGGATACCACACGGTGGGTCGAGTTACCTTAGTCACATTTTACGACACCTCGGTAAGAAAGAGGGTTGTCTATTCTACTCAAGTAGATACCACACGGTAAGTCAACTTACCTTAATCGTCTTTTACGACGCCTCGGTAACAAATGAGTGTGGTCTATTTTACTCAGCCGGATAGCACACGGCGGCACAAGTTCTGATTCTCGTATGAATAATACTCATACTTCAATCAGAACTTGTAAACGGTAAACTCATGTACTATGTCAGAAATGTGAATTAAATATAACTTGCGTTTAATTGTTCAAGAATCACCGAGCAACAAACGCAAGCCGCGTCGCAAACCGCGTTCCAAATTGATGGAACAGTTCCCGTCATACATGCAAGAGGCTTTCTTCGGCAAAGACCTTTTAGAACCATCTAAACCCACTGTTAGTTCAACTGGTAAGTTTATCTTTATATATAAAAATTTATCTCTATTTCTATTTGCTATCACAACACGCGAATCAAAGTGGAACAATTTTGATAATTTGATTGATAGATTTTTTTGTTGTATTAATTACTAGCAATCGCCAAGTGTTATATATTAATCGCCAAGTATGAGTGAACCGTAATATAGTCTTTTGTTACCATAAAAATGGTTAAAGTGGGTTAACCTTTAATGCTAGACATATGCTGTCGTGGACTTTTTTTCAGATCTTTTAGAGGGAAACAACTTTGTAATACATGATTTTTTAATAGCTTTCACCGTTTCCTTAGTGTAACTAAGGAAAGCTTTAAATTTTGGTGTTTTCGCAATTTTTTTATTGCGTCTCCTCTCCTATTCATCTTAGCGTGATGTTATATACTATAACCTATACCCTATACTATAGACTATAGCGTTCCTCGATAAATGGACTATCTAACACTAAGAATTTTTCAAATCGGTCATGTAGTTCCTGAGATTAGCGTGTTCAAACAATCAAAGAGACTAACTCATCAGCCTTATAATATATTAGTATGGATTTGCTTATTTATTCCTTAAATAGTTTAGACCAGTGTTACGCAACGTGGGGCTCACGACCCACAGGGGGGCAATTTGATGGTTAAGGGGGGGGCTGGCAACTCGACACGAGATTAAGACTTGCGCTCTGGGCCATTTAAGTGTAATGCTAGATTTCGGTGCCAAATTTAACAAAAAAAAGCAATTTTTCTTTCTTAAACCTATTATTTATGTTCTTTAAGTGGGCAATTCAATTTTTAATATTACAATTTATGTATGTTACTTAGGGGTGCAAAATATTTTGCCATGGACCAAAAAAGATCAGAAACACTGGTTTAGACGGTTCAATGTTTGGTCAGCTAGTTATATTGAATGTGTGTGTGTTGTGAAGGTGTAGTCGGTGGTGTGGGGGAAGGAGAGGGCTGCGGGCGCGGCGCCACCCCCGAGGGCTACCGCGAGCTACGCGACTTCGACAACTCGGACAGCGACGGCGATGACGTGCTGGCGGCGCTCACCACCTTCAACGACCACGATAACACCTTCTTCATAACACTCAACACGGTATGTAGTAACAACAATATAAACTAGCGATCGCCCGGTGGTCATAAAATGACTAAGTTTTCATCAGAATTACATAACATAAAAGACAAATAATATTAATCTATTCTCAATGTGGCATTAACTATAAGTAAATATATGTACATGTGTGTAAATCATCGTCCTGCCCTTATCCCACTCTAAGTGGGGTCGGCACATGTTTTAAACATGTTGTCACATGATTTGGCTACGTATTTTACGACCGACCGCTTGCCTGACATCAACTTACCATTGTTGTGCTTTACTATACCTCGGTAAGAAAGAGGGTGGTCTATTCTACTTAACCGGATACCACACGGCGGATCGACTTACCTTAGTCGCGTTTTACGACTCCTCGGTAAGAAATGAGGGTGGTACTATTCTATTCAGCCGGGTACCACACGGAGTATGTGTGTAAATGCAAGATCTTTCTTGTTTTGTTTTTTAATTTCAACAGTTATGCAAGTTTTACAGTTACAGGTTACAAGTTTAAAAGGACAGTGAATAAGATTTATAGCAATATGTAATTAATAATAATATGAATTTTGTTTAGCTTAATATCATATCGGGAATGCGATCGTAATTCTATATTTTACCTTATCACTTATACAGGAAGAGTCTGAAATACTGCAGTCATTAAGGCCCAAAGATGATAAAGACGATGGTAATCCCTTGGCCGAAGCGTCCAAAATCAGCGAAACTTCAGACGAGTGTCAGCTGAAGCATACTGAGGACTCTACCGCGTTGAAAAATGCGATACTCGGCCCACCGCCTACTGACAGCGACGCGGCCCCGCCTGATGCCGCCGTACACACGCCGAAGACTGAAAACATCAGCGCTGGTAAGTTTGAGGGAAACGTCATAAATCATCATCATCAATAATCATAATCAGTCATAAACTTTCAAACTTCTTTGTGTGAAGTCCCGTTTCTTTTGTGATGTCATGTTGAGTTCCATGTTGTTGTTATAAATATAAATTTTTACTGGGTACCTAACTTATTTAATAGTAGTTAACGTCGTCGCGTTATATTTTTTTACTATTCCTGAAGGAAAAACGGGTTTTGTTACCAGTACCATATACCAGTGGTGCCATAGTCTTCTTTCTTTTGGAGAGAAGGATTGGAGCTAAGACCTACCACGCTTCTCCAATGCGGATTGGTAGGTTGCACATATCTCCAGAATTCTCTGGAGATATGCAGGTTTCCTCACGATGTTTTCCTTCACCGAAAAGCGTGTGATAAATTGCAATTATCAATTAGACCATGATAGTATATGTAATCAAAAATAAAAATTTCTCACCCAGAAACAAGCGTTGGCTCGCAATCCTCTAGGATATCACCGAAGGATGAGTTATCACTTTTGGGTGTGAACTTGGACGCGATGGTGAGAGACACCCTGCCCGATATGGACAGCAATGATGTTGACGAGATATTTAAAGGGGTCCTGACAGATGACTCACAGGTATGTGGTTACGATGTCGGATTATATTATTCTATATATATTATATTAGCAATCGCCAGCGGCTCCGCCCGTGTGGAAAGATTAAAACCGTTATTTAGTTTTATGATAACCATAAAAATGATTATAGTGGTTTAACCTTAAAAGCTAGAAATATGCTATCGCGAACTTTTATTTAGAACTTTTAGAGGGGAACAATTTTGTAACACATGATTTTTTAATAACTATTACCGTTTACTCAGCGCACGCAAGGAAAGCTTTATATTTTACCGTTTTCGTCTTAGCGTGATGTTTTATAGTCTTCTTTTTTAGCCTTCCTCAATAATGGACTATCTTACACTGAAATAATTTTTCAAATCGTTCTAGTAGTTCCTGATATTAGTGCGTTCAAACAATCAAACTCTTAAGCTTTATTTATTAGTATAGATTATAGATTTATTAGATAGAGGTCCAATTTATTTTAACGTCGGCCACAAATAGAGCTACCAGCCTGAGCAAGACTTCAACGTAAATAAAACTAAGGAGAATTTTAAAACAGGCTTGGAATTTTGCGTCGTACACGATTTAAACGATATAAGGAATGAGAGGCTTTTTTTAATTTGAGTGCGCGTATTAGAGATTGACGTATATGTCAAATTTGAAAATTACCCATCCCGCGAACGGATGTTCTACCTTTATTTTATTCCGAATTATATTTTATTAAATTATTTCCTTATTATAAATGCTTCGCTAACACAGCCTCCCACTAAACATTGGGCTTTGCTGTGGTGCACCATCAAAGTAGGCCCCCAGGGCTTCGTTCCCCGGTGCCAGTAGAGCTTCTACGCTCTACTATCCGCATTTCGCAACTTCTGACTCTGTTTAAATTGTAAAGGCCAAATAGTCAATTAAAAGGTGTTATTTCAACCATCATTATCTACCCATAATTTTTGCTCAGGAATCCCAAGAATCTTCTGTGTCGTACGTGAATTCGATGGCCGGTACGCCGTACTCTCAGCAGAGACAGCAACTACAAAGCCCGATGGAGTATGCATCGCCGTATCATTCGGAGTTTGGCAGTGGGTAAGGGTATATTCAGTACTTTTAAAGTTACTTATTCCGCGGTTGGCAAAAAAATTTAATGGTTCGAGAGCAACACTATTGACAACACCACACGATTTATTTCTTTTTATACATATATTAAGAAAAGAGAAAGAAAAAGTAAAAAAGCACTTGTATAAAGGCAGAGTTATCCCTAAAAGTGATCTCTTCCAGTCAACCTTTGAGTAATAGAAGAAAAATGACATGAATTGAAGAAGAAAGAGAGTACGGGTAATATAGAGAAAAAGAAAAAGTTTATTAAATTTAACTATTTAATCTATTAATTAATTTTGGTAAAATAAATAGGTGAAAAGGTACTACTAATACATAATTAATAACACGAGCGTCAACAGATTACTAAAGTGTCCGATCGCTGTATTAATGTTCTTACATATTGTACAAAAAACCATTCATACAACCTGATCCTATGAGTGGAGTATAACCTCATTTACGATATTTTTGCCTGTTTAGCAGGTGGACGGTTCTACACCAGCTTAGTAGATTTTCATCAGTCAATCGCAGATACTGTTTAATTTGGAGTTTACTGGACAAATCTAACTAGATTATGTTAAATCACAGAAAAAATGCAATGAGCGCTTTAACAGTTTACTTATAAAGTGTATTCTGTTAATATGAAAGGCTGGTTCTCCTTCACCCAGATTATAAAAAATCTAAGAAGGGGACCAGTTCTTGGTTAAAAATCGTTTGTGATTAGTTTCCGAATAACACGTTTTAATTTTAAGCATTATTGTATACGCTTATTGTATTGGCATCTTTGCTCATTCTATGGAATAAATTTGATTTGATTTGAAAAAAAAATTCAACAGTTTATATTATGTTGCCTTCAACCAGTTTGGAATAAATTTTCATTTCCAATAATGTTCTCGCAGTAGTGCGCTTAGTCCACTGTACGGCGATTGTGGAGGGGGTTCGAGCGCCGGGTCGGGCACGGGCGCGTGGGCCGAGCAGCCCGCACCGCCGCCCTCCTACAACCAACGCAGTGCGGACAAGATGCGGGCTGACGAGAGTTAGTATCAAGTTTTTGATATTCGCAGTGATGGACCTAATACGTTGGAAATTAAAATAAAAAAATACTAGTTGTACTACTTTTTACAACGCCGTGTGGTATCCGGCTGAATAGAATAGTGCCACCCTCATTTCTTACCGAGGTGTCGTAAAATATGACTGAGGTAAGTTGACGTCAGGCAGGCGGCCGGTCGTAAAAATGCAGCCAAATCATGTGAAAATATGTTTATAACATGTTACCCCACTTACAGTGGGATAAGGGTAGGAAGATGATATACTACTTTTTACATTAGCTTGTGTAACACACGAAAACAAAGCAATGGCAGTATATATTTGGCTCGGTAAGTTACACGACATCACACCACACATCAGGAACATCACCTACATATCAAGACATCTAATAGTCGCTGGAACTCTGCAGGAGTACAATGGAATACAATTCCTAGAGTAAAGGTCAATAAAATGAGATTACAAACATTTATACATATGGTTTTATCCCTTCTGTAATGTGGTATCCGGCTGAGTAGACAAGACCAACGTCATTTCTTGCCAAGGTGTCGTAAAAGGCGACAAAGCTAAGATGACGTCAGGCAGGCGACAGTAAAATACATAGCCAAATCACATCATAACATGGTTAAAACATCTTGTGCCGACCACACTTGAGAGTGAGATAAGGGCAGAAAAATGATGTTTTATACCTCTTTTATACCTATAAGTGTAGAGTATTTTTTTTTAAAACATTTTAACAGTTAAAAATTAGTTAATGTTAATGTATAGGCTATACTCACATATAATTCTATCGGGTTAGGCCGACTAGTTAAAATTTACTAGAGTTTCGAATTTACTTTGTCCATACGTAGGCCTAGGATCTGCGGCGACTATATCAGCGGTGTTATACGCAAACACAAACCACCCTGAATGGAAGACCGAGTTTCCGAACTGGGTTGACCGTTGCAAGCAGATCCTGAAGAAATGGCGCGCTCTGCCTTCTGAACAAAAGGCGCCATACTTACAGCGCGCCCGCGACAACCGCAGCGCCATCCGCATGAAGAAGGCCCAGCAGGTACGTGACGGTTCCTCTGCGGCCCTCGTGTGTGCTAACCATTACTCACTGTGTTGTACTCACTCGTGTGCCCACCCCACTCCGCTCGTCCACCTCATACAATTATTATACTGGAGTAGGGGAGCCTGCCTAACATGTGTCCATCGAAAAAAAAGACAAATGATACCTATCTGTCTTTATGTTGCCATTATCCGACAATTTTGTTGGATCACATTAGATGGTTTAAAACTAATTTTCCTTTTGTATACAAAGACGCCTACCAATCCGCAATGGAGCAGCGTGGTCTTAGCTCCAATCCAATCCAAAAACGGAGAAAAGAGACCTATTCCCAGCAGTGGGAGAGTAACAGGCCGCTACTTACTTACTATACAAAGACGCATTCTGGAAGTGTGCTAAAAAAATTTCTTAACTTAAAACCATAAATATTTCTGCACATATGTGATAAATATGGACCCCTCAACTTGTCTCTGTTATTGTTTGTCGGACACACGCACTCACAGGCTTTGCTTCCCCTACTTTTTGTATAATAACTCTGTGGTCCACCTTCGCTTATTCATCCAGGGTTGCCAAACTAAAGCACATAATAAGCCAATTGTATGCTCAAGTATTTAGTTAAGTTAAGACTTATGGGTCAATTTAAAATTTAAACCCTGAAAACCTTGTGCTTTAATCTGCTAATTCTGGATATACTCGTCCAACCCGTTACTAACATGACCTTAATGATACGGTCAATATAAATTGACGTATTTAGTGTTGGTAAGCTTTTATGAGTGATGTTTTATCTGCTAATAAATATCAACAACAGTACTAGATGGGGATGAATTGAAATTTAGATACAACACTATGGGATCTTATTTTGTGTTTATAAAGACTGTGTATAACAGCTTAGAGCTTACGATAGCGACAGATTGGGTAGTTGTCTATGAAATGTTTTAAATGTAAACAGAACTGACCAAGGTCCATATATAATGTAGTATGATATGTTTATAATCATAAATATATAATTATAAAACGAAGACATAAAAAAAATATTCGTCGTTTTTATTGAATAAAATATAATTAAAAACGATAAATTGTTTCCTGTAAAACAATTCTAGAAGTTTTATGTATGGTGTTGTGGCAACATCATGGGCTTTACCTCGGTCAGGCATGTTTATATTTAATTTCATGTCGAATATACTTTCGGACGCTTGTGTTGAAACTAGCACAGCTGTAAATAAGCGTAGATGTGAACACTGAGGACAACAAATATTAGAAATCGTTCTATATTGTTTAGACTTGATTTATTTTCGTTGGGTACTTTTTGTAATATAAATGTGAAACAAATATAGATGTAACATGTAGGTACGAAATTTTTATCTATTTACAAAACAATGGAATAAGTAGTAAATATAATTTTTGACAACGCTTGTACAGGAACTAATTTTGTCAGTGTTGCTATATTATCAGTTTTGAGAAATGTACTTACGCTGGCGTGTATATAATTCAATTCGATTTGAGGTTTATTGTTAAATATATTAATACTGTATGAATATATATCCAATGTTCAGAAAATTGTTAAAATTTCCTTAGGGTAAAAAAATGTGTATAAAACAAATACAGTACAGCACACATAAATTCTCATTATAATCGCTAGTTCAAATGCAATGCAGCTACTATAAAAATAATTGGTCGTCTCGGTAGGAGTCTATGTAATGTAGCCTTATATTAGTCGCCAACGTCGACACTTGCGGCAAGGAAAGTACTAAGTGTGGTTGGCGCGGCAGAGCTCGAGCGGCACGGCGAACGCGGGCGCCGCGAGCGGCGTCGAGGCGGAGGGCGCGCGCTCGCCCGCGGGCCCGCCCCACACCCCTAGCCCCGCGCCCGCTCCCCTCGCCACTATTGCCACGCCCCCCGCGGGCCCGCCGCCGACGACCAGCGCGCCGAGCGCCGCGCCGGCCGCCAGCGTCGCGGGCACGGTTCGCGCGCCCAACGTGACGGTGACGGCGGGCGGGCTCCTGGAGGCGGACGCGCACATCCGCGTGCTGACCCCCTCCGAGATCATGCGCACGCTGCCGCGCCTCGCGCCTCCCCCCGCGCACCTCGCCCACCTCGCGCACCTCGCGCACCTCCCGCACCTCGCGCACCTCGCCCGCAACACGGTACTCGCCCTCGGCGCTCGCATATGCACGCACCACCCACCTCACGCCACACCGCACTCACACAACATGTCTGCCTTTACCGCCTACTCTATCGTAAATGTAAATGTAACGTACGTACTCATCACTGGTTCTTCGTTGAGATTAACACTTTTCTTTTTTCCTGACATCATCATCATAGATCGCTCTGTGAATAACGATACAGTCAAATGTTCTAACCTTTTGTACGAAGGCACATGGCATATTAAATACACTAAAACTTTATTGCGACGAAATAAACGAAACATTGTTTTGACACAGCAAATTGTCAAGTTAAAGTAACTACTAACTAAATTAAATTTTTCAGATCGCGAATACGTCTAGACCTAGCGTATTTTATTGTTATTTTTGTACGTAGAGAGGCAAAAACTTTCAACCTCTTTAAGGACTGTCTTATCTATAACTAACACCATTACGTTGTAAAAGCGCATAAACTTTCATTTGTTTCGTTTAACTTTTTGGATGACAAATATCCTATAGTCGAGACTATGGTCTTGGCTCATGGATATCTGTTGTTTGAAACGTTGTTACATGTGTGCTTGTGACTAAAACAACAATTTTATTAAGTATAGGGCGAATTTAGTGTTAGTCCTTTTCATATCATATTAATTGAAGTTTTCACTATACGATTTTAATACATTATTCTCATACTTTAAAATTAATGCAGTAATATATACCATTTAGAAAATGTATTTGCATATTTATTGTTTTTCTTAACTAAAAATTGTTGATAGGCTTAAATTTTGTATAATTAACTATTACACTCGATTGAAGTGAATTTAAAACATGCTTCATACCAAAAGTAGGTATTTCAACACGAACACAATACATTATCATCATTCATCGCTAGTCCATGTTCATACAATATAAGTGTTACCATAATCATGCTGTCGTACAGAATCAATTCAAGTGTGTATGCGAGAAGCTTCTCGAACATTGTTGGGTGATCGCGCGCCTGAACTCGCGGTCCTTCACGCTTTCTTAATTAAACTCTAAATTTGTTGTCACCCAACAAACTTTGGCTGTTCAGTGGCGTTGTAAGCTGTGTGATTATTTTTTTTAAACTTTTCTTTTAGCTTTTTATTTCTCGAGGACACATCTCACGAAACGCCTCCCGGACTCGCGTCCTCTGTATCCGTAACGTTGTTTATTTTAATTTTCGCTTTGTCTTGGTAGTGTTGGCTTTAACATGACTTTGGTGGCTGGTACTGGTGTGCTAACAATTCTAACTTTATTTCGTATGTAGTCGAGGATTTAGTTGCGTTATTATGCTGATAAGTTTTTATTAGTTATAAGTTTGCAGGTAACAAGCGTAACATAAATTTATACGACTAATGGAGAGTTGCATTTATTAATGATATATTTAACGTATTACTTGCACTGTAAATAAAAATGCCTTTTATTTTATATGTTTTGACAGATAAATAATTGTAATCAAATAAACTTTAAATTTTGTTAACTTATTTTCATCAATTAACATAATGCACTTAAAATAAATAATTATTTGCGATATTAAAACTAATAATCATAACATGAAGACAAATTAATAGCGGACAAAAATTCAATTAATCTACAAAGCATGATAATAATATTGTTATATTTTTCAAATTTTAATAATTAAATATTTGCCTCTTTAGATCATTTCATTGCAAAAATTTAATATTAATTAAAAAATTGATAATTCTGCATTATATCGTACTGTACAGTTTGTAAAGATTATATAATAATTGCATGTAATATATAATATTACTTTTATATAAAGTTTGAAAAGATTTGGCACGATTGTTGACGTAGTATTGATCTTGGGCAAAATATCTTACATATCTCAACAAATCTACACATTTGAGTTTATTGTAATTATTCGTTAGTAAAATGTATCCATACGTCGTTATAAATGTAACTTACAGTATGACGTATTGTATTACATCTTGATTCAGCTATGAATTTCTTTTAAAGTTAATTTAGAAGGTTGTGCCTTTGATACGAAGTATATCCTTAACGTGAAGTAGTTGTCAAATAGTCACATGAACAAACCCTAATTAGAGTAGGAATAATTTAAAAAGCATCTGGACCTTGATTTTTTTTAAATATGTTGAACTATTTAATCATCTGTTACAATTGTAGTATTAGTTCTAAATTAAATTCTGTAATGAATATGAGATTTGGTGAGATCTGGAGATGCTGTGCATATTTTTATTATTTCGTTTAAAACATCATTAGTTATTGCAGTATTCAAAAGTCGAGACAATGCATAAAAGCAAGTAGTTGAGAGCATGTGCGGTGCAGAAGGTAGATGACATTGATCTGAATACGATAGGAACAAGAGCGCGCGTGCAGCCAACAGAGGAGCGCGCGCGAGGCGGAACAGGAGAGGCAGTGGAAGCAGCTGCAGCAGTTGCGACAGCAGCAGACGCAGCAGCAGCAGCAGATCATACACGACCAAAGGATTCAAGGTATCTTTGCGTAGTACTGTTAATATTCAATTGCTAAAACAATGCCTCTGTTTAATTAGACAAATTGGAGCGTATTGGTGACCCAGCCACTCCATTAAGTATATAATGTTTTTCTTGGTGTTGTTACGTTTTTTAATCGTTTTGTCATTTGGGCTTTTGCAATTACCTTCTGAATAGGCAACAACTATTTCTTTTTGACGATATTATCACAGCGTTTGTGTCATTGGAGGAAAACACCTGGTGACTTGATCAAAAACCTTATTTCAGCTTTTCAGTAACAATTATACTACTTAAACACAGCAAGGGTAAGTCACCAATTCAGTAACGTAGCCGAGGTCGCTATCGTATCACATTTTTTGTTGCCGAGTCCCTTATTGATCGCTATTCGAAAATTAAATACCCTAGGCGCGCGATACTGCCGCTAATATGGCAAATTATCGACCCAGAAACTTTCTGGACTGTAAGCACGTCGAGTGAACGCTATGAATTATGTACAACGCATAATTTTTTCAAGTTCGTGACACTATATGGCTCATAAGCTGCAATAGTGGCGTAACTCAGAAACACGTGTTTTGGACTAGAAGCAAATGTTACAATACACATTCTTTTCAGCAGCAATACCGGCACATCTTATAATTTAATATAAGACCGTCCGTTTCCAATTTAAAACATTTTTATGCATTTTTCTTAGCAATGAAAACTTTAAACCCATTTATCAAAACATGATTTTTTGAGTTGAGCTACTATTGCAGCCAATGAGCGATATATAAAGTAAGGGCACTAGTAATTGATCATGTACTAGAAGTTGATCTTTTTGTATGAAATTTTAAATAAAAAAACGGTTGCCTGTAAAGTCGGTTTTATGCGCAAAGATTTTACGTGACAACGTCTTTTTAAATGTGATGGATTGGAGTGGGAGAGAGACGCAAGGCATTCGCCAGTACGGCGGGCATCTTTCGTTCGGTGACTCATCGTAACAGACGTGAGCGGGCGTTACACTTGTTCATGAGTGACTCCAAGCCGCAACCTAATTTAAGACGTTGTCACGTCAAAAGCGTTTTGTTTTTTGTAAGCAATAAAAATATTAATAATTAAACAATAGGCTACAGTATAGTCTGAGCTTTTAGGCAGATGTTAATAGATAATTACAAATTATTTTTTTATTAGCTACAACAAACAAAACGCTTATTATTTATAATTTCATACAAATGATCAACTACTAGTACATGGTCAATTACAAGTGCCCTAACCTTACTTAAGTTAAGAATAGTACTGTTTCAGCGTATGTTTAAATTTTCAAGCAGCCATGCAGCGCATCCGCGGCCCTGACGGTAGCAGCCCGCCGCCCGTGTCGCCCGCGCCGCCCGACGCGCCGCGCGCCCCCTTCCCCGCGCAGCGCTTCCCGCTGTACGCCACCAACGAGGACATCAACCGGCAGCTGCGGGACCTGCTGCAGCGGCACCCGCACCCCGACAAGATGTGGCCGCCAGCTGCACGCGACTGTGGTCAGTTTCTTCTCGATATCTCCTATACATACTTATATGTTTATTATAACACAAAGTCTCCAAATGGTGTGTGTCTCACAGGGCATGGTGGACTCTCAGAGTATTTAAGTAGGTTTAAATGCAAGGAGGACCCATCATGCGCCTGCAAACCTGGGACAAGCGAATCAGTGGCTCACGTAATTGCCGAGTGTCCAATCTTTGAGATTGCACGAACAAATTTTGAAATTGAGCATTCTACAAAAATTTCAGAAAATAATTTTTCTTACCTGATAAATAACAAATCTTTAAGAAAACACTTCATACAATACTGCATTGATATAATGAGAAAAGTGAATTATAGAAATAGAAATTAAACTGTCTTTTACACATATATAAATAAAGTATGTATTAGGTAAAAAACTACTAATTAGTGCAATAAATAAATAGCAGGTCAATGTAATATAATAGTAGATATATACAGATAACAGATATAATTGAAAAGATAAAATATATATAAAGAAACAGTATATGAGCGGAAATTATTAGTATTATAAATATTAATAGTTAAAAACAAGAAATTTCTAGATAAAAACAAATAAAATATATGTAAAAAGCGAAAATACCACTGTAAGAACAGTTAACCTATAACCCTGACCCACAACATAAACTAAATACAAAATGTAACAAAGTAAATATAAGCTCAATTGTTAATAGTTAAGTCAAATGTAAAATTGTAAATAGTTATAAGCGAAAAGTGTTAATTTATAGGGTACAATGTAAATATAGATTATTGTAAAATTGTTAATCAAAGTCTCTGACCTCACATATCAGAGGAATCAGAGGAACAAAAATTAAAAAAAAAAAATGGTGTCTGTCTGTATGTGATCGATTTTCTAAGAATTTACTGAACGGATTATTGTACAGTTTTTACTAAAAGATTCTTTTCAATTCTTGAGAAAGATTTAAGTTATTAGTACATTATGGTTTAGGTAAGTTGACTGAAACACGTATTCGTTCCAGTAATCAATTGAAGTGATGAATGTCTGTTACGCTTTCACGGCATATTTGCTTGAACAATATTGATCAAATTTTGAACAATCAAACGTTATATTCCGAAGCAACGGGAAAGATTAAGGATTCAAAAAATTGTTTTTCTTTCTGGGACAGGTAAAATATATATTGCAGTATTGAAATTAATTGAAATTTATGTTGTTTAGAATTGGCAATCAAAAACTGTTTTTTGTAGATAGGTGCGTGCGTGTACTTATGTATGAAGTTAGATAGGTTATTCCACAGTCCAGGAAATAATTAAGAGCCCTTCACTTACACACAGACATACAAAACGTCGGAAATTTTATATAAGCAGATACCGGTGAGGAGGGTGGATCATCGAATACTAGCGCCGAAGGGGGATCTTTCCGAGCGCCGCCGCCCGTCGTGCTGAGGGCTCGGGCGCCGCAGCCGCATCATCTTTCCGCGCCGCACCGACCCGACCACAGTCAGTATTGTTCATCATTTCATCATCATACTATTTCAATTGGCCCATTGGCGCAGTGGGTAGTGATCCTTGCATTCAGCTCCACTCAATTCGATTCCAGGCGAGGGCTAACATTTTTTATAAAAATAATTTGTTGGTTCTTCAAGTCTGGGTGTATATTTGTATTTAAGTATGGATTCAAAAATCAAATATATATTTATTCACCAGTTGTCTCTCACCCATAACATAAGTATTAAGTTACTTTACTTGGGGGACGTACGACCGTGTGTGTAAGTGTCCAATATATTTTTTTATTTATTTTATACCACACAGCATTAGTAAATCATTTTGTATGGTTGTATATAATAAAAAGTGTTTATGTATATTAGTTGTGTGAAAAACTGAACTAAAAATTTATGCGTTGATTACGTAAATGCAATGACCAGGCAAGTCTTATTTATTACACATAAATTTTTCCTACAGTGATCATACAACATCGGCTCATTAGCGGTGACAATTCACAAATACAGCAAAATATCGCCAATACAGCCGCCCAACAATTGGCGGAACAAAAACATATTGCAAACTCACAAGGGAACGGTAAGTTTTCTTTTCGTTACTATATAATGATGATAAATGATTTATAGAAGCAGGCCTTACTTTGCGGAACTCCATAGTACAGAAGTTAGAATAACATTTTTTCGCTGTAATTCGCGTTTTTTAAGAGAATACATGTAATACTAAGTGTATGAAGCAGGCAACAATCACATACCACATACATGCAGGATAAGCCGCCACACATATCACAAGACGCCGCCAACACCAACACTCCATACAAGCACTTCACACACTCACTACCATAACCTCTACGATGGTTTCGCCCCGAAACTGAAGCATCATCAGGATGATAGGCTTCACGAACAAAATCGTAACGTCGATGCATTGACGCGTCTTGTAATATACACAAAAATTGTGTCTAATAAATGAAAAAAGAAATCATGAACTTAAGAGTTATTTTATAGATGGTATTTATGAAATCAAAGCTATGATATTATTATTTCGGTAATTAAATCTATAATAAATAGTGACTTGAAATTTATAACATATGATAAGTTACAATTATGATCTTGTCATGTCTTGGATGAGCTGTGTTTGGGAACTACCTGTTTGCTTAAAAATTCTGAAAAACAAAGTTTTCAAACATTGATGATGATATACAGGCACCAGGAGGCTTATTATAGGCTAACCGTTTAACTTAGACTTCATCTGCGGGGTCAGAGAAAGGACGAAAACGGGTACTGAGGTAGGTGCGAGCAGTGAGCGCCTTTAGCCTACCTTAGTTCTCGTTTTCATTCTAGGTATTATATATATCGCGGCCTTGTACCCCGCAAGTGAGGTCTGAGTTAAACGTTTAGTCTATAATTTTATACAGAAAATCCAGCCTACCTATCATGAATAGATAGTGTTTTTATATTATTAAATCAGCCATGAGGATTATCGATACATAGAGGAATCCAAATCGAGTTATGGTAAAGCGATCTATTTCGAATAACTGAATAGGGCATTGCAAAGTATTTTGAATTCGCATACGAAGATCCTTGGTTGGAAAAATATTTTGTAACTGTACTTGATCTTTTCCTACCGTTAAAAAACCTCCGCAAACGTTCTACAAGTTGTATTAAGACATAATCAATTTGTTTTTATGTGGAGAATAGTAAAAGTTATATTAAAAGAAATACAATAATGTTTTTCACTAATTATTGTTGTTCTTAAGCAGTAATTTGATACAAAATATAACCTACAAGTGAATAATAAATGTGAAATATCTGTTAATAAATAATAGGCAAAGTTTTATTTAGACTTATTTTCAATGATAGCCGCATCGGCCGATAAACACGACGGTGCCAATGATCAAGGGACTGACGAAATGGATATTGGAGATATGGACAAACTAGAACAAGATACTGGCAATATTGGAGAGGTAACGTATTTTCTGTACAGTTTTACCAACTGAGTTTCTTATTCTTATTCACAACTTGTCTCTAAAAAAATCTTTTTCAACCGATAGCCACAATCATCGCTTATTTCTAGTCGATGTGTACTTCATACGATAATCTTCTAAATCTCTTATTCGGATACATAGCCATCACATATTATGTCTCTCTTTCTCTCAAATACTATGTGTTGGATTCATCCTTCATTTGTCAATAACGATTTCACATATTTATTTATGTACCATAAAAAATTTTGAAAAACATTATTAATCAAAAAGCGTACAAAGGTCAACTTACCGAGGCCAAAACGCCAACTTTCTTACCGAGGTGTCGTAAAAAGCGACTAAGGTAAGACGACCCGCCGTGTGGTATCGTGTTGAGTAGAATAGACTACGCTCTTTCTTACCGAGGTGTCGTAAAATACGAATAAGGTAAGTTGATGTCAAGCAGGCGGTCGGTCGTAAAATACGTAGCCAATTCATGTGACAACATGTTTGTAACATGTTGTGCCGACTCCACTCAGAGTATAAGGGCAGGAAGATGATAAAAGGTCAACTTATCCCTAAGACAGAGATCTCTGCCAGCTAACATACGAAGTGAGGCAATTATATAATTTTCCGGAAGCTTATAATTGCAGATATTTTAAACTCAATATTATATTTTTTTTTATATAGTATTTTCAAATCACTTTTCTTGGATGAACGAGGATTGGCTTTCTTTCGATTGCCTTCTTTAATTTATTTAATTATTCCAATTTATCTTGTGTGTTTATGGATTGAAACTTGCATTACTATCATTTTTCCCAAGTTGGAGTTCATAATATTATGTAGTTGCTTAAATGAATGTGTTTTTTTAAGTAAGTTAAACATCTTATTTCTTTGTCCTCGCCTTGTCCCGTCACGCGGGATCGGCTTTCCTTATCATGCGACGCTATGCGACCCTGTCATTCGCATTCTCATTGTAGAGTCCGAAACATTTTACGTCCTTTTGGGCATTCGTCATCCAGGTAGTGCCTTTCCCTACTTCTCTTTTTATTAGCCACGGAAAGGCACGTTTTTACTACAGAATCGTTGGGCTCTTGCATAACATGTCCTTACCATATGAACCTAGCTTCTAATATTTTGTCTATTATAGGCGCAACTATTTAGTACATTTAACATATAAAGGATAATTTGAACCGTTGTTGATATATTCAGGACATCCTAACGGGTCTAGGCGGCGAGGACGACGAGAAACTACTCGAGTCACTAACATCAGATATCGGTGAGCAGTTCAACATCCTGGAGTACGCGGATCCAGAGCTGGCGGCCCTGGGCGACGAGCATCTGTTAGACGGACTGGAGTTGACAGACGATGTTCCCGATAGAGCGGAGAGATCTGACCACGGACACACGAAAAGACAACCTGAGTAATTATTGGCATTAATTAAATATTTATTGTACATACATATTTTTAGAAAAGAGGAAATAAATAGCACATGTACAAAGACCGCAAAAAAATCGTATTTCTATAAGGATTCTCTTCCAGCCAACCTTTGAAGGAAAAAGACAAAAGTGAAATACGGGTAATATAGAAAGAAAGAAAAAGAAAAAAATGAACAACTGTGTACCTAGATGGAAAGTTTCTTTTTGGTTATTAGTACTCTTGCAAATGATGTGATACTACTTTAATTACGAGTCACACGGAGTTACGTTACGTTAAAATTTTTAAAAAGTGTTTATACAATAGTTTTAAACGTATAACGACCGAATGTGTGCATCACAGACGTGCCGCGTACATGCTTATGGTTAGTCGATATCATGCGTCTTCCTAGAATATATTATAACTAGCGGCCTGCCCCTGCTTCGCACGGGTATAAAATATATATCCCATGTCAGTCAGTGTAAAAAAAAAATATTAAAATCGATCGAGTAGTTTTGATTTATTCATCACTGCCCGTGGCCCGCACGCGTTAAATTTGGAGAAAAACAATTCACCTCTCTCTATACCAAGAAGATTTTCTGCTATATCTAATATCTAAATTCATATACTACATATTTACTTATTTACTTTTACATTTTCCCTATGTATTTTATTTTTACAATTAATTACAGAATGTCTTTAAACAAACTCTTGAAAGAGAGACATATAGCTGCTAGATTTGAAGTGCTATAGGGCAAAGAGCGGCGTCCTCACGGCATTTTAAATCTGTAATATCTCCGAAAATGTTCACTTAAATTACATGCTGTAAACGGCCATATTGATCTATATTAAATCAACTATTTATTTAAGGTATTGTATAAAAATTGCTTCAAAATTTGGCATTATTTTTCGTAAAAAGTAAATGACAAAAAATGCTATAGTGGGTTATCCATAAGAGATAGACATATACCATCGCGGACTTTTCTGTAGACCTTTTCAAGATGTACAAATACTTAGTATATTATTTTGATAAATCTCGTAGGGTTTAGCCTGCGTTTGCAATGTAAGCGGAAAAAATGTAATGATTTACAGAAACCTCAAAAATTACAGTATTTCTCTACTCCGTATTGAATATTATTATACGTACAAACCTTCCTCTGGAATCACTCTATCTATTAAAAAAACAGCATCAAAATCTGTTGCGTAGTTTAAAGTTTTATGCGTACATAGGGATATAGGGACTTTGTTTTATAATATGTAGTGATTCGCAACAAAGCATAAAGACGTATTTAAGGTCTTGATGCTATCGTTTAGTTGCAATACTAGTCATAACTTAGTTGGGTAACTATAATAAGTTTACGAGGTTGTAGGACTGGAATCATCATCAATTCCTAGAATTAAATTTAGATTTACGCTATCATAAGAACGGGCGAATACAGTATCATACATAAATAATACAAACAAAAACAACACTTAAATACAATAGCTGTGACATTCGAAAGCTTCTGTACCTTACGAAAGGTACGCATGTTCAAACTTCAACTTTCGTAAATAGATAAGATAGAGGTCTAATAAAAATAATAAATAATAGAAACACAAACAGGTTAAGCTTACTATGCGAACTAACATGATCGACTCATAGATGTATTACTGTTGAAAATCCGATTAAATAAATAAATGCTAGCATTGTTTTGTATAAAATGTGAATGTGTCTGTCTAATTTTACTTATTTTTGAATAAAAAGGGACGACTCCGATCAAAAAAGGGATAACAAGATGGACAGTGAGCTGCAAAAGGCCGTTAAGACCATTGAATATGCAAAATTGGAAGTTAAATCTGAACTTGCCGAGGTGAAAACTGAGGTTCTGGAGACGAAAACAGAAGTTCCTATGTCGTCGAGCATGGGACAGATGTTCCAAGATAGCGTGCACAGAGTTATTTCGCAGAATCATCAGATCGCTTTACGTGTATGTATTTCGTAACCAACTTATAGTGTATTAGTAAATTAATTTATATCTATAATAATATATAAAGCTGTAAAGTTCGATTGTTTGTTTGTTTGAACGCGCTAATCTCAGGAACTACTGGACCGATTTGAAAAATTATTTCAGTGTAACATAGTCCATTTATAAAGGAAGGCTATATAACATCACGCTAAGATGAATAGGAGAGGAGCAGCAATAAAAAATAGTACGAAAACGGCAAATAATAAATAGCGGTAATAGTTATTCAAAAATCATGTATTACAAAATTGTTACCCTCTAAAAGTTCTAGATAAAAGTTTGCGACATCTTTTAAGGTTAACCATTTTTATGGGTATCACAATACTATATTATGGTTTTAATCTTTCCACGAAGGTGGAGCCGCTGGCGATTACTAGTATAGTATATTAGTAATTATATTGTATATAATTTTAAACAGCTGTGTCAGTGGCTTCGCCTGTGTGGAAATCAGTGTCACAATTTTTTTCCTGAATTAAAATTTTGAATGTAAAAGTAGTTATTGTGAGTTAACCATAAGAGATAGAGACATGCTATAGCGGACTTTTTTGTAGTATTTCTTTAAAATCTACAAGTCTCTAGTAGTAGACTTTAGTAGTTGTTTTTACAACCGCGCGACCTCTTCAGCACAATTAAAACGGAAACCATCCGGAAGAATTACGTGATGTAATTCGTTAAGCAAAAATCGTACAAACATTAGATTAGATAGATTTTGAGAAAATCGATCACATTCAGTTAGAAAGCTTTTGTGGACTTTATTTTACAAGTATAGATTGTATTTATTATTGCATTGTATTGTATTGAAAAATCTTATCGTCACTTATGCCCTAACACGTGCAAAATCTCAAAGAGCAATCGCTTTGCTCATTTATAAGTTAATATAATAAAGAAACTATTTTAATACCTGTCCTAAATATAATATGCCGAAGAGATTGATAATAAAATTATTATAGACAAAAAAGTTCCAAAGAAAGACGTAATTTTAAATGATTATCATCAGACAATGCAAGCTGTCAAGGGCGAGGTAAAGACGGAAAGCGAAGAGACCAAAGAAAGCGAATGGCCGCGTCCTGTTTTTTCACACATGTTTGGCCTTCAGATACCCACGCAGGTAATTTAAAAATAACCGTCATTTTTAAAAGGAAGTGCTTACCATAAATGAGATACCAATAATACAGTGTGGATTATGTCTTAAAATTTTATTCTCAACTGAATCTTAATATTAGGATATATTGATGAGCAAAATATGCTGTAAATAGGTATCATCATGTTCTTGCCCTTATCCCACTCTAAGTGGGGTCGGCACAACATGTTATAAACATGTTGTCACATGATTTGGCTACATATTTTACGACCGGCCGCCTGCCTGACGTCCACTTAATTTATTCGTATTTAACTACACCCCAGTAAGAAAGGGTGTGCTCTATTGTACTTAACCGGATACCACACGGCGGGTCAACTTACCTTAGTCGCTTTTTACGACACCTCTGTAAGAAATGAGGGTGGTTATTTCTACTCAGCCGGATACCACAAGGCGGGTTGACTTACATTAGTCGCTTTTTAAGACACCTCGGTAAGAAATGGTGGTACTATTCTATTCGGCCGGATACCACACGACGTGCTTGAGAAAATAGGTAATATAGTTATAAAGTTACAATCTCTTCCTTCTATTTTAGTTTTTATTTTTTATGACATGGGAATGATATCGTTTTTCATAGTTAAGAAGCTCGTAAGATATTAGTCCACAGTGAGAATGTTAGCTTAACATATGTTTTTGTTTCTTACAGCAAGCGCAGGCGGTTCGCCCGGGCCCGCAGTCGGTCGCTCAGCCAGTCTCGGCACGACCGCAGGGACAAATTCTCAATCCGCATGTACAATTCGCACAGGTATATATATATATTTTTTTAGACAGGAAAAATACCCCTTATGGGTACCGTCACCCGACGGGGACAGGCGACGGTTATATCGGACTCGCACCGACTAAAATAACCTGCGTGCTCAACCGCGCTGCTGGTGGCGAGGATAGGGTACCTATGAAGACATTGCCCCCATCCTCGCCAGCAGCATCTCTGTACTCCAGAGTGCGCCACTTCTGGGTCGGGGCCTCCCTAAAAGTTCCCTCTCCCTCCGCTGAACGATGCATCGGGAGCACCAGATGCATGGAACAACGCCTCGGGGACCTTATAGGGTGGGCGTCCGATTAAACTCTGTTTAGAACGCCCGGAAAGGTCCCCGTTAGGTATAATATGACCTAAGTACTCGGTCCCTATTCAGACCAGCGGTATCGTAACTTAAAATTGCCTTAATGATCGTTGAACTCCACGAGAAGATGGCACGTTAAGAAGGTAATATGACCTTTTTTTACATTTACGCCTTTCTCCTACAGCAATGCTCTTAGGAATAAAGAGGACTTCATAACCTTATATAGCATAGAAAAATAATAATACTATTATTTTGCTATAATCAACGATTATAGATATAGCCGTGTGGTATCCGGCTGAGTAGAATAGTATCACCCTAATTGCTTACCGAGGTCTCGTAAAAGGTGACTAAAGTAAATTGACCCACCGTATGGTATCCAATTGAGTAGAATATACCACCCTCATTTCTTACCGAGGTGTCGTAAAAGGCGACTAAGGTAAGTTAACCCACTGTGTTGTATCCTTTTAAGTAGAATAGACCATCCTCTTTCTTATCGAGGTGTCCTAAAATACGACTAAGGTAAGTTGACGTCAGGTAGGCGGCCGGTCGTAAAATACGTAGCCAAATCATGTGACAGCATGTTTGTAACATGTTGTGTCGACCCAACTTAGAGTGGGATAAGAGCAGGGGAATGATGTCGATAGGTTGAGAAGGAGGGGGATGTGTGTGTTGCAGAGCGGCGCCGGGTCTGTGGTAGCGAACACGCAGAGTATTGTTAACGCAATGACGGCGCAAGTGCAAGCGGCGCTGGCTGCGGGCCGTGCCATCGCGCCCGGCACGCGTCTCCTCGGAGCCGACGGTGCTGTTGGCGTCGTGCGCCAGGACCGCTCCGTAGCTCTCGCCGCGTTACCGCACGCAGGTACGTACGGGACGTACGCACTGAAAACAAGTGTTGGGGGCTACCTTGCTTCCACCTACATCCCAGTTAGGATTGACCATCGAAATAAAGGCGTCCAAAAAGCAGTCTATATGACCCTGAAGATAAAATAACGATCGCAAACACAAAGACACTTTATACACACACACACAGCGTATTCGCCGGCGAAGACGAGGTCCCAGATTTCTGACGTCGGTTGGTCGTGGCTTGTGGCCACCCTTCCGCCGTCATAATGACTAATCAAAGTCATACCATCAGCCCTCCACTACACGTCGCCCTAAGTCGTGGTCCGGCCTCACAGGAAGCACCCTTAGGACGACGTTCCCCGACGCTTATAGAGCTTCAGCGCTCTACTCTCCGCATTTCGCAATCTCGGCGATGCTTCTGCTTTCGCTCGTCCCGCCCGGTGACGCTGTAAAAGCCGTTAGGGCTAACAGAACACAGTCAATTCGAAAAAAAGGGACTACCTCAACGTATACTGAGTGGTGTTCCTTTTTGCAACGTCACATTTCTCTGCATTGGTACAATATTTAATTCTATAAGTTTTCATGTTAATGTAGGGTAAGTGTGATAGTTGTCAATAAAAGGTTTTTGATTTGACTTGATTGGATATTTGTTGGTACTGCTGGGCATGCATTATTAGCCCCCGGCTAAGCATGGGTTTTCATTCTCCATTTTTAGAGAGAAGAGTTGGAGTTAAGGCCTATAAGGCAAATTTGTAGGTTACACATATTCCCAGAAATATCTAGAAATATGCAGGTTTCCCCAGGATGTTTTCCTATAAATATTTGTCAGTACTCATCATCGTCATGTTGACCTTTTTTCAGTCTATTCTTAGACGTAGGCCTCTTCACTCTCCTTCCACTCCCGGCGATCTTATGCCGGTTTGGTCCAGTTCCGATCTCCGTGTCGTCTGATGTCATCAACCCAACGCTATGTGGGTCCACCCCGCCCTCTGCTATCTACTCTGGCTATCCAAGAGTACAAAGAAGTTGTCAGTACTAAGAAGAAACTAATTCAAAACTTGATACAAAAGTTTAAAATTCAAATTCTAAATATTCTATTTAGCTTTACAAGCATATATACAAATACAATATATCAATATCAATCAATTTTTTTGCACGTACGCTACGGCCGATAAATTAACGATGTTACCTTATTCACTCACTTTGAAAATATTACGTATCTCGAAAAGGCACAATATTAAGTCCATATCCAGAAGACCACTGGACCAAAATCTGTTTTAAATTATAGTTTTATAAAAGGTTACCTGTGAGAATAAGCCTGTATTAAGACTCATTGTCGTAATCTGTATTTCTTGTGACTATAGCCACAGAAAGAAAAAGCTAACGACATACGTGCTCTCAAAAGAATTAAACACCCACAATTTTTTAAAACAACAAAACAAAATTTAACAGCACGCGGTATGGTTGCGGCGACTCGGCAGCTTGTGCCGGCAGCGCTGCGACAGGACACTCCGCTCGCTATCTCATCGCTTTCCGGTACGTCTTTATATAACTTTAATTTTACATCCTAATTCTTATTCAAAATACTCTTTCAAATTTGCTCTTATTTTTCAGTCGTTAAATTATAATGAAGCGTCCACTGGTTCAGATAGATGCTAGCCCTCCTGAACTAAATGCAAGATTAAATCGCCTTATTTCGTGCAAATCTTCTACAATAAGCTGTAATAGCTGAACGGTGAGATTGGATGAATCCTTAGAAATCGGTTACGGATTCAAACCGAAGACCCGCTCCAATGAGTTTTTCTATTAAAACATATGTCCAGTTGATATTTTCATTTCATCCGGAGCGTCATTAGGAGATATGACACCACTACAAAATCGCACTGCGGTTTGCGGTTGTATATTGTGGTGGCGGTGGTATAGGTTTGTGTATGTGTTTTTACGAATCCTGTATATATCGAGTATTAAAACGCAGTCAACTCTTCATTTTTGTACATGGATTATAGTAAAATAATTTTATTATTACTTTTGAATCCTACCTTATCCAATAATAAGTAATACATCAAATTGTCTCGATAATACAATCGCACCCGCAGCAAAGCTGAAACGTCAAACCCAACGAAGACAGTGCTGCCAACTGCCATATAGGGCGGCAATTATAAATACCGAACAAATGTTTATCTATGTATATCTCTCTATCTTACAGCCACCACAGGAGTGTCAGGTGCAGTCAATTATCCAATTATCAATATATCTATTCTATCTATCAATATATCTGTCTCTTTCAGCCAACGCAGGAGTATCAGGTGCTGTACAGACCAGTGTAAGAAGCGCCCCCCCTCCACCATATCCCGGACTGCGCGCGCCGCCGCCGCCGCCTTACCCGCAACTACAGGTACGTGGCTGAACAGTTAAATATTCTACAAACCTATAGTATAGCTATCTATTGCAAGCATCGGATATTTTTATCTTAGATTTTACTACCTGTTCATATAAATGTTTCGTAACTTTTTTTTGGTTCTTAGCTTTTCACGATAGTCTCATATGCTGGGCATATTTTTCTTTGTTGTAGTATCATAAATCTTATGAACCAATGATCATATTATTGAAATGAATTTAAATTATCTGAAATGTAATTCAAGCTTTTATCTTTCAAATGTAAATTTAAATACTGTCGTTTCAAAGTCATGGCAGACATGACATTCAAATTAATAAGGAATCTTAAAATGCAAGAAATTGTCTGAGTTGATTCTTATTTATTTGGAACGACATCTTAGTAATGCCTAGTTGTTCAATTAATTTATGTCTAACATAAACATATTACTTAAAGCTCAAAAAAAAGTAAAAAAGTAATAAAAAGTGTGTCAGTCGAGATTATCATTACATTTTTGCTGCACTTAAGAGTTTTAGAAGCAGGTTAAGAGCGTCAATACATATATACAAAGTTCTAACAAGATTTGAACTTTGTCATGCTATACAGTTTCCTATAGGTGAGGTTTGCAATATTTAAATTTAGATTATTGTCTATGAAATTCTAATTTGTATATAGAAAACGGCTGATGGATTTCTCTGTTTATATTTGTTAATAGAGCAAATCCGAATGCTTATTGTTATTGCCTCTTTCTATATTCAAAATCTAAACTCTTGCCTGCATTGATATAACTATGCGGCTTATTAAACTACCATATTTCTTTCAAAGAGATGTTCTGACTTCATTTTTCCCTAATTTTTTTAATTATATAAAATGCCTAAATAAGAATATTAAACTTCATTATTTTGAAATTGGAAGTAACTTGGATATTCAAGAAGTCAGATAATGTCTTTGAAATATTTTAAAAAAATAATTAAACTTGTAAACAATCTTTAATTACTAATAAACGCATTTTATATAAATTAATATGTCTTGGAGGATTTTTTTTAAATATGTTGTGCATGTCGTATAATTTTATCTTTAATTGTTCATTTTAAATCTGAATTCGGTTTAATGTTTGAAATCATAAAATAAATCGAATTCAAAGCTTTAAATGTTCGCTGTTAAAGCCACGGCTTGTATTTGTGATTTTTTTTTTAATCCGCGAAAATTATCAAATACAATCCGTTGGATATGATTTGTATAACTGCTTCAATTGTGACCGCATCGCAATTATATTGTTACTTGAATCGATGTAAACATATCCATAGCAATATTAATTCATCCATGCATTGGTGGAGGCTAAGTAATATTTGTAAATACAGATCGAATGAATAGAAAAACAATAATCTCCTTTTATGTAACAACTTTCAGAAACTAATATTGCATGGGTATTGTAGAGAATCAGCCTCACTTTCATAAGTAAAATATGACGTAAAATAAAAATAAAAATGCTAATTTATCCTAATTCTATATTTGCGTAACTCAGAAATTTCGTTAATTCATTAAAAAATTCGTATATTAGTTATACTATTTAAGAACCCATGGCTTTGTCCGCGTCGACCTTAGAATATTCCTTCCAAATATCATCTATATATTTCTTTAGCTCGTTAGCGAGTAACATAACTTTAATTGTATCAAATTCCATTTGTATTGATCCAACGTATGACAGCGTAGACATGAAAAGGCAACAGACTGAAAAACTGACAGACTTTCACATTTGAAATTTGAAAATGGATAAAAAGTTCAATATATTTACTTTAACTACTCAAATAAATGAATCTTAAAATACAAGTATATTTATAACGAAAGAGCTATAAATTAATTACGTTCCATTCCACGTGACATGTGATTTAATGTCTTGTGACACTCCGGAAAGCCAATAAATCCAAAAGTTGAATAATGAAAGAGAGACTGAGTCTGTCGCGTAGTGGTCTCGGATGTGGTAGGCGATACAGGCGTGTTTTTGCATGTGGGTGGTTGGGTGTGCAGGCGCCCTTTGACGCGGACTGGGGCGACTGGCTGCACCGCCGCCCGCTGCTGCTGCAGGTACCATAACTACCGTCACCTCTCACCTTAAATCCCCCTATATTTTCTTCACCTCCACTTTTCCTGTCACTAACCACTTATATATGAATACTTACTAACCGTGTTATATTGCCAGTTAGACTTGCTAAAAAAATCTTATGAAAGGTGTGGGTTTATGAATACACTAGCTTTTTACCCGCGTCGTCGTTCGCGTGGACTATTTCGTGTGATAGGTCGATAATAGATGGCTCTAAAATGTAATTCTATTCCTGTAAAATTAACAGGATTTCTTTAGCCTATGTTATTTCGGCGTATAAGCCATAATTGTGCCAAATTTCATCGATATTGGTTCAGCGGATTCGCCGTGAAAGAGTTACAAACATAAAGACTCACAAACTTTCGCTAAGCTTAGATTGATAATGTATGTTAAATCTCAACCTAGCGTTGGCCCTTAAACGAATGTTTGTCGTCAATATTTATTAACTTTTATAAATCTGAGCGGCCAAATTCTCCGAAAATAGTTTTCACCATATGAAGTATATAATACACGTATTAGGTAAAAAGTGAGCTCGTGTTTTACTTAAGCACAAATAACTTACATAAATTAAACTGTGCGCAAAGTATGGGCGCTGCAATAAGTTTCTACTAATACTTTTCTTTAGATTAGTTTTATGTAGGAGTATTTTTAACATCTTTGCAAATGCTACGTAGGAACTCCTTGGATTTTGCAATTAGCTCTTGCATTTATTTCAATCTTTTTATTTATAGTGTTCCACAATTTAGCGCTCATTGTAAATCTACGTACATAATATTTCAATAAAACAATATTCTGTTGAAAGATGCAAAGTTAGCAGCATCCTAAGCACACATAGCCACAGCCCACAGTCTTTGTATACTTATTTTACTGAAAAATATGATAAATTGAAATTCATCACTGATTAGCTAAATTACACAAGTTGCACGGAAACTTAAATTAGATGTTCTTGGAACTAGAAAAATATCAGCAATTAATAAGTAATCCTAGAACGAGCTTAGTATCTAACACAGTTCAAACATATTTTCCAGTACTTCCGATATCCTTTAGTCCTTTAACCAGTTGCAAATCTATTTAGTCCTTAAATGGTGGTCTCGATTTGCCTTGAAGGGTGGCCACGGAAGAACACATAGAGGGCCTTGTCACTACTAATCACCTTGTAGTTAGCGCTTTTTTCCGCTTGCTCGTGGCACGCATGCGTAAAAACTAACCTTTATTCCTTTTCAGCAATTATCCTAACATCACACTAATATAAGAACATGTTTTACTATGAGAAAACCCTAATGTTACCTGGTTTACATACGAATAGAAAGAAAAATATTATTCGCTTATCCATTGGAGTCCGGGTGGTGGAAGATCATGACGTTCACGTTTGGTTTCGGGTAATTTAATAGTCAATGTAAGATTTGGTTTATACAGCCCGTAGATACGATTGTATTGACACTTCAAAATGCAACGATATATAAATACCCATACATTTGTTATGTTCGTTTCAATATAATTGACGTCATGTTAATAGTAACTTATAAAGACACTTTTATTGTAAACAACTAACACAATAACACAGCGTTACGTTTTTTATTATTTTGCTATAGAAATGTTGTAAAAGTTAATTTTGCACAGTATAGTATTAGATCTGTCGGCCTACGTCTTGTTAGTTGCACCGAATTATTTTTTATTAAATAAATTGTTTCGTGTACTTTTTTACATTGTTTCAATAGATCGTATTATTAATTAAATAGTCCCTCAAAATTAATTCGAAGCATTGAGTGTCGTCAATCGAAGTATAAACCTATATATACACGACTAACACATCGCTCTCTCAACGAAATTTGTCTGAAATCGAACCGGATCACGAGACGCCCGAGAGATCGCGGCTGGCGATCGCGAGTCGGCGGTCGGCGAGCGTCGAGGAGCGATGTGAAAACAGACATTTAACCGTCAGAACGTAAACCAGGAGCAACCGTTGCTTCTGGAGGAGCTGTTGGAGCAGGAGAAGCGCGAGCAGGAGCGCGAGGGAGGCGAGTGGGGAGGCGCGGGGCCTCCCCCGGCGCCCGCGCCTGCGCCCCCGCCCGCCGTGCCGCTGTACGCGGGCGCGCCGCCCCCCGCACCCCCGCCCCCACCCGAGCGCGCCACCTGCGACGCCGACCACCACGCCCGCCTCCTCTACGAACAGTGGCTCGCCTCGTACAACAGCTTCGCCGCAGACCAGTTGCGCTACTACGAACAGGAGGTGCAGAAGCTGCGCAAGATCCGCAAGGTGAGTCCGCCCACCGGCGTGCCTAGGCCGGAGGGGGCTGGCCGACCTGGACTCGTGCCTCTCTTACGACCTTTACATCACCTATTTACTTTTTAAGAGCGCGAGTGAAGTTAAGGATGTAAATTGCTAAATACCAAACCCGTCCCCTCAGAGGTTTATCCTAGATACGCCCGTGGTGTTTCCCGTAGTGCGCTTCTGTGTTCGTGCGCTTCGTAGTCGCGTGTTTGCGTCCTCCACTTCGCGGTTAATTTCTATTCCAGGTATACGTCCGGGGAGTGGGCACCTGTGTTAACCGAATGTCGATGTGTTACTAACTGGGTGCTAGATTAAAATATTCTGCCACTACTTCCTACACTGTCCACGTTCTCCTTCCAGTCGCTGAATAGTAAGCAGCGTCAATTGCGAAAATCGGGAAACGAACTTATGCCTAACGACGCCGCCGAACTCCAGCGAGTGTCGACTGAACAGCAGGCGTTACAGAAGCATTTGGAGGCAGCGAGGAAACAGGCCAGGCAGCATAGTATGCTTATGCAGGTAACAGTGATACGAATATGAATTTAATGAGTTCCATTTTTTAATTATGATGTTTTTCTGAAAATTGTATATATTTTCAGGAGTACGAAACAAAACAGCGTCAACAGAATCCACAACTAGCGCAACAGTCTATTTTAAATCAGCAGCAAATATCAAATCAAACTGTTTTCACCCAGAATCAGAACATAAACCAAACCCAACATATGCAACAGCAGGGAACGATAAACCGACCGATGCAAATAGGCCTTCAAGGTGCTACAATTCAGCAGCAAACATTGATAAGGACTCAACAGACGGTTCTCGGTTCAGACGGGCAGCCGTTGCCGCAGCAAAGAATAGGATTAGTAACTCCACCGCTCAATACTCAAGGAAGAATCTTGCAAGGGGCTAGAACACTAGTTATCGAGCAGACTGGAACGCCGCAGCAACAGCTGGTCCGACAACTGTCGGGAGTACAGGAGAGACCGCAGTCGGTTGGCGGAATCGTGCAATTCAATCAGCAACAGATGACTAACGTCAGAAACTCCTTACCCGTGGGTAACCAAACTCCACGTGCAACAAACGCGAGGCCAGCTATGTCTCCACTACACGTTCAATCACCTCACTCCCAATCTCCTCTTCATTCTCTCGCTCCCCAGTCTCCGTTACATCCAATGGCGTCACCGATGCAGTCTCCGTTGCATTCTCAACAATCTCCACTGCATCATACATCTCAATCCCCATTGCATCCTTCGACGCAATCTCCCCTTCACACTCAACAGTCGCCGATGCATTCTCAACAATCACCTATGCATGTCCAACAAACGTCAAGTTTACCTCAACAGAGTCCGATGCATCCACAGCAGAGCCCCATGCATCCGCAGCAATCACCTATACATCCGCAGAGTCCAATGCTTTCACAAAATCAAATATCTACGCAACACTCGCCGATGCATCCGCAACAGAGTTCAATGCATCCGCAGCAGAGTCCCATGCATCCTCAACAGAGTCCGATGCATCCACAACAGAGTCCGATGCATCCGCAGCAAAGTCCGATGCACCAGCAACAAAGTCCTATGCATCCACAACAGAGTCCGATGCATCCACAACAAAGCCCGATGCATCCTCAACAAAGTCCGATGCATTCCCAACAGTCACCGATGCATTTACAACAGTCTCCGATGCAGAGTCCGATGCCATCTTCAATGTCACCACAACATTTTTTACAACAACTTCAAGCTCAGAGAACTAGTCCACAATTACCTACGCCTAGCCGCAGTCCACAGGTAATTATTTCGTTACTCTTATACATGCATATTATTTAATTTATCTTTTATATCATCTTTATATTTAAATGAGTTAATCTTGTATATATATATATATATTTTTCGAATCTCGGAAACGGCTCCAACAATTTTCCTGAAATTCAGCATGTAGGAGGTTTTGGGGGAGAAAAATTAATCTAGCTAGGTTTTATGTAAAAAAAATATTGTTTTATCCCTATTTTTGGGCATTTAAAAACACTAACATTTATATTGAATTGAATTTTCGCCATTAACTGTCAAGTTGGCGTAGCCTTTTCGGGTAACGGGCAGCCTCGAGAAATGGGAATGCCAAGGATCGATCCCCAACTAAATAATTGTTTTTTCTTTTATTTTAAGTTTTTTAATTTTTTTGCAAAAAATTCCCGAGCGAAGCTCGGTCACCCAGATATTTTATATAAATTAATTAATATTAATATAAGTAATAGAGACCATAATTACACGTCAGACATTATTTTATTCCAAAAATATTTAAATACCTCATTAAGATTTTTGATGAGCTGAGATAACATTTAGAATATTTTAGCGGTCATAAACAATAATATATAAATAAATTCTTGAAACGAACTAGTATCTAACTAAGTTAATAAATATGTTACGAAAAAAAATTACTCCACTATTTTTATACATTACAGCAATTCGTAGAAAACCTTAAACAATAATTTAATTTTAATACGACCATCATGTAATGTAATTTTAATACGACAATTTGTCAGTGTAGATAATAAAAGGTATACTATTAACAAATATAGTCTATATTTGTTAATAGTATACCTTTTATTATCTACACTGAAAAATTGTCGTTAAATGAAAAGCTACTGTAATGAAGATTATGGTAGAGTTTATATCATCCTGTCCTTATCCCACTCTAAGTGGGGTCGGCACAACATGTTTTTCTCTTCCATTCTGTCCTATCTTTCGTCAACTCTGGCGCCACTCCTTTTATATGCATATCATACTTCACACAATCCAACCATCTCTTTTTAGGCCTCCCTCTAGGCACATATCCATCCACATTCAAATTTAACACACGTTTGGTCACATGATTTTCATCCCTCCTCATTACATGTCCATACCATCTCAATCTTGCACTTCTCGACTTTTCTATAATGGGCGCAACTTTCAGACTTCCCCTAATATACTCGTTTCGTATTTTATTCAGTTTTGTCACACCACACATCCACCTTAACATTCTCATCTCATTTGCATGTACTCTTCTTTCATCCCTCCTTTTCATTGCCCAACATTCTGATCCATACAATACGACAGGTCTTATGACTGCTTTATAAATTTTTCCCTTAACTTTAAGGGGCATTCGAGGGTCACATATTGTGCCTGAGACCTGCCGCCACTTCATCCATTCTGCATTCATTCTTTTACCCACATCTCGATCTATTTCACCGTCGTTTTGAAAAAGCGAACCAAGGTACCGAAAATCAGAGCAAACTGGCAAAATGTTCCCATCCAAACCGATCGGGGAGAAATTGGAGGTTATAGTATTATTGAAAATTGGAAATTGGAGGATTATGGTAGAGTTTAAGCACAACTATTATTAATTTTTTCATTACAACAATATAATATTACAAAGGCCATAAAAAAGTACGTACACTGATAAGTTTGCAGGCTAGAGATTTGAGTAACCCTTTTTGTATTGCAGATTTATCAACAATCACAAATTCAGAGTCCGGTTTCTTCTCATTCGCCACAATTGCAAAATGTAAGTGGTTTTCATAAAATTTAATATAATATATAGAATATTGTTTAGTCATATGCCATGAATTCTTTTTTTAGAATGACTATACAAGTGGCAGATTTCCCCGACCAGTACCCGGGTGTTCACCGTTGCCTACCCGTTTCGCTCGACCTCCACATCATCAGCAAGGTATTTTCCTTTAAACAACAAGGATTTGCTAATTTATATGAATTAAATTATTTCCGTTATTGCTAAATTTCTTCAGAAAATAGATTAAGTATCTTTAATGTAATTGTTAATGATTTACATTTTTAGGAATGCGAGTAGGTGTGCCTTTTGGTGGGAGGCAACAAACTTCGCCACTCGGCAGCCCACAACCTTTGCCATCACCAGGAAATTCAGCTAATGAAATAACAGTACGTATTAAACTGTTAACAAACTTAGCAGTATTATATCAAAAATTATAGCTATTATGTATATTTAAACTAAAATTCTTTATTAACAAAGTCTTCTAAAAACATGATAAGTGCAATGTAAGTATTTTTTTCCATTTGGCATTTATTATTTTTTTATTACAGCGCCAACAAATACTTCAACGACAGCAATACAGCCCTATGGGAGGGGCTCCGGCGTCACCCTCTTTGTCTCGGTCACCGCACGTAGCCCGCACGCCGACACCCTCTGCCTCTCCCGCCGCGTCGCCAGCGCCGCACCACGACCACGGTGGTGGAGCTCACCATCACCATCACATGGCACCGATACCGCCAGGATACAGATACTTTAAACCTGGTCTCTTTGGCGGTGCTCCTGTGTGGCCAACTAAAGAAGATGTCCGACGACGCACAACGCACATCAACAAAGTCTCTATTCTTAAGCGTCGTACACCACCGCGTCCTAGATTTGCGGGAAAGACTGGGGCTCCTGGCATGGATAGTCGATCTGATGATATTGGTGAAACGAGTGACGCGAGAAAGTATGTGCTGTTCTCTTCTGACAGTGTCGAATATGGTAGTGCATCTGATGATTCTGCTCGAATTAATTTTGCTAAAGATGATGATGATGAGGATATGCAAGATTTTGTAGACCATCTAGATGATGATGATATTGTCGTCGTGGAACCTGGCGCTATATCACCTGAAGAACGGATAGCGACAGAGGAGGACTTTGAGGAATTAATAGACAGCGGGAAACCAGAAGATGAAGTGGAAGAAGAGATCTCACAGGATAAACCTCCCTTACGGACCGAAACGACAACGAAAACTGTTGCCGTCATAAGTTTAGCACCAGCTAAACAGCAGACACCTAGCATGCAGCAATATAAAATTGTTAATCCCTCTCAAAGCACTTTGTCCCGGTTGCCAGTTTTAAGCGCAACAGTACTTTCTCCGCATGCTAATACGAAAATTTTAAACGAAGTATCGCAAGCTACTGTGGCATCAGTATCGATTGCTAATCAAACTATTTCAGTACCTGTATTGAAAAATCTTTCTGTACCTATAGCTAATGTAACCGGTCATGCACCGGGTATAGCAAAACCCCAAATGAAGAAAGTACCTTTGAATATAAGTAACCCTCCTATGGCTGTAAATATGTCTTCTCAGTCATTACCTAAGCCTATTAATTCTGTTATTAGTGTTATATCATCAAATGTCGCAAAGACTGCTAGTTTGAATCCAGTCATTACTCTCGCTACCTCAAACACTATTTCAGGTACGTCCAGGCTCCCTGTTTCAATTTTGACACAGCCTCAAGTTAAACAAAAAATTGTGAAAACAATAGAAAAACCAATGGCGTTATCTCTAACAAACACAAAACTCTCAAGTTTATCGGTGACTCATGATGCTACTTTACCAGCTAAGATATTTCAAGACGACGCTGCATCGCCAGATAGCACAGTTATTTCTGAACATAATAATGATATGCAAAACACTTCTATCAGCCAGCATATACTCTCAATATCGTCGCAAGAAATCAAACAAAAAGAGCATCCCTCTATTTTGAAAGAATCAAACAAAGATATAGATATTGAAACTGAAATAAGTCAACAGACAGAGTTACCACATACTCTTTGTTTATCAGATCGGACTCCACTTTTACTGGGTAAGGCAGACATAAAAAGTCCTGATCCGATTCCTGAAAAAATACCCGACAATATTATGGAAGGTGATGATGAAGACAAACCAGAAGATGACATACAAAATCATTTGTTACTGTCATACAATAAATCTCTACAAGAACAACCAATTTCAAATACACATTCTGCAAGCAACAAATCTGAGGAAAATGTAGTCAAAACAATCAAAGCAATAGCAAATCAAACTAAAGAAATGGTTATTGATTCAAATATGCAAATTACGTCTGATATTACCCAAGATTCAGTTCAGATATCTATTCCTTCGCCTACACCTTCACAAGAAAGATATCTTAACGATATAACAATGCGAGAACATACTGAAACCGTAGAAGGTAACCCAAAACATGTAGAGTCTTTCGAACATATGCTAAGTATTTTAGAAAATATTACTGATGATAATAAATCGTTTAGTATGAAACAGGCAGCTCTTAAAAAATCAAACCAATCCAATCTTCAAAATCCAAATATAAATGCAAGCCAAACTACGAAGAAAGAAGGTAGAGAAGCTCAGGAACAACCAGCTTTTCCGACTAGAGAATCTGAAAGACTCGCTTTACAATCTGCAACAATACCTCAATTGTCACCTTTATCTCAACCAGCAGAATTAACTTCTAATATGGCAAATGTATCGCAGCAGTTGCGTACCATAATGTCCTCTTTAAACACTAATGCACCTAAAGTGGAATCTCAAAATATTATGAGAAAAACTAGCGATGCCACGACCCCCACACAAGTAAACTTTGAAACTTTACTCCCCTCTTCAAAAGTTGAGATAGCCGCACCACGGCCGTCGCCTATACAAAGACTAGAAAAACCTCAAACTTCTAATGCTTGTTCAGAAACAATGCCCATGAGCGCAGTACAAATGATCGGCTCTCGAATAAATACACTGTCTTCAATTGGACAAATAAGAAAATCTCCCACTGTATCACCGATTAATTCCCCTGTAAGCATACAAAATCCTTTGATGAAATCTCCAGCACAGTCGCCTCTCATTAACTGTCAGACTTTTAATCCTGGTGAAGAATCTCACAATACAACCATATCTTCACAAATATTGCAAATGCCAGCTCTCTCAAAAATACATAGTAATTCATCAGCGCCGTCTTTAATGCACTCGAATAATATCACTACCACAAGTGTTAGTGGTTATCAAAAAACTCAATCATTACCAACTAGTATTTTGGGCCACACGTTGCTGCAACCTACGAGGCAAATTAATACCAGTAATTTACAATTTAACCAGCAAAATATCAGTTCGAGTCAACCACCAGCATTAGTTATGACTTCAAGGGCAATTATTGGCACAAAAGAGCCGGCTCCAAATGTCACAGTTCGCACTCACAGTATAGTGAGCACTGGCATGAGTCCAATGCAACCGAAATCAACACAAGGTCCTATAAGTTTCGTAACATCTTCTAAACTTCTACATACTCAATTAACTTCACCATTGAAACGTTCAAAATCAACTGACGAACCAAAAAGTGAAATTATAGTAGGTCACATTCAACCCACTAAAAGACACAGTGTTGAATCAGTAATAGTCAAATCAGAACCTATGGAAACTGATGAATCGAATAATGCGCCAGGTTCAGCTACTGATAATTTAGGTAATAAAATAAGTCAGCAAAATACAACAAATCAAAGAAACGATGAGTCACAAAATGTGCTACTTAAACAATTATTACAGACAACTACTACAACTTCAACTGTAGTACCGCAACGGACTGTGACTATACAAAGAAGCGCCCCTGCTTTAGGTACCATTCCTTCATTAGAGGCACAATTGGCGAGACCACCGATACCCCCACCAACTTTAGCTTTAACTCAAGAAGTAGAGATACCCAAGAATTCTCCTCGCCACATAACTACTGTGAGCTCACCTTATTCAAATCGTCCTATTCAAACATCAGTACCAACATCTACTATATCTCCTCTAATACATACCTCGACGCAATCTTTAATGGACGTAAGAAAACCACCAATAAAATTTTTAAGTAAAGAGGAAACAACTCCTGTACCCGAATGTTCGCCAACTTTTAAATCATTACCCATGTATCCAACAACAATAGAAAATCAACAAATTCAACAAACCATAAAAAAAGAGGTAGCACCTCCGCAGCAAAGTCCTATCCATCGGCCGTTTACACCACTAGATGTAAAAAAGGAACTTCTTGACGAAAGTTCTCAACAATCTGCAACTTCTGGGGTTTCTACTGCCTCTGATCAAGGAAAAATGGATCAACCAATGAAAGAGGAATTTTCTGAAAATGTAAATATGGAAAGTGCATCAGATATCAATCCTTCCGAAACTCCCTCAGAGGCTAAAAGACGTAAGCGAAGAGAGTATCAACAAAAAAAACGGAAACAAATGCAACAAAATATGAAAGCGGCTGCCGAAAATAATATGAATGCCGTTAATGCTAAAAAGCGCCCTCGAAAAGGTTCACGATATGAAGAAGATTATGATACATTTATTGACAACCTAATGGCCCAGCTGAGGTTATTACCGCCTATGCAAATACAAGAACCCGCTTTGACCACAAATTTTGCAGTGTGCCCATTGTTTGGTTCTGGTGATTTAACAAAATTGAAAAATAAAGATTATGATATTCTAAAAGGTGATTTAGTCGGAGATTTTGGCAATGCCAAAATACCTAATGTAGGTGATTATTACAATACCAAACCTTTCGGAGATGATGAACCATTACCTGAAAAACCAGCAACATCAACACAAAGAGGTTTTTATGATCAAGAATTTCAACCTATCTTATTTGATGAAGATCCTGAGGATAAAAAACTTGATTTTATCTGTAAAGAAAGAGACACAGATACCCCTGATACTATAGTAAGTTGCTCTAGTCCAGAAGGTTATGAAATTGAGCCAGATGATAGATTCCCTTATTTGAAACCTATTGATGATGACGATGATGAAGAAGATGAGGACTCGTCGCTATCTGGTCGGGTTTCACCGGTGTTCCCTCTTGTAGCCCCTATTCCGATAAGAGTTAAGCCTTTATCATTGCATCAATTGAAGGATGACGATGAAAACCATAAATCATTGAAAACTTTGGATGCCGAAACGCCGCTGAAAACCAAAATTGAAGATTCTCCTGGTAGTTCCGAAGGCAATGAAAATGTTACCGTTACTCTCACACTAACTTCTGGCGCTGCAGAAGATATTTTAGGTGTATTGAAAGAACTTGCTGGTATACTACACATACCACCACCTACTTCTTACCAAATAATAGAACGCACAGCCACGCCCCCATCACATAAACTTGGACTTTATAGGTCGAAAGGTAAAGATGGCAAAGAAGGAACACCGATTGATATACAAAGTATTTTAAACGGAGCTGCAAAATTCTGTCGCCATTGTGACGTTGTTATTTTAGATTCCGTAGTAAGAGCGAAAGCATCAGAATTTCCTCTTCTGTCCGCTAACAAAGGTAATGCTGAAGAAATACTTTGTGATAGTGATTCGGAGTTATATTTCTGCAGCGCGCAGTGTTATGAGAGATTTGCTTGGCGTCCGACGAATATTATTTTAGACGGAAAATCGAAAATTAGTAACAAAGAAGACAGCAAATCAGACGTCGAAAATAACTTATCCAAAGACAGAGACGATTTCGATACTGCATCAACTGAGAGTATGGAAACTGATGAACTAGATATAAAACCTGACATCAAAGATGAAAAAATGGATTTTTCTTTCATGGATTCCTTGGATAATGATGAATTAATGAAGGAAGTTGGCGACGACGTTAGCGCCCTAGATGAGGATCTGAAAAGTATTGAAACTGATGAGAAAAGTAATCAAAGCGTCGAGAAGGAGAAATTCAGAGGAACTCGATACAAAACCTGGTCACCGGGCTGTATCGGACCGCCAATAAAGTATAAACGCCCTACTGATCGAGAGTTGACAGAACTTGTCTTTAGAACAGGTGTTGCTATTATGCCCGTTACCAATGAAGACGCGCGAAAGTGTGAACTGTGTGGAATTCAGGGGGATGGGGTGGCGGACGGCGTATCAAGATTATTAAACTGCGACGTCGATAGATGGGTCCATCTAAATTGTGCTCTGTGGTCGGAAGGAGTTTATGAAACTGTAAGCGGTGCACTAATGAATGTAGACTCCGCCCTGGCGAATGGATCAAACGCAACATGCGCAGTGTGCCGGAGGCTCGGAGCGACCGTGCGATGCTTCAAGGTGCGATGTGGAAGCGTGTACCATGTTGGATGCGCCGTAAAAGACAATTGCGTGTTTTACAAGAACAAGACTGCTTTCTGCGCGTCGCACGCTCCTAAGGTGAGTCTCTTTAAATATTTCAATTAACTTTATCATATTTATTAGCTGTAGATCAAATTAAGATCTAATATTAAAAATAACGAATATGAAATAAACAATTTCCTTAATTCCAAATATTTCTTAACATAATATAGCAAATAATTATTTAAATCTGTAAATGTAAATAATCTATAGATAATTTATAAAATTAGGCGCTTCTTTGCAGAGATCTACGAGTATAATACAAAAGTAATACTAAGATTTTTCTTTAATTCGCGATAAAGCAAATACAAAATACTTATATGTCATGCTAAATCCATTTTCATACCCGATACATGCAGGATTCGTATGCATGCCCTACACACCTTCACCACCTCCACTAAAATCATCAACACACTATCACAAACTCAAAAATCGGTTACAGGGCAAAACGAATACTACATAAAGCCTGCTATATCGCGGGTTATAGAAAAATAATATTATTACGCCTTTAAATACAATTTCATCAAATTTGTGTAAATATTATTGAATAGAATGAAAAAGACAACGAACTGACGACGTTAAGTGTTGGACGGCGAGTGTTCGTGTGCCGCGACGAGCAGCGGCAGGTGGCGTCCGTGATGCTGCACTCGGACACCAACCACCTGATCCGCGTCGGCGGGCTGATCTTCCTCAGCCCCGGACACCTGTTGCCGCACCAGCTCGCTGCCTTCCACACACCCAACTACATTTACCCCATTGGATTTAAGATTGTAAGTTTTTGTATTGAACATAAATAAGATTCTATGTTATATAAGTACTAGACGCCGTGTGGTATCCGGCTGAATAGAATAGTAAAACCCTCATTTCTTACCGAGGTGTCGTAAAAGGCGACTAAGGTAAATTGATCCACCGTGTGGTATCCGGTTCAGTAGAATTGACCACCCTCTTTCTTACCGAGGTGTCGTAAAATACGACTAAGGTAAGTTGACGTCAGGCAGGCGGCCGGTCGTAAAAAAGGAGCCAAATCATGTATCATGTTTATAACATGTGCCAACCCCACTAAGAGTGGGATAAGGGCAGGAGGATGATGTTATATAAGTACTAGCTTTTACCCGCCACTTCGTTCGCGTGATAGGTTGATAATAGATGGCGCTTTACAATGTCATCCTATTCCTGTAGAATTAAGAAGATTTCTATAGCCTATATGTTATTCCGGTGTATAATTTATAATTGTGTCAAATTTCGATGATATTGGTTCAGCGGATTCGTCGTGAAATATTAACAAACATACATCCATAATCACAAACTTTCGCATTTATAATATTAAGTAGGATTAGTAAGATAATATACAAACTATGCCCATTTCCCATCATGTTTACCCGATGTATCCGATATATGCTTTAACTGTACCAAATTTTATCATTAAATACTCCAGCGGATGAGTCTTGAAAGTGTATCACACAGCCAGAAAGACAGACTTTCAGATATATAATATTAATTGTATTAATATCTGTCAAGGTGCGGTTTTATTGGTCCATGAGGCGTGCCAACAGCCGCTGCCGCTATGTGTGCTGGATCTCTGAGGAAGAAGGCCGGCCGCGCTTCCACGTTCGAGCGCAAGATGAGACTCGCCAAGAGTTGAGTGCACCCACCCCGCGAGCCGCCTGGGCTAACGTACGTAAAATTACTTCTATAACTGTATTACGATGGTGATCGAAAGATGTTAGACAACGAGCAGAGGACATTAAGGTCCCAATTTCAGTAGATCAGAGGTTAGTTACTCCTCCTTACGTCGTTCTCCTCATTTAATATGAAATACAATTTATTTATTATCATTATCTGTACATTAAAATATTTGTGATTTAAGTAATTATACAAGTATATCCTTAATTAAACTGTGTCGGTCCTGGCTACTGCTGAAAAACAGTGTTGTGCGATAGATCTCTGTCGCTCAATTTATACTGAGCTGAGCCATTTTCTTTTTGTGATATGCAGTATATTTATTTGATATTGTTTTATGTTCTTGTTATATTTTTGTTCTATTGTTTTATGTGTTTAAGTTTAGTTTTAGTTAACAACTGTGTATTGCGGAAGGTGAAATTAACGTTCTTTCTTTCTCAGTGCTGAGGTTTGAGACCTCCTCCATGTATCACTTTTTCTTGGATAACCGATTTTCAGCGATCTCTTGCGACTTGTCAGAGGTTACAAAAAAGTCTTAATTTTATCATGGCTGTACTTGATAGAAAGAAAATAAAATCCGCTTACGGATTGTAAACCCCAATTTTTTTTCTAG
The DNA here is from genome assembly GCA_947086495.1 of Morpho achilles. Lineage (NCBI taxonomy): Eukaryota > Metazoa > Arthropoda > Insecta > Lepidoptera > Nymphalidae > Morpho > Morpho achilles. The sequence continues at coordinate 4,524,294 of CAMTZB010000009.1, read as the reverse complement.
ACCGTTGGAATCTACCTGCACCACTTTAATAGATTAAAGATAACCAACATCGAACATATTCTATTAAAGGTGTTGGATGCAGTGGCCGCTTTGAGGGAGGAACGGGGAGAGGAAGGTGTTCTAAAGCTGTGGCCAAACTACGTCACCGGTGAAGACCTATTTGGTTTAACAGAGCCTGCTGTTGTCAGAGTTCTTGAAAGCCTGCCAGGTTCGTTCGCTTTTTTGTATTATTAAAAAAAATTAAAAACTCTTAAACTCATAAACTCAGTAGCCATGCTGTGGCTGAATAAAAATCTTAACAATACAACGTTACCAATAAATAGGTAGGTATAATAAACTATGTGGGTTTTTTGGACACCATATTTTTAAGGACAAAATAATTTTATATAATAAAATAAAGTGTTGATACCATGTACTAACTATAACCATGTAGTAACTGAACCACAAGGCAATGCTACCCACATAATCGTTATGTATACCACATTGTACGACATTGCTGAATGTGTTGCATTCAACGCTACGCATCGAGAAGCTAACGGACTACCCGTTTAAGTGCGATCGTTCCGCGTTGCTGCAGCACGGCTTGGCTATAATTAGTAAGTAGCGGCCTGTTACTCTCCCACTGCTGAGAATAAGCCTCTTCTCTCCGTTTTTGGAGAGTAAAGTTGGAGCTAAGGTACCTACCACGCGGCTCCAATGCGGATTAGTAGGTTACACATCTCCAGAATTCTCTAGAAATAATAATGCAGTTTTCCTCACGATGTTTTCCTTCACCGAAAAGCGTGTGATAAATTGCATTATCAATTAGACACATAAGTTTTAACAGACAAAACTCATTGGTGTCTGCCCGAGTTTGAACTCAGGTGACCTCCTCGAAAGAGTCGCACGGTGTTACCGCTGGGTTATCACAGCTTGGTTATCAATATCCATTATTAATGGTATTGCTAAATGTGTTGCGTTGTTACGTCAGGTATCGAGACACTAACGGACTACCGGTTCAAGTTCGGTCGTTCTGCGTTGCTGGAGGGCGGGTTGGCCGTGAACCCGTCGGGGTGCGCACGCTGCGAGGCGCGGGGCGCGCGCGTCTGGCGGCGCCCGGCGCGCTCCATGCAGCCCGCGCCGCCGCCGCCGCTGGACGCCACGCACGCCGCGCACCCCGCCTGCCCCTACTCCAAGCAGTTCGTGCACACCAAGAGCAGCCAGTACAAGAAGATGAAGCTCGAGTGGCGCAACAACGTTTACCTCGCCAGGTATGTGTAGTTTTTTTTTTAATATATGGGACACTTACACACACGGTCGTCCGTCCCCAAAGTAAGTAACTTAATACTTGTATTATGGTAGGCAGACAACTGGTGAATATATATTTATATATTTTTAAATGCATACTTAAATACAAATAAATATCCAGGCGCAAAGACCAACAAATTCATTTATAGAATATGTTGGCCCTCGGCGGGATCGAACCCGCGACTCGCGGAGCTGAAGGCAGGGTCACTACCCACCGCGCCAACGGGCCAGTTTCACGACGCTAACACGCCACTCATGAGAAGATATAAACACACGGGTCACATCGAGTTCCCTTTGTATAAAGTTTGATGTTTCGGTAGAGTTCCAACCACCCGTGTTAATACGTTATCTAAAATCTTTTTGTTGTCATATCAAATTGTAATGTCAAATTGTCAACGAAGTGAAGACTTGACATTAAAATAAGCTAAAGGGATTATTTCATTTATTTCTATTCAACAAATCCATAATTTCTAAAATATATATAAATAAACCAGTTTAAATAAAATTACTGTTCTTTGGTTGAACCATCTGGAAAAAATTTATAGCGATGATAGCAGGAGACAGAACTGTTTGACCCTGATTTCGTTAGATCAGACGCAGATCGCTTGCGGAAACATATATTACATTCTTTAAGAGGCGTAAACGTACTTTTAGCGGCGTCAGGATTATGGACTCGTGATGTTTAGTAAAAGTGCAAAAAAGTACAAAGATTTTTATGTGAAAATCTGTTTTCAGAACATCAGCTGTCTCATTTTCCTAAACCGAATCAGTTTAACTTTAAATCAACTAACAGAATGATGTACCAAATGGTATTTTCCCTACAGATCTAAAATACAAGGACTGGGACTTTACGCTGCTCGCGACTTAGAGAAACATACGATGGTGATCGAGTATATCGGAGAAATCATACGATCCGAGCTCTCCGAGATCAGAGAAAAGAAATACGAAGCCAAGGTAATATATTTAAAAATTAGCCAATAAGTTACAGATAAGTCTAGTTCAAAGTTATTTTATATAGATAATCCTGTTAGTACAACTGCTCTTTGGTTTTCATTTATCCAAATGACTCATAAATATTGCTACATTAACAATAATGCTCACTCGCTCTACGAAAATATAGTCTGTCTCCGTACATTTCAGGAGTTTTTTATGCGATTTGAGTACCCATACTGCCAGATCGCTTTACCGGTTTATAATTACCAATCGGTCTGTAATCTAACAGCTATAATGAATAAGGCAGTGAGCTCTCTATTGCAGTTTAAATCAAAACTTCGAGCTAACCAGATAAAAACTGCTCGCCTCGCTCATATGTTTAATAAACGACATTGGAAAATTTTTAATATACATTTCGTCTCATAGATTACGTAAAAGAATCAGAATTACTGATATAGCCTAGCGTGTCATGAAGCTAAAGTGGCAATGGGCGGGTCAGAAGTTTGTAGAAGTGATGAGATTCAGTGTTAAGATACTGGAATGGCGAACCCACATCAGAAAACGCGTTGAAAGACTCCCTAGAGATTGCCTAACGAGCTCAAGTCGAAAATACACTTACTAATAAAGCTTATTATACTATGTAAATGACAATATAGTTTGTTATGAAGTTGCAACCTAGCTGGTCGCAACTATGTATACTATGCCTTTCTTTGATCAGATAAATTATTCATTATGAAAATTATGACCGTAGAGTTTCTTGCTGGTTCTTCTCAGTAAGAGCACCTTTCCGAGTCAGTGTTAACTTTATTATTTGACGATTCGAAAAAGCTTGTAAAAGCCAACTTGAATGAAGAATAATTATAATCAGCACGGTGTTTGTTTGTCCGGTCAGAACCGCGGCATCTACATGTTCCGGCTGGACGAGCGGCGCGTGGTGGACGCCACGCTGTGCGGCGGGCTGGCGCGGTACATCAACCACTCGTGCCAGCCCAACTGCGTGGCCGAGACGGTCGAGGTGGACCGCCATCTGCGCATCATCATATTCGCGAAGCGGCGGATCGCACGCGGCGAAGAGGTAAGGGCAGGAAGTGGCCTACGTTTGCACCATATGCAAATACAGTGCAAACTCTATATAACGACCCTGAACGACTGTGGATATGTTGACGTTATAGAGAGTTGTCGTTAAATGGAGAGAAGAAAAATCTGTATTAGAAAAAAAAAGTTAATATCAGGCTAGTGTTAGTAATAACATAAATAACAATTCTTATTTGATCGCTATTGTGTATTGTCTGTTATATTTGTCGGACGTCTTTTTGCTGCACCAGTAATTTTGTTGTATTATTTTAAATATTTTATTTATATCTTGTGACATTGTGGCATCTTGGTGATAAAGAATCCTACTAACAACAGTCAACGCGTAGAATACAATCCCAATTTGTAAAAAAAGAACGGATTTCTTAGAAAGTTCGTTAGAAAGTGACGTTACATGGAGTTTACACTGTATATCCAAATTTACCAAACAAAACATCGTTTCGGAGTCTGAAACGATGGTCAGACCAAATATCCGAACAACTGGATATATCCATTAGTATCGCACTACACATAGCTGCCGATCGTAACATCTGAAAAAGGACAGTTGATAATTCGAAAAAGGGTCACTATCCTTAGCAATGATTATGTTTTGACTTTGAGTTAGTAAATCATTCGTTGATCTAGTTATTCGCTTCTAAAATAAAATTCCATAATCCATAATAGATCTGTCTTCTGAATTAAATTAGGTGTAAGAAATATGCAAGACTGCATAATGTTATTCGAAAATGTTTAAAATGCCTGTTCTAGTTTCTTCAGCAACATTCCGAGCCAGTTCTAACTCGCATTAATTGACGATTCAAAAATGGTTGGAGCTTATTTGAATAAAAATTATTTTGATTAATTTGTAATGAATAAAGATTAATTTAATTAAATTTCAATAAAGATTAATTTAATATATTAAAAGCTGTGATAGCCCAACGATGAGACCGTGTGACTGTCGAGGGGGTCACGAGTTCAAACACGGGCAGGCACCAATGATTTAAAACTTATGTGTCTAAATGGTGACCTCGCACTGGAAAGCGCAGCGTTAGTAGACCCCCAACGAGGTGGACTGACGACCTCAAAAAGGTCGCGAGGAGTCGCTGGATCCGAGCGGCACAAAATCGTGGATTGTGGCGATCCCTTAAGGAGATCTATGTTCAGCAGTGGACGTCCACCGGTTGAGAAAGAAGGAGAAGAAGAAGAAGTGTCTAATTGCAATTTATCACACGCTTTTCAGTGAAGGAAAACATAGTGAGGAAAACCTGCATATCCCTACAGAAATCTTGGCATATGTGTAACCTACCAATCTGCATTGGAGCAGCGTCGTAGGTCTTAGCTCCCTTATCTCCAGAAACGGAGACCTACTCCCAACAGTGGGATTGTAACAGGCAGCTACTTTACTTTACTTTTAGATTAATTTGTTGTTTTCCTCATTACAGTTAGCCTATGACTACAAATTTGACATCGAGGACGACGCTCACAAAATCATGTGCATGTGCGGCGCGCCCAACTGCCGCAAGTGGATGAACTGAGGCCCGCCCGTAGTCGTGTACCAAAGTGAATTTACAACCTTAGTAGTAAGCAAATCTATAACTTTAATAATGGATTTTACTTTTTTTTTATTAAGCTGACGTGTGATCTTATTTATAAGTAAGACAATATAAAGAATTATACAGATACAATTCGAAAATTATTCGATCCGGCTATCGGATTATATGGTCAGTGGCGTAGCTAGGTATTCAAAGGCCCTGGAGCAATAATAAATGAGGGCCCCAATATATTGAAATTCATTAATACTCGTCATGTACCTAATAAGGCGTACTTCTTTATAGGTTCTTCAGATTCATTGTAATACATAATCCAAAATAAAAATAAAAACCAACTAACTTATGAAATCGGTTACTTCAAAAGAGGTTTCTCAATTCACCCGCATATTTATTTTTTTTTTTTATACTTGTGTTTATACTCCCGCCGTGTGGTATCCGGCTGAGTAGAATAGACCAACCTCTATCTTACCGAGGTGTCGTTAAAAGCGACTAAGGTAAGTTGACCCACCGTGTGGTATCCGGTTGAATAAAATAGACCACCCTCTTTTTTACCGAGGAGTCGTAAAATACGACTGAGGTAAGTTGGCGTCAGGCAGGCGGCCGGTCGTAAAATACGTAGCCAAATCATATGACAACATGTTGTGCCGACCCCACTTATAATGGGATAAGGGCAGGAGGCTTGTGTTTATACTCCGTATTTGGGTGAAATTTCCACTGGTTCAATTTATATTTTGTTAGAGTTCAAGGGGCCTAGCCCTCCGCTAGCTACGCCACTGGGTACGGTTTGTAAATATTATACACAGAGATCATTGTTGTTATTGAATATTAACGTGTTTCATATGTGAATGTATACGTAGTTTAATTTTATATAGTTCTAATGTATTTTATAGATATTTTTCGTCACCGCTTTTTTACTTTGACGGTTTTTTTTTTCATATATCTTAACTTTGTTATTCGGGAAATTTTTTATTTACTGTTGGTATCGATTTATGATTTATTGACTACTTTCATTATTACGTAAATTATTTTAATTATATTTTATTAATTTCCATTTACGTGTAAATGATTTGTTTTTGACAATCTCAAAGTTAAATTATGATGCTTTAGGTTAAGGTTACCAAATAGACGAGTATGCATTTAGTAAGCACGTGTTATTAGCTGTTTAAATACTTAATGCCACATCGTGCCTGACCAGTTTTGTATAACCATTCACGGAGGGTGGCGCCCCTGGAAGCGTCCTAGTTTAGTAGAGCTTATTCCGCGCTCGTTCAGTGCCTCGTTATTCTTCGATATTTTTCATATCCGGTCTGAATTTTTAGGTGAAGGATTTTATTTATATATAATATAATATTAAAAAGCCGTGGCTACAACGATTTCGGACTTGCGTTGTATTTGAGTTTAAAAAAAATTTATTACATCGTTTAATCATGCGCTTAATAATGAGGAATAAAATTACGTATCATAGCAGTTCTAAGCGATTAATTGTTCAGGAATATTTTTACTATTAAATTTAGTTAATAGTCTTGACGATTGTAATTTTTTTAATCAATGGCGTTTTCCGTAAATATAAATATTGTCAATTCAGTTGAAAATCACACTTAATTGGATGATATGTTATTTTCTCCTTACCGCTCATAAATCGGCATTTGACAACCTTTGCGGATTCCGAAATTTTGTTTAAATAATAAAAAAAATAGAACCGAAATACTGCGCCACAGCCGTCAAGTTAGTGACGTACCTTTATCGTTATCGTTGACAAAGAGACGGAATTTATAGATAGAATAATTTATACAATAAACCGTACGTAGTGATGAGCGCTATGTAGTTTGTGTATATTATTTATAGGATATAAATATTAGTGAGAAAATGTTGTAATTTATAATGTAATGAACCATGAATTGATCGTTTATTAATTTAGATGGATTATTTCCGTCCGCCAAGTCTTTTCGACGCTTCTGCAAATACACGATATATTTTATAGAAAAAATATACTCGAATATTTTCGATTTAAATTTTACTTATGATATTTCTGACAGAAATAAATGCATTTTTTATAGATATCTGTAACATTTTTGTTATAAATAGATTCGGAAAGACTTTGCGTACTGCGAAATGGCGGTAGGTTATAGTTTAATGTTATACTCGGTGGCCATCTGCGACGTGCGTAATTGTAAGTTGAAATGTGCAATATCGAATCAGTACCGAATGTAAATAATAATCACTTTGCAGGGGTCGCAATGTTTCGTTATAAATCGGTTAATCATGTATTAATTTATATTTAAGTGTATCGTATGCGACGGTGTGATATCACATTGCTTTTTCCATCAATTTATTTATTGAAAGCATTCCCATTATTTCAGACTAAAATAGAACTGACTACCGATTTACTAGACAGGTCTCTGAAGTGCTAGTGAAATTATATATATTTTAGAAATATTCTATACTTAATATTTTTATCACATTATTTTCCTTCATTAAAATTTTTAAGTAAAAATTGCATTTTCATTTCCATATATTCCTTTAATTTGAAGAATATGTTTGACACTGTGTAAACCTTACATATAATTTTTTGCTATCAAATTTCATGTCATTTTTCTATAGGGATTAATCTTGTATATGTAATTTTACTGTTAAACACACAAAGTACTTATTAAGAGTACTTTCTTGCTTTAAATTTACTATTTATGTTCGTGTTTGAAGGTGTAAAACCATGGAAGAGTGTAGAAAGTATCAGTAGACCATTTTTTTGCGTAAAAAACGAATAAAATTTAATAACAATTTAAGTGACAAAGAATCCCACATAACACGAACTTCCCTTCCTACCCAATCCAGATCTGGTATCTTTGAAGATATTCCCCTCGTTAGCCAAAAAACCCGGACGTTGCAGTTATTTTCATATCAATAATCCCTATTCGTCCGTATGGAGAGCAAGTTAAGATAATGCTGGTTTACTATCTATTTAGTTACCTAATATAAGTAATCTAATAACTAATCGCTAATATCAAGTGGAATTTCTTTGATACTACACTAACTAGGATATCCGTGACTGCGATTATGAGATCGAATCTTCACGATGGAGATATGTCCGATGTTCCTTTCAGCTTCATTGTTATCCTTTCAGCTTCATACAAGACTGCGGTTTAATAATATAAAATAAAAATGTTTAAAACATTGACCGCCGAGTTTCTTTCGGGTTCTTCTCGGTAAGAGCAACATTCCGAACCAGTTGTAACTTCATGAATCATATTGATCCTTGATGATTCAAGAGGGCTTGAAAAAGCTTATTTGAATAAAGATTATTTTGATTTGATTTGGTTAAGTTTATGTATCTTGATCCTGAGCGATCAAGCCCAACAGCAGATGGTTCATTCTACATACAGCAAGAAAAGTGTTGCTGTTCCACTTGCACTAGCATATGTAGTACTAAGACAGACTAGTGTGAGAAATAAATTGCGGTCTGTGGTAAACATTACCTGTTACCGGTTACCTGACTTACACAAGCTGTCAATTTCGAAAAGATGAAACAACATTTGTCTCATAAAAATTATTTTAACCATATTTATTAGTAAGGGAATTTGAATTTTAGTTATGAAATAAAAACATCAAAGTTGAATATAAATTTTATTACAAACTTTTTTTGGACTTATACTGCAAATTATACACCCAAGGGCAATCGAATTTCACTGAAATGGCAGTATACTTCAACAGAATCCGGAAACGGCTTGTTATAAACACATTCGACATAAACTATCAAATTATATTAAGTTTATGTCATATTTAAATACATATTATTAAGTAAACTTCTAAATAATCCCGGCCATGGTTTTCATATTAAAAATACGAGATTCAACGTGAGACGCGTTTTACATTGCGAAGTTCATTGTCACGTATTATAATTAATATTGCAATACATTTTTAAATCATATAGAAATTATATGACTATACTAATCAAGAATTTTGTACTCTAAATCGCTCGCTTAGTATTAAAGTGACCTAATTAAAAAAAGTTGTTTATGGCAAATTGTAAAAAAGCGTATCGTAGTGCCTACAAAACTCGTAAGTGGTAAAGAGACCCATAACTTAGAAGAGTAAGAAAACACTTTTTTTTAATAGTTTGTAGTGTGATGGCACTGAAATAAGGATTACAATATCTAATGCAATTTAGCCTAATTTTGAATTAGGTCACTTTAATACTAAGCTTGCGAAATATAGAATTTGTATCAACGAATGTACAAACAAGCCGTTTCGAAAAAAATATTTGAGAGCATTCTACATTAACGAAACAAATAGATGACAATTAAAGCAATCATTTACAAAAATATAATATGTATAAGTATGTCGCGTTTACAAATATACAACACAATGAGCGTTTTAAAGTCAAGATACACTAATAAAGTTGGAATGAGAAATAATATAATCAAAATAGTATGAAAAATAATAATTTTAATTGTATTCCAGTAGCTTTATAATCATGTACAGAATAATGGTAAAAATTATCTACTACCATAGACACGAATATGCGAAATTTAAGGAACAAATACTAAATCAAAACTCAAAAGAGTAGTTATAGACAAACATCGAATTGAATGCCTCAGCTATCTGACTATTTAGAAATCCTAAAACCCATTACAATTTTTTTTAATTACAGAAAAATCAAAAGTAATAATAAAATTATTATGCTATTACTTTTGTATTATGGATCTCCGCAAAGTAACGCCTAATTCTATAAATTACAGAAAAATCTTATATTGATTAGGGTTTATAATATTTTTACTATCTTGGAAACGTAATGCACTTAAAGGACTAACTTAGAAGACATGGTTTAGATTCTGGTGCTATCGTACAATTTTAAGATATTTTTATTATTTGTTTTTCTTTGCGATAAAACTTGCTATTTTCTTAACGTATCCATTACCTGACAATATAATTCGAAGCCTATCAGAAAAAAAATTGAAATGCAGGGAATTCATTGAATTGAAAAAATCTTATAAAATTTAATGAAGAACCTTTGGTTCTTAGCGGTTCAAAAGAACCGCTTTGAAGAAATTATACAAAGAAAAAATATGATATCACATTCTGCACGAAACAAGAGATGAAATATTAACCAACAACCTAGGTGATGTTAAAATGTAATTACACAATTTAAAAAGTGGTAGTAATTCAAACAACTCCGTATACTAGTCGCTATGAAAACGGGGAGGGAATATGGAGGGTGGCGGGTTGTGTAGGGAATAATTTAGGGTGATTGACAAAAAAAGTGATATGTCCCTGTTGCAAAATAATTCTGAAAATTCACAATTCTGTTTTTTATACGATTAAGATATATGCATCACTAACACGTTTAATGCCATGGGGTCTTCGGTGACCGGCGAATATTGTTTAACAAATTTGAATTCGAGTATATTACTAATTAATGATTTGGATTACATAAACCAAATGTTCTTGATAAGAATGCAACAGAAAGTGCAAAATTCATATCGGCCAGACTAGCAAGCTATGCCAAATTAGCGTGGCATTCAACGTGCTAATGATTTCATTCTTTAATGGAGGCGTATAAGTAGTGTACAATATGACATAGTAAGTACTTAAATATTAAAATGTCTTAATTATATTTAAATGAACAAAACCAAATATATAAAATTACAGCCGCTTTATATGTTTAAAGGTTACAACAAAACGACTATGGATCTCGCGAATACTAAAGAGCATAGATAATAAAATAAAAATCTATTTGGAAGGTTTTTTAACGGCTTATTTATCGCACGCTCACTAATAACGCGTAGCGAAACAACTATTCAAGATATGAACATTATTTTTATATATAGCATTAATTTGTTTTAACACCTTACTCAGACTACATAACAGATGCTTGATAAATGCAAGCGTGTGCAGTATGCTGCTGAATTTGATTGATTGGAACAGATCAGTATTAAAACACATAATTATTAGAAGCAGACTTTATTTTTAAGAACCACGCCTTTGATTTTTCACAAGAACAAGAAGAAAAGACAAGTCTTTCACAAGAACATTTTCGGATTTCGACAATAGCGCCACGTGATAGTTCTGAAATTTTTTACTGACCATATAAATCTTTCAAGCATCTGCCATTTCCCTTCTAGTTTAATAAAACCCGGTTAAACATAAAAGAATGTACCTTACAATACTTTTTTTTTAAATTCCCGATATTGTTACCATTTCTAGATCACAATTTAATTAAATCATAGAGTTAATATACTAGAACAGGGCAGCCAGTCCAAAATATGTCCCTCAAAGAGAAAGCAAATAGGTCTACCTGTCTCACTTTCTTGCGTATTATCTATAAATTGCATATATTTGGATCAAATTGGATGTAGAAAAATTTTAAAAATCTTCCTTTTGCATAATAAGCATAAACATTTTTGGAGGTGTGCTAAAATACGTTCAAAGTGTTTAAATTAAAGACGCACCAAGAATATTTACGCATATGTGACAGACATAGATAAGAATGGGTCTCTCATTTCCCATGTGACGTCACACCACGCCTTTATAAATAACTAGCTATGCCAGCAGCTTTACCCGTATGGAAATCAGTGTGTCACAAATTTTTCCCGAATTGAAATTTTCTACATAAAAGTAGTTATCGTGAGTTAATTATAAGAGATTTTTGAATAGCTTTCACCGTTTACTTAGCGCACTAAAGCAAAGCTTTAAATTTTGCCGTTTTCGTAATATTTTATATCGCCGCTCCTCGACTATCCATCTTAGCGTGATGTTATATATCCTTTAGCCTTCCTCGATAAATGGACTATCATACACTCAAAGAATTTTTCAGGTTAGCGCGTTTAAACAATCAAACAAACTCTTCAGCTTTATATATTAGTATAGATTTTGTTTTCCTTGTGTTCATTGATGTAAAAGTTAGTGGTGTACGTCATACATAAAGTTCTTTGTTTCATCTGCCCTTTTATTATTTGTTGGACACTGTAAGGCCTGCCTATGGCTGCTCTATATCATGTATAATAACTCTAATCTAATAACTGCAATTAACATCAATAACGTGTCAATGTAAGTGTTGTAACCACAATGTTATTAGCGAGCGATTATTTGGCTTGCAAACGTGGAAATTATATTCAACCGTTGTTGCCAAGTCGTTTGACAGTCAGGATTTATTTGAAACTAAAAATACTACAGTGTAAAATCACTGTAATTAGACGTCTATAGGGGCCAATGCGAAACGTACGTACAGTATTTTTGATTATTTAAGTCTCATTGAAAAAATAGTACTACAGAAATAATAATGTTGGCATACATTTGATAGAAAATTATAGGGCAAAAACATATCACTATCGGCTTATTTTCGATAGAAAGCTATCAGAAAACATCAGATATTGTGGCACACATGGGACCATTTTTAAAAAACAAGATTTTTTTATCTTATATCAATAGTATGTACCAAATTTTCTTCTTTATAATCAGCGGATTAGTTGTAAGAGCTTAAAAGACAGACATTTTTATTTATAATATTAATTTGTCTGCTTATATAGAAGTTTTTTCTTTTAAATTGCCAAAAGACTAATAATGTGTCTGCTAGTATATCTAAGGAATTTCATATCCCGTGCGATATTTTCCGTTTCAGGTTAAGCAAATTATATATTTTTAGTACAATAGACAATATAATAATAAACAAAACTTCACGAAATGCTCCCCAAGTGTAAATAAGATTATTGTAATATGTATTTCGCCTTAGTTGGAAATCATTTAATTATACAACCGATTTATGTCGCGTATATTAACTTATTAATATTAAAATACTTCTTCTTATGTTGAGGACAAGTGTTATAACCCTTTGAAGCGTTAAAAATGGTTCTGCAATTAAGGCCAGAAAGATCAGAACATATCGTACGCTTAGTATTAAAATGACCTAATTAAAAAAAATGTTATGTGCCTAGCGCCTTTAAAACTCGTAATTATTAAAGACCCATAACTTGGAAGAGCATGAAAACACTAGGTTTTTTATTTATTCAATAAGAATTACGATGTGAGTCAATTAAGTTTAATTTTGAATTAAGTCACTTTAATATGAAGCGTGCGAAATGTTCCATGTTAAAGTCTAAGTCCATGGCACGACTGAAAAGGTCACCTATTACTCAATACGCATTATCCTGTTGAACTACTTCCATTTGTTACTTAGCAATTAGTGAATTCAGATTTCTGTATAATTTTATTATTATTAATATACGCGACATAAAAACAGTAATTAAGCAATACAGTAATTTATTAAAATCAAAATGTAGTAGTTAATTTACCTATTCTGTAAATGTACAATTGATAGTGTGGGCAAAGACCGATTCCAAAGTTGGCCCCAGCACGCGAGCCCGGGCGGGCCGCTCAGTCGATGTACTGCGCGAGCCAGCGGAAGCCCTCGCCGTAGCCCTGCCGCTTCAGCACCGAGCACATGAACAGCTCCAGGGGCCGCCCTGGCAGCTCCGACCGCGACACCTTACCCTGCACACAGACAATAACACAAGCTTTATGTATATAAACCAGTTGTCAAGTTTCAAACTCATCCAGGGCCCTTATTCATGAGCTCTTTACATGTAATGATTTTTGGAACATTTGGAGGCGCGTCATTAGTTTATGTCGGTTTCTAGTATGTCTGTCATATCGTCATACGGTGGGCACTTGGGACTATTACCAGGGAGTCATTCATTTAAACGCCAAGGCACCAATGAGTTTTCTTATTAAAAATAATAGCCCTATTTATATTTACAATTAATCACAAAGTAAATCTTCTATCTCTGGCGACACCCTGGAGTATGTGTAACCTAGCAATCTACATTGAAGAAGCTCTAACACTTATCTCTAAAAGAAAAAAAGCAGGCTTCTGCCCAGCAGAGCGATAGTAACGGGCTACTTTACTTTTCCTCAACTGCTTAACAATCCATCTATATATTTTCGGAGCACTCGAATCCTCTTGAGCTAGAGCTTTACTGAGCAACATGGTTATATTACGTTAAAAAATTAGGGAGTCATAAAAATCTTTCATTGCATGCGCTGCGGAAACTATTGATGATATATTTAACAAAAATAAATCTATAGTCCGATTTAGTACTTTCCACTGTATGTATGTGGGTGAAACCGCGGGCGGCTATTGATAGATTAACGTTTTATAAACCTTAATGAATTTACCATTTCATATGAACATCAGCTGTGCTCTGATATAATAACTATACAACAATTTTACGAAACTTCTACAGTACTCACCTTTCCGGTGGTTTGCTGGTATAGATTAAAGAACTGCCTCAACTCATCCTCGCTGGCCGCGCCGGGTTTGTCTATTTTGTTGCCGAGGATGAGGACTGGACAGTTGCTGAGCGTCTCGTCCGTGAGCAACGAGTCTAGTTCGGTCTTGGACTCCGGAAGTCTTTTGCGGTCGCACGCGTCTACCAGGAAGACGATCGCATCCACGGCGGGGAAGTAGTCGCGCCACACACGCCGCGCTTGCTGATGCCCGCCCAGGTCGAAGGTGGTAAACCGCATGCTGCCTATCGACAGCTCCTCGGATGCTAATAAATACCACAAAAAAATACTTAACAAATACTCTCATTGACACACATTGACTGGCCCGTTGACGCAGTGGGTAGTGACCCTGCCTTTGGCTATCTCCGTACGGGTCAATATTTTCTATAAATGAATTTTGTTGGTCTTCGAGTCTGGATTTATTTTTGTATTTAAGTATTTAAAAATTATATAAGTATATATTCATCAGTTGTCTGTCTACCATAATACAAGTATTTAGTTACTTAATTTGGAGACGGACGACCGTGTGTGTAAGTGTCTCATATATTTATTATTAATAATTTTACATGTATAAAATCAGGAGATAAAATTTGATAACGCCTCTACCGTGCTACTGACTCGTAAAACGTGTTAGCAATTGATATGGATTAAAATAAAATTTTAAATATTTATTAGCATTGAACATTATAGTAAATATATTTGTTCAAATACCCTACTAACTTGGTCAGTATCTTCAGAACTAAAAATAGAAATGGACTGTCATTCTGGCTATAATTACTCTACATACCAGAGATGGTGAAAAAAAAAACTGCCTTTATGATATGAGTATGGATTGTAACTTGTGCCATATAATTGGAGATAATGTTAATTATTTTAACTTCAAATGAATAAATATGTGACTAATGCCATACTTTATATTCACTTTAATTATATGTGAACTAACAGTCGAATTTTTTTAAATATAGTCCTTAGTGTTATATCAAATTATGTGATAAGGTTTATATAATTATAATTTCCCCCTTAATATTAAAAAAGATCTTTGTCAATGTTACAATTTAATATGCAATAAGTGTAGATTTCATTCCTTTTCATTTAAAATATATATCATCATCCTCCTGCCCATATCCCACTCTAAGTGGGGTCAGCACATCATGTTATAAACATGTTGTCACATGATTTGGCTTCGTATTTTACGACCGACCGCCTACCTGACGTCAAGTTACCTTAGTCGTATTTTACGACAGCTTGGTAAGAAAAAGGGTAGTCTATTCTAACAAACCGGATACCACATGGTGAGTCAACTTACCTAAGTCACCTTTTACGGCACCTCGGTAAGAAATGAGGGTGGTCTATTCTACTCACCCGGATACGACACGGCAGATTAAAAATATACTACTAAATACATCCTCAAAAAAACATTTCAATATAAATTTAAAATTTAAGTAATCAAAATTGTAAGCAAAAATTAAGTCATTGAGGACAAAATGCTTAGCTGTCAAGGTGAACTCAAGGTAAAACCCATTACAAATATGTTTAATGCAGAGGCAATCAGATTAATTTGCACTTCTTGTCTATTATGTATCAAGGTTAACATATCGAGATATTTACATTAGTGTGTAAAGATTCCAGAGTATTATGCTTAGGTCCAAATTTTAATAACAGTTACTTTTAACTTTATTTTTATCTATAACTAAGTGCCTCTAGGTAACCATCTTACATGTATATTTTATTTGTTTGTTTGAAATCAGGTACATCCAACTAATATTATAGATGTAAAAGTTTGCGAGTATGGATGCATGTTTGTTACTCTTTCACGGTGAATCTGCTAAACAAATATTGATTAAATTTGGCACAATTCCTTATATACCTATATAAAAATCCTGTTAATTGTAGAGGAATAGGATGACATTGATAAGCACCATCTATCGATACGATATCGAACTATCACACGACAACAGTCCATGCGAACGAAGTCACGGATAATAGCTAATTGGTGAATAAAATTACTTACTGGGATGTAAAGTTGGAACATGTTGTGCCAGTCTATCATCCTTTAACATATGCAGGAGTGTAGTTTTACCAGCATTGTCCAGCCCAAGGAATAACAGCTTTCCAGATTTTTTATAAAGACCTGCACACACACAGTAAAAAAGTGAATGTAAAAAAAATCTTTTATATTTAGGTAATTGTAGTTATATTAAGGTTTACACCATGTGGTATTCGGCTGAATAGAATAGTACCACTCTCATTTCTTACCGAGGTGCCGTAAAAGGCGACTAAGGTAAGTTGACCCGCGGTGTGGTATCCAGCTGAGTAGAATAGACCACCCTCATTTCTTACCGAGGTGTCGTAAAAGGCGAATAAGGTAAGTTGACCCACCGTGTGGTATCCGGTTGAGTAAAATAGACCACCCTCTTTCTTACCGAGGAGTCGTAAAATATGACTAAGGTATGTTGACGTCAGGCAGGCGGCCGGTCGTAAAATACGTAGCCAAATCATATGACAACATGTTTGTAACATGTTGTGCCGACCCCACTTAGAGTGGGATAAGGGCAGGAGGATGATGAGTTATATTTAGGTTTATTGTATATTCTAAGCAATTTAATAGATAGAATCTTTGAGTTTGATTTATATTTTCCTTATGCTAACCGAATAAAATGGTTCTTATTTTTAATGAACAATATACATAAAACTATTTATCACTCAACATTCATAAATATCATATCTTATAACTAAATAGTAACACATAATTGAAACTGAAATTAGACCATAAGTATGTATAGAATCTAACATATTTTTATATAATTTACTATTTTTTATCACAAAAATTTTAATAAAGACTTAAAAATAGCTCACAAAAAATATTTATTATTCATAAAAGAATATATATTTAAATTAGTATTTCTCATTTTCATTAAACACGTTTTTATTTAAATGTTCAAGTTAGTTTAAGAGAAAGATAAACCCAGCAATAACTGTGTCATTGATAGTATAATCTCAATATACTATAAAATATGAAGCATTGATATGGATAAGCATACAGACATTATATTACTTTTTTACTTATACTCATGAATTGTGTAACTCTTGTGACATATCACAATATAATTTCAGTTTATAGAACTGAATGCTAATTAATTTGAAACTACAAATATACATTTAAAACTGTAAATTTTTACGTTATGTATTGTAGCATATTGTACTATAGTTTAGCACAAAGTTATGTATAGCATAAATAGATGATGCTTCAAAAATAAATAAATACTAGCCTGATTACAGATTTTGCTGTTTTCTTTTAAACACTTCTTTAGTATTGTAAAAAAAATCGTATATTTTACATGATCACAATCTCTTTTAACATTTAAAAGTTTACAGCCTTTATGCTTAATTACAATAAGAAAAATTTGAAAACTATTTAAATTCTATAGAACTTTAACACCTGTGTATCACTTACCCAAGAATCCTAAGACACCAGTAAACCAATCCCAGATAAACATTTTAAATCTGAAATGTACGAATTCGTGTTAAACATTTATCACAGCACAGACTTCATCACAAAGGATAATAATCTAAGTCATGACTTGCACATCTCTTTTTATCATCTACGTAACATCTGTCCATGAAACACACGTTACTTTTTAAGAATGATGTCTACAATTTATCAAGATACATCCGCAAATCCTAATATTGCGATAATGAATTGAGTAATGCAAATGACAGTATGTCATTTGCGTAGTTAAAATTTAAAACAAAAATTCATTAAAAAGGAAACTGGAATACTCACTTATTAAAATTGTACTAGATTATCTAACACTAAAGAAAGTCTATCACAAGTTTTCACACTTATTTGTAATACGCTTCGTCACTAAAATCGACGATATTCTCAAGTCTTATTACGAATACGACGAAATATCAATCTGTTGGCAATGAATGACGTATACTACCACTTCCGGAAGTCTACTTGTCACATTTTTGTATGAATGCAATCAAGATAATTTACCATATTCCACATCATTTCTAAGAATTGTCCATATTGGAATTTATTGGTTCTATTTTTGTAAATTTCATAATTTTTTTATTGTAATTGTATTGAAAATATGTTACAATAGATGCTTTAACGATATTATCAACATTTAAGTTGGTTATTAAAGAGTTCTGCAAAATCTAATTATTTTCCTATTAAAATTTGAAGTTAAAATTAATGTTGATAATCATTAATTATTACTTTTTCATTAACTATTACTTATAGTCATTCTTTCTAATTATTTGATCTTATACATATGGTCGTTTGTCTGTATTAATAAATGATGGAAACACCGTATCTAGAAATCTATGTTATACAAAAATTGTAGTCTTTCTTGTTTTGACAGCTTTCAAAACTAAAGGTATTAAAAACTTGTCTTTATTTATTTCGAAAGTTGGTGTAATATGTGATGATATTATTAAAATAATCCAAGGATCTAGTCGATCAGTTATTGCTAATAACATATGTTCTAAATCAAATAAAACTGTGAACGGATTACAACGATTTTTTAAGGTTATAAAGTGTTATTATAGTGTCATTACTTGCAGGCCTTAGCCATGGCACCAAGGAAAAACAAAGTAGCTAAAGAAGAGGTGCAGGTAACACTCGGCCCTCAGCATTTGGCTGGAGAGACTGTATTCGGAGTTGCTCACATATTTGCTTCATTCAATGATACTTTCGTTCATGTTACCGACTTGTCTGGCCGAGAAACAATCGCCAGGGTGACTGGAGGGATGAAAGTTAAGGCTGATCGTGATGAAGCCTCGCCATACGCCGCTATGTTAGCCGCTCAGGTAATGTTTGTTTTATTACATTTGTTTACAATTATTTAAATATTTAAAAAATTCTAACCCAACATAACCTTAAGTCGTTTGAATTACAAATTTACACATTTTTATACTGTCTATACTTCAAAAGTAATAATAAAATTATTTTGCTATAATCCGCGATGAAGTAAAATAGAAAATATATATAATGCTTAATGCAGAGTGGACAATCGGTTATCATACCTGATACATGCAGGAGTCGTAAAAAACACATGCACACACCTCCACCACCGCCACTGTGATACACAAGCACTATATACGTTCACTATCACAAACTCAACAATCGTTTCGCCCCGCAACCGAAGCATCGTCAGGAGATAGACTCCACGACCAAAATCGCAAAGCGATGTCTATACTTATTATAACATTAAAGCTGCAAATGTAATGAAACCATATTCAACCTTAGTATCTATATTCTTTCTAGGTACAAAATATTTGATTACTCTTATTTTAATTTAAGATTAAGATTGTCTATGATTGACTATTATTTTACCATATTCCAAACAAAACATTTCCAATTTTAGAAATAAATCAAATAATTTATCAAATATTACTGGAATCTATTATTTAATTTTTAAGCTTCATTTATAAAACGATTTCAATATTTACACTAATAATGATTCAAATGGATGCATAATTCTTGGTGATACATAAAGAAAAAATATTCAACTTCAGAACTATATGTTTATAAAATGAAAATAATTGTATCATAATTAACAAACAATCACAGATTAATAAGAAAAAATAAATTCTATTAGTAATCATTCATTTAGGGATCCTTATTGTTGTGTGGTATCTGGCTGAGTAGCATAGACTACCCTCATTTCCTACTGAGGTGTTATAAAAGGTGATGTCAGGCAGGCAGCGGGTCATAAATTACCTAGCCAAGTTACATCACAACATGTTTAAAACATGTTGACCCCATTTAGAGTAGGGTAAGAGGGCCGGAGAATGATGATTTAGGGGGTACTTAGTAACAAAGTTGTTCTAATTTTCAGGATGTTGCTGAAAAGTGCAAGACTTTAGGTATTACCGCCCTTCACATAAAGCTGCGTGCTACTGGTGGTAATAAGACAAAAACTCCAGGCCCAGGAGCTCAATCTGCGCTACGAGCTCTTGCTCGCTCTAACATGAAGATTGGTCGCATTGAGGATGTTACCCCAGTGCCATCAGACTCAACCCGCAGGAAGGGTGGTAGACGAGGACGCAGGCTGTAATCTTTTAGTTTAAGCTAACTGTGAACTGAAATAAATGGTTTATGGTTAATAGTTATTTTATTACCTTTTGTGGTTTATTAAAAATACCCATAATAAGTATATCATATTTTGTTGAGACACATCTTTGATGATAGTGATAATTTTTTATCTATTACTTCAATAAATAAATATATGAGATATTTACACACATGTCTGACAGTCCCCAAAGTTAAGCTACTTAATACTTATTCTTCAGATAGGGCGATACACCCAGACAGAAATGTTTTCCCTTGGCACGAATCAAACTCGAGACCCGCGGCGCCGAAGGCAGGTCACTGCCAATGGGCCAGTCAAACTTGCAACAATTTAAGGACATTATTAATAAAATCACTTTAATAAACTACACAAATGATGAAGTACACAGAAAAGCCTGAATGTTTGTTACACTATTTAAAAAAAAAATTTCATTAATGTGTAATGTAACGAAAGGAAAATGAGGAGAGCGGAAGTTGTATTATAGAGACGAAGTTAGGTAGCGCCATTTAACGCGGTTGTTTTAGGCGTAGAGATGACAAGTTGCTGAGAAAGAACAAATGGGTTGACTTTTGAGAAAATGGCTTCTTATTTATTGAATAAGTGTAAAGAAAATATTAAAGTCGTAACTATCTGTTGAAACTACTTGTAGTCGAATTTGGTTTATTATTGGGTATCTTAATTTACATTTATAGCTGCTAAGTATACAGCAGACCGACAGCATGTGACGGATAACAAAAATTGACAATGAATTTTAAGCTCATTTCATACATATAATTAATATGGGTCACATCACGATAAAATTGAGTTACCTTTGTGTGAGGTACGTTTCGGCTATTGCAGAGTTACTACAATTTGTAGTAGTTTTTCTAGGGTATTTTTAGTGTACATAAAAAAAGAGTAATTTTGTCCAAAAAATTAATAAAATACAAGTGACCCTTATCACTTAGGAGTATGAAAAAAAGTAGCCGATTTTCAAACTTACTGAATATGCATATAAAATTTCATAGAAATCGGTCACGCCGTTTTGAAAGAATATGCTATCATTGTGACACGAAAATTTTACATATAAGATGAATTTTTACTTAAAAAAAAATAGAATATTAAATATAAAATAATTATAAATTAAATAAAAAGGCAAGCAACACAAAATTTTCTAATTAATGAACTATAAAACTAAAAATAATTTGGAATGATTAATAAAAAAAATATTTATTCTGAGAACATTGTACGTTATTTATTCATATATTAATATATTTTTTATAAATAGTTTCTATTTATGATACATATTCTATTTTCTAAGATTAATACATCTTATAAGAATTTGATAAGAACAATTTCTATATAGATGTAGATTAACCAAAAACGTGTTAACACACATATTATTGCACTGATCAGTTAACTAGAACTAAAATAAGTAATCCAACCCAAATATACATTTTTTTTGGAGGTAAATTGAGAATATTTGAGACAACCGTTTGTGTAAAACTGTATTTATATATTTCTGGACCTGAAAATCATTTACTGAAGTTTTAATAATTATAAGGAAATTTATACAATCTTGAATATAAAATGAGATCAGGAATGCATTCGCGATTAGCTTCTTCTGCTAGTTAACTATATATCATATTTATACAGTTTTATTAAACGAATGTAATAAACAGCATGTCATTTTAAGCTTTAAATTTACGAACGAAACTTCACATATGTTTCATTTTATATAGAATAATAAATAAATGTCCAATAAACGTGGCGGAGACTGTAAGTTTTAACAGATAAATGTAAGAAAAATGATATTGAAAGTAAGTGAATGATGCAAAATTAAGAATCATATGTAAAATAAAAAGTAACTGCTAAAAATACAATTGATATTTCTTTGAAAGTTATCATTTTTACTTTTGGAAAGACACAAGTTTCATAAATAAAGATATTCTAGTAACACGACATGTTAATAATTTTGCAATTTTGGTTGAATATTTAGGTACGAAATAAATAATCCTGCATTAAATAAGTACTACATTTCATTTTAGAATTATTGAAAAAAATAACTTTCGCGGATGATAATTTTGTGCATTTAATACAACACAAATCAATTGTCTATCAAAAAACACATTCAACTTTCTGTCACAAAAAAAAAAAACAATTTAAATGGCAAGTTTCGAAAAAAATTAAAGAATTGAAAGGAATTAATAAGCACATTCCTAATTATCCTATTTTGTATAGAAAATAAAGTAAACATGAATTACAGTGTGCCAAAGAACAATCAAAATGACACTGTATCCAAACATATGAACGGATATTTTGGTGACCATACATTAAAGTTACAAACGACATGAATTTCCAATCACTCTTACAGGACATACTACTAATCAGTTGACATTAAAGTTTTTGGTATAACATACGACGCGGCAGCTCCAACGGCTCAGATTTGATCAATTGTATTGTGATTTGCATGCTGTCTCATTGTATCTAAAATTGAACTAATTACCATTGAAAATTCACGCGAAGTTTTTCAAATAGCGCGTTAAGGACCGCTAGTCGTTTAGCAGGACTCGGAGGCGGGCCTCGCGCGCGGTTTGCGCTACAAACCGGTTTTTAACCTTATCTTCTTGAGACGGGAGGGCGATGGATTGGGGAACGGCCTCCTCTTCGCCGCCAGTGAAGACTCTCCTAGCACGGTGCCACCCGAAACATCCTCCCAAGTGCTGCCGAGCACATCATCCGAGGACGAAGACGCCATCGCGCGGCATCTGTTGGTCGAACGGGTGCCTGCTCCCCGTAGCGACCTCGAAAAGCTCCGCTTGCTCAACTTAGCGGACACTATCGACGTTCGCGGATTTTCCGAGTCGTCAGCTGCCCTACGGCTCGCCTTCGCCTTCACGATACCGCTAGTTTGCGTCTTGGCCGCATTCGGTTTGCGGATCGCCAGTATATTCCTTCGTTTAGTTGACAAGGTCTTAGGTTTGGGCTCGCTCTCTGCCAGGTATCTGGTTCTTGACGTACTTTTGACCGGCTCGTTCTTTTTAACGAACTTCAGATTGACATTTAGTAGCTCGTGTCCGGAGCGCTGAGCTAGGATTGGCGGGCTGCGTTTGCGTTCAGAATCCGTTTTGGCCGCTACGTATGCGTTTTCCTTCCTCTCATCTATCACTTTGGCTTTGGATCGCGCGTATAGCGGCATTCGGGTCGGCGACGACGTCTTAGGCCGCAGTCGCGACATCGTCAACTGAAACAATGTAGTCATTAACGATCTCGAGGCTGAAGCCAGCGTCGATGATTACAATGGCACTGTAGTAACACAAGTTTTAGTAGATGATAAAGCGTGACGTTATAAACGCAGTCGGAACACACTAATTAGTTCCTTACCCAAATTATTAATTATTAGACTGGTGATTGATTTATTATAGAAGTTTTGGTGTGATTTAACACTGAAAATTAAAGATGATTAGTTGTTAATTACACAGTAATAAGAAAAATCATTACAGTAATTAAAAGATAAAAGCAATTACTTTTAAAACGTTTAAAATGTTAAAAAACTGGTGAATGAAAAAGACTACAAATTATAATATATTCACAGTTAATCTCGCATTAATTATATTATTAAGATTATATTCAAGCTGTTTTATATTTATAAAATTTACCATAGTGGCCATACTAAGCTTTGGATTAGAATAATTTTTAAAATTGCCAAAGTGCGTTGCAGATTATTTGTTATTAATCCCAAAAATATATATAGAAATAATACAGAGTTTTATTGAAACGTTAAATTTTTTTTTATTTGAAATCATTAAAATGTGTCTAAAGAACAAATTGCGTTTGTACCTGCGGGCGCATTGTGCGTGTATGAGCACGCAGCCACTCACGCACGGCTGGCAGATTGCGGTGCTCCGAACACGGGATACGCGAGTTTGGATGCTGCGCTGTCAAATCCAAGATGGAGGCGCCCAAAGATCGCCCAACCTGCACATCACACACAGTGCTCACTGAAATTTCATTATGATATATCTACATACTCTGTTATCATTTCATTATGATATATCTACATGTCTGTGTTACACAGTAACACAGACATACTACTCATAACTACTCGTCGTTTTGAGCACGGGAGACTATTTAAAGGGTCCTAAATAATTGATATCAATACCACTAGTACCCAGTGTTTGTCCAGATATATCGTGATTTTCTGCTTTTACTATCAATTAAATGTTTACAACAGAGTAAAACATACTTTCTGTCATGCTTATAATTTTGCCATTTGAGTAGTAGGAAGCTTGATATAATTTATAACTTCTAAGGACACATGTAATTAATAAGTATGTAGATTTCAAATACTTTAACGGAAAGTTTGTAGAATGGTTCGGTAAGTATGTATCACCACAAGCAAGAGGTGTTTGGAGCAAGTTCAAGGTATTTGTGTATATTACAATTGCTTATTATATAATATAATTTAATTACATTTATAAATATTTATGTGCTGTTAAACGCAGCAGTGAGGTAAAAAATTTGGAGATTTTTGAAGAGATAATGTCAAGCATATAAAGCTTTCACTATCTAATATGTACAAAATAACGATGGCGTAACTTTACCTTTCAAAAGGAATCTTATATCAACTACAGTGTTACTACTTTACAAACGGACGAACCTTTACAGGGTCTATCTCTTCAAAACACTCCAGGTTCTTTGGGCGACAGTGTCTTACCTGAAACTGTGGTAGATCTTCTGAAATCTACATCATTAATAAATTGTGTTCATTTATATAAATCAATTTGAATTCAAAATATTGCAATAAATGGCATTAACATTCTTTTCTTCCAACTATATCAAACTAATTACTTAATTTCCTGATCTCAAAATAACTAATGGATCGATCAGATGTCAGTATAAATATTTTTACCCAGTTGAAAACAAAATTGTTTCCAAAATTGTTGAACTTAGGCTTCTGTACTTATTAACATTTTCTATTAAAACTATTACATGAATGTCAATGAATAAAAAACTTATAAAATTTATTTCCACAAATACCATTTTATTTGTACATATTAAACATAATGGTCTCCTCAATTTCCATAGAATTGCCAAACAGCTGATAGGTTTAATACCTAACATTGTCGTCCAATTTGTAAGTCACAAAAACTGCTTCGATATTCTAAATTGTTAAAAAATTATTATAATTGTTTATAAATGTAAAATTTTATTCTTATATTGTCGACATAATTCAAACTTAAGTGTTGTTAAATACATTTCGTAGAAATAATCTGGTTTAAACTGCGCAGGACCAAACGACATGGAAGTTGTTGGAGGTAAATGTCGAGCAGTGTATTGAATCGAATAATGCAACTGTTATTTAACCTTTGGTATACAAACTTTGTACATTAAAATGATTCTGACAATTGAGTTGTGCTCTCTTCAAGTTCAAGCAGAATAACATTTCTACTCTAACTCGAAACTTTGAATAAAATGTATTAGACAGTAATAGACCCTTGTAATTGTCGTCATAGCTAAAATATGTCCAACCGGGGAGTACAAATTTTAATAGCATACAACTCCTCATTACAGGAATCTTATAGCCACTTACCCATTAAACACAGAAAATGATCGAAAATAGTTTGCCACAGTTCTAAAACATGTTCTTAAGTAGATCTTAGGCAACTACCAAGATAAGAAAGAGTTTTACCTTTGTAGACACGAGGTTGGTTTTCCAGAACGTTCTAGTCACGGCACGGCACGACACGTTATTAGAGCACGCTGTGTCTAGTCGATCTCTAACTCATATCTACAGCAATCTACTAGTCAATAGGCGGCAGTCGTTGTCCCACAAACCTGGAAGGGGTTTACCTCTTCGAAGATGTGGGGGGTGTATTTAGGTGGCACCGGTGGAGCGGCTGGTATTGACGCTGGGCCATCGCGTGCAGTCGGCGGCAGAACGTTAACAAGTCGGCCCGTGTTGTAGTTACACTCCAAAGTGTACGAGCGTACCAGCCCAGTAGCTTTTAGAACGGCAACACGGCCAGAGCCTTCCCGAGACATGCCATCGCGTCTGTCCCTGATCGAATTACTTTAATTATTAATTTGAATACATAAACGATTGAATTTGAAGCTTTCTATTCATACAGTTATTATAATAGAATAAGGGATTCAGCCTAAAATGTGGCCAACGAAAAAAAGAAAGGAAATGATGGCTTTCGGTCTCTCTTTTTTAAATTATAATCTGAAGTTTTTATTGAGTTAGTTGGATCAAATTAGATGTTGGAAAATTTCAAACTATTCTCCTTTTGCATAAAATCTATAAAAAATTTTGAATATGTGCTTAAAGTATTTCAATAAAAAAGCCCCCCATTAATATTTCCCTGCAAATGTGTGGTTAGACAAAGACAAGTATGGGTAAAAAGGGATAATGATATCCCACGTTAATTATTTGATGGACACTTGCCTCTGAGACCTCGTTGTCTGTGTATATTGTTGTTTTTATTACAGTACTTAAATTTTATTTATATTAGGCAAAAATAGCACGTTTAAAGCTTCAGCTAGAATCTGATTAAAACTAAAGAGAAGATCTTAGTCTGTTCAGTTTGAAACAGAGATTTGTTTAAGGTTGTCTAATGCAATATAAAGCTGTATTTCCAGATGATTTCGTACGTACTTAAGGTACATATTCCGTTCGGTGAAATTGCAGGAGGAGAAATGGAAGTGTAGGTTGTTGAGTGACATGATGCGAGGCAGCAGCATGCACTCCACGCAGCTGTCCAAATCCTCGAAATGATTGCCGTACATGAATATACCTGTACAAATTTAGGGCTGTCAAGTAAAATGTAACGTAAAATTTAAGTAATTTTCTCTAATTATACAGGGTGTATGCATTTGTATTAAACAAAATAAGGTCTGACATCTATATTATGTAACCTTCTGTTCTACCTCGTTGTAGAAAGCTTAAAATATACCACGCTGCTTCAATACGGATTGACAAGTTACACATACCTCAGAAAAGTAAGAACATAAACCCCTGAAAAGTATAGAACATAGTCATAGTCATTTTTCGAACCTATTCAGCGTATATTGATTTGCTATTAAAAAAAACTGGGTTTTGTGGAAGGCTATTACCGCTTGCACCGAGAATACGATAAATACAATTTATTGCAAGTTAAAGTTTCGTTGCGTTATAATTTTTAAATCTAATCAATGAAGACAGATTTCAATTGCCCTGTGGTATCCGGCTGAGTAGAATAGACCAGCCTCATTCCTTGCCCAGGTGTCGTAAAAGGCGACTAAGGTAAGTTGACCCACTATGTGGTATCCGGCTGAGTAGAATAGACCACCCTCTTTCTTACCGAGGTGTCGTACAATACGACTTAGGTATGTTGACCTCAGACAGGCGGCTGGTCGTAAAATACGAAGCCAAATCATGTGACAATATATTTATAACATGTTGTGCGACCCCACTTAGAGCGGGATAAGGGCATGAGAATGATAAGCGATATCTTTAAATTATGATTACAAAGCAGCGCTAAGTAGGCTAGGAATTGACCTAAAAAATACCTTTTTTAGATGCATGCCCGTGTAAGTCGATGTACAGATAGAGGCCAGAATCAATCTCTTTGGTATTAACTCGAGGTAGGACGACGGGGGTAGCGGGAGCCGGAAGTTTCTTCTTTACCGCCTGCTTGTTAGGCCCAGACTTGGGTTTCTCTTCCTTCGTTGGTGGAGGTTGCTGCTATAGAAATTACCATATCTACCGTTAAATATTACATTTGGAAGTGAAATCTAATTTCATGTGATTGATGTCCATAACAGTTCTTTTTGTTTATGCCGTTTTTGTTTATGAGAAGCCAACAACAATAAAAATATGAGTATGGCTATAAACAATACCATTGGATGTCAACAATTTTGCCTTCTCTTCAGATATGAATATTCAAACGCACGTCTATCTACTACAGGGAAAAATCTTGCTTTAAACATCAAGCCTTAAATATCGGGGCAACATATAGTATAAAAAAATCCGTTTTTCTCTCGAGAAAAATACAATGCATCATCGTAGATACTTAAGTTTGCCCATTGTATGACTATGTACATCGCACCACTATAAACAGAGTTTAAAATTGAAAAACACATTCTTTCGAACTATAAAGTGAATGTAAAATGTGAACTGTTTTTTATTGTGTTTACTTTTTATACGATTGATCGTTAAAAAATCTCGTTGCGTTGCCACCGATTGTTGATAACTGTATAATGCATAAATTAAATTTATCCACTCAAAGTGGGTGTTGGCGCAGCAACTTACGCCATCTATCGATGGCTGTAACGACTAACGCCACCTATTGGCGTTCGGACATCTTCTTTCTCTCTCTTCCAATTTGATCTACACGTTAAACGTCTTGTCCTTTGTATAATTTAAAAATAATTGTAATAAACGGAGTTACGCATATTAAAACAGTTTTTACATTGAAAATAAGAAGATCGAAAGCCCCCGTGACTAACATTTGTTCCTGCGACCCGGAATACGAAGAAATTATACGATATAATACGTCGATTATTAGTTCAACGGTCAGGTTTTTGATTCCATCTTTTCCTATCATAAACGTAACGAAGTGTGTTAAAACTGTGTTTTGTGTGCAAATTCGAGTCAACAGAAACTGTAAGTACCTTATTTCTTTTACACGTATCCCGTTTAAAATGGGCATTGAGGATAAACTTACAGTGCCGTCTCGCGAACCTTCACCTTCAAGGAAACATTCAAGTGATTTGAATGACCTTAAACGACGGCGTGGTAACTTAAGGGGTAGATTAACTCAATTTAGAAAATATATAGACGGATTACAAAATCTTTCATTGTCTCAACTTCAAATTAAAGAAATTAAATTTCGAATTATGTCAGTTAACGAACATTTTAAACTTTTTAACGACATAGAAAATAAAATCGAACTTATATGTCCGGATTCAGACATTCCATTAAATATAGAATACGTTGAGTCATTTGAATCCTTGTATTTTACTACTTTGGCATTAGCTGAAACCCTTACCGAAGGTGATGAGACTGGTGCAAGTTCTAGATGTAAAGACATACATTCTGCTAACGTGAAATTACCGGAAATAAAGTTACCTACGTTTGATGGTTCATATGATCATTGGCTTGAGTATAAAAATTCGTACGTTACCATGATTCATAACCGTTCAGAATTAAATTCAATTCAAAAGTTTCACTATTTACGATCCTCACTCAGTGGCAGTGCATTACAGGTAATAAGTGCATTGGAATTTACAGCTTCCAATTATATACATGCCTGGGAATTGCTTGAAAATAGATTTCATAATGCAAGACTTTTGGTACATAATCATTTAAAATCGTTATTTTCAATTTCTTGTTTAAAAAACGAATCGGCTTTACAGATTAGAAAATTAATTGATTCTGTGCTAAGAAATCTACGCGCTTTAAATACTTTAAACGAGCCCACTGACTCGTGGGATACATTAGTGATATATTTAATCGTTTCGAAGCTTCATTCTTCCACTGAGCGTGACTGGGAGAACCACATAGGTACCGTTTGTTCTCAGCCTTCTAGAAAATTAAAATTAGACGATTTGCTTACTTTTCTTAGAAATAAAGCCGATATGTTGGATATGATTACTTCTAGTAGTAATAAATCTCAACCGAAAACAACTGAGAATAAACCTTCGAGTAGCAAAAATAGTGTATCTATTCACAGCTATGTTGGTACCTCGAACACGAGTTCAAAGGTCAAAACGAACGTTAAAAAATCTTTAAATCGAACTTGCCCTTCCTGCAACGGTAATCATAATTTATATACGTGTTTTAAATTTTTAAATTTATCAATTAAGGACCGAATTAAATTCGTAAAAGAACACAATTTATGTTGTAATTGCTTACGTGCAGGACATAGCAGTTCAGACTGTTTATTCGGTCCCTGCAAGCAATGCCAACGGAAACATAATACGTTGATACATTTTAACGATTCAGATAATAACAAAGCGGAGCGCGCGCGAAGCGAGTGCAGTTATGACTCACCCGCCGTCGCTGCTTCGACCGCGCTTCATTCATCCTTGCTACATCGTCACTCGAGTAGTTTGAAAGGAGATGTCGCGATGCCGCAAGTTTTACTATGCACGGCTTTAGTGGAAATAATAAACGATAATAAACGTGTCCATACAGCCCGTGCGCTTTTAGATAGCGGCAGTCAACACTGCTTTATTACGGATAAGTTAACAAAATTGT
Source organism: Morpho achilles (assembly GCA_947086495.1). Taxonomy (NCBI): domain Eukaryota; kingdom Metazoa; phylum Arthropoda; class Insecta; order Lepidoptera; family Nymphalidae; genus Morpho; species Morpho achilles. Next base: position 4,493,869 of record CAMTZB010000009.1, on the reverse strand, counting down.
TAGATATACGTACGATACAGTCCACTGTACAGATCTCTGGCGTCGCAGGATCTGTAACGCAATCGAATCTTACGTGTAACATAACTATACGTTCTAAACAAAGCGATTATTGTACACGGGTTCGATGCTTTGTCTTGCAGCATATTACGTCCAGTGTACCCACGACAAACATTGATACCCAACTTATACGAATTCCGCCTAATATTAATCTAGCCGATCCCACCTTTCATAGTCCTGCGGAAATCGATTTATTGATAGGTGCTGATCTTTTTTGGGAAATATTAACGGATAATAGAATACGATTAGTAAAGGGACCATACCTTCAAAGTTCACAACTAGGTTGGTTGTTATCTGGCCCTTTAATGAAAAGGAGTCAATACGAATTAGACGAAACTCAGTGTAATTTTATCCAATGTATAGACGAGCAACTTAAACGATTTTGGAAAGTCGAAAAGGTGCCACAGCCACATGAAGTCCTCACTAACGACGAGCGTTTGTGTGAGGATTTATTTACGAATACGACTAAACGCGAGGCTAGTGGTAGGGTTTCTGTTCGCATTCCGTTAAAGGAATCCCCAGAAAGTCTGGGTCTGGGTGGGTTTTTGTCTTTAGAGCGAAAACTTGAACGTTCACCTGAATATAAACACATATACTATGATTTCATACGCAAGTCCGAGAGTCTAGGTCGCATGACGCTGATAGAACAAATAAACCAATCAAACTACTTCTTACCGCAACACGGCGTTTTTAAAGAGAGTAGTTCGATGACCAAATTGCGTGTAGTCTTTAACGCCAGTGCTGAGACTACTTCTTATAAGTCGCTTAGTATATCCCGACTCGAACTATGCGCTGCGCTTGTAGGTTCGAAATTATATAAAAAAATAAATGAATCGATGAGATTGACCTTCACCAAAACATACTTCTGGACTGACTCAACAATAGTTATCGGTTGCCTTACAATGTCTCTGCATTTGTTAAAAACATTCGTACAGAACCGAGTTACCGAAAAAAACGAATTGACAGGTGACTCCAGGTGGTTACACGTTGTGAGTACAAATAATCCAGATGATATTCTGTCCAGAGGTATGAATGCGGAATTATTAATTAGTTGTGAACTATGGTGGAGTGGGCCGTCTTATCTACATTGTCATAATAACGAATTTTCTAACGATTTAATAAACACGATAACTAATATAGATAATCTTCACGAGTTAAAATCACAATCATTAAATCTTAGCTGCGTTACGACTGAAAATGATATTTTTCATTTCGAAAATTATTCGTGTTTTAATAAATTAAAACGCATAGGTGCATACGTACTACGGTTCATAAACAATATTCGAAGTCGATCCGAGCGTAAGCAAAAAACCGGTTCCTTATCAGTGGAAGAATTACTCGCCTCGGAACGCATGCTAGTTATGATCGCGCAAAGACAGTCGTTTGCGAGCGTCTATCATAACTTAGTGTATAACATGCCGTTGAAATCAAATAACAAAGAATTCAATAAAATTTCAGGTCTTAATGTGTTTTTAGATGAACATAAATTAATTCGTGTGGGTGGTAGATTAATGAATAGCACTAACTTTGATTTTAATAAGAAATATCCCGTTTTGTTGTGCAATAAACATCATTTAACTATACTCATAGTTCGAAGTGAACATAAAAGACTTCTCCACGCCGGTCCGCAACTTTTATTGTATAACTTACGAGAACGTTGGTGGCCGCTCGGTGCGCGAAACTTGACGCGAAAAATAGTACATCAATGTGTAATTTGTGCTAGAATGAAGGGAAAAACTGTAAATCCTATAAGAAAAAGCGTATGTATGTCTTTTTGTTTGCTTCTTAACGCGAGCCGTACACTTGGAACTTGTTACTAGTCTTTCTACTAACGATTATATACTCGCTCTTAAACGTTTTATTAGTAGAAGAGGTAAACCTGAAGTTTTATATTCGGATAACGGTAAAAATTTTGTGGGTGCCGAAAGAGAACTTTCCCGATTTTTCAAAGTTCATTCCAAGGAAATTGTGGATTTAACCGCAAACGGTGGTATTAAATTCCACTTTATTCCACCTTATTCGCCCCATTTTGCGGGACTTTGTGAAAGAGGAGTAAGGTCGTGTAAACATCATCTTAGACGAATCGTAGGAAACGCTAGATTAACGTACGAGGAGTTTAGTACAGTTTTGACACAGATCGAATCTATCCTCAACTCTCGTCCTATGTCTCCCATGTCCGCCGATCCTAACGATCTCACTCCATTGACTCCTGGTCATTTCCTCATCGGCCGACCGTTGGCTGCTCCGGCGTGTGAAAATATTGTTGATACTACAACAACGCCACTCAATCGCTATAAACGAATTGAACAGCTCCGTCAACAGTTCTGGCAACGATGGGCCAAGGAATACGTGTCCGAACTACAACGTAGAACGAAATGGAAGTCTCACCAGAACGACCTTTCCGTGGACAGCTTGGTTCTCATCAAAGAAGATAACCTCCCTCCCCTCAAGTGGAAGTTGGGAAGAATTATAAAAGTTTTTCCTGGTGCGGACGGTGTTTCACGTGTCGCCGACGTTCACACTTCATCGGGAACGATACGAAGATCTTTCCAAAAATTATCTCCTCTCCCTCAATCTGAGGACCACGAAGACGAAGCCTGATGCAGTTTCATCATCTTGGAAGTGGAGCTTCCAAGGCCCGGGGCATGTTGGCGCAGCAACTTACGCCATCTATCGATGGCTGTAACGACTAACGCCACCTATTGGCGTTCGGACATCTTCTTTCTCTCTCTTCCAATTTGATCTACACGTTAAACGTCTTGTCCTTTGTATAATTTAAAAATAATTGTAATAAACGGAGTTACGCATATTAAAACAGTTTTTACATTGAAAATAAGAAGATCGAAAGCCCCCGTGACTAACAGTGGGTCAAAATTTAGGACTCAGTTAAATAATACAACAAAGATATTTTTCTTTTACACTTATTCAAAGAATAATATGCAATTTTTTCAAAGGTCAACATTTATTCTTTTACATCTTGTCACTCCGGTTACAAATAACGACTAAGTGAAATGGCGCTACCATATCCTCTCCGCACCGCATCTTTGCGTCCATCAGCACACCTCACCACAGCTAGCTTCACTTTATGCTACAACTTTTTGTCTCCTCATTTTGCTTCCGTTACAATACATACAAGTAAAACTAATATAGAGCGTGTAAGTGTAAGACAATATACCGTGAGTAAGGAGTCCCCTAGGCTGGGCGCAGGGGAACGAGGCGCGGGCGGCGCGCGCACGTCGCTGCCGTCACCTGCGGACACGCCCACGCTCGCACAGGACGCCGCCTCCAACGCTCCGCAGAGCATCTACACGACCGAAATCCATACAGTTATTATACTATAGAAAAAAGGAAAATGTATTTCTGACAAAAAAAGAGTGATTAATATCTTTTGGATCTTGGGATATATATCTTTTTTTTTTTATATCTTTAACTCGTTTAGCTCAGCACAGCTTAGAGAATAAGGCAGATAAGACCAAAATACATCCTTTATATCTTCGGCTCTTTTAATACAGACAGGCAATAGCTATCTAGGTCTTTTACATGTAAATTGCTATATAGGCACATCTCTTTCTCTCTAACTCATCACGATAATTGGCTCAGTATAATGATATAGATATAATAGAAACACATGCAAGCTAGAGAGTGATTATATATTTTGCAAAGATATATCTTTCCTTTTTTAGCTCGCCAGCTACCCATCTTTATTATACTAAAGTATGGGAGCCAGACTAAAATGTGTCCATCGAAAAAAAGAGAAATCAAATGAATTTAAGCTTGATGCTGCTCTAGGCCCTATTTAATCTCGCCGCCCTTAATGTTAGAATAAATTATTAAATTACTACTCTACTTTTATCGTATCGAAAAAAGTGGCATTTCAAAAATTTTGGCACCCTTTAAATCATGCCGACCTAGGCAATGGTCTTATGAGCAAATAAAAGCCAATTCATTAGTTAAATATATATTTTACGTTAGTTCCTGGGATTTTAAATTACAAAGAGGAAGTTAGAATTAATTTACTAAAACCCGTGGTAAAAATATTTTTTTATTACGCTAAATTAAGAATGCACTATGCCATGTTCATGCCTTTTAAATTTATACTCAGCGGATTTTTTTTCTGGAACAAAACTTTTACTTCAAACACTGTAAATCTATTTTTAATAGAACAATATTTTTTCATAATATAATAACAATATGTGTGTAAAAGTAAGTAGCGGCCTGTTAGTATCCCACTGCTGAGAATAGGCCTCTTCTCTCCGTTTTAAGGAGAGAAGGATTGGAGCTAAGACCTACCACGCTGCTCCAATGCGGATTGTTAGGTTGCACATATCTCCAGAATTCTCTAGAGATATGCAGGTTTCCTCACGATGTTTTCCTTCACCGAAAAGCGTGTGATAAATTGCAATTATCAATTAGACACATAAGTTTTTAACAAAGAAACTCATTGATGTCTGCCCGGGTTTGAACCCATGACCTCTTCGAAAGTGTCTCACGATGTTACCGCTGGGCTACCACAGCTTATGTAATATGTGTATGTTAATATGTGTGTATATACTTACAATTTCTTCATTGCGCTCCGATATTATGTACCTCTTAAAACAATTTGTACAGAAATAAACATTTTCACCGCTGTCACTATATTCTACGTCACTGAGCTGCAACAATACAATTATAACAATTGTATTATTTATTAATACAATAGGAAATAGGTTTCAGGTCAACATGAAGAAATAAGGAGGTTAGAATCAAACCTAGCTATATCCAAAAGAATTAAAATTGGGTAAAATGATTTTTTTTTTGTGTTTAATTCTTGGAGTTTCGAAAAATAAAAAATATTAAACACAGATTTAACCACTGTGAATTTAAGAACTATCAATCTTTACGTTTGCCTGCAAACTGTAATTCAAATATTTAAAATTTGTTAAATTTGATTGTGACTTTAGGGTATTTAGCTATTTTTGATTCTAATCCCCTCAAATGCAAATGAGGTTCCATGCTAATTGGAAGTGAAAGAAGAGGTTGTTTAGTCCGGGTGAATCGGACTCTTTCTACTAGTACATACTAGTAGGCGTCAGAGATTTTAGTAGCCAAAGAAATCTGGAATCTATTTTCTTTTTTTTATTCCTAGCGATAAAAAAAAGTAAATAGATTCCAGATTTCATTGGCTACTGGGAAAGTACAATATCAATCAATATAAAACCAAGATAAAGTAAAATCAGGCAATCAGCCGAAACTATTAGCTAGATCGGCTTATATAATCCTTAGTTTATAAGTCAACACAAACTGCAACAAAATACTATCTACTCTTTTATTAAAAAAATCTTACGTAAAAAAAATGTAATAACTGAAATTGATAAATTATTCATTTATTGCTAATAATAAAGAAATGAGAATACTACTAAGTGAACGAAAAACTACTAGTTGAATGTTAATTTTTAAAAGGCCCCATCTTACTTTGCTCTGCTGATCGTCAATTTTTTGTCTTTGGTGTTCCCTGTACTCTTCGATGGTGTGATGAGTGGGGGATTCCGAGCGCATCTGACCAAATTAATACAGTTGTAGCTTTTCAATATTTTTTTTATATTTAAACGAGTTATTCTTATATGTATACATATAAATATTTTAGGAATCTCGGAAACGGCATCAATGATTTACCTGAAATTCTGCATGTAAGGGACTTTGGGGGAGAAAAATCGATCTAGCTAGGTTTTATCCCTGTTTTTTGGCACTAAAAAACTACGAAAAAAGAAATAGATAGCAAGTCATAATTCGAGCTGCCAAAGGAAAAGCTGTGACAGCCTAATGGTAACGGGCGTACCAAAAAGGTTCGATACCTAGGTTCGATTATCACGTCACCCGGCGATTTTTATTACAGCATTTTTTGGGTATTTTTCAAAAATTTACCGAGCAAGGCTCGGTCACCCATGTACTAATTTTTATTCGAGAATATAAAAATATATTATTATATTACCTCAGTAGCTCAATTTGAAATTTATCGATTGCAAAACAACCTTTTTTTATTATAACCATGCACATCACATTAACAGAATAACGTTTCGCATAAAAAAATATTGTATAAAATATAACAAAATGTATAAGAGTTGAGCGTAAAAATTTTAATTTTCTAGCTCAAAGACAACCTAAAACCTATTATTTATGTTCTTTAAGTGGACAACCTAAAACTTATATTTATGTTCTTTAAGTGGACAACCTAAAACCTAACATTTATGTTCTTTAAGTGGATAACCGAAAACCTAATATTTATGATCTTTAAGTGGACAATCTAAAACCTAATATTTATGTTCTTTAAATGGACAACCTAAAACTTAATATTTATGTTCTTTAAGTGGACAACCTAAAACCTTATATTTATGATCTTTAAGTGGACAAGCGAAAACCTAGTATTTATGTTCTTTAAGTGGATAACCTAAAACCTAACAAATATGTTCTTTAAGTGGATAACCGAAAACCTAATATTTATGATCTGTAAGTGGACAATCTAAAACCTAATATTTATGTTCTTTAAATTGACAACCTAAAACTTAATATTTATGTTCTTTAAGTGGACAACCTAAAACCTTATATTTATGATCTTTAAGTGGACAAGCGAAAACCTAGTATTTATGTTCTTTAAGTGGATAATTCAATTTTTAATATTAAAATTTACGTATGTTACTTAGGTGCAAGATAATTTTAAGGTGGGGCATGGACCAACAAAGGTCCGGAAACACTGGTATAGATTGTTTAGAAGTTGTTATGCCAGTTAGGTTACCAGTGCGGCGCTGTAGCCCGGCACGAGGCTGGTGATGCCGGGCATGGTGTGCTCGAGGCGCGCCACGGCCCGCCGGCACTCGCGGCACCACCCCATCTTGACCTTGCTCGAAGGGCCCCCGAAATCCGCACCGCCCGACACTACGCTGTCGCTGATGGACACCAAACAATGAAATGAAACTATAGCTAACCGTGATTTCGGATCTAATTTGTACTGAAATATCCTTTATTTTGTACAGTTTCGTCTTTTATGTACGGAATGCGGAAATTTTTGTTATTCTATACGTTAACCTAACAATAATCTATAATATGTATAATATTGGATTGTACCAAATTTCAGATATACTTTAGCATTTTTTCTCATTTGGAATTGGGTGGGTGGTGAACATGGTTGGTTCGAGCTTGACTTTAAGTTGCAACCTGCTACGGACTAAATTAGATTGTAAGCTTTATTAGCTCCTCGCGTCGCATTCCTCATTACTGAGGGTCGTGATCCCTACGATTAGGAAGCAGACTTTCTCGAAGGACTTTCTTACATCTGCTTCTGTCCATGGCCATGTGGAGCGCATCATGCAGTTTGGAGTCCAGTGTAGCACGGATCTGGTCTGACCATCTAATTGGGCTGCGGCCTCTTGGCCGTTTTCCGTCCACTTTCCCGTTGACCAAGAGCTGCTCTAGGTTATAACCGTCGATGGTTGGTTCGAAAGCTTAGATTTAAGTTGCAACCGGCTACGGACTAGATTATATTGTAAGCTTTATTAATTACTTTAAATGATTAATTATTATTTACCATTTGTGGATAGTTATCGTCCAGTTTCCGATTAATTTTTGGATAGTTAACGCCGAGTTTCCGGTTTTTTATGCTTGGTAAGAGAACGTTTTTGAACCAGTGGTAGCTTTATTATAGTTTGACGATTCGTTCATGTAAAAGCCAACTTAAATCTATACTTAAATGTATTATAAATACGAAAATATGTCTATTTGTTTCATAGTTTTCACGGCTAATCTGCTAGACCAATTATGATAATGTAACAATTAAAACGTATACACCGGACAATATATAAGTTAAAAACTTCCACTTTATGCAGGAAAAAGAAAAAAAAACACAAGTACATAATTAACGGTATTTCAACACTTAAGTTAAAACATGACCATAAATAATGACTAACAATTTTTGCATTTAACTTACTCAAGAGCCGAAGAACTGGACTCCATCAGTAAACTGATACTATTCTTCAGTGTTTCCCTCAAAGGTTTCAGAGGATTCGTTCCTTGAATGTTTAACTCCTCGCTGGTGCTGAGGTGGACGGTGGATCCCAAGCACGACCGGAGTACGTTGTCGTTGAGTAGTGATGACGTCTCTTCCACGTTTGGTATTGAGGCGTTAGAAGACAGGTCGCTGGTCTGAGACGGCATCTCTTGCAATTTCATGTCATATACCTACAGCGAGTTATAATTTTTTTTAGAAGAGTAACGGTTATGTTTTACTAAGATCGTTATGGTAAATTACGATACTGTTGCATAATAAGGGTTCTTATAACACGAGTGTGTTTTAAAAAAACGAACCGCAGGCGAGTTTTTTTTGTAGTATCACACGGGTTTTATAAGACCAATTTATGTAGTGTCATACACTACTTTATCTACTCTCATACTATAATACGTTATTAAATGTCAAATGTTAGCGCCAAGGCGCAAACATCGATTGCGCATGCGTGTTGCGTCGCCGCGGACTCGTTCATTTAAACCTTTTTTTTTCAAAGTCGAGGTTCAACCTCCTTGATCCAGCTGGAGGTTGTATAGGTGTATCGTTATGATTAAAAAGTTATATTATGATACAGGTGTCCATACAAGACCTGTATCGTAATAAAACTTTTTAATTTTTTATTTTTGGCCTGTACGTATTGTTTGTCATAAGAATTTTGGTTTCAGTTTTATAATCTTTGTATTATAGTATCAGAGTAGATAAAATATATTATACCACAGCTTCAAACAAAAATAGTTATAACTGTGGAAGAATGGTTAGATTGGCCTACCTCTTTTATACAAAAAGTCAGCGATGACATATCTTCACGCTTATACTAAAGTGACCGAGTTCAAAATATGGCTTCAGTTAGATACATTCTAATCTATAATTCAATGTAATGTATATTTCATTTATTTCATAATTTTACGAACTATTACAAAAGCTAGTTGTTTATTTCTCTTCTAAGTTATTGGTGCCTTTAAAACTGACGAGTTTTGTAGGCGCTACGCTACACTTAATTGTATTTGCCATAAAATAACCTTTTGAATTACTTCACTTTACATACCTGTTCGGCTAAATTAGACGTGTCACCGCTTAAAGCCTTCAAATCTCTACTATTGTCCACTGACACTTCCTTCACGCTAAGCGATGATTTGTTCCCAACTTTAACTTTCTCCCTCTGTTTAAGCGAATCACTTTTGTAGGACGGCGATGAGCTCATGCTTTTTTTCTTCTTCAAATCGACTAGCTGTGGAAGCATTTTGGTGATATAGACTCTTTAACACCGATAGTTCTACTATATAACATACCATGGAACAAAAGAGTAAAGAAGTCCAAGGCTAAGCAATTTCTCTGCTCATGCCCGAATTTAAAGAAATTTTAATATCAAACTCCATTGATGCCATGAAATATGTAGAGAGCAAAATGAGAGCGGCTTAGCTTGAGTTATTTCATTAGTTAATAAAAAAAGCATGGTGTTTTACACGTAAAATAAAAATTTATTACTTGTCTCATTATACATTTTGCTACTTTCTACAGTTATCGTTTTTTATTAAGCATCCTCTAACATTACTAGTAGTTTCGATAAGGGGTTACTAAATCAGATAGCGTCAGCATCCGTACAGGACCTATACTGTTTTTCTTCTTTGTCAACCGATGTACGTCCACTGCTGGACATAGGTCTCTTCATGGGATCTCCATACCACATGATCTTGTTCCGATTTGGCACAGCGGTTCCCCACGACCTTTTTTGATCGTCAGTTCATCTCGTCAGGGGTCTACCGACACTGCGTTTTCCGGTGCGGGGTCGCCATTCTAACACCTTGAGACCCCAATGCCCATCGGTTCTAAGCACTATGTGCCCCACCCATCGCCACCTCAGCATCGCAACACGCTGAGCTATATCGGTAACTCTGGTTCTTCCAAGGATCTCCTGATTTCTGATTTGATCACGTAGAGATACTCTGAGCATAGCTCGCTCCATCGACCCCTGAGCGACTCTGAGCCTTCTTATGAGACCTATACTGTTCACTTAGAGAATATTATAAATGCAAAAACATAGTATTACCGGCAGCCTGAGGTTTCGTCTGCTGTGTAAAGATTTTTGCAAATTGAGATTTTTTTTTTCAGATCTAACTATACGCAAAATAAAAAGCGCTGCTAGAGCATCTAAGCAATACAAACACACACAAACATCCTATCGCCTTTATAATATTGGTACCATAAATACCTCGGCACTTTCGCTGATATTTTGGATACTGCGCGATGTAAAGCTTCTGCTCTCGTCACAAATGTCCTCCTCTTTCTCTTGTCCGAAATGGTAGTATCTGGAATCCAAGAACTTCTTAATATGAATGATTTTGAAACAAATCTACCATAATGTTCTAGTTTAATTCAACTTCTTAGTATCCAAAACAATGAATTAAAAACAAAATTAATACTGAGAAATTATTAAAATTGTATGACTTTCTTTTGTTCCTTAGAATTAAAATTAAAGGATTAAGACAATACAAAATACAAAAACAATAACTTGAACACAAATTATACGCCAATATTTACTTTTTTAAACATGTGTTTTTATTAAAATTTACTAAACTTAACTACTATTAACTGATTCTGAGAAGAGAAATTCAAAATATAATCCTTTTTTACATGAGACAAATGAAACAACTGGATTATTTAATGGATAAACAAAATATGTTATAAAAATATTTAAGAAGACAAAGGTAGTAGCATGGGACATACATGTATAAAAGTACAAATTGATTAAAACAAGCTTACCTGATAAGAGCCCTCGACGCATACACTGTTGGGTGATATGTCAAGGATGGGTTTAAATACACTCTGTTTAAATTCACGCCCCTCGTGTCGGTCCTGTAGTGACCTCTGGCAACACCGTCGGGATTCAAAAATGGTATCATTTTGAAAACGTATAGCTTTCGCAGCTGGATAGCGATGGGATCATTCCGTGTTAGTAACAGGTTTAGAAAGCCGTTGAATACGAAACTCGAGGGCGTTTCACCTGGATGTACTCGTGCTGATATGAAGATCACCTGGACAATTGAATAAAATTGTGTTTCGTATGAATGATACAAATGACAAACGTTGAGTTTCGGGCCCATCTCAAGATCAACAGGCGCTCGGGTGCAATCGGTACTTAATCCAATCCTAACTCCCCCATGTATGTCTTTTAAAGGTTTTGGCCATATCGGCCGAGTTTCTTGTCGGTTCCTCTAGGTAGGCCTGAATTACCGAACCAGTGTTTCTTTAATAACATTTGTCGATTCAATAGTAATGGAAACAGTTTATAAATAAAAAATGAATAAAAAATGTTTTGAATTTGAATAAACAAAAATTCATGCTGTTAAATCAAAACTACTGGATCGATTGTAATCATTTTTTCACTGAGTGACATGGGCTATATATTTTATACCCGTGCGAAGCCGGAGCGGGGCGCTAGTCATCCGATAACTTTAAAGTGAACTTCACTTATTGTTGAAGTACTTCTAAGTGATAGCATATGTATGAAGATAAATTTTTTTTATACAATTTGTAAATATTTTAGTTGTTGGTTAGGTAAGAATGAAATTAAGTTGAGAGAAAACAAATATCTCCTTCAGGGATATTATCAGGTTCGTAAGAGCTACCAACCAGTAGATAAGATTGTCCCACATGGGGAAATGGGTGGAATAGTCCAGAAAAGAAGCTGATAACCCGTCTTTCACCGACAGGCGTCCCCGAATTAGATAAATAGATAGATAGTTTACCTGATCGGAAAAGGTTCTATAATTAATTAACGAAAAAACTGATTTTAATTTTTTTACCTTTTTGTTGAGAAATTTAAACGGCCTATCCTGATTTTCTGGAAACAGATTTTTCAACCTTTCTTCCTTTTCTGTGCTTATGCCGTGATGGGACGTTATAGTTAATAAATCCACTCGCCTGCCTAAAAGAACAGAGGCAATATTTAGGCTATTGTTAGGCAATCTTTTTCTGAAAAACCTTTTAATGACATTTTATTGTTAATATTAGTTAAAGTCATAGTTGTGTTAAGGGTGTCTTAACATGAGACATTCAACAACTCAAAAAAACGATTTCTAGTCCTTGGCCAAATAGTATTGAAGCTTTGATTGTTTTTAATACTTATTACATTAAAACATTGTTAATGCAAAAGTATTTCTGTCCGTTATCCTATCACAGGTAATCCGCTGGCCTCATATAGAGGAAATTTGATACAAGATAAAACAACAGTATGTAATTGAAGGTATTTTAACACACACACACACGCACGCACGCACGCACGCACGCACACACGCACGCACACACGCAGGCACGCACGCACGTACACACACTTAACAGCTGACCCACATACATGATTTCTATTATTGAATATATAACAATTATAAAATAAATATTATTAAGTAACAGCTCTTGAGAATTTTAGTAGTTGCAGTTAATACAAATTGAAATATATACTGTCTTAAATATATTTAAATATTTATTTTACTCACCTTCTAATGAATATATTAAACATTCTCTGCAGTAATAAATGTCATCTGGGGACTGTGGTGACGGAAGTGGCAGCATTTTCAAATCAATAGAGTTAAGTGCAATTTGTAGCTCAGCAAATGAGAAAGGGTATGTAAAAGCAAAGAATGTTGTTGCCTTGGGATTTTCAGCTGTCTTATATCTAAAGGTGAGTGTGAATGTGTTGTCATCAGTCTGAAATGAAAAACAAAACATAAAGGAAACATATCTAGTTATAATACTAAAAAAGTTGCATTAGGTATTTCTTTATTTGCAGTTTGGGTGGAGTAGTACATTTTAAACATTCGCGATTCATACTAATTACTATATAAACAAATGGGTCACCTTAAATTATAAGGTTCGATGTTTCGGCAGAGTGACATCCTGACTAACTCTTTGTCAGTCACCAAGGTGGATGCGACTCTGCTGAAACATCAAAGCCTATACAAAAGGTAACTCGAGTTTATCGCGATGTGACCAGTTTGCTTATATAGTAATTGGGTGGAGTAGTCTAGAATAGTAGCTGACCAACCATCCTGTATCGACAGGCGTTCCCAAGATTAAATAGATTAGATTATTTGTAGTTTTCTAGTAAAATCAATAATATATTGACACTTTAAATAATCTACTTGATGTGTATATTTCCACTTACAACTAACCTAGACAAAAAAAACAAGAGTACAAAGTAAATAGAAAGTAAAAAAAATTATCAAATTCGCGTAAATAGACAGTGAAAAAAAGAAATTTTACCATATTCGCTGAAATATCCAGTGGGGTTGCATTAATACAAGTGTTTTGTTTTTCATCATAGAAGTATGCTCTACAGTTATCACAATAGTGGTAAGTAACTATACTATCTAAGATGTAAGCTTGACCAACAGAATATCATCTCAGCACTTAGATAATTAAGCTAGCTAAGAGCTTAGAGATCTCATATAATCAAAAAGAAAACCAATTCAATTCATGTAGTTTGGAATAAAGGGCTTATTATATTATATTATACTTAGATAATTACGGGCAGTTTTTGTACTTGACAGAAACAAGTAATTATAAAAATGGATAATCATATTTATTTTGGAATAAAAAATCATTTTATAAATCCTATGATTGTTTAATAAACTTCAATTATACTAGCTACAATTTAATAACTTACAGAATGAACTGGGCGATCCCTTATCCTTTCCCACTGTGGCTTTCCAGGTAATGTGCGTGTTACAGGTGCCATTCCTTGATTGTACATTTTGCCTTGTTTGTTTAAGTTTATCAAGTTCAACCGCACCTAATATATCATGTTTTTTAATTCTTAAACTTACAATAAGTAAATTATTTATTACAAAATAATATATTTAAAAACAGTCATGCAAAATAGCTGCTTGAGTTTTATAGAAGATTGCAAATATTTTACTCTTTTATCAATTAAAAATATAAAAGTATGTAGAGAAATTATAATAAGAACTTAATATACAAGTTCAATTAACTGTGCAAAACATTGATACTTCGAAACTGTATACCTGTACATTAGGCTCGCTAGCCTGAACACCAAAATAGAACCAGGTTCTGTTTCCATTTTCAAACTCTGTACCAGCACAATCTGGTCGTGTCCATAGATTAAACTCATAGTCTGGAGTCTCTGCTGCATTTGTTTTTGGGTTAATTGTTGGAGCTACAAATATATCAACTGTAATATTGATTGCGATTTGAATTCACAAGATAATATGTAGTATAAATGACAATGTACTTGCTGATAAAAACAAAATGTCGCCTTACCAATAAACTCGGTAGGCACCCGCTCCACATGACCCAGATTTCCCGAGTCAAAATTATGTATAAAATAAAAGCCACCGCACTCTATTATGTTACTGCGTTCCATAACTAATATATTTGACTACATTCTAAGGAAAACCACAAAAAATACGCCAATCCAGTTAGCATTTGTGAACACATTTACTTTTATAATTTCACTGATAAAGTATCAGATTCCACGAACATGTTTAAAAATTTCAAAATGACACTCAAAAATATTAGCTTCACTGTTTTTCCAAACAAAATTATGTAATTTTGTTGACATCGATTGACGGATAACAGCTGATTTGTTTTATTGGTGATCTTTTTATATTATAAGGATTGTTAAAACTAATTATTTTAAAGTAAACTAGGCTTTAAAAATTATCACAAAAATTTATATTTCATTAATGAAGATAATGATATGGAATGAATGCATTTACTTTTTATTTGTAATATCACTTTTTGCCATTATGAAATTTTATTCAAGATGGCTGACATGCCATTCTACACAAAGGAAGTTAAAACGCGAACTGTAAAACTGCCAGTAACAAAAATATTGAGATTTATTAAATTTCAGAGAGGTACATTAAATTTCTAAATAATCATATTTTTAATTTCAAAAGAGCGATAATTTCCATTAAATTTCATTATATTTAAAGTAAATTGTTACACAGTATCACAAAAATTGACCTTTACCACAGATTATCTTATCTATATAATACTCTGTGATCTTATCTAAGCTTAGAAAAAAGCTAAATATAATAAATACATACATTTTTTACTTTATACTCTATATTGTTATTTAGAGCCTTGGATAAAGAATACACACGTCTATGTTTAGAGCCATAGCCACTGCTTTGCTACGAATGGGTCTTGTATTTACCTAATATACTTTTTTTTGCCAAAATTCAAAAGATTGAAGGTATTTTTAACGGTACAGAATTTTAAAAATGTCATATTACAAATATATCACAGAATATCTTTTTTAATCGTCAAATCTTCATCGTCAGGCCTATTGTTGAGTTTTTTGCGTGTTTAGATGCATAGTATAACTTATTTTCTTAAAATTTTTATGTGTAATCGTTAGGTCATATTAGGAGGAACATCCTAACTAGGTTAAGTGGAGGAAAATTATGAGTTTATGTTACGCCTAAATGTTGTTATCAGACTTCATACTCATATAAATATAGAGTCAAATATACACTGAAAATAGTTCACTAGCATAAACGTAGCTTTATGTGGTTAGGAAAAGGTATTTACTATACCCTATATAGTGAATTATCTATGATATCAGGTATGAAGCGAATAGAAGTGAACACTTGATCAGCATAACGTCTCACAGGCGATTTTATTCTTATAAGGATAATTTAAAAACTTTATGGTGTAAAAAAAACAAAAAAATAGTTAATACACATCAGATGGATAGACAATTTTAATCTTAATTAAAAAACCTAGAACCAGTATAAATTATTTTTGTCTACGCTCTGGACCCATCTTGCTCTATCTTATTTTGATTGGGAAGGTTTGAAAATCAAAGACAATTTTATTTTTAAAATTTAATCAAATTAGAGAAATGATATAAACACACTTCGTATTCTAAACAATATGCATAAATAAATAGAACATAATATCTAGTACTAAATTTAGAAAGTTGAGATACATTCTTACAACTTATTGTGCTGAAGCACATTTTTACAATATAAATATTATATCACCAACAGTAATTAGATGTTATAAAATCTCATAACATTTGATCACTGCTCATTACTAATACTTTCTTGATACATTTTTTCTTCTCTGCTTATGTTTTAATCAACTTGGCTGAAAGAAGAAAATTAAGTATGAAAAATTTACTACTTACTTACTATGTGTGTGTGTGTGTGTGCGTGCGCACGAGCGTGTTTGTGCGTGCGTGTGTGTGTGTGTGTGCGTGTGTGTGTGTGCGTGCGTGTGTGTGTGTGCGTGTACCGAACATGCGACATTCATTTTGATCCCAACTATGCAACTTCTTAGCAGCCTACATAAGATAATTCAGTTATTTTGGTGAAGTAATTTAGCAACAGGAATTATTTTACTATGTTTTCAATAAAAGGTACATGAATAAAAGTGCGAATTCTTCCGCACCTGTATTTAGTAAATCGGTCAAGATTATGCATTACATACAAATGGAATGGGGTACGGTCATACACACTTCTATATCATGTATTCAAAACGTGTTGAACACTGCTAAGGTCGGTAACATCCTGTATAAATTCTAAATTCACGCCAACTTAGGCGTTCACGTGATGTCAATTATCTAATATGTTTTTATCTGTTTCTTAAAAACAGGATTGTTTTATCGTATGTTTACCCCGGTATATAAGCTTCGACTGTACCAAAATTCATGTATATTGCTTGGAAGGATAGATCTAAAAAGTGTAACAGACAGGCATAAGGACCAACTTTAATAATTATAATAAATCTATTAAGGCTTATTTTAATTGGTCGTTAGATCCCGAATTCGACGTGCGAGAGATTTTTGTTCACGCATGCCATAGGGACCGCATGCGGTAACCATTTTCATTAGTCGATGAAGCCTGAATACGACGTACGGAAGATTTAAGTTAAAGCATGCCATAGGGCCCGCATGCGGTAACCGTTTTCATAATAATTATAATAACTATTAATAATAATAATAACTTTTATTGGGACTAATACACAGGTACATTAATACAATGAAAAACGGTGATCCTGCAGAAGTATAAACTGTGTTGCGGTGATCAACGACCTCCTCGGTTACAAAATGAGACAGTGTTCGTTATAAGTTACTATAATTACAATGAAATAAAATGATAATGAATA
Source organism: Morpho achilles (assembly GCA_947086495.1). Lineage (NCBI taxonomy): Eukaryota > Metazoa > Arthropoda > Insecta > Lepidoptera > Nymphalidae > Morpho > Morpho achilles. The sequence goes on along the minus strand of CAMTZB010000009.1, from coordinate 4,476,648 downwards.
ATGAAAATAGTGAAAAGTTGATTGAAGATTAGTCGATGAGGCATGCACGCTGGATGTTTAATTTACTTCAGCACGTACCTATGCAGTATTTTTTCAATTCATTTTATGTGGAGCAATTTTATCTGTTTCTGACGTTCTTAACACCATTCGCATACTGAATACCAATGAATTTTATTGGTTGTTATTCCGTATTCGGGGATTCCCCGTGCAGTATGCAGTATAACTACTGAGTTATGGACTAGTGAAAATCAGCCTTTATTATGGATATAAAGTGGGATAAGGGTAGGAGGATGATGATGTAGTATGGATATACTTACATGATGCGCATAGTGTTAGTGAAACCGGAGCCCTGCCGCCATCCAGTGACGACAACCACGCGGTCACCGGTCTTGATGAAGCCACGCGCGCGCCCGAACTTCAGCCCGTACTGCACGCGGTTGTCAACGTCCTTCAGCCAATCGCTCGCCACAGACTCTAAATAATAATAGATGAAGGAGTTTCTTTAAATATGTTTTATTTACTCTATTTAGATAGTGCTAACTTAATTAAATAATTTATATTGGTAGTGTTCTCGCTTTCATTCTTCACCTCTGGCGCTACTCCTTTTATGAGCATGTCATTATTCACACAATTCAACCACCTCTCTTTCTTTGTCTATAAGTTGGAATTTTATGAGTGTGGATATTCGTTTGTTACTCTTTCATGACGAATCTGCCGAACCAATATCGATAAAACTTGGCACAATTATTCTTTATACACCATAATAACATATAGGCTATAGAAATCCTGCTAATTCTACAGGAATATGATGACATTGAAAAGCGCCATCTATTATCAACCTATTACGCCGACAACAGCCCACGCAAACGAAGTTGCGGGTAAAACGGCCTTCGCCCGTGTAGAGATGAGTGTATTTAATTGAAATTTTGCACATAAAAGTACTAAACCTATCCTTAACATAACCTTTCGGAAGAATTTCAATATCTTTTAGTAAAAACCGTAATAAAGATTTGTTAGTTACATTTTGAGAAAATCGATCACATAGAGACAGCTATAGAGGATTTTCCTTCATAATAAGTAGTATAGACAGATAAGTAAGTAAGTAGCGGCCTGTTACTATCCCACTGCTGAGAATAGGCCTCTTCTCTCCGTTTTTGGAGAGAAAGTTTGGAGCTAAGACCTACCACGCTGCTCGAATGGGGATTGGTAGGTTACACATACCTCCAGAATTCTCTAGAGATATGCAGGTTTCCTCACAATATTTTCCTTCACCAAAAAGCCTGTAATAAATTGCAATGATTAATTAATAAAATAAATATATGGAACACTTACACACACTGTTCCCATAGTAAGTAACTTAATACTTGTGTTATGAGTGACAGACAACTGGTGAATATGTACTTACATATTTTTTAAATACATGCTTAAATACAAATATACACCCAGGCTCAAAGACCAACAAATTCATTTATAGAAAATGTTAGCCCTCGGCGGGAATCGAACCCGCGACCCGCAGAGCTGAAGGCAGGGTCACTACCCACTGCTCCAACAGTCAAATTAGACACAAGTTTTAACAGAAAAACTCATTGGTGTCAGCCCGGGTTTTAACCCGTGACCTCCACGAAAGAGTCGCACGGTGTTACCGCTGGGTTACCAATGCTTGTGTAATAATAAGTATAGATATACCTAGATAAATATATAAAAAGACATTTGAAAGTTGTATACAAACTACGTTGACTGGCCCGTTGGCGCAGTGGGTAGTGACCCTGCTTTCAGCTCCGCAGGCCGTGGGTTCGATTCCCGCCGAGGACCAACATTTACTATAAATGAATTTGTTGGTCTTTGAGCCTGGGTGTATATTTGTATTTAAGTATGAATTTCAAAATTATATAAGTATATATTCACCAGTTGTCTGTTTACCATAACACAAGTACACTTACACACACGGTCGTCCATCCCCAAAGTAACTTAATACTTATATATTTTTAAATACATACTTAAATACAAATATACACCCAGGCTCAAGGACCAACAAATTCATTTAAAGAAAATGTTGGCCCTCGGCGGGAATCAAACCCGCGACCCGTGGAGCTGAAGGCAGGGTCACTAATCACTGCTCCAACGAGCCAGTCGTTACTTACTTTGGGGACGGACGACTGTATGTGAGTCCCATATATTTAAAAAAAAATCGTAAGCTAACCCTCATAGACGATGGGAAGTACGCCGCGGTACAAGTGCGCCTGGCGGGCGGTCTGCGGCTGCCGGGTGACCGCTATGATGGGGCACCGCGGGCGGTACTTGCTGAGCAGGTGCGCGGACCGCCCGCTAGTGGTGATCACCACTATGGCCGATGCCATGCACTTGGTGGACGCCTCCACGGACGCGATGGCGACTGAGTGGCCGGAATCGATCGGCAACTTCTCCTGTAAAGTGATTGTGATTATAATTTCAGTATATATTCAGGAATCCGGCTCGAAATATGTAAAATATTTGTTATTAATTTTTTTTTTTTTTTTAAATAAATGTATAGGACACTTACACACACAGTTGTCCGTCCTCAAAGTAAGTAACTTAATAAATAAATAAATATATCGGACACTTACACACACGGTCGTCCGACCACAAAGTAACTTAATACTTGTGTTATGGTAGACAGACAACTGGTAAATATAACAACAAATTCAATTATAGAAAATGTTGGCCTTCGGCTCGAATCGAACCCGCGACCCGCGGAGCTGAAGGCAGGGTCACTACCCACTGCGCCAACGGGCCAGTCGAATACTTGTGTTATGGGTGCCACAACTGGTAAATATGTACTTATATAAGTTTAAATACATATATACACCCAGGCTCGAAGAACAAACAAAATTTTGTAACAAAATATTGGCCCTTGGTGGGAAACGAACTCACGACCCCCGGGACTGAAGGGTCACTACCAACTGCGTCAACAAGTAAGTCAATATATATAAGAGTAATATAAATAAGGAAAGCATAAGAATTTTAAAAAGGCTAAAGTTGGGCATGGCTCAAAAAGGTTGGAAAACACTGCACTAACCTGTGAGGTGAGGTCGAAAAATAGTTGTCTGTGCCAAATAGCTGCCTCCGCTTCCTTGCAAATATTGGCCATAGTCAGAACACACTCAAGAGGGTAATCGCCCTTAGCGGTCTCTCCAGACAACATAACACAGTCTGCTCCGTCCAAAATAGCATTGGCCACATCCGAGGTCTCAGCGCGAGTGGGGCGGGGCTTCTTCACCATGGACTCCAACATTTGTGTGGCGCAAATCACGGGTTTGCCTACCTGTGAAATAACCGTTGGTTACAATACATATGTATAATTATTAATAATGGAACAGTATTTAAGCATGTAGGATTATTTTGACACAGCTCTCTTTTTTTATTTCTCTCTGTATGTGATGAGTATCTATTTTTGTGTCTGTACCTACATATATACATATATACCTTAGCCGTGTTGTATCCGGCTGAGTAGAATAAACCACCCTCATTTCTTACCGAGGTGTCGTAAAAGGCGACTAAGCTAAGTCGAACAGCCGTGTGGTATCCGGCTGAGTAGAATAGACAAACTTCATTTCTTACCGAGGTTTCGTAAAAATGATATAAATAAATAAATATGATATATGCCATCATCCTCCTGCCCTTATCCCACACTAAATGACGTCAACACAACATGTTATAAACAGGTTTTCACTTGATTTGGCTACGTATTTTACGACCGGCCGCCTACCTGATGTCAGCTTACCTTAGTCGTATTTTACAAAAACTCGGTTAGAAAGAGGTTGTCTATTCTACTCAACTCAAAAGGCGACTAATTTAAGTAGACCCGTCGTGTGGTATCTCACGACGGGTCTACTTACCTTAGTCGCCTTTAACGACAACTCGGTAAGAAATGAGGGTGGTTTATTCTCTGTATGGTATATAAATCCGTATATATACGCATATAATTTTTTATGTAAATACTTAAATACACATAGACACCAAGACCTAAAGAACCAACGTTTTTAAAAAATGTTGGCTCTCGACGGGAATCGATCCCACGACCTGAAGACTGAGTATCTATAAAAAAAATCTATGACAGAAAAGATATAACAGGCAATCAGTTAACTTAGGTAACTTCATCGGTACATAATAATAACTCTTCGGCTGTGCCTGCTAGTATAATAGCTACCTTGTTACAGCGGGCAATCATGGTTTTTTGCGCCAGGAACACCTTCTCTGGTGGGATCTCAATACCCAAGTCACCGCGAGCTACCATTATGCCATCAGATGCCTGCAAAAATAATGAATTTCATTAATGCTATTTGATTCATTCGCCATACATACAATAGATAAATAATATGGTGTCATATAATTTATGAAATTAGTTTTGATTTGGTAGGTTACACATATCTTTAGAATTTTCTACGCTTTTCTGTCTACATAGCGCAACGGACAAAATTACTTTCGATTGTCCTAGTGAAAGTGTGCAAAACTAGTATATTACAAGGATAGGTTATTTGTGACAAATTCAAAATCATTTACTTTTGCATAATACAATTAAGAAATGATTTTATAATTATGCTATAAATACTCATATACCTGCGGTTACTAATCCTGCATGTATAAGATATTAAAACGAATTGTGTTTTCTAGACTTAAAATTAAAAGTTTCCTAACAAACGCGAATTATAGCAAAATAATACTATCATTTCTTTGCAGTTTCGCTCATTATAGAAAAGACAAAAACATCAAGATTAAGATAGTATATAGACATATAATTAGGAAGGATGCAAATCATGTGACCAAACAAGTACTAAATATGAAATGAATATGTGACTAGAGGGAGACCCAAAAGAGATTGTTGGATTGTATGAAATATGACATGAATATAAAAGGAGTAGCGCCAGAGTTGACGAATGATAGAGAAAGGAAGAAATAACATGTTTTGCCGACCCAATTCAGAGTGGGATAAGGGTAGGAGAATGAATGAGGGATAATCGGACGCCCAACTAAAAAGGTCCCCGAGGCGGTCGATGCATTAGTGCTCCCTATGCATCGTCTAGCAGAGGGAGGGGCCACTTTTAGAGAGGCTTCGCTGCTGGCGGCGATGGGGGCAATGTGTACAACGACCCTGTCCCCGCCACCAGCAGCGTGGTGGAGCACTTAGGTTGTATTAGTCGGTGCGAGTCCAAAGTACCCTCCGCTCGTCCCACTCGGGCGGTGACGAACCATAATAGATTTTACTGATATTAAAAAAATCTGTCCCCGCCACCAGCAGCGTGCCGGAGCAATCAGGTTGTTTGCGAGGAGGTGCGACTCCGACATACCCATAAGGGGTTTATTCCTGATAAAAAAAGATAAGAATATACCAGAATGAATACTTTAAACTTATAAATATAAACTCTATACATCTCAAGTTATATTCAGGGTTGAACAACAATATGTACATTGGACATGACCTAATTGTTTCGCAAATCGCCTGCATCCTTATTTATATGTAACGAGCCTAAATGGTCCATAAATTTACGAGTAGTAACTAGTTGCAACTAGATTAAAATCAAGACGAACTCCTACAAATCTATACATTCCAGTGCTAATGGAATAAATAGTTGAAATTTACATAAGCGAGAATATATAAATTTTATGATTGGTTAAGGGGTATTTGAACTGTGGCGGATAACTTAGGCGATCTTTTTGCTGTAAGCCATCTCTTATAGACAACCTTTGGTGAATTTTTTTATATGTTTATAGATAAATATGTTATTATGCAGCCTGGTGATGAATTAAACTGTTACATATAAATATTATAAAACAAAACCCCCAAAAGTTGTCTCTCTGTATGTGATAGATTTTTTCAAAATCTAATGAATGGATTTTACCACCTTAAGGAAAGTTTAGGTTAAATAGTACTTCTCCAGACTTTGTAAACCGATTTTGATGGGACTTTCAACGGAAGATAGAGGAGGATTAGTAGTATATGTCGCACCTAGTGGTGCTATTACTATAGTACTATTAGCTATTAGCTATTACTTACTATTGCTGCAAATCCGAAATATACTTTGAGACACATTGATTACCACGTGGGGGAAGCCGCGGGCAGTAAATAATCTATAGATACATATATAAAAATTAAAGTTTTGTCCATATATCCCCTATACGATCCGATACGGCTGGATCGATTATACTCAATTTTTAGATTGACCTTGCTGATGTTCCTGTAAAGTTTGGTGGCGCTCGTAGCATTTTTTATATTAATGTAATTTATATTATCTTTAAATTAAGCCCTGCAAAGCGGGCTGGGCATATCAGTAATATATACAACTCACCGCAATGATCTCGTCTAGGTTGACCATGCCCTGGTGGTTTTCTATTTTGGAAATGATCTTGATGTTCTTGCCCTTCTCGCCGAGGATGCCGCGAATCTCGGACAATGCAGCGCCGTTACGGATAAACGATGCAAAGATCATATCCACCTAGAAATTATTATTATACTTTATTATTAACATTCTTCTGTATTCCACCCTTCTTCTGTCTACTGAAAAACGTTTAAGTTAAATTTTTATATCTTTCATTATATGATCATCATTATTCATGATGATTATATCATACAAAAATTATGATACAAATTACTGAAGTGAATGTAAAAACTTCCCAAATAAGATGTGAAAGCAGAAACTGAGATCGTGTTTCTTTGTGCTATATTTTTACATTTATAGTACATTTTAATGCTAAATTAAATTTTTAATTGATAAATTTTAATACTATAACTTAATGTCCACTCTATTTGTCGTTATTGATTTTTAAATTTATAAATTTGAATACTGTAAGTTAACGTCCACCCAATTTGTTGTTATTGATAATGTTTAATACTGTAACGTAATGTCCACCCAATTTGTTGCTATTGATTTTTTAATTGATAAATTTGAATACTGTAACTTAACGTCCACCCTATTTGTCGTTAATGATTTTTTAATTGGTAAATTTTAATACTGTTACTTAATTTCCACCCTATTTGTCGTTATTGTTTTTTAATTGATAATTTTTAATACTGTTACTTTATGTCCACCCTATTTACCGTTATTTATTTTTTAATTGTCATTTTTTGATAAATCAGTCGTAACTCTGTTATTATACGTCACTATTTGTAATCGCGACTCTTCGTACTTTCGTCTTTATTCTTCTATCGTCCGTTCGTTCTTATGTAAGTACTTCTTTTTACACTTCCTACTTTTTACATTTTTTATAGTACAAGGATTTTTTTGTCCTAAATTTTAGTCTGATATAAACTGAATATATTAACTGAAAGCGTAACAGACAGAAGCCAGACTTTCACAATTCTAATATTAATAAAAATATCACAACATTATTAATAATTATGATACACAAAGGTTAAAAATCATTGAATGACATGTTAAGGTTAAAATATAATCAGCGGTTATAAATAATAACAGATAAATTATGACAGAGGTTATCCGTCCGTTCATTTGATCCGTATACAGCGGTATCTATCGCTGTTACTAGGAGAGTGATATCATTTGGTGTATGTTTCGTATATTAAACAGTTTTGTGTTAAATGCAGAGGGAGACGTTAGGATAGTTCTGCCAATTTTTAATGAGCACATCTACATATTATAAGGGTGATCGATGAAATATAAACTGGCCCGTTGGAGCAGTAGGTAGTGACCCTGCCTTCAGCTCCGCGGGTTGCGGGTTCGATTCCCGCCGAGGGCCAACATTTTCTATAAATAAATTTGTTGGTCTTTGAGCCTGGGTGTATATTTTATATATATGGGTATGTATTTAAGTATGTATCTAAAAATATATAAGTATATATTAACCAGTTGTCTGTCTACCATATCACAAGTATTAAGTTACTTACTTTAGGGACGGACGACCGTGTGTTTAAGTGTCACATATATTTATATTTATTTATTTATTATTTGCATTACATCGTTTTTTAACGTAATTTATGCAAAATTAAAAAGTATAATTGCGAAAATTATTTAGGACATTATAAAGCATGATTCGAAAAACCTAGATATAAAATATCACCTATACATTTCATCTATACTAATATATAAAGATGAAGTTTGTTTTTTTTTTTATTGCTTGAACGCGCTAATCTCAGGAACTACTGGACCGATTTGAAAATTTATTTGAATGTAAGATAGTGCATTTATAGAGGAAAGCTATAGACTATATAACATCACGCTAAGATGAATAGGAGAGAAGCTGCAATAAAAAAGATTTCGAAAACGGTAAAATTTAAAGCTTTCCTTCCATACGCTAAGTAAACGGTGAAAGTTATTCAAAAATCTCTTATAATTAACTCACGATAACTACTTTTATGTTAAAAATTTCAAAATAAATAAATATATGGGACACTTACACACACGGTCGTCAGTCCCCAAAGTAAGTAACTTAATACTTGTGTTACGGGTGACAGACAACTGGTGAAGATGTGCTTATATATTTTTTAAATATATACTTAAATACAAATATACACCCCAGGCTCAAAGACCAACAAATTCATTTATAGAAAATTATAGCCCTCGGCCAAAAATTGTGACACTGTGTTTGTGACATGCGGGCGTAGCTACTGAGCTACGTCCGCATGGAAAAATCTAGTCTAATAATTCTAATAAATAATCTAGTCTAATAATAAATATGTAGAATATTTATTTAAATTAAGAAATATCGCATCACTACATATTATAAAACAAAGTCGCATTCTTTGTCCGTATGCATAAAACTTTAAAAGTACGCAACATATTTTGATGCGGTTTTTTTTTAACAGATAGATTGATTCCAGAGGAAGGTTTGTACGTATAATAACATTCAATACGCAGTAAAGAAATACTGTAATTTTTGAGGTTTTTGTAAATAATTAAATTTTTTTCCGCTTACATTGCAAACTCAGGCTAAACCCTACGAGATGTATCAAAATAATGTAGTAAGTATTTGTACACCTTGAAAAGGTTAACAGAAAAGTCCGCGATGGTATATGTCTATCTGAATGAATGAATGAATGAATGAATTATTTATTTGGTACTAAACACTATACTATTTAAACAATTAACATATAAATTAAAATAAACTATTATAACTAAACAGATAAACACAGTTATGACCATAAATTAACAATAAATCTAATAACAGTATAGTGTGTTGTCCCAAAATGGATGGTCTGCTCAGCATTTTCAGAGGTACACCTCTGACGCTGGTTTTCAGAGACCACCACGGAAGGCAGTGACAACAACATTAATCAAATTAACTTAATTAAATATCTAATTTAAATTTAATCTAAAATAATAAGGTACCCTAGACTTAAATTTTCTATATATATAACTTATATTAAATTGTATTTATATATTGTATTTACATTAAGGCATCTAGTACCCGCTCTCCCGTAAACAAATTTACCCCGATCTTCTCACATTACTCTAAAGCGACTAAATTGCTTGACATTGCTCATCTAGAAGTAGCTCTTTTAATTTGGAACGAAAAGAGTAGACTGACTTAAGCTTGCGAAACGGAGGTGGCAAATTGTTCCAGCATTTAGTCGCTGCGTAGCGGAAACTCCCTTCAAACGCCGCTGTACGGTGAGGGTGACCCAGAAGCAAATCCGGAGAAAAGCGGGTATTAAATCTTCTGATGACATCAGATGACCATCGCAATTTATTGTAAAGATACAATGGATTTTTATATTTAATGACACCAAAGAGAAGGGTAGCGAAGTGTACTCTCCGTCTATAATGCATTTTCAGCATTCGGGCTTGGTTTAAGAATGGAGTAACGTGAGCTCGGGGAGGGATGTTAAATATATATCGAGCGCACGCATTTTGAACCCTTTGGATAAGATTTTTCGATTCATAAAGTAGCCTAGGTCCAATCACGGTGTCTACATAATTGAATTTAGATAAAACCAAAGCTTCACATAATTTTCTGCGCATCTCGATGCTTAATACCTCACGTAGACGATATAGAACTTTTAGTCTATAGAAGCAGTTGCGCGCTGTATTTATGACATGCTTTCTAAATCTTAAGTTCTCATCCATAAGCAGGCCCAGGTTTCGTGCCTCCAGTACTCGTTCAATTTGTACACTATCGATTTGAACCTTGGGTCCTATGTTCGAGATTTTAGAAATCAAACCATTTGTACCTAAAATCATAAATTTCGTTTTCGATGGGTTCAGAACTAAGGAATTCAACTTAGACCATTTCGCTATACGATCCAAGTCCTCATTTAATTTATTTACTGCTAAATTAGTTTCTTCCGGGATAAAAGAAATATATATTTGTATATCATCTGCGTATATGTGGAATTTACAGTTTATAATATTTTCTACTATGTCGGCCGTGTACAAAGTAAATATCAAGGGAGCAAGTATTGAACCTTGTGGCACGCCCCTAGTTACCGGAAAACAACCAGATCGAGATTTAGTGCCATCCTCATTTAATATTTCAACCATTTGTTTGCGATATTCTAAGTAACTAGCAAACCATGCAATAGTTTCTGGAGAAAAACCATAGAAATGTAGTTTTGCAAGAAGTAAAGACCTATTTATAGTATCAAATGCCCTAGAAAAATCAAGCAAAACTAGAATCGATCCTTTACCAACATCCTGAGCACTTAACATATTATCGACAACATCTGCCAGAGCTGTAGCCGTGCTGCGATGTTTTCTAAACCCCGATTGCAAGTTTGGAAAAATTTGATTTTTCTCAAGAAAATCCGCCAGCTGGGTGCATACTATTCTTTCAAGCACTTTAGAAAGACAAGGTAAAATACTAATAGGCCGCAAGTCAGAGAAATTAACTAAGTTATCTTTCTTAGGTATTGGTCTTACAAGAGCAGTCTGCCACATAGACGGATATTTACCAGTTGTTATAGAGGTATTAATTATATTTGTAATCACGCTTAGAGTGTGGGATATAGTACAAGCCAACATATCATATGTAATTCCATCAACACCCATTGCATTGGAATGTAGTGACTTAAACGCTTTAATTACGGTACTTTCACTACAAGGTTCTAATTTAAATAAAGCTTCATTAAATCTACGCGTTTCATACATTAAAATTGTGTCCTGGTCAACATGCAAATTTCCAGGGACATCTAAAAAGTAACTGTTTATCGTAATAGGATTATTCAGTTCTACTGGCAGAGAGGACATTTTTTTTTAATATTTAGATGGCGCTTAAGATTATTCCATAAAACTTTAGAATTACTAGAGTGACAGTTAATGAATGTGTTGAAGTACGCTTTCTTTTCAGTAAGAATGGTTACTTTAACACATTTTTTAACGTCCTTATAATTCTCAATATCGTGTGGTGAACCTGTGGTCCTAGCCTTCTTATGCGCCTCATCTCGACTTCTCATCATTAACTGAACATTATAATTCACCCATGGATATTTATGAGGTTTGATGCTGATTTTCCTGGCAGGCGCCAGCTCATCAAATACCCACATGATCTTACTGTTAAAATTAGCGACCATATTCTCCACATCGAGTCCACCCTGCGATAAGTTCCAATTTATGGTATTAAGCACGTGACTGAGGTCACTCTCATTTATATCCTTGATGGGCCTATAACATATTTTTTGGGTAGGCGGTTTATCTCTTAAGATATTAAACTCTCCCGTTATAAAAGAATGTTTGCTAAGTTCAGCGATATAGTCTACACTCGTAAAAGCAATATTTGCATCAGTACATATGAGATCTAATAAAGTTTCGCAATTAATTGTGAAATGTGTTGGCTGCGTAATATATTGTTTAAGACTATTCACATTTAAAAAATCATCTAGCATTCTAGTATGGTTATCTTGTTTATTTAAATAATTAATATTAAAATCTCCAAGAAGTATTATGATGTCACGTTTGGAAAATGAATGAAGACTTTCAGTTAGGGAGTTAAAAAAGGTAGGGACTCCTAACCATTGAGGTCTGTAAGCAGTTCCTATAATCACTATTTTACCATTTAAATTTAATCTCATCCACATCTGCTCCACAGGCGAAGTTGTCGGATGAGGAAGAGTTTTAGCCACAAAACCACACTTTACATAAAATCCTACCCCACCTCCACGCGTTCGAGTGTCTGAACATCTAGGAATGTGACGAAGACGATATCCTGGAACATTTGGCGCTCTTCCTTCCTCTCCAGGCCGTAGCCACGTTTCATTAATGGCCATTATGTCGACATTATGACGATTCATGGCTACCAAGAATTCATCATGATGAGTTCCGAGGGACCCGGGATTAAGGAAACCAACTTTTAATTTACTAAGCTTTACCATTATTCAAAATCAAAATCAAAAAAATAAGAGATAAAAGAGTGCATGCAAAGCAACATAAAAACTTGATACTCCTAGCATGTTGATATATCCCGCGGGACCAGATATGAGACGAATACAAATATTTTACATTATGCTTTTCAGAATTTAAACAGAGAATTAAAAATATATAACTAACTTTAAATAGAAATACATAAGAAGTAAATAAATAAACACGCCTTAAAAATAACTGCATTGAAATACCATTTTGGGACAACACACTCGGGTTGTGTATAATATATAAAGATCTACTTATAGAGGTATAATAATTTCTATATTTAACTAATAAAATATCTTCAGAAAACAGTTTTTGTATGCCGTTACATAAGATTGAAAAAATCAGTACATTTAAATTGGTGCCGAACAAACAGAATTGAACCCAAAAAAATTTTCAAAATCCTTTTCCGCACGAATACGATGTACTTGACCACCTGAATCTTTTCGCATTAAAATACGGCCAAAGCGTGTCCACACGAAACGCCAACCGTGCTGTTTACTAAGCTCTCTGGCCTTATAAAACAGTTGGCGATTTGTCCGGGTGAGCCGCTCGTTGACGTAGAACCGTCGTGAGTCGCCGTCCACAACGCCCGCCGTGTCGGCACCGCGGCGTACGCGCGCAGCGCGCAGTATCTCGTCGCGCAGCGCCCGCCGCGCGAAGCTTGCAACGATGGAACGCGGCTTAGGCCGCTCACCGCTATCGGCGCTAGTGCGGCGCGAACCAGCACGCTCGGCACACACTATGTCGTTTATGTTTAGTGCGATTCCCAATTTTTGCGACAAAAGACTTACGACATGGGTAGTGTTTTCACCATTCTGCTCGGGTACACCAGTTATTTCTACGTCTCTAAGGAGATTATCCTGCTCTCTTTCGTTAATTTCCTCTTTTAGCTGCGAAATAGTCTCTAAAGCTGAGTCTTCATCGCGTGTCTTCGTCGTCGAAAGTTGTTCTTCAATTTTTGTAATGCGATTTTCCAGAGAATCTACCCTGTCATTAAACGCAGCAACAATTGACTTTACGGATGCTATATCCTCCTTAATTGTGGTTATCTCTGCACTGACTAAATGAAAGTCTTTGCGGAGTAACATAATTTGCTCCATTAGGGGACTGCGGGGACCGTCGCTGTTAGTATCGTAAATATCGGTGACCGTTTTGTTACGTGTGATATTTTTACTCGATGTATCAGTTGGCACTGCAATCTTTTCAGCTCCTGACGGCCCAGATTGGCTCTTGCAGTTCTTGCATAACCAACGAGCAACACCTCGAGAGTCCGGACTAACATACATCCCACAGTTCCGATGTGCCGTGCTTGTGCATTTGTAACACTTAGCGCCATCTGCTGTTGCAATGAACTTGCCGCATTGACCACATTTGTTGGTCATTCTGTTATATGTTAAACTTACTTGAGTAGTACTAAGAGTTTTTATACCCCACCACTAGATGGAGACGTAGTGACATAAATAAACAATATAATAAATTTTTCTTCAAATATTATCGGTTTTTGTTCACAATAGTGTCTTTTTGTTTAAAAGTGAAACATTTATTTTTTACTTCAACTAAGTTTTATAATTAGCTTGTACTGTGAAACCAAATATTTTTAAAATAATGTTTGTCTTGTAGGTACCTTTGTAAAACAGCTGATCGATGAAATATGTAAATTTTTGCACAAACAGTAATAACTACTTAGGAATTACCAAACATATTTACGTACTTTATAGAGAAACTAAACTTTTATAGTTTTACGCGGCTAATTAACAGTTTACACAATGTTTTTTATTTTTTTAAAGCCACATAAACACAACACATAACTGTCACTGCCGTCCGTCCAATCCCTTGTCTCTTATGGATAACCCACAATAGCATTTTTTGTCATTTATTTTTTAAGAAAAATAATGCCTTATGTTCAAAGCACTTTTTATACAATACAGCATTAATCCTTATCCAATTAATAACCTTAAATAAATAGTTGATTTAATATAGATCAATATGGCCGTTTACAGCATGCAATTTAATTGAACATTTTCGGAGATATTACAGATTGAAAATGCCGTGAGGACGCCGCGCTTCGCCCTATAGCACTTCGAATCTTGCGGGCCACAGGCAGTAATGAATAAATCAAAACTACTGGATCGATTTTAATCATTTTTTTTACTGACTGACATGGGATATATATTTTATACCCGTGCGAAGCAGGGGCAGGCCGCTAGTTTCTTATATAAAAAAGTAGGATAATTATTTACGTTGAGAAATAACGACAGTAGGAGATAAGTATATCGTCAGTTATCATACTTTGTTTAGACGGGTATTTGACATAAACAAACATTACTAAGCGCTGATACAGTTCGCGTGTCGCCATCATGCGCTGTTATCAGTAATCAATGTTTTGCTTTAGTTTTGTACTAACTGTACCAATGTCAATTACTATTTATGTAATAGATATGATGCTGTAACATTTTGTGTTGAATATTCCCGCTATGTGTATACAATTTTTTTGCCAATTTAGGTTTGGATGTATGACGTAGTTCTTTGCTTAAGTTCTTTTTGGGATCCGTCCACTCAACTTTTGATTCAAGAATGTCCCGCATTTGTTAACAATTTTAAGTAATATTAACTGTTTTTACGTTGAAATTTTTTAGTGAATATGGTCTAAGATATGTGTCCTAATGAAAAAGGTGAAATTTTGATCCACAAATGAAAATTATTCAGTAAATGTTACTATTGACAAAAATAAGATAGGAGTGCAAAAAAATATTATATATATTATTTATTTAAACATTTAGTCCTTTTTTGTATATTTACTTAACAAAAATTACGTATTTTTTTTGTATATTTACTAAAACACCTCTATAAATTAAATACAATACATGTTTAATTATTTTTTTTATTTACAGTTGCTGTGCTCTAACGCCGTGTGGTATCCGGCTGAATATAACCACCCTCATTTCTTACCGAGGTGTCGTAAAAGGCGACTAAGGTAAGTCGACCCGCCGTGTGACATCCGACTGCGTAGAATAGACCAACCTCATTCTTACCGAGGTGTTGTAAAAGACGACTAAGGTAAGTTGACCCACCGTGTGGTATCCGGTTCAGTAAAATAGACCAACCTCTTTCTTACCGAGGAGTCGTAAAATACGACTAAGGTAAGTTGACGTCAGGCAAGCGGCCGGTCGTAAAATACGTAGCCAAATCATATGACAACATGTTTGTGTGTATGTTGTAACATGTTGTGCTGACCCCACTTAGAGTGGAATAAGGGCAGCAGGGTGACGAGTTGCTGTGCTCTTACACCAGAGTTTTATATTTATTACTTTAGTTTACATTTGAAAACATTCGAAACTCTACTTACGCCTTGTTCAACACCAAAAATCAAATCTGACTTGTCTTTTTCTGACACAGCCGGGAGGTCCACTGGCAATCCTGGTAAGTTCACACCCTTTCTAGACCCTAGCATACCTATAGATGGAATAAATTCAAGGATAAATATCCACTGATAATAAAAAAAAAACTAAAAATATGTGTTTTATGGATTTTGAAGACCGTGTGGAAAGAACACTTTCGCTTAAGTAGAAAAGAAAGAGGCCGCTCCCTTACCCCCAGTACTATCAATATGGGGTACTCAGGAACAACTTCTCCGACAAGAATTAGATCTATAAAAATTGATGTAAATCATCACATATCTTTCAAGTGTTAAGTATTAAGCCCACTAAGCGCAAATTGGTGCCCACTAAGCCCAATGTAAATTGGGTCCGTCCTTTATTGCATAATCGAAATTCGTTCAAAATAAATCGATTTTTAAAAAATAGATTAACTCGTATCGAAAAAATCGATTATTCATTTTTTTTAGTAGTTTTTTTTTGGAAATTATAAGTATATAATTAATTAAAGTAAAAGACTATTTAAAGGCGACTTAAATTTTAAAAAATACGATAATAATAACATAGATGCGCCGTTTACAAAATTTGATTCAAATGTGTTGGCTTTATTAGTTTATGCCATCATCACAAATATTATCTTTAACAAGTCATATTAAAAAGGCTTTTAACAAAATTTCATGTCCTTACTGTTAACCGTTGAGGGAGTCTGGGGCATTGGCTACAGACAAGGGAACTCCTAAGGGAATCCTAGCATGCGTGACTATTCGCGACGCACGCCTAGCGATGTCTGTAAGCGGCCTTAGACTGAAAGATATTACCTCCATTCTCGATGGTGCAGACGAGGGTGTCGGTAGTGGCGGACTGGCAGATAACAGAGATGAGGCCGTCGTCGATGAAGATGCGGTTGCCGGATTTGACCACGTTCGTGATGTTCTTGTAGTCGACGAACACTACGCCCGCGTTTCCGCGCTCCGCGTACGCGGTGTCCGTCGTTAGCTTGATGGTCTCGCCCTTCTTAAGCTCCACTTCTGCTGACCCGCCCTGGTAAGGATTGGACTACCCTCAATGGAAGCTGTGATAGCCAAATGGTGAGACCTTGCGACTCTTTCAAGGCAATTATAAGTTCAGTTCCAATAGCGGTTGCAATAGGGAGAGAATCCAGAGTGCCGATTACTTTATTGTTAGAACTTATGTTGCCTACCGAACTCTACTTTTACTAAAGGTAAAATATCTTGTCTGAAAATAGACAACATTCTAGACGACACTCTAGATGTCGTATTTTTACCATTATTAAAGGAAAAGATCGGCATCTAGTCGCAATCACGGCTTAAACCGTAGTCATTGAAAAGAGCGCACAATTCGAAATTGTCCGTTCTTTTCAATTAATTTATACACTTTGGACTATATATGTTTAGTATGATATTATATCGATGCTGAAGGTTTTCTAAATTTTTTTGTTATTTTATTAGGTTAGGTTAGTAAAGGCTTAAATAGGTTCTATTAAGTACTAGTACAACGATTTTCAGGAGGATTTTTTTACAATATTATCAGTTTTAAAAAAACCATGATAGACAGGACAGAAATTTCTATAAAATACTTACACCTTCTAAAAGGCCAGTTCGAATCTCGGGTCCCTTAGTGTCCAACGCGATCGCCAGCGAGAAGGGTATGCCAAGTTTCTTGCTGTAGTTCTTTTCTGCCACGCGACAGTTGGCAATGGTTTCCGCGTGATATTCATGGGAGCCATGGGAGAAGTTCATGCGGGCTACGTTCATGCCGGTCTCCATCATTTTCTCTAGCATCGCTACATCGCGGGACGCGGGTCCTATAAATAAACTTATGAAATTACTGTCAACATCACCATACCTATGCAAACAAGAATCAATCAAAAGAAAACCCTCATTCATACAAAGGTTTTACATTTTAGTTAAAGTACGAGCGAGACAACAATACCAGACGTTTCACAAGTAAAATATTAAGATAGATATCAAAATAGCAAGATAATGATGATGATTAGAATTCGGTGTTTGTGAAAAAACGTGTTCAATTCGGTTTGTTTAAATATCACTAAATGATAATAAATAAATACGTGGCATAATTTATAGAATTAGCTGTTACTGGAGATATATCTATAATACAAAAGTAATAATTAAATTATTTTGCTATAATCTGCTTAATTAATTAAGAAAAATAATTTATTTATTACTTTTGAAATTCCTGGTACAATTACACACACGGTCCGTACCCCAATTTAACTTAATACTTGTGTTAAGTGACAGACAACTGGTAAATTTATGCATATGTAATTTTAAATAAATACGTCATATAGCCCTATGTGAAGAACAAAGTTGCATTTCCTACACTTATAAATGGGATATATGACTTTGTTCTTCGGATAGGGCGATATATACACCTAGACTCACACCTGAAAAGTTCCTCGAGGCGGTCGATGTATCTGGTTAGGATTAGCGGAGGGGCTACTTTTAGAGAGGACCCAACGTAGAGTTGGCGCACTCTGGGGTTCAGGTTTGCTGCTGGCGGAAATCGGGGAAATGTACACAACGGTACCCTGTCCCCGCCACCATTAGCGTGGTGGAACACTCATGTTGTCTTAGTTGATGCGACTCCGACATAAGGGGACGTACCTACCGTACCCTGATTAAAAAAAGGGTCACTATCACCCATAAGGTTCACCAATCATACTCTTTGAAATAGTTGAAAAGCCAAGATCCACACTGAAGACATTGGGGTTATTATGTTATATTATTAAAAAAACATATGATGATAATGTTGTTTTCTTACCAATGGTACAGATTATCCCAGAGAGGCGAACATAGGAGGCCTTGGATTCGATGTCGAGGGAGCACATATGTTGCAGGTGAGATCCCGCGTCAGCGGCCGCCAACTGCATGCTGGGCTTATCAGCTGAACCCATCTAAAGTTCAAAGCATTGTATTTACATTTTCCAATTTTAAGAAAAAATATTTAAACATTATAAATTTACCAATAAACATTGAAGTCGCAATTAATGTCGACTTTAATTTGAAAAATATCGCAAAATGTTTTTAATACTGAAAACACTGTATTACAAACACAAGTCGTTTGGATATATGCATTAATTTTTACAACCAGCCGAGAATTCGACTAAGTACAATATTTTGGTAACAAAATGAGTTATGTAGAACAAATGGCGGCATATGGTGTTCCAGTTAAATCGAGCTACAAAAACGTTCAATGTTTATATATTAATTAGTATGAATCGCGAAAGTTTAAAATCTACCAGAAAGAGAGGATGTCTATGCCCAGCAATGGGATGGTAACAGGCTATTACTTTAGAACGGAACAGTCTGTTTTTATAAACAGAAGTCATTTCGTCATTGCTATCAATGACGAAATGTAATTAGTTATAAGAATTATATTTTAATAAAAGCTATCGCTGAGATTCTTGCTGGCTCTTCTCAGTGAGAGCAATATTCCAAAGTATTGAGGGGGTATGAAATTTGGAGTATAACACAAAAGAGCTAAATTAGGTATAATTAAATATATGTTATATAGATGCTTATTGAATCTGGATTTTTTATTTCTGAATAATTCAGGAGTCTTTATCACTTAACTAGACGTTGATATTGCAAAAAAATTGTATTAACACCTCAGCAATGTCCTAATAAAGTCAGCAACCTTGCAATTAAGACTTGTAATTTGTATACTCTGCAGTTAGATAAAATCTAATTTTTTGCAGTTCAGTTCGATCCATAATAATATTATAAATGTTAAAAATGGCTTAGTTGTGTCTGTCTATTCCATTTTCCCCTAAATCCGCTGGAGCAATGTAGGTGAAATTAAATATTACTTAATAATTGAAGCTTACATACTGGGTTAAAATATAAAATATTTGTTTTTTTTTGTAACTGATATGAAATCTGGTACAACTTGTAAAAAATGAATTGATAAACTTTATTTGTGATGACCTCTTTTTTCTTTTACACTTTAGTGTAATAACTCACTTTACTGAATTATCAGTGAAATGATTTAGTTGTACTTATGTACTTTAAAGTGATATCCATACTAACTGATATTAACTAAATAAGTCAATATCTCTCTTATATGTTATACTCTCCATAACTCTATTTTATGTTATACATGTAAAAAAATAATGTAGTAATAAATTACCTATAAGATTGTTCAGTGATAGAGTTCTCTATTCAAAGTAGGATATTATATAAAGTATGGTTAACAAATCTGTACTAAAAGTATATAATAATGTAATTTTATAAAATTATATATATTTAAATTCTAATAGATGTACAGAATAATAAATACAGTAATGAAATAATCGTACCATACTAATTTGTGTACTTCAGTTTATCTTTCAGTTTGTATGAATAAATACTACAGCATATGTATGTACTTATGAAAAATAAAGTAAGCAGTTTTATCTGCCTTATGTCAATGATTATACTAGTATTTTCAACCATATCAGTTCTCGTTAAGGTTGAAGATAAATCTGTGTTTACAATTCTAACTGCAAAATATAGTGCTAAATCAGTTGAATGCCAATATCATGTGCCTAGAAGTGTGACATCATAGGAAATATGGTGCATAACTATAACAATAAGGTAATTTCAAGTTTTTATATCATTAAATGTTTGAGTTTTTAGCCGGAAAAATCTTGGTTTCGTCTTTCTATCTTTAATCTTAACAGTAAGTACTTAGTAGTAAAAAGTAAATATTGAATATGATTGATCTTATCAATAATAAAATAAGTATTGCCGCAGTTAGAATGTGTATACGCGTCGGAATTTTGAATACACAGTTTATTAAAATTTGATTAAAATAAATTTTACAGCTTATTTTAAAACGTTAGAAAAATGTTAATTCGATTTTTAAATTTTCAATCTCGCATCAATTTATATATTTTATTTACTTTTTTTATTTATGTATATTATAATTCTATTATATTAGGGACCGGGTGCGTACATAATCGTTTGGTTAAAAAATAAATTAGCACGTATCGGAGCGTTGTACGAAAATAGAAAATGATTACCTCGGTTTTGCCATCGTACACTGTCGACCAAACCATATTAACACTATTTGTATGAAACAATTTTTTAGAAAAACTATCACTTTGTAAAGCCCGCAATGTTAGTGATCTTGAATTGCCCTTTAGCGTGGAAAACTTCTCTCGGCTGCAACGAAACGCGGACTTGCGTATTGGATACCGAATCACAAACGTCGGCGCGCGCATCGACGTCGCGCGGGGTGAGTGCAAAACCCCCCAAGTATTCCTATTGTGCAGAATTTCTTTTAAATTTAGTATTATCTTTTGTGTAAAAAGTCTTTTAGTCGCTCCCCTTCTCAACTTTTCTTCTGTGATAATTCTAATTCAAAAAAGGTTACATGTTATTATTCACAATCACTTCTATTTTGAACAGCTGAAAGGGTGCCAACACAGCTGCCAATAGCTGAATTTTAACGTTGTCTTAAACATTATTTTATTGATCGCTTTTATTATTTACAGGTCATTTGTATTAAATTTTACGTTAAAATCAACGATATAGATTTTATACTAATTTGAATTTTTTTATTTTGAAATTTTCATTTCCGTTTCCGTTTTTACAGGAAGTAGCCTGTATTATCAACCTTTGGTTTGAATGTTTTGCTTAAAACACTTCAAAAGTTTAATTCATTTTTTGGTGCTTCAAAAAGTTTATGTATTTGTTATCTTAGGTTTGTTATTTTTAATATTTACATAAGAATTACGAATGCTTGCTTTAATGATTAATTTGATTATAACGCTTGTAGTTTCTTAACCCAAAAACATCTGTTAAAAGATTGCAAATTTTTTATGGCTATAATAAAAGGGTGAATTAACTAAAATTGTGCTTCAAAAATATAAGAACAGATAAGAAAGAAGGAGAGTATTATACGAATGCATAAAGATCGATTTTGTAACAAATAACCAAATATTACTATTTTAATAATATGGTGTTTTCTTTCGGAATAAAATGAAAGCAAAGAAAAAATACATTCAAAGAAGTGTTTTATTTTTGTATAATATATAAAATTAATATATTAAAAAAATAATTATAAAATTAATATATCAATAATATTAATATATTAAAATTAATATATTAAAAATAATTAATATATTAAAAAAAGAGTAGTATTATAAAAAAAATTCTAAATATATTTAATAAATTGTACATTGTACAAGTATGCCTAATGTACACAATGTAAACGTTTTCACGTTTACCGTTCAATTCTCCAAAAACTATATAAAAAATATTACTTATCATGAATCAAATATATAGGAATGAAGGTGTAACTTATAAAAGTATGTATACACAAGTGTTATTTATTGACTATAATTGTTTCTTATTGTCAAAAGAATACTATAATATTCATTTGTTATATGTCTTAAATATATTCATATATTTTATGTATGTTCTTCAAAAGTATTTCTGTTTGCTGCTAGAGTTATAAATTATGGAGCATTGATGACACCTTATATAGGCTAGTTTAAATATTATCGTTTCACTTATTAACACAATTACATATTAAATTATTAAGTTAAACTAAAAGGACAAATTAATAAGTTTTACCGACTGTAGAATAATCTAGTAAAAGAATTTAACACAGACACAAGATATTTGAAATTAGTCAAATTTAACATTTACCATAAAAAAATTGTGTTAAGGAACCTAGTTTTTTAAGTTTTTGTATAATAACCGAGCATCGGCAGATTTAACAATAATATTTCCAGGTAATATAACCTAAATTTGTTAATGTAAATAAGTTATGAAAATAATTTAACACCATAGAATAAGCTAAAAATATATATTTATGATTGGAGTTTATACTTACAAATGCCATGATTACTGCCGAAAAAGCTACAAGAAATAGTTAAATCTACTTTAAAAGTTTATTCAGGAACAATATAAGTGAACAAAAAGTTTGACAGCAAGTCAGTATAAGTAGGTATAAGAAGAATTTTAGAGGTCATTGCAATGTTACAGGAACATGTAGTCATTTTTACGCTAGCCACATTAGTGATTCGTTACAGATAATTTGCATTTGATAATTTGTATTTTACTAATTACTATGCTCCTAAAGAAATTTTGTTCTGAATCGATTTTACTGAATAGCAATAGGTTATTCATTGATAAAAAAAAAAAAATATGTCAAACTTTTACGGAACTTATTTGTCTTTAACATACTTTATAATGTATTATGAATATTATACGAAAATAGCTATTCACATCTGATTTGGAAGAGAGCTTAATTTTTTTATACGCTTTTAATAGCACATTCATTTGTTTTATTTTAAATAATCCACAGGGTTTGCACAGAAATTAAATAAAGGCTATAGATATAATTTAAAAAAACTTTATTAATATGAACTACTCACTCTTAAAATTGTATTCCTTGATTCAACGGCCTTCATAATTAAACTAGTTAACGTAAGAAGTGACACGTCTTATATTACACACAGCAAACTAGCTTTTAAATAATTTGTCTTATTCAAACGTTGATAATAAATTCATCGGACTTCTTTATCTCCTACAGTTGTCAATAAAGTTTACCCTCAGCCGATCGGTTAATATAACCTACCTAGATTACTTATCTTTATTATTATTGAAGTAAAAGCATGATATTGATAGCTCCCACAAGTTAATAACGTGAAACATATATAATATAGTATTAAATTTAATTATTTGGATTAATTTTTACATAAAAATATATTTATTGTGATTAAGAGACTCGTTAGAAAATTTATTATATGAAATACAAATTTTACTATTATAAATTATGTAATTAATTATAGAAAAGTAAAGAATATTGTCGGTAATAATGGTCTAAAAGGTTTAGAAGCCCTGCAAAAAGTTAAGAAAATTTATTTCCCAACTTGGTAGGTAAATGGTATTTAATCCTTTAGTATATTTAGTTTTCACACTAATTAGTTATAATTTACAAAAATAAATTGTGATAAATATAAATTTGATACTGAACTTAAAATAATTTTCCTTGAACTTAATCTTACAAATATAACGTTAGGTACAATTACATTTATGCCAACAAACAGGGCCAGCGAATATTATACGGAATGAACAGAAATAACAAATGTTTATCCTATATTGATTTTAAATTTGTTGCGTATACTATATTATATCATGTTTATCAATAATAATAATGCCATTGATATTTCATAATAACATAAAGAATAATGTAATTTTTTTTTTTTTTTAGATGGAATTGAACAAGTTTTAAAATTCGGTTATTTTGTAAAATTACTAAACTTTCTAAAAGGTAAAAAGTACTCAATCCGAACTAATATTTGATTCAGAAGATCAGATGTACAAATATTTTAATTTATTTTATATTAGTTTATGTTTACGACTCAGTAAAAAAAGAACATAGCTTTCTATTCATTAAAAAACACATTCTGACACGCCATATAATCCGAAGCATCATAGTGAATTAGAACACATTGTTTAAATTTATATAAAAGACGACGATATTCCTCTTTTATTCTTATTCAATAAATAAAAAGCAGTTTTCCCAGAGTCAACCCATTTACTCTTTTCGCTACAACTCAAAGAATGACACATAAAAATATGACAGCCACAATGCTTTTTCATATTAATCGCCAACTCTATGAAGGAGGTCGTATTAAAAACATGTTGTAACAGTCGACCATCCTGACAACATTTGCGACCCCGCAAATCTCATAAGCTGACTTCTGGGAATGAATCTACCACCGATTCGGAATGCTGATTGTACTGAGAAGAATCGGCAAGAAACTCAGTACTTGCTCTTTTAATCTGTAAAAGAAAACCGCACATGCCATGACATGACAGGACTACGCTCACGCTTTATGCTCAACTCTAAGCTCACGCTTTATGCTCAACTCTTTAAGCTCAACTCCTCAACTCCTTAAGCTTTTCGCACCATAAGCATTTCGCACCTCAAGCTCACCCTCAATTACTGTCATGGCATAACACAGCTCAATTAGTGGCAACCAACTCAGCAGATACACACGTAAACAGACTCGCAAATGATAACGCTCAAAGAACAATCACCACTTCCAGGCAGAGCCTAGCTGACAGTCGTTGCAGATGTCCACAGTCTAGAAAACAATCGTTACAACTGGAAAGATCCAGAGAACAATCGTCATTCTAGCTGACAGTTTCATCGAACAAAAGTCACGGGCGCGTCTAAGGCCTCACATAGCACATCGTCACGTTGATCTCACAGAAT
The DNA here is from genome assembly GCA_947086495.1 of Morpho achilles. Taxonomy (NCBI): domain Eukaryota; kingdom Metazoa; phylum Arthropoda; class Insecta; order Lepidoptera; family Nymphalidae; genus Morpho; species Morpho achilles. Next base: position 4,451,687 of record CAMTZB010000009.1, on the reverse strand, counting down.
TAATTAACCGAATACCAATTACCATCAATAATCTCTGAAATAAAAACTCTCATTTTTTATTCCATAGCATCGCATATCGCAGCTATCTCTCATATTAACGAAATTCGCACTTCCCGTGTTGTTGTCTCAAGATATTGATCGTCATTTGTCTTTTCTTTAAACTCTTTAAATTTCCAGATATTCCTTATGTCCACTCTATTTGTGAGTTTAGGTTACATCCCCTTCTGAATATAATAAAACGACGATATTTCTCCTTTATTCTTATTCAATAAAAAAAAAGCAGTTTTCCCAGAGTCAACCCATTTACTCTTTTCGCTACAACTCAAAGAATGACACATAAAAATATGACAGCCACAATGCTTTTTCATATTAATCGCCAACTCTATGAAGGAGGTCGTATTAAAAACATGTTGTAACATTTATTTGATCCATACAGTATAGTATCATAGGCATATAAGAAAAGCTGTCTGTCGGTTTTACGGCTAGTCCACTGGCCCAATATTGATGAAAATTGGCAGAATTAAGGGGTTAACATATAGGATAAAAAATTCTCGTTAAACTCGCTGGTTCTAGTTTATTCATAAAGATCATCCCTAAGCACGCATTGTCGGAAAAATTGTACTGATGAAAAATGGTTAAATAATTACTTCACTCGTTCGTTAGGCTGGCTTCCTTCATCTTTCTACTAAATATTGTTTATACGAAGTTTTAATATCAATTTTTCATAAATAAAACAAAATATAATTAAATTAAATTTATTCATTCCAATTAAATTTACAATGTATAATTGTATCTCGAGTTTTCCGTTTAATAAAGTTAACTCATAAAAGTATAATTATTGACAAGAATTTTACCTTTTTTAAAGGTTTTGGAATGGCATCCGCAATTAATGTACAGCTTAAAATTACGAAATTAATCACCAGGAAAAAGTTTTGACAGTTACGAAGAAATTAAAATATTTATACAATTGTGATGAGAATGTTATATTGTTTATAATTAAAATATTAAGATATATATTTTTTAAACAATACAATTTCAAAATTATTATAACAAAAAAGGTTCAAACCAAGAAGTACCATATTTATAATCTGTAATTACATTGCTTGCCGTTAATACAATCTATTAAAGGCAGTTAAAAACGTGCTTATTTATATGTATCTTCTTTTGAGAACAAAACTAGCTGTTCAAACATTGAATCATTTTTATACTAATGTTTATAAAATAATAATAATAATTATTATACATATTATAACTGTTGTACTACTGTAAGTCCATAATGTAGCAAATACTTCTTGTCATAATAATATTTGCTATAGAAAATAAAAAAGTGTTTTAATATAGATAATAAATGTATATACTTTTCAATTACTGCTTTAACAAAAATATTCATTTATCTACATTTTTCTCTTCATAACCTTTTTAAAAATAGTAATTTATAAAAGGGACAATTACTTGTAGAAAGATTTAAATGTGTTGTAATATCTTATGTTTAATAATAATTAGCATTTTTGTCAATTTTTCCACAGATGCTACCTAGTGTTTATGGCTAATAATCTATGGATCACGATGAAATTATTTTTTGACTACTATCACCAAATATAAATGCAAAAAATACCTTTTATTGTGATCTACAGAAAAAATAGTAATATAAGCTTGTGCTTTCGGGATTTCGAGACGTTACAACATGTTCACGCCGGGGCGTAAATCTACATTTTTTGCGTGACCGTCTTATCTCGTCACTTAGTGCTGTGAAGCAACACTGTTGCAAGTTCGACGGTACTTAATGCTAGATCAATCACATTCCCCACGGAATAGTCACGTGTGACTCACCAGTGGGTCACGCCGCTACACTGCAGTCAAGTGTGACCCACCGGCGGGTCACGCCGGCGTCAACATGTTAAAGAAAAATATGAGTATTCATCAAATCGGTATTATATTTACATACCAAGTATAAAAATAGTCGCTTGCAGAAAAGGCAAGTTCTTAAACCATAGCAAATACGCATTTATACGGCTAAACTTGTATAAAGAAAGCAAGCATTTTATCGTTATGGTTTTGATTATATAATATAACAAAAGTACTTTAACAATAATTTTAATTTGATCGTATTTTGCAAATCGAGTACATAGTAACAGTAGCAGAAACGTTCGAGTTGATATGAGAGGTTCAATTTTTGTAGCCAAAATGCATCTCCTGGTCGAGTTAGACCTATTTTGAGTAGGTCTTATTCCAGAACACCTGAGGTGAATTAGCAAAAAAAAAAAATTAACGATTAAGTTTAAATTTCCCATCTAAAAAATTCTATTGGGAATGACGGATAATGTTGCTAGTAAATAAAAACGACTAATCTAATTTTCCTTTTAAAAAAATATAAATATTAGATATATAGATAAAAATTAAAAAATAATTTGCTCTGAATTCTGGCTATTTTGGACTAGATTATTGCAATATTACTTTATCTCAGTACTCATTCATTTTTTAATAAAAGCGAGACCGTTATATAAAAATGCTTAGTACTTTTTAATTTATAAAAGCTTCTGTATTGCTTCATGCTACTATTGATTCAGAGAATCCGTTTAGGCGTTGGTTCCGCAACATTCTCTTCCAACAACTATATACTCGATATACCCAAAATAAATAGAATAGTTAGAAGGGTTTAACAATTTCGAAGTAAATATTCAATATAGCAAAATCGAACATTTTTGGTGTTCCACAAAACAGTGCTACCACGAAGACAAGTGGTATAGGAAAGTTCTACGGTTCAGTAATATTCAATTTTATAACATACTCTCTCTAATTTATAACTAACAGGACAAAGTGCACTTTTAACATTCGTGGTAATACTGTGTTTACACTATTATATAATTTCTTATAATATATTAATACATAATATTGTTCTATCTTTGAACTATTATTTTTGGAATTAAACGATTAAGGCCAAGTAATAATAATATTGCGCGTGTTATACTGTCTATATGAAAGACCTTTTAATTATTTTACTACCAGATGCCCGCGATGTTGTCCAATTTTGAATTTGATAAAAACTTAATGCGTTTATAATTTCTAGTCAGTGTTTTTGTTAAAATGTCACAAAGCAATCGTCTTTTAGTTATTTGCATAAACATTTTTTAAATTTTTAGTTTAGCATCTAAGTTTTAATACATTAAAGTATAGTTTAAGATATTATAATGGAAATTTAAAGGATCACCTTGCATGTTAATTCAGAATCAGATAACTAATTAAAATGAAAGATGTAAGGTATTATCAATTTTTTTTTTACGGTTAAAGATTGTTCGCATTTATTTTATTTAACTCATTTATGTTATTTTATTTTGATTGGAGATTTGGATATTTTAATATCATCTGTATATCTGTTCGTAATATATTTTTTTAAATTCCGAATCTCAGCTTTCACGGTTTACTTATAGCGTCATACAGGTATCTTATGGGCGTATATACCTACGCACTATAATTTTGTTATAACGTTACTTCTAAGTACAGACACAACCACTTATGTATATATTATTATATATCGCATTTTTAATTAAAGTGACCTAATTCAAAATTAGGTTTAATTTAGTAAGGTACACAGTAATCCTTAATTCAATGCCATCTATGGACTTATGCCAAAATGCTACGAGTTAAAAAAAAACCAATTCTTTTTACTTTTGATTTCTTGCGCTTTCAAGTTATGGGTTCTTTAATACTCACGACTTTTGCAAAAAACAACATTTTTGAATAAGGTCACTTTAATATTAACGACGCGATATGACAGTTATATAAGTTAGGCCAATATTGTCATTTATACCAGTAGCATTGTGTAAATTTCATATATGATGGAGATAACAATGATTAATATACTTTTTAAACAATCGATAAATTGAAGGTACAAATTTTCAAAAAACTATATTTTCTCCTATACACTTTTGTTCATATTGTCCGAGTTTTAACACGTGATAACTGTAATACTGCTATAAATAATGCTTTACAATATAATCTATTGATAGACTTCGATACAGCTACATTCATAATATCAGTTAAGGCTGACACATTGCACTGTGAGAATAGAAGTGTCACATAGGCTTTTGTCATAAGCGATTATTAATTAGAGGACATTCTGCTTAACATAATAGTAGATTATGATATTGTTGCACAATAAGGGTTCTTATAACACGAGTGTGTTTTAAAAAACTAGCCGCAGTCCAGTTTTTTTATAGTATCACACGAGTGTTATAAGACCAAATTATGTACAGTGTCATACACTACTTTATCTTTTCTCATACTATACGTAAAACAATATTAATAAAAACCAAATTTTGTTTAAATATTGAAAAGATTTTTTAAATGTTAAATGTTAGCGCTAAGGCGCAAACATCGATTGCGCATACGTGTTGCGTCGCCGTGGACTCGTTCATTGAAACCTTTTTTTGAAGTTCAACCTCCTTGGTTCAGCTGGAGGTTGTATAGGTGTATCGTTATGATTAAAAAGTTAAATTATGATACAGGTGTCCATACAAGACCTGTATCTTAATAAAACTTTTTAATTTTTTATTTGTCATAACAATTTTGGTTTTAGTTTTATAATCTTTGTATTATAGTATCAGAGTAGATAAACTTTATATATTTTACATATTGAGGTATACATATGACATACATCAAAATTTTATACCTTAGCTAATGGTAAGGGATAAAATTTTATTGGACTATTGCCTACTTGTTCTCAAAGTGCAATATAATTGTAATATATCAAAAATGTCTTTTCAAGCACTAATATATAGAATAACGCAAAAGTTACTAATTAAACTCTCTACTTTACATATAGAAGATCGGCGCTACAGAAACTTATTTTATCACTGAGTTGAGGGATGTGATATTATTGGTATTATATACAGGGTACCGACCATACGACATTAATTTTAATTTTATTTACGTTTAGGTACGTGCATACCTTGGCACCCCTAAATAAAAAAAAACAACTGTTAAATTCAGTGACGTATTAGCATTGGTAACTTAACACACCATTCCAACCTTAACATAAATGGTAGTTGTTAAATTTAAACTATCACTGTACCATATAGTTAATATATAGAAACCGGCTATACTCACATTTTATTCTATCGGGTTAGCCAGACTAGTATCGAACCCATCCGGGAACTTTAGGAGTATAGCCGGTCTCTATACATTAACTATATATAGTAGATGGGAGAGAGAAAAAAGTAATATTATTGTTTTCTACTGTCTTTTGCATAAGCGCGTCACGCCAGGTCAGTCAACTATTTCTAACAAAGCCAGCTTATTTTGTTCGTGTGTAAAATATATATATTTTTAAATTATTTCAGGAGATTGAATCATGCCACAGTTATCTTATATGTTAAGTGATATAGTCGGTACCACTCTGTATACCAATAAATACTATATTTTGTTTATTAGAGCTACATAATCACATAAAATATTTCACTGGATATAGGAACGGTCATTTTCAGAGACTACTAAAATCTGACGGCAATATCTCCAAAATCACCCTAGATATGGCACAATATTGAAGTAATACCATCAAAACAGTTTCAGCAGCAAGCATGTCCACAATTGAACAACATTAAATTGGATCCTAAACTTGAATGATGAAACTCAAATTTATATTTGACCATTTATTGTTCAACACAAAAATGTCTTTACATATATAATGAATTAGTCTGTCAATGCAATAATGTGTAATGTTTATGTCACTTATCAATGTCTTAATATTTTAGAATAAATACTATTAAATAAAATGTAAAATAAATGATAAAAATTAATATGTACGATCAAATAATGGATAATTCATTAATTTACCTGTTTTCCAACAGTTCATGCACAGCTGCTGAGTATGATCGGTAACTAAGTGTACATTTTCTTGAGAAGCACCGATTAAGATAAAAAAGGAGTATCAGAGACAGTCACTATGTGATAGAACACCCAGTCAAATTCAGGGCTGTTATAGTACAACTCGCACCGTTCACACATTTTAAATATAATACACTAGCCTACTTCACTTTTGACATAGAACAAGAGATAAGGTGTGGCTGCGGATCTCATCTTGGGTTCAGCGGAGAGCAGATCTTCGAACTCTTCGTTTGATATCGGTTTGACGAGCTCGTCGTCGCAGGCTAGCCAGCAGGCTTCAGGGCGGGTTCTTGGTACACAGCACTCGTTCGCTGTGCACCCAGCAGGGGGTGGTCGGGGCCTGTTGAACAGCGTTCTCATGAAGCTGGAGCCGCTGTTGGCCGCCGTCGCATCCCCTCCGCCCTCCCGTTCGCACTTGGTGTCCGCTTGCAAGCTGTCCCGTGCGTACGCGACGTAGTGGCCACCGGTGAGCGTCTGACCAAGGTGCATTATAACCGCCCATAGTATGTATCTGGAATATTATTACAATTACAATAACTAAATAATACCTTGTCATAATTATGAGTCAACTATAAACAAATAATATTAATCAATTTGTGCAGAGACTTCTACACTATTATAAAACAAAGTCTCCAAAAGCTGTCTATCTGTACGCGATCGATTTTCACAAAATCTACTGAACGGACTCTTGTACAGTTTTTACTAAAATATATTGCAATTTTTCTGGAAGGTTTAGGTTAATAATGCATTACTGTTTTATCAAAATTGAAATATGAAAATCTTTGTGACACTGGTGTGAATGCGGCCGCAGCCGCGGGCACATCTAGTTAAACATAAACAAAATATGGGTGTTTGTTAAATTCTTGCTCTTACCAAGAAGACCCTGCAAGAAACTCGACTGTCAATCTTTTAAACATTTTCAATTTTAGTTTTGGAGTGTTGTATGAAGCTGAAATACATATTGTGACGCTACAGCAATGTCTATTTCTTTGAATTTTTCGCGAAGAGATTCACATTGCTTCATATTATATCGCCCGCTTTACCATACAGCATTATTCCATATGACATAATGCCATGGAAGTCGCGCTGTTTGAACATCGATTAGATGTCTAATTTTCCTAACAGCGTAAGCGGCAGAACTAAGTCTTCCTGCTTTGGCAGATATATGTGTGCCCCACTGGAGTTTATCATCAAAACCTGTACCTGTGTGAGGGCGGATGGTCGGGCGCTCTCCTGGCGCACGGCTCGCAGAAGCACGGCATGAGTAGCGGTGTGGGCGCGTGCCTGGTTATCTTCTCCATGCCGCCGCTGAAGCGCTTCAGCTGCAGCACCAGCAGCCGCGGCAGGCGCGAATAGGCCACGCTTCGCCGCGCTTCGTTGTAGCGTAGGCAACGCTCGCACCAGTACTGAAAAGTTTTTGACTATGTGATTATGGCTTCATATAAAACGGCCGCAATTGTGTCTCTTAAAAAAATAAAAAGGGTCTCTTTAGATTTTTTACAGATAAAATAAATTTTATAATAAGCTGTGATAGCTGAAAGTTGAGACCGTGTGCTACTCTCTATGGGATCGTGAGTTCAAATTTCGGACAAGCACTAATGTTTTCAAGTAAAAAATTGTTTGCTATTGACGCACAGTTTTAAGTAAAGAACATCATGTGGAAACCTCTCTACCACTGTAATACTCGATTAATCGATAAATGGAAATTTCTACATTTATACATGCAGGATTAGTTGCCACACGTATCGCAAGATATCACCAACAGGACACAACACAAGCACTACACACATTCACTAAGACGATCTCAACGATCGTTTTGTCCCGTAACCCAAGCATCGTCAGGAGATAGGCACTACGATATTAGCGATTTTGTTTGAATGTTTTGCTTATATAGATTTGCCTAAAAACGCCGATTATAGCATTATAATTCTATCCTTGATTTTGTACTATGAAATTCCGCAAAGTAACGGCTACTTCCATAAATTATTGAACAATGAAGTTTCTGGATAAGTTACTAGGTGTTTTCTCCAAATTTACGAACCTATCATGTAGGTTCGTAAAATGATGACATTGATAACACATTTCACAATACAAAAGTAATAATAAAATTATCTTGCTATAATCCGCGATGAAGTAAAATAGAAAATATATATAATGCTAAATAGTGGACAATCCGTTTTCATACTTAATACATGCACAAACCTCCATCACCACCACCACAATACATAAGCAATACACACGGATTACAGCAAGATAATTTTATTATTACTTTTGTATTATGGATCTCCGCAATCAAATCAAATTAAATCAAAATAATCTTTATTCAAATAAGCTCTTACAAGCACTTTTGAATCTTCAAGGATCGATATGATTAATGGAGCTACAACTGGTTCGAAATGTTGCTCTTGCAGAGAAGAACCAAAAAGAAACTCGGCGGTCAATCTTTTAAACATTTTTAATTTTACATAATGAAAACGCAGTCCTGTATGAAGCTGAAAAGATTTTCAAATCCAGGCTTTTTTATCATCCAAATAATCTTCAATTTTGTTATATGCTTTACGCACAAGTACATCTCTTATACTTAACTTAAACCTTTCTGTAGACTGGTCTAGTATGGATTGCGGAATTTTATTGTAGAAGCGAATACCGAGACTATCGAATGAGTTGAAATCTCTGCTAAGTCGCGACACAGGTATCATAAGCTTTTTGTGACCTCGCGTATGTCTATGATATACAATTTTTGCGTACGAATAGAATATTACTATATATATATATATATAGTGATACTACCAGTAACTATGGGCTACAACAAAAGCGCAAGATAAGAGACTTACTGTATGTAAAAATGCCATAAATAGAAGTATGCTGGGCAGAAAACTATCTGACAAAATAAGAACTTCCACTAAAAGTACACGAAAACTAATGATGTTATTGGCACCATCAGGAAATTAAAATGGAAATGGGCTGGCCATACAATAGGAGGAGATGAAAGGTGGCCGAAAAAAATAATGTTCTGGTATACAAAACATCAGAAAAGGAAAAGAGGCAGACCACTGTGGCAGGGCCAAAATGGACTAGAGCTGCCGATGATAGAGCGAAATGGTCACAGTTTGAGGAGGCCTTTGTCCGAAGACAAACACACATAACGGAAAATAAATAACATTCTTAGTATTACAAATCAAAGTTTATAACAAATGTCTGAATAAAGACTTAATATATAATAACAGTAAGTATATGCCTATTTCTTTGAACAATGTATCGCCTAATTAAATTCACATTTCATTAATAATTTTGGTACCTTATTCTGGTCTCGCAAGTACTCGCTTGAAAGGCAGGCAGCTCTGAACGGCTCCTCTGGTGTATCGTCATCACCCACTGGGACACACAGCTCGCACACCGCCTGAGCCTTCTCTGTCACTGCCTCGCACTCGAGACACATCGTTCGCACTACCATTGTACCTGGAACAAATATACATCCTTATCAATATCTTTAATATTTAAATGAGTTAATCTTTTTTAATTTAAACTATCGTGAGTAGCATTCATTGTTAATGTATAGAACCGGCTATACTCACGTCTTATTCTATCGGGTTAGCCCGACTAGTTTCGAACCCATCTGGAGCACTTCCCAGTTCCAGTTCCCGCCGGGATAACGTCGCGTAAAGAGCCTATGAATAAGAGCCCCGTATGGGCTTGAAACTAGTAAAACTTCGATAAAATAAGACGTGAGTATAGCCGGTTTCTTAATATTAATTACAATAGTTCAAATTAAAAAACAAACAAACCTTCAAAGTTATCCGCAACAAAATCCCAACCAGGTCTCGACCGCTCATCTTTCTCCAGATCGGGCGAGGGAGGTCGCTCCTCAGACGGGGAGTTACGTTTTTCACTCGTCTTTACCTCTTTACGCTTCTTCCAAGACTTGCGTAGATTACCAAGTGTTTTCCCACCATCGTTCTCTAAATTTGGTTGTCGACCAATTCCATTACTGTAATATATTTTTTTTCTTTGTAAAACATCCACATTAAAATTTCAAGTTGAATCAATTAGGATTTAGTAAAACTAAACATTGTAGACTATGCAAAATAAACTCAATATAATTAAGGAACTAAAAAATAAGAACAGCAAAATTGAAAAGTTAACAATTGGTACATTTTAATAGAATGATTTTCATGAAATTCAGCGCGTACGGGCTTTTATCGATCTAGCTAGGTTTCATTTGCAAAAAGAGTCGTTTAAACACTGTTTTCGGACATTGAAATAATGCCACAATGTAGAATTCAATGTAAATAATATTTTAGCTGTCAAACGTTTGTTTATATATTTAAAAAAATTACCGAGCAAGGCTCGGTCACCCAGGTACATATTATTAAAAAGTGATTGGCTAAGTTTTGTTTAATCTGAAACGACTCCTCTTAAGGTTCATATGTTCATTAGAATTAATTTGCTATCAGACATTTGGCGACCCCGAACCGGACCTACGAAGTGGAGAGAGGGTTTTAAAAAAGTCGCGGGGAGCTGGGTCGAAGCAGCACAAGATCGTGTGGTGTGGAGATTTCATGAAAAGACCTATATACTGCAGTGGACGTCCATCGGTTGACAAAGAAGAACAACAAAGTTTAGAGATTTTGGCTGTTTTCTTTCAAATACCTGTTATATACTTTACCTTTCGCCATTTTCTTGTAGCTGCAACCGCGAGGCTCGCGCACTGAGCGCCCGGCACGTCTCTCGTATGCTGTCTAGAATGCACACCAGTAGTTCGTGTGCGTCTTGTTGGCGATTGCCTGCAAGGAATAATGATACTTTTGCTAGCACCGCTACTATTAGTAGTTGTACTCGCGGCTATATTTTTGTCAACGAAGAAACGCTAAACAACAAATTTCCATGGCAAAATCATAATGCATTATCTTCGCATTTCGCACCCACACTAAAATCCATAGAAGAAATGAAACTTGTATCGGATTTTTACATCATAGCAAGAATCTCCTTAGCGGGATTTCCATTAAATATTACTCTGTGCAGCGCAATCTGTGCCATCTATTCCATCATCATACATAAGTTCTATGGAAAAACGCTAAATAATTAGCATTTAACACATTACGATTGTGTTGTAAAGCCTATCCTTCTGACGATGCATTGGTTGCGAGTCGAAACGATAGCAGAGATTGTCGTAGTTAGTGTGTATAGTGTTTATGCGGTGTGCTGTTGGTGGCCGTGTTTCGTGATACGTGTGGAGTCCGTTCGTACATGTATAAGTACAACACTGTAACACAATCTAAACACGTGTTTAATAATCGTACAAGTCTTGCGTAAAGCTCCGATCTGATAAAACGATCTAGCGTCTAATAACCGTATGTCAAGTCGAGTTTAGCAGCACGACAGCCCTCGCCATGGCAATATCAGCTATTTAAAATAGGAACAAACGAGCCCCTCCCTTTCTATTATCGCGTGATTACGCGTCGCCAGTACATCCGGTATAAATAACTAAAGAGATGATATTTGACTACTACCGTTTCCTACGACATTAATCCTAAATAATAATATCTAACAATCACGAATTGTAAATATAAATTAAGCATTGGGGGTTTCAAAAGAAAAACTTGTTGAAGTCCGAGTTTTAACAGGTGTTCCTTTGGGAAGTGTCATATTGTCTTACCAGTCGGCTATCAAAGCTGTTAAATACAAATACTTAGTTAAAGATACCTTCAAATGTTGAGTTGACCTCTCTCAAGGCTGCAAGGAAAGCGTCAGCCGCATACGGCTCGGGCGAGATCTCTGGCGCAGCGCTGTGGAGACACTTGCTCTCCGCAGCACGTAGACTTAAATATGTCTCGTGGAGTTTTTCTGTTGCTACCTGTACAACAACACGCTTCGTAGTTTAGCAGGCAGAGATCTTTGCCTTAGGGAGAAGTTGACCTTTGTACACTTACCCATAAGTAAAGTTTTTTCCAACATTTTTTATGATACATAAATAAATAAATAAAACACCGGGCGATACAATTTCTAAACTATTATTAACGCTACCGCAGCTATATTTGGTACTGTATAAATACTAAAACAAAACGATTTCGCCCTATCCGAAGAATAAAGTCACATTTCCTATAAATAAATAAATATATGGGACACTTCCTATGCTTCTGCATGGGACATGTAACTTTGTTCTTTGGATAGAGCAATTTGATTTATTATGGTGTTATCGGGAGCAGTTCGTTTCCGAATAAAAAAAGCTACTACCGACTCGTGAAGAGCAATTCTGCGGGGCGTAGTTAGTCATTAGTCTGGCCTTATTCTAATTTAAGTGGGGTCGGTACAACATGTTATAAATATGATCATTATTAAATGATTTGGCTAGGAATTTTGCGACCGGCCGCAGCTCGACCGTAACTTACCTTAGTTGCCTTTTACGACAACTCGGTAAGAAAGTTAGTGGTCTATCCTACTAAGGCAGAAACCACACGACGGGCTCAGGTTATAAGAATACTTAAAAAGCTACAGTATGCTGCACAATTGAAAAGTAGTCAATGAAGTAACTTGAAATTTGTTTACATTAGTAACATAATATAAAATATATTAGTAACATAATATAAAATATATTATGTTAGTAATGTGTACGACGTTGACGTTTTTTCTTAAGTCTTCTTAAATAGTATGAAATTTAAAGATGATATAAAGACCAACAATTGCAATTATGCTTCTCACACATATATATTTTTAAGTACGATGTGGTCACTAAGGTAGGTTGGCCCGCCGTGTGGTATCCGGCTGAGTAGAACAGACTACCTTCATTTCTTACCGAGGTGTCGTAAAAGTTGACTAAGGTTAGTTGACATCTGGCTGGCGGCCGGGTCGTAAAATGACTAGCCAAAACATGTTGTGCCGAACCCACTTAGAGTGGGATAATGGCAGGAGAACGATGATGATGAAGTACTGAGTTCAAAGAAATGATATGCATTGAAGCTTTCTAAAATTGAAGATTAAATTAAAAAGATAATAAAATAATTCTGCATAAATTAATAATATATAATAAAATAAAAATATAAAATCACTGCATATATACATATAATAAATAAAAATTCTTTTAATATTTTAAGTTCACAATATAGTGGTGTAACCTTTTTTATAACGTGGAGGTGGGTATATATTATTCAGTATGACTGTAACTGTAAATGTTATTGGAAAGTACCCATTTTTATAAATTTTTCGAGCTAATTAAGTTAGAGTTATTGGAAGAGACTAGTCTAAGATACAGGCTCCGCCTAGTTTAGACGCTAGTGCTCAAGTAATTTTAGTTTTGTTGTAAGTTCGATTTAAGTTGTATAGTGTAAAGTTGGAATGTTACATTTTTTGGAGTCAATAAAGATTTATTATTATTATTTATTATTATTTCTGTTTTAGTTTGGAAGATGTACTTCAGATATTCCCAGTAGTTTTATATGTAATAAAAAATAACTAAGACGAAAGAATTCAAAATCTCAAGTGTTTCCAATATCCATATCTATCAAGCAAAAGTCTTGATTAAGATAAATTTTGATATATTATGCTAGTACAATCTGCAGATATGGTCACCCAAAGATTGATAGAAAATCATTGTATTTATTAATATAAATAAAATACTTGCTATTCAGAATGACTTGTACTGCATGAACATGAGTGAATGTAGCCAGATACACTCCACTTTTTCACCTAAACTTTAACTAAATTCAAACTAAAAAGCATATAAATTCCATTCACTTTTATACTATACTACTGTTACTTACTTCTTCTTCTTCTACTTACTTAAAGTAAAGTTTTAATTTATTTAACAATAAAAAAATTATAAAAATCTAAAGCTACTAGAGCAAAGATAATATCTTAAGATCTGTTTTTTTTTTACAAAGAAAGGCTAGTGATCTCGCCTAATGGTAAGCGAAGGTGCAGCCTAAGGTGGACTGCGCTTGCCACTATAGTGCCTATTCACTCTTTTTTATTGAAATTTTGCAGATCGTAAGAGTCCGGAAAGATAGATGCAGGGAGGGAATTCCACATTTTGGCCGTGCGCATGAGAAATGAGGTGTCAAAGCGTTTAGTGCGTATTTTGGGGATATTAATTGTGTAGCGGTGGAGGCCCTCGTGGTGTCTGTACTTCATACATAGTAATCTATTAACGATCAATCTATGATGCCAGTAAAGCACACTATATTATAAACTGTAAGAATTTGTTTAATATTTACCTGTATTTTGCTCTTAGCAGCAGTATTTTCTGACTGTCCAAGGGAGAGTAGGTCTTTACTGCTCCATGACCTGGTACCTGATGATGCAAGACCTGCCGCACTCCGGCCGAGAGAAGAGCTTTTTAATCTAATGCTGCCAAGTTTTTGTTCTACTCTACTGAGGTCTGACACCAAGTGATGGAGGTTATGGACAAATTGAGGAGCATATCTGCAAAAAAAGATTACATTCAGTAAACTACTGTATAATTTTATGATTTTTGAGAAACTATAGGGTTTTTGACGTGATAACATCTTAAATTAGGTTGCGGCTTGGAGTCACTCATGAAAAAGTGTAACGCCCGCTCACGTCTGTTACGATGAGTCACCGAAAGAAAGAGAGGCCCGCCAGACTGGCGAATGCCTTGCGTCTCTCTCCCACTCCAATCCATCACATTTAAAAAGACGTTGTCACGTAAAATCTTTGCCCGTAAAACCGACTTTACAGGCACCCTTTTTATAGTTGTTTAAATTTTAGAATTTTTGAATTATGTCATCATCCTCTTGCCCTTATCCCACTCTAAGTGGAGTTGGCACAACATGTTGTAAACATGCTGTCATATGATTTGGCAGCGTTTTTACGATCGCCTGATCTGCTTGACATCAACTTACCTTAGTCATATTTTATGACTCTATGCAAGAAAGAGGGTGGTCTATTCTACTAAACTGCATACCACATGGAGGGTCAACTTACCTTAGTCGCCTTTTACGACACCTTTTTAAGAAATGAGGTTGGTCTATTCTACTCAGCTGAATACCACGCGCCGAAATTATTGAATTATGTATTAACTTTTATTAAGAATATAATATCAAGACACAGCCAAATCTTCATTGTAATCATAATCAATGTCTATCTTTTGATGGCAACTCCATGAAAATCCATACAATAATTGCTTGAGTTTATCATGAACAGACATATGCAGTAGAGGGCTTGTATTTATAATATGTAAATTTATTGGTAATTTAGGCATTTGCTAGTTAAATGACATATTTCTCATGTATTATGATACTAACCTTAAAGTATAAAGTACACTGTTTAAAAAACAAGTATTTCCAAGGTTCGAGAGTGTTGCAATGGGAGCCCTCCATTGTGTGCTCCCTCCATACTGATTATCTGATGGGTGGTGGCCATTCAACATGGCAGTGTTACTTAGAGGCTCCTCAAGGACTGTTAGTCGAGACTCCGGCAACAACTCTGTATGGATAGAAATTTAATAACTATTATATAATAAAATATAATTATTATTATTATTATACATGTTTACATTTGCTGATGAAAGTTATATTAATTGGAACTAGCAGACATTCAGTACACCTTGTAATTTAATAGGGTTGTCAAAAATCTCTCAAAACTTCTCTTTATCATATCAAATCATAATAACATGACTACTTAAAAAGTAGTAGTAGCCCTACCAACAGTTTTTTTTGTAGTGAATTGTATAGCATAAATGCTTGTGGATAGTTAGTGAGAAATTATGAAACGAAAAATTAATGTATGTTGGAATTAATATAGTCTCATTTTAGAAGTACATCAATAATTATGGGAGTCTTTTCGCCCAGTACTCTGTAGTATCAATGAAGATACTGTCTAACAGAACAGCTCAGCTCAGTTTATGCACTTAGTCGCTAAAATATATTTACATTTAGTATTTACTTTTAGCATCGGGCAAATAATTACAACATCCAGACGATTAATAAGTAAAAATGAATTAGTTTTTTTAAACTATACCTTGAGGCTTAGCCACGTCTGTCAGGGGTTTTAACTTTTTAGCTGCTTGCAATGTATTATGATATGTGCTTTTATATGGCCTCTTTACAGGCTTATTTTCTTTATTGTCGTTAGATTCCAGGCAAGAATGGTCTTTTAAACTCGCAGACGTATTTTCGTTGCTCAGTTGAGTCGCATTATTTCTATTGAGTGACAACGAAAATTTAGATTTCGGAACACGTCTTTTCGTTTTCAAAGAATTAACTGGCATCTTCAGAATACCTGTAACGACACAGGATATTAAAAACACGAAAGTATGAGTTATTTGGTACCTTAGTAGATCGCTCAAGGATTTCGGTGAAATTACGGGTAATAACTTGATGTACAATATACTTACAGCAATATTTATATTACACACATTGACTTACATTATTTATAATAAGGCAATGTATTTCCACAAACGAAAAATGCTACAATAAACAGAAATTAAGAAAATATAGCCGCGTAGAGCTCCAACCATAGTAGACAGCCATGTTGAACTCAAGCATAGAGATTAGAGATTATATGTATTTTAGTAGTTAGTCTGTGACATAGACTAGTATGTGATTATAGATGAGAAAAAAAAGAAAATAAAGAAGACTTAAAAACTCCATTATACTAGTGTGCTGCTTTCATATATTTAGAGTGTATTAGGGATATAATTTAGGTATATAAAAATTTTACAAAAAATATCCAAAAAAATATATTTCACACCCATTGGGGTGTTAAATAACTTCCAAATTCGAAATAAATCGTATTATGTTATTTATATTCAAATTACTCATTACTTTTCTAATGGCTTACGAACTAATGAAGAGCCTTGATGTATTTATCCATGAGTAGAAAAAGAGTTAATCTAGATGATTTCCATGAATAGAAAAGTAGGATATTTGGATTTTAGGAATAACCTCTACATTTTTGCAACATGCTACCTTATTTATAAGTAGGGCAGATAGACATCCTGATAAATGTATCTTTCGGGTAGTCTTAAACACTACAATCAATTACATTTGCTTCACAGTATATTTTAAGCAATCTTATTTATGTACATAAAAATATAAAGAATTATAAAACGATAGGTGATGTATACAATAGACAAAGCAGGAACCGACATAAGCTTGCGGCTCCTGCTTTGCGCCTTGCAAAAGTACGTAATTCGTTTGTGGGTTTTGGTATAAGATTCTATAATAAAATTCCGCAATCAATTTCAGCTTTGCCATTACATCAGTTTAAAAACACTGTTAAAAAGAGGCTGATACAGAAAGCCTACTATACTCTTGAAGATTATTTGGAAGACAAGAATGTGTGGATATAGCTCTCTTTGAACCTGTACAAGACAGTATCGACTTAATGTAAATAGTATTAAGAATTATATTTTTAAAAGAGCAACCGCCGAGTTTCTTGCTGGCTCTTCTCGGTAGGAACAGCTTTCCGAACCAGCAGTAGAGTTGACGATTCAAAAGCACTTGTTTACAAGTTTATTTGAATAAAGAATATTTTGAATTTGAATTTGAATTTGAATGTATCGGTGACATAGGGTTTTTTTTTGTTTTAATGAGTGCAAAATGTAATTATGCTCTTTTATTTTAAACTGCGTTTTATAAAACAATAACACTAAAATAAATTAAAAACATACCCCATGTTAAAAACTTTAAAATATTGTAGTAAATAATAGCTCAGATATAAAATGGAAATAATGGTAAAGACGTTGATAAACGAACGAGCACAACCATATAAATTGCCTTTGCTTGTAATAGCTTTTCTTGCATGCATAATTGCTCTATCCATTCTAGTGATTGTGTACTCGTCATATTTTTTGTTTTTTAGTTTGTTTTTATAAAGCCATGTTAGTCGGTCGGTTTTTTCTTCATTTATTATAACCAAAGAAACACAAATATTACAAGAAATATAAACCATAAAACAAAGAGATTTGTCCGGTATGTTATTGACTAGGTTAGTGCGATTGCGACTTATTAATAAAAGTTGCGTATTTGTAGGTGAATAGCACCTCAAACCAATTGAATAAATTAAAAATGTAAAAAAGTTTACGTCTTTAATAACGATTCGTCGATTCTAAACTGGGAAGACATTTGTCAGTTATTTGTAACTTCTCATGTAATAAATTGATACTTTATTATGTGATGTGACGGCCTTTGATATGGAGATAAACGCAAGTGGTCGTGGGGACGTGGGCTTCTATGCTAAAGGGGACCCCCTTAAAAATCCCAAAAGAGAGAGGAGGCCTTTGCCGAGCAGTAGAATAGTTGCAGGCCGGTCCTTACTTAGTTATTTTAAATATTGAACTGGAATTTTAATTGATGTTTCATTGATATAGCGACCAATAATGGATGAAAGTTTTTGTTAAGATTAATATAAAAATAAGAAAATTTTCGTGTTCTTTATTGTCTTTTAGTGTATTCTAAGTAATTGAACTACACACAACAAAAGCAGAAATGCAGATAGAGTGGAGGGTTACAAAGCCAATTTTTACCTATAGCAATTTACTTTTGAATTAAAATTAAGGTTGCCAGATGCTTCTTTTGAAAATAACTAAGAAGTACTTAGCGAAAAATAAATAAAGGTACTTAAAGAATGAATGTTATTTAAAGATGAATTAAGATGTGTTCTTTTTTTACGAATAACGAAAAAAATGAAAAGCGCTTAACATGCGCCCGTTGAATATTAATTTTCTAGGATAAAAGCTTCTGCTTAAAGTGTTATTCATGAAATGTCATGAAGGACTTAACCAAACTTTCAACTAACCTGTGGACAAAACCAATAAAGAAGAAGCTCTGCATTGCTGCTTTTAGAAGTGCAGAGGCACTAGCTAATAATCGTCGAAAGTAAATTTTGTAATAAAAATATAGAGCGGTAAATTCTCAGAGCTTTATTATAAAGCTTTTTCATCTTCAGTTCGGCATAATAGAGTTGTAGAAGTGAAGAATCTCTTAATGGTGAGGTATGGCAAGGTATTTGTCTTGTTTTGGAGTCAAGGCGAATATTTTGGTTGATTCAATTTTTTACGTAGAAATTCGATTCTAATATGATAATATCGTCCCATCTGAAGAATAAAGTAATATTTCCTGTCACATGAGACATGTTACTTTATTCTTCGGATTTTAATCAGAAGGTATTGGCCTAAAACCGTTATTCGTATGGATTGTTTTTGAAAATTTAGCTATAGACGATTTAGACAGTCACTTTTTCAAGCAAGTGCTTCATATTGTTTGCCAGGGACTAATTTAACTTTAAATAATAAAGATACGTTCGATATAAACGATTTCAACTTTTTTTATTTACAGCAAAAACGTACAAGTTATATCTATCTTAAATTACTTACAAGCTAGACTATAAAAATCATACCCACGTAGAACGATCCCAAGAATGCTGGCAGCGTTTCCGCGCTAAATTGCCAAACTGATTCTTTGTGCGAAAAAGAGCCAGCCCTCTTTTTTTAGAGGCAATTAGCCAAGGTGATAAAACGGATAAAAAAAATTCCACTTTGACTCCATGGCCCTAGGGTCTCAACAGCAAACGGCACCAATATGTAACTCACAACTTAAAAATGTTTATTCAAACAAAGACCTCACAATACTGGCGTACATTGGCAACCCTAAGTTCACGAGTGTAGCAGAGTTGCAAATTGCATTCAATTTTCTTAGTAGGGAAACGGAATATCCGGCTATACTCGTACCTGTGTCAGCGGTCGTTTGCAACGGCGAGGACTGTGTCGGCATAACAATGTAATTACAATAGTATATACTAAATTCTTCCCATAGCAAAGCGAAATATATGTATGCATATTCTTTATATAAGCCTGGACCTGGGCATATAATTGACAGTACCAGGGTGACCCAGCCTTGTTCGGTAATTTTTAAAATGATGTAAAAAAAATAAAAATTGAAAAGATAAATTAAGAAATAATAGGGCAGGTGGGGCTCGATCCTCGGTATTTTCACCTATCAAGAACGCCCGTTCCCCAAATGAACCACCATGACTTTACGTTTGACAGCGCAAAATTGTGATTATATTCAACGTAAATTAAAAAAAAAATTTAGAGCCCGAAAACAGGGATAAAACAAAATTTTTTTTTTTTTTGAACTTATCTAGATTGATTTTTTTCCCAACACCCCCTACATGCTGAATTTCAGGAAAATCGTTATCATATACAAGATTAACTTATTTAAATGTTAAAGATATAATTTACGAAGCTAAGTCGCTTTTTACCTAATAATATCCAGAGAGCTTAGAAAGCCCATTATATAATATTATTACATTGCAAGAAATATATTGAAATAATTATACCGATAACATTCAAGTCATCAAATTACGGTGTTTAATATTTGAAATTATAAAGCTTTCAAGTGTGTAAAGAAACGCGGAACCGAACAGTAAGGCTTTGCCTCGTAAGGGGTCACGGGTCACCTCAGACAGGTACCAATGAGTTTTTCTGGTAAAACCTAAACATTATGTGTCTAATTGATATTTGCAATTTATCATACGCTTTTCGGTGAAGGAAAACATCTTAAGACAATTTTGAATATATCTCGTAAATTTCTAGGACATGTCCTACCAATCCGCATCGGAGCAGCGTGGTGGGTCTAGACTCCAAATTTTACTCTCCAAAAAAGGAGAGAGGAAACCTATGCCCAATTATGGGAGAGTAACAGGCTGTTACCTTTATATAATAAAGACATCAAACCACGAATTTAGTAACCACATAGTTTGAAATTGTCAAAATAATCAATAAAAATTCCGTCAAATTGAAATTCGCACTAAGTTTCAAACGTGCTTTTAAAGTTTTTGTTTAGTTTGGTTGTTATTGTATCGAGTTGAGTGTTGGGTGACTCGCAACGTTTACAAAGCAATCGAAAACAGTGAGGCAACAAATGAAATTAGTCGGTATGCAATTATGTGTATTTGTGGCTTATAGCTTTAAGTTTCAGCACAAAGTTAAATTAATTAAGTTTGTTCGAATTGAGTTTTTGGGCAACTATAAAATCGGATACAGTACAATACATGAATAACGCATAGTCAAACTGATTCTATCCGGTGTTGCTTGATAATGCGGCGAATCCGATATATTTGAAGGATATTAAAAAAAATGCATAACACTATTGCCATTTCTTTAGTCGTTTGTTTCTATGCCAGAAAAATTGAAATGCTATTATTATTGTATTATCATTATCGGTTTATTATAAACTTTCAGGAACATCTCTTTTTTTAAGTGATTAGATGAAATAAAAATGGGTTACAATAAACAAACGCAGAATACAGCAAAATAATTTTATTGTAGCGTTTATAATTAATTAATTATATTGTAATGCGTAATTTTATTGTAATAAAATGACTTTAAAAAAATTATCAATTATATATGTACTTATATGATTATTGTTGTTATACATTTTTATTTAATTCAATTTATTTTTAATTTTGTGTTCACAACTAAATGAAATATTTTACTTTGCTTATATTAAATTCATCAAGGAATCGATTGTATATTCGATACCTTGAGAATTGACTTTTCGAGTTGTAAAATATATAAAATATTTTAAACATATAATTACCGATTAATGTTATCAACACTAATCGAATGTATTTGTCGGTTTTCAAACTGTACAGTCACCTTGATAAATATTAGATAAAATGGTGTAGTATTGCATTGCATATAAGCATTGATGCTTGGATAATTATTATCAATTGTGTAACTGCCTTTATTACACAAAGTACAAAGTTTGGTGCTTTTTGAAAACGTGCATTGTTAAAACTTATATTATCTCGCAAAGAATTTATTTTATAATACTGCTTTGTATTTAAATACTGACCTACAAAATACGGTATATCGTGAAGTGCTATGCCGCAAAATCTAATCTAAACATTATTATCCACATTTCAACATTACTCTGTAGTCAAATACACAGTACACTTTAGAAAATTAGTTTGTCATAACTACTTTCTACTGTATTTCATGACAGATACGGAAATGGAAAATTTTGAAAACGCGACGTTCTTAGATTTCAAGTGGATAAACGAACCTTCTAGTTGGAGTCTAAGTAATAGCGTGCTAGAAGTAAAAACTGATAACAAAACGGACTTCTGGCAAAAAACGTGGTACAATTTTGCTTTTAATACAGGCCATATCTATGGCATGCACATAAAAGAAGATTTCACATTGGAGGTATTTACTATTTTTTTAATAAATAGGATCATTGACTGTCTAGTTTTAGTTCATGAGATAAAGTATACTTATTATTTCTTATTTAGGAGCGAGTTCCAGTCGTATTAACTATACCGCAACAGTCCGGGTTGTTGGGAAATAGAGAAATTCCTATGTAATAAACAGTGTAATGTACAAAAAAAAAAAATTGTAGAGAAGGAGCATCATCTTTTCCATCCTTTTTTTTTGTCAAGATAAACCATTATGGGTCATCACCGCCCGACGGGGAGCGACGGGTATGTCTGACTCTTACCGACTAAAAACCTGACAGTGCTCGATCACGCTGCTGGTGGCGGGGACAGGGTAAAGTTCTACACATTGCCCCCATCCCCGCCAACAGGGGCTCTGTACCCCGGAGAGCGGCACCTCCGGGTAGAGGTCTCACTAGCAATTGGCCCCCTTCCTCCGCTAATTGGTGCATCGGGAGCACCAGATGCATTGAATTCCAGCGAGCGTCCAATAAATTCCATTCGCATTGCTAGGAGGTGACCTCATTAACGCGGCATGCGACGGACTTCGGTGACTCGGATCGGATTCAAGTACTCAAATACCCAAATCCTCTCAGCCGCCTCCTTCCGCGGCATAATGTCCTTGAAAAAGGAGGTCATCACTGTCCAAGATACCTCCATGTCCACCGTGATTCGTGCCATGGCGATCATAAGAGATCGTGCCCCACCTCTGCCACTAGCTCCGCGCGCTAAACCGCTATCAAACGATTAGGTGACTATTGTACCAAGCTTTATCCAGATAAAAATATAAGCTATGTTTTCTTTACGTAATACAGTACAGGGGTGGACATCTATCTATTGAAAAACAAGAAGAAGAAAGATAAGGAAATGAGTTTATTACAATGTGACAAAGGCAATGTTTTTACCTTCTTCATTTTTATTACTTCAGGTATGTGTAGAAGCAGAGTTCACAACGCTTTACGATCAAGCTGGCCTCATGTTATATTTGGATGAGAAGCATTGGCTTAAAGCGGGGATCGAATATAACGACGGACAGCCAATGATCGGGAGTGTATTCACCAATCAAGTTTCAGATTGGGCAACTGGTAACGTGTTTTAAATAATTATCAACATTTATTTATAACGCTTCTAACTAATCCGCTGTAGTAATATCGATGAAATTTGGTACTATTTAATATCGGGATTAAATAAGAATAAAAACTAATGTTTTATGGTCGGGAATCTGTAATCTAAAAGACATAGGCATTACGTAATTGTAGTATTTGAACACTAAAGTTCGGTAAAGTAAGTTACGGAGTCACGAAAACAACTAGTATGAATTATTAAAGTAAAGATTAATGCTCGAAGTGATTCTGTACGACCAGAAGTGAGAAAAATGTGTGTAACCTAGCCCAAGAACTGAGATGAGGAATGTTTATAAATAGGTGACATAGTTTGAAGATCTAATGGACATAAAGGTCCCATGGGATTGAAGTGGCGAATCTACACTGAGTGACTCAGTTTTGTTCGATTTTATAGGAGGGCTTACAACCTCAAAGTTCGCAGCAGCCGAAATCCTCTGTAGATTGACTCTGTAGATGTAGTTAGATGTAGATCAGATTTGTAGAGATCCTCTAGGTTCGATAATGGCCTATGTCCGCCGGCTGTAAATGACATATAATAGAAGAATCCGGCAAGATGTGTGTCGATTAATTGTCATATATTTTACAGGGATTTTTAGTGGTAACCCAAAGAGATTTTGGCTCCGGCTGAGTAAAGTGAAGGATGTGGTGTGCGTCAAATATTCAGCTGACAATGTCACGTGGATCTTGCTGAGACTGTGTTCGTTTCCATTAACATCAGACGATTACATCGTGGGACCAATGTGTTGTACGCCTCAAAGAGAAGGATTAATTGTTAAATTTAGTGGTTTGACCGTGCGCAGACCGGATAAAGATATATTACATTCCAATTAAAAAACCTAATAAATATTAGATTCATTTTTAATTTACCACATAACATCATCAACTTATAGGTCTTGAATAGGCCTTGTCATTTCATTCTCTTTAACTTTAATTTGATATTAAGTCAAATTATTACTCTTCAAAATTATTATTTCAGCTATTATTCAAACTATAGAGATAATTTATGTATTTACATTTGTACACTAATATTATAAATACGTAAGTCTATAACAAAATATTTCTCCGTCGACATCGGCGCGACTTGTAGGAACACTTTTTCTTTATTTCATTCGTTATTTTGAATTTTTAAATGTATTTTAAATAAACTATTTGTAAATGTGGTTCTGTACAATTGTCTCGATTATATTCTTATTAATATTATAAATTTGAAAGTCTGTCTGTCTGTTACTTTTTCACAGTGAATCCTCTAAACGAATATCGATGAAATTTGGTACAATTATGCCTTATACAACGGGGTAACATATAGGCCATATAAATCCTGTAAACTCAACACAAATCGTCCTATCCTATGACATTTAAAAACGCCACTAAAACGTTACAAAACGCCACACGCCACTAAAACGCCACAAAACGTTATCATCACAACACAGTCATGTCAACTATAAAAGTTTTTTTATTCACGATATCTTCAAATCAAATCTTTAATTTAAAGGATTCTATATCACATTGTTTGGTTTATATAAAGAGTTATTTAAAGAAAGTTTTCATATATTTTTGTTTCTGTTTACTGGATAGAGTTGCTGCGGTTTATTTCATTACTATAGTCCATGCAAACGAAGTCTCGAGTAAAAGTAGCCGTGTGGTATCTGGCTGAATAGAATAGTACCAACCTCATTTCTTACCGAGGTGTCGTAAAAGGCGACTAAGGTAAGTTGACCCACCGCGTGGTATCCGGTTTAGCAGAATAGACCACCTTCTTTTTTACCGAGGTGTCGTATAATACGACTGAGGTAAGTTGACGTCAGGCAGGCGACCGGTCGTAAAAACGCAGCCAAATCACGTGACAGCATGTTTATAACATATTGTGCCGACCCCACTTAGAGTGGGATAAAGGCAGGAAGATGAAGTCTCGAGTAAAAGCTAGTTATGTATATTGTCAAAGTTGTGATTTGGTGACTGACAGTATTTGATAGGTGGGAGCCATAATACATTTCTGATAACTGAATTGTGGAAATTTTGTGTCTGTTATAACGATAACTTCGGCGAACATAAATCAAGCCGACCCGAGCGAAATAGCGTTACTTGCGATTTTACTCGCAGTTGATTTTCGTTACAATACGCTTCATTACACTCAACGTGCGCGATCAATCTTTTACGTTGAATTTAGCATGCTTTCGTTTAATATTAATTTTGAGTGGGATGGAAATCTGGCCAAAGTCGATTTATTTTTAGGCGTGGTGATTTTTTTTTATTTTCCCGCAGCTTACTAAGTGCCAAAAGTTGCATACCAATCGTTTAAAAAATTAAATAAATTTACATTTATGTATTTAATATACAGGTATTTCTAAATAAATATTTACCTCCCCCCCTTTATACCTTTGTATGTGTTCAGCGTTTGAGGTTAAGGCTACTATAAAGTTTTAATTTATTATCGAATGCAGCTCATGTGACGCAGTATAGAACTTGTTTATTATGTAACTTTACAATTGGACAATTTGTGTTGGCAGCAGTCTTAGTCATAAGGCGTAGACTAAAAAACAGCTTTGTAGCTGAGGCTACAACCTTTTCCTCAGCATACGTTCATATGAATACAATAATGTTTATAAATTATCTTTGTTGATTTTATTGAAATGAACATACATTTCAATAAAATCAACAAAGTTGAATAAAGTTAATTTTATTTATTTATTTATTTATTTATTCATTTATTTATTTACTATAGTATATTAAAACTTTAGGTGGAGTAACGTTATTACACGTTTTTGATAAACGCTAATTGACACAACGTTTATATACGTCGGCATAAAATATGTCTTTCTTTAAGCAACGTTCCTAAACAGCTGAAGTTTGTATCAATTCCTTCAAGCTTTTTGGACAGATAGCGCCGCTCCACGTTAGTTTATTTGTACACGAGTATCAAACGCAGAACGTCATTAATCGTAATTTATTCTGTATGAAAAAATGTAGTGCTATACAACAAACATTTGAAAACCCATATGCGATTCTCAAAGTGTTAATAAGTACAAAACAAACAATGTGTCTGTCTGTAATTCATTCACGTCTAATCTGTTGCAATAATAATGATGAATTTTGATACAATTTAACTCACCTACTAAACCGGATTACCATCCTCCTGCCCTTATCCTACTCTAAGTGGGTTCGGCACAACATGTTGTCACATGATTTGGCTACGTATTATACGACCGGCCGCCTGCCCGACGTAAACTTACCTTAGTCGTATTTTACGACACCTTGCTAAGAAATGAGGGTGGTCTATTCTATTAAACCGGATACCACACGGTGGGTTGACTTACCTTTGTCGCCTTTTAAGTCACCTCGGTAAGAAATGAGGGCGGCCTATTATACTCAGCCGGATACCACACAGTAGGTCGACTTACCTTAGTCGCCTTTTACGTCACCTCGGTAAGAAATGAGGGCAGCCTATTCTAATCAGCCGGCTCGGCTAATAATCATTTATTTACTGTAAAAAAAATTGGTATTTAAGAATTCTAGAAATCCGTACTTAGTAGGTTTTAAATGATCAAGTCATAGTCGTATATTTGTTAGTAAAATAAATTATAATTCCTTCATTAACGAACCCTGCTCTGACGGCACTTAGCATCGTACCCTCATTTTCTGTATTGATTAATGAAATTTGTTATTTCGGACGTTTCTGTCGCAGATGACATCAATGTTCCGTGATTGTTTTGACAAAATATCTAAAGAAAGCTCATATATGCAACATAGTGTAAACAATGGGGCTAGATTTTTTTTATACTGTCTATTTTGATATTGTCACTCTGTTTTGATTTAAATTCTAAAGGGTGTAAACTAAGAACTGATTTTTTTTTATTTTATAAGCTAGCGCCTGGCAACGATCTCGCCTGACGGAAAGATGGAGCCTAAGGTGGACTGCGCTTGTCAATGTAGTCTCTTCATCTTCCTGCCCTTATCCCATCCTAAGTGGGGTCCGCACAACATGCTATAAACATGTTGTCACATTATTTGGCTACGTATTTTACGTTACCTCGATAAGAAAGAGGGTGGTCTATTCTACTTAACCGGATACCACACGGTGAGTCACTTACCTTAGTCGCCTTTTACGATACCTCGGTAAGAAATGAGGTTGGTCTATTCTACTTAACCGGATACCACACGGTGAGTCATTTACCTTAGTCGCCTATTACGATACCTCGGTAAGAAATAAGGTTGGTCTATTCTATTCAGCCGGATACCACACGACAGGCGCCAATGTAGTACCTCTTTTTTTGAAGGAATTGAGTAGTAGGGAATAGCCGGTTCTAACTCACTCCCAGCACCTTGAAATCCTTGAAATAGGCTAACTTAGCGGATTCTAAAAAAAGCTCGCCAAAGCAGATTCCAATCAGACTAAATTCCAATTGACCGTCGGAGGTCTCTTCGGATTTTCCAATTGGATCCTGGGTTGCAAAAGGAATTTAGGAATTTCCTTACTTAGCCTCGTAACGAATCGTTTTTTCTCGTATTTTATTAGATTAACTTAACGGACTCCTTGACCAATTGGATTTTCCATTTGATCCACGACTTTCCTTTCCTTGATTAATTTATCAAATTAACTGAATTCTCATTACAGTATGAATGTCTGATATTTAATGGCCGATTCTGGCTCATTGGCTTGGTTTTATCAAACTGGATTAGGTTTCCAATCTAAGATTTTTCTTAATAAATAACATTAATCGTTCAATTTTGTTTTTATCATTAATTTGATATCAAACTGATAATAATTGAATAGGATGTGTGTCAGATATAAATTCAATATGAAAATGTAAATAAAAAAAAAGTCTCGTACAAATAACTCAAAAGTTTTATTTTTTCGAAGAAACGCTTTGACTTTTTGCTGCTATTTCAAAGAAAGTGTCTCATAAAATAATATTTTAAATTAGACAGGGTCGTAGTAATTTATTATAATAGACCCTAATAAATCAATGGAAATAATGGGCATCGACCATCCGCCCTCTTCCTTATAGTATTCTTTTATCCAGCCTAAATGTTGTATTCTGTGACGACAAGTTTAGACACGATCTCGCAAAAAGCAGATGTAAAAGGATCACATGGCATCATGTATATCGTAATTTATTATAATAGACCTTAATAAATCAATGGAAATAATGGGCATCGAACATCCGCTCCTTTTTTATAATATCCTTTTATCCAACCTAAACGTTGTATTTTGTGGCGACACGTTCAGACACGATCTCAAAAAGCAGATATAAAAGGATCACATGCATCATGTATATCACAAGATATTTTAATACCACGCGGCTAGTATCCAGGCTGACGTAGTGTTCAAGTGAAGGCAGTAACTAGGCAATTATTAATCATGGAGGTAAGATTACGTACTTATATAGTATAATTTCATGATATATATGAATATTCGTATTAAATTTTAATCCCTGTTGACCAAGTGACAAGAATACGTGTTACAACGATATCTTTGTTACTAGTAAAGTTAAATTAATAAGACCAAGATTAATATTTTTTATAATTAAAATCTTATGTTTCTAACCTAACCTAACCTATAACGGTCACAAAAATCTATAGATTCATTCTGCAATAAAAATAATATTAATGTCTTAAATGTCGTAAATTTTGACTTTGCAATTGCGAATGGTCTATCCCAATTAGTTAAGGAGCCAACGCGAATTCCAGACGTGGATGGTCAAGATCCTTCTTTACTGGATCTCTTCCTGACCACACATCCCCAAAACTACCAAATCTCGGTCGATGCTCCACTAGGCTCTTCTGACCATTGCCTAGTAAGGTGTGTAGTGCCTATCGCACGTCGTTGCCGCAGATCACTCGCGACACGACGTGTTTGGCATTACAAGTCAGCAGATTGGGATGGTTTGCGTTCCTTTTATGCGTCTTATCCATGGAGGCAGGTTTGTTTCTCTGCGAATAATGCTAATTCTTGTGGTGCATCTATCGCCGAAGTGGTGATGCAAGGTATGGAAAATTATATACCTAGCTCTGTAATTCCAATCGGTGGTAGATCGCAGCCATGGTTTAGTGAGTCTTGCAAGGCAGCAGCTGATAGCAAACGAGAGGCTTATCGGGCTTGGGCTGAAGCGATGGCTTCAAGGAACCTCAACTCGACATTACTCAAAAGGAATTATAACCGCGCCTCCAGGTTCTTTAAGAGGGAAGTTGCCAGAGCGAAGTTTAAGTATATTGTCAAAATTGGCAAAAAGCTTGAGCAATACCCTTCTGGAACGCGTCGGTTCTGGGCACTCTCCAAAGCGGCGCTCGGTAACTTTGACCAACCATCACTTCCACCGTTACGCACTGAGAATAACGCACTGGCCCACACAGCAAAGGAGAAAGCCGATCTTTTGGGGAATTTCTTTGCGTCAAACTCGACTATGAATGACCAAGGAAACCCGCCGCCTACTATCCCGCGGTGTCAGAGCTCAATGCCAGATATTAAGTTCAGCCAAAAAGCTGTTCGGCGAGCTCTGTTTTCCTTGGATATTCATAAGTCGAGTGGGCCAGACGGTATCTCTCCAATTGTGCTTCGAATGTGCGCCCCCGAGTTAACTCCTGTGCTAACGCGTCTATTTCGGCTCTCATACTCACAAGGCATAGTCCCAGATATATGGAAGTCAGCCCTGATCCATCCGATCCCTAAAAAAGGCGATGCTTCAGATCCAGCTAACTACAGGCCTATTGCTATTACCTCCCTTATTTCCAAAGTTATGGAGATGATTATAAATCGTCAGCTTCTGTCATACCTTGAGGATCACGAGCTGATCAACGACCGTCAATACGGTTTTCGACACGGTCGATCAGCAGGTGATCTTCTGGTCTACCTGACTCACCGTTGGGCGGCAGCAATAGAAAGCAAGGGAGAAGGTCTTGCAGTTAGTCTGGATATAGCGAAAGCCTTCGATCGTGTATGGCATAGGGCACTTCTTTCGAAGCTACCTTCCTATGGGCTTCCAGAAAGTCTGCGCTTTTGGATCTCCAGTTTTCTCACTGGACGTAGCATACGTGTCGTTGTCGACGGATTCTGCTCGAATCTCAAGCCAGTGAATGCTGGGGTTCCCCAAGGTTGCGTGCTATCCCCTACACTGTTTCTTCTGCATATCAATGACATGTTAGATGATGCTAATATTCACTGCTATGCAGATGACAGTACAGTGGATGCCACATACACCGGTAGCGCAAGCCTTTCTTGGAAAAAGGTCGACGAGTGCCGGGAAAATCTTGTGTCTTCTGTTGAAGCCACCTTACGGAAGATCTCCGATTGGGGTAAACTAAATTTAGTACAATTTAACCCCCAGAAGACACAAGTTTGCGCGTTAACTGCTAAAACATCGCCGTTTGTCGCGTCACCGTCTTTCGAGAATACTCTTTTAGGTGTCTCGAGTAGCATCGAAATACTGGGACTCGACATCTCCAATAGTTGCAAGTATCGCGATCACTTGGAAACGAAGGCTAAGTTGGCCTCTAAAAAATTGGGTGTTATCAATAGAGCGAGACAATACTTCAAGCCGGCCCATAGACTTGCGCTGTATAAAGCACAAGTCCGGCCTCACATGGAGTACTGTTCTCATCTCTGGGCTGGTGCACCCCAGTACCAACTTAAGCCATTCGATCGCATACAGCGCAGAGCAGCTCGTATTATTGGGGACAAGGTGATTAGCAAACAGCTGGACTCTTTAGCGATGCGTAGAAACGTGTCTTCACTGTGCGTTTTCTACCGCATCTTTCACGGAGAGTGTTCCATTGAACTGCATGACCTGAGTCCTGCCGCTAAATTCCATAACCGTACTGTACGTCACAGATTAAAATATCATCCTCACCATCTGGATGCGTGGCGATCCACCACAGTACGGTTTTCAAATAATTTCTTTCCACGCACCACCATTTTATGGAACGATCTCCCTTTGGCGGTGTTCCCGGATCGGTACGATATAAGTACCTTCAAAAAGCGTATTTTCCACTTTTTTAAAGGACAGCAACACCCTCGCTCTGCGAGAGGTCGTGGGCGGCGGTGATTACTTGAGGTGCACCGCATGCTCGTTTGCCATCCTATTCCATAAAAAAAAAAAAAAAATGTATTAGATTTTAATAATAATAAAGGTTCTTACTGTATATGAATAATTTTGATGACACTAGTGATTATATTTACTTATTTCTATTTTTTTTTTCAGATCTCACCGAATCTCGATGAATTCAATGTAAAAAACTATTATTATCCTATTAACTTAAGCGATGACGAAAATGCAAGCAATTCTTGCATATTGAAAAATAAAAAAATCGCAACGAAAAGAGCTGGTAACAATATCGACATATTCTTTGAAAAGCCTAAGAAAAAGAAAAAAACCATTCCGTCTTCATGTGTGGCTCAAGCGTGTGATGGAGGTGTATCATTTATTTCTTCCAATGATAATGACGGAGCGAATGCTTCATACCTCATGAAAATAGAAATTTATGACATGAAGAATCTGAAAGAGGTTTCGCCTGTAGACTATTGGAAACATGCAGACTTGCGATTAAAGTACTACATACAATCCAATACTGATAAACATTATCAGAACACACGAGATATAATATACAACATTACAAAGCAGATCGCCTGCAAGGAAGACTGTAAAAAATATTTCATTGATAGAGACAGTAAGAAACAATAGAACTTTCTCTAACTCATCACAAATCAAACCCATAATATAACTTTACTTACAAAAACCTTTTAAAAAAATACAACCCCCACTGCCGCTCTCGCCTCGCAAACAAATTATAAAGAGATCAGTCATTCGCTACAAGCGTTCATACTAAGCACAACGAAACACAATGGCTGAGCTTGACAACTCTGTATACGACGAAGAAATGGTCGCGATATGTGAAGAAATTGAAGACAACTTTTTGCACCTATGTAAAAAAATTGAAAAGGACCATGCCGAGATGTGAGTGATCTATCTTGTTTAAACTTGACTTTTATGGAGGGGTTGATTTTTGTATATAAATATACGGACATCTAGAACGTTTTATTTAGTCACGAGTACGCAGTGAATATATAAAAGTTACTATGGAATTCTTAACCAGTGATGATATTAGTTCATTTACGAAACATTTTTTGATCGATAAGATGCATAAATTCATACGTTTGTGGTATATCAGTGATAGGCTTCCAGGGTGGATGTTGCAGGATCCTGATATAAAACCCTATTTTACTCCTTGTAGTGGACATTTTCAAACGTGTTCTGTATTTGATGATGTATATGATGAAATTGATGGAGTATTCCCGATGGAAGCTTATTGTATTTTATGCAAAAGTCTGAAAAATAAATACTTTATGTAAGTTGAATATTTATTAACATCAACTTAAAACGTAACACGGAATATTATTTGAATTTTATATATTTATTGGTTTACTTCATTCCAGTACGGATCAGTTTGGAGCAGGAGTGAGACAAGTTGGAGTAGCAGTCAAAAGAAATGCCACAGAACATGGAAATCCTCAATATTCAAGGAAGCGTTTATACGCACAAAAGTCTACATCTCCTGGGAAGGCAACAGCTTCACCACCGAACCCAGAAACAGAGCCATCTGTAAGTTCTGCAAGCTTAAATAGCATTAAATGTCCAACTTGTGAAATATTTGTTAACAAAAGGTACTTTACCAATCATCTTAAAAGTAATAGGCATAAAAATAATGTTTTCACGTTGATACCGAACTTAAATAATGTTCAGTTAATAGAAAAAGCGTTCGGTCAGAGATTAGTAACATACAGAGTATTCTCTAACTCTGCTACAACTGATACCGACTTTAAAACTCCTGAATCATTTCTTGGTTCAATTCGAAGCACTGTTCAAACATTACTGGAAAAAGTCTTGAAAGAAAATACCACAGTTAAAGTTAATTTTATTTTAAATGGGGATTTTGTTCAGGCAACGAAAAATTTAGAAAACTCCTTTGACTTTCAAACTTTTAATTACATGTTCTGTTTAGGTGATGAATTTGATGATATTTACTCAAATATAAGTTCTGAAATTTCAAACAAAATAAGTAATTTTGAAAAGAAAGATAGTGGTTGGAGTCTTAAAGAAATGAGATATGTCGATCTAAACATTAACAAATTCAACCCATTAAAAGGATCTTCATACATAGACCTACCGATAGATATCAAACGTAAACGAGCAGTAGTTAATCTTAAAAACAATGATTATCAATGTTTTCTATGGGCTGTTCTATCCGCTTTATATCCTGTGAATAGAAATGCAGACAGAGTTTCCTCATATTTATCTAAACAAAACTTGCTAAATTTCAAGGGTATTGCTTTTCCAGTAAGACTAAAAGATATTATAAAATTTGAACGCTTAAATAATATTAGTATTAACGTTTTTGGAATAGAAAAATCTAATAATAAATCTACGAAGATAATTGGGCCTCTCCATTTTACCAAATGTCGTAAATTAGTTCATGTAAATTTATTATATTTAGATAATGGTTCTAACGGTCATTATTGTTATATTAAAAACCTTTCTAGACTAGTCAGTCGTCAATTAACTTCACATGAACATGCAGTCTATATCTGTGATGGCTGCTTGCTTTATTTTCAAACATATGATAAATTGATTTCTCATAGACAATTTGATTGTAATCACGTTAGAACAGATTTGCCTGATATCAGTAAGGCAAAAATTTCATTTAACAAATTTGAACGTGAACTAAGAGTACCTTTTGTGATATACGCAGATTTTGAAGCATTTTTAAAGCCAATACAAGGGTGTGATAATAATCCATCTCTATCGTATACCAGTAATTTTCAAAAACATGATGTGTATAGTTTTGGATATTATATCAAATGTGCGTATAACGATAGCCTCTCCAAATATATAACTTATACAGGTAGTGATTGTGCAAAAGTGTTTATGGAAAGTTTGAATGAAGATTTAAAATATATATCTAAAGAGTATTATGTCAAAGTTGATCCTCATCCGCTTACAGATGAAGCTAGGAGAAGAATATCTTTGACAACTACTTGTTGCATATGCAAAGACACTCTGAAATTAGATAGTAGCTTAAATTTCGATAAATATACTGGAATCTTTACAGGTGTTAGTCATAAAGCTTGTTGTAAAAAGTTAGAAACCCCTCGATTTATACCGATTATTTTGCATAATCTTAGTAATTATGATGCTCATTTCATAGTGCGCGCATTAAATTTTGCTGAAGGTGACATTAAAGTTATACCACAGAATAAAGAACGGTACATTTCCTTCTCAAAGATATTAAAAATCGAGAATCAAAATTTTGAGTTAAGATTTATTGACTCTTTTAAATTTTTATCATGCAGCTTGGAATCTTTATCGAATAATTTGAATGATGAGGATTTTATCGAGCTGCGTAAAAATTTTCAGCACCCTGACGATTTTTATTTTTTAAAACGCAAAGGCATTTATCCATATGATTACATGACCTCATTTGAGTCATTAAAGTTAAATTCACTTCCCACACAAGATCAGTTTTACAATATACTAACTAATAGCGATGTTACAAATGAAAATTATAACCACGCTAAAGATGTTAAATTATTCTGATTTATACCTGAAAACTGACGTGTTACTTCTAACTGATATCTTTGAAAATTTTAGAAACGTTTGTATCAAAACTTACGATTTAGATCCCGCACAATATTACACTGCACCTGGCCTAAGTTGGGATGCAATGTTGAAGCACACAAAAATAACATTAGATCTATTGACAGATTTTGATAAAATTGCTTTCATAAAGTCTGGTATACGTGGTGGTATTTCTCAATGCAGTAACCGTTATGCTCATGCTAATAATAAATATATGTTCAATTTTAGTGAGAAAACTCCTACATCTTACCTTACTTACTTAGACGCGAATAATTTGTATGGCTGGGCTATGTCTCAATATCTTTCTACGGGTGAATTTCAATGGGTAAATTGTGACACAAATTTTATGGTTCCAATTGACTCAGAAATAGGTTATATTCTTGAAGTGGATTTAGAATATCCACAAACTTTGCATGAATCACATTCAGACTTTCCACTATGCCCAGAAAATATATGTATTGGTGGTAGCAGAGAAACAAAATTAGTTCCAAATTTATATGATAAAACTAAATACGTTATTCACTACAGAAACCTCATACAGTGCATAGAAATGGGATTAAAGTTGAAAAAAGTTCATAGGATTTTAAAATTTCGTCAAAGTCCATGGTTACAAAACTATATAGATTTAAATACACAATTACGTATGTCTGCAACATCTGATTTTGAAAAGGATTTTTATAAATTAATGAATAATTCAATATTTGGGAAGACTATGGAAAATGTAGAAAAACGTGTGGATGTGAAACTTTGTACTCATTGGGAAAATAGGGGTAAATGTCAAGGTGCTCAAAATCTAGTAGCACGACCTGAATTTCATAGTCTGTCTATATTTTCAGAAAACTTAGTGGCCGTTCAACTTAAAAAAACAAAAATACTCTATAATAAACTTATCTATCTAGGACTTTGCATATTAGACATATCCAAAACGCTCATGTACGATTTTCACTATAATTATATGAAAAATAAATACGGTTCACGCTGTAAAATGATGTATACCGACACTGACAGCTTCATATATCAGATTTTTACTGATGATTTCTATGAAGATATTAAACCGGACTTGAACAAATACTTTGATACCTCTGACTATCCTTTTGATAATCTTTTTGGTTACCCTCAGATAAACAAAAAAAAGATTGGTTTTTTCAAAGATGAAAATAACGGTAAGATCTTTACAGAATTTGTCGGTTTAAGGTCAAAAATGTATGCGATGAACGTACAGAATAAATTTATAGCTAAAGCAAAGGGAGTTAATAAGTCCGCTACAAAAAAGTTTAATATGCGAAATTACAAAAACGTCTTATTTAAGAAAAATAATCAAATATGTGAAATGTACAGATTTAGATCGATAAAGCATGTTATTTTTACTCAAAAGGCTAACAAAATTTCTTTATCGCATTCTGATACTAAACGATTTTTAATTAGTAACTGTACTGATACTCTGGCTTGGGGTCATTATAAAATAAAATCACATAAAAGTGATGAATAAACTAACATACACTATTAAAATGACTTTATGTTTAAGAATTGCTAAGTATTATTATTATTTCGTCAATAGTACCTAAGAATGTAAATATGTAATTATAATATAAAATACGAACTTGTTGAGTTTTTTTTAATTGGATTCCTACCTCTTCCAAAAACACACGTATTCAAAAAATGTATCACTTTCTTCATCCATTTACTGCAATCGTGGCAGGTCCGAGTGGTTGTGGTAAATCAAACTTTGTTACTAATTTTCTAAAATATTGTGATGATATATGTAATACAAGTTTTGCACAAATTTTATGGTGCTATGACGAAATGTAGCCACTCTACAACCTAGAAAATGTATCTTATGTTCAAGGGTTACCAGATACTAGTATGTTCGACGGCATACAGCCACGATTAGTTATAATTGATGATCTTATGAGAGAGTCCGATGGTCGTATTGTTGACATTTTTACTAAAGGTAGTCACCACAGAAATTTAAGTGTGTTTTATATTACGCAGAACTTGTTTCACCAAGGTAGAGGACAACGAGATATATCTCTCAATACAAGCTATATTATTTACTTCAAAAATCCTCGAGATCGAACACAAATACGTTACTTAGCACGTCAAGTGTTTCCAGATAATTGTAAATTTGTTGAAGAAGCTTATAAAGATGCTACTGTCGAGCCACATGGTTATCTAATGATCGACTTAAAGCAGAATACACATGATCTCTGTCGCTTTAAAACCAAAATCGATCCAATAAAAAATCTATGTGTTGTCTATGTACCAAAGAAGGGGCTTAAATACAATATACATCAACCAATTATAGTTAGTGATAAATAATGGTCGAAGATAGCACAACGTTAGATGAAAAATCGTTAAGGTGTGCATTACAAACTTTCAAACCAAAATATCGTAAAATATTGCTAAAGTCGCTTAGTAAAAAAGAGATAGATCTGGTTTGTAAATATATTCAAGAAATTTTCAAAGATAAAACCCCAACAGAAAGAGTTAAACGATCGTCTATTGTTAAATTGAACTGTTTTCTTTCAACTAATATTATATAAATATTAAGTTATTTTAAAAATCGCTATCAGTCGGATATAATGCCTGGACGAGTGACAACTCATAAGGATTTATTAAAATCGTTACACACTCTCAAACCTAAATACCGCACAGCTTTATTAAAAGCTTGTAACGAGGAAGAAATAAATTGTATTTGCGAATGCATTTATAACACCTTAAATGGTAAAGTGGTTTTAAAAGAAAACGAGAAATCAAAATTAAGAAAACATAAAAATATTCTCAGAAAACTAATAGGTAAAGGTAAAAATAAAATAAGAAAAAGAATTATCATTCAAAAAGGAGGAGCATTTCTGCCTATCATTCTAGGAGCTGTGTTGAGCGGATTATTAAAAAAAAATTTATGATCAATTATTTTAATTAAAAAAAATGGATAATACTAAGAAAATGATTCTCATTGAACAAGATGTTATTGATAGACTTAAATCAAGAGACACAACGCCTGAAAGTAATTTATCTAGATTACATAAAGAAATGCAAAATATATTAAGTAGTAAAATGGACGATCGCGAAAAATGGTCACTGTACATGCAAATCTTACAAAGATATCTCCATTTCGCTAATGAAAATCGAAAACCAATAAAACTACCCGTGACCGTTGAAGGTGAGCATAAATATTCAGAAGATTTGACTCCTCATAAAAAGACAATTAAAGACGAGGACGCACCAGTTAACGAAAACTCCGTACATGATAAGGACGCACGAGATGTATCAAATGAAACATTGTATACACCTATTTACATAAATAAATTCATTCCAAAGACGTATCGGAGAAGAAGTGAATTATTATTGGACACTATTCTCAATTATAAAGATAAAATTAGTTGGAACGAGGAGGGGTTGGTGTTCATCGATAATGAAGTTGTAGACGACAGCAACATTGTTGATCTCGTGAATTATACTCTTAGGCCTTTAAAGCGCCCGAAACCTAATGGATGGAAAAAGTTTACAGAAACTATTAAAGATATAAGGGTTCCTCTCACTTGTATTGGTAATCCGCAAACTCTTGAGTATATTAATAATCTTTCTCTGAAAGGACAACAACATCTAACACCAAGTGATGATAGTAATCCAAAAATCAAAACATCATATAAACTGAGAAAGAGAAAAGACATTTGGGAAAGATGGAATCCGTACTAGACATTAAAGATATATATTACGACGTATCGAATCCAGCGGGATACAGCAGTATTGACAAGTTAACTCGAGCGTTAAAAGGTAAAATGAACAAAAAACAAGTAAAGGACTGGTTGCAATCCCAGGAAACTTATACACTACATAAACCGGTACATAGAAAATTTCAACGAAATAGATACATATTGTCAAATTTTAATGAACTGTGGCAAGCTGATTTGAGTGATATGCGGACTTATTCTCAATATAATGATGGTTTTAAATATATACTTTGTGTTATTGATGTTTTTAGTAAATACGCTTTCGCTAGGCCGTTAAAAAAGAAAAATTCAGAAAGTATAAAGGAAGCGTTTGAAAGTATATTTACTGAAGCTAACGCGACCCCCACACACATACAATCGGATAAAGGAACAGAGTTCGTATCAAAGGATGTTGCACAATATTTTAAAACTAAAAATGTAAACTACTATACTACAAATAACCCAGATATTAAAGCTAGTATTGTCGAGAGATTTCAACGAACTCTAAAAACTAAAATGTGGCGTTATTTTACACATAAAAATACATACACTTATATTGATATTTTGGATGATTTGCTTTATTCTTATAACCATAGTTTTCATTCAAGCATTAAGATGTGTCCATTTGAAGTTAGTTCTAGTAACATCATGAACGTTTCGAATAATTTATATGAGAATAAAAAATATAGATTGGATGTTATACAAAAAAATAAGTTTGAAGTTGGTGATCACGTAAGAATAACTAGACATAAGCATATTTTTCAAAAAGGCTATGAAACTAATTGGAGTGATGAAATTTTTATCATAACAGCTTTAAAAAATAACATGCCTAAAGTAGTCTATACACTCAAAGATCTTCAGCATGAGCCCATTATAGGAACATTTTACGAGAATGAATTACAAAAAGTAATTTATAACCCCACTACTCATTATAAAATAGATAAAATACTGCGTTCTCGTAACTCAGGAAACAGAAAAGAGGTTCTTGTTAAGTGGAGAGGTTATCCCAACAAGTTTAATAGTTGGATCTCTGTATCAGAAATTGAAAAAATATGAGAGAAGACAGCTTTTATCTCACTTTGCTAAGTAACAGTTCCATGACATACTTTGCTGAAAACACTACAGCAAATTTTTTTACCAAGTTACCAAAGACTATGAAATTAGAAGGCGAATGGGAAGTCGCTATTGTGGAATTTCATTACCCATGTAGTATGTTTAATCTGGAAGAAAATGAAAATATTATTTACATCACGTCTAAAGGCGATAAATCGCAGTTATTCACGCATCTGGAATACATGACACCAACCAACTATATTAGTGTGGATCAAT
This sequence comes from Morpho achilles, assembly GCA_947086495.1. NCBI lineage: Eukaryota > Metazoa > Arthropoda > Insecta > Lepidoptera > Nymphalidae > Morpho > Morpho achilles. Next base: position 4,411,832 of record CAMTZB010000009.1, on the reverse strand, counting down.
TCGTTATCGATTTTAATGAAAAATTAAAGGATAAAGTTAAGCTTAGATATGATACATTATCGAAACTCGTTACAGTGAGTAGTTGGGCAATCGACGTTACATCTGTGGTATGTAGTCCTAGACTGAGTGTGCAGTTAGGCTTTGCACCATTTACTAATTTAATAAAACATAACTTCGGAAAATATCCCGCGAATCTAAACTTGGGTCTACCTTCACAACTTTTAATATATTGTGATATAGTAGAACCACAAGTAGTGGGTGATGTCATGACACTTTTATTGAGAATTGTTTCGTTGGATCCCACCAAATATGTATATGGCGCTTCTAAAATAAATATCTTTTCGTCCCCTCATTATGTACCTGTTATGCGCAGGGAATTTGACGTTATAGAAATAGATATAAGAACAAGTACAGGTCAAAGAGTACCATTCCAGTTTGGAACTACGTGTATAAAGGTACATTTTAAAAAAGTCAAGTGAAAATATCAATCATGTATTGTCCATATTTACATTATATTCATCAAGCTGGTTCTGGTATGGGGGTAATTTACAAAGGTGCACCACATCAGGGAGGTCATGGTATAGGGAGCTTTTTGGGGGGTTTGTTCCGATCGGTTCTTCCACTTTTAAAAAATGGTGCGAGATTTGTAGGCAAAGAAGCTTTAAATGCAGGTGTAGGTCTTCTATCTGACATGTTAAATGTTCAACCAATGGGTGAATCTGTCAAATCACGCTTGAAAACGGCAACTTCAAATTTGAAAAGGAAAGCTGATGAAAAAATAGATTCAGTAATGTCTGGATCCGGATATAAAATAAGAAAGCTAAAAAGGAAGATCATCACTTCTAAAAAACCTTCCAAACGGAACGGTACTAAAAGAAATAAACGACAAAATATTCAAGATATATTTTCTTAAATTACTTCTCGTAATTCAAAAATGGCGTTTTTACATCATCATTCCTGTGAATGCGTAAAATCAGAGTTGGATTTATTTGCTCTACCATCTACGCAAACGAGTATTGAGAGTGGTCAATGGATACATTACAATCCCATTTCATCATTGACTGACGATGGACCGATTGAGTTTTTAGTACCGGGCAATGGAGACGATTACATTGACTTGTCCCACACTTTACTTCATATAAAAGCTAAAATACAGAATGGTGACTCAAGCAAACTTTTAGCAGGAATTCATGTCGCTCCAGTTAATAATTGGTTGCATTCTCTTTTTAGTCAGTGTGATATTTATCTTAATCAAAAGTTAGTGTCTCCTCCAAATAATACCTATGGATATCGCGCATACATTGAAACGTTACTCAATTATGGAAAAGCTGCTAAGGAAAGCCATCTTACTTGTGGACTTTGGTACAAAGACACTGCTTCGAGCATGGATTCATGTGATGTTTCAAATCGAGGATACGTTCAAAGAGAAGAACTGGCAAAGGAAAGTCACACTATTGAAATGATAGGTCACATACATGCTGATATTTTCAATCAAGATAAGTTTTTAATCAATGGTGTTGAAATGCGCTTAAAACTAGTTCGTTCAAAAGATACTTTTAATTTAATGTGGTCATCTGTAGATAAAAAATTCAAAGTCCATATTTCAAGTGCTAGTCTCATTATGCGTAAAGTTCGTATCAATCCTTCAGTATTAATTGCTCATGAAAAAGTATTAGCAACCACTCCTGCAAAATATCCAGTTACGCGTGCCGAGGTTAAGGTTTTGACTATCCCATCAGGAATCCAGGGTAAAATGCTCGACAATGTATTTTTAGGTCAAATACCTAAAAGATGTATTGTTGGGTTCGTTAGTAATGCTGCATTTAATGGTGCTCTTAATGTGAATCCGTTTAATTTTGGTAACTATGGTCTTAACTTATTTGGTTTGTATGTCGACGGTCAATCTATACCATCGAAAACGTTGGTTCCATCTTTTCATGATAATACATATATAAGTGCATATCATACCTTGTTTTCGGGAACGGGAATTCATTTCCTGAACGAAGGAAACGATATTTCCAAGGCAGAGTACAGTCATGGTTATTGCTTGTATGCATTTGATTTAACTCCAGATCTATCCGCTAACTCAAACTCTCATTGGAATCTTATAAAGCGGGGTAGTGTAAGGTTTGAAGTTCGATTCGATAAAGCTCTAACTACAACACTTAATTGCATTGTGTATGCAGAGTTTGATAATGTAATTGAAGTCAATAAAAATCGAGAAGTCAGCTTAGATTATAATAGTTAAGATAAATATAAGTGGAGATTTCTAATGTTTAAGTCATTCTTTGTTAGGTCATGCTATTACAAAGATATGGATACAAAAGAGATAGAAAATTATTTAAAACAAATAGATAAAAATATTGAGTTCAATGTGTTTGCGGCGAATCAAATGCCTGTGTATTTTACTAAGCCAGTATATCTCATTTCAAATTTAGATCCTGATACAAGACCGGGATCACATTGGGTTGCTATATATGTAGATATTTACGGATTTGGAGAATATTTTGATTCGTTTGGCCGTAAACCAGAAGGATATCATGAAATGTTTTTAAAAACCAACTGTAAAAAGTGGATTTCTAATAATAAAATACTTCAAAATTATTTCAGTGCGCAATGTGGACTCTATTGTTTAGTTTATATTTATTTTAAGTATAATCATGTTTCAATGTCTAACTTTATTGATTTTTTTTCTAATGACACTGTAACAAACGATAAACTTGTACAACAAATGTTTATTTCTTTATTTAAAACTTGAATAAACAATAACTATGTGAAATGAGGTTGTTTTATTTATTTCAATTATCTATTAAATTCTAAGCGTAATAAATAAAAACTTAATATAAATTTAAAGAAATTTATTACAAAAAATTAAAGTAAAAGAACATATTTGACTTAAAATTATAACACAATTATTATTTAATCTCCCATCGATTCCCAATCTATCTCCAGAGTATTCGATAGATTCTCCTGAAGAATCACGAATGGAATTGGGACTTCGTAATCTCTGTAGTCAGACACATGGAATGAATCAGGGCTATATAAACTTGGACTTGGAGACAGGATCACTAGTTCATCCGTTTCGTCTTCTTCAAATAATGGTTGAGACATTGGTTGGTACTCAACCATGTACTCGAAGTTTAATGGAGCTATTGGATTGGAATAACCCCTTTTAATTTGGTCCTCCACGTCCTCACATATTAACACTAATTGTTCTTCAATATCACTCTCTTCGTTCTTATCCAGGACACGACACATATCATTTTCTAATTCAATTTCTTCACATATCGCGACCATTTCTTCGTCGTATACAGAGTTGTCAAGCTCAGCCATTGTGTTTCGTTGTGCTTAGTATGAACGCTTGTAGCGAATGACTGATCTCTTTATAATTTGTTTGCGAGGCGAGAGCGGCAGTGGGGGTTGTATTTTTTTAAAAGGTTTTTGTAAGTAAAGTTATATTATGGGTTTGATTTGTGATGAGTTAGAGAAAGTTCTATTGTTTCTTACTGTCTCTATCAATGAAATATTTTTTACAGTCTTCCTTGCAGGCGATCTGCTTTGTAATGTTGTATATTATATCTCGTGTGTTCTGATAATGTTTATCAGTATTGGATTGTATGTAGTACTTTAATCGCAAGTCTGCATGTTTCCAATAGTCTACAGGCGAAACCTCTTTCAGATTCTTCATGTCATAAATTTCTATTTTCATGAGGTATGAAGCATTCGCTCCGTCATTATCATTGGAAGAAATAAATGATACACCTCCATCACACGCTTGAGCCACACATGAAGACGGAATGGTTTTTTTCTTTTTCTTAGGCTTTTCAAAGAATATGTCGATATTGTTACCAGCTCTTTTCGTTGCGATTTTTTTATTTTTCAATATGCAAGAATTGCTTGCATTTTCGTCATCGCTTAAGTTAATAGGATAATAATAGTTTTTTACATTGAATTCATCGAGATTCGGTGAGATCTGAAAAAAAAAATAGAAATAAGTAAATATAATCACTAGTGTCATCAAAATTATTCATATACAGTAAGAACCTTTATTATTATTAAAATCTAATACATTAATATTATTTTTATTGCAGAATGAATCTATAGATTTTTGTGACCGTTATAGGTTAGGTTAGGTTAGAAACATAAGATTTTAATTATAAAAAATATTAATCTTGGTCTTATTAATTTAACTTTACTAGTAACAAAGATATCGTTGTAACACGTATTCTTGTCACTTGGTCAACAGGGATTAAAATTTAATACGAATATTCATATATATCATGAAATTATACTATATAAGTACGTAATCTTACCTCCATGATTAATAATTGCCTAGTTACTGCCTTCACTTGAACACTACGTCAGCCTGGATACTAGCCGCGTGGTATTAAAATATCTTGTGATATACATGATGCATGTGATCCTTTTATATCTGCTTTTTGAGATCGTGTCTGAACGTGTCGCCACAAAATACAACGTTTAGGTTGGATAAAAGGATATTATAAAAAAGGAGCGGATGTTCGATGCCCATTATTTCCATTGATTTATTAAGGTCTATTATAATAAATTATGATATACATGATGCCATGTGATCCTTTTACATCTGCTTTTTGCGAGATCGTGTCTAAACTTGTCGTCACAGAATACAACATTTAGGCTGGATAAAAGAATACTATAAGGAAGAGGGCGGATGGTCGATGCCCATTATTTCCATTGATTTATTAGGGTCTATTATAATAAATTACTACGACCCTGTCTAATTTAAAATATTATTTTATGAGACACTTTCTTTGAAATAGCAGCAAAAAGTCAAAACGTTTCTTCGAAAAAATAAAACTTTTGAGTTATTTGTACGAGACTTTTTTTTTATTTACATTTTCATATTGAATTTATATCTGACACACATCCTATTCAATTATTATCAGTTTGATATCAAATTAATAATAAAAACAAAATTGAACGATTAATGTTATTTATTAAGAAAAATCTTAGATTGGAAACCTAATCCAGTTTGATAAAACCAAGCCAATGAGCCAGAATCGGCCATTAAATATCAGACATTCATACTGTAATGAGAATTCAGTTAATTTGATTAATTAATCAAGGAAAGGAAAGTCGTGGATCAAATGGAAAATCCAATAATTGGAATTTAGTCTGATTGGAATCTGCTTTGGCGAGCTTTTTTTAGAATCCGCTAAGTTAGCCTATTTCAAGGATTTCAAGGTGCTGGGAGTGAGTTAGAACCGGCTATTCCCTACTACTGAATTGAAATCGTAGGAATCTGGGAAGATCGATGCAGGAAAGGAATTCCACACCTTGGCTGTACGCATAAGGAAGGATGAGCTGAACCAGCTGGTGCGAATATATGTCTTCGGGAAATAGTCAATAGATCAATTTATTCGAAGAGAGATACAAAAATTGCTTTTAACGCACGCACGCCCTTATCACGATCTAAGTGTTGTCGGCGCAACATGTTTTGAACATATTATTTTAAATATGTTTTTGCTAGTTACGTTATTACCGGCCTGAAGTCGACTTACCTTAATCGCCTTTTACGACAGCTCGGTAAGAAATGAGGGTGGTCTATTCTACTTAACCGGAGACCACATGGCGGTTCAACTTACCTTAGTCGTCTTTTACGACACTGTTGTAAGAAATGAGGGTAGTCTATTCTATTTAGCCGGATACCACACAGGAAAACAAAAATGTTAAATTTATTTAATTTAGTATTATTATCTTTCTTTATAATTTATCAAATTTACAACTTTGTCTATTATAATTTTCAAAAGTTAGGTTTTGAGGACGTCAAAGGATTTAAGAATAATTATCTCAATCACTTCTGACTTAAAAAAATTAATTAATAAACTCATTTTTTTATTACAATTAATCTGAACATATTCGTAAAAGTTACCGCAAAAGACAGAGCAAGTTTGCAGAAATATCATTTCACATATTTATGTACTCGTGTAGAAAATGTGGGGGAAATGAGATCGTCGGCGAAAGCTGAGTCGTACGTGCACTCTGCACTTTATACTGAATGCGAAAAATATTTTGTAAATATAGTTTCTGAAATAGAATGCGTAATGGTATTTGTACAGGCTTTCGTCCACAATAAAATGGAAAACTTAACATAAACTTTTCTTTCTTTTAGGACATAATATTCACAATCCTATTGGACCCCGTCACGCTTTAGTCACTCCAAGTTTAGCATCCCGGGCTCCCCTACTATAAGCCGGCAAGCCCCCATTTTAAACTCCATTTGACTAGTTAAGAATAAGAATGAAGATGTAAATCATCCTCCTGCCCTTATCCCACTCTAAGTGGGGTCGGCATAACATGTTATAAACATGCTGTCACACGATTTGGCTGCGTTTTTATTACCAGCCGCCTGTCTGACGTCAACTTACCATAGTCGTATTTTACGACATCTCGGTAAAAAAGAGGTGGTCTATTTTACTAAACCGGATACCACACGGTGGGTCAATTTACCTTAGTCGCCTTTTACGACACCTCGGTAAGAAATGTGGTTGGTCGATTTTACTCAGCCGGATACCACACTGCGGGTCGACTTACCTTAGTCGCCTTTTACGACACCTCGGTAAGAAATGAGGTTGGTCGATTCTATTCAGCCGGATACAACATGAAGATGTAAAGTCGTAGAGATGTTGCTATTTAGGCCTCAATATTGGTTGGATTCTAAGTCATATATTGCTTCCAAATTGTATCAGTGCCACGTCAATTTATTTTTCAGGTGGTTATGTACTTACAATAATGCGATAGGTGTTTTTTTGTCTTTTTACACAAAAAAACAGCATTGGTGAAGTGACGACCTCAAAAAAGTCGCGGGGGGTACTGGATCCAAGCGGCAGAACATCGTGTGGTTTGGAGATCCCGTGAAAACACCTATTTTCAGCAGTGTATGTATATCGGCGGAAAAAATAAATACATAACGGCTAGGACCGTCTGACCATAGAAAAAGGGGCCAGAGCAAACGCGCGTTGGGATGACGATGTGATATAAGTGGCAGGTACTGACTGGATGCGAGCAGCAGAAGACAGACAACATTGGTCATCTCTAGAGTAGTTATGTGACACAGGGTAGAAAAAAAGAAAAAACAATAGATTTTTTTCCCATTATATATCTATATTATATCTTACATTGAAAGAATTTTTCAAAACGTCCAGTAGTTCCTGAGATTAGCATCAAACAAACAAACAAACTCTTCAGCTTTATATATTAGTATAGGTATCTTTTAATTTATTTTGTTCTAATTATCACCCGCGACTTTATCTGCGTTAATTTAAATACCAACATGCTAAATAGCCTTTATTACTCTCCAGCCTTTAAAATATCTTCTTAAACGTCACATCGATTTATTACTCCTTTGAGATTTGAAAATAAAAGCACCGCATTTATAATATTAGTATGGATGAAAGTCAAGTATTCAATTTTGTCTACTCACATGCAAGCGAACAATTTATGTAATTTATTATTCGTCTGTAGAGACTTCATCATTCCACTTTGGAAAAATACTTATTATCTTCGCAGACAGTGGGGTCTCTCGAGAGTAGCAGTTTTTTAAGATGGATTTTTATGTTATATTATATATAAAAAGTAATGTTTACGGTATATTTGATTTATAGGCCAAAGTTAAGGTGTCGTAAAATACGACTCAGATAAGTTGACGTCCGGTAGGCGGCCGGTCGTAAAATACGTTGCCAAATCATGTGACAACATGTTTATAAAATGTTGTGCCAACCCCACTTAGATTGAAATTAGGGCAGGAGGAAAAAAAAGGATAATAAATTAAGACTTCTTTATTTTAATGCTTTTTAAGATAATTTTATATGTTTTTGCTGATTGCGAAATATTGGTTGAGTTTGTTTATTATATTTAAGATGTGGCATGACTCAGTCACTCAATCATGAGGGGTCATCTCAGTTGCCTTCAAGTATTTTGCAGCAGGGGTCTTCTCATTAGCCCGGGTGTGGTACAGGCTTGGAGGTGTACCATTCCATCCGGGACAAACTTCGCGGGCTTATAGCCTGGCTGTTTGGTCTGTTGGTCTAGGCTAAGGCCTAATGTCTTGAGCATGAAAGGATATGTTTAACGGGTTACTCGACGAACGAAGTGAGTACCAGACAGTGTTTTGTTCGTGGGGTGCCAAAACCCGGGGGAGGGGGTTGTGTCAGTCCCCCTGGACTCCCGGATTCGCGTCGACCTGTTTGTCGCTCAATTCCGCGTCTAGCAGTGTAGTATTTTTTTTTTACATCTGTATCAAAAAATGGGATATGGTCAAAGATATAAAAGTATAATAATATAGACCTGGGAATAATATAAATATATGGAACACTTACACACACAAAAAAGATCAAAATAATAATAAATTTGAGACATTTCTTCATCTCCCGTATGGTCTAGTGGCTAGGATACCTGGCTTTCACCCAGGAGGCTCGGGTTCGATTCCCGGTACGGGAAATTTTTTTGAAATTGGTTCAAATTTTTTTTGTTATATATTTTTTTATATTTTGTGTTTCTTTAAATTTAATTTCTTTTTAACGAAGTAACATACTTTTTACTTATTTAACTTCATCGCTTAAAGATCTTTGATCATCGCGAGTTGTTCGGTTTTATATGTAAAAAAAAATGTTTTAATTACAGTGGGCGTAGGAAAACCTTAAAAAATGTTAATAAAGACCTAATCCAAAATATATTTTATCTGCCTGTATTCTAACGAAGTACCTAAGTACCATAAAAAATATATGTTGTTGTTCAAACATTAAACTACCCGATTCCGAATCTGAGTTCGGAGAGGAGTTGTTGTTATTGAAATAGAAATAATTCCAAAAATAACATACCACCATTCAGCTATAGCGCTTTTTAATACATAACAAATAAATAAAAATAAAATATTCCCCAGAATTTTAATCATTTTTTAAACATTCTTAAGATTTGCCTAGTAGTATAGGATAGTTGATTTGCGCGTTAGAAAGATTGCTCACAACAAAATTACAGGTGTATTTAACTAAAAGACAAAAGTGTTGTTTAATGAAACAAAATTAGAGACCAGTATAAAGAGAATACTAACCTTGCCTTTACAAATTTTGAAAAAATTTAAAACCTATGCCACATCATAAAGCTTGCTATTGAATTGAAGAGTATTTGAGTTTTGATAACACTTTTTAAATGGAGACACCTATAACCAAACTGCAACTATGTTTTAAAAGAGTATCTGTCGAATTCTTTGTTAGTTCTTCTTGGTAGGAGCAAACTTTCGAATCAGTGGTAGCTTTTAATAACATTTTATGACTCAAAAGTACTTGAAAAGGGTACTTGTATAAATAATATTTTAAAATAACGACTTCGTTGGCGTATAAGTATCTTAATAAAGTTGTGTTTCTTACTTTTTTTAAATAATATCTTATCTTCATGTTAATATATATCTCATATCTTATGTTCATGTCTAATTTAACTAATATAGGTCTGTAGGTTGACCGTTTAACTGAGTCCTCGCCTGAGGCACACAAGTGCACAGAGGTAGGACGATAACGGGGATTGTGAGAGGTAAGGGCGGTCACCTCTTGTATATTCCGCTACAAGCCAACGCCAACGTCTACCTCAATTCCCTTTTTCGTACTACTTCCGAGGCCCTTGTCCTCCTCAGTCGAGGACTCAGTTAAATGATTAGACTATAGCAGATTGACTGTGAAAGCATAATGTAAACAAAATTAAATCCATTAAGTTTTATATGATGTAGGCGAGGTTCAACAACAATAAAAGAACAGAAAAGCAATTTAGTTTAAGATAACTATATAACAACCGTTCACAGCGGTCTGGATAAGTTTATTCCGCATAACAAACAATTCTAAAGGCCGTCTAACAAACGGAGCAATTTTTATTTCAACATTGGCTACCACAAAGTTACTGTATTGAGTCCAAATAAAATAACAATTTCTTTTAGCTTCAAAGGTACGAACGAAACAGAATTCAGGTCAATTATTCAATATAATTGTACTTATATCTTCAATATAAATATACTTATACTAGCTTTTACCCGCAAATTCATTGGCGTGGACTGTAATCTTGGAATAAACATTAGCTTCTGTTATTCGCCAACTCTGCGAATATCTTCATCACAAAAATCAGGTCGATCCGAGAAGACTGACGGAAATTTATTGTTATCTCGAGAGAATAGTTTTATTATTGTAGGAAATAACCCGAATAACTTACAAGAATTATATGTTAAAATAAATTAATTTATGAATAAATTATAATAATCTTTATAATGCTTTGTGTAATGCAAATGTCTGAAATTTTGTCTATTATCTCCTGATGATGCTTTGGTTACGGGGCGGAGCGATCTTTGAAATTATTGTAGTGAATGTGTGTAGTGCCTATGTTGGTTGTGGTATCATGTGATACGTGCGGCTACTAATCATGTGTATATAAGATACGAGAACGGTTTCTGCTTCCTACACTTAGGAATTATAGCAAAATAAATCACAACTTTTGAAATTGTATTATTCGGATTATCTGTAAAAGCATTTAAAATATTACTCATTATTCTTCTGTTATATAAAGTTACTAGTTATAAAAGTAAAAAGTAACCTCCTGTTACTATCCTACTGCCAGGCACAGGCTTCCTCTCTCCGTTTTTGGGGTAAAGGATTGGAGCTAAAACCTACCACGCTGCTCCGATGCGGATTGGTAAGTTATACATATCTCCAGAATTCTGTAGAGATATGCAGGTTTCCTCATGATATTTCCCTTCACCGAAAAGCGTGTGATAAATTGCAATTATGAATTAGACAGATAAATTTTAATATTAGTACCTGCCCGGGGTTTGAATCCGCGACATCCTCGAAAAGAGGTGATGACCGGTTGCCTGTCTGACGTCAACTTACAGAATACTTGGATTATAATAGCGTAAAATATAAAATACGTAATAAATCTTATCATATGTTGAAATATATTAAATACACATTTCTGATATTTGACGAGGGTCCGCTTGCTCTAACCCATATTCGACACGCTAACAGTTTGTACAAATTATTACAATCTGACGCCTTTCAGATACATAAGTAGCAAATAGAATAAATTTGCTATAACAAGAAACAATTTACCGATATAGATAACAATGTATCCACAACATAGTTAGCGTCTACTTAAAGAGTTGAAAAGCCTTTATTTATATATTTAATATTCTTTCGTTTTGCATAGGAAACAATTTGAATTTTTTTAAGCATTTGTTAACTCGGATTATAAGCTTCAATTGTACTTTTTTATACAGGAAAAATCCCCTTATGGGAACCGCCGCCTGTCCCCGTCAGGCGGCGGTTATGTAGGACTCTTGCCGACTAAAACGACGTATGTTCTCCACCACGCTGCTGATGGCGGGACAGGTTACATATGCATGCATATGTAATGGTGTATGTATTACCCCCATCCTTCCGACAGGCACTCTGATCCCAGAGATACCTCCTCAAAAACGAAGTCCCCCTCCGCGAAGCAGTGCATAGGGAGGATATTCTTTCATTCAGACATTCTATGACATTATTAGGCCATGGTGTAGCTATTGGAGGGCTTCACGGGCCAGTGCCCCGGGGTTCCCAAGCTTCAGGAGGCTCCTTTAAGTCAGTTGGAATACATCGAATCTGGACCACGAAGAAACTTTTCAATTGTTTAACAGGCGAGCGCTTGACTGCAATCATGCCTGATGTTACGCGATGATGAGATCTAAGATGAATATCTATTCAGTCTCTATCATCTATTGCTTTGAAAATACCCATACGAGTATCATAAGTATTGGGAAAGATAGATGCCGGGAGAGAATTCTATTCTCGTGCTGTGCGTAACAGAAAGTCAAATGCGAGAATGCGAAACAAATAATTTTAGATAGTTTAGATGGGGGCCCTAGTGTCTTTGGACACAAAGCTTTTCATTCCCTAGTTACGCCACTGATTATTAGTATGGATATATAATTGTAACTCTGTTTTGTGCTTTGAATATTCCTAGTATATTTTATCACACTTTAACTAAACGATATATGAGTTGCAAAATACTTCAAAATAAATAATCACGTAAGATGTGTATTATTCCGCTAGTAGTTGCACTTTATGTGCAATTCACGATAGAGCTAATATATTATTCCATTTCGCTATTTATACAACGGAGATTTGTAGTAAATAGCTATTTTAATGTTAAATATTGGAATTTGTTTACTTGGCGGCAGTATTACGAGGAGACTCTTTATAAATTGGCTCAAAGTGTTTTCTTTGGTAAGAGGCTTTGTACAGTTGTACGTGAGTCGCCTTTTATATCATACAGTGACTTCAAACATGTATAAGAGCTATCTATTTGTAAAAATAGAGTACTAATGATATGATTTATTTATTTAATATCTTTAGTGTACACTAGCTATCCGGGAACGCGTTGTTGTGGCTCTTTCTGGTTTCGAATGCCCCTCAAAACAGAACTCAACGAAAAATGCTCCGATCGCCAACTTACTCTATCATCAACAAAACATTACACGATCATTCGCTTGGGCATCATCAAGAGCATCATCAAGAGTGTCTGAAAAATTCATTAAAATCAGTTCAGCGTATCAGTTCAGTCAGCCATCTTCGGTTTTAAAGTATAAAAGGTGTTGGAGGTGTAATAATAACACCCTTGTTTTCAATATCTGTCTAGACACCATTGTGTACAATTTCGCATCCAACGCTTTTGATTATAAAGTTAATTATAATTATGGATCCAAGGCTAAAATCATTAAGGCGAATAAAGAGACTACTATTTTAAAGTATATGGTTACCTCGACCCAAGTTGTTACCGATTTCTGGTTATCTTACCGACAACTCAAATCACTTCTTGCAAACTATGAATAAACATTGTTTCTTGACTTTTGACCTTAGTGGTTATATTTATTTCTGCCGTATATGTCAGCTGTTAAATTAATACAATGAATAAAAGAATAGTATACGGTTGTTAGTGTTTTAAATATCGGGCCTCTGGTTCACCAACATTTATAATTTTTATTTATTTAATTTATTGTACAGCTACTATTCGTTTATGTAAAAGAATTTCTCACACGACAGACTTTAATGCTTAAGCATTCTCTCCCAAACAAAATTTAAAAGGGCTAGGCTTAGGCTTAAGGATAGGCTTACTTAATTAGGTAACAGTAATGCTAATATAGGCTTTCTTAGGAGTACGAGTATAAGAAATACACAATACTACTGAAATATTATAAAACGAAGTGTGTAGAAAAAATATCTTTAATATTTAAATGAGTTAATCTTGTATGTATATATACACCTATATATATTTTCGGAATCTCGGAACCGGCTCCAACGATTTCCTGAAATTCAGAAATTGAAATTGAGAAATGTAGGGGCAGAAAAATTGATCTAGCTAGGTTTTATTTAAAAAAAAAAATATCGTTTTATCCCTGTTTTCGAGAAAATGCTAAAATTTATGTTGAATTTAATGATTATTTTCGTTGTCAAATGTCAAGTCAAGACAGGTTATTTGGGGAATGGATGCAAGACAGGTGAAAATACCTAGGTTCGAGCCCCACCTCCTCCTTAATTATTTTTATAAAAAAATTACCTTGCAAGGTTCGGTAACCGAGGTACTATATTTACACAAGTATTAAAGAATAAAATACATAAATAATAAAATTGTATAATATTTTTAACAAAGATATGCCTCAGGATGAGGCAAGCGTGACAAACTATTCGCGACGCAGACCTTGCGATGTCTGTCCAAGGCCTAAGAGGTATATATCTAACAATAGAAGTCCATCACTTAGAGAGAAAGAGAGAGAGAGAGAGAGCGAGATAGTTTATCTGACAATGGTAATGTTCACCGCGCAGGAATAAATAATACGTCACCACAAGTCCGATACAGTCCTCCACAACGCGTCGTTTTAAGCCGAGGTCCGGCCTCACAGGCTCGCTCGCGACGCTCCCAGGATGCTGCGGGCCTCTCTCGAGACCCGCTCTCCCTCAGCTCAAACCCCGGCGATGCTTCCGCGCTCGCCCACTCTCTCGGTGACGCTGTCAAAGCCTTCACGGCTAACAGCCTTAATTAGTGTTCGAAAAAAAATAAAATAATACGAGAACAATACTTCACCACCTTCATTATCGTTTTTGGGCTTGTTTTCGTGATCCACTTTGTATTGGTCTTAGCGTTCATATTAAATTTTTTAGTCCACTTAAAAAATGTATTCGGAAAATGTTAGTCACCAAGACTAATATTTTGCAGTTACCATTATGTAATGTCACAGGTGTTCGTTCGTGCTTCGTGTAGCAAGAATTGACGTTATAATAGTCTATAAAGATATTGACGGTTTTAAATATAATAATGTAACTATGCTACGAGTATATACTCATATTTCATCGTAAACATGCTATATATTTATAAAAGTTATTAAACTGTGGGATTTCGTAAATGGACTGTATATCCTACTAATATTATAAATGCCAAAGTTTGTGAGTATGGATGTATATTTGTTACTCTTTCCCGGCGAATCCGCTGAACCAATATCGATGAAATTTGCACAATTATTAAGGAATAATAAGGATACACCGGAATAACATATAGAAATCCAGTTAATTCTATAGGAATAGGTAGACATGACACGACACGACGGTATCATGACAACAAATCATGCGAACGAAGTTGCGGGTAAAAGCTAGTCATCTATATAGTACAATATACAAATATAATTTGTTGCTCACGGATATAAAACCTTGAAGCTTCCCGCTGTGAATTATAAGTAGAGTTTGTAAGTTTAAATACAGAAATTAAAATTTTGAGGATAATAGAACGAGCTAAGTATTGAAAGTTCGTTAGACGCAGTAGAGAATTTCTTATTGAATTTTTCCGCGAAGTAATCTACCCATGTGAGGACAAAGCTTTAGTGACTGATTAATGGAAGCAAAACCGGTTTAAGCAGCTAGTGGAAACATTACTAAGCGATAACGGTTTATAATATCGGTGTGTAAGGAATATGATCTTAAATTCGTTTTTCAAGAAATTTTCGTTCATGCCTGAAAAACATTTATAAAAAATATTTGTAGAATAAGGCATTAATGTATGGTATTACATAGTAATGTTAACATGTGGCATGATGGCGCAGTTGGCAGGGACTCAGCCTTCAGCTCCGCGGGTCGCGGATTCAATTCTCGCGTAAAGCCAGCATTTTCTATAAACAATTTGTTGGTTCTTCGAGTCTGTGTTCAAATTATATATGTATATTTTTACCAGTCACCCATAACACAAATTTACTTTGTTAAGTTACTTTGGGGATGAACGATCGTATGTGTAGTTTACCCATATCTTTTATTATTTATTTATTAATGATTACAAAGTTTAAACAGGCTGATTTTCAAAAATTTCTAATGGTTCCATATACATAATGGGAAAGTGTGTTTGTTAGCGTCTTTCACTTTCAAAATAGAATCTTCAAAAAAAACCTAAATTTGCTGTAATCTATCTATCGGTGAAACAAAACACTGTGAGGAAACCTGCATATCTGTAGAGAATTCTGGGAATATGTGGAACCTACTGATTCGCATTTCTAACCATGAGAGAAAAAAGAAGAAAAAGATCTTTATTCGCCTTACAAAAACACATCATTATATATGTTTTAAAAAACTACAGTATCATGATCGCTTATTTACGCTACAATTAGCATAAATTTTTTGCATGTTCAAGGTTTGCTGGAAGATAAGAGCGTTTGGCTGAAAGCCCACTGTAACGTGGTACTAAGCTATAATACAAATTATTAACTTTCATTTTGTTTTCAATTTCTGCGCTTTGTTATATATTTTTATTATAAGTATATAGGTATATGATTAATTAAGTTTTAATAATCATTTGTTTGCCGTTATTTATTTTACCCCAAAAACATCGAGAATTTTTTATTTATTTAAATTTAAATCTCAGGTTGTTAGTCATCTCACTTAATTACATAAAAGTCTTTATAGAATTATTTTGCTATAATCCGCGTTTTTTTTAATCTTTTAAAAAAAAGTAAAGTAACGGCTATTCTACTGCTGATCATAGGCCTTCCCTGTCCGTTTTAGGAAAGCTGGATTGGAGCTGTTAATCTACCACGCTGCTCCAATGCGGATTGATAGGTTACATATATTCCTAAAATTCACTTGAGATATGCAGGTTTCCTCATGATGTTTTCTTTTATTGTACAAAGAGAAAATAACAAAAGCGTGGGATAAATTGCAATTATAAGACATAAGTTTTAACAGAAAAACTCATTGGTGCCTACCCGGGTTTTGAACTCGTGACCCCTCGAAACAGTCGCACAGTCTCGCTGTTGGGATATCACAGCTTACTATCTTAAGTTACATAAAATAAATACAGTAGTCAATTGAGTCGCTTCAAAATCCAATATCTGGATGACCGAGTATGACCTTGCTTGGTCTAATTTTTTCAAAAAAAAACTTAATAATAAAGAAAAAATAACAATTTAGTTGGGGATCGATCCTAGGTAATTAAGTTTCTCGAGGCAGCCCGTTCCCCGAATAAGCTACGCTGACTTGACAGTTAGTGACGAAAATTCAATTAAATAAATATGAAACATTATAAATAAATGTTAGTTTTTTTGAGTTTAAACTATCGTGAGTGGTATTCATAATTAATGTTTAGATTCCGGCTATACTCACGTCTTATTTTATAGGATGAGCCCGACTAGTTTCAAGCCCATACGTGGCTCTTATTCATGAGCTCTTTACGCGGCGTAATCGCGAAGGGAACTGAGTTCCCGTATTCATGAGCTCTTTACGAGCTCTTTTTTACTTTATAAATGTTAGTGTTTTTAATGCCTAAAAACAGGGCTAAAACAATCGTTTTATAAAACCTAGCTTGATCGATTTTCTCCCATAAACCCCCTACATGCTGAATTTCAGGAAAATCGTTGGAGCCGTTTCCGAGATTCCGAATATACATACAACTCATTTAAATTTTAAAGATATACAAACAAAAACTGCTCAAACAAAATTTTAAATTATTTCTATGATAAGCTAAAGCTAGTTTATATTTCATTTTAAGATAAGTGTTTAAAAGTTCATAGTTCAAGCGGATATAACAATAGAAATGAGATACACGCTCAAGTATTTGATTTGTGACTTTAACCGAATTGGCTATTCAAATTTAACATTAATACGTCAGTATCATGTATATTTAAAATTATGCTAAAAAAGCTTTTACGCCTAATTTGATATATTCTGTCATCGTAAATTAATAATTTTATTTACTAGATATACAAACTCTAGTATTTTATGCAGATTTGTTTCGACTATAAAGCCTGGTGAATATATTCATTTTACACAGTATAATATTAGCACTAAATTTATATTATATCAAAGGGGCGTTAACTTTGAAGAAATTTCATTAAGGTAAGTAATTAATTGACTACGTACTAGTAGTTGACCGTTTTGTATGAAATTTTAAATAATAAGCGTTTTATTTGTTATAGCTAATAAATTTTTTTAATTAATAATATTATTTTAAATAATTAACAATAGGCACTTTCTGAGGTTTTGGGCAGTTGTTAATAGATGGCAACAGGTAATTACAAAATTTATTTTTTATTAGCTATAACAAACAAAACGATTATTATTTTAAATTTCATACTTAGCGGTCAACTACTACATGTTAAATTACTATCGCCCTTACCTTAGTTTTTTTGTAACACCGCCTTCTTCAAGTAACGAAATTAAGTTAACTAACATAGTTGTTTATAGGTTTTCAGACGACACAATGTTTCGTCTGAATCCAGCGACTTCATGCGACCTCTTTGTGAGTCTTTATACAGCGCGTACCAAAATTACATTTTCTAGTATGGGAGGGAGGGGTGGTAATTTTGACAATAGCAAATTATTCGCAACATCTCTGATCTGCTTCTCATTTTGCTACTCTAATCCCAATTTAATTGGGTTCGGCACAATATATTTTCATCTTACATTCTCTCCTAGCATTTATCAATTTTGGCGCTACTTCTTTAATATGCAATTACGAGTATGCTTCACACAATCCATCCACCTTTTTTTCGACCTATAGTCATAAATTCATCCACATATTGAACTATTTACTCTTTTAAACACACAATATTCATCCCTCGCTACTCTGCTTTTACTGTCTAATTTATTAAATCTCGCAATAAAGTATAACAATGATAATTTTTATTTATATTAATTCAATAAATAAGTAACGATTTTCTTAAAAGTTAATTGATGTATTCTTATTAACAACTAGTCAATTCCGGGCACAAATTGCGACTACATAAATGGCGCAACTACTTGCCTCTCCGCGACACGCCACACCTCTCCGCCCATCATCACACCTCGCCACAGCTATCTTCATGTCATTATGCTACAACTTCCACTCTCGTCCTTTTTCTTCCATAAACGTTTTCGTAATTTTAGCACTCATTATTTGATAAACACCGTTTTGCGAATTTAGCGCCAGGATCGATTTCTCTATTTCAGGCACTACCGTTGTTTTATGGATTCTAAATATAAATCATGACAGAATAGAAAAACGAGCTATACCCTTATCCAAAGTGGTGTTCGCACAACATGTTAGATACATATGATTCGGCTAGGTATTTTACGACCAGTTGCCTACCTGACGTAAACTTACCTTAGTCGCCTTTTACGACACCTCCGTATGAAAGAGTGTTGTCTATCCTAATCAGCCGACGACCAAACGGCGATCAACCTACTTTAGTCGTCTTACGCAACCTTGGTAAATCATGAGGGCAGTGGCGTGCACAGAGTTTTTGCACAGGGTAGAGAAAATGTCGTTAAAGGCGACTAAGATAAGTTGACCTACCGTGTGGTATCGTAGAATAAACCACCCTCTTTCTTACCGAGGTGTCGTAAAATACGACTAAGGTAAGTTGACGTCAGGA
This sequence comes from Morpho achilles, assembly GCA_947086495.1. Lineage (NCBI taxonomy): Eukaryota > Metazoa > Arthropoda > Insecta > Lepidoptera > Nymphalidae > Morpho > Morpho achilles. The sequence continues at coordinate 4,392,895 of CAMTZB010000009.1, read as the reverse complement.
AGGCGACTGGTCGTAAAATACGTAGCCAAATCATGTAACAATATGTTTATAACATGTTGTGTCGACCCCACATAGAGTGGGATAAGGGCAGGAAGATGTTGGTGTACTCTACTCAGCCGGATACCACACGGAGCATATAAAATGACAGTTTAACCTAAAAAGCTATGATCTGCCAGCCAGAGTCATATTGCGTGTTAGTGCTTTAAAAATACGTTAGCCGTTTATATAGTGCCGCATAATCGAGCCGGGTTGACCTTTATATTATTTATGAGACTGTACAGAGCTCCTCCATTATTCATGATTTTCTTATAAAGTTCACTGGGTGGTCACTATAACTAAAAAAATTTCACTGACGGAAGCAATTATTGCTGGCTAACAACGCTCTACAGTTTTACTTGGAAACTATTAAATATATAATTTTCTTTTAACCGAATATTTATGCATTTTAGACAAGAATGACGAAATGTAACTAGTATCAAGAATTATATTTTTAAAAGAGCAACTGCCGAGCTTTTCTTGAGCTTTTCTTTTCTTGCTGGCTCTTCTCGGTAGGAACAGCTTTTCGAACCAGCAGTAGAGTTGACGAAAGCACTTGTTTACAATTTATTTGAATAAAGAATATTCTGAATTTTTATTTGCATATACTTCTACTTACAATACTTTACATACCACGTATAATTTGCATAAAAAACAAAGAAATCTTTAAGACTTCCGAATGTATAAACAGATATATATATACATACATACATGTTGTTCTGCAGTACAATGACGATGACAGTGGTCAAAATGTAGCTGACCCCGCTAACTCGCGGCATTTTAATATCACCTTTAAAAGTCACACGAGGCGTTTTGAAACATCAAGAAGGTGTGTGAATCATTAAGATATAAAATGTCAATGAATTAGATTGAGATGTTTTGAGTGTCATGAGGACAATTATCGCAAGAATATTAAATATCTAGTGCAGCAAAATAGTTAAAAGTAAATTGAGAATAGGCGTTTCCTTATTTGGAGCGAAGGATTGGAGCTTAAAATCTCCAAGCTTCTCGAATGCGGAATGATAATGAAAAAAAGTAAAGTAACGAACTATTACTATCCCACTACTGCATAGACCTCTCTCCGTTTTTGGAGAGGAATATTGGAACTAAAACCTACCACGCTGCTCCAATGCGGATTGGTACTCATGTCTACAGACGCTGCGCTTTCCGGTGCGGTCTCCATTCCAACGCCTTATGACCCCAGGGCCTATTAGTTCTCCGCACTATGTACCACACATGTCGCCACTTTAGCTTCGCGACACGTTGAGTTAAGTCGATGATTTTGGTTCTTCTACGGATCTCCTCATTCATAGCATCCTCCAGCATAGCTCACTCCATCGCCCGCTGAGTGATTCTGAGTTTTCTTTTGGGGCTGACTATGGAGTCAGCGTTTTAGTTTATAGCAGGACCTTTTTGTTTTGTGCATTGCGATTGGTTTGGTACAAACTTAATAATTTACGCCTAAATATCTCTTCTTGTTTCCACAAATTCTATCACACGAAATTGTGGTTAAATCTAAGGTTTACACTTCGCTTTTTAAAGTAAACACGATATTCATAAAATTAACTATTAGATTAGTAAGTGTAACTTGGAAAGGCGTAATTACCAAAGTCTTGTCGCTTACTATAATGAATTTTGTAATTATTGGAGCTAATTGGTACAATGGCAATTAAGTCTTTCGTATAATGATCAAACTTTACTCTAAATTAAATTATATAACATTTTATTAGGATCTAAAGGTGCTGGTAAAGGATTTGTGGTATCAGGCTAAGTAGAAAAGACCACTCTCATTTTTTGTGTCGTAAAAAGCGACTAAAGTAAGTTGACGTCGGACAGACGGCCGGTCGTAAAATAATTGGCCAAATCATGTAACAACATGTTTCAAACACCACACAAATTTGGACAGGACAATGATGATGGCAAATTAACATGATATGAACTAAAATATAAAAAGAAATCATAATACGATCTCATAAATTATTGATGAAGTGTAATAGCGTTTTTACTAAGGATAGCTAGTAAATTTGAACATTGGGGTCACCCAAAAAGATAATAATACAGAAAAAAGGAGGGCCCTAATTGTGAGCGGTGTTTACACAATTTGTCCCTTTCTTTATTCAATTTGAGGGTCTATTTGGCAGTTTCCATTATTCGTAGATTGGTTTAATACTGACGATTTTTTAAATTTAATGTTTTACTTACTCGTAACTGACCTAGCACACATCAATTTTAATCTTTGCTATACAATAACTGCTAAGTATACTCTGTATGCTTTTGCATATATTTTAGAATTATAAATAATTTATACATATTATGGATCTATCCATAATACAAAATTAAAGCTATTTTTTTTATATCTGCGATGAAGTAAAATAGAACATATATATTTTTATATTATATAATGTTATAGCAAAAAATAAATATCACAACTTAGGAATTATAAAGTAAAATCCTATTCTTAATGCAATTTTATGTCTTTCTCTTTCTAAGTCGGACTACAAGGAAGGAAATTTATTATACCCTCTTTTAAATAAAAACCACCAATTCTGTTAGATTCTCCCAAATCCCTTAAGATTTAAAGTTACACCATTGTATTACTTTCGAAATTTGTTTAAATTTTCATGAATATTAAAATTTGTACTTTAATTTATTATTTTACTTATTAATTCATAGACAAATTTACAGTATATTTTTGTATATCTATACATAATATAAACAAAGTCCTCAAATGCTGTCTGTCTCTATCTGATCGATGTTCCGAAAATGTACTAAATGGTTTTTTTGTACAGTTTTTCTTAAAGATTCTTAAGGAAGATTTAGGTTAATAGTGCATTACGGTTTTATGGAAATTAAAATAGGAACAACTTTATGACATATTGCCAGACGAGCTAAACGATCCACTAACATTTTATCATGTTTATTGATAACTAACGCCGTGTGGTATTCGGCTAAATAGAATAGTACCACCCTCATTTCTTACCGAGCTGTCGTAAAAGGCGACTAAGGTAAGTCGACCCGCCGTGTGGTATCCGGTTTAGTAGAATAGACCACCCTCTTTTTTACCGAGGTGTAAGTTAGTAAAAAGTCTAAAGTAAGTTGACGTCAGGCAGGCGGCCAGTCGTAAAATAGCAGCCAAATCATGTGACAGCAAGTTTATAACATGTTGTGCCGACCCCACTTATAGTGGGATAAGGGCTGGAGATTCATGATGTTTATTGATAACTATCTGTGCCAGCAGCTTCATCCGGATGGAAATAGTCTATAGTCTTCCTCGATAAATGGACTATCTTACACTCAAAGAATTTTTTAAATCGGTCGAGTAGTTCCTGAGATTAAATGCGTTCAAACAATGAAACAAACAAATAAACACTCCAGCTTTATATATTAGTATAGATAATATACCTGTCAGTGATAATAAATCGGTCCCGTTGAGACAACCACGATCATATTGAAGAACTGGTGCGTTTGTACATCATCTGTGCATCATAAATATAATAATAATAGTGCACTATGTTATTATTCATTTATTTTTCATAAACCTAACTTTTTACATATTTAAATATTTCTAATTAAAAAAAAATTATAATAAAAAAACATTTAGAAATATAAAAAATTGACGTCCGCCCGGGGAAATATCCCAAGTTGCCGGTGGTTAGGGTTCCAGAGAGAGGGACTTCCTCACAATGCGCGCCGTTTCAAGCAATACTGCCTTCTGCATCCGACACTTGATCAAACTGTTAAGCGAAAGCCTTTGAAGATGTTGGTCGAGGCTCTTCGCAATCAGACCGTTAGCCGACACAACAATAGGAACATTGTTGAGTCAACATTCCACATGGCGGTTATCTCATAAGAAAGGTTTAAATATTTAGTTAATATTTCTTTTTCGGCTTTTACGAGATTATCGTCATGCGGAATGGTGACATCAACATTGCATTGATAGTGCATTATATTTATATAGCATGCAGCTTATTGTAACATATAAACGTACAATACAATTAATAGAATCATTAAAATACAGCTATATACTACAATATAACTACTAGTATTCGATAAACAGCATAACATTTATATGCATTTATATAGCTTATAAATACGTTATATATTACATATTATTTACATAATGTATGTATATTTGCATCCTTGTTTTAACTAATTTTGTTTCTAATAAGTAATTTCTAATAATAGAATTATAATTTATAATTATTATAAAAGCCGTCTGGTATCAGACTGAGTAGGATAGACCACCTTCTTTTGTTACCGAGGTGTCGTAAAAGGCGACTAGGGTAAGTTGGTCCGCCGTGTGGTATCCGGATGAGTAGAATAGACCATTCTCATTTCTTAGCGAGGTTTCGCAAAAGGCGACTAAGTTAAGATGATGTCAGGCAGGCGGCCGGTCGTAAAATACCTAGCTAAACCATGTGACAACATGTTTAACATAACATGTTGTGCCGACCCCACTTAAAGTGCGATAAGGGCAGAATATGATGAGTGGAATTTTTGAGGAACGTGGGTATAGAATATTTTTAGAATATTTTTTTTTAGAATATTTTCCAGAACGGCTTTAACTATTGTATTTTGGTCTTTCACTGGAAAATGGAGGGGACTGTGGCTGCTTTTTATCTTATACTCGTAATTTCAGCAGGATTTACGCGGGAACAACTTTGTGACATAGATATTTAATTATCAATTTGAATAGATATTATTTTTTTTAGGTAATTTATCCGAATTGAGGCTCTTGCTTGTAAATTGTTCCATCTTCCTCCTCCCCTGATCCCACTCTAAGTAGGGTCGGAACAACATGTTATAAACATGTTGTTATATGGTATGGCTTGGTATTTTACGACCGGCCGCTTGCTTGACGTCAACTAACCTTAGTCGCCTTTTGCGACACCTAGGTAAGAAAGAGGGTGGTCTACTTAGCCGTACACCAAACGGCGGGTCGACTTACCTTAGTCGCCTTATACGACATCTCGGTAAGAAATGAGGGTGTTCTATTCTACTTAGCCGTATACCACACGGCGGGTCGACTTACCTTTGTCACCTTTTACGACATCTCGGTAAGAAATGATGGTGCTACTATTCAGCCGGATACCACAGGGCGTCGCTTGTAAATTGTACCACCATTTAGAATACCCATTACGAAGTATTTTCACATCTGACAACCGATTAAAACGTCATGTAATTTTTACAATGTAGCCTTAAATTCGCATTAAATATCACAATAAGGTTTATGTATAAGTTTTGGTATATGTGTGTATAATATTTCAATTTAAATGATATATTGCGCACGAGATATAGTCACTTCATGTTTATATGGGTAGAACTTAGCCTTGGTCGCTAATTATTTGAATCGCTAATTGACAGGTTATTAGTCTTTACGCAACCTGTTTACGAGATGTAAATTATAAATACTCAGAAGAATTTCCATTAAGGGTTAACCATTATCGTTGTTGTATTAATAGTTATAATGTTGAGGTTACATTTTGTAAATACATACGCCGTGTGGTATCCGGCTGAATAAAATAGTACCACCCTCATTTCTTACCGAGGTGTCGTAAAAGGCGACTAAGGTAAGTCGACCCGCCGTGTGGTATCCGGCTGAGTAGAATAGACCACCCTCATTTCTTACCGAGGTGTCGTAAAAGGCGACTAAGGTAAGTTGACCCACCGTGTGGTATCCGGTTGAGTAAAATAGACCACCCTCTTTCTTACCGAGGTGTCGTAAAATACGACTAAGGTATCTTGACGTCAGGCAGGCGGCCGGTCGTAAAATACGTAGCCAAATCATATGACAACATGTTTGTAACATGTTGTGCCGACCCCACTTAAAGTGGGATAAGGGCAGGAGGATGATGTTGAGGTTACATTTTGCTACTCGAGACATGATGGAAAAACAAATCGTTAATATTATCAATTACATGTATGAGTGTAGAGTAGACCACCCTTATTTCTTAATGAGGTGTCGTAAAAGGCGATTAAGGTGAGCTACCGCACCGTGTGGTATCCGACTGAGTCCAATAGACCACCCTCATTTTATACCGAGGTGACGTTAAAGGCGAACAAAGTAAGTTGGACCGCCGTGTGGTATCGGGCTGAGTAGAATAGACCATTTCTTACCGAGCTGTCGTAAAAGGCGACTAAGGCAAGTTGACCCACCGTGTGGTATCCGTTATATTATTATTATTATTCATTAAATAATTTCGAAATACAAATTCATTCAGAAATTCAAGAAATTTTGAATCGTCAAGGATTAATATTATTAATGAAGTTACAACTGGTAATATTGGTACGCGTTAAAAATACCTTATAATATAAATGAAATAAAATAAAACACTCGTTGTTTAAACGTAATTCTGTTAAACAAAATAATGTAGTTTGTCATTTATTCAAGTAAGCGATTATTTTTCGCTATGATAATAAAATTATCATCTATTCTAATATATAAAGCTGAAGAGTTTGTTTGTTTGAACACGCTAATATCAGGAACTACTGAACCGATTTGAACAATTATTTGAGTGTAATATAGTCCATTTAGGAGAAGAGCAGCAATAAAAATATTACGAAAACGGCAAAATTAAAAGCTTTCCTAGCGTGCGCTAAGTAAACGGTGAAAGTTATTCAAGAATCGTGTATTATAAAATTGTTCCGCTCTAAAAGTTCTATACTGCGTCCATCATATTATCAGTCTTTTGACAGCTCACGCTCATTAAGTTTTGTATTGCTTACGTACAAATATCATACAAATAATATTTGTACTTTATGGATGGGTACCGCCCACTTAGTGATGTCACACATAATGGTTACTACGATTATGCCACAGATTAAAAATAATCGGTAGAAATCGATGTAACGAGTATTAAAAGACATTTAATAACATTATATAAAGTTTTACTTTCTTCTTAGTTAATACATGAATACAAATAAAACAATCAGGATATTTTAATTTATTTTATTAGCACGAGTCGTCGGAATGATAATCAACACTAGACTCCTCCGATGAGGAGTCTTCAGTAGCAGTTATTATTAGCTCTTGTGTAGATAATATATTATCAAACGCAATATCACGTTCCCAATCAGAGAATATTACTCTTTTAGTTCTTTCCACCACATTTGCCCAGTTCTCGGCCGTTACGTGGGTGCAAGCATTTTTTAGCAATTGCAACATTTTATTCGCTGTGAATGGGGGGCTTGTATTGCATCTCGCAGCATGCCCTTTTACTTGTGCCCATATAAGTTCTATTGCGTTGTACTGGCAGTGGTATGGAGGAATCCGAAGAACAGTATGGCCATATTCTGCTGCCATTTCATTGATTACATAGCGTTTTGCTCTCTTTTTGGTTTTTAATATTTTTATTAATTCAACTTTTAACATTGAGTCGTCCACATTTTCTCCATTGTCCCGAAGCCAATTAATTATTTCATGCTTTTTATTAGCCTGTGTTGGCATTTTGTCAATTTGACGGGAGTGGTAGGGCGCATTATCAATAAAAATTATTGATGGTTCTTCCAATGAAATGAGCATTTTTTTGAACCACTCTTCATACACATTTGCATTCATCTCATCGTGGTAGTCATTTGATTTCTTCGATTTAAATGCCAACAGTGCGTCTTGTACAAATCCTTTTGCTGTACCTGCATGGCAAATGATTAGGCGCTCACCTTTTCCCATTGGTACTGAGGAAGTGGAATCAGCAGTATCATCAGTCCAGAAACGAGATAGTGTGTGGTTAGCGTTGAGCCATGTTTCATCCGTGAAAACAATATTCGCCCAATCTTGTATTTTCTTTGCCTCTCTTAAAAAATCACAAGCTATATCTGTGCGTTCCATTAATAATTTTCTTTTATTTAACTTTTTATATGAAAAGCCAATTGTGTTCAAAACTTTGACCAAAGAAGATTTTTCACCATGAAATAGACCACTTCTTTTCAAAGAAACAATAAGTTTTCTCAAAGTTGGAATTTCTTTTCTCAAGTAGTAATCATATACATGACGACGAATAGCGTCAGCGTCAAAGTCATCAACAGCTGTCACCTTATGAGCCCGGCGCTTTCTTTTTGGTGTAGATGGTTTGTTTTGCTCCAAGCCGCTCCTGCCGTAGGCATCAGTAGTGATTTTAGTCACAATTGATAGACTGATCCCCAACGCGGCTGCAACACGGTTTCGGACTTGCGTGATAGGTATAAGAGGTCCGCCATTTTGATTTTCTTGCTCAAAATACTCATGAAGTTTTAACACTAACTGTCTCGATTGTGCTTTCAACACACGTCCTTTCGGCATTTTCACGATCAATTAATATAAGTTTCACAAAAGTTTTTCCGAGGAATAAAGCTACTTAACTCAAGGTGTAACAGATGCGAGAGAACACTCAGCGAACGTAAATGCGTGTGACTATCACGGGCGTTTCGTTGAGAGTGACAGATCACGTCAAAATGGCGGCCGAGCGGAAGGTCTGTTGATGTTGCCAGTTGATGTATAATATATTTTTTATGATTATAATAAATACACACGGATTAACATTTATTTTCAAAAAACTAAGGCAATATTAAATCAAAATGTTGATTTCTATATCTGTTATTAGTTTACATAGGTTATCATTAATCGAATTACTTAGGTACGTAATTCGATTAATGATAGCAGGTACTATAATCGGAATGGTATCGCATACGAGAATCTTTAGGACATCACTAAATATGTAAATCGTCAATCTGTCAAAAGATGGTTAATATAATGGACAGTGTATAAATAAAAATCCGCGACAGCATATGTCTAGCTATTAAGGTTAACCCACTTTAACCATTTTTATGGTTATCAAAATACTATATTACGGTTCTAATCTTTCCACGCGGGTGGAGCCGTTGGTAATTGCTAGTAAGGAATATATTCTATATCATTCTAAGATTATTCTTTTCTGGAAACTTTGATGAAAGAAATAGTAAATTTACATTTGGTTTTATTTTGATCACTGGGCTATCACTAATTTATATCACAGAAGGAAGAGAGAAATAATAATGTAATCTGCGATAAATCAAATAGCACATCGGAATAAGTTTTCTGATCTTGAATTGAATTGAATGTATATAGATTCTAAAGGACATAACATATTTATTTAAATCGTTGGAATTGATTAATTTATCGTCGGTTTCATATGTAATAGTTAATCAATTGTATTTTTTTTTATTATACAAAAATATATTTTTAATTTAATTGATTGAAATCCATTAAAAAACTGTAGTGCGTAATACGGTTTATGTATCATAATATATTTGTTCTATGTTATTAAAGTTTTACAATAGGAACAGGAAATGGAGAGGTTTCTGACTGTACCTAAAATGAAATTGGACTTTCTGTGTGAATTTCTTTCTTTGCTCTGCAATCACGTGGCCGTTTGATCAAACAATGTTTCGTGCCGAAAAGTATGTCAAAGGAATTCATTCAGTTTGTCAAATCGCTCGATCGTCTTATTGTTTTTGTTTTACAGCGATGTTTGTTAGTATGTAGTAAAAGTAGAGTAGCTTGTTACTTTTCCAACGTTAGGAAAAGACCTTGAAGTGTAGGATAAGAGCCTAGAGCACATCATAGATGTTACATATATCAAAATAAGAATTTTCTAGAGATTTCGTAAGGTTTATTGTCTTCTAAAATTTTATATTACTATATATCCAGTGATCAATTGGAACGTGCTCTTTGCTAATTAAAAAAAATTGTTGTTCAATGTATAATTATTTTTTAAAATACTTTATGTCTTCCTGTTAAGGCCGGAGGGAGACGTTGGTTGGTTTAAAAAGCCATAAATTTTTATCCTTAGATTGTCTCATAAGCAGCAGTGGAAATTTGTTAGAGAGAGAAAGAGAGCGCTGTGGACTACAATTTATGTAGAAATTCGATATAGAATTTCGATTTTGAGAAGAATTTAATGTCGTACAAGCACTATAGGCGCTGACGTCCGTTATTCCCATATAAATCGGACGCTTAAAGTAAAGAATATCGCTGGTAACTTTTAACTAACATTAATTTATAAATATTATTCTAAATAATGTTTTATGTCGTAATGTGTTTATGGTGGTGTAGTGTCAGAAACAAAGTAAACGTTTAATAGCTTAACTGTAGTTTTCGGTGAAAACCAGATTTCTACGAACTTCGTAGCTTGAAGCTTATTTGAATTGTTTGTTTTTTGAGTCTTTAAACATAGTAACATAGTTTTTATAATTTTATGCTTATAATATTATAAGAATATATAGAAGGTGATGAGTATAAAATGTTTTAATATATTATTAATATTAATAAGATTATTTTATATTAAAAATATACAAATGAGGACCGATTCTTACACTATAATAAAGTCGTAAAGTAGGAATGTTTGGAATTTTCTATCTCGTTTTACTTGATCACGATGTTCCAGCTCTTGATGGATTTCGAAAATATTTCATGGATTCTGCGAAATTAAAAAAGTTATTGTCGGTGACAAGCATATTTTGATGAACCGTGAAAAATTACAAAGTATTCGTAGTTGAATCCAATAAAGCTTGTAAAACGTTTTGCTTGAAGATTTCTTAAGCTAAATAAAGTTAAAAAGAAATGAGATGAAGTGCTGGAAATAATTGGATCCAAAGCATCGGTCTACTTCTGCGAGGACGCTATGTCGCGGAAGGAGGTGGCGGAGCGGATCCGGAGAGTCAACTCCTTGGATCTAATCCGTCGCAGGGGTTCAGGCGACTTGCCCATGTCAGTTGCATGTCACCCTATAGGGAAACTCAGCGTTCCGGACTGGGTTTGTCGGATGCTCGCTAGAGTTAGGTCTCTGAGATGCTCGATGTATCTGGTGTTTCAGATACATCAATCAGCAGAGGAAAGGGCCACTGTTTAGGGAGGTTTCGACCCGGAGGTGGCGGCTAGTGGCGAAAATGGGGGCTATGTGTACAACAGTGTCCCCGCCACCAGCAGCGTGGTGGAACACTGTTTAGTCGGTGAAAGTCTGACATACCCGCCACCCGTCCCGTCGAGCGGTGACGACCCTTCCGATTTTCCTAACAAAAAAAAGGTAGTTGAATCCAAGCAGCACTAGATCGTTTACATGAAAATCTACTGAAGAGCCGATACCATAAGAAAATTATTTAGCCCCTATGCCGCGACTTCACCTTCTAAAATTTTAAATTTTTAAGTAAATTTGATACTAAATAACAATAAACTTAAAATATCTTTTAAATTCAATATAATGACAACGTTAATTTATACATTAACATATTTTAACATTTCGATAACGTATTGTCCTTGCCAGAATCAAATATTGAATAATATTTTAAACATTTACATCGCTATCCGGCCGATGCACGCTAGGTGAGGTTCCTATATTAGCATATGCTTCTCAAACTGTAAAGAATATTTAGCTAGTAAGCTTTACGAGTTTTTTTTGTGGTTTTTTTTTGCTGATGATGCTTTGGTTACGAAGCGAAACGATTGTTGAGACTGTTGTTTTCAATGTTTGCAGTGCTAGCGCAGTATGGTGTTATTGGTGTATGTTTGTGTAGCATGCGTTTTAACGAACCCAGCCTACATATGGTATGAAAACGGATAGTGCACTCTACCATTAGCAATACATAGATTTATTTTAATCTTTTTTGAATGTTAACTATCGTAAGTGTTATTCACAGTTATTGTGTAGAAACCGGCTACATTCACGTGTTATTTTACCGGATGAGCCCGACTAGTTGTAAGCCCATAAGGGGCTCTTATTCATGAGCTCTTTACACGGCGTTATGGCGGCGGGAACTGTGTGTAGCAGCTCGCAGGGCTCGACTTTATTTTAATCGTGGATAATAATATAAATAAATCATTATATCGTGTATTATAAATAGCTATAATTGTATTATTATAGTATTATATCCATTAGTACTTTTTTTTGTGAGAGTGTGATATACCATAGATTAATGGGTTCACTATAAACTGTTCGAGTACGATCTGTATAGAGTTAAGTAAACAGCCATATATTTTTTGGAGAGGTGAACCTATTATTTTAGTCTCTAAAAGTTTTAACAAAATTTGCAATTTTAATAAGTGTACCAAATAAAAGTCCGAACAAAAAGCCATGTCATACTATTAAAAAATCAGTGACATAAAAGATCAATAGCTAGTGAAAAATCAATAGTTGTTAATTAAATATACCTATAATATTACAGCAAAATATCCAAATCCTTTTATATGATAATTTATTATGGCGATCCTCATATGAGTCATAAAAAGTATATAAATCAAAGTTTGAAAACCGCTGTCTGCGGCTACATATAACATTATTAACAATGAGAGCAGGAGATGATTCACATTAAAATTTAAGATGAAAAGAGTATATATAGGCGGCCATGTTGCGACTTCATCATTTAATTAGATAAGTTATAGAAAAATAGACAATGCGGGCTCTCCTTTTGGTATGTATTTCAATACATTTTATGCTTTTAATATTTAAAAGCTCATTAGAATATAATTTAAGACAAATAATAAATTCGCCTTGACATAATAAAATGAAAAAATCAGTGATAGTAATGAAATATTTTTAAAAATATACAAAAATTATGGATTAAAAAAACTAAATTGAAAAGTTTTTATTGTAACTATATATTTTTAATTAAATTTGAATAAGGTCAAAGCTACTAATAAAATTATTAAGTTAACTTTTTTTAATAATTTTATTATGAATCAGACATTTTTGTTTTCCTTCTGTCGCAGAATGGATTCGCTAAAATAATTATGCAGAAATTAATAATATTAGTAGCAATTTTTTGCAATATGTTAGCTAAATCCGAATCCCTAAAGTGTTCTTTGATTTATTATATATGATTAGATCGTGTAAAGCCAAAGCTTTAATATAATTATAATGAAATAGAGATCTTAACCCTCGATGAATACGTAAAGAGGGATTTTGTGAGTTTTGATTGACGTGTGAATTAGTTGGTCGAGTATCTGCGTGTTACGGAAGCTGTGAATGTTGTATATAAAGACATTCTGTAATTAATTGTAAAAATAAAATACATAGGGAAAATGTAAAAGTAAATAAGTAAAAATGTACTATATGAATTTAGATATTCCAAAGATAGCAGGAAATCTTCTTGGTATAGGGAAAGGAAATTGTTTTTCTCCTAATTTAACGCTTGCGGGCCACGGGCAGTTATTAATAAATCAAAACTACTGGATCGATTTTAATCATTTTTTTACACTGACTGACATGGGATATTATACGGGATATTTTATACCCGTGCGAAGCAGGGGCAGGTCGCTAGTATTTAAAATATTTATAAGTTCCACCCTGGAGTCCTATCCTTATGACGAAACAATAAAGTCTTGGACAGTACGTTTATCGACATTGCGGATTCATTGTACGTTTATCGACATTGTGGATTTTAAATAAGTAAATTCTTTATTTATTTTATACTTAAAACACAACATAATACATAAATAAATTACTATTAAAAACTGTGGGATAGTCAAGGATATAAGCTCTTCTCCATATTTTGGAAATATCTTTAATTATACCTAAGTTATATTTATACATACATATGTCTTGAACTTCTATTTAATATATTTTTTGTATATTTAGAGTTATTCCTTGTATTGTATTGTATTCCCATTGTTCTTGATCCAGTAATTCTTACAGTTTTTACGCAGTTTTTAAACAATTTTATTTGCCGGAAAAGTTTTAATTGCTTACCATTGGAATTTGTTGCTTTTACATTTAAGTTTCATGTGATCTACGTGTTTACACTTTGTAACGTGACAGGATGAGCAGTGTTTTTTAGTTATAATTTTTGACAAATTACTGCAATATTATCTTTGTTGGTCTTCGTAGTGCTAATTAACCATGTTATGACTATGACATGAGCCATGAGGTGTTTTTATTATACTTTATTGAAATTTAAATAAGTGTTAACCGGAGATGCGAACGGGTTCTAACTGATGACGAAAGCGTAGGCTTGTTTACTATTAATGTTAACTGACATTATAAAAGCTAATTTTATGCAACAGACCGGTGTCATGGACAATACTGTACATATAACCTTAAAAAAGCAACTCGATAAAGCTTTTGATTTAAATTTCTAACATATGTAATAAAAAACACATTATAAGCTCACCTGGTTGTATTTTATTGAAGCATAAACATATTCTATGTTCATTATATTGCATGTACAAATACAATTATATTCGAGCTGCTTCTTTAGTTTCTATTTAATCGGCCTTTTATAAATTTCAATAGCGACACAAAGTGACAGTCAATCTACTTAAGTCGGTATCTTTAAAATTTCTTATATTTCTTTAATATTTCTGAATTTTGGAAACGGCTTCAACGATGTTTTTGAAATTCAGCATCTATAGGGTTTTGGGGGTGGGGGATCTGGTACTGAAGTAGCTGCTATGATTTTATGAGAAAGCAAAGAATAATTTTTGCAAAGTCGTTATAGCTCAATTGGGTAACGGTCGGTCTCGAATTCAGAATACTAGGAATCGATCCTAGTATTCTGAATTTGAATGAAAATCTTTTTTTTTTAATATTTTTAGTTGTAATGCAGTTTAGTTTTTCAAGAGCATAAGAATAAAATAAATAAATATTAATATTATTGAGTATATTAATTGTAAGCTGTGATAGCCCAGCGGTAACACCGTGCGACTCTTTCGAGGACGTCACGGGTTCAAACCTGGGCAGACACAAATAAGTTTTTCTGTTAAAACTTATGTATAATTGATAATTGCAATTTATCACACACTTTTCGGTGAAGGAAAACATCGTGAAAAAACCTGCATATCTTTAGAGAATCCTGGAGATATATGTTACCTATCAATCCGCATTGGAGCAGCGTGGTAGGTCTTAGCTCCAAACCCTATCTACAAAAAGGGAGAGAAGAGACGTACCCAGCAGTGGGAGAGAAACAGGCCGCTATTTACTTACTTAATTTTATATTAATTGAAATAATTAATGGAATGTTTTGTTACAGGTTGTAGCCACAACGTTGGCTGTGGCGCTAGCTGCGGACGATGTGTCAGTATTTTTAACTTCAATTGCTATAAGTATACTAAGAATTTAACTAACATACCATTACTAGGGCTATTGATATGCTTTATGTATGAACTATCATTATCCTCCTGCCCTTATCATCACAACATGTTGTAACATGATTTGGCTACGTATTTACGGCAACTTCTTTTACGACACCTCGGTAAGAAAGAGGATGGTCTATTTTACTCAACTGAATAGCACACGGTGGGTCAACTTACCTTAGTCGCCTTTTACGACACCTCGGTAAGAAATGAGGGTGGTTTATTTACTAAGCCGGATACCACACGGCGGGTCGACTTACCTTAGTCGCCTTTTACGACACCTCGGTAAGAAATAAGGGTGGTTTATTCTACTAAGCCGGATACCACACGGCGGATCGACTTACCTTAGTCGCCTTTTACGACACCTCGGTAAGAAATGAGGGTGGTTTATTCTACTAAGCCGGATACCACACGGCGGGTCGACTTACCATAGTCGCCTTTTACGCTCGGTAAGAAATGGGGATGGTGTTATTCTATTCAGTCGGGATACCACACGTTACCTTTAAGTAAGTACAAGTGTTACAAAATATTACATAATTCATATATTAATTATGCATGCTTTAAACTTTACGTATTTTGTTACAGTATTAACCTTTGAATTGATATTTTGACATCTCATGTAACATTGTATTTTATTAGTTTACATTATGCATCTTTAATCTTGTTTCTTATTGGGATACAAATAATGCTTATATTAAGATTTATTAGTTAAATACATGTTTCATAATACGTGAAATATGTGCCATGCACTAAAATCATCTATCAAAGGTCTAAGCTGCGGTACATTTAGTGAACAATAAATTAAATTAGTTTAGTTTGTAACTTGATTATATTCAATCATGTATTGTTTCTGGGGGTCATTTTTTGGTTTGAAATGAAATGAAAGAGAATTTATTCAGCTCCTTGTACTAAATTTAACAGTAAACAACTAATCTTATTATATACTATTATCTTTAAACTTAAAATCTACTACCTCCAGTACATAGGTCTGAATGGGCCTTCATCTCAGTATAAGCTGAATGTCCAAATTAAGACATTCAGCACTGATTTTTAGATGACGTCACGGAAATAAACTATAACAACTTATTTATTTTATTGAACTTATTATTTTTTAATAATTAAAAGTAACTTTAACTTCTATACCTACTTATTAAAATATCAGATTTGTAGGGCTACGTATTCTTTAGGCCTAAGCCTATAAAGCTGTGGTAATCTGAAGTCTCAAATAAGGTTACGCTTTGTATTTTTATTAAGGTATTTTTTATTTTATTAAGATATTTTTTATTTTATTAAGGTATTTTTTATTTTATTAAGGTATTTTTTATTTTATTAAGGTATTTTTTATTTTATTAAGGTATTTTTTATTTTATTAAGGTGTTTTTAATTTCTGGGGTTTTCAAACGCTCGATTTTTTATAGATTAAACGGACAAACTCATTGACTTTGCAAAATGTTAGTAAAATATATGGCTTACCTTAGTAATTATATGGAGGAAAATATACATATATTGAATAATTTATATCGTAACAGTAAGAATTTTATGATTTATTTTGCTATAATACACATTTTTTTTTAAACTCTGATTGTAAAAAAGTGATTCTATCAATATTATTGTAGTGTTGGATTTCTTCTATAAATTATGCAAAATTAGGCAAAAGTTTTGTTGGACAACAAAAGTTCGCCCGGGGATCGGAACGTAAATTTACGTATGCGCTAGCTTAACAATATTGTATTTTCTAATTATTCAAAAATTTGTTTCAGGAAGAACCCGTTTAAGTTTCCATTCCAGTTTGCCCGCACGACCGTAAGACCCACGACCTCAAGATACGACCCCTACCGCTATTACAGTGGTAATGTCGCCCGGCCCAGCGATAACGCGGGTCGCTACGACCCCGGCAAGTACGACCCGGGTAGATACAACCCCGGCAAATACGATCAGTCTGGACGTTACGTTCCTGACGAATCTGGTAGATACAAGTTAGTATCAAATGTTATGTATAGTGATATACACTAAAATTATTGATTAATTTATTGATATATTAATATTAACTATTACCTAATAAACTTTATAATTGCGTACCAATACTCCTTTTGAATAAATTATTTCACTTTATAGGTTACATGGCATCTTTGTGAAAGGGATAAGATGACCTTTGCACACTTTTTATGAATGATATTTTTATGGTAAAAAAGTAAGTACTCCGGCCTGTTACTCTCCCACTGTTGAGAATAGGCCTCCTCTCTCCGCTCTTGAAGAGATGGTTTGGAGCTAAGACCTACCACGCTGCTCCAATACGGTTTGGTAGGCTACACATGTCTCCAGAATTCTCTAAAGATATGCAGGTTTCCTAACGATGTTTTCCTTAACAGTAAAGCGTGTGATAAATTGCAATTATCAATTAGACACATAAGTTTTAACAGAAACTCATTGGTGTCTGCCCGGGTTTGAACCCGTGACACCTCGAAAGAGTCCCACGGTGTTACGCTGGGCTATCACCTGCTATGGCACATAAATATGCTTTTTATAGTACATAAATATAAATAATAATAACTAAATAAATAAAAGTATAGTAACGGCCTGTTGCTATCCCATTGAGCAAAGTCGTCCCCTTTTTTTGTAAAAGCACCTTAGGTTGGGGACTGCATGGAATTTAAAATCACGACCGTCAAATTTTTCTAGTATTATAAACTTACATGACACACATTATAAAACACGTACAACTTTATTATTTTGCTTGCGTAAATAAATCTTTCACGACCCTTCATTAAATAATTTATAGAATTAGGCGTTACTTTGCGGAGATCCATAATACAAAAGTAATAATAAAATTATTTTGCTATAGTCTGCGATGATTTTGACTCTTCATTACTAAATACTCACAAAGGCAGGAAAACCATAGACAATAGTAAATAGTAGATAGAGTAGGAGAGCCAGTCGAAAATGTGTCCATCGACGATAAAGATAAAGCTAATAAGACTCATTACCTGTCTCTTTTTTTAGGTCTCTTTTTTGTGTAATTCAACACAGATATTATATGAGTTTCATCTTGTTCATTATTTGTTGCGCCACAAATAATGATTACCCTATTACAGTATAATAACTTTATGAAGAAAACGCGTTAAGTTGGTGGAGCTGGTAGTACTATTATGTTGGCAATAACACGGAAACGTTCACAGTGGTGACCGTGGTGATCGCGGAGGCGCTGGCGGTTTTTACACTGGTTCATCGGACAAAGGAGGGCCAGGTGGCGCATACAGTGGCTCTTCAGATAGAGGACTAGGCAGTGGCTACAGCGGGTCCGGCGATAAAGGGGGACCAGGTGGCGCATACAGTGGCTCATCAGATAAAGGACCAGGTAGCGGCTACAGCGGCTCCGGTGATAAAGGAGGACCAGGCGGCGCCTACAGTGGCTCTGCTAACAAAGGAGGCGCAGGTGGCGCTAGTGCTGGAGGCGCGAGTGGCGCTAATGTTGGAGGCAGTCTGGCCTCAGGCTTAGGGTAAGTATTAATTTACTTTACCTAGAGTACATAATACAAAAGTAATTTGCTATAAAGCATCATTTAATGCTATCATCATGACTGGCTCGTTGTTGAATGAGGCAATTACCATCATTAGCTCCGAGCGCCGCGACATCCATTCCCAGCGAGACCCAACATTTTTTGAAAATAATTTATTGGTTAACTGAATCTGGGTGTTTGTATATATCGCCATCGAGTATCCGGTTATGTAAGAATAGACTACCCTCATTTCTTACCTTTGTGTCGTAAAAAGCGATTAAGGTAGGTTGAAGTCAGGCAGGCGGCCGGTCGTAAAATAACTAGCAAAATCAACTAACAACATGTTTAAAACTTGTTGTGCCGGCTCCATTTAAAGTGGGATTAAGGCAGGACAACTGTTAATTATAAACATACATCATACAATTACCAGTTGTCTGTAACTTATACCACAAGTATTAAATTTCTTACTTTGGGGACGGACTACCGTGTGTGTAATTGTTCCATGTATTTATTTATTATTAACTATAATTTTAAAGCGGTTAATACGTTTTTAACTTGAGTATATTTTTTTAGCTCATTGACCGGTAATCAAGCACCAACAGCCAAGCCTGCTGCGACGGTTGTAATTTCCGCTTCCCCCAACTTAGGAAGTGCTTCACCGGCTTACGTGAAGCCCACTCCCACATACAACCCGGTCTCTATTGTAGTCAAGGATAACGCCGGTAACTACCAATACAAATACGGCATTATTCGTCAAGAAACTGACGTACTTCCTGATGGGTACCACTACCTCTATGAGACAGAAAACACGATCCTTGCTGAGGAAGCTGGTAAAATAGAAAACATTGGTACCGAAAACGAAGGCCTCAGAGCTAGAGGCTTTTATGAATACATCGCACCAGACGGAATCAAATACAGAGTAGATTATACCGCGGACGAACGAGGATTTTTACCAGAAGGTGCCCATATACCAAAGGGATTATTCTGAGATGCTTACAGAGTAGAAACAAGAGTCTAGAGCAGACGAAGCTTAATTATTTTAAGAGATATGCCTGTCTATTAGTAATCGAACTTGTATTGACACAATCATGTCGTAGCATATAATTCAAACTACTATTTCATGAAAAAGTTAATAGCTGCTTCGATAAACATATCGTTTTTTAAAAGTATCTCATTAAAATTGATTCTATTGGTTTCAAACATAGCATTTATGTGAATTTTAAATACCGCGTAGTATTATAAGTGATCCTATGCGAAATGATACTAAAAAAGTTAAATGTAAGTATGTGAGTTGGGATGTCATTTACATCATCATGCAGCCAATGTTCCTCCAAGATTCTCACCGCTGTGAAAATTGTATATTCTCACGCCGAATATAAGATTTAATATTAATTATAAACTTGATATTTTATTTCAATCCTCTTACCTTATGAATTTAATCCAATCTAAATAATATTTTTTCAAATAGATTTAAACAAGTATTTTCTTTAAGAAATAAAATATTAGGAAATGTTTATTGCATAAACATTAAAATCTTATAAAATTGTCTCGCTTGGGAGTCTATTAAATAACACATATTTCCACGTTAGTGGTTATTGAGATATACAGTCTGACACTTTAGTTAGCTACTAGACGGCTACAACATTAATCCTAAGTAACTTAAATGCTTTAGTTACAATAAGCATATCATACTCTTTAATCTTTACACCATAAAAATATCTTGGGAGTTATCGCAAAATTTAAAACAGTAAAGTAACGGTCTCTTACTGTCCCACTTCTGGACATAAGCCTTCTCTCTCCTTTTTGGAAAGACGGGACTATCTACCACGTTGGTCCAATGTAACCCGCGTCCGTTTTTATTTCACCGATAAGGATGTGATAAAAATCATACGAATAATGAGACGAGAGTAACAAAGAAATTTAGAAAAAAGTAGAATATTCCGTCCTGTTGATTTTTTATACTTTTTAACATTTATGGACAGATCGTTTACATTGAAATTGTCATAATTTATCTTAGTGAAATAAAAGACGAGACTTGAAATTTATAATGTTAGCCTTTTTTCTTATTAAATTCTATAGTGACTTTTTCAAATGTCATTCTAGTAATAAAATTAAGTTCTTCCGCATTATTAAGATTGTAGATAGTGTGAGTGAATATAATAAAACATTATCACTAGTTTTATTATTTTGCGAAATATATTTAAATATATTACTTTGTTTTGTTTTCAATGGGGCCTTATAATTTTATAGCTCTACTCTACGTGTAGTTTATAAGGTAGTTTCGTAGTTGATTTACGAGTTGTAAACTAATTATCAGAATTATATTTTGTAAAGAACTGACCCATCTCGGTAGGACAAATTTTTCAAAACAATTGTAGAGGTATCGAATTAAAAACAATTGTGTACAAGTTTATTTTAATATAGAATATTTAAAGTTGGAATTTGAGTAGACTTGTTATAAGAATTCCTATCGCTTTTATGCTGAGCGATGATTAAGCTACTAAGTCGATATAAATTTTACTGTGATGTAAGCTTTTATGCTTTTAAAATGTGAGATAGTATAAACAGTTGAGGTGGTAGGATGGAAAGGTGATGGTGTTGTAGGGTTATAGTGTTTTACGATGTTTGTGTGGTAGGATGGTAGGACAAAAAAATAGTTAGTGTGGAAGCAAGCCAAGCGCGTTAACATAATAATAATTGTACAAAAACATAAAAGCATACATTAAATGTACAGTGGAAACATAAAAGCATACATTAAATATATAGTGGGGCCAAGTATTATTAAGTTAATTATTTTATTATACCTACAACTGTTTTCATGGATGCAGCAACAGCCATTATTAACAGTTATTATTATTCTATTACAGTAGCGTCTTTACTACGACTATTAATATTTTGAATATTAAATAAACAATAAATTGTAATATATAATAATAAAATTATAGTTTAAAATAGATTTTAGCCTCCGAGGTTTCCTTATTGACAGTTTTATTGATCTTAAATTAGCCAATACAATGAAGTTATTGATTTATATCTATAATTTCGAATTTTAAAGGTTTCAGCCTTTGTCTAAACATAATAGTTTTAATTAGAAGATTAAATTCGGATAAATTTGAATCTATTTCAATTAATTTAATCTTGCGTATATTAATTTCTATTTATGAGCGTTGCGGTCAGCAGGTGGGTTTTTTAAAATTGTATTTATTATTTTAAAAATGTTGATATGCTAATTTATTATTGAAAATAATTCCTATTCAAATAACTTGTATAAAATAACACATCGTTGTCTTTGCTTACTTAATATGTGCATAATATGATAGACGCGGAAATCCTAAAATAAGAAACAACGACAAAAATAAACGAGTTCTATTATTTCTTGTGACACAGTTTTAGTAAGTATAAAATTCAGAAAAGTTGCCCCGTTAGATATGAGTAGGGTTGGCAGGTATGAATGTTTAAATTTTTTATTTGATATTTAATTTACAATGGTATTTTTAATTTCAGGTTTCATCTTTATGTTATCATTTAATTGTGAGCTTATGATGAATAGAATTACCAATTGGTAGGCACAACAAAAACTTTTAATTGAACGCAAATTATGGGTTTCAACAACGGATATCGTAGGGGCAAATATGCGATCTGCTCTATTAAAAATATTTTTCAGTAATGGATAAATAGTAACAATCGGGATAGTGTGTTTACACGAATCTAATCTGATGAACGTACACTAATATCGATTAATTTTATTTATATTTTCACAGTATACGCGAATCTCCAATACTAGTAAGTTTAATTTAAAAGATTGACTTAATTTACCGATATATCATTGTATATTCTCTACTCGTTTGCTCTAATGATATCAGATGCTTTGATTTTTTATACTAAATCCCAATGGAAATACTACGGTTTTCGTCTGGGTTGTAAAAGGCATACTAATTTTATCGATTCATTCCACATGTTTGATAACCCTTGCACGTGATGTCGTAGATTTTTCTCTAGCGTTTGCCTATTTTCATCTCCATGATTCTTAAGAATTCTATAAAAATAACGTTTTTTTAGGCTTTGTGGTGTCCGGCTAAATAGAAAAGACCACCCTCTTTCTTACCAAATTTCTTACCGAAGTATTGTAAAATGCGACTTAAGTAAGTTGACCTGCCGTATGGTATCCGGCTGAGTAGAATAGACCACCGTTTCTTTCTAAGGTGTCGTAAAAGGCGACTGAGGTAAGTAACGTAAGTAAGTAAGGTAAGTAATAAGTAAGGTAAGTTAACGTCAGGCAGGCGGTCGGTCGTAAAATACGTAGCCGAATCATGTGACATGTTAATAACATGTTGTGCCGACCCCATTTAGAGTGGGATAATTTCAGAAGAATGTACTAAATGGGAAGTATACTTTGATACTATATTTATCTATCGTCCTAATTGTTTAATGATAAAATATTTTACAAAGCAATTGTTGATTTCGGAAAGCTGTACTTTATATAATTAGCGATTGGGTCAGATTACAGAGGGCAAGTTTAATTGGATTCCAGACCGATTCGGCTATTTGCGGCTTAGAAACATATTAACAGGGCCAATTTATGTAATCCTTTATACCCTTCAGAATATTTGACTTTATTCTATTGAATATATTAATTAAAATTGTTTAGATACCTAACTATTGGCGTTTTAAGAATAAATTTTTCAGTGCATAAGTATATATTTTTTTTAATTTTGCTAGCGAATCTTTTCAAACTTTGACTAAGATATACACTCTCGGAAATGATTTTCGGTTGGGTAATTTTTCCTCAATTTATCAAAAGTTATACTTGTTGTTTTCTCTCAACCTTGCTTAACTCAATTATTGGGTCAAGAGAAGTGTACAGAAAGGAGTATTGCCTGAGGTGGTACGTAAGAGAGGAGATTATTCATGCCTTCTGTATATATGTATTTAAATGTATGTATTTAAAATTATATAAGTATATTTTATTTATTAAAAGTATATTTTTTGACTGGCCCGTTAGCTCAGTGGGTAGTGACCCTGCCTTCAGCTCCGCGGGTCGCGTGTTCGATTCGAATGAATTTGTCAGTCGAGTCTGTCTGTATATTTGTATTTAAGGATGTATTTAAAAATTATAAATGTATATATTCACCAGTTGTCTGTCAACCATAACACAAGTATTAAGTTACTTACTTTGCGGACGGACGACCGTATGTGTAAGTGTCCCATATATTTATTATTATTTATTATATTATGACAGCAGTTTAAACGCTCTTTTAAAAAGAGGCTGATACAGAAAGCTATAGTGGTGATGATTACTTAGAAGATAAGAAGAATATGTGGATATAGCTACTCTTCGACCAGACAGTAATGACTAAATGTAACTAATAATAAGAATTTCATTTTAAAAGAGCAACCGCCGAGTTTCTTGCTGGTTCTTTTTGGTAGGAACAGCTTTCTGAACCAGCGGTAGAGTTGACGATTCAAAAGCACTTGTTTACAAGTTTATTTGAAAAAAGAATATTTTGAATTTGAATTTATTCAAATTATATAGTTGTCTGTCACTCATAACACAAGTATTAAGTAACTTACTTTAGGGACTGACGACCGCGTACGTAACTGTCCCATATGTTTTAATATTTTGTCTAAATAAGGATATTAACAACTATACAACTCACATGATATTCTATGTGTTGATCTGCAAATATTAACGATATTAGAAGAAATAATTTGCATATATTTTAATATGATTAGATAAAAAAATATCAAAACTTGTATTTCATTTTTAATGATTATTTATAAATTCAAATTGTCTATTCCAAATTGAGCATTCTCAGATTTATGTAGGTATCTGTAAACCTCGTCATAGATTATAATTTAGATTTTTATGCAGGACTAATTCAGATTAATTTCAGGTCAATTTCTTTACAGGTTAAGCTGTGATAGCCCAGAGGTGTGATTGTGGGGCTCTTTCGAGGAGGTCACGGGTTCAAACCCGGGCAGACACCAATGAGTTGTTCTGTTAAAACTTATGTGTCTAATTGATAATAGCAATTTATCACACGCTTTTCGGTGAAGGAAAACATCGTGAGGAAACCTGCATATCTGTAGAGAAATCTGGGGATCTGTGTAACCTACCAATCCGCATTGGAGCAGCGTGGTAGGTCTTAGCTCCAACCCTTCTCTCCAGGATCGCATAGAGGAGGAATTACAGGTTAAAGCAAGTTTTAATTGGGCTGTCTAATTCGCTCCTGCCAAACTTCGTCGACATTGAAAACTACAAATTTATATTCCAGAGATATTTATTTTCCCAAAGGAACTGGAAGCCTTAATGAAAACTAATTAAAGTGAAGAAGCTACAGTTCTACAGGTGTAAAAAGATGCTTAAGAATTAAGCCTCGCTTACCTCAGTTAACGTGTACCACCTTAATTAAAATATTGCCTATTCAAGACTAGTTGTATTTACGTACTACCTATACTTGATTACTACAAGATTACTTGTAGTACTTGGGAAGAAATACATATTAGATTCTTTGAGATATCTTTATTTCTCATAATCATCATCATTCTTAGGTATTTTTCGAACGGTTGCCTGCCTGACGTCAACTTACCTTAGTCGCCTTTTGCGACACCTGGGTCAGAAATGAGGTTGGTCTATTCTACTCAGCCGGATACTAAACGGCAAGTCAACTTACTGGTCTGTTCTACTTGGTGGTCTATTCTATTTAGCCGGATACCACACGGAATTTACTTTACTTACTTAAGTAAGCATAATATCAGCATTATACAAATTTTATGATGGGTCGACAATGGTATGGGAAATTAATTATTAATCAACCAAGCTTAACTCACTGTGCTACGTATAGATGACGACTGGTTATAATATGCAAGCTGCGTTATATATCGACCATTGCGACTCATTCGAGGAGGTCACGGGTTCCAACCCGGGCAGACACCAATGGGTTTTTCTGTTAAAACTTGTCTAATTGATAATTGCAACTTATCACACGCTGTTCGGTGAAGGAAAACATCGTGAGGAAACCTGCATATCTCTAGAGAATCCTAGGGAGATGTGTAGCCTACCAATCCACATTGGAGCAGCGTGGTAGGTCTAAGCTCCAATCTTTCTCTCCAAAAACGGAAAGAAGAGGCCTATTCTCAGCAGTGGGATAGTAACAGGCTACTTACTTTATATCGATAAGGCGCAAAGTCCTATTCAAGTAGATTTATATTTCCAAATGACATCCATCAATCGAATGGATTCTATTATTTGTTTAGGCACATCCGAAATAAAAGAATATTTGACTTCCTGAACGGATATTTTACGTTAAGAGGTCACAGGTGAGACAGAAATCGATACGTTGACAGATTCGGTTAAAATATTTCTTAAGTCCGAAACTATTTGAATATCTTTATATTTAATTATCGCTTTATATTTAAATGCGTTAATCTTACGTATAGGTATATATAATCAGCTTAGCGATTCAGCGCGGAAAACGCTGCCAGCATTCTTGGGACCATTCCACGTGGGCATGATTTGTATGGTCCTAACGTGTAAGTAATTTAAGATGGATACAACTTGTAAATTTTTGTATGTAAATAAATAAAATATATATATATACATCAAAGCATTTGATATACGAGGTGTGTTCAAAAAGTATCGCGAATTTTGTGTATTTTCAAAAATTATTTATTTATTCGTAAATATCTATTTTGTCCCCTTCAAAGTAATCCCTCTGGGATATTATACAATTGTGCCAACGTTTTTACAAATCTTCGAAGCACTTCAAAAAATCATTTTTTTGTATCTTGTTCAGCTCCTCCTTCGATGCCGTCTTTATCTCGTCAATCGTGGCGTAGTGTCGTCCTTTCATGGGCCTCTTCAGTTTCGGGAACAAGAAAAAGTCACAGGGGGCCAGATCTGGGGAATAGGGTGGCTGCGGTATCATTGGTCTGTTGTTTTTGGCCAAGAAGTCGCGTACAAGCAGCGATGTGTGAACAGGGGCGTTATCGAGGTGCAAAAAGCCAATTTTTGTTTTTCCACAAATTATCGATTAAAATCGAATGACACGAGCCAATCAATATGCCTAGATCCTCGGCAATTTCTCTATCGATGATTCGAAGATTGGCCAATACCATTTTCTTCAATTCATCAATTTTTTCGTCTGTTGTTGAAGTGCTCGGGCGTCCGGCACGCTCTTCGTCATTCACATCTTCTCGGCCTTTTAAAAACATTTTGTACCACCGATAAACGTTGCTTTTGTCCAAAGTAGCTTCTCCATATGCCACAGTCCACACTCGGAATGCATCCGCGCACTTAATTTCGTTTTTCACACAAAAATCGATACAGGTTCCTTGTTCCATTTTTTGAATAGGTAAAAATCGAAGATGAACCAAAACACGTGCAAGCAAAGTAGCTGTCAACAATTAACCGAACATTCAAAATGGCCCAACTTGTCAGCATAAGTGAGAGACATATGTACCAACATAACGCCACAAAAAAGTCGAAATTGGAATATATGTAACTCGTGAAAATTCAAAATTCGCGATACTTTTTGAACATACCTCGTATACACATATATATTAAAACATATATCTGTAATAGCCTAATGGTTAACAGGCGGGCCAAATTAGTTCAAAAGCCGAGATCGAGTCCCACACTTCACCGGCGGTTTTTTTCTTTTTTGTTTGCATTTTTTATATATCTTTTAAAAAAATTATGCAGCAAGGTTTGGTCACAAAGGTACTATATAATATTAAAGCTATTATATCATTAAACAAAAGAAGAATACCAATTAAGTCGCTATTATAGAGGAGGTCAGCCGAAATTGATTTAAGTAACACATTAGCATTAATATGTAGAGTTAAGATCAAATTAAGTCAGATATAACATGTTAAAAAGCTGTGAGGTATCCGGCTTAGTAGAATAGGGCACCCTTATTTCCTTACCCAGGTGTTATATAAGGCGACTAAGGTGAGGCGACCCGCAGTGTGTTGTCCAGTTGAGTAGAATAGACCACCCACTTAATTACCGAGGTGTCGTAAACAGTAAGTTGACTCACCGAGTCGTATCCGGTTGAGAAGAATAGGCCACCGTCTTTCTTACCGAGGTGTCGTAAAATGCGACTTAGGTAAGTTGACTCACCGTATGGTATCCGGTGTCGTAAAATACTATTAAGGTTAGTTGGCGCAAGGTAGGCGGCCGGTCGTAAAATACGTAGCCAAATCAAGTGACAAAATGTTTATAGCATGTTTTGCCGATACCTCTTAGAGTGGGGAAAGGGATGATAACATGTTAAAACAGAAAAATGATGATAACATGTTAAAAAAATACGTTAAGATTAAAAGAAAGCAAGAAATATTTCCATATTTCCAAGCGCTTGCGTTGGCGGCAATAAAATCTATTTATACGCCATTTAAGCTCCTCTCCGATTCGTTTATCAGACTATCCACTCGACTAGGCATTGCTTATTGCGAGAAAAGTTAAGACCTTTTAATTAAAATACGTTGAGTAATTTTAAACTGCACAGTGGGTATTATGCTTTAGTTCATATTTTTGAAATCGGAACGCTCCCTATACTAATATATAAAGCTGAGGAGTTTGTTTTTTTTATTTGAACCCAAATCGTTCTAGTAGTTCCTGAGATTGGCGCGTTCAAACAATCAACAAACAAACTCTTTAGCATTATATATTAGTATAGATTGAGTTAAAGTCTAACCGTTTAACTTAGACTTCGCCTGCGGGGTAAAAAGAGGTGACCGCCCGCACCTACATCGGTCCCTGTTTTCGTCCTACCTCTGCGCCATTGAGTACAAGGTGTACCGCAGACGAGGTCTGAGTTAAACGGTTAGCCTATAGATACATTATAATAATAATTTTAATACCATCTATGACATTCCGCTACGATTTAAAGAAAAAACCTATTGTTTTATTGCTTTTTCAGCTTATGCGTCTCTTTAACGTTTACAAGTTTTTCAGGCACTTCGCTATGTTTTATTGCAATTTGCCACAAACATTTTTTTGAAATAGGTCTCTTTAATTCTAAGCGTGCGATATGTCTTATTGAATTATATCACCCTGAATACATTATTTTCTTTTGGGATATGTATGGAAAATTATGGGAGCCAAATAACAATATGGTTTGTACGAAAAATAGCAGATCCGTGGCAGCCTAAGTAAGGGTTAGCGGAGAGAAACCCAAACATAACCTTTTTATCGTTCGGCCATATTGTATGCCAGTTTGCAAATTATGTTGGAAATAAAAATTTTTACTTACAGATTTTGAAGACCAGTCCATGTATTTTTATTGCTTCCCTTAAAACTTTAGGTACTATTAACCAAATTGCGATAATTTCGTAATGCATTACGGAGTTTGCTTCAGATATGCCCAACATTACGTGCTTTTAAGCGTTATCTTTAATGTGTAATTATTAAAACTATTATTAGGTATACGTTAATGTTTGTTTGTTTATATTCTCTTTAATGTACATACAAAGAATTAAACTAATACAAAAGTGATAAAATAATCGGGCTGCACTTCGGGGAACTTGAATATTAACGTTGTTCATTTTTGATATTTTTTGGAATAGTCACTAATTTTGCACGATTTGCTTTAATAATTAAAGCAAATCGTACAAAAAATGCAGTATAAAAGTACCATCATTTATGTGATAAAATATTATAATACCTATTGATTTATTGCGCTATCGTTCATAAACATGACAATTAATATTATATTAAAAATTTAAAAATTCAGGACTATTACAATTACTTTATATTCAAAAGTTTATCTTGAAAAAAATCAACTTCATTCATAATTAAACGAAACTGCAGGTATTCATTTTCGCCGCGAAGTAGAAGGATAGTGGGTGAGTGAATAAGTCCTCTTCTACGCTGCACCGGT
Source organism: Morpho achilles (assembly GCA_947086495.1). Classification (NCBI taxonomy): domain Eukaryota; kingdom Metazoa; phylum Arthropoda; class Insecta; order Lepidoptera; family Nymphalidae; genus Morpho; species Morpho achilles. The sequence goes on along the minus strand of CAMTZB010000009.1, from coordinate 4,363,400 downwards.
CTACTCTCTCTCCGCCTCACGAGTTTTAGAACAGGTCACGTGAACTGGCGCGCGTTTGACATTTTTTGCCCATCACATAAAGTATGCAACGATGCTTAAGAAGTTTTCACTTCAAAAACATCATAATAAGTACACAACGACGGGTTTATCCCGGAGTAAGTATCTCTTCCAGCCAACCAGATGACATTGGTGTTAAATTGATGAAGTAATTAAAATTTACAACGAAAGTATACATATAAATAGTATATATAAAATAAAGTATATGTCAAACAAATTAAATTAAAGGTAATATGAAATTTAAGTATATGGTACTATTCATACTTATATTATAAGCGTGAAAGTTTGTTTATCTTTCTGTCAGCCTGTCACGTTTTCACGATTAATCTGCTGGAGCGTTATAAACTAATAATCAACTTTTTACAGTCAGCTTGCCATCAAGTAGAGTTTAAAGTAAAAAGTAACGTCTTATTACTTTCCCACTGCTGGACATAGGCCTCCTCTTTCCGTTTTTTGGATAGAAAGATTGGAGCTAACCTAACACGCTGCTTCAATGCAGATTGGTAGGTAACACATATACCTAGAACTCTCTAGGGATATGCAGGATATACGATGTATTCGTTCGCCGAAGGGATAACAATAATCAATTGGACACAAGATTTAACAGAAAAAATTATTGGTGCCTGCCCAGGTTTTGAACCCATAATCCCTTGAAAGAGTCACACGGTCTCACCGCTGAGCTATCACAGCTTTTAAGTAAAGTTTGCTTAGTTAGAATCGCCTTAAGAACATATGATAATATCAGAGGATGTCAGCCTGGCGCTTACACGACTGAAAATCTAATTTTAATTTTTTCTGTCTTTGACATCCTGTATCTTATGCAGAGACGGTAGCCCTACCCCTCATGTATATGGATTACGAAGGAAACAAAATGTTAATGTCTCATAAATCATTCCCCCATAGAGTACATTAAGCAGAATAAATAAAGCACATATACCGTGACTGAAATACTTGAAATGGAACAGAGACTATAAAGCTTGTGACAAGTAGTTAAGGTGCTATAAGAGTAAAAGCCATTTTCGCAACTTTTATCCATTATCTATGGTTAGCCAACAAAGTCATTTTTAAGAAAGGAATAAAATACCACACGGCGGGTCAACTTACATTAGTCGCCTTTTACGACACCTCTGGTAAGGAATGAGGTTGGTCTATTCTACTTAAACGGATACCATACGGCGGGTCGATTTACCTTAGTCGCCTTTTACGACACCTCGGTAAGAAATAAGGGTGGTCTATTCTACTCAGCCGAATACCGCATGTTAAAGAAATTCGTCAGTGACGAAATTGTCAACAAAAATCTATACGTGCTGAAAATTACGTGGATATTTTTTTTTTAGATTTCTAGACTGGAAAAAATCCATGAGGTGAAAAAGCTAACTAATTCTAGTACAAGAAACTGTTACAAAGGACCGTCGTGTCGTTCATCAATCTCGCCAGTCACACGCAGAAAAGTGATTCGTAGACAGGAAGGCCGACGTTTTTAAGGATGATATGTGTCACTGTTCTTCCTATGTTCTAAATCAATGTTTAACGCTTCCTTCAGAACGAATATTTTTCACTACTACTCATATTATGAAAGAGGCAGTGTTTATTTCATCATTTGGCAACAGTTCGCGTCCACACACAGTAACGGATGTGATGTATTTTTTGTACCTCTGGACTTAAGTTTGCGTAGATAAAGTTGCCTTCAAAGGTTTATAGGCTAAACGTTTAACTCAGACTTTGCCTGTGGGAAACAAGCTCGCGTAAGTAGGATGAGACTGAGGACTGAGGTAGGTGCGAGCGGCGAGGGCCTGTAGCGTCCTATAGTAGAAGAGGTGACAACCCGCACCTTCCTCTTCAAGTCCGATACAGTTCCACAGAGTCACTTTAAGCCGCGGTCTGGCCTCACGGGTCGCACCCTTAAGGCGACGCTCCTAGGATGCTGCGAGCCTCGCTCAAAACTCGCACTCCACCCTTTCACGACCTACTATGCTTCTGCGCTGGTCCATCCTTCAAGGCTATGCCACTTTTGTACCGTGCAGGCGAGGTTAAACGGTTAGCCTATAGGAATCTATAGAAATAAAAATGAAAATTATTTGTATGTTTGTCCTATATACGTTATCAAACCATTCTTTGGATGGCGATAAAAATTGAGTTGGACCCGCATATCTTAAGGTTCCTGGGAAAAAAAATATTTTTCTATTTCACTTTTCTACAGCTTTTTCTACAGCAAGCTAAAAATCACTTTCTAAAAGGAGAGAGGCGAAATTAATAGTTTTAAATGTTCAAGCATTAGTTTCATATGTTGTGGGAAATAAAAAAAGGGTTCTCTCTGATGAATGTGTGAATGAAGTAATTTAAAATTAGAAAATGGTTGCCAGTTTGCCACTGTGTAAGTTCTTGAAATAAGGGTGTAGAGTTGGAGGAGTGCTTATAAGTTTGAAGATTAAGGTATACAATAAGTATGAAAAGATGAAATTTGAGTTTATTAAATTTGTTTAATATGAGGGTGACAATGATTTAAAATCCAAGACAATATTGTACTTACAAAAACACATGTATTACTAATAGAGTATGGAGATTATTAATATTGAGATATTATATTGTAAGTTATAATAAAATGCCGTGTGGTATCTGGCTGAGTAGAATAGACCACCTTTATTTCGTACCGAGGTATCGTAAAAGGCGACTAAGTCGATCTGCCGTGTGGCCGTCAGACGGATACCGTCTGAGTAGAATAGACCACCCCTTTTTTACCGACGTGTCGTAAAATCGGACTAAGTTAAGTTGACGTCAGGCAGGCGGCTGTAAAATACGTATAGTAGCCAAATCATGCGACAACATGTTTATAACATGTTGTGCCGACCCCACTTAGAGTGGGATAAGAGTAGGAGAATGTTGAAAGTGTAACAATGCAATAATAAATGGCTATTAACAATATTCCAAATATATTCTAATATCAACCAAATAAATTCTTACATAGTGTGAAAAAAAACCTTTTTAGCATAAAATTATTATTTCCAACCGCAGATATTGATGTTTCCATTGAATAATTTTGAAAACATACGGACCAGAGTATTGATGTAAGATATATGAAAAACATCTTCAAATATTAAAAGAATCGGGGCATTTATCAAGGCCTCGACACCAAATAACGAGCCGCGTCTTATCCGCTTATATCTGAGGGCGCCGGTTATAATGGTTTTGATATTGGATAAAAATACAATATCCAATATTCCCAAGGCGACAAATGGGAATTTTTGTGACTTTTTTACAACCATAGAACGGTTTCAGTTATAAGTTGTAATTGAAACCATTTGATGCGTGCCGCGTCAATAGAACTATGTAATATATACGAGTAAGTAAAAGGAGTTTATTTTTATTTAAATGTGTTTGGTTATTGGAGAAAATAAATATTATAAGACGTTGTAATTTTTTGAAAATAAATGATTTATAGAAGCAATCGTTACTTTGCGGAATTCAATAGTACAGAATTTACAACAGAATTATTTTGGGGACTTTGATTTATCTATAGTAATATTATATATCCTCCTGCCCTTATCCCACTCTAAGTGGGGTCGGCACAACATGTTATAAACATGCTGTAACATGATTTGGCTGCGTTTTATCGATCCGTATTAAAAATGTAATAATGTGTAAAAAATTAGTCATAAAAATCAATTATCGCATGCGCTGCGGATACTATTGATAAAAAAAAAGTAAAGAAGCGGCCCTTACTATCCCACTGTTCAGAAAAAGCCTCTTCTCTCCGTTATTTTGGAGAGAAGGATTGGAGCTAAGACCTACCACGCTACTCCAATGTGGATTGGTAGGTTACACATATGTCCAGAATGCTCTAGAGATATGCAGGTTTCCTCACGATGTTTTCCTTGACCGAAAAGCGTGTGATAAATTGCAATAATCAATTAGACACATAAGTTTTAACAGAAAAACTCATTGCCCGGGCTTGAACCTCCTCAAAAGAGTCGCACGGTGTTACCGCTGGGCTAGCTTCTTCTAAACTATTGATGATAGAACAAAAAAAATGTTCTACAGTATAATAGAACGTATAAATATCTATAAAAATGTCCGCAACACCATATATCCAACTACTATAGTCATGCCAATATAACTTTTTTACATTGTAAAAGTTGATAAAAGTGCCGCCATTAATAAAACTATAGTCCGACTTAGCAGACTTTCCACTGCCATGTGATCGGTATGTACGTGGGTGAAACCGCGGGATATTACTAGTAATAAGTATGGATTTTCATTATCATTATCCTCCTGCACTTATCCCACTCTAAGTGGGATCGGATCGGGATCGGCACAACATATTATAAGCATGCAGCCAAATCATCACATGATTTGGCTGCGTTTTTACGACCGGCCGCCTGCCTGACATCAACTTACCTTAGTCGTATTTTACGACACCTCTGTAAGAAATGAGATCGGTCTATTCTACTCAGCCGGATACCACACGGCGCGTCGACTTAACTTAGTCGCTTTTTACGACACCTCGGTAAGAAATGAGGGTGGTATTATTCTATTCAGCCGAATACCACATGGCGGAGTAATAAGTATAGATATAGTTGTTTAATTTATCCTACGGCGCTATAACGCCTGTATATTTTGATGGTGGTAAGAAAGGTCGCATTACAGCGCTAAAAGTACTCAAATTAGGATTCCACTATAAACGTATAAAAAACTACGATTCCATCAAATTACCGATGTAAAAATTGGGGCGTAGGTTTACTATCTGTTTATAGTCGAGCGAAGGTGAAAAACCCTCTTTATCTTTTATATGTAATGCTCGTGGGGTGTAAAAAACCTCATAAAGGATTAACTGGCCACTGTCAAGGTGAGTATCCCTATCATTCAACACTTCGGGCTTTTATTAAAACGGCCGAAGTACGCAAAATAATATAAACTACATTCAATATAAGAAACCAACCAAATAAAATAAACTATGTTTTTGCAATAAAAGCATATTCCTATAGAAATTTGAATGGCGACACAAACTGCGCGACCTTTTTTCTCCCTTTTTCGATGGTTTTTTTTGTCTTTCTGATTTCCCAATAAAATTAAAAAGAACCTTTTTATCGCGGCTTATAAAGCTGTTTCTACTCAAAATATTTCCAAGGCTAATTTGATTAAAATTGTTCGATTTTTAAAAAATGCCTTTTACGCCATTTTTTATGCATTCGTAATTAGACTGTTACGTGAATTTCTATGTTAGTTTATAATTGACAATCTGGACTTTCTATGAGGCATTAATGATATCAAAAATAAATAAAACTGATTGCGAAATGCTGTAAAATTACTATAAAAGAATTATAAGTTAAGAAGGATTACACTTATTACAATTTTAATAATATTACTTCCATATTAGGTGGATACATATAAATGCATTTATTTATCTATTATAATATATTATTAAGTTCATAATTTAACAAAAAATAAAGTTATTGAAACTTTGTTCAACAATATAATTCAAATATAAATTGTAAGCTTAAGGGAGTCTCCCTTAAGTTCCCTCTTTTTTTATCCCTTTCAAAATACAAAGATTCCTTACGTAGTAGGTTGGGAAAGTAGGGTAGGGGAACAATTTAGGCCACTACGTGACGGACGATATATTTCGCTTACAGAATAAACAAATGACAACTCATGCATCTAAAGAAATACTTCCCAAGACAATAGGATCTCTCGAGAAAGATAATTTTCATGAGGAGCCACTTAGTAAAATTAATGTACATCGACATTGCAATGTGTGACGGAAATATTTTAAGGTTTTTAGATTTTAGGTGATTTTTATTTTAACGTTTCTTATGCTCGTGGGATAAGCCAGGTGGCGATTTGTTTAAGTTATTTGGACATATCCCAATACTAATATGATTGTTTTACCCTAATAAAAGTAAAGAAAAATAAGTTTTGGAGCCCCTTGCAGGTGACCTATAAGATTTTTATAAAAAACTTATGATTAATTGATATTGACTGCTGATCAAACATATATGGAGAAATCATACATCCTATTTTGTGAGAATTTTTAGGATGTATTCAGCCTGCCAATTCGTATTCAAGCAGCATGCTTAGTTAAATCTATGTTATATATATATATATATATATATATGTGTCCAGCAGAGAGCACTCTCATTTCTTACCAAGTTAAGTTGTCGTAAAATACGACAAAGGTAATTTGACATCAGGCAGGCGGCAGGTAGTAAACTACGCAGCGAAATCATGTGACAACATGTTTATAACATGTTGTGCTGACTACACTTATAGTGGGATAAATGATAAGACTCGTTTTAAGTAATTTTTGACCCTTCTTTAATCGGACCGCTTTAATGCAATTTTTTTCACTTATCAAGAACCGTTTATGTTAATTAAATGAAAAAATACCTTACCTAATTATTTTAACTTTTTACTGTTTTATTGATCATATCATTATCAAAGAAAAACTAAAAATAAAAATTAAAAAAAAAAACTAAGAAACATACTTTCGAACGAAAAAGTGAAATCATGTAACGAATAACATTATTATTATTGTGAAAGAAGCGTTTTTTTAAACTCTTTATTTATTTTACTTATACTCACGTAACTCTGACTCGCGCTATTTAGACAGGCCTGTTTTAACTCACATTTATTAAATGATGGGAAAATAATCAAAAACTATTAAAAGTTTTGTGTTATTGGCTTGATGAAGGACAACTTACAGCCGTTAAAGATAACCACTGAAAGATGTACGGTGTGTTATGAACGTAAAATAGTTTTAATTACGCCCTTGAGGGTATTTTCCATGTACGCATGTATGTTTACCTGATTCGAGGAATATTAATATATTTATTTATTTATATAGGTGCCATAAAACTATATAATATATACTATGTACTATTTACTAACTAAACTATTTGAAAAAGACAAGCATTAATAAAAAGAAACTTAAAACCAATTAAAACTAACTAAATAATAACTAAAAAATAAAAATTTATAAATATAATATATATTTATTCGAGGAATTATATAATAATAAATAAATCACTAATATCTAAAGTTAAATTAATCCACTCAAAGTGGGGTCGGCACAAAATGTTATAAACATGTTGTCATATGATGCCGCTACGTATTTTACTGGCCGGCCGCCTGCCTGACGTTAACTTACCTTACTTGTATTTTACGACACCTACGGTAAGAAATGAGGGAAATCAATTTTACTCAGTCGGATACCACACGGCCGGTTGATTTATCTTAGTCAAATTTTACGACACCTCGGTCAGAAATGAGGGTGGTGTATTCTACTCACCTGGAGACCACAATGTAATAAAAAAGTAAATACTTAGTCTGTTAAGTCATCACTTAGCTGAAAATCACATTATATGGTAGCTTATTAATAATATTCATGAATGAGCATTATATAATACTTACTCATGAATACATTATTGCTGACGTCTATTCTGTATTTTACAAAGTATTTATTAAACGTTTAAAACTTATTACAATTTTTTTTTTGTATATCGTGTTTTTTATTTAAATAAATTCTTTCAGAAATAGTAAAAAAAACTTTGCACAAAAATATGTTGAACTTATTTTTATACAAGTTTTATATTTTAAAAGGTATAGATTTGGATGACACTTTGAAAAAAACACTATTGTCTCCTATTAACGTTAGGTGATTCGTGTTGTTAGGCAGTTGATAGCTGCTATCTTTAATAGTGATACCAAAGATGCGAGTATTTGCTAATATAAAAGTTACAGAAGTATAAGTGATCATGTTATATCACATATGTATAAGTGATCATGTTATATCATGTATGCATAAAACTTTAAAACTACGCAACAGATTTTGATGCGATTTTTTTAATAGATAGAGTGATTCCAGAGGAAGGTTTGTACGTATAATAACATTCAATACGGAGTAGAGAAATACTGTAATTTTTGAGGTTTCTGTAAATAATTACATTTTTTTCCGCTTACATTGCAAACGCTGGCTAAACCCTACGAGATTTATCAAAATGATGTACTAACTATTTGTACGCATTGAAAAGGTCTACAGAAAAGTATGCAATGGTATATGTCTATCTCTTATGGATAACCCACTATAGCATTTTTTGTCATTTACTTTTTACGAAAAATAATACCTTATTTTTGAAGCAATTTTTATACAATATAGCATTAAGCCTTATCCAATTAAGTACCTTAAATAAATAATTGATTTAATATAGATCTATATGGCCGTTTACAGCATGTAATTTAAGTGAACATTTTCGGACATATTACAGATTTAAAATGCCGTGAGGACGCCGCGCTTCGCCCTATAGCACTTCGAATCTACCAGCTATATGTCTCTCTTTCAAGAGTTTGTTTAAAGACATTCTGTAATTAATTGTAAAAATAAAATACATAGGGAAAATGTAAAAGTACATAAGTAAATATGTAGTATATGAATTTAGATATTAGATATAGCAGGAAATCTTCTTGGTATAGAGAGAGGTGAATTGTTTTTCTCCAAATTTAACGCGTGCGGGCCACGGGCAGTAATCAATAAATCAGAACTACTCGATCGATTTTGATCATGTTTTTACACTGACTGACATGGGATATATATTTTATATCCATGCGAAGAAGGGGCAGGTCGCTAGTTTATTATAAAAAAATCTCACTTCCATATAAACGACATTTTCCTCTTCGGAGATAAGAAATAAAGCTTAGACCCATAATGCTACCTCAATACTGGTTGGCAATATATCCTAAGAATTTTCAAGGATATCAAGGTATTTTTTAGGAAGTCTTCGTCATATAAAGGTCGTAATTAAAATGGTATATAATCATTAAGCCCATTGATTTATAAAAACTTATAGGTATGAAAGTCTAGTATCGTTATATTTTTTTAACTATTTGACTTTACAGCAGTAAATATTTAACGACGATAATTCCGTCTCTGGGATGGAGTATTAATAATTTTTTTTATTCAGTTACTCGATACATCAGGAGCACCAGATACATCCTACAGCTCGGAGACCTATTTCTATTGTGAATATTCAACCACTGAATCACATGCTTAAAGGAACGGAGTTCAAATCTATTCATAGTGTCATAGCGTCTTGGTATTGACTGGCCCGTTGGCGCGGTGGGTAGTGACCCTGCCTACAGCTCCACGGGTCGCGGGTTCGATTCCTGCCGAGCGCCAACATTTTCTATAAATGAATTTGTCGGCCTTTGAGCCTGGGTGTATATTTGTATTTAAGTATGTATTTAAAAAATATATAAGTATATATTCACCAGTTGTCTGTCTACCATAACACAAGTATTAGGTTATTTACTTTGGGGACGGACAACCGTGTGTGTAAGTGTCCTATATATTGAAATATTAAAAAATATATTATTATTATGTATTAGAGAAAAGTGACACTAAGTGGTCTGTTACTATGTCAGTGCTGGGCACATACTTCATTAGACTTTACATACAGAAGGTTTCAAATTTAGACACATTATAAGCATAGTGTCTAAATTTGAACCCTCCCTCCTGCTCCTATGCGGATTCGTAGGTTATCCATATCCCAAGAAGGCACAAAAATATAAGTCATCGGATCCTGCCCGGGGATAAAACCCGCGGTGAAGGTCACGTCTCCCTGTTGGGATATCACACCTTGCAACATTTAAAATAGATTCGTTTATCCATAGCTTCTTGCTCTAAGATGTTTCTAATCATGGTAAATGCAAAATATATTTCATTTTATGCATACTTTATGGGTCCAATACAATTTTATAGAGCTGTATTAAACACGATATTATTGTGTTTACAGCATGTGTCTATTGGTACTAAAAGCGTTATTGGATTTTTCAAGTGCTTTCATGGCCACGTCGAATAAATTGCTTTAAAAAAACAACTATTTATAGTGGCTGGCAGATAACATAATTTCCTGTGCGTTGATTACATTATTATGTTTTAAATACTTGAGTAGTATGTATCGGTTGTATAGTTTTACACCTTCGAAATTTGGACTATTTGCCACATTTTAGGTAATCATCAAATCAGCCGCCGTATGATATCCGAATAAGTAGAATAGACCACCCTTATTTCTTAACGAGATGTTGTAAAAGGTACTTTCAGAAGGTTTAGGGTATGAGTACATTACCGTTTTATGTAAATTGTGTTGAAGAGGATTTACTGGCTTGCTCTGCGTAAAGCACCATAGATACGCTAAAGTAATGAACTAGAGAATTATAGATCCACAAAAATACTACAAAAAAGTCCGCGACAGCATGTCTCTATCTCTTACGGTTAACTCGCAATTACTATTTTTATATTCAAAATTTCAATTCGCACAGTTAGTTTATTATAAAATAAGTATATGACTGCTGCTGTGATAGCCCAGAGGTGTGACCATGCGACTCTTTGAGAGGGTCACGAGCTCAAAACCAGGAACGCACCAATGAGTTTTTCTATAAAACTTATGGGTTTAATTGGTAATTGCAATTTATCACACGCTTTTCGGTGAAGGAAAACATCACGAGGAAACGTGCATATCTTTAAAGAAATCTGGGGATATGTGTAGCCTACCAATCCGCATTGGAGCAGCGTGGTAGGTCTTAGCCGCTACCTTTCTCTTCAGGAACGGAGAGAGGAGGTCTATGCCCAGCAGTGGGATTGTAACATGCCGTTACTTTAATGATATGACTAGGGCACGTGGTGGTTTTAGGTAAGTTAAGAATGCTTGAGCTTGTGAAATGATGAGAGCTAACCGCAGAAGCTTTACTTCCTCGTTTTAAACTTTCCTATGTACTGCTAGACTACGGCTTATGGAGACGTTTTATTGAGGAATAATAAATAAATATATGGGACACTCTCACACACGGTCGTCCGTTACCAAAAGTAATTAACTTAATACAACTGGTGAATATATACTTATATAATTTTTAAATACATACTTAAATAGAAATATACATCCAGACCAACCCAGACCCAGAATGGAAGACCAACAAATTGATTTATGGAAAATGTTCGCTCTCGGCGGGAAGCGAACCCGAGACTCGCGGACTTGAAGGCAGGATCACTACCCACCCCACGGCGCCAGTCAATTAGATAGAAAATAAGTAATAAATTAATGACAAGTTAATAGGAGTGGCTTCAATAAGCCACTGAGGGTTTGTAGCGAGAAGTCACAACTTCAGTAATCTCAGTATTATAACTGCTGTTCCTTTTAGACTAAATAGTTATAGACATACATTTGGTAAACCATTGTCAATTAAACAGTCAGAGTATGTATTGTCGAGAAGGGTGTCTTTGTTTGTTCGAACACTTGAAATAAATTAAGTAGGTCTTATATAGATACCACAGAAGAGGTAAGAATTTAGTCGACCGAATACTTATTGCAGATTGGGCTGTGTGCCAAATGATAATAAAATTCCTATAATAATATAATGAGAAACTATGTTTATTTGTTTTCCTTTCACGCGCAAATGGATAACTGATCGACTTTTTGGTTTGGAGTTAGTTAAATATGAATGTATTTGTACTCTATTTATATTAAGGAGTTTTTCAATTCCTTAAAACAGTGATTAAACGATTTTTTTAAATAAAACCTAGCTAGAACCATTAATTGCCCCCCAATTTAAAAACCCTCAAAATTTATATAACATGTGCAAAATTAGCTCATTTAAATATTAAAGATTTAAGCAAGCTTATTACTAAACTACGGTTACGGCTATATGCCAGCAAGTCAAAGATTCCATATAAATTGATGTTTTTTTAACATACTTAATATTTAAAATTTATATAAATATTAAAAACTACATTTAATACATGTATAACTAAATTTTAAGCAACACAAAAACACATTTTATTAATACAATGAGTAAAATGGAGCCAACAATAAAACGCTTACGAGGCAACGCAATGATTTTCAAAATTACTAGAAGCAAAGCAAGTTTTGCTTTCTCTCGCATTTTCCTAATAACGATAACCTTGAAATCAGTTGGGATTACCAAACGATCTTTTATAAAAGGAAAACGGCACGGTCAGTAAGGAGAAATTGTTGAATAGCTTCTCTATATACAAGGAAAACGTTAGAGCTTGATCGTGGACAATAGGGCCGTAGGAAAAATGAAATTTTCCGCTTGGTCCGCCGTAATAGTTTATGCCGTAATATGTAGATAATATATAACCAGTAGTTCACAGTGCGAAGGAAACTGTACTTTTCATTCATTTAGGTATAATATATGGTATCTGGGTGACGCCGTGTGGTATCCGGCTTGATAGAATAGTACCACCCTCTTTTCTTACCGAGGTGTCGTAAAAGGCGACTAAGGTAAGTCGACCCGCCGTGTGGTATCCGGCTGAGTAGAATAGACCAACCTCATTTCTTACCCAGGTGTCGTAAAAGGCGACTAAGGTAAATTGACCCACCGTGTGGTATCCGGTTTAGTAAAATAGACCACCCTCTTTCTTACCGAGGTGTCGTAAAATACGACAGAGGTAAGTTGACGTCAGGCAGGCGGCCGGTCGTAAAAACGCAGCCAAATCATGTGACAGCATGTTTATAACATGTTGTGCCGACCCCACTTAGAGTGGGATAAGGGCAGGAAGATGATGATATGGTATCTGGGTGGTGGGTAATTTTTTACAATATATAAAAAGAAAGTTATAAATAATTGGGTGGTGGGGCTAGTTCCTACCTATTTTCATATCTCGAGACCACCCGTTCCCCGAATAAGCTGAATAAGCTACGCTGACTTAACAATTTACGGCAAAAAAGTGTAAAGTAGAGATACGAATACTTTCTATGGTACTATTTGTGTAAACTTGAGACTGATATGATGCAGTGGTTTGCATAAATTTGTCGTTAACGACAAATATGTTATGTTAATTTCAAAATCTACATAACATATTCGAATTGTACTGTTATATCAATATATTTGTTGTGAATATTTAGTTCCTTCGATCTCTCAGAGGAGTAATTAAGCAAACACTTACCAGCATCCAGAACAGTCACGCGTTGCGGGGCCCCGTCTGCTGATGTCCACAGGTGCATTTACTATAATTTGGCTGGTTTCACTTAACTTCACTTCTCTTTCACGTAAAATGTCTATTAACAAGGGAGCTCGGAGTCGTGCGAGTAGAAAGAATTCGACCGTTACCGTTTAAGTGTAGTGACAGTAACCGAATGACGTTGAGTGCAACTGTCATTAGGATGAGGCTTGTGTTGCCTATTATTCCCCTGATCGAATGGTAGAAATTTGAACGTTTGAAAGTACTAAACATGCCGCCGGCCATAAAATAATCTATTATTTTATTAAGAAACTAAACTAAGCTATGAGTAAAACTAAAATATACTAAAGAAATACTGCCTACTGAACAGGCAGAGGGCAAACCTTAACTACAGGTCGCTTGGTGAACGTATTACCGATGCGTACAGTTACGACACGAGTAACGCCTTCGGCACCGGGGTGCAGCTGATGCACGCGCGCTAAGCGCCATTGCAAAGGTGGCAACGTGTTGTCGACCAACACGACCACAGAACCCTCGCTAAGGGTTGTATTTTTGTCATCATGGAACCATTTACCGCGTGGTTGGAGCTGGTGAAGATATTCAACACTCCAGCGTTTCCAAAAATGTTGGACAGCTTGCTGAATAACCTGCCATCGAACAAGGCGGTTTGGGTTATCATTCGATAATTCGAATTCCGGTAGCGCGGTTAATGGTTCCCCGATGAGAAAATGACCGGGCGTAAGTGGTAGTGGATCTCCGGGATCACTACTGAGTGTGCAGAGCGGTCTAGAATTGAGAACCGCCTCAATTTGACAAAGTAATGTCTGAAATTCGTCATGTGTAAGTGTAAGCTTACCTATGACGCGATAAAGGTGAGTTTTCATGCTCTTTACCGCTGCTTCGAAAATTCCCCCAAAGTGAGAAGCATAAGGAGGATTGAAATGCCACGTAATAGAAATATCAGTCAATTTTTTTGTTATGAAGGACTGATTTGACTCGTCCCGTAGAAACGCGTAAAGTTCGGATAGATAGCGATCGCATCCGACAAAATTGCGACCACAATCAGAATAAATGTCGGTACATAAACCTCGGCGGGATATGAACCTCCGTAAGGTATTAACAAATGATTCTGTGGATAAGTCGGGTACTAGCTCTAAATGGATTGCTTTCGTTGACATGCACACGAAAACGCACACGTAAGATTTGAATATTTTCGCATTCCTAACACGACTTGATTTGAGATAGAAGTGTCCAGCGAAATCTACCCCTACGTGTAGAAATGGACGAAGAGAACGGACTCTTACTGCTGGCAGCGGAGCCATTACCGGCTGCGGCGCGATAGGACGCGCGCGAGCGCAGGGGACACAGCGATGTGTTCTCATACGCACTGCATCGCGGGCGCTTAGTATCCAGTACCTCTGAGCGAGAGTATACTGTAAAGTTTGCGGACCGATATGCATATTAGTGGTGTGGTAAAAGTCTATAAGTAGGTTGGTGAAGTGATGCTTCTTCGGTAAAAGAATTTGATGCTTGGCATCGCAAGGAACGTTGGCACAGTTTATTCTGCCGCCGACCCTAAGTAAACCCGTATCATCCAGGAATGGCTTGAGCCTTTGTAGACGCTTGGTACACCTATCATCATCCTTAAGACGCGATAGGTCCTCTGAAAAATGTTCAGCTTGAACAAGGAGAATGATTCGATTGAGCGCATGTTTTATCTCTGGAACCGTAATATAATTTGTCGGATAAGCTTTGGTTTTTCGGCATTTATGGCAAAATCGAAAGACAAGTGATACTACGCGTAACATTTTGGGCAGCGATGAAAATCGCTCCAGGAACTCTGAACTAGGTTCGGTCTGTTGCGTTAGAAGAGTGTGTTTTCGGCGTTCTTCGTCAGTATGACACGGAACGTGAGACACTGGCCACTCTGATTGCGGCTTTGTGAGCCAGTAAGGACCATTGAACCACTGCTGGTGATTCAGCTGGGATGGTAGTACACCCCGTGAAGCTGGGTCTGCGGGGTTATCCGCAGACGCAACGTGATGCCACTGCGAAGCAGGCACGTTGCTTGTCGTTTCCGCGATGCGGTTCGACACATATGTTCGCCATTTATGAGGAGACGAACGTAACCATGCAAGTGTTATTGACGAATCAGACCAAGCAAAGACTTCTTCAATCGTTAACGAGTTGCTATAAGTAGAAATAGTTTTTTTCATAAGTTTGGATAAAAGATGCGCGGCACAAAGTTCGAGACGTGGAATTGTGAGCTGTTTTAAGGGTGCAACTTTCGTTTTCCCCAAAAGAAGATGTGCATTGATAGCACCAGTCGAGTCGACCACGCGAATATAGACGCAGGCAGCGTATGCCTTTTCAGATGCGTCTGAGAAGCCATGAAGTTGCACTTGATAAAGTTTATGGCAAGAAAGAACGTGGCGAGGTAAATTTATTGTTTGTAGAAGTGGAAGCTCGTTGAGAAATTTGTACCACAACTCACAAATACCTTGAGGTGGAGCCTCATCCCAACCAGTACCTGATACCCACAAAAGTTGAATTAAATGTTTTACGAATAATGTTATGGGGCTAAGAAAACCCAAAGGATCGTATATTTTTGCAATTTCCGCGAGCAGTATACGCTTCGTACATTTATGTGGAGGGGTATCTGTTTGGTACGTAAAGGTATCGGATTTAGGATGCCATTTGAGCCCTAAGACCTTGACGGATGTATCCGTGTCTAGCGCCGAAAGTATAAGTGCATCGTCATGATTTGAATCTGAATTGTTCAGATGAGTTAAGAACTCAGCACTGTTACTGGTCCATTTTCGAAGTTCGAAGGTACCCGCCTTACAAATGTCTGTAAGCTGCCGTTGCAGAGCTACAGCATCTTCGAGGGTATCGGCACCAGTAACAATGTCGTCAACGAATACTTCGTTGAGAAGCACTTGTGCAGCACGTGGATAAGAAGCGGCCTCGTCAATAGCTAATTGACGAAGTGTCCGCAGAGCTAAAAATGGTGCTGATGCAACACCAAAGGTCACCGTGCACAAACGAAATTCCTGCACAGGATCGAGAGGAGAGAATCTCCAGAGTATGCGTTGAAAGTCGCGATGCTCTTTACAAAGATCGATGAAACGGTACATCATTTTTATGTCTGCAGTGAAGACTATCTTGTGTAGTCTGTATTTGAGAAGAACCTCGGTAATGTCCTGATGTAGTTTCTGACCCGTCAGTAAGTTGTCGTTAAGGGAACGACCCGATGTCGTCTTGCACGAGGCATCGAAAACTACCCTGAGTTTAGTGGTAGTAGCACAATTTTTGATCACGCAGTGATGGGGAATGTAGTACGGAGGCGTGTCGCTGTTTGTAGAAGCAGTGACAGGCTCCATGTGTCCCAAGTCTAGGTACTCTTGGAGACACCGATTATAATCTGCTCGTAAAGCAGGGTCACGTGACAACCTGACCTCCAGTTTGTTTAAACGAGATAGGGCAATACCACGTGATTCGCCGAGGGGAGAAGTGTTCTCTTTAAACGGAAGGGAAACAGTATATTTCCCGCTTAAGCCGCGTTTGTGAGTATCGACGAAAATCGACTCACAGCGGAGTTCATCTTTAGAAAGATGCGTCGAGTCAGGTACTGACTCCAGTTCCCAAAACCTTTGTAGTTGGATGTCTAATTGACATGTACTAAGATTAGTGCAAATCTGTCCCGGAATAGTATGCGATATTCTACCGTTTAGTAGGTAGCCAAAAATGCTATTAATAGCCACAGGGGTTCCCTGCGGGCCCTTGATATTGTCGTGCAGCAGTATGCTATCACTGTAGTCCGACCCTAAAAGAAGTTCAACGGGACGCGCAGAACGCAATTCTGGGTCCGCCAGAGTGAGTCCTTTAAGATGCGGAATTTGTTCGAATGATTTCGGTATATTCGGAAGGTAACTTGTTATTTTTGGTAGTATAAGAGCTTCGATGATCAGCTTAGGTTCCGGCTTATTGTGGGGTGTAACCTCGCACAATACATACCCACGCGGTTGCGCGTTGCTATCACCTATGCCCGTAACAGTGGTGCTCGTCTGCGCGGGGTACCGCGGCAGGCCGAGGCGTTGGACACACGACTCAGTAATGAGCGTGGCCTGCGAGCCCTGGTCGATGAGGGCGCGCACCGAACGCGGAAAGTAAGGTCCGTGATCCGTGCGACGGACGTTTACTAACGCGGTAGTAAGCAAAACCGTACAGTTCTGTTTGTTCGAGCTCGCCTTAGCTCCGCATGAAGGAGTGGGCGCTGAGATTTCCGCTGCCGAGTGTAACTCAGGGGAAGGAAAATATTCTGACGTCAGCGTGACGTTTTTTACGGGCACATCTTCGTGTAATGAAGAGTGATGCCGCTGAGCGCAAACGCGGCAACTGTGGCGCGATTTACAGTTTTTAGTATCGTGACCGACGAACAAACAATTGTGACAAATTTGATTTTCGTTAATAAAATGCTTACGCTCACTTAAAGTAAGCCTTTGAAAGTTGTCACATTTGTATAATGGATGCGAATTATCTTTGCAATATGCACATTTAATTTTATTAGGTAAATCGGCCGCAGTTGTAGCGTGAACACTCATAGATCGCGTCGAACGCGGCGAAGTATAATTATTATAAGCGCGCGGCGCATTGTATTGTGCATCAGAGCGCGAGCGAGTAAAAGATAACGCGCGGCTCGCCGCCTGCGCGTGGCGTGATGACATCACCGCAGAAGGCGCGCCGGCCGAGCCGCCGGCCGAGCCAGCCGCCCCCGCCCGGCCCGCCGCAGCGAGCGCGCTCGCGGGGCGCGCGGACGCCGACATGACCTCGGACGCCGATAACTCTTTATCGAGAAAGTCAAGTAATTCGCTAACGGCGGGAACTTCACTTGACGATCGTAAGGATAATTCGAAACGTCTCCGTATACTAGGCGTTATTTTGCGTAGTAAAAGGTTTAAAAGAATAAAACTCCAGCTAGAAACTGGAAATCCTAACGAATTTAATGCCGTAATATTTTCATGATAGGTATTAAGCAAACGACGCAAACTAGGTTCAACGTTTTTGTCGTTCACCGGTTCGACATCAAAAATATTGTCTAAATGTTTTGTCGAGATAATTCTTTTATTTTCGTAACGATTGATTAAAACCTGTAAGGCATTTTCATAATTCGATTCAGTGACCGGTATCGACTTAATTAGATTATAAGGTTCGTCCTTTAAAAATAACAACAAATAACGAAACCGTTCGACATTTGTTAAGGATTCATTATCGTGTACGAGCGATTTATACAAGTCATAGAAAGCATTCCATTCGGTTAGTTTACCGTCAAACGTTTGCAATGATAACTGCGGTAGGCGTATGTGTTGCTGCGAGCGGCTGCAGTGTGCGTGGCCGTCGAGGGCACAGGCAGGCGACACACTAGCGATACTTTGTTTACGAGTCTCCTTCATAGTATCTAATGTTACTTGAACTTGAAAGTATAAAGAATCAAATTCATTACGTATGGCTAAATGCTCTTCTTTGGAGAAATTTTCAAATTTAACGGAAAGTTTCTCTATTTTTGCTTGAACTTGAAAGAATGTTTTCTTAATTGCATTTAATTCTTTGGAACGAACACGAAACTCAGTTGGATTATTTGAACAGTCTACTATGCGTTGCATACTGTTTAACGCAAGATCACGTTCGAAAACTAATTGTTCTAGTTCCATTGTTACTAAATAACCGTTATATAAAATTAAATATAAATGTATACAAATTAAAATTTAAATGAAAAAAGTTAACGTTAAAAGAAAAATGTTCAAGGAAAAATATATAAGGAAAGTCACAAAAAAAATATATTTAACACGTTGTGTTAAATGCAATGATGTAATATGTGTCCAGTACGAAAATACATGAACAGCTAGATGAGTAAAGTACGAAAATACAATTACCGCGAAAATAGGTTTGGTACGTAATACCTAAACCTAAGATAGTAGCTTAGTACGAAAATACAGGTTACAAATATTTTATGTACGTTGTACAAAAATAATAAAAGCGTAGTTTGTGACTAGCCTTATTTTATTCGCCGGCGTATGCCGAGACTCCGAAGCCCGAGCGCAAGATTAAATATCCTACCTACGTTACGATTTGAAAAAATGATGAAATGTAATTTCACCAAATTTGCGTATTTAACTACAAATCTATATATAATTAGAAAGTAAACGTCGAGATTAAACTGTACACATCGGTATTATCGTAAAATAACACGCTAAATGCTTGTAATTTGAATCTAAAGTTTGATGGCCGGCGGTTGAACCCGCGCTAAGCAACAACTTTATATGACGAAAAATAATTAATTTTGAAAATGTTATTGCAAAATTAATTAAAATACGCGAAGTTAAATCAAAATAACCAAATATAATGCGGTATATCCGGCTCGAAGAATAGATGTTGTGAATATTTAGTTCCTTCGATCTCTCAGAGGAGTAATTAAGCAAACACTTACCAGCATCCAGAACAGTCACGCGTTGCGGGGCCCCGTCTGCTGATGTCCACAGGTGCATTTACTATAATTTGGCTGGTTTCACTTAACTTCACTTCTCTTTCACGTAAAATGTCTATTAACAAGGGAGCTCGGAGTCGTGCGAGTAGAAAGAATTCGACCGTTACCGTTTAAGTGTAGTGACAGTAACCGAATGACGTTGAGTGCAACTGTCATTAGGATGAGGCTTGTGTTGCCTATTATTCCCCTGATCGAATGGTAGAAATTTGAACGTTTGAAAGTACTAAACAATATTATATAACTCAACGTACAAATCATAATACGGGATCGCGTATAAACTTTACTACCCTAAGATGTTGAGATACGTTAGGTAACTAATATTTGTGTTGTTGTCAATACTAATAAGCTGAAGAGTTTGCTTGTTTGTATGATTGATTGCTTGGACGCACTAATTTCAGAAACTGCTGGACCTTTGAAAAATTCTTTCTGTGTAAGATAGTCCATTTATTGAGGTAGGCTATAGGCTAATAACATTATGCTAAGGTGAATAGGAGCGGAGCAGTAATAAAAAATAGTACGAAAAAAAATTAAAGCTTTTCTTGCGTGCGCTGAATAAACAGTAATAGTTATTCAAAAATCATTTAATACAAAATTGTTCCCTTCAAAAAGTCCGCGACAGCATATGTCTAGCTTTTAGGGTTTATGGTTATCACAATACTATATTACGGTTTGATTCTTTCCATGCGGGCGGAGCCGCTGGCTGAAAGCTAGTGTTATATGTATATAATACAAATGCTTAAGATAAATGAGCATAAATTATACTACTTCTATTAACCTAATTATGTAACATTAAACGTATTTTATCAATTTCAATGAAACCCACAAACCTTAGTTTCATATTAACAACATAAATCACTTTGTACCAAAAGTCTTTTATAAAAGGTCCCATATTCTTGCTTGAAGTGACGGACCGGAGGAAAGTTTGCTTTACAAGATGCATTTCTATTCTTCGCACGTAGACACTGTGATTCTTGTCCAATCAAGCGTAATTGTGAAGGAAATAACTTTTTGGAAGATAAAAGTGTGCTTATATTTTCTTCAGTTTCAATGGATATATCAATATACATACTAGCTGTGTCAGCAACTTCACCCGCATGGAAATCAGTGTGTTACATTTTTTTCCCGAATTCAAATTTTGAAGTTTACTTAGCGCATGCATGGAAAGCTCTAAATTTAGCCGTTTTCACAATATTTTTTATTGCTGCTCCTCTCCTTTTCATCTTAGCGTGATGTTATATAGCCTATAGCCTTCCTAGATAAATGGACTATTTTACACTCAAAGAATTTTTTTAAATCGGTCCAGTAGTTCCTGAGATTAGAGCGTTCAAACAAACAAACTCTTCAGCTTTATACATTAGTATACTCGTGGATAAAACAAACTCCCTCTAAGATTTATTATACTAGAGTAGGGAAGCAAGCCGTGTGGTGTCCGAATGAATGTAATAGACCACCTTCATTTCTTACCCAGGTGCCGTAAAAGGCGACTAAGGTAAGTTGACCTACCGTGTGGTTTCCAGTTGAATAGAATCGACCACCCTCATTTCTTACAGAGGTATCGTAAAAGGCCACTAAGGTAAGTTGAACCGCCGTATGGTATCCGGCTGAGTAGAATAGACCACTCATTTCTTACCGAGGTGTCGTAAAAGGCGACTAAGGTAAGTTGTCATTAGGCAGGCGGCCGGGCATAAAACACCTAGCCATATCCTTTAAAAATGGGGAATGATGATGAATGAGTAGGTAAGCCAGTCTAAAATGTGCCCTATTACAATAAAGGGGTAATAAAAAGAAACCATATATAAGACTGTATAATATTAAAAAAAAACTTTCTCTATTTTTTATGTGTAATTAGACAAAGATAAGTATACGAATTTCATCTTCCCTCTCATTATTTATTGTTACTACACTATTTATTACACTCTCACTATCACTATCACATTATTACAATCTCACTTCCAGGCTTGCCTATTGCTCTAATATACTAACTCTATAGCTCCCCTATTCTAGTATAATAACTCGATGGATAACGAATTTTACCCAAAAACAACTGTATGTGTCAGTCACACAAATATGCGGTCATTAATTATAGAAATGACACAATGCGTCATATGATGCCGTAGACAACAATCCTTTGTACACAAGTGACATTGTTATATGATGTAATAGTTTGGAATCCATACTAATATTAGAAATTCGAAAGTCTTTCAGTCTGTAACGTTTTCAAACTAACCGCTGGCGAAATAGCATATACACCGCGGTTGGATATAGGGTTTTTTTCTCTCCAAAAAAATCTGATTGCATAATTGCGGGTACTGAAACGCTTAAATTGGCGTGAACGATGTTGCTGATACCACTTGTAAATAATAAAATAAATTCATTCGTCGCGTTTCTCTGTTCGCGATTAACTTAAAAACTACTGGACGGATTTTCTTGAAGGTATCGTAAGGTGTATAGTTTGTTGAATTTTTGTGTGAATTGGTTGAAATAATACAATTATAGTCAAAATTGTCGTAAAGTCAAGCGTCCTCGAAACTTTAATGGAAAACGCTGTTTAATCCTATAGATATATGCCCATATTGCTTTATCGGGTTTAAAGATCAGAGGCTTTTGTCCGCAAAAATACTTCTACAAACAATCTGCACACCAATTCGTTCCCGGAAATAAAATTTTACTATTAAATATAAATTGTATTTTTACTTTAGTACCTGGGTGACCGAGCCTTGCTGGGTATTTTTTTACATAAATTAAAAAAAAAACAATTTAAAATACAAAAGAAAAGTTATGAAAAGTTTTCATCTGGGCTCAATCTTAGAATTAAGAATTCGTGATCGCCCTTACCCAATTAAGCTATTAGGACTTTGCAATTGACAGAGTAATTATCTTTTGCTATCCCATAAAATTATAGCAGTTTTTTTCAGTGCCTGAAAACAGGGATGAAACAACATTTAAAAAAAAAAAAATAGGAATATCGATTTTCCCCCAAAACCTAATGCCGAATTTCATGAAAATCGTTGGAGCCATTTCCAAAATTCTGACAAATATATTTATACAAGATTAACTCATTTCAATATTAAAAATAGTATTAATGAGTTAAAGGATAAAGTGTAGTCTATTTATATATGTATTACCTTTATTTTATATATGTAAATTTATCATAAAATAAAAAAAATAACATTTTAAAACAGTACAGATATTGAAATCTGACGGTAACTACATTTTAAGTGAACTGACGATGTTTTCACGTACGCGCTCGCTATATTTAGTTTTGGTAAACTTTGTTATGTGTTTTGTGTTATTATTTAACGGAAAACGTGTATTTTTACACTGCTAAAATGAGAGAAGTTAGTAGAGTAATTTATGTAGATTCCGCTTTGAGGTTTTCTTATTTCGAAATTAGTGTATTAAATAGAATCAATTTTACAAAAGTAATAAATAAAATATTATTTTGCTATAATCCGCGATTTAGCCGTTACAAGCAACAATATTTTGTATAACTCCTTACCAATATCATGCCAGCCAAACTATAGCGAAAGCCAAGCCACGACAGTAGAGCGCCATAACTCCCAGAAGTTAAATGCGATTACATCGTCGCATCAGTGTGCTTTGTGTCATTTTTTTAACCTATTTGATCACGTTAACGTAACGTTCATTTGTGTGACGCTGCAACAGCGACATCTAGTGACCACCGTTCCAGCGCCATATAAACTGTGTTACGCTAACGCGATCGAGTAGGTTAGAAATCTCACACTCAGCCCACTGAACTGCTAAAATGTAACGCATGTGATGTCTGCCATGCCGCCATTTTGTCGCTCACCTATCGCCACGAACGCTTCCATATCAATTAAGGCGTAACAAGCAATATTTGTGTGCCTTGTGTTATAGTGAGAGTGTATAACATGGGACTTTGATAAAATTTTATTTAATACCCTATACATTTATTTGTCTAATTAATTGAACAAAATTTAAGTGATTTTTCTCTCCAAAGTAGAGAGCGTACTCTTGCCCAACAGCGGGATATTAATAGATTATCTGTATACCATTGTAAGGTATTGTTGAGCGTCATTAACAGGTAAAATGTTAGCGATTCGCCGCGTGCCCATTGCTACACGTGACGCGGTCGCAACGCTGGTTCTAGGACTCGAGAATTGGGACGCCCTTGGCGCAAGTCTTCATTAGACAATATAATTGTCGTTGTGACTCGCATTAACGGATTTAGTCGCGTTCATAATCGTCAAAAACAGGATAAAAAATAGAATTATAGTTTTGTCTCCTTCACACTTATAAGTAGTCTCTTGGTCAAGGTCAATGGATTACATACGAAATGGAATGGACTGGGTTACCGTCATTCACCCTTGTATATAATATATCTTTCTATATGAAATTATTATTATTCAAAACGTAAAATAATTCCTGTGGCTAAATTAGTCATTTTTACTTACTTCACTAAATTAACTGAAATTTTTCATGTAAGCTGCTAACGCAAAAAAAAGTAAAGTAGCGGCCTGTTACTCTCCCACTGCTGGGAATAGGCCTCTTCTGTTTTTGGAGAGAAGGGTTGGAGCTAAGACCTACCACGCTGCTCCAATGCGTATTGGTAGGTTACACATATACCTACCTAGAATTCTCTAGAGATATGCAGGTTTCCTCACGATGTTTTTGTTCACCTAAAAGTATGTGATAAAT
This sequence comes from Morpho achilles, assembly GCA_947086495.1. Classification (NCBI taxonomy): domain Eukaryota; kingdom Metazoa; phylum Arthropoda; class Insecta; order Lepidoptera; family Nymphalidae; genus Morpho; species Morpho achilles. The sequence goes on along the minus strand of CAMTZB010000009.1, from coordinate 4,339,149 downwards.
TGCAATTATGAATTAGAATCCTGCTAAGGTGCCTGGAATTAAAAGACGTGTAGTCGGTACCACCTGTATATCTTTGAACAAAATGAAAAAAGTTTTTCAAAGTGAAAAACTTCCGATTCAACTCGTTACTACAAATAACATTCGTTTACTTCACAGCTTATCAGCTCGCTATTCGTTTATAACCAGTTCATTCATTAACATTTACGGTTTACCGGATCGTAAAATCGTAAAAAATAATGGTGAATTACATCACTATTAGGCAAACAAGCTGTCATCACGAGCTTTTTCTCGGTAATCTTTATTTTCGGTATTAACGTATATGATTATCATATCCGATACGTTGTTTTTAATGGTTATTTTACAGAGTACGTAATAAACCAAAATGCAATCATCTACACCTCTATATAAATTAAATACCTGCTTAAAACGTTGCATTTTGATAGCTTAGTAACTGCTCTGTTCTGTGTGTTTCTTTAATTTGCGAATTCTTACTCTTTAGTAATTGTTCTAAACGATGTATTGTATTCGGATAGCGTGCTTATGTACGCTATTCGAATACGAATATGTACGCTGTTTGATGGTTCTACGACTTAATTGTGCCGATTCCGAGTTTAATGATTTTGGGCAACCAAACGCATCAATTATTCAACACTACTAAATCAACACATGGATTTTCCAGCGCAATATTGAATACACGATTACAAAGCATACGTTTTATTTTAAATAACTTTTGGTATGGAAAGTTATGAACATATCTCTATTGCTCGAATCGCTATAAGAGCTGCAATGAAACTTAGTTTAAGTGAATATAAAAGTTAGTTGCAATGATGCGTGTATATTATAGAATTGCATCGATGCAATTAGGTTGCTTACACATCGTTTTTGCCTTATTAATACTTATATTTTTCATTCACAAACAAAATGCCATAATAAAATAGTTATGCGAAAAGGACATAAGGATATTTTATTATATATTTTTTTATATTCTATTTTTTAAAACTTTCAAGCTACTTTGTAATTTTTACAAAGTAGTTATAACTTCTTTGTAAAAATCAATTTAAATTAATGCGATCAGTAATCTAACCGCAAAGTAAAATTGAAATAATAAATGTTTGAGACTAATCACATGTAACACATGTTTTCAAAAGTAATAACTTGTTTTGATACTTTCATTCTCCTTACTGACCTTAAAAGACTAATGTACTCGGGGCGGCGAATCATAACAATCTATTGTCTTCCAAAACCAACACATTTTATCTCAAAACAAAAGCAAAAACGGCAAAAACACGATTTTAGATAACACATTAACGAGATATGATGGGCGTGACATATCTCTCGCAAAATCCTTTTAAGCTTTTGTTAACGCAGACTATATACAATAACACGATATAATAGGAATACCACAATTCCCGTTCTGAGATGCACTTCTCTTGAATGACGAACAAAGACTGACTGTCACTGAAACGTTTTATCAATAAGAAGACTAAACCAGTAACAACACGTCACAGTGTTGGTACCATTTTGATCAAAAAGGGCGCGATACTCTTGTTTCATGACTGTGTTGCTATAAAATACAAAGCGGAAGTCAATGGCGACAACATCCGGCCCTCCTGCATACGTGTTCGTCCCGAACACGTACTAGTCTAATGTAGAAGCTGAGGACAAACTATGTTCATGAGTATAGTTATCTACAAAATGAAATGGAGTCACTTAACCGTTAATGTTCTGTGAAATGTGAATACTGAATTCAGTTAAACATCAGATAAACATCGTGGATGGTAGCTGAAATCGTTAGACCGCAAAGGGCCGTACAACTTACTTGTGAATGATGGTTTGGAATAGAGATGCCTGAGGCCACTCTAAACGCGTATCACCACGCCATCATTGCAACAGTGTTCACTTCGGATCTCTGTTATAATTTTATCCACCCTGGTATCCTTTGTCTGAAGCGAATACATTAGACAAGACAAATAATCAGAAAACTAAACTTGGTTGTTGATAAGTTATCTACGAAATAAATATGAGCCATTAAGGTGTTAATATTCCGTCTGAATGTGAATACTGAATTCAGACTATATCTAACTATATATCCAAACATCGGATAACCAGCGTAGATGTTTGAACTCGCCAGACCGCAAAGGGTCGTACATCTTTTTCAATGCAACCATTGCAACAGTGTTCACTTTGGATCTCTGTTACAATTTAATCCACTTGTCTATTCTTCGTCAAAGCAACGTCCAGCAATGTCGTACAACTTGTTCATGTATCATGGTTTAGAATAGAGATGTCTGAGGCCACTCTAAACGTGTATCACCATGCAACCATTGCAACAGTGTTCACTTTGGATATCTGTTACAATTTAATCCGCTCGGCTATCCTTCATCTAAGACAACATCCGGCCATGTCGTATAACTTGTTCATGTATCCTGCTTTACTATTACAGGAAGATCTCAACCGAATAGTTGATTGGCGCGCGTTTAATGGTATGATTTTAAATCTCGATAAATGTTCTTTTATTCGACTTTCTCGTAATCTTGTCAGGATTGATTCAAAACACAATCCACAAAACCTGATTCAGGAAAATGCGTTTGTCCGTGATTTAAGTATCACTTTTGATGCTAAACTACGGTTTCAACACCATATTGCACATATCTGTCGATCTGCTCGCAGGATGTTAGGTTTTATATTCAGAAATTCCAAATCAATTAAATAACTTCATACTAAAAAAAAAACTTCTGTATACCAAATATGTAGAAACAAACTCGAGTATGGTACTGTTATTTGGAATCCTAACTATCAAATATACAAGAATAGGCTGGAGAGGAACCAACGCCGACTTAAAATTTCTATTCTATTGCAGGTGATAAGAGACTACCTTATAGTAAGAGACTAAAAACTTTTAAAATAAGATCATTATTAATTAGGCGTAAAGTACATGACTTGATATTCCTATACAAACTTTTGACTGGAAAGATAGACAATCCTGAACTCTTAATCCAAATATCTTTTAATATCCACTCTCGATTGCCCCGACATGCCGTCTCTTTGCTAACACACAAAGTTTGTAAAACAAATCTCGGCTTCCATTCTTTGATTCCTAGACTGTGTAGATTGCTGACGGAGCTTGATGACAAAGATACTGAATTCGATATTTTTCACGATAAATTAGCTGATTTTAAGATAAAAGTGGATAAAGCACTGACTACTGTTTAATTTATTTCATTTTTTTTTTTTTACGTTATCCTGTTAATTTTTTTTTTTTGTATGCAGGAAATAGAGTATTTTTAGGCAATAGTTTAAGTTTTAGTTAAATAAATGTTAATAATATCAGTTCTACATTCTGCCTACAGTCTATTTCTTTATCGTACGTAGTCTATAAAAGCATGTTGTGTCTACCTATAAATGAAATTATATGTAATTAGCAAATAAGACCAAGTATCTATGGTTTAACAACACGTAATTTTGTTGGTAGGCCAAAATTAAATAAATAATTGTATCATGGTTTAGAATAGAGACGCCTGAGGCCACTCTAAACGTGTATCACCATGCAATCATTGCAACAGTGTTCACTTTGGATATCTGTTACAATTTAATCGTAATCCATTCGGCTATAATTTCTCTTAGCCAACTGTCCGGCTTATAATTCATTTTCTTATACTGTATTTGAGGTTCTCTGCGCTAGTCGTTGCAATGTATGGTTTGAACTTTAACTTTTCTCTCATATCATCAACTTTTTCCAATTTGCGGCGAAGTGCTGACCTTCACTGGTTTTATTTTCTACCTCATTACTAAGTACATCAAATCTATTTCCAAAAAGCAGCCTTCATTAGCGTTCCAGGAATTGAATCAAGCAAAACGACATTTTTTTTTCTTGTGTCGGTCCATAAACGTCGTAAGACAATGTATAAAAAGTCTTCTGGTAACTTACAACAAATAACAGACATTTAACATTATGAGCGGTGTCCCTTGGCAGTTATAAAGGCGGTTTTATGAATGGAATTTTCACTAATACGTAATTGATTTAAACTAGAACAGTGTCTAGCCCAATAAACACAGCACTACTTGATTCTCGAATCATGTATAACCTTACTCAACTCAATAATTAATACGTAAATTCTCATCATAGGATTAGGTCCACATTAAGCAAGACAGTATTTTATCTAGCACTCCAAATAGTCTTTCTTCAATATCTCATGCTACTTGGGTAATTACCGTATTTCCAAAAAATTAATATCTGACTGCACATTATGCACCATAGCTCCACTACACGTCCTATAATGTGTAGTGGCTCTACTATGTATACTTGTAAGTGCCTCTGAAATATGTAACAACTTTTCTATTCAAGATATCCGTGCCGATAATTACTTCAGTATTTACCATCAACGATATAAAAATCTACTTTTAAGGTGATATCTGTTAATTCAATCGGCGATGTAATTGAAGCTTTTGATTCTACTTTTATACCTCCCAAGTCTTTAATGTTAAATAAGTCATACTAATTTGACTTGCGGAATCTTTTATTAAGTTATTAGACGTTATAGAGACACGAACCACTATCAATAAGTACATCTGTAGATACGTTCGCAATAACTTTTTCTAAATTGAGAACGTCACGATTTTTCCTCATACCTTCATTTTTCCAACAAAAATTAACGCCTTATTTTTGTAAACCGGCTTAGATTTCTTAGGACAATTAATATTTATGATAGACTAGAACATGTGTAAAACAACTAATACTTTGAAACCAAAAAAGTTTTAATTTTAATTGAATTCAATTTAAAATTGTAGGTAAAAGATATAGGAAAAAGATTTATTCTCATCATGAATACGCGGCTCAAAATGAAATTAAAATATTGGTTCGATCACACCAGCACATTTATGGATCAACCGCATTGAAGTGTCCTCATTTGCATGTGACGAAATCGGAAGATATCAGCCCTCTAGTGACAATCATCTATTCAACATTTGACACATGGCTTCAGTTAAATCAATGTTACTCGCAAAATTACTACTACGACATCTGTATTGTTAGCTTGGATGCAGAATTTAAGTGTCCAATCGGTTTCTATTTCTGCTCTTTTAGAAAATAAAATCTACTAATGCAAGTATTTTCTCAGTTCAAATGTTTGAATTTCAACAAACTTTCTCGGATAAAATGTGAGTAGTTATCCAAAACTGTATAACAAATAAACTATACTTTTGCAGTATTTAATACGAAGAAAATTGAAACGTACTAAATCAACAGAAACGTTCGTTATACGTAATATATAACAGTAATCACTTTTTACTTACGCAAAAATATACAAACCAAGAAATGATTTTCATTAAAATTAGGCGAGAGTAAGTTTAAAAAGCCAAAATTGCCGTAAATCAGGATGCACAGACTACGGGCACGACGCGAGTACACTTTCACACTTCTGATGTTAACGCAGACTATATACAATAACACGATATAATAGGAATACCACAATTCCCGTTCTGAGATGCACTTCTCTTGAATGACGAACAAAGACTGACTGTCACTGAAACGTTTTATCAATAAGAAGACTAAACCAGTAACAACACGTCACAGTGTTGGTACCATTTTGATCAAAAAGGGCGCGATACTCTTGTTTCATGACTGTGTTGCTATAAAATACAAAGCGGAAGTCAATGGCGACAACACTTTCTTTTTTATTTTCCAACTAGAAAACAAAATGTGTAAGCATTATTACGAATATATTTACAGATTATGTCTTTCACCTTCTAAAGCGCTTTTTTTATTGAATTTAAATTTAGAACGTTATTGTATAAGTCACTATGATTTACCGCCATTTCACATATTCTACACGTTCCTTCATTATTATTTTTACTAATACTACTACTACTAATATAATACTTATAGAATGAAGATGAAAATGTGAGTATAAAGGTTCTACTTGAACCGCCGTGTGATATAGATCACCCTCATTTCTTACTGTGGCGTCGTAAAAGGCTACTAAGTTAAGTTGACCCGTTGTGTGGTATCCGGCTGATTAGGAATAGGCAAAAATACTTTTACACTACTTATTATACCTTAAAAATAGCTAGATGGCAAACTTTAAGTAGTGTGGTATCCCACTGAGTAGAATAGACCACCCTCTTTTCTTACTGAGGTGTCGTAAAAGGCGACTAAGGTAAGTTAGTCAGGCAGACGGCCGGTCGTAAAATAACTAGCCAAATCAAGAAACAACATGTTTATAACATGTTTGTGCCGAATCCACTTCGAGTGGGATAATAATGATGACTGGTTCTACTTGAAATCTTATTCATAAAATCGTTATTTTGTTGGCTAAATTCTAATCAGCTGCACATATACCGACATCGATCAATGTTGTTTTTTCGTAACTGCTTTGATCGACTGTTGTGTAAATGTTGCTTTCGCGGGAAAGCAATGCCCACCATTAGTTTGTTTAACGAAACACGTGTATCCGTGTTTTTGCCATATTTTACTAACTTGTCTTAACCAGATTATACAAACAGACTAGCCTGTTAGACCAATAAAACACATAATTTATATCAAACGTTAAACCAAATAATATAGCTAATTCGATCCAGTTAAGATAATAATATTGAAGATTTTGCTGTGAGAATACTGCTGACGTCAGACGTGGTTGTATAAACATTAAAAACATGAAAACATCGCAGTGTTCCCACAGGATTTTGGGGAATTGAACTTAGTTAGTCTGAGAGACAGCAAATAGCTCCCGCTTAGCTTTATTTTTATTTTATTTATTTATATATCTTTCTTTCCGCCGTGTGGTATCCGGCTGAATAGAATAGTACCACCCTCTTTTCTTACCGAGGTGTCGTAAAAGGCGACTAAGGTTAGTCGACCCGCCGTGTGGTATCCGGCTGAGTAGAATAGACCACCCTCATTTCTTACCGATGTGTCGTAAAATACGACTAAGATAAGTTGACGTCAGGCAGGCGGCCGGTCGTAAAATACGTAGCCAAATCAGGTGACAACATGTTATAACGTGTTGTGCTGACCCCACTTAGAGTGGGATAAGGGCAGGAAGATGATGATTTATATATCTTTCTTTATAACTAAACAGTTTTTCTTACATATTTAATCTGCGAAACTGCAAAGCAGTTTGTCAGCAGTATGCTATCGTTACTCAACTAGCTACTCAATTTATTAGCTATTTATTATAATAACAACCAGCACCACTGGCACCTGCTCAGCCCTACAATACTATCTTGGGTTCGATTTATTTCTACATTATTGTAGAAATAAACCACTGAGCAGGTACAGAGGTGGTCGTATATGTTTTCGTTCCACAAACAAACTTAACCGATAATGTGCATATATAAATAAACGGGTCACATAACGGGTCACATCGCGATAATCTCGAGTTACCTTTGTATAAGGTTCGACGTTTCGGCAGAGTTGCATCCACCGTGGTCACGAACTGACCACGTGTGACCCGTTATGTGACCCGTTTGTTTATATATTAATTAGTATGAATCGCGAAAGTTTAAAATCTACCGATAATGTTCAGCTTGAGTTACGTTACAAAAAAAGTTTTCATTATCAATTAATAATCTAGTTAGCATTCTTTTCAAAGATATCTTACAACTGTTTCGATTTATTTCCGACGAAAGACAGTTATGTATTTTTGGTTAGTTCAGTTTAGTGTGAGAGACAACGAGCATTTTATAATGTACCTCTGTAAATATAAATAAATTTTGATGTAATCTCATTTTTGCATATATTCGTTTAGATTACGAAGTTTTGACATGGATCAACTATCTCCGAAATCGGTAATTTATTTTTGTAATTCTTGAATACTTCAACAAATAGTCAACAATAATGTTAAGGTAGTGTAAACTTTATTGAATTAAAGTGAATGAAGCGTGAATAAGCTTCAATTTTGTGAAATTACATCAATATCGCTTCATCATGAAAGCCGTAACAGACAAACAGGCAGATTTTAGTATTTATATTTTTTTGGCATCTTAAAACGTAGTATAGAGTAAACGTAGAAGTTAAGATTTTTTCGCAAACAATTCATTTAATGGTTAAAAAGATTCAAAGCCTTAGCCATAATTTTACCTAGTTCTATAAAAATAATTATAAGATTATTTTGCTATAATTCGCGGTGATAAAAAGAAATAAAATTCTAAATAACAAAATTAAAAAGAAAAGGTCAAAGTACATTTTATGACATTCGAACTATTTTTTATTTTTGGAAATAAAAGACACTTCGGATGAATGTAATGTTAGATTCATAACTTTATATTTGGTCATCTTATTACCATCGGGCGATCACTATTTGTATAAATAAACAACAAGATGAATGGAATAATTGAAATCATTGAAGAATATTTTTTCATAGGAAATGAATTGAACGATTTAAATTTTTATCGTAAATTAAATTCTGTTTTTGAATCATGAAATAAATTTTTTGATTGAATTTTATGGAAATATAGAATTTCGAAGTAAAAAAAAATTAAATGGACACATGACTGCGTTTGTTACGCATAGTCAGCCGTCAGCCTCCATAAAAATAATACTTTTTTAAATATTTGTTCCATTTTTAAAATTATATTACCCAATACCGATACACGTGGGATTTTTTTTCGTGAAAGCAGAAGATAATACCGTAAAATGTATGTTAATATGTGAAATAATAATAGTTAATGGCTTAAACTTTACGTAGGCACCTAGGCGTTTTTTTTTATAACATCGTATCAAGAAAATATTAATGATCTTAATTGTTAAGCAAAACATCGAAATAAAACCTTAGTATCTGTAGAAATTTTTAGGAATGTGCTAGTTTCAAATCAAATCAAATCAAAATAATCTTTATTCAAATAAGCTCTTTCAAGCACTTTTAAATCGTCAAGGATCAATATCATTAATGAAGCTACAACTGTTACAGTTTATAATACCTGCTACTATGTATTGTAACTATTGAATCAGCGTTCTAATAAGCAGAAAGACTATTGCCCAGCAATAGGATAGTAAAAGGCAGTATAAATGGTAGCTAAAAATACTTAAAATTCAAAATTTATATCAGATTTCTATAGAGTAATGTTTATAAACTAACTTTTAGTAATTTCACTAAAATTTGTCTCCTGAAAAGTTCAACATAATTACGACAATATAACTTTGCTACTAGAAAGTTACTAGAATGTAGTAAAAGTACCGGCTTATTACTAACCCACTGCTGGGCATAGGCTTCCTCTCTGCGCTTTTCCATAGCAGGCTTGGAGTTTATTTATCCAAGAATTATCTAGAGTCCAGACATATGCAGGTTTCCTCGTGATGTTTGCTTTTAGCGAAAGGCGTGTGACAAATTGCAATTATAAATTAGGCGTATAAGTTTTAACAGAAAAACTCATTGGCGCCTGCCAATGTTTGAACCTGTAACTCACTCGAGGGAGTCGCCTGTCTTACCGCTAGGCTATAACAGCTATGTTATTAGCAAAAGGCATAAAAAATTTATACAAACACTATTGAACGTTGTAAGTAGCGGCCTGTTACTATCCCACTGCTGAGAATAGGCCTCTTTTCTCCGTTTTTAGAGTGAAGGTTTGAAGCTAAGACCTAACACGCTGCTCCAATGCGGATTGGTAGGTTACACATATCTCCAGAATTCTCTAGAGATATGCAGGTTTCCTCACGATGTTTTCCTTCACCGAAAAGCGTGTGATAAATTGCAATTATCAATTAGACACATAAGTTTCGAACGCTGTGTAACACATAAATTCCACCATACCGCATATTATCAGATAGATTATTTTGAAATCAAAGTGGTATGCAAAGAAAAAATGGTGTTACTTGACAAAGTGGTGTCTATTGACTCGCACATGCCTACCATATGACGATGCTAAGTATGTACAATGTGTAAACTATGGTTCAATAAGGATTTTTGAAATGTATGCTTTACAAATGTTTTGCTGATAGCTTTATTGAAGTCAAAGTTTGCCATCATTCTCCTGCCTTTATCCTCTAAGTGGCGTCAGCACGACATGTTATAAGCATGTTGTCACATGATTTAGCTAGGTATTTCACGACTGTCCGCCTGTCTGACGTCAACTTTTGGGGAACGATCATTTGTAACTGTACTTTTTACTCAATTGCGTGTAAAACGCGACGTAATCTTTATACTAAGCAACAGAGATCTTAAAATAGAAACTTTTGATACTTTAGTTAAACATTCGTACTAAAGCGTTTTTTAGCTTTGTTTCGTTGTGTTATTGTATAAAATATGAATCACTAGCTTTTACCTGCGATTTCGTTTGCGTGGATTGTTGTAGCGTTATAGGTTTATAATAGATGGCGCTTTTTAGTGTCACCCTATTCCTGTAGAATTAACCCTATATGTTACCACGGTGTATAAGGGATATTTATGCCAAATTTCATTGATTCAGCGGAATCGCCGTGAAAGAGTAACAAATATGAATCCATACTTATAAATTTTCGCATTTACAATATTACTAGCTTATAGCAGCAACTTTGTTCGCGTGGTCTATTGACACGTGATAGATCGATAAAAGATGGCTTTCAATTTCATCCTATTCCTGTAGAATTAACAGGATTTCTATAACCTTTAGGTTGTCCCGGTGTATATGAAATAATTGTGCCAAATTTCATCCATATTGGATCAGCGGATTCGCCTTCAAAAAGTAACAAGCATACATCCATACTAACAAATTTTCGCATTTATAATATTATAATGCTAATATTAGCAGGACGAAGTATCGTCAACATTGTTCGCATCAACTTAAAGCGTTGAAAAGCCTTTATTTATATATTTAATTTTCTTTCTTTTGCATAGGAAATAATTTGAATTTTTTAAACATGTGTTTACAACAAACTTTCGCATTTATAATATTGGTAGGACTGGATAGAATAGGATTACCATATAAATATTGCAACCTTAAACAATCTTTCTTTCGCCTCGCCGTGATATACTTAAAAAGATTTCCTCTCAAAAAGAATTGCGAAACAACGATATTACAAGTACATTATTTGTGTAGGGACGAAATTTTCCCCTTATCGAATTTTTATGCCATCATGTTCGAAATAATGGTTACAACATAACAAAAATTGACTTACCTAAATTCCAAGAACGATAATAAGTAATAAAGCTTAAGCAGTTTATTTTCACTTCAAGCGGAACTTTTTTGATATAAGAATTAGAAAGCCTACTATACTGCTGAGGATTACTTAGAAGATAAGAATGTGTGGATATAGCTCGCTTAGACCCTATATAAGACAGTAATGACTATGTAACTAGTCATAAGAATTATTTTTTAAAAGAGCAACCGCCGAGCTTCTTGCTGCCTCTTTTCTGTAGGAACAGCTTTCCCAACCAGCAGTAGAGTTGACGATTCAAAAGCACTTGTTTACAAGTTTATTTGAATAAAGAATATTTTTAATTTTGAATAACAATTGGTTTATGTGGGACTTGTGCGTCTTTATGCGCTGACTGATTTTTGATAGACATATAATAGTAATTTTTTCAAACCATTTCCACAAAAAGACTTATAAATAAATATATGGGAAACTAACATAGCCGTGTGGTATCTGGCTGAGAAGAATAGACCACTTTCATTTTTTGCTGAGGTGTTGTAAAAGACGACTAAGGTAAGTTGACCCGCCGTGTCATATCTAATTGAGTAGAAAAGACCACCCTCTTTCTTACCGAGGTGTTGTAAAATACGGCTACGGTAAGTTGACGTCAAGCGGGCGGTCAGTCTTAAAATACGTAGCCAAATGTTTATAACATATTGTGCCGACCCCACTTAGAGTGGGATAATGCTAGGATGATGATGGAAAACTTGCATATACTGTCATCTATGTCCAAAGTAAATAACTTAACACTTTATACTTTATGTTATGGGCGACAGACAACTGTTAAATATTCAAATATATGATTTTTAATACTTTAATACACCCACACTCGAAAAATCAATAAATTGTTGTTAGAAAATTTTGCCCTCGGGAACCGAACCCGCGATTCGCGGAGCTGAAGCAGGATTACTACCAACTGTAATGTTATAATACTAAAATATTGGTTTATCGCTTATATTTTATTAATTCAATAGCAGAAAATAAACGGTTCCTCGGAATTTAGTACATGATTGGGCCTTGGAATTGTTATGGACTAATTCTATTTTTAGGATACATATTTCAAATTCAAGATGGCGTTTATAAACCGTAAATATTTAATTATGATATTAACAAATTATCATACTCGTTGTAGCTTATACTATGCTATCTTCACATTTATCGATATACGATGAAATATTGATACGCCGTGCGGCATCCGGCTGAGCACAATAGACCACCCTCGTTCCTTACCGAGGTGTCGTAAAATGCGACTAAGGTAAGTTGACCCGCCGTATAATATCCGATTAAGTAGAATAGACCACCCTCATTCTTACCGAGGTGTCGTAAAATACGACTAAGGTAACGTCAGACAGGTGGCCGTAAAATACGTAGTCAAACCATGTGACATGTTTATAATATGTTGTGCCGACCCCATTTAGAATGGAATAAGTGCAGGAGGATAATGATAACTTTTACATTTTTGTTGTAAATAAAAAAATTGTAAGTCTGTAATACAACAAAACTCGCAGAACCAAAAAAATATTTGTAGAAAATTTTTGATCTCGGCAGTAATAGAATCTGGGACCCCCGGAGTGCAGTGTCACTGCTGGCTGCGCCGACGGACTATTGAAGTAGAAATACTACTATCGTAAAAATGGTAACAATTGAGACACAAACAAGTTAAATTAAATAATAAAATTTTTAATTCTGAACACAAATGTAGTTATTGTGAGTTAACCTTAATAGATAGCGGACTTTTGTAGTACTTTTGTAGATCTACAATTCTCTAGTACATTACTTTAGCGTATATGTACTCGTTAACATGGCGCACTCGAGTAAAGCTCCCAGCAGGCAAATTTCTAAAACCACTAGACTTCTTCAACACATCATCTTCTTCCTGCCCTTATCCCACTCTAAGTGGGGTCGGCACAACATGTTATAAACATGCTGTAACATGATTTGGCTGCGTTTTTACGACCGGCCGCCTGCCTGACGTCAACTTACCTCTGACGTATTTCACGACACCTCGGTAAGAAAGAGGGTGGTCTGTTCTACTAAACCGGATACCACACGGTGGGTCATCTTACCTTAGTCGCCTTTTACGAAACCTCGGTAAGAAATGAGGTTGGTCTATTCTACTCAGCCGGATACCACACGGCGGGTCGACTTACCTTAGTCGCCTTTTACGACACCTCGGTAAGAAAAGAGGGATGTACTATTCTACTCAGCCGGATACCACACGGCTATGTTAATTTCCCATATATTTATATATAACTCTTTTTTTTGTGAAATGGTTTGAAAAAACTATTATTATATATCCATAAAAAATCAGTCAGGGTAAAAATATTCTTCAACACAATTTACATAAAGCGGTAATGTACTATTAACCTAAGAATTTCAGAAAAATTCTTTTAATAAATACCGCCCAAAAACCCATTCAGTGCATTTTGAGAAATTCGATCACATACAGACAGCTTTTGGTGACTTTGTTTCATAATAAGTATGATATATGATATATATCTTATACTATATAAGATATAGACGCCGTGTGGTATCCGGCTGAATATAATAGTACCACCCTCATTTCTTACCGAGGTGTCGTAAAAGGCGACTAAGGTAAGTCGACCCGCCGTGTGGTATCCGGCTGAGTAGAATAGACCAACCTCATTTCTTACCGAGGTGTCGTAAAAGGCGACTAAGATAAGTTGACCCACCGTGTGGTATCCGGTTTAGTAAAATAGACCACCCTCATTCTTACCGAGGAGTCGTAAAATACGACTAAGGTAAGTTGACGTCAGGCAGGCGGCCGGTCGTAAAATACGTAGCCAAATCATATGACAACATGTTTGTAACATGTTATGCCGACCCCACTTAGAGTGGGATAAGGGCAGGAGGATGATGACTATATAAGATATAGATGAAAAATTATTTGAAGTCTATTCAAGTATCCGGTTAAGTAGAATAGATCACCCTTTTTCTTACCAAATTGTCGTAAAATACGACAAATTATGTTGATCAGGCAGGTGGCCGGGCGGAAAATACATAGCCAAATCATGTGACAACATGTTTATGAGAATTGCCGAACCCACTTAGAGTGGAATAAGGGCAAGGGAAATAATTTAGAAACGATTCCTTTTAAACTAAAATTTAATATAGTTATTGTATAGAACCGGCTATACTCACGTCTTATTCTATCGGGTTAGCCCGACTAGTTTCGAACCCATCCGGGGCACTTATTCATGAGCTCTTCAGTTCCCGCCGCGATAACGTCGTGTAAAGAGCTCATGAATAAGTGCCCCGGATGGGTTCGAAACTAGTCGGGCTAACCCGATAGAATAAGACGTGAGTATAGCCGGTTCTATACAATAACTATGAATACTACTCACGATAGTTTAAATTTAAAAATTTAATATATATTACGATATAATAATGATTATATAACTAACTTTTAAATTATTAAGGTTAGGCTTATAGAGGATAACAGATTTGGTAAACCACAAGGATAGGATAGCATAATCAAATATTAGTGTTAATAACTTGAGCCTTAATGAACTCTTGAACCCACGTAGGTAAAAGGTTAAATTAAATATCACTTAAGTTTCATTACCCATTGAATTTCGTAGTTTGAAAATATATTTTTGTCGATTTAATAAAGCAAGTAGGTAACCCGTGGTTTCACTTGCAATATCAAATAATTTATAGAATTAGGCGTTACTTTGCGGAGGTCCATAATACAAAAGTAATAATAAAATTATTTTGCTATAATCCGCGAAGAAGTAAAATAGAAAATATATATAATGCTAAATGTAAGTGGACAATCGGTTATCATGCCTGATACATGCAGGATTCGTAAAAACACATGCACAAACCTCCACCACCGCCACCACAATACACAAGCACTATATACGTTCACTATCACAAACTCAACAATCGCAAAGCTTTGCGATTTTAGTCGTGGAGTCTATCTCCTGATGATGCTTCGGTTGCGGGGCGAAACGATTGTTGAGTTTGTGATAGTGAACGTATATAGTGCTTGTGTATTGTGGTGGCGGTGGTGAAGGTTTTTGCATGTGTTTTTACGAATCATGCATGTATCAGGTATGATAACCGATTGTCCACTTACATTTAGCATTATATATATTTTCTATTTTACTTCTTCGCGGATTATAGCAAAATAATTTTATAATTACTTTTGCAATATCAAAGTTATCTATAAAGAAACAGATCGCTTAGGTGTATGTATAGACAGGAATCGAGGATGAATTACCGGAATATAAAGAAAAAAGTTAACACATAAACAAACGCATAAATTCATAAAATTATCCTTGTAAAGTAGATACTATGTAGATAGTTGAGAAGTACAACATTTTTCGCCTTTACAACATTTGTCGAGAAGCGTCGCTTTCAGTCAATAATGGATAAAGAAAAACATTAAATTATTAAAATATATATATAACTAAAAAGTTTAAAGTTTGTGTCTTGAGTATGCTAAAAATATTTCGTCATACGATGGGACATTCAAAAATAATACCCCGATTATCCGTAGTATCCGTAATTTAGATTAAAAAATATATATATTGGAATCCGAACGAAAAATTATTGGGTTGAAATTAACAGAATTATGATATACCATAAAAAGATAGATGGAAAATTATTGAGTTCAAATTAACAGAATTCCCAAAAAAGAAAGAGGGTTTAATAGTAATTAAAATAATTAAAGAGTGCGCATAATACTTATAGATACGCAGAGGTTTGCGCGAATCCTTCTTCAGAACTCAAATTGCGATGGGAGAGCGGCGAGTCAACAGTGTCACTTTGGCGCTACGCTCACGAGCATCGCCTGAACAGGCGGCACGCGCGCTTCTAGTCGGAATTTTGAAGTAATACGCTGAAATATATTTTATCTGTTATATATTATATTGGCGGGAACAGTTTTACAGATAAAAAAAATATTGTAGGCTCTACATTGAGCCTTTGGGCTGGAAAACATTTAAAAAAAAAACGTATATACTATTAAATAGCGTGTTTGCGAAAAAAGTTTCGGAATTGTGAAAATTAATTTTATTTAATTAGTGATATAATAAAAAAATACATTTGATGTTATAAAAAAGTTGCAAAGAACTTTGTAGAAAACCTATATTACAATATGGCATGATGTGGTTGTTCTAAGCAGTTACCAACTTTAGTGCCGTAAGGTAAGTTTAGCTTAAATATAAAAATGATTGCGGCGGCCGAGAATAGGTGGTTTTATGGCCTTTTATGGTGTAATATTCAATTTACTCACGCGAGCGGTTGTCTACTATTGTTTTAAAATAAAATAACTAGAGAATTATATTTAAAAAATATATATAACTTTTTTAAAATAGTTATAAGTTTAAATGCAATTGAATTGAAATTTTAAAATAATATTAAACTGATTTAACTGTGTGATAGTAATCTTAAACCCACAAGATAGTAAAAAAGCCGTCAAAAATAAAATAAATAAATTGAAGATTTAAATATGGTGAACATTTAAAGAGTGAGATTTAACATTTAAATTCAGAATTTGCATAATAAATTTTGTTGAATGTTGTTTTAGTTTTTTAAGGTACAACGATTATAATGATTTATTTATTTATTAATTGATTTATTTATAAAATTATGAACAATGAATTAACAGCAATTTTTACCATAACCATTACATACAACCAAAAAGCTACTATTTCAGTTCCGTTCCTAATATTTTTAAAGAAAAATGAAAATCCATATTTTTTACCATAATAATTTATAATATTTGCAGTTTGTACCTTAACAATATCATACAATTCAAAAATTACGCTGATTTGATGATAAAAAAGATGTATAATAATGAAAGCACAGTTACAGCAGTTTAAAAACACTATTAAGGAGAGGCTGATACAGAAAGCCTACTATACTGTTGAGGATTATTTAGACGATAAAAATGCGTGGATATAAATATTGTTCGACCCTGTACAAGATAGAAACATTAAATGTAACTAGCATTAAGAATTGTATTTTTTAAAAAGAGCAACCGCCGAGTTTCTTGCTGGCTCTTCTCGGTAGGAACAGCTTTCCGAACCAGCAGTAGAGTTGACGATTCAAAAGCACTTGTTTACAAGTTTATTTGAATAAAGAATATTTTGAATTTGAATTTGAAATAATATTGAGAAAAAACCTTTTTCATCGTAAGATACTACCAGTATAGGCGGCAGATTAGGTTTTTTAATTTAGATAATTATACATATTTAGTTGCGTATCTTATTGCGGAAAAAATAAGATTCCTAAAGTTAAAAATAAATACTGATATCAACCATAATACTGCAGATTGTAAAGATAAGGACAATGATACTTGAGATAATTTATAAAACGAAAAACAAATTTATCAAACAACAAACCATTGACTAATGAACTTGAAAACTGTGGATTTTTGGTGTATTGGTAAATGACTTTTTTAAAACAAATCGTCAATAAAACCGTATTTCAAAAACATTCGATCTCCACTTCAAACAAGTGTTTGAATTATTTTATGTGCATAAAAGTGTATTAAATATAAATGGAAATGGGTTATTCGGTTTTCCACGATTTAAAATATTTGTCGTTAAGTTTTATAGTCAGCAAGGAATATATCACTAGCATATGGTCCGACTTTGTAAGCGTGGGTTTCAGTACTGTGATATAAAATATCTATATTAAACATTTGTATGTATACTAATATAATAATCTCAGGAACTACTACACCGATTTGAAAAATTCTTTGAATGTAAGATAGTCCATTTATCGAGGAAAGGTATAGGCTATATAGCATCACATTGAGTAGCAGAGGAGCAGCTATAAAAAATATTGCAAAATTTACAGCTTTCCTTGCGTGCAATAAGTCAACGCTGAAGCAGTTGACACAGCTGGTAATATATAAAATACGATACGGAATGCAGAAGATATTTTCTACTGTTAGTTGAAATTTTATTCTTTGCTTTAAGACGGTCCAGCTCTCTTGTTAAGCCATGTTATAATACCATTAATAATACAACATAATCAATTGAACACTTGAAGTAAATAAGGCACTAAGTACCTAAAAATTAAAATTCGAACTAGGTAATAATGAATTAAGCAATTTGGTTCTAAAAGGCTTTTAGAACCAAATTGCATACTTTGTTCGAATTTTAATTTTTAGGTACTTAGTGCCTTATTTACTTCAAGTGTTCAATTGAAAAATTCACCTCTGACAAATTTAGATTTTCGACATAAACTTGACATGAAGTACAAGAAAATGTTTTACCAAAGCCATGGAGCCAATTACTCGTGTGAGACGGATTAAATTATTCTGCGGTTTAAAATGAACGGCAGACAAACACTCAGTGCCACAATTTTATAGATAACTAGCGATAAGATATAAGTAAATTAAATTATAATCTTATCTACCTATTCATATGAATACGTAATTTAATTCATATTCACTTGTGTGTAGATAGAAAAGGGTTAATTCAAATTCAAATTCAAAATTTTCCTTATTCAACTAAACTTGTAAGTACTGTTGAATCGTCAATTCTACTGCTGGTTCGGAAAGCTGTTCTTACCGAGAAGAGCCAGCAAGAAAATCAGCGGTTGCTCTTTTCAATAAATAATGCTTATAACTAGTTACATTAAGTCATTGCTATCTTTATCGGACATAGCTATATCCACGCATTATTATCATCTAAATAATCCTCAGCAGTATAGTAGGCTTTCTGTATCAGCCTCTCTTTAACAGTTTTTTTTAAACTGCTGTAATGGCAAAGCTGAATATAATACATATGGAGTTATAATAGTTAGAGAGAATAACAAACTATTGATATTTATAAAATTTAGTTACTACATAAGTAAGTAACGGCCTCTTACTATCCCACTGCTGAGAATAGGCCTCTTCCCTCCGTTTCTGGAGAGAAGGTTTGGAGCTAAGACCTACCACGCTGCTCCAATGCGGATTGGTAGGTTACACACATCCCTAGGATTCTCAAGAGATATGCAGGTTTCCTCACCGTAAAGCGTGAGATAAATTATCAATTAGACACATAAGTTTTAACAGTAAAACTCATTGTTGTCTGCCCGGGTTTGAATCCGTGACCTCCTCTAAAGAGTCGCACGGTGTTACCGCTGGGCTACCACAGCTTAATATATAGAAACCGAATACACTAACGTTCTTATTTATACAAAATAATTTTAATGCATATAAAAATATTAATATTCTTATCATAGCTTAAATCTATATATATAAAAGAAAGTTGGTCTTAGTTACACTATTTATAACTCAAGAACAGATGAACAAATTCGGCCGAAAATTGGTGGAAAGGTTGCTTAGAACCAGGAGACGGACATAGGATACTTTTTATCCCGTTCGACTGCATTTATTTTATCCCGTCAAGTCACTATAAAACGTGGTATAGCAAAAACGACTATGACACGGAAAAACAAAACATAAATGACAGCTAAACGTAATTTAGTCTTTGGATAAGTATGGTAAAAATATGACAATTATCAAAATAGTAGTAGCTATAAACGTTACTACATAGTATAAAACAAAGTAACTTTCTCTGTCTGTCTCTATGTTTGCTTAAATCTTTAAAACAACGCAAAAGATTTTGATGCGGTTTTTTTTAAGTATATAGAGTGATTGAAGAGGAAGGTTTATATGTATAATAAAATTCAATATGAAGTAACGAAATACTGTGATTATCACTGAGTGACATAGGCTATATGCTTTATACCCGTGCGAAGTTGGGGCGGGACTCCTAGTTATCAATAAATTTAAAAAGTCTTAACGGTACGAGTATCTAACTTACTCTTTGATATTCGCTTCATTTATATAAAAATCGGAATGAGGAACAACTTTCCTTGTTATATCGAAAAGTTTGAAGAAATACAACATATTTTGTTACGGATTGACATGACAATCATCATTACGGAACTTGTCTTTCTCGACATTATTTATTTAGTACCGTGAGAGTGAGCGGTCGACAGTTATACTTGCTTAATGGTAAGTGACGTTATATGTAGATAGTATTTACTTATTTATTTAAATATTTTTAAACCATTAACAGTTGCCTATAAGAGAAAATACAAATAAATAAGACTATGGCAAGAGCATGACAAAATAAACGTACCTGTAGCATAGATAATAGCATAAAAATTTATTTTAATACTAAATAGAGGCTTATTACATTAATTCTAATTTCATGGTTAAGCAAAGATCTTCTCTCTTTTTTGAAAAAAAATCATTAGATTAAATCCAAAGACATTTTTTACTATCGCAATATCACAGCTCATTACTATCACGGCTCAATAGTAATGACCTGGGATAGCCAAGCGATGAAACCGTGTAACTCTTTTGGGGGGTGGAGTTCAAATCCCGGCAGGCATCAATGTTAAAACTTATTGTGTCTAATTGATAATTGCAATTTATAACACGCTCTTGAAGGTAAAGGTCGCACACGGTGAAGGAAAACATCGTGAGGAAACCTGCATGTTTTTAGAGAATTCTAGGGATATGTGTAACCTACCAATCTGCATTGGAGCAGCGTGGTAGGTCTTAGCTCCAATCCTTCTCTCCAAAGACGGAGAGAGGAGGCCTCTGCTAAGCAGTGGGATAGTAACAGACTGTTACTTCACTTCTTTATTTTTATTTTGTCTATGCTATTGTCATTGAATAAAATATAATCAGTCGTGTGTAAAAAAAGCAATACATATTTATTCGTTGGAATAAGAAATAATGGATTCAACTAGCGATGGAGATAAAAAAGGTACAGTATTGTCTGAAAATACCCTTCAAAAATCCAGTCAATACAAATACACTATATCGTTCAAATGGAGATAATTGATTAAGCCCGTAAAAGCTTTTCATATAAAAATATTTATTTGTATTACGTACATACGTGATGTTCATCTACGGAACAAAGTGATCTACAAAAAAGGTTAAAAATTTTGGGTATAATAATAAATGATTGGCCAATTCTGTAAATGAATTCGTAGGTATATCACATCTTTATATTTAAACGAGTTAATCTTGTATATATATATATTTTCTGAATCTCGAAAACGGCTCCAACGATTTTGCTGAAATTCAGCATGTAGAAAGTTTTCAGGGAGAAAATTAATCTAGCTAGGTTTTATGTAAAAAAAATATTGTTTTATCCCTGTTTTTGGGCATTAAAAACACTAACATTTATATTGAATTGAATTTTCGCCATTAGCTGTCAAGTCGACGTAGCTTATTCGGTTAACGGGCAGCCTCGAGAAATGTGAATGCCAAGGATCGATCCCTAACGAAATAATTGATTTTCTTTTTTTTAAGTTTTTTTTTTGCAAAAAATTACTCAGTCAGTTTAAAAAAAAATAAAAAGTCACTCAGATATTGTATATTTATGGGATATAATATACGTCAAAAGTAGATTCTATATATGTTTGGTAGCCGAAAAGGGGTTAGCAGCCAATTTAGATAAACGCTGTAAATTGTGTGTGTAAGGCTGATGTTAAACGTTGACTTGTTACCACTTTTAAATGACGTAGTTCCGGATACAAGAAGATACAGTCTTTTAGGGTCCATAGTTACAATGCGTGTTATAAGTAATTTCTTAGATATCTGTTCTATTTTATTGTTAGATACGTCCGTGCCTTCAACATAAAGACTGACTGGCCCATTGGAGTAGTGTGTAGTGACCCTGGCTTCAGCTCCACGGGTCGCGGGTTCGATTCCCGCCGAGGGTAAACATTTTCTATAAATGAATTTGTTGGTCTTTGAGCCTGGGTGTATATTTGTATTTAAGTATGTATTTCAAAATATATAAGTATATATTCACCAGTTGTCTGTCTACCATAACACAAGTATTAAGTTACTTACTTTGGGGGGCGGACGACCGTGTGTGTAATTGTCCCATATATTTATTTATTTATTTAAAGTATTCTTTGATATTTCATACATACAATGGCCGGGATTCGAACCCACGTCATCTTGATGTCAAGTCCGTTACTCTAACCATTCCGCTACAGCCACTTCAATTGAAGCGGAATGGCCATAGAGATATAATACACCATAGAGTATGGCGACCAACTCATATTAAGATGATTTGAATATAAATCATCATCAACAGGAAGCAATGTTATCATTGCGATAGCGTTATTACTGCGATTGCTATTGGCAATCTATCTATCAATCAGAATATATGCTGAATTCTCTGAAATAAATAGAAAGAAATATTTTCAATCTCGGAAACGGCTCCAACGATTTTCCTGAAATTCAGCATGTAGGAGGTTTTGGGGGAGAAAAATTTATCTAGCTAGGTTTTATGTAAAAAAAAATTGTTTTATCCCTGTTTTTGGGACTTAAAAAACACTAACATTTATATTGAATTGAATTTTTGCCATTAGCTGTCAAGTCGACGTAGCTTATTCGGGTAACGGGTAGACTCGAGAAATATGAATGCCAAGTATCGATCCCAACTAAATAATTGTTTTTTTTGCAAAAAATTACCACCCCACCCAGATATTTAATATAAATTGCTTAGTACACTTTATTTGCCGTATTGGTGTCAATGGTTACTAATGTTTTTTTATTAATTATCAAATATGACCCAATTTTTTTGGAACGTCGTGTAAACGACCTCGTAATTAATATACAAATGGATGCTCGTGAAAAGGCTTACGAATCTATAAAGGTTTGCTTTAAAGTTTTTGGGTTTACTGAGATGGGCGAATTTCGAAAAGGAAGTTTTTTTAAGTGTACGATCTAATAGAGTTTGCTTTGAATTATTATAATCTCAGTTATGTATTACCCTGTTTCCGAATGAAACATGATTTTTTCATATTATTTATTATTCGGTGTATCAGCGTCAATGTACATATGCGAAATTTCATCAAAATTGGTCCAGGTGAAACGTGAAAGCGTAACAAACAATCAGATTGTCACAATATTTTTTATATTAGTGTGGGAATGGATTTTTCATTAGATAGCGCATCATACATAAAATAATATTTAAATAAAACAAGAGTTATATTTAAATAATAAATATATAAACTATAATTCTCAATCGTGATTTACAAAAGTAAAAGCGCGTGATATTTGCCATTTAATCACTAGTTTGTTAACCCTATATTGTCTATAGAACACTTATGAGTGTTCTATAGAAGTTAAGAGCTTAAATGACGTTTACAATTTATCATATAAAGTGAGAGAGTGGAAACCTGCACATCACTTGAGATTTCGTAGTAAGTGAAACTTACTTATCCGTGGAGCATGGGTTTTAGCAATTCGTCATCTCAAAAGAGAGAGTAGACCTTTGGTTAATAGCTATTGGCCAGTAGAAGGGTTCAATTTCACTTTTTTTTTAATCCATTCCAGTTCAAACATAATGTTAATTTAACTATACTGTTCAATTATTTGGAACACAAAAATACCTCGGAATGAATACTCCATAATGATTCACTGAACAGGTAAAGAAATATGCGACCGACTTTATGAAAGCTCCTTTTTGTAGGTCTCGGGTAAACTGTAATGAGGAAAGTTTTTCAAAGCATTTTTCATCATTGCAGTCCTTTGCCATATTTGCAACTGGGCCATACAGTGTATATTTTTACACGTTTTATAATGAGTCTTACTAATTTACAAATATACTTGGATTGATTAAAAAGTTTAATGTTACGTGAACTAGTTATATTGGCAAACATTTGCATTCTATTATTAATCATTGTTTGTGGGTGAAGTGGTGTGCGGGATGGTATAGTGGTATAGTGGTGTCTACCATTTTTAGTACATGATGCATCTTTTTTTTTTGTTAAATAAACAGACGATTCATGTAGTCAAATATAACTTTCAAATAAATTCAAACTCAATTCATTAAAACTTTTACAAATTAATTAGAAAATAATTTGTAGTATCAAATTTTGTAAAGTAACAACATCATTCTATAAATTATTGAAAGATAAGTTTAAATACTATACAGAAGCGGCGTCGTCCATTTCTGCAAATACTGCTAGAGCATTCAGAAAATCGACGAGGAAAATTGTGAGAAAAATTGTTTGTTTGCAGTTCTTATTCGTATTTTTCCTTACAAATTGTGTTCTTCAGAACACAATGTATATCAATATAATAAGAAAGAATGTTAGAATGAATAAAACTGTTCGAAAAGGTGTTTAAATTATTTGCTATAGCAGGGGGGTCTTCTCGCATACCTTTGAGGGGTAGGCGGGGTACGGGCCTCGAGGCGAACCTCTTTGACCGGGCTGGTCCTCGCAGGCTTTGTGACCTGGACTGTGTTTGGGCCCTAGGCCCAGGTCACCTAGGTGACCTACTGGATTTGATGTTTGGTAGGGAGGTCTGGGAATGGTAGTTCCCAGACCTCAGAGACAGTTTCGGTGGTGTCTCTTCCGGTGGTGTCTTGATCGGGTGGGTGTGCCATGTCCGGTGGTATCGCCCTCTCGCCCGTCGCGTCATCCTCTTCGTCACCGTCGTCGTCCGCGTCGGGCCGCGGTGACGGTGATCGCAGGAGCTCGCGAGGCAGGGAACGTCCCTCGGGTGGTCGTGCTTTATTTGCTATAAACTGTGATAAGAAAAGTTTTATCATGCCGAATGTAGAGGACTCTATACACTATTGCCACAAAAAGCTTATTGTGGATTAGTTGAAAGGTACTTTAATATTTCTATATTGTGAGTATCTGGGTAACCGATCCTTGCTCGGTAATTTTGTAAAAATTATTGAAAAAAATAATAAAAAAAACAGCACCGGTGGCATCTGGGGCTCGAACCCAGGTTTTGAACTTTATTGGTCCGCCCATTACCATGAGGCTATCATAGCATTACGTTTGACAGCCAAAATATAATTTTCATTTAATTCTTCTTGAAGCATTTGGGTTGGCAAAACGTGTTTAAACCATGTTGTTTGACCAGGTACTTAACGACCACCTGCCTGAGGTCAACTTAGTACCTTACAAAATATATATAATAATTAATTGTATGATTTATAAAAGATTTCATAAGCAAAATGATAAAGCAAAAACTTCACAGCCTTATTGTACCGTTTATTGTAATATTGCAAAATCACGCGGGTAACTATAGATCGATACGATTAGTGTCAGTTTCAGAAACAATATAAAACAACATACAAGGTTTCAGTTCGAAGTCTCGCTGAGGCAAATAGCAGAAAAAATACATAACAGCAATTCCCTATTAACAGAAATCGTCTAATTTAGCATGGATGAAGTTACTGTTTAAAGTGTTCAGAATAAGAAAATAACTAATAAACGATGCCGATTTTAGCTTAATTATATGATACGAATGAGTGAGTTGAGAGTGACTAAGTAGAAAACACCAAGCTCATTTATTACAGGTGTCGTATAAGACGACTAAGCTAAGTTGACCGGCCGTGTAGTATCAGGCTGACTGGAATAGACCAAACCCATTTCTTACTTTGTCGTAAAAGGCGACTAAGGTAAGTACACATCATTGACCTCCCACGAAGGCGCACGGAGCGCTTTGCGTCCTCGTTTTTATTAAGCACAGCAAGGGAGTGGAATTCTCTCCCGGCATCGATATTTCCGAGTTCTTTTGATATGGGTCTCTTTAAAGCAAGAGTGAATAGGCATCTTCTAGGCAAGCGCGCTCCATCTTAGACGGCATCATCGCTTACCATCAGGCATGATTGCAGTCAAGCGCTCGCCTATTCTGCAAAAAAAAAAAAAAAGTGGACATCAGGCCGGTAGTAAAATAATTAGCCAAATCATCCTACATTTTTAAAGTATGTTATGACGACCCCACTTAGAGTGGGATAAGTGCAGGAGAATGGATATACATATGATATGCGGCGTAGCATATGAACTTTGCGCTAAAAGTAATCAACGAAAATAGTATTTCTCTGATGGAAGAACCAGAGATGTTAAAATTTGGTTACGTCTATGTCAGCTGGTAATCTTGTTTTTAGACCGCCAACATATTTAACCAATCGAATCTCTAAATAAATGCCGCTGTAAAATATAATATGTGTTATTTCTATGTAGTTATTATACTAGAGTAGGGGAGGCATTAGCCATTACCCAGTAGGCATTAGCATTAGAAGTGAAAGTATGAATAAATAATGAGAGGGAAGATGTAACTTGTATACTTCATCTTTGTCTAATCACATATCAAAAAGTGAGACAGATACATCCTCATTTGTTTTCTCTTTATTGTAATATGGCACATTTTAGACTGGCTCCCTTTCTCTTATATAATACCTAAGTGTATGTTTTTCGTACATAGATTTAGCCTCGTGATTCAACGCGGAAGTCCAGAATTCTTGGGACCATCCCACGTGGATCACTATGTAAACTAACACAATATATTCATGGTATAACAAACATGAACCAAATTGGTGCACACATTCTGATGGTCCTATAAATTAAAGTTCATCTGTTTACTACACGTGTATTCATTTACAGTTAACGCGTAACTATTTGGATAAATCGCGTAAATTAAAATAACCTTCTTCGGATCAAGTATGTTTATTGTTGAACCGGGATCAAAGTGTTTCATAAAAACTACGCGGTCTTAAAACTAATTCAATTATTATAAAAATTTCAACAAACAATGAGGAAATCTACGTTAATTTTATTAAAATTTATTAGCATAATATTTTACGTTACTAAAATTTTATAGACGTTAAATTTTTTACTTTAAATTCAGTTATAGAAAACGGTATTAGGGTTTAAAAAGAATTATTATCACAATGAACTTTCATGACCCATTATTAATAAACAAGTTAAGTTAAAAAAGTTTTTACAAAATTTCATATCTCTACAGTTAACCATTGAGGAGTTCCCCCGTCTGGAGCCAATCCTGGCAGTAGCATCAGGTCATGCTTATCATAAACATGCATTGTCATCAGGATTGGACCAGTATTTATATTCTAGCTCAATCGGACACCGGGAAGTGGATCAAATTTAACTTGCAAGATTTCATCTTCACATACAAACATACAACCATTGCAAGTTAAATTAAAGCTTTAAAAAAATTATCATCATCATTCTCCTACCCTTATCCCACTCTATGTGGGGTCGGCTCAACATGTTATAAACATGTCACATGATTCGGCTAGGTATTTAACAAACGAAAGTAAAGCCGTCTAGTGTGCAAAGGTCAATGGATTACTACGCCACTGAGTCTTGTCTCTTTTGAATCTAGATCCAGAGGTTTAAAGCGACCATTACTAAATTAATTGTAATCTTTTCAAAGGTTGTGTATGTTAGGAAAATAACAAAACATTTTGAGGTTGGAAGCTTTAAAATGTGATCTTGAATAGATCGCTTTATTCCAAGCGGAGTTCGTGATTTTGAGCTTCGGGTATTTATGGGTGGTCTATGTCTATGGGTGGCGGTGGTAACTTAATCAAGTTAAAATAATATTAATGTATAGAAACCGGCTATACTCACGTGTTATTTGTTTTGGCCGTACTCACGTGTTATCGCAGCGAGTTCCCGCCTCATAAAGAGGTCACGAATAAGAGCCCCGTATGGGCTTGAAACTAGTCGGGCTCATCCGATAAAATAACACGTGAGTATAGCCGGTTTCTATACATTAACTATGAATACCACTCACGATAGTTTAAACTTAACTTATTATCATAATACGCATTATAGTGAAAGAAAACATTGCAATCAATTTTTTTCAAGTACTGAATCTTATAAGTTTTTTACTACTTAGATACTACTACTACTAGATACTACTTACTATAGATCAATTTTTTAAAAATTCTATGAAAAAACGAATTTATTTTAAAAACATAAATATTTTTGCAACTAAGAATCAATAATAGAGGAGTTCACCTGAACTGAATCAAAGGAAAGTAACATAAAATAAATAAAACTTACGCAGAACACATTTTCACGATAAATGATCTCGGAATATGTATGAAAGAATTTAATTGCAACAACGAGTACAAAATAAATGCGACGTAAGTAACGATCTTTTTGCCGTTCTTTTTTCAAATGGACCTTTTATTTAGACTCCATTAAACGTACTTCAATTTACATATTTTTGCGATTTCTTATGTATTTGTCGCGCGACTTTATTTTGGATATTCTTCATTTATTTTGGACATTTCGCAAGAATGTACTTTAGTCACAGGCAACTCTGACAAAGTACTATGTAAAAAGCATAAGTAAAAAATAGTATAAGTAATCTTTCTAATAAATAAGTAAACGTTTCCTGCAAAAAAATAGTTACTATCTTTTCAAAAATTGAAGATTTAATTTGTAACTAGTTTTTTGCATTCCAGATTTCTAGTTAATATGTTCATTACTATCTTTTTATACTTGAAGCTAGGACACACAACGCTCTCTAAAGCAGATTGGCAGCTTACACATGTTCTAGTAATTCTCAAGAAAAATTAAGATCATTTTCGATTTTTTACTTACTTTTTACTGACTCCTGCCCTTATCCCACTCTAAATGCGATCGGCACATGTTACAAACATGTTGTCATACGATTTGGCTACGTATTTTACGACCGGCCTGACGTCAACTTACCTAAGTCGTATTTTACGACACGTCGGTAAGAAAGAGGGTGGTCTATTTTACTCAACCGGATACCACACGGTGGGTCAACTTACCTTAGTCGCCTTTTACGACACCTCGGTAAGAAAAGAGGTTGGTCTATTCTACTCAGCCGGATACTGCATGGCAGGTCGACTTACCTGAGTTGCCTTTTACGACACGTCGGTAAGAAATGAGGGTGGTACTATTCTATTCAGCCGGATACCCCACGGCGTAGTTTGTGATGAATAGTAAATATTAAATAAGTACATGTGTTATAAATAATTTATAAGTACATAACCTTTGGCAAGATCGTGTGTCATAACCATTTTTATAATCAGAGCTTTATTACATAAGTGTAAACATCAGTTTAGATAAGAGAATATGAAATAAATGCATTTTAATAGGTCCGTATAATCTGTATTCGGATTGCGTCCAAAAGTCCCCACTTTTACCCCATTCATCTTTCTATCATTGTAATATAAGAATTCCAGTATATAATTTATTATTTATGCTTGAATAAGCACATTCCAGCGATCACCATAAATAAAGACGAACTAATATATTTATTCAGAGCACAGATGCAATAAAAGCGGGGTTTGAATGTTTAAACGATTTTCACATACAAGCTGATTGTCTATGGAAAAACTGATTTTAAAAAGTTTAGCTAATATATTACTCTAGGTAAAGAAATATGTAATATTTCATAAGGATTAGTGAAATGATGATTGATTGTTTGAGCGTGAAAGTGTTACAAACATAGACAACTGACGAATTTATTAGGAAGCTTAGTAATGATTAGTATTGAATATAAAAGAATTATAAAATATAAGAAACCATTTTGTTATAGTCCGGTGTGGGGTCGCCATTCGAACACTTTAAGACCCCAATGCCCATTGATTCTCCGCACCATGTGCTTTGCCCATCGCCACTTCAGCTTCGCGACACGGTGAACTACGTCGTTGATCTTGATCTACGTAGATCTACGTATCTCATTTCTAGAGATATTACGAGCACAGCTCGCTCCATCGCCCGTTGAGTGACTCTAAGCTTTTTTATGAGACCCATAGTCAGCGACCACGTATTTAGAGCTAAAATAATAATATTACATTGCATTTAGTGTGTTGCCACTTACTTATTGATGAGAGGGGGAGCGCGATAAGACAGGACATTGCAGTTGAAACAGACTGGAAAAAACTTCCCCGTTATACAGAAATCTTACAGCTTGTTATAACAATGTAATCATTCGTTCAAAGGAACAAAAGGTTACCTGATGATGTAAAGTTAAGCCAGCATAATAACCGTACTTTTAGAATAGAATAGAGTACTGAGTAGAATGAGTAGAATAGACCATCCTTATTTCTTACCTCTTCTTATTTAAGTAGTTTCAATTTCAGTAATAGTGTAACATGGAATAAAATTGTAGCAGTAATATAATTATTACTACTACAATTTTGTACTAACGTAACCTAGAATAGATTATAATGTTTAATTTTAATTTAATTAAGTTTTGTTACTCGTAGTGTGTAAATTTTTGTTAAGGAACGTTGTGAACTGCGCAGGTCCTAACAACTGCAACACAGTTTTTTAACTAATGCGGTTGTTATGGCCCAAATTGTTACATGTATACATTTTTTCTTTCCTAATAAATATATTATTATTATTATTATTATTACCGAGGTGGTAAATGCGACTAAATAAGTTGACTCGCCGTGTGGTATACGGCTGAGTAGAATAGATCACTCGCATTTCTTACCGAGGTATAGCAAAAGGCGACTAAAATGAAAAGGCCGGTCGTAAAATATTATTAGTTTTCGTTAGTTAGTTAGTTAGTTTATTTGTTAGCATGGGTAGTTAAAATGTTAGCCCCTATGCTAACATAGGGTGTCATCAATTTATTACATTAGAAACATCATTCAGTACACAGTATTAAATAAGAGATGTGAAAAGAGATGTAAAGTGGGTCAGGTATCTGGGGAGAGGTCACTTGAGCTCGTTGAGAAATAACAAAAGACTTTGAAGTTTTTATTTATCTTTTTTATTTAAAATTGAGTCAATAAAATAAATATTAAGAATTTTAGTAAGTTTAAGTAAAAAATATTATACCAATATTTATTATAAAACAAAGTCCCCAAAAGCTGTCTGTCTGTATGTGATCGATTTTCTCCCAATCTACTAGATGTATTAATGACATCCTTATAAAAATCCCAATGCAATTCAGTGTTGTGGCGCTTTAATTCAGCAGTTAATAATGTATAGAATATATTTCCGGGCTTACAAACTGCTTTTACTTATGTACTATGAGTAATCTTACAGTTCCATATCTTAATTAACATTTTAATAGAGATCTAAGCAAGAGGTTGTCATTGCGAATCCTCATCGCTTAAAATGTCTCTATCCACTACGTTATAAAGTGACACAAGTCGCAGTGTTTTAATAAAAGATTTTTTTTGCCTTAAATTCTTCAGAAATTATCCCAAAAAATATCTAGTCGTAATAAAAAAATCCTTCAAAAAACAATCTTTAAAATATATTACATAAATGACATGCGGCATTCAATATTGGTTGGAATACACTTAAATCAGTTCTATTTAAAGAGTACTTAAATTGGTCGGATAGGAATCAAATTTGTAGAGTCCCTAAGGAATAGAGCTGTAGAGCAAAGAATAAATAGGGTTATCACATGAAACTCAAAATTTCTCTAAATCCCTATAAACCTAAAAAGCCCCAAGGCGAAGATGAAATGATTAATTTCGCCCCAAAATAGGGCAATATCCCTAAAAGTGAAAACACTGGTATGACGTCGTTGTACACATTACTCGCTCTTTGATCTGTAATTTAAACCTGTAGTCTGGAGAGTCCCTCTTGTGGGGCGGATTCTCATTAAGGAACTCCTTTATATGGACTACTAGCAAGTTATCAGTATACTATGGTTATTTATCACATTTCATTATTTCTATCGGGTGATATTAGAACCTAATGCTGCGTCATTGAGATTGTCTATACTTCTTTGAAAAACAAAGTCCTCAAAAGCTGTCTGTGATCGATTTTCTCAAAATCTACTGAAAATATTTTTGTACGGTTTTTGTTAAGAGGAATGCAATTCTAACAAGCGTAAAAGGCAAATAAGGTAAGTCGACCCGCCGTGTGGTATCCAGCTGCGTAGAATAGACCAACCTGATTTCTTATTGAGGAGTCGCAAAATGCGACTAAGGTAAGTTGAAGTCAGGCAGGTGGCCGGTCGTTAAATACGTAGCTGAATCATATGACAACATGTTTGTAAAATGTTGTGCCGACCCCACTTAGAGTGGGATAAGGGCAGGAGGATGATGTAGTGCAATTCTTACGAAAGGTTTATTTTAATAGGGCATAACTGTTTTATGTAAAATGTGTTGAGGTTTCGCAGTTGAAAAAAAAACTCACCTGCTGGGAGATTTGTAAATCTGTAAAACAACAGAGATACTCTTATAATAATGTTCTAGCGAATTGTAGATCTACAAAAATACTATAAAAATGTCAAACGGCAGAATGTCTCTATCTCTTATGGTTAACTCACAATAACTACTTTTATGTTCAAAATTTCAATTAAATACACTGATATCCACTCCTATATGCTATATGCATGCACAGCTAGTATATTATAAAGTGTTCACTGATTTTTTAAAACGAAAATGTTCCTTTTCTGTTGATAAAGAAAAATTTGTATGTAAATTACGCATACTTTTTTATCTTCAAAATTTGTAACAAAAGAAATATGGCCTGTTGTTTACGTCGGTAAGGAACGTCTTAGACTTATTTACGTACCATCGAATAAAACAGAGGTCAAACAGAAAGTGTTGCTAATAACAAAATGGCAAAACTCCGCTTGTAACGAGAGAAAGCACTTTTTCAAATATTATCCAGCCCATTTATTATTAAGAAACATGGTAATTAACTTTTAGGTGTTGCTAGCAAAAGTTTTTATCTTAAAGAACCTCATAACTTTTGAGTGTTCAGGGAGATCGTAAAATATCTTGGCTGGGAATCTTGTTGATTGTGTCAGTTTTGAACACTGATGAAACTTTTACAAACTTACTGAAATGGTGAATAATTTTTTACATTATAGTATTTTTGGTAATAATTGTTATTGAGTAAATGTTTTTTTAATATAAAAATTCCTAATTAATATTAAAAATGCGCTAATTTGTCTCTCTGCCTACCTACTTTCCCGAATAGTGGCCAAAAGGGAACGTCGTTAATTGCGCGTAAGCACTTGCGTTGCGAAAGAGAATAGAAGAGAGTCGATATTAAAATATGTTCATATTCTACAATATGTGACATAATGTTTATTTTTTCATACGTTTTTATATATATTACGTCTTATAAACAATTTGCACATAATTCCCTATTTAAGATACACTTTAGTTTACTAACGAACACTGAATGAATTCACTGTTCTGTGTGAAGTTAAAAAATATAATGATTATAAATATTGAAAAACTACAGAAGTGGGATAGTGAAAAACGCTCTGCTTTTTACATTACTAAGTTGTTTCACATTTTACCTTACAATATTTAATTTATACTAAATATTACTTACCTCTCGCTTCCATTATTTCACTGAACCTTTTAAATTTTGCAAGACTTTATAGCTACCAGATTAGGGCTTACTCTCAGATCCTTTTTGGCCGTAGAAATTCAGTTAGGTACGTGATAATTCAGGGTTTATTCCTGTCGGTCGCGCCGTAACACGTATGCTTTTCGTATAAAAACGAAAATAAAAAAGGTGCCTTCGCTAAATCTAAAAGATTATGACGCTGGGATATAGACACTCTTTGACCCTTGTCAAAATTTGATGGGTTGTACGTTCGGTTGGTTTATCCATAAATCATTATTCAAATATTCAGGCTGTTCTGTATGTTAAAAGAATATTAAAGCATGTGTACATTACTGAAAATTGTGTTGAAGTATATCTGTGCCTTGGTTATATCAAATCAAATTAAATCATTTATTTTCAAACTTTTATTCAACTTGCCGTCTATGTATGTGAAAGTGAAATCTTGCAAGTTAAATTTGACCCACTTCTCAGTGTTTGATAGAACTACAATACTGGTTTAGTTTCGGTGACAATGCGTGTTTATGATAAGCATGAACTAAAGCTGTTATTGGCTCCAGACAAGGAAAGCCCTGAACGGTTAACAGTAGGGACAAAAAATTATGTTGAAAGCTTTTTGAACTTTAGTTGTAGCCAAGTTCTTTTGAATCGGCAACTCTACTGCTGGTTCGATAGCCGCGTCTATCAAGTAGAGCCAGCAAGAAACTTTGCGGCTTGGTTTTACGAGATTCCGAAAGAAAAGAGAAAAATTAAAAATATATATATATTAACTCATTTAAATATAAAAGATTTCATCTAAGTCATAGGAGCTATTTGCTAAAATTATCAGACTCGGGAAAATGAAAACTAATCTCTCGGTCTACCCGAATCGATCTAATTTTTGTGATGGAGATATTTACAGGACTGTTGAGTAATAATAAAATCATATAATTAAAATCGATCGAAAAAAATTATAGTATGTATATAATTAAAATCGATTGTTTATAGAAATCGAATCAGAAATGCAATTAGTACATCACTACTTTAGCCTCCAAGAAGAAATAAATAATTATAAGTAAATCCACTAAGCTTTACATACCAAAATCCGCTTTAAACTAACCACAAACTAACATCGCTATAAGTAATTTAAACTCTAAATGGCACGTAACTAACTCCTCTGTATACATATTGAAGTTCCTGAACTAGTCACTTAGATTGTATCTAATTTTCCATTGAAATAATTCGACATACAACGGTAAATTTAGTATTCTCTTTTTGGATGGGAAATAGTCATTTGTGTAATTGTTTAATACTGGATATTGGGATCGCATACCAGAATTGGGGTTGATAAAAAGAGAAAGCACGGTTTTTCATTTAACTTCAGTTTCTACTTCATTAATATCTTTGATACCTCCTTGGGACTATACCGTTAGGTAGGTGTTCATGCAAATTTTGAATTAAATAAATTACAATAACGATGTTTCATTACTACATCCGCCTGAATTCGTAAACAATGTTCAAAAGGAAATAAAAGTTTGAAAATAATTTTAAAAAATTAGGCATTACTTTGTGGAGATTCATAATACAAAAGTAATGAAAATATTTTGCTAAGTCCGCCATAAAAGAAAATATATTACGTAACGCTTAATTTGAAATCCGTTCCCGTATCTGATACAAAATTGTCAATAACTCATGCACTCACACTAATAAAGCAAGCAATAAAAAAAAGAAAAAGTATAATGTTACCTAGAATCGATTCTGGTATTCTAAATTTGAGACCATCCATTACCCAAATAGGCTATTGTGACTTTAAAAGTAGCGCAATAAAGGGCTAAAACAACTTATTTTTAAATAAAACTTAGCTTGATCGATTTTTCCCTCCAAAACCTGCTGAATTTCATAAAAATCGTTGGGGCCGTTTCCAAAATTCAGAAATTA
Organism: Morpho achilles; assembly: GCA_947086495.1. Lineage (NCBI taxonomy): Eukaryota > Metazoa > Arthropoda > Insecta > Lepidoptera > Nymphalidae > Morpho > Morpho achilles. The sequence continues at coordinate 4,304,024 of CAMTZB010000009.1, read as the reverse complement.
ATTAATGAAGGGTGAATATCGCATTCGTCGAGGCGATGATTCTTGGAGTTTAAATTCTAATTTGTCGAACAATAGAGAGAAAATTGAGTGATTATTCAAATGTACCTAGCAGAACCATTTAGTTTGGTACGATTTTCAACATCCGTAATATGATGCTATATTACCGCGTATTAATTTTAGTGCCGTGTGAATAAACCTGACTAGAATAGACCACCCCCAATTTGTTATCCAGGTGTTAAAGGCGACTAAGGTAAATTGACCCGCCGCGTGGTATCCGGAATAAACCATCCTCATTTCTTAACGAGATGTCGTAAAAGGCCTACTAAGGTAAGCTGACCCACCGTATGGTATCCGATTTAGTAGAATAGACCACCCCTTTTCTTACCGAGGTGTTGTAAAATACGACTAAGGTAAGTTGACGTCAGACGGGCAGCAGGTCGTGAAAATGTAGCCAAATTATGTGACAGCATGTTTATAACGTGTTGTGCCGACCCCACTTAGAGTGGGATAAGGGCAGAAGAATGATAAGAGGAAGAAAGACCAAACAGAAACTAGTCAGGACATTGGTATTTTTGTATTAACTTACGGCGCGAAAACATGTGCAATTTAAGGTTATATACCAAAAATATAGGAGAAATTCTCACATTTCCTTCAGGAACATAGAAAAAATGTATATATAGTAATGCATAATTAAGGGTATTTTAATACTAATGTTGTTCACGAACACAGTCGCGAGTACAAGTCATTGAAAACAAATACTAAAGTTAAAGTAATAAGCCTCAAATTAGTATTTTTAAAATGATAGCCAAATTTGGACAATGTAGGTTTAAAACAATTTTACCTCTGTTATCTGTGGATGGGTCTGCTTTGTTTCAAAACTCTAGTTGCTCTGTACTCTACTGATACGGGCTAATATGAATACTAAACACAAACAAGCTCATCGTTAAATAATAAGCCGATATAATCTCGGGTCCACTGTAAGCTTACGTGCCTACATAATTTCGTTTCTTTTAAATTTGATTAGGTATATGAAAGAAACCGTCATAGCAAATCGCTGAGTGCACGTGACCTTTGCTGAAGGATAGAGGTTTCTAATTTCCATGAGTTTTCAATAAAAAAATTATTTATGCATATATCTATACTTATTATAAAACAAAGTCCTAAAAGCAATCTGTATGTCACCTATTTTTTCAATATCTACTGATTGGATTTTTGTACGGTTTTCATTAAAAGACACAGAAGGATTATGTTAATAACACATTACAATTTTATGTTTATGCTATGTCTATTATGTAATATCATTTAAGATCATCATCTTCATCATCTTCCTGCCCTTATCCCACTTCTAAGTGGGGTCGGCACAACATGTCATAAACATGTTGTCACATGATTTGGCTACGTATTTTACGACCGGCCGCCTGCCTGACGTCAACTTATCTTAGCCGTATTTTACGACACCTCGATAAGAAAGAGGATGGTCTATTCTACTTAACCGGATACCACACGGTGAGTCAACTTACCTTAGTCGCCTTTTACAAAACCTCGGTAAGAAATGAGGTTGGTCTATTCTACTCAGCCGGATACCACACGGCAGGTCGACTTACCTTAGTCGCCTTCTACGACACCTCGGTAAGAAAAGAGGGTGGTACTATTCTATTCAGCCGGATACCACACGGCGTGTAATATCATTTAAGATATGATGTAATAAATTAATAAAAAAAATGCAAATTATGTTGTAGTGCTTTACGTATACCAGCGGAGATACACTAAAGTAACGTAGTACAAAACAGTCCGGGATAGCATCTCTCTATCTCTTATTGTTACCTCATAGTAATTACTATTATCTTAAAATTTTAATTAGGGAACTTTGCTGGCTTAGCTAGCTTAGACAGCTAGGTTACACTATAAAAAGTAACGGACTTTTTTATCCCACTACTAGGCATAGGACTCTTACCTTCATTGGAGAGAAAGGTTAGAGCCAAGGCCCCTGACGTTGCTGCAATGCGGATTGGTAGGTAACACATATATCCTCAGAATTTGCTAAAGATATCCAGGTTTCCTACAATTATCAATAAGACACATAAGTTTTAACAGAAAAACTGATTGGTTGTTCGTTGTTATTGTTGCCTGCCCGGACTTGAACGTATGAGTTTCTCGAAAGAGCCGCACAGAGAGCCGGTCTTACCACTGCACTATTACAGCTCACACACCATGCATACACGAAAATGTATACGTCAGTGATTAAAGGCCAAACCTGATACGTTTCAACGTCTTCGAAATCAAAGTGTTTGACGTAACCGATACCCCTTTGAACCTATTTTTGTATCAAAAGGCCAAAACAACATTTGTAGAGGACTATAGTATTTTGAGGGTGCTCCTTTTCTTAAGCAGAGAAGCTTGATTCGGTAAATATTGCTCCGTACTACAAACGTTCTACAAGAGCCGAGAGCCCTTCGCTGTGTATACAGAAATCGCATTAGGCACGAGTATCAATATATCCGAAACCTTGATGAGTTAGAATTTATTTACATAGTATTTTAAAACGCCATATAAACAAGATATTGATTAATATTCAAATAGTCGTGTGGTATCTGGCTGAGTAGGAAAGACCACTCTAATTTCTTACCAAGGTATCGTAAGAGGCGACTAAGGTAAGTCGACCCGCCGTATGGTATCCGGCTGAGTAGAATATATATAATAATAATAATAATAAATATATGGGACACTTATACACACGGTCGTCCGTCCCCAAAGTAAGTAACTTAATACTTGTGTTATGGGTGACAGACAACTGGTGAATATATACTTATATAATTTTAAATACATACTTAAATACAAATATACACCCAGGCTCAAAGACTAACAAATTATTTTATAGAAAATGTTGGCCCTCGGCGGGAATCGAACCCGCGACCCGCGGAGCTGAAGGTAGGGTCACTACCCACTGCTCCAACGGGCCAGTAATATACCCACCTCACTTCTTACCGAGGTATCGTAAAAGACGACTAAGGTAAGTTGACCCACCATGTGGTGACAAACGTCTTTCTAACCGCGATTTAAAATACGCCTAAGGTAAGTTGACGTCAGGCAGGCGGTCGGTCTTAATATACGAAGCCAAGTCATGTGACAACATACACTTACACACTTCGAGCGGGATAATGCAATAAAAAGACGTAATTATCCTACTTTTGTACATATTATAAAACAAAGTCCCCAAGTCTGTTTGTATGTGATCGATTTTCTCAAAATGTAATGAACGGATTTTTGTACGGTTGTTGAAATGTTTCCGGAAGACTTAATTTATTTATTATCCATAACATCATTAATATAAAAAAGTGTACAAAGGTCAACTTATCCCTAAGACAGAAATCTCTGCCAGCTAACCTACGAAGTGAGACAATTTAATTTAATTAATAGTTCACAACGGCTTTAGCGAATTTGATGGGATTTTCATTGGAAGATAAATGAGGAAAAAACCATATTATCATATATCACCATGTATCATTTACTTTCTATTCTACATTTTAGCATGTATAAAACCTAGCTAGATCGATTTCCTCCCCCAAAACCCCCACATGCTGAATTTCATGAAAATCGTTGGAGCCGTTTCCGAAATTCAGAATATATGTATAACTTATAAACAAAATATATATACAAATATATTTTTAACTTTATATTCCAGTTAAAGAGTTAGTTACGCTGCCAAAACCTTTATGAGGTTTTATAGAGCCCTCAAACCATGAACAAAGTTAGAGGGGACGGTGAGTAATAATGAACTTTATGGCTTCGGACTTTCTATTTACATGTCAACTTCGCATATTGGAAGTTTTATTGAACTTTTCAGGTCAATTTGCTGGATTTCATTTAATTTATTTGAGGGATATTTGTTAGATATGAGTTTTGTAACAAACTAAATAACTAATAACACATTTTACATTAGACTGGCCCGTTGGCGCAGTGGGTAGCGACCCTGCCCTCAGCTCCGCGGGTCGCCATTTCGATCCCCACCGTGGGCCAGCATTTTCTATGAACAATTTCTTCGAGCCTGGGTGTATATATGTATTTATTTAATTTTATTTATTTATTTATATATTTATTTAAGTTTCAATACATTAATAATATTTAATAAAACACTTCTTATCCTATTTATTTAAGTATGTTTTTATAAATTATATATTCACCAGTTGTTTGTCACCAATAACACAAGTATTGAGTTACTTACTTTGGGGACGGATGAAAGAGTGTGTAAGTGTCCCATATATTTATTTATTTATTGCATAGGTACTAAACCTTACGGGTTTTTGTAAATTGTGTTGTAAAAAAACTCACCTGCTGGGAGAGACCAACAGAGACATATGAAAGAAATGTAGGTCTTCAAAATTCTACACAAAAATCCGCGACAGCATGTTTCTACCTCTTATGAGTAAAACAATAAACAAACAAACTTTTATGTTCAAAATATCAATTAAATACACTGATTTCAACGAGGGCGAAGCAGCAAGCACAGCTTAGTAATGTATAAAAATAGAATGTAATGGATTTACTTAGCCATAAAATCTCTAATGCGGTAGCGTAAAACAAAAACGAAGGGTGTGTCAGTTACTTTTGCTGACAATTTCTCACCACCCACATTACTTCGATCTAATTTTACCCAATGTTTTCGTAGTTGAGCGAATTCATATTTCAGCTAAAACCAGTGAATTGGGTTTTCTTAATTACTTTGTTGTTTTTCATTTGCTATTATTTTTATGATTTCGTTTATTTACGAGTAATTTGTGTGAAAAATATGTGCATGGCAATGAAAATAATAAGATAATGATGTAAAATTAAGACCTAGTTAGTTATCTTTACAAATTTGTAAATATAAAAAAACTGATAAAATGTCGCAAATGTATGTAATATTAATACCAAAAATTAAATAAACGTTATATGATAAGTTGTTTATATTTAATTCATCATCCTTCTGCCCTTATCACACTCTAAGTGGGGTCGGCACAACATAGTAGAAAGTAAAGTAACGGCCTGTTACTATCCCACTGCTGGGCATAGGCCTCCTCTCTCCATTTTTGGAGAGAAGGGTTGGAGCTAAGACCTACCATGCTGCTCCAATGCGGATTGGTAGGTTACACATCTCCCTAGAATTCTCTAGAGATAAGCAGGTGTCCTCACGATGTTTTCTTTCACCGAAAAGCGTGTGATAAATTGCAATTATCAATTAGTCACATAAGTTTTAATAGAAAAACTCATTGGTGTCTGCCCGGGTTTGAACCCATGATCGTCTCTAGAGATTCACACAGTCGCACCGCTAGGCCATCACAGCTTACGGCACAACATGTTATAAACATATTGTCACATGATTTGGCTACATGTTGTACGACCGGCCGCCTGCCTGACGTACATATGTCTTTAACAACGCGAAAGGCTTTGCTTGACAGTGGTATTAAAGCTTTGACTTATTTTCTTCACTTAAATAACTAAATATTAAATTATTTCTAACATATCGATTCTTATCGCAAACCTGTATAAAATGCGTAAAATATATTGAAAACTAGAGCACTTTTGGCCAACGTTATAGAGACTTTTGTCTAAAAGTGATATAAAAGATTTATCTTACTTTAGTTCACTTAATTTGCGTAAGTGAAAATGCATGTTCGCTGTCAAGAACTTTAAAAATAAACTGATATTTTCGTTCACAACTAAAATAACATGTAGTAGTGTGTAGTGTAGTGTAGTTTACATACTTATACAACTAGATTTATAAATTCAAATTTAAATTATTCTTTATTCAAGTTGGCTTTTACAAACATCGTCAAATTACAAAGAAGCAACGACTGTTTCAGAAAAGTGCTCTTACCGAGAAGAACCAGCAAGAAATTCGGCGGTCACTCTTTTCAAAAATAAATATTTTAATTATATATATTTGTTTATAAACCATTAAAGTAATTTTTTAATGGTTTCTATATTTACTAGGACCTCTTACGATTTACGAGGTTCGAGGTACTGAACCCACAAAAATGTTAAAGAAATTATAAGGAAGGAGAAATCAAATTTGGCTTCTGATTACTGAATAGTAATAACTTTTGTGATTTTAAGGCTTCGCGTCCATTCGAATAATACGATTTACAAATGAATATTGTTTATTGTATTTGGGATTTGTGTAAGGTATAATTAATTTTGGGGTATATACTTTATATCGAATCACCTTTACTGGATCCCACCTTAAATATTTAATGAATTACAATGGATTCACGTAGTTACAACATTTTAAGCTCTACAATTCATCCCGTTGTGTAAATTATGCCCGGTTCACATTATTCCAGTTAACCATTCCAGTCCAGCGCTGGAATACTACTGGAATAATGTGAACCTGCACTGGAATATACCAATTCAGTGATCAATCCAGTCCAGTCGACTGGATTGGCGTTCTATTTTTCATTCGAGCTCGCCCATTCCAGTGCCACTGGAATAGTGTGAACAGCCAATCCAGTTGAATCCAGTTCTTGAGTCCCACGCTAAACAGTGAACCCGTATTGTTTTATTTGTGGAATTCAATTGGTGCAGATGTGACAGCTTTTAATTACTGGAATAATGTAAACGATATAATCCAGTCCAGCACTGGACTGGATTGACTCGCTGGATTATTGGACTGGAATAATGTGAACCGGGCATAACTCACTATAACTTAAAAAGACACGCTTGTAACCATAGATATATGAGGTGCCATAGGCAAGCCTCTAAGTGACAGTGTTACAATAAATAATAAGGGGAAGGATCAAATTCGTATACTTATCTATGTCTAATCACATATTAAAAAGAGAGACGGATACGTATCGTCTACTTTGCTGTCTCTTTTTTTCCCCTTTATTATAATAGTGCATATTTTACGCTAAATAACTATATGCGTTATATATATACGTATGTAATGCGTATGCTTTTTCTAAAGTGTTATAACACTTTTCAAAGACAACGGGGAGACTTCAAAAATAGATAGAAGCCTTGCACACGTTTTCACGCTTTTACAGGCAACACATACGGTGTTACTACAAATTATGATATCTAAGTGTTGCCATTGTGCCGATATATATTTGGTTATTATTTATTAAATGTAACCATGAGGAGAAATATTTTTTTTACATATAGTCAATCTTGAAAATCTTTCAGTCAATCTTGATTATCTGCGGAATGAAAACCACTGCAGAAACGTTACTTCGCTTTAAATGTGTCAAACAAATGGTTTTATTAGTCAATAATGTAAGTGAGTCAATTCAAATTCAAATTTTTATTTATTCTAGTAAACTTTTGAATCGTCAACTGCTGCTGCTCTGCTGTTTCGGAAAATGTTCCTATCGAGAAGAGCCAGCAAAAAACTCTTACAAAATATAATTTGAGTGACACATAAGCAAAGAGGACAGTGACCCTGCCTTCTGCTCTGCGGGTCGCGGGTTCGGTTCCCGCCCAAGTGCCAACATTGTCTATTATTGGTTCTTCGTTTCTCAGTGTATTTATGTATTTAAGTATGTTTTTAAATGATATATATATACCAATTGTCTGTCACCAATAACACAATTATTAAGTTACTTACGGGACTGATAGCTATTTGTGTAATTGTCAATATCTATACTAATATATAAAACTGATAAGTTTGTTTGTTTGGACGCGCTAATCTCAGGAACTACTGGACCGATTTCAAAAACTCTTTGAGTCTAAGATAGTCCATTTATTGAGGAATGCGATATATGAAGAAGACTAAAGATAGGCGATTTAAAATCACGCTAAGATGAATAAGAGAGGAGCAGCAATGAAAAATATTGCGAAAACGTCAAATTTAAAGCTTTCCTTGCGTGCGCTAAGTAAACGGTGAAAATTATTCAAAAATCTCTTATAATTAACTCACGATAATTACTTTTATGTTCAAAATTTCAATTCGGGACAAAAATTGCGACACACTGATGTCCACGCTGGATAAGCTGTTGTTACAGCTAGTTAATTTATATTCATTTTATAAATTTGTTTAAATTGTCACTAAGAAAACCTTTTTTTCACTCCTCCTTGGCCGTATAAAACACAGCTAAAATGCTCATGTTACCGCAATACCAGGTATTAAGAAAAAATAAAATTTTTATGATAGCAATTATGTATAGCTTTCATACACCGTTACAACCTGGTACCATATAAAGTGACGCTATTTATACTTGACGGGTTCGTGCCTTTTAACCTTTAGTGCTTTTAGGTGATTTAACGTGCACTAACTTTTTATATGTAATGTTTCTAACACAAAATATAAATAGATAAAAGGGAAAAAGAAAAACCTTTATTATTTCGCTATGCCTTAATTTATTGGCTTATTTAATTGGTTAATGGTGTCGAAAATGACAGAATAAGAAATACGTCATTTTCATATTTGAACGTGTTTTGCTCTTGAAAATAAAGTTTCGAAATTACTTTTTATATAAACTACGATATAGACTTTGTTTTAAAGCTGTAAAATTTTGATCCGCTTTTTTATTTTCAACTATGATAAATTAGAGGTTATTATGCCCTGTGGTATCTGGCTGAGTACAAGAGACCACCTTCATTTCTTACCAAGTTGTCATAAAAAGTGGCTAAGGTAAGTTGATTCGTCGTGTGGTAGGTCGTGTGGTAGGTGTGGTAGGTCGTGTGTGGCCGGATGAGTCGAATAGACCATTCTCATTTCGTACCAAAGTGTCATAAAAGGTGACTAAGGTAAATTGAGTCAGGCAGGCAGCTAATTTATTTAACAACATGTTGTGCCGACTCCATGTACAGTGGGATCTCGACAGGAGAAAGGAAGAAGAAGAATCTGCTAGGTATGTACAGTGGCTCACGAAAATATTCGGACACTTGAGTTACGTTCCAATAAATCGCTCTGTGCAGCGAACACCTATGTAGGAGACGTGTTGGTTTTTTTTCTTGTGATAAGACATATATCTTTGTCAATAATAATATATATTTCAAAATAAATCCACACCTGTTAATTTTAAAAAAATATACAGGAATAGATAGAAAAGTAATGACAATAACCCAACGAAGAATTCTACCATCAAAAAGCGGAGGCAGTGTAATGGGAGCTGTATTTCCACCACAGGTGCTGCAAATTTAGTGTTTTTGATACTATCATGGATAAAAATACTCTTCCATCCATTCCTTTATAATTTTTTACAATGAATTGATATCGATTTATTTTGAAATATATATATTAATATTGACTTGGATAAATGTCTTATTACTAGAAAAAAAAAGCAACTGAAAACCAAAAAGGTGTTAGTTGCACCGGACGATTTATTGGAACATACCTTGGTGTCCGAACATTTTCGTAAGTCACTGTATATCGGAATGTGACAAGTTTAATTTTAAATTCAGTCAAAACAGGTGTAGTTATGATCAAAGTGCCATCTTTTCAATCTGTATTGGTAGTAAAAGTTTGTTTAACGCCTGTCTACTCTATAAACGATAGCGCATAAAGAACACAAATGGCTGTCAGGCGTTATCATTAATCTATTTTAAATTTAAACCACTTCACTGACTCGTTTTAGTTGTAAAGCTTTTTTAAAAGGGTTATCTGGAACGAATAATAAAATTGATTAGATTGCATTTTGCTAAATGTTTTGAATTTCCTGTTTATTTGTACTTCTGATCTTTTTAAGTGCGCTTATCTTTCATTTGCTCTAATTTTCGTCATATATAATCATGTGAATAAATGAAATGAGAATAAAAGTTGCGTTTATATTTAATTAGTACTTGATTGAGCCTTGCTCGGTAATTTTTTACAAAATAAGAAAAAGAAATTTAAAAAAAAAAAAAATAATAGGTAGTTAGGTACTTGGGGGTCGATCCTAGGTATCGTATATCGATACGTTTCTTGAGACTATCCGTTCCCCGAATAAGCTACGCTGACTTGACGGTTTATAGCAAAAATAGCGTTTTATAATAAAAAAAAATGTTTAAAAACAGAGATAGAACGATTTTTCTCCTTCAAAACCCTTACATGCTGAATTACAGGAAAATCGTTGGAGCCGTTTCCGAGATTCCAAATATTATATATATATATAAGAATAACTCATTTAAATAATAAAGATATCACAATTTAAAAAAAGGGATGTATTGCACACAAAAAAATTAATGGGCCAAAATTATGATGTGAGACAGAGACGGTGTGATATCGATCTACGCGATTATCCCCATAGTCAAAGGTTTCAGAGCCTTTGGTACCAATGATCGAAATGTACGAAATTAATTGCGAAATAATTTAATCAAGAGATACTGAGATTAAGAACTGAGGTCAGAAGGCCAATATACTATAACATGCAGTAATATCAAATAATATAAGTAATCAGTAACTTGATATGAACTTATACTGACCTCGGCACGGTCACAACCCGCCTAAAAATACAAATGACGTCATTAGTATCATGCAATGTTAAACATACTATTATCACGCACTGGTTACTACGTTGAGATACAAAATAAAATAGTATTACTATAGATCGGTTTTTCGTATTTTTTATTTTAAATAACTTAACAGTTAGGTCGTGTGAAAATTTATTTTTCACTATTATGGAGATAATTCATCATCCTCCTGCCCATATCCCACTCTAAGTGGGGTCGGCAAAACATGTTATAAACATGCTGTCACATGATTTGGCTGCGTTTTTACGACCGGCCGCCTGCCTGATGCCAACTTACTTTAATCGTATTTTACGACACCTCGGTAAGAAAGAGGGTGGTCTATTTTACTAAACCGGATACCACACGGTGGGTCAACTTACCTTAGTCGCCTTTTACGACACTTTGGTAAGAAATTAGGTTGGTCAATTCCACTCAGCCGGATACTAAACGGTGGGTCGACTTACCTTAGTCGCCTTTTACGACACCTCAGTAAGAAATGAGGGTGGTACTATTCTATTCAGTCGGATACCACACGGCGTTAATATGGAGATAATTTAAGAACTCGAAAATTTAACTTCAAAATGTCATTATCGTTAATGAATGGTGACAGTTATTTATATTTAGTTTAATTGTGTTTGCAAAATATAATCATGCTATTTTAGCAACCAGCCGCACTTTAAAGAGCGCTATTTTGACTCTCCATTATGGGTTTTGTGAATGATATGAAACGTTTGGTGAAGCACTTAGCCTGAAACCATCGAGTCTAAAGCGCATACATCATCCCATAGACTGATGTGTGTTAAGTTTCAATATATATTTTTTTATATTTGATATATATTTGACTGGCCCGTTGGCGCAGTGGGTGACCCTGCCTTCAGCTCCGCATGTCGCGGGTTCGATTCCCGCCGAAGGCCAACATAAATGAATTTGTTGGCCTTTGAACCTGGGTGTATATTTGTATTTAAGTATGTATTTAAAAATATATAAGTATATATTTGCCAGTTGTCACTCACCCATAACACAAGTATTGAGTTACTTTGGAGATCGATGATATTTTCTTAAAAAAATCGATTTTCTATCGATTATTTTAATATATATATATATATATATATATATATATATATATTGGTTTCATCGAACAATGTATATATATACATTGTTCGATGAAACCAATGCAGCTAGACATTTTAATAGAATTTCACAGACAGCGCATCTGTTATTATTAATTATTGGTAGTTGTCTACTTTAATTAGCTTTTATTCTAACTAATTTTATGTATAATAGTCCGAAAGTATCGATTATGATTAATGATTATTTATATACGAATAAAACGATTTTTTAAAGGAAAGAAGTCTATTTATTAATCGAATTTTTCTACTCAAAGTCATAGTTAGCTCATTTGTGGACCAAACTGCTGTCGGATAAAACCAATATAATCAAACTTTTACCTTATAAGTATATGAAGGCTGATAATCCCCTAAGAGAGATACATGGGAGAGTTGTAGGTGGCATTAGGTTATTAATATTTGAGTACGTATCAATTATCACAGGCGTTCGTGCGTTCATTCCATTAATAAACGATGCGTCATAGCGCCGACGCTTTTGATGCGATATAACTTTACAGCAAATAGAAACTCAATTTTCATAATAAGTCATTATGATGCAGCCGCCGAGGTATTCGGCAGAGTAGAATAGACCATCCTCATTTCTTACCGAGTTGTAGTAAAAAGCGACTAAGGTAAGTTGACCGTATTTGTGGTATCTGGCTGAGTAGAACATACCATCTTCATTTCTAACCAACGTGTCGTAACAGGCGGTTAAGGTAAGTTGACCTGCCGTGTGGAATCCGACTGAGTAGAATAGACCGCCCTCATTTCTTACCGAGGTGTCGTACCAGGCGACTTAGGTAAGTTGACCTACCGCGTGGTATCCGGCTGACTGGAATAGACCACCCTCATTTCTTACTGAGGTGTCGTAACAGGTGACTAAGGTAAGTTGACCCGCAGTGTAGTATCCGGCTGAGTAGAATAGACCACCCTTATTTCTTACCGAGTTTTCTTAAAAGTCAACTAAGGTGAGTAGACGTCACGCAGGCGGCTGGTCGTAAAAATAGCCAAATCTTGTAACAACATGATCATGATGTGTATGATAAATTGCAATTATCAATTAGACACATAAGTTTTAATAGAAAAACTTTGGTTAACTTAACTTAGATTAACTAAGTGTTTGGCTATCACAGCTTATTACTACAATGTATTTATATAATTTTAAACTATGTTGTGTAAGTTTTTTTTAATTTCATGTATTGTCCATGATTGTGGGTAGATTGAATTGTAATTTAGGATATAAGAATTATTTAGCCTTGAAGAAACAACAACTGAATTTGGACAAGAATTAAAAAAAAGGTTTTACCAAAAAAGAGGTTTCATTTGAACAAACTATAAATAGGCTTGCTCTTCTTAACCTTTCATGTACAAAGACCTTATGAAAGAGTATGTCAAAGCCGTAAACACTATTCGACACCTCCTTTTGATTAAATACGACTATAAATTCGCCTGATAGACACATTGAAGCAATAATGTATACATAAAATTTATTACAGCCAGACATTGCTATTAGAACAAATGACAATCGATATTCCTTATGCCGTGTGGTTGAGTAGAATGGACCATCCTCATTTCTTATTGGGGAGTCGTAAAAAGCAATCAAGTAACGTCATCCTGCAATCTAGTATCCTGAGTAGAATACACCACTCTCATTTCTTATTGAGGTAAAAAATGGAAAATCGAGGTATAATATGGAGCCAAATCATGTGTCATCATATTTAACGTTTTTATTTTTTTTTATACAGGAAAAAACCTTATATGGGTACCGCCACCCGACGGGGATAGGCGGCGGTTATGTTGGACTCGCACAGACTAAAACGACCTGCGTGCTCCACCACGCTGCCGATGGCAAGGACAGGGTATCGTTGTACACATTGCCCCCAACCCCGCCGACAGCAGCTCTAATCCCAAAGAACACCTCCTCTGGGTAGGGACTCCTTAAAGGAGAAGTCACCCTCCGCTAACCGGTGTATTGGGAACACCAGATCTACCAACCGTTTTGGGGACGTGTAAGCCAGACGTCCGATATACCCCGTTCGGAACGTCTGAAGGTCCCCTGTCAGGGCGGCAGACGATGGGCTTAGGCAAGTCGCTACCACCTGGACTCGCCAGCGGCAGTCTGCTCTGCGCCCTCCGCAGAGCAGAAGGAGGCCACCGCTGCCCGCGATCACTCGTGTTATTTATAACATCTTGTGCCGACCAGAAAGTTGTTCCTACAGAGAAAAATCAAAAACTAGATGGTTATGTGCCGAATATATAAATATTTATATGTAGAGAAATACTACAATACCGGCTCAGTGGTTCGCTAGATTAAAGGAGTATTCAAGGATTCGTGGTCAATTTTATCTTGTTAGCTCGGACCGCCTGGTTATTTATAGTTGTATAGGGTCGTGTTACCAAATAATAAATAGGTCCGAATTGCTCTCAATCAACTGACGTCTCACAAAAGGTCAATGTTAGCATTAAAGGGGCGTCCGCGGGTGTCAAAGTAACTATTTATAGCAGAGGGCTATTTAGTTTAAAGCTTGAAGTTACAATAAAATTACTTTGCTGAAATCCGTGTTTGTTAAGAGAATACATGCGATGCTAAGTGTATGAAGCAGGCAACACTCACATGCAGGACAAGCCGCCACGCGTATCACAAGATGCCGCCAACACCAATACTCCATACGAAGCACTACACACACTCACTACTACAACCTCTACGATCGTTTTGCCCCGTAACCGAAGCATCATCAGGAGGATAAGCTCCACGAACAAAATCGTAATGCGTTCGTTCGTGGAGCTTATCCTAGAAATCAGCGTGCACAAAGTTTTCCGTAAATCCCGACTCCGTGGAAATTATAGTTCGAGAAGTAGATGCCTTGTGATATCCGGCAGAGAAGAATAGACCACCTCCATTACTTACCGAGTTGTCGTAAAAAGCGACTAAAGTAAATTGAACCGCCGTGTGGTAACCGGCTGAGTAAAATAGACCAACCCCATTTCTTACCGAGGTATGGTACGAGTATCGATATATTATATAAGAAACTTTGATGAGTTAGAATTTATTTACATATTTATTTACGTATTTTAAAACGCCACATAAACAAGATATTGATTAATATTCAAATAGTCGTCTTATATCCGGCTGAATAGATAAGATCACCCTCATTTCTTACCGAGGTGTCGTAAAAGGCAACTAAGGTAAGTTGACCCGCCGTGTATCCGACTGAGTAGAATAGACCACCCTCATTTTCTTACCAAGGTGTCGTAAATGGAAACAAAGGTAATTTGACGTTAGACAGGCGGGCGGTCGTTAAATAACTAACCAATCACTTAATAACATGTTGCCGACCTCACTTAGAGAATGATAAAAAACTCTGTAAATATAAAAAATATAACAAACGCGGATAACAGCAAAATAATTTTATTGTAACTTCTGTTTTATTGTAACTTCCATAAAAAATCCACTTCGTCGTTATAAGTATTGGTAAAGCAGAAGTGGGTTTTTAAAAAAAAAAATTTGTTAGTGAACTGCGTTAAGTAACGATAAATCTCTGTCAAACAAAGTACGAGAGGTGATTTAACTCATATCCGATTCTATTTCGGTCTTGGGTTTGCGAAATAGGACGAAGGTCTTGATTGTAGTGTCTTACGCCGGGAAATTCCGCCATGTTGTTATTTATTATGTTTGTTTTTCAATTTTTATTATGCTTACAATTGTAATGGAAGGAAAAGAAGGACATCAGGAAGTTGTAACATTCAGACATGAGGATAGATGCAGAGAGATGTGGAAAAGAAAGGTTAGGTCGAAACAGGAGAGGAGAGTAGTGTCGCCTTTTGACTCGGTTGTTTTCAGTGTGTTCGTGGAGTTAATAGGTTGTGAAAAATTAATAAATTGATTTAGCTATTGAGAAAATCTTTCCTCTCTCTTGAATAAGTTTAAATCTATACTTAATATATAAAGCTGAAGAGTTTGTTTGATTGTTTGAACGCGCTTATCTCAGGAACTACTGGACCGATTTGAAAAATTTATTTAAGTGTAAGATAGTCCATTTATCTAGAGGGGCTAAAGACTATTTAACATCACGGTAAGATTATAGGAGAGGAGCAGTAATAAAAAATATTGCGAAAACAGTAAAATTTAAAGCTTTCCATACTTGCGCTATGTAAACGGTGAAAGTTATTCAAAAATCTCTTATAATTAACTCTTGATAAAAACTTTTATTTTCAAAATTTGAATTTGGAAAAAAAATTGTGACAATCATTTCCATGTGGGCGAAGCTGCTCGCATAGCTAATTAAAATATCGTTGTAATACCATATTCAGTAGTAAAATAATAAACCTATAAAGGGGATTTCAAAATAATTTCACAAAGTTTTGGGTTAAAACCATCAAACTAAATTCATATTTATGTAGTTAGAACGACTTTGCGTAACATGGGTTTGAAATCTTAAACTTTTGTTACCAACAAAATTATTAGAAACTCACATACAGATACTTCCAGATATAATTTATGCCCTCAGGCTGTTGTTTATAATGTTCAATATGTTATAATGTTAATGTTTAACGAAAACCCTTTAATATTATACACTTAATTTTGGGTTGTTTACGTTACATACTTAGTTGTTGATGGTTTTTATTACATGGAAGTCGAAAAACATATAGCTCATGTCTTCAAATTCAAATTATTCTTTATTCTTTATTAAACTTGTAAACAAATGCTTTTGAATCGTCAACTCTACTGCTGGTTTGGAAAGCTGTTCCTACCGAAAAGAGTCGGTAAGAAACTCGGCGGTTGCTCTTTTAAAAATATAATTCTTCGCGTTCGCGTGGACTGTTGTCGTGTAATAAGTCTTTAGTAGAGGGCGCTTTCCAATGTCATCTTATTCCTGTAGAATTAACAGGATTTCTATAGCCTATATATTATTCCGGTTTATAATGAATAATTGTGCCAAATTTCATTGATATTGGCACAGCGGATTCGCCTTGAAAGAGTAACAAATATACATGCATACTCATAACCTTTCACATTTATAATATTAGTAGGATGGACAGGATTGTGATACCGACAAGATTACTGCCAATAAATTACGAAACACTTTTGATATCAAAGCTTGGGCTACTAGTATCAAAGGTGTTTTGAATCGGTTCCCAGCGCCTCTTTGGTCGGTAGGGTGCACTTGAGCAGGTTCTATGCTAATTGAGAAGACAGATTTCTATATCACATTTGAAAAACTTAATTCCTATGATGTAAAAAAATCGAGAGTGCAATAAAAAGGCCAAAATATAAAGCGCAGTTTTCACTTTAGGATCTTATGATCTTACATAATATATCTCTTTTTGACTGGCTCGTTGGCGCAGTGGGTAGTGACCCTGCCTTCAGCTCCACGGGTCGCGGGTTCGATTCCCGCCGAGGGCCAACATTTTCTATAAATGAATTTGTTGGTCCTTGAGCCTGGGTGTATATTTGTATTTAAGTATGTATTTCAAAATATATAAGTATATATTCACCAGTTGTCTGTCACCCATAACACAAGTATTAAGTTACTTACTTTGGGGATGAACGACCGTGTGTGTAAGTGTCCCATATATTTATTTATTTATTTATTTATCTTATAATAAGACCACTCCGTCCCAAACGCGAAAGAAGGTAATTTTCTTCGTAAATATCTCGATTAGGTGGGTAAAATAATTTTATTCCGTCATAAAGATAGTCATTAAATAACGCCGGGTCGTAAGTCAGGCCAACTTGTTGAACGTTCTTTATGATTTTGAGTTTTAATACAAAATCTGGGACGTAAATTTATACATAAAAATAACGTAAATATTGAGCAAGAGTTTGGTAAAGATTTACATACTTCATTTTCAATTATAATATTAAGTGGTAGCAAGTTTACGGTATAATTATAAATTAATTAGTTTAGACAAGAGGTCTGGCTCCTTTTTCGCACAAAGAATCAGCTTAGCGATTCAGCGCGGAAACGCTGCCAGCATTCTTGGGACCATTCCACATGGGCATGATTTGTATAGTACTAGCTTGTAAGTAATTTAATATACATAACTTGTACATTTTTGTTGTAAATAAAAAATATTAGTTTAGAAGTTATTTAGTTATATTTAGTTATATTGATGATTGACGTAGTTCAAGGGGCTGATATGTTTATGGATGGAGGCAATAAAGTTTATAGAACTATGAACAGATAAACTATTAGCACCTTGGTAATCGAGCCTTGCTCGGGAATTTTTTATAAGATATAAAAAAATATTTAAAAAAAATAAAGAAAGAATGCCATTTGGGATTCGAACCCGGGCTATGAACATTTTCGGCCGCCCGTTACCCATCGGCTATCGCAATATTACGTTGGACAACTAAAAAAACCTTTGCTTTCTATTCTACATTTTATAATTTTTTTAATGCCCAAAAAAGGGATTAAATAAAATCTAGCTAGCTTTCTCCCCCAAAACCCCTACATGCTGAATTTTAGGAAAATCGTTAGAGCCGTTTCCGAGATTCCGAAAATATATTTATATATATATACATACAAGATTAACTCATTTAAATATTAAAGAAAGATTGTACATGTACATTATAATGTTTAGTGCAGACAAATATTTAAAATATAATTATTAGAACGCCGCGTTTTAGAGCTGAGCAAAAAGTACCGGGTGGGCTTAAAACTAGTCGGGCTAACCCGATGGAAAAAGAACTGAGTCTAGCCGTTTTCTATACATTCTACGAATTTCGCAGTCATAATTTCGCAGTTATAATATTAACAGCTTTGCTGCCGTGTGTTATCCGGCTATTCAAAATAGACTACCCTAATTTCTCACCAAAGTGTCGTAAATGGCGACTAAGGTAAATTGACGTCAGGCAGGCGGCTGGTCGTAAAATAACTAGCCAAATCTACAAAATGTTTAAAAAATGTTGTACTGACCCCCTTTAAAGTGGGATTAGGGCAGAAGAATGATGAATATTAATAGCTTTGCATGAACTTCAGTACCATTTTTTATTTCCATATAAAAAGTCATATAACTGTTATGCTGTACATCAAAGCATATATCACATACGGGTTGAAAGTTCAATTATGATTCGTATTTTAAACTTTATTCTCAACCGTTATTAACTGAACATTTTCACGCCTAATTTTAAATTTAACTTTGCAGATACTGAGCTTAAAGCTACGTAATGTCTAGCAGACTAACACAATCATTATAGATTTACATTGCTAATGATTAAGCTTAAAACTTGGATGTAAAGATTCTTATTGTAAAACGAAAACGTCGCTAATGAAAATGTTCAAAATTATTGATAGAGTTTGGTTGTATAATTTGAATAATTTCCTGCGAAGTTCATACATATAATTTTCGAAGTTTTACATGGAGGCGTTGGTTTGTATAAATCTTATATTTAATTCCCGTGTGTGCTATGTGGGCCTTTGACTGCTTATTTGGAACATAGAAATGTTATAAAATAGAATTTACAATTATTATAATACTTGGAAGCTGTGATGGCTCAGCGGTAACACCGCGGGTTCAAATCCGGGCAAACACCAATATTTTTTTTCTGTTAAAACTTATGTGTCTAATTAATAATTTCAATTTCTCACACGCTTTTCGGTTAAGGAAACATCGTGAGGAAACCTGCGTATCTCTAGAGAATTCTGGAGATATGTGTAACCTACCAATCCGCACTGAAGCAGCGTGGTAGGTCTTAGCTCCAAACCGTCTCTCCAAAAACGAAGAGAAGAGGCTTATTCTCAGCAGTGGGATAGTAAGAGGCCGCTTCTTACTTACTTATGCTGAGTAGACCACTCTCGTTTCTTTTTGAGGTATCGTAAAAGGCGACTAAGGTAAGTTATCCCTCCGTGTGGTATCCGGCTGAGTTGAATAGGCCATCCTCATTTCTTCAGGTAGCTCAAAAGGCGACCTGTCTGATCTGTTACTCTACCTCTTTAGGTAGAGTAACAGATGATATCAATCTTCCATGTTACACTCCAGTAATATAATAATTCTGATGGCTGAATTAATAAGCAAAAAACATTGAAGAAAACTTGGCCGGCACCGCATTGTTTCGAGACTAAGTGTATTTGAAACCTAAAGTATGAAGTTTCGACAATTCCCAACTTTGTTCGCAAGAGTAATATAATAATACTACAAATTATAATGGCGAGATATATGTGGTAGAATGTAAAAGTAAAGATCATTCGTACAGTTATAATTTTTTTGTAATAACGTTTAAGTTTGATGAATTTAGAAGGCTATGGATTTACTTACTACCACTATCTTTTAGTAAAAACCGTACATAAATCCGTTCAGATTATTTTGTGAAAATCGTTCACCTACAGACAGAAATCTTTTGGGGGGACTTTGTTTTATAATAAGTATAGATGCTTAATGATTTTTCTAATAAAATCTATGTGTCTAGTTGATAATTACTATTTATCACACGCTTTACGGTAAAGGAAAACATCGTGTGGAAACCTGAATATCTCTACAGAATTCTACAGATATGTGTAATTTACCAATATGCATTGGAGCAGCGTGGTAGGTTTTAGCTCAAATCCTTCTCTCTAAAAACGGAAACACCAGGCCTATCAACAGTGGGATAGTAACAGTCCGTTACTATAGTGGTATCCGGCTGAATAGAATAGTACCACCCTCATTTCTTACCGAGGTGTCGTAAAAGGCGACTAAGGTAAGTCGACCCGCCGTGTGGTATCCGGCTGAGTAGAATAGACCAACCTCATTTCTTACCGAGGTGTCGTAAAAGGCGACTAAGGTAAGTTGACCCACCGTGTGGTATCCGGTTTAGTAGAATAGACCACCATTTTCTTACCGAGGTGTCGTAAAGTACGACAGAGGTAAGTTGACGTCAGGCAGGCGGCCGGTCGTAAAAACACAGCCAAATCATATGACAGCATGTTTGTAACATGTTGTGCCGACCCCACTTAGAGTGGGATAAGGGCAGGAAGATGATGATGTTACTATAGTTTAGTACAAAGATACTTATTCAAAAATAACATATTGTTACTCAATTTCAGTTCAAAATGACATAAAGTAAGTATGGAGTTATTGCGAGGGCCTTCTGTTCTATTTTCAAGACAAGTAATATTGCAGAGATATTGAATAGTTGTAGTTTCTCTCAACATCTGGAGCTGTCATATGTTGTACTGATTGAGAATAGTCACTCCATTGTGCTATTCACATTATTACTGTTGCACTTTAAAGGTTGTGGTACTGAAATAGGTTGTGTGATTGATTTTAAAGTGATCAAATTGAAACTCAGAATATTATCTATCCAAGACAACTTGTAAACAAATGCTTTCAAATCATCACCTTATCATATTATATATATTATATTTATAAATATTATCATTTGAAGTATTTAGTATGTTTACATTGAATTTAAAAAAAAATAGAAATAGACATTTTGATTTTAATGGTATGGTTGAATGAAAATAAATCAACCATGTGTTGATTTCATAGATGCAAGAAGAGGCGTCAATAATTACGCTTGCGTATGACCAAATAATACCATGGTGATATTATAATTGCTATAGCAAAACTCAAAGCTAAAAAAAGATCGCATCCCCATGTTGAAATCGCACCATTACTAAATAATTAGGAAATGCAAACGAACCATTGACGTCAAACGACAGACAGTCACGTTTTGCACGATTAATTATTTCTACTTTCTGACTTCAGACAGATTACTGAATTACTGTAATTGAAAGTCACATTTAAATCCAATTATCAATTGGAATTAATTTTTGACCTTCCGTGAATCTTAGAGGTATTAGGAATCTTTTTGCTTTCGTTGATTTATTCAAGACTAGCTATATATGCGGCTTCGCCAGCGTGGAAATCAGTTTGTCCAACATAAAAGTAGTTATTTTGAGTTAACCATAAAAAATAGAAACATGCTTTTGCAAACTTTTTTGTATTTTTGTAGATCTTAAATTCTTTAGTAGATTACATCAGTGTATCTTTGGTGTTATACGCGGCGCACGCGACTAAATCTCCACAACATAAGTTATGTAAAACCGTAATGTACTATTAACCTACACCATCCAGAAGAATTGCTCTATCTTTTAATGAAAACCGTTCAAAAATCTGTTCAATAGGTTTTGAGAAAATCGATCACATACAGACATACAGTTTTTGGGGACTTTGTTTTATAATAAGTATAGATAGATGAGATGTATATTTATTTACTTCTTTATTGTACATACATATTGTTAGAAAAGAGAAGGAAAAAAATAGCAAATGTCGAAAAGGCAGACTTATCCCTAAAAGGGATCTCTTCCAGTCAACCTTTAAGTAACAGAAAGAAAAAGGGGATTTTTATCGCTGATTATATCAAAATAATATTCTCATTAGTTTTGTAGAAAGAAATAGGACAAAAAGTGAAATAAGGGTAATATAGAAAGAAAGAAAAATAACGAAAAACTATATACCTAGATAGTTATAAAATCAAATCAATCGATAGAGCGAGCTATGTTTAGGATATTTCTGGGTGGATGATCAATCGAAAAAATAGATACAAAAGTAATGAAAATATTATTTTGTATGTATATATATGTAATGCTAAATGTAGAGATGCCAAATGTACTTAAATGTTGAAAGGGGCAATCTCATACTGGAATATCTTGCGTTAGTTCTCACACACATAATACAAGCTCTACCAAGCACAAAATTATTATGGAAAAAAATCCTTGAAAAAATATATGACTAGTTGTGTGGTGGAAAACTATATACTACTGGCTGTACTAACAGCTTCGCCCACATGGATATAGTGTGTCGCATTTTTTTCCGAATTGAAATTTTGAACATAAAAGTAGTTATCGTGAGGTAATTATAAGAGATTTTTGGACTAATATCACCGTTTACTTAGCGCACGAAAAGCTTTTAATTTTGCCGTTTTAGCAATATATTTTATTGCTGCTCCTCTCCTATTCATCTTATCGTGATGTTATATAGTCTATAGCCTTCCTCGATAAATATACTATCTTACGCTTAAATATTTTTTTAAATCGGTCCAGGAGTTCCTAAAATTAGCGCGTTCAAATAATCGAACGAACAAACTCTTCAGCTTTAAATTTGGAAAACTTTTCAGTCTGTGCCATTGGAGTTGTTTTTCGCTGAGTAACATTACATCTCATAATTACCGATTAACAAAAGTGTTACTATAAAAACAAACTCTAGTTTCGGATCATTCCATTCCACTAATTGTAGCCACTACGCCCGTAAAATACCTTTACGGTAAAAGATGTTTTAAATGTGGTAATTCTCGGATCCTCAAGAGGAAACGTTGAAATACTAATTATCCTTTCTATTACCCTGAGAATACAGCTTGTGACCGTTAAATATATGATTAGAAACACGGGGTTTTGATCATTGTAATCTTTAATCTTTAAATGAGTTAATCTTGTATATATAGTTCGTTAGGGGCTTCGGGGGCGATAAATTAATCTAGCTAGGTTTCATTAAAAAAAATTGTTTTATACCTGTTTTAGCCGTTGATAACGATTACGCTATCACTAACGAAATTATAATAACTCAGTTGGGAACGATCAGATTAAAAAAGAGAAAATAAATCAGTTCAAGCCCAAATGTAAGTGCGCCCCAGTGCATTTTTTTCATATTGCAATTTTTTTTTATATTCCAAAAATATACTGACTAATGCTCGTTCACCCAGACATAATTGATAATAAAAGGTTTTGTTTTGCTGTCCATAATATACGTCAAACGTAAAACTCGCGTCAGTGTACTTACTGCGAGTTTAAACCAACTCGATCTAAATTCTATTAAATATCGTTGGATAAATAATTTGATTCAATTAAATTGCGTTACGCTAAAGCAATTTAATAGAATTATTTAGCTAGGTTTTATTTAAAAAAAAAAGTTTTTTTTTATGCCTATTTTCGGGCACTATAAAACTGCTACAATTGTATGAGGAAGCAGAGGTTAATGGCGCTGTGAATTTCAAAGTCTTGATAGCTTATTGCGGTAATCGGCGGTGTCGAACCAGTCTCGAATCTAGGTATTTTTTTTATAGCAAGTTTTAAACAAATTTTTTTATGTATAAAAAAAAATACCGAGCAAAGTTCGGTACTATCAGGCACCTTTGTACATGCTAGCTTTTAGTTATATACCTGTATCTAACGCTGACCTTAAAATAAACACACAAAGCCAATATTGGCGTCAATAAGCGTAATTGAAGACGTTACATCTACACCGTAGCCATTATAGCGTGTCGATATAGCATACTGTATTATGCTTTTGACTGGCCCGTTGGTGCATACGCCGTGTGGTATCCGGCTGAGTAGAATAGAACAACCTCATTTCTTACCGAGTTGTCGTAAAAGGCGACTAAGGTAAGTTGCCCACCGTGTGGTATCAGGTTTAGTACAATAGACCACCTTCTTTCTTACCGAGGTGTCGTAAAATACTGAGGTAAGTTGACGTCACGGCCGGACGGACGGTCGTAAAAACGCAGCCAAATCAGTGGGATAAGAGCAGGGAGATGATGATGACTGGCCCGTTGGTGCAGTGGGTAGTGATCCTGAATTCAGCTCCGTGCGCCGCGGGTTCGATTCCCGCCGAGGGCCAACATTTTTTATAAATGAATTTGTTGGTCATCGGGTCTGGGTGTATATTTGTATTTAAGTATGTATTTAAAAAATATATAAGTATATATTCACCAGTTGTCTGTCTACCATAACACAAGTATTAAGTAACTTACTTTGGGGACGGACAACCGTGTGTGAAGTGTCCCATATATATTTATATTTATTATCACTATTTACCATGGTGTACTGTTATCGTTTTATTTAACTTTAAGAAATTTTATTGGATGCCGTGTGGTATCCGGTTGATTAGAATGGACCACTCACATTTCTTACCAATGTGTCGTAAAAAACGACGAAGGTAAGTTGAACCGCCGTGAGGTATCCGGCTGAGTAGAATTGACCACCCTCTTTCTTACCGAGGTGTCGTTAAATACGACTAAAGTAAGTTAATGTGAGCCAGGCGGCTGATATTAAAATACGTAGCCAAATCATGTGATAACATGTTTATAACATGTTGTGCCACCCCCATTTAGAGTGGAATAAAGGGCAGGGGGAGAGGAAGAGGGCATGTCAAATATGTGATTGAGGTGTGTAAAAATACTAAAATCAATTATATTCAGTCGTATGAATCAATTAGATAGAAATCCTGCTTATGTATGCCTGAGAGTAGTGAGCGCCGGTGTTTTCCAAATAAAAGCACAGGTTACTAATTACATTCAGGGTGATTTATTTTATTGTTGAACGCGTTTATAGCTTACCATTAAATGGTAAAATCATGGGTAGTATAAGCCTAATTACATTTACGGCTAAAATATTCAGATGGAAGTAAAAACGAAAAGAAATAAAAGCAACACATTGTTCGTAAGGCAAAGTTTACAGTGGAGATCAAAAATCACATTTTTTCCCGACACTAATGACTTGGCCTGTTCAAAAAGGCTCTTAAGCGCGCTACATCGTTCTCGGCGTTAAATACTTTGCAAACTAGCCTTTTAAAGCATGACCAACGGTCTTATTCTTCTTAATGACAAATTTAATTGTGTTTATGTTAGTATGAACACAACATTTGTTGTTTGTTAAGTTTGTTAGTAACTTTTAGCTTTTTTAGGTTTTGCTTTTTAGGCACATCTGTGGCTTGAAAGTACTCGGTCTCAACCGATATAATTTTATATACAGTACCTGTTGGAACGAGTCTTGCTCGGCAATTTTTCACAAAACAAAATAAGAAACTTAAAAAAAAAGAAAAAATAATGGGGTAGGTGGGGCTTGACCCTAGGTATTTTTATATCTCGAGACCACCCGTTCCCCGAATAAGCTACGCTGACTTGACATGTAACGGCAAAAATAGTATTTTATATATTTAATGTAAATTTTAGTATTTTTTTATACCCAAAAACAGAGATAAAATGAATTTGTTAAAAATAAAACTTAGCTAGATCGATATTTCTCCCCCAAAACCTTAACTATGAATACCACTCACGATAGTTTATATTTAAAAATTGGACATTTTATGTTTTTATAGGATGATAGCAGAGATAAAAGCAGAAAGTCATTAAATATCAATAATCCAATAGATTACATACAATATACGATTCAACAAGTTGTGTTTTGTTTTCAGGTAATAACAGCATTGCGTGTCATGTACGAACCGACAGGTAACGTTATTTAATTAATTAACGTTTAACGGGCATAAGCTTCGTCTGTTATTACAAAATTTGAGAGTTTATTTTGGGAATACGCTTTTGTTTTATAATCTATTTAGTGACAGGTGATCTTTATGCACAGTTAATGAGAATATGGATATACATTTAAAAAGTCGACTTATTTGAAGTGCAAAATCTATTTCCAAATGGATGGGATCAATGCTTTGGATCGAATTCAATACAAATAAACAATACACGGCTTACGTCAGTTCAAAGCGGACGGATCGAACTAACCGGAAAGCTGTAAGAAAGGCTTTGAAGTGGTATTACTTGGCAATTTAATGTTTTGATATCCATCATCCATCCTAGGAACTATGGTTAGGGTATTTGCGTGATCAAATGAGAAAGGAGTTGCTGATCGTATCGTTAAGTTGAAGTTACATATATATAATAATATCGTAACAAACAGACAACCTGTAGGCCTTGCTTAAAAAGCCAAAATATATGTACAACATTAAGGGAAGACTGAGAAAGATTTGATTGTTGTCTCAAGAGCATAGTTTTTTTACTTTAGTAAACATTCCCACAAATTTTAATGAGCTATTACAAATAAAATAAAATAATTTCTAAAATAATTACGCCGTGTGGTATCCGGCTGAATAGAATAGTACAACCCTCATTTTTCTTATTGAGTTATCGTAAAAGGCGACTAAGGTAAGTCGACCCGCCGTGTGGTATCCGTTTGAGTAGAATAGACCGACCTTAGTTCCTACCGAGGTGTCGTAAAAGGCGCCTAAGGTCAGTTGACCTACCGTATGGGATCTGGAGTAGAATAGACCACCCTCTTTCTTACCGAGGTGTGGTAACCTTTATTTTTATTTATTGTAAGATGTCGTATTTTAGGCTGGCTTCCCTATTCTTAATATAATAACTCTATGGATATGGAACCTACTTCTTTACCTAATAGATTTGACTTAACTTTGACACATCGTGAATAAAAAACTTTGATATATTGATAAGAGGGCGTTTCCCAACATTTCCCAATGTCTTGCTATTCCTGTTTGCTCAAGCTATTGCTGATTTTTATAGCCTATTTGTTACCCCGGTGGATAAGCATTATTTGTGCCAAAACTTCATAGATATTGGATGTGGTTAGCCATCACGCGTAGAAACCACTAATATAAGCGGGTTTGCAGGTTTATGTGTATCGATGTTCCGAATAAACCAAAAAAAAACCAGTGACTCGAGAATCACTTACTCTTCTTTATTGTTGAAATTATTGTCATTACTGAGTGGATACTTTTCCGCCGTGTGGTATCCAGCTGAGTAGAATAGACCAACGTCATTTCTTACCGAGGTGTCGTAAAATACGACTGAGGTAAGTTGATGTCAGGTAGGCGGCCGTTCGTAAAAACGCAGCCAAACCATGTGACAGCATGTTTATAACTTGTTGTGCCGACCCCACTTAGAGTGGGATAAGGGTATGAAGATGAGGACTGAGTGGATATTACTGTTTCACCCTATATAGGCAGAGGCTAGAGGGAGATGGAGGAAAGAGTGAGAGAGGTTCGGACTATATTCGAAGGTTAAAACAAAGTATGATTTATTTATGTGTCATAAATATTTAACTAGAATTTAGCATTTAAATACAAAGCCTACATCAATATAGAGCTGTTACATTAGTGCCAGATTAGGGTCAAATTGAAATGTTTCGAGGAATCCATTAAGTAGGATCCAATATTTACATTTTGAGCAATTGAGTAACTTGAGGAAAGTTTCGGACATCTTATAACGCTTAGGTACTGTTACGAGTATTTACATAATTGGTAAAAATAACTATTTATTAGAATTTTTTATTAGAATTCTTTATTTGCGGAATATGAGTACAAAGTTCTTAAAATATAGCGTGTCTTTCATATTCTGCCTTGCAGGCGTGCAAACAGTAAATTATTACCAAATTAATATTACAAAAAATTAAATTATATTAAAAAAGAAACTCAAATTAAATTAATTTAAATTTAAAAAATAGTCAGATTAGTTATATAAAATAAAATTTATTATGTCTTAATAATTTTCTGCTTCCTACACTTAGTATTCTATATATTTTCTTAAAAAACGCGGATTATAGCAAGATAATCTATACTAATATTATGAAGAGCAAAAATTTGTAAGTATGTTTGTAATGTTTTCACACAAAAACTACTGGAATGATTTCAAAAATTCTTTCACCATTGGAAAGCTGCATCTTTACTGAGCAACATTGGCTTTATTACATTAAAAAAAGGGATCCGATTAAAAATGTAATAGGTGTAAAAAAATAAATATAACGGAATATTACTAGTTCTGTCATAACTTCTGTACTCCACGAGTTCCGGAGTTCCGCAAAGTAACACTTACTTCTATAAATTATTTATCTAACAACTATTACATATCACATACCAAAAAGATTAATAGATATAATCTTCACCATCCTCCTGCCATTATCCCACTCTAAGTGGGGTCGTCACAATATGTTATACACATGTTGTAACATGATTTGCTTAGGTATTTTACGACCGGCCGCCTGCCTGACGTTAACTTACATTACTCGTATTTTACGACACCTCGGTAAAGACGAAGGTGGTCTAAGGTTAGTTGTCTTGTCAACTTCAACCTTAGTCACTCTTTACAACACCTCGGTAAGAAATGAGGGTGGTCTTTTCTATTCAACCGGATGCCACTTGGCATTATTTCAGTTAGAAATATTAATATTATATAATTAATAGATAAATATATTCCTCATGTATAAAAATGGACGTAGAAACGAGCGTGTAATTTTGCTAAATGCCGTCGTGTAACTAATGATCGATCTGTTAATTTGTCATTCACAACAGCAATATAAATGCACTTCACTTGTGACTACACGCTATTTGTTCGTTTGTCAAACATTAATGTTTTTAAATGGCTTTGATGTTGTAAAAGCCCTTTAAATAAATTTTTAAAACAAAAAAATGTGATTAGCACGTTAAATCTGATTTCACCATATTGTGATATATTTATTTATTTCATTTTATCTGGAAAACTTGCAACTATTACATCAAAATAGTTAACAAAATAAGGAAGAAACTTTTCGCAGATAAATATATCGATAAGTTAGCATGGATATAGAATTTCGAATATACATAATATAATATTACATTATATTTTTATTATTTAGTACTTAAACCAGCATAGCTTTTTTGTGAGAAAGTAATTTAGCAAACAGACTTAGCGAAAAGTTGTATCGGGCTGAATAAAATAGACCACCCTCTTTCTTACTGAGGTAAGGTAAGTTGACGACAGGCAGACGACCGGTCGTGAAATACGTAGGCAATCATGTTGTATCGGCCCCGCTTAGCGTGGGATATGGGCAGTAGGATAATGATGATTTGAGTGGAATGTCATGGCTGATTAGATACCAATCTTCTCATTTTAGATATTTTTATGATTGGTTTTATAGGAATATGCATTTTTCGTTATCCGTTAAAAGTCTCTCGTCCTTCCCTATAATTCTACTCGGCAATAAAGTTTCAGACCTAGAGGCAATCTAAAAACACTATTTCATAGATTAATGTTCCGAAACTTTATATAATATGACATAATATATATATATTCAAATTCAAAATATTCTGTATTCAAATAAACTTGTAAACAAGTGCTTTTGGACCTTCAACCTTTCTGCTGGTTCGGAAAGCTGTTCCTATCAAGAAGAGCCAGCAAGAAACTCGGCGGTTGCTCTTTTAAAAATATAATTCTTAATACTATTTACATTATGTCGTTACTGTCTTGTACAGGCTCAAAGAGAGCTATATCCACACATTCTTATCTTCTAAATAATCTTTAAGAGTATAGTAGGCTTTCTGTATCAGCCTCTTTGTAACAGTGTTTTTAAACTGCTGTAATGGCAAAGCTAAAATTGATTGCGGAATTTTATTATAGAATCTTATACCCAGACCCACAAACGATTTACGTACTTTTGCAAGGCGCAAAGCTGGAGCCGCAAGCTTATGTCCTACTTTGTATATTATACACATCACCTATCGTTTTATAATCTATATATATAAAAGAAAGTTGGTCTAAGTTACACTATTTATAGCTCAAGAACGGATTAACCAATTCGGCCGAAAATTGGTGTAGAGGTTGCTTAGAACCAGAAAACGGACGTAGGATACCTTTTATCCCGTTCGACCGCATTTATTTTATCCCGGCAAGTCACTATAAATCGTGATATTACAAGAACGACTATGACATTGAATAACAAAACGCAAATGTCAGTGGAATACAAAACATAGATGACAGCTAAACGTATTTTTTCTTTGGTGAAGTATGGTAAAATATTTGACAATTATCAAAATAATAGTCTTACAACATGTTTTTAATACAACCTCCTTCATAGAGTTGGTCATTAATATGAAAAAGCATTGTGGCTGTCATATGTGTCATTAAGTTGTTGAGAAAGAGTATAAAAAACAGTTTTCCCAGAGTCAACCCATTTAGGGTTGACTCTGGGAAAACTGTTTTTATTTATTGAATATGTATAATAATATAATAAGTACAAAGGAGAAATATCGTCGTTTATTATATTCAGAAGAGGATGTAACCTAAACTCACAAATAGAGCGGACAAAAGGAATATCTGGAAATTTAAAGAGTTTAAAGAAAAGACAAATGACGATCAATATCTTGAGACAACACGGAGAGTGCGAATTTCGTATAATTTGAGAGATAGTTGCGTTATGCGATGCTATGGAATAAAAAATGGAGTTTTTATTGGAGAAATTATTATGATGATATTATGATGGTAATTGGTATTCGGTTTATTAACTCTGTAAGATCAACGTGACGATGTTCTATGTGAGGCCATAGACGCGCCCGTGACTATTGTTCGATAGAACTGTCAGCTAGAATGACGATTATTCTCTGGGTTTGTTCCAGTTGTAACGATTGTTTTCTAGACGGTGGCCATCTGGAACGACTGTCAGCTAGACTCTGCCTAGATGTAGTGATTGTTCTTTGGGCGTTATCATTTGCGAGTCTGTTTACGTGTGTATCTGCTGAGTTGGTTGCCACTTATTGAGCTGTGTTATGCCATGACAGTGATTGAGGGTAAGCTAAAGGTGCGAAATGATTTTTCTTTTACAGATTAAAAGAGCAAGTATTGAGTTTCTTGCCGATTCTTCTCAGTACAATCAGCATTCCGAATTGGTGGTAGATTGATTCCCAGAAGTCAGCTTATGAGATTTGCGGGGTCGCAAATGTTGTGAGGATGGTCGACTGTTACAACATGTTTTTAATACAACCTCCTTCAGAGTTAGTCATTAATATGAAAAAGCATTGTGGCTGTCATATGTGTCATAGAGTAGTTTTTGAGAAAGAGTAAATGAGTTGACTTTGGAAAAATTGATTTTTATTGTTGCATAAGAATAAAGGAGAAATATCGTCGTTAGTTATAATAGCTAAACGTCACTAAATAGTATAAAACAAAGTCGCTTTCTCTGTCTGTTCCTATGTCCCTATATCGCTTTGTATGCTTAAATCTTTAAAACTACGCAACAGATTTTGATGCGGTTTTTTAATAGATAGAGTGATCGAAGAGAAAGGTTTATATGTATAACATATTATAAAATTTTATTTAAACATTCAATATGGAGTAAAGAAATACTATCATTTTTGAGGTTTCCAGTGTGATGTCGTAAATAATTACATTTATTTTCCGTTTACATTGCAAACGCAGGCCGAACCCCACAATATTTGTCAAAATAATGTACTAAGTATTTGTACACCTTGAAAAGGTCTACAGAAAACTCCGCGATGGTATACATACTATGTCTATCTCTTATGGACCCACAGTAGTATTTTTTTTACATTTTCTTCTTCATTTGTAATTTAAATGAACATTTTCGAAGATATTACAGATTTAAAATGCAGGGTATAGCGATTGCGCGCTTTGTCTTATAGCACTTTGAATTTAGCTGCGATTGAACGGGTTTTTTTTTCACATGGCCGACTATATGTCGGCTTATCAAGAGTAACCTCTAAAGAAAACATGTTTGTATTGTGTAATGAAGATTCTTTCTTTATGACAAAAAAGCTGTGAATGTTGTATATAAAGACATTCTGTAATTAATTGTAAAAATAAAATACTCAGGGAAAATGTAAAAGTAAATAAGTAAAAATGTAGTTTATGAATTTAGATATTCCAAAGATAGCAGGGAATCTTCATGGTATAGGGAAAGTGGAATTGTTTTTTTTTTTTATACAGAATAAAGCTCCTTATGGGTACCGCCGCCTGACGGGGACAGGTGGCAGTTATGTCGGACTCGCATGACTAAAACGACCTGTGTGCTCTACCACGCTGCCGATGGCAAGGACAGGGTATCATTGTACATATTGCCCCCATCCCGCCAACAGCTCTGATCCCAGAGAACAAACACCTTCTTCGGGTAGGGGCCCCCTTGAAAGAGAAGCCCCCCTCCGCTAACCGGTGCATCGGTAGCACCAGATGCACCGACCGCCTCGGGGACCTGTAAGCCAGGCGTCCGATATACCCCGTTCGGAACACCCAAAGGTCCCCAGTTAGGGTGGCAGACGATGGGCTTGGGCGAGTCACTAACACCTGGACTCACCAGCAGCAGATTGGATCCAGAACAACAGTTCGTGGAACCGCTCCGCCGCCTCCCTTCACCCCCCTCCGCAGAACAAAGCGAGGCCATAGCTGCCCACGGTCGCTCCCTGCCCACCGTGTTTGTTATGTCACGGTCAACAGGGAGAGACCGCGCCCCAAGTAGGGGCCACAACGCCTTGGTGGGCGTTTCCGCCCCCACCGGGTAATTTTTTATAGAGGTTTTCTTCCTCGCAACCCGAAGGTCCCCGTTCCCATTGCTGTGCTTCCGGGTTTCGCCGACGGTGGCCGTAACCATGTCCGGCTAGACTTAGAGTAAGCCCAACCGGACTCATCGCTCATTAGGAACCCCACCCCAGCCACCCCGGAGTCCCCGGCCTGTCCAGATTGCCCTCTGCTAATCAGAAGGACAACTGGATTGGCCACCCCACAGTGGTCCGTTCGCCAAGACTAAGCTTGCCCAGGGTGCGCCACGAGGAGGCCGACCACGTTGGCACCCCAGCGGAATTGTTTTACTCCAAATTTGACGCGTGTGGGCCACGGGCAGTAATGAATAAAATAAAACTGCTGAATAGATTTTAATCATTTTTTTACTGAGTGACATAGGCTATATATTTTATACCCGTGCGAAGCCGGAGCGGGCCACTAGTTCTATATATTTTTATGTGCAAAAATTAAATTGCTTAAAATATACTGTGAAACAAATGTAAGAATACCTATTTCCTTAAACTTCTTCGCATAAAAAACATAAAAAGAATTACCAATGAGTGAGATAATAAGTGAATGCGGCATATGGCAAATAACTTAA
The DNA here is from genome assembly GCA_947086495.1 of Morpho achilles. Classification (NCBI taxonomy): domain Eukaryota; kingdom Metazoa; phylum Arthropoda; class Insecta; order Lepidoptera; family Nymphalidae; genus Morpho; species Morpho achilles. The sequence goes on along the minus strand of CAMTZB010000009.1, from coordinate 4,270,867 downwards.
TAGGAATAACAAATGCGGAACGGTGATCAGAATATTAAATGAACATAAACGAAATTGAGTTCATTGAAAAACAATATTTTCTAAATTGCCTCCGCCTATAGTCTCCCCTGGTGGGAATATTCAAATTTATATTCAAATTCGCAATATGCTTTATTCAGACAGAATTTACAGAGCCTCTTGTTTAGTGAACGGATATGTCACTAGAAAAATCTGTAGTCATTGTTTTCATAATATTAATATGGTGTGATCTATTTTATTTGTAAAAAATTGAATATAAAGGATAGCTTATAATTTGAAGAAATAAAAGAATATAAAAAGAGGTGGGGTTTCTGATTTGAAACTATTAAAAAATATTTAATTTCTTTTCGAGGTGGCATTAAAGGCGACTAAGGTAAATTATCGTCGTGAAATACGTGAAAATATCCTTTTTATCCCTGTTTTTCGGCATTATAAAATACTAAAATTTATTTTGAATATAAAACACTATTTTTGCCATAAACTGTCATGTGAGCGTAGCTTATTCGCGAAACGGACAGCCTCGAGAAATGTAAATACCTAGGATCGATCCCAAGTACCTAATTTTTTTTATTTTGTATAAAATTACCGAGCAAGGCTCGGTCAAACAGGTACTTATAACTAATACGAAATTTGATTTGCTCTTTAGCTACATAAGATTATAATCAAGTGTCAAAGAAAATTCAAAAGTTACACGATTGAATTGCTCATCGGATAGAGTTGCGGCAACTCAATGCATAACTTAGTTTGGCAACGATACCGTGGCCCGAGGATGTCAGGGAAAATGTTTGCGATAAAGTTTCATACACGTCAATTAAACTTGTACAGTTTAGACATCATACCAGCCCTCTTTACGAGACGGTTATGAGTTCTTCATTTTGTTTCGATGTACAACTAATATTAACCAAATTCAATTAAGGAACCATGGTATGTTTTTTTAACAACTTCAATTCAATGAATAAAGTCATCATCATTATTCTTCATCCTGTCCTTCTTCTTCTTCTTCTTCTTATAGCGGGCTGTTTTCCGCACTTAGTCGCTTTGTGGCGACCATTGTGCGTGAGGGTGAAAGGGGCTGGTTACTCCAACCAGCCAAGCTCCTTCCAGAAGCCGAGTATCCTATTCGGGACCCTCAAGGCTTCTTGCAACGTCCTCGGAGAGTCGAGGATGTTCGCCCGATGTTCTGCCACCTCCGTGCAATGTAGCATGGCGTGAGATGGCGTTTCCGGTTCCCTCATGCATCCCCTGCAAATTGGGCTGTCAGTTGCACCTATATAAAATAAGTGTTTGTTTAGCAGACAATGACCGGTGATAATGCTTATCATTCTTCGCAGATTGGGTCTGTTCATGCGGAGAAGACTGCTGGTCAAGCGGGGATTTAGGGAAGGCATTGCTTCCCTGGATTGCCTACAGTCAGTCCGGTTTGTCCAGATTGTATTGTGTGTTTCAATAGTCATCTCTCTTAGCCAAGATCTTAATAGGCTAAAGGGAAATGGCACAATAGGTTCGGGTCCCACAATCATGGTATTTGAGCCTTTTCTGGCTAGTTCGTCTGCTGCATCATTACCCAGTGAACCGCTATGACTTTTGATCCATTGGAGTACCACCTGGTTTTTTGTCGAGATAGTCTCCAAGATCTCATGGCACTCTTTTATCAGTCCTGATGTGACCCTTATATTTTTTAGGGACTGGAGTACCGCAGCACTATCTGAGAGGATCCTGATGCGACAGTTTGTTATTCCTCTACTTTTTACAGCTTGAGCTGCTCTAATTATGCCTATACATTCTGCTTGATATACAGAATTCAGGGGACCTAGAGCAGTCGATATTCTGATGTTAAGATCCTGAGAAAAGACACCAGCACCCGTGCCTGATCGCATCTTGGATCCATCCGTGTATATTCGTACTTCGGAGGTTCCGGAGTACTCTTTAGCATTTTCGTGAAGTTGTACTTTATAGTGCTTTGAGAATATGTATTCACGAGGTATTCGGTCACCCACAGCCATTACAAGAGGATGCTTTAGTATAACATCCTTTAGTACTGTTGAGTGTCTGATGGTTATATTGTCTTTCCACAGGTGCAGAGCTCTAAGCCTCAGTGCTGCTGCAGCTGCCTCCTCCTTTATAAGAAGGTGCAGAGGCGGTAAACCTAGTGCCACTTCAAGTGCCGCTGTTGGTGTCGATTTCATGCTCCCTGTTATGGCTAAACACGCCAGTCTCTGGAAGCTATTGAGAGTTGTCTGCACTGAGCTCAGCGTGGTTCTGGGCCACCATACTACTGAGCCGTATGTTATTATTGGTCTTATAACCGCAGTATATAACCACCTGGTTATACTGGGTTTCAGACCCCACTTCTTCCCAAGAAGTCGCTTGCATTGCGCCAGCGATAGGCAAGCCTTCCTAAGTTTTTCGTCAATATGTTTTTGCCAATTCAGTTTATTGTCTAGTATTACGCCCAGGTATTTGACATTTGTTGAAAAGGTTAGTTCTGCGCCGAAGAGTTTTGGTGGTTTGGTAATGTTTAGCGATCTCTTGGCTGTGAATAATACCATTTCTGTCTTGTTTGGGTTAACAGCTAAGTGGTATTCATTGCACCAGTTTTCTATGATTCTCAGGGCACTCCGCATGATTTGACATAAAAGATTTTCACTCGTGCCATTTATAAGAATCACTATGTCGTCCGCATAGCCGACAGTAAAGTACCTACTGTTGTTTAACCTGCAAATCAGGTCATCCACCACAAGATTCCAGAGCAATGGAGAAAGGACGCCTCCTTGGGGGCATCCCATAGCTACCTTCGCTCTTATTGTCTTGTTAACAGTAATTTGTACCGCTCTGTATCTAAGCATGCTATCAATCCATCCGCAAAGGGTTTCATGAATGCCGTGCCTAGCCAGAGCTCGGCTTATGCTGTTAAATTTTGTTTTGTCAAAGGCTCCTTCGATATCGATGAAGACTCCTAGTGATGACTGTTTGTTTCCTAGAGCCGACTCTATCTTACCTACTACGCTGTGTAGAGCTGACTCTGTAGATTTGCCTGCGCTATATGCATGTTGATTAGAGTTAAGCGGTTTATTCGTCAGCACTACGTCTCTTATATACCTATCACAGAGCCTTTCCAAGGTTTTAAGTAGAAAAGAGCTCAAGCTGATAGGTCTGAATGATTTGGCTGCGGTATAATCGCTTTTCCCTGGTTTTGGCAAGAAGATGACTTTTACTTCCCTCCAATTCTTTGGTATATACCTGTGTGCTATGCAGGCCCTAAATATATCCGAAAGGAGGGGGGCTACTTCATCTGCGCCCCACTGCAACATTGCCGGGAATATATTGTCCAGGCCTGCTGCTTTGAATGGACGGAAGCAGTTTATGGCCCAATGTACTTTGACATTATTGACAATTTGATGAGCCAGCTGCCAATCTTCTGCTGTTGGTGTAAAGTGTAGCTCTTCCTCCCATTCCCTCTCTGTTGTAATATAACAGCCTGGGAAATGAGACTCCAGCAGAACATCACTTGTTTCTTTGTCAGACTTGGTGTAGGTATTATCGGCCTTTTTGAGCGACCCAATATATTGCTCCTGCCCTTTTTGCAGGATCTTATTCACCCTCGCGGCCGTGTTGTTAGACTCGATACTGCTACAAAATTTAATCCAGGCCTCGTTTTTACGGGCTCGTATTCTCTTTTTGTAGTGACTCTGAACCATTTTATACGATTCCCAGTCCATTTCTAGTCTGGTATTTTTAGCTCTGTTGAAAAGCTTTCTTAGCTTCTGTCTTAATCTGTCAAGTTCTGGACCCCACCAGAAATTTTTAGATTTAAAGACTTCTGCTTTTGAAAGAGGGCACGCCTTTTCTTGGCTGGTTTTCATGATGTTGGTTATATTGACCACGTTATGGTCTATGTTGTGCTTACTTGTGCCCATATCCTGCATGGAGATGTCTCTCAGGGATTCTGTGAGATATTTCTTAAATCGCTCTACGTTTGTCTTGCGGGGGTTACGTTTAGCAATTATCGCGTTTTCCTGAGCAACAAGTTGGATTTTGTAGCAAATGCGCCTGTGGTCTGAACATGCTACCTCGTCCGAGACATGCCAATCTGCAACTAGATTCGAGGCATTGTTAGAAGTCAAAGTCACATCTACTATGGTTTGATAACGGGTTGATACAAAGGTAGGTTCGTTACCAATGTTGGCGACGTCGAGATTATGGCTAAAGAGAAAAGACGTTAATTCCTCACCTCTTTTATTGTGGTTCTCGCACCCCCATAACGGATGATGCGCGTTGGTGTCTGCTGAGATTATTAGTCTGAGGTCGTTGGTGGCACAGTATTCTACCAGGTCTGCAAGCTCCCTCGACGGTATGTCCTCCTCGATAGGCATGTAGACCGATGCTAAGACTAGTGTCTCCAAGGTCTCCACCCCCTGAGTTCGAAGCCTGACTACAGTCAGGTCTCTGGAACAGAATTCGGTTAGGAGCACTGCCTGGTAGCAGTTTGGCATGTAAATACAAGTGCGTGGTTTATTAACGGAGGTTTTCAGCAAAAGCTTACCTGGTATGTTGCTGAGTCCGCATATCTTGTCCCCTCTTATCCACGGCTCTTGAATGAGGGCGATGGTTTTGGTGTTTACCTCCAGCCACCTGCGTAGTGTTGCAGCGGCCGTTTGATTGTGCTGGAGGTTGGTTTGTAAGAGGACGAGGTGTGTACTGTTATGGAGAGCGTAGGATGACATCCTCTCTCTCCGAACCTTCCTCGTCTGATGTATCCATCCTGCTTCCCATCGGCCACTCTTGATTTGGTACACGTGGCGATTTGTCGACCCCTAGAATCTGCATTCCAGACGTAGAGGGCACAGGTGAAGAGGTCCTTGGCGTTGCCACGGTGACAGAGGATGTTTGCGGGACAGGTCCACAGGTCTCCTCCCCCGCAGCAGAAGACATTGCAGGAGGAATGGTATTTGAGGGGGTCACGGCCCCTGTACTGCTGTTCAGCCGGACATAAATTGTGCCCAGCACGTACGATAGTCCGCGGCCACTAGCTCTCAATCTATCTGCGTCCGACTCTGGGATACCAAGCACCATAAATGTACCCTGTTTCCCGTCTGTCGTAGTAGACTCGCTCGAGCTGTACAACGACCAATCAGACACGCTGTATTTGGTGTTCTGACTAGCCAGTATTCGTTGTATAGTGCCAACACTCTTCTGGCTGCCAGGAACGAACAGCGTAGCCTTCACCTTTTTCGGTACATCCCTCTGAAGCATAACCTCTAGAGACGTACCTTCTTTTGGGGACTTAATACTTCTTATCACTTCCTTCAGCCAGACAAGGGACTGTTCATCACCACACCACATGAACAGTGCGCCGTCACGCAGAAACGCCTTGCCCCTGAAGGTTGGGAGGGGTACTATGAAGTTAGAGCAACTTTCAACCGCCTCGTAGATTTTGTTCTCAATGGACGATTGGAGTTGCTCCGCCTCGTCCCTGTTGAGCTCACGTAGAGGGCGCGTAACCACAGCCACGGCAAGATGCGACTCTATCGCCCTCGCGTAGCTGGAGGCAGCCCCATCCGGGTTAGTTCTTGCCCGTTTCGACTCACCCCTAGGGGATATCGTCTCGTTCGGTCTAGCCCTTTTAAAGCCGCCCTGCGGTTTCCCTCCGGTTTGTGATTTTGTTGTTGGGGCTGGGCCTAGCTGTTTTGTCTTTTTCCCACCCCTAACACCTCTTTTGGTTTTTCCCTGGTTCTGATCACATTTCCCGATCCCAATTTGTGTGCCAGGACGCTTGAACGTTACCGCAGGTTGGCCTTGTTGGGTAGTTTTACCCGTACCTACTCGCGCAGCAGACTTGCCTGCTTCAGTTGCTGAAGAACTGATCGCACCGTTGCCTTCCTTCGGACGCCGCACGTGCGTATCACGATTGGCACCCGTCGTCGGGTTCCGGGTACGACCAGACTCCGCCACATCCGCAGTCGGTCGCGCAGCAGACAGCAGGTTTTTAGCAACAGACATGCCTACTTCAGTTGCTGAAGAATTGGCCGCCCCTTCCCCTCCCTTCGGACGCCGCACGTGCATATCACGATTGGCACCCGTCGTCGGGTTCCGAGTACGACCAGACTCCGCCACATCCGTAGTCAGTCGTGCCGCAGGTGGTGAGTTGCCAACACTAGACCCCTCGGGTATACCTTGAACCGCGCCATTGTCGCGAGGTATGCCCTGTTTTAGGTTTGTGTTGGGCGCAATAGGCGCAGCGTGTGATCGCGCAGCCATAGACCTTCTTGCTTTCTTGCCAGGTCTCGATTTTTTCTTTCGATCCCCCGCAAGAGTGGTGTCACTTTCTAGTGGCCTCGGTTGTAAAGACCAAATGTTAGGTTTCGGGATGGGCGCCGATGGTATCGCCGCAGCCAGATCCCTGACGTTGATTGTGTCGGTGTTGTTGGTTCCCTGCTGCGTCCCGATATCCGCAGTGAGATTCTTGTTGCTTGTTGCTCTGATAATTTCTTCCATGTTTAGAGCTTGGTATTAATTCACCCTCACGGTTTCCCACCCGCCACGGAGCCCGCACATTTGGGGATGCTCCGGCACAAACTGCACGGAGTCACCAGGATTACCGTGAAGGTATAGCGGGCCAGAACGCGTTGCAGACGAGCCCGACATGGTGCGCAGTGATCACTTGGTTGCTGAGGACAGAGCACCCCGGCTCACCAGGAGTACCGCGCTCCACCGGCTGTCAGCCCCATCGTCCCACCCCACTCACCAGCGCCGAATACCACAGAGGTGGTTAGCCTCTGGGCTACCGTTTGGCTCTGAAGTCCGGACCAAAGAAGGCGTGTTGCGTCCAGCAGGCATCTGACCCGGCCCACTATTCGCTCAGCCCCCCAGGATTCCATTCTCCTGAGGTACGGCGTTCTACTGTGCACGGCAGACACAGGTGGACGCTATATCTATTACCACGACGCGCCCACTGATCGTGGCACAGGACGAGCAGCTCTTAGCCACAGCTAGCAAGAGACCCGCAGGCAAGCCACCAGTAAGTTACTAACTGTGTTTCCAGGATGCACCGGGGTTAAGGGTTGCACTCAAATAGGAGTTTTGAAGTCCACAAGGAAGACAACCTTCGACCCACACGTGGAGGTAGCTACTATCGCACCCCGTCCTTAACGCATCCTGTCCTTATCCCACTATTTAAAATACTAACGGCCTGTTTCACAAGTTACTGATAAAGTTTCGGATAGTTAACCGACAAATAAACAGTAACAGATAAATGTCTCTTACAAGAGACTCTAAAAAGTGAAAAATTAAAAAAAAATATGCTGCCATTTTGAAATAGGTATTTGCTATCCAGCAGATAAACAAAATAGCAGCCACACGATTTACTTGGTGACTCATTAGGGACTTTAAGTGCTAAATAAGCCTATCAAAAACCAAAGAAACGTAAAATTGCGAGATATGTGTCAGATATGTTCCGAAAAAGCTGACAGTTTATTGGTAACTTCTGAAACAGGCCCTAAAGTATGTTTATCGGTTTTGCTATTAGATTTAAATGGAGAAGAGTCTAATAGTTTATTATTGGTGTCGTGAATCAGGCTATAAATTATTTACATTTATACACTTTTCAAAATTATCCTGCGTAAAAAGCTAAGATGAAACGTAGGATAGCTATTGCTAAAAAACAGATGACACGCCTCCAAAACTTTGCAAAATACAGCGAAAAAGTTATAAAACCAAAGCCCTAATATTCCCGATCTTTCTGGATCCAATCGGAGTAGATAGAACCTTGGACAATCCGAGCATGGGCAAAGCAGAATAGAAGCAACCGAAATGTGGTTCTGGTTCTTCCAAACGAACAAATGTATTTACTCTCTCACAACTTGGCATAATAATCCAATTTCCACCATCTTTCTTCATTGCTTATCTTTGTATTTCGGCCATATAATGCGAAGAGGAGATGACAACCTTGAAAAGCTGGTCATTGCTGTCAATACAGAAGGCAAGAGCCTACGAGGTCGGTCCCCAACACGACAGTCTGTATAAATCAAAGAGTGAGCTACCAAAGTCACCTCTTCATCCAAATTATATTAGACGGTGTGGTATACTAGAGATGGAGGCAGACAAAAGATCAACGAGCAACCTCGTAGAACATTTTATATAGATATTGATTTTACCTTAACATATGTTGAAGCCCACACACCCACATAAAATCTGTTTATATCGGAATAAATCACGTTTATTGATAAATCGATCTGTAATCTCAGAATTATACGCGAACATCTACGACTGTAAGAAAATAATAAACAACCGTTTTCCTTAGAATTTAATGTCTGATATCCTGTAATTATTTTTATTGTATATACATATAATATATTATTTTTTGCATAGAGTTATTTTACTTAGATTAGGGGAGTCATAGGCAGGCCTGTAAGTGAAAAAGTAAAAAATAATTAATAAGAGGGAAGCTGAAACTCGTACTTCATCTTTGTCTAATCACATATAAAAAAGAGAGACAGATAGATCACCCTCATTTCCTTTCTTATTATTGTAATATGTCACAGTGGCTAGCCTCTCTACTCTTAAGTATAATATCTCTATGGTTTATTTGATCAACCTTTAAATGTCTGACGTCACTCTGCCTTGTTATATATCTCTTATTATTTTTTGTGGAAATTTATCTTTATTTTTATAATTACTTAATTAATTAAATGTAAATACATGTTATATCATGGGGTGTAAGAGGGAGGCTTGTCCCAATCAGTCTCCCCAATTGTCAACCTCACCTGCACGCGGTGCACCCTGCAGATTAACCAACGAGGCTCTGGCGACCGACTAATGGCGGTATAACCATTCATATAGCTGACCTAAATTCTACCAGACCGACAGTGGGCAGCAGCACTGTCGGTGCGATATGGTCAGCACTGCGATCACCAACCCGCAGGCCAAGCGTGGTGATTACTGGCAATACCTTCATGGCATTAAAACCAAAACCACAGCCCCTAGTTCCCGGCAGCTCCGCTATTCCCAGCTCTGGCAGCGGTTTGGGTAACGGCGGGGCAGGGGGTGTCAAGAATCTCCGGCAGAGATTCCGCTGCCAACCCCGACGACAAGACCTGGCAACGTACAACGCACGCACTTTGAGGGAAGACGAAAAGATACTCGAGCTGGAAGAAACAGTAAGCAAGTTGCGCTGGGATGTGATAGGATTATCCGAAGTCCGAAGAGAGGGAGAGGACACGATGATCCTAAAATCCGGAAACTTGCTTTACTACCGGGAGGGCGAACAACAGTCCCAAGGTGGTGTCGGGTTTCTCGTCCACAAGTCCCTTGTCAACAACATTGTTCAAGTCGAGAGTGTGTCGAGCAGGGTCGCGTTCCTGATACTCAGAATTACCAAACGGTATTCGCTGAAGGTCATACAGGTCTACGCACCGACATCGGCACATCCGGACGAGGAGGTAGAGGCCATGTATGAGGATTTATCTAGAGCCATGCATGCCTCCAAAACCTTCTACACTGTTGTGATGGGGGATTTCAACGCAAAGCTGGGCAAGCGAAGCGGCACCGAGTTGAGAGTAGGGCAATTTGGATATGGGCAACGGAACCACAGGGGCCAGATGTTGGCCGATTTCTTGGAGAGAGAAGATCTCTATATGATGAACTCTTTCTTCAGGAAACGACCACATCGAAAATGGACCTGGGTAAGTCCCGACGGTTCCACGAGAAACGAGATCGACTTCATCATGTCGACCAGGCGTCATATATTCAATGATGTCTCTGTGATCAATACCGTGAAAACCGGGAGCGATCACCGTATGGTTAGAGGTACATTGAATATATGCGTACAGCTGGAAAGATCCAGACTGGTGAAGTCTACGCTCCGACCAACTCGAGCTCATATTCAAAACCCCGAGAACTTTCAACTCGAGCTGAAAAACCGTTTTGATTGCTTAGCTGACTGCGCTTCTGTGGACGATGTAAACGACAGGCTAGTGGAAACTGTCCATGCGGTGGGGTCCAAATTCTATATGACTCACCGTAAGAGAACCAATAAATTCTCGACCCAGACTCTCAAGCTCATGGACGAGAGGAACGAAATGAGGCTACAGTCTTCAGTAGACGCTTCGAGCTACCGTCTGATCAATAGACAGATTTCTAAGGCGCAGAAATGCGACCTGCGACACTTTAACACCGAATATATTCGAGATGCCATTGAGCGTAACAGGGGCTCAAAAGTGTTCGCAAGAGATCTGTCTATTGGGCAGAGGCAGTTAACGCGACTGAAGACCGATACTGGTAGTATCATTTCGTCTCGACCTGAGATTTTGGGAGAGGTTGAGAAGTTCTTTGGGCAGTTATACACCTCAACACAACAGCCTGTTGTCAATTTGGCAAACGACCCAAGAGCCAAGTTGACCCGACTTTATACCGAAGATATCCCAGACGTCAGCCTATACGAGATTAGTACGGCTCTCAAACAACTTAAGAACAACAAGGCTCCGGGTGATGACGGAATCACTACAGAACTCCTGAAGGCGGGTGGAAAACCGGTACTCCAAGTCCTTCAGCGGTTGTTCAATTCCATCATTCACGAGGGCACTACGCCGGAAGCGTGGCACAGGAGCGTGGTGGTTCTTTTCTTCAAGAAGGGTGATAACACCTTCTTGAGGAATTATAGACCCATCGCGCTGCTGAGTCAGGTTTATAAGTTGTTTTCGAGAGTCGTAACGAATCGTCTCGCTCGTAGGTTTGACGACTTCCAGCCTCCCGAACAAGCCGGTCTCCGGAAAGGCTATAGTACCATAGACCACATATTTACGCTGCGGCAGGTTATACAGAAGACCGAGGAGTATAACTGGCCACTTTGCTTGGCGTTTGTGGACTATGAGAAGGCCTTTGATTCGGTGGAAACATGGGCTGTGTTAAGATCGCTCCAGCGATGCTGAATCGACTATCGGTACGTCCAAGTGTTGAAGTGTCTGTATGAAAACGCCTCAATGTCTGTCCGTATCCAAGACAGAACTACGAGACCAATCCAAATGCGGCGTGGTGTGCGACAGGGAGATGTCATCTCCCCGAAGCTGTTTACCGCTGCATTGGAGGATGTCTTTAAGCTTTTGGATTGGAACGGATACGGCATCAACATTAACGGCGAGTACATCACTCACCTTCGATTTGCCGACGACATAGTCGTTATGGCAGAGTCCCTGGAGGATCTTAACACAATGCTCGACGACCTCAGCAGAGTATCTCAACAGGTGGGCCTAAAAATGAACATGAGCAAGACGAAAGTTATGTCAAACTCACATGTTCCGCTCCACCCGATCAGCGTTGAGAACTCTGCACTCGAAATTGTTGACGAATATATATACCTGGGACATACGGTCCGGCTAGGTAGGTCCAATTTCGAGAAAGAGGTCAGTCGCCGAATCCAACTCGGATGGGCAGCGTTTGGGAAGCTACGCGAGATCTTTTCGTCCAAAATACCTCAGTGCTTGAAGACCAAGGTCTTCGAACAGTGCGTGTTGCCAGTGATGACTTACGGATCGGAAACGTGGTCGCTGACTATGGGCCTCATAAGAAAGCTCAGAGTCGCTCAGCGGGCGATGGAGCGAGCTATGCTCGGAGTTTCTCTACGTGATCAAATCAGAAATGAGGAGATCCGTAGAAGAACCAGAGTCACCGACATAGCTCAGCGGGTCGCGAAGCTGAAGTGGCGATGGGCGGGGCACATAGTGCGGAGAACCGATGGACGTTGGGGTCTCAAAGTGTTGGAATGGCGACCCCGCACCGGAAAGCGCAGTGTCGGAAGACCCCCTACTAGATGGACAGACGACCTCAAAAGGGTCGCGGGGAGCCGCTGGATACAAGCGGCACAAAATCGTGTGTTCTGGAGATCCCATGAGGAAACCTATGTCCAGCAGTGGACGTCCATCGGTTGAAGAAGAAGAAGAAGAAGAAGAAGTTATTATTATATACGGTGCTGCGATTATTATAATTTCTTTGAAACGTATTTGTTCATGTATATTATAGGTATATAGAATAATAATTAAAATTAATTTTATCATGCACAACTTTCAAATCAACTACGCCAGAATTTTGCAGCCGGCCACGCGCTAAAAAAAGTATAGCTTAAAAATTATTTTGGAAGTGTGTCTGTATATTTTTACTCTACAAACTGTACTGTGCAAACAAGTGCTAAATAAAATGCCGTATGATCATTCTGACGTAATAGTAGAGCGTGGTAAACGTATTCCATATTTTGCTGTCAGAAAGCTTTTAGCTCATAAGCAGTTTCGGCAGCTTTTCTACTGTCCAAGGACGTTGTTTATTTACTATTTTTTTCGCTACAAAATATGACCTTTTTTTTTTGGCTTAAAAAATAAAAAAAATAGTTTTATTTATTTTCTTACATAATATTAATAAACTAGTGAAACTTATTAGTAAGTAAGAGAAGTTTGTTAAGACAATCTATTAAGTGTTGGAAGCAGGTAACTTTGACATACCTTATACATGCAGGACCACGCAACATCACACAACACTAGCACTACACACTGTGACACTACGATCGCTTAGACAAAATCGACGATCCACGACAAAATCGTAATGCTACAATGTAACTTTAGGATTTTAAGCAAAATAATTCTATCATAACTTCTAAATATAATTTTAATAACCTAGATATTGTTTTTTTCATGTCCTTACTGTTAACCATTGGAATTCTCTAATCTGGAGTTACTCCTGGCAACATCATCAGTTCATGCCAGCAATAAATATACAGAGAACTATATAAAATTTCAGCTCAATTGGACAACGGGAAATGTAGACCCATTTCCCATTTAACTTGCAAGATTCCACCTTCATACATAAACACCAACAAGTCACACACATACATGAGTTAATTAAAAGCTTTTTAAAATACCGCAATGTTCAATATAAAACTTCATACGGTTTCTTATAGTATAAGTTTATAAGCAGGTAAAGTCTCTTTCATCTTTGTTAAGGACAAAGTGGAACGTACGAAGGGCCTACTTAGGTACTTAACTTTTCCTTACACTACCTTACACAATCTTGTTAGCAAGTTAGTTTAAGTTGCTTGTGTTTGTCGGGAATACGGAAATAGACTATTCACATTGTATTATTATTTGTTGTTATGACTGACTTTCCGTAGCACATATAATATTAAAATACTCAAGTATTTTGGTAGTAATAATTCGGAATTTTGAGCAGTGGTTGCCTAGATGTATCTAGATAGCGAATTTGTGAGTTTATTAGTTAGGTTTATAGGTTATTTATTATAAATTTATTATTTATTTATTATAGGTTTATTTAGTTTAAATTTATATATATTTTAGAATCATGAATGAAGACTGAAACTTAGTATTTTGATTATTGACGACGTATTTGTTTATTTTTTTATTATTTTTTCTTTTATACGTATATTTAGAAAAGAGAAAGAAAAATAAAAAAATAAAACACATGCATAAAGGCGGACTTATCCTTAAAAGGGATCTCTTCCAGTCAACCTTTCAGTAATAGAAGGAAAAAGACAAGAAGTGAAGAAGAAAGACAGTACGGGTCATATACAGAAAAAGAAAAAGTTTATATAAATTGAACTATTTAATCTATTGAATAATTTTGGTAAAATAAATAGATGAAAAGATTTGTTCATATATCGTTGATTACTTTGAGTTTGTGCATTGTTTTTTGGCACTAGAATAGGTAGTCCTGCGAATGTACCGTTTGCTATTAAAATGAAACCGTGTTTAAAGTTTTAATTTGAATTAAATAATAACATAAATATTTGTGAATTATATCTAAACTAAAAAATAAAATAATAATATTGTGCCATTAAAGTGGATTATAATATTTTGCAATTCATACTTATGATTATTTAAACGGGTCACATTGCGATAGATTTTATCGAATTATTACGTTTGATAGTTGAACTCTTAGTTCTTGACCATGGAATATGCAATTCTGACAAAACGTTGACCTTATATAAAGCTAAGACCATCTTATTACCCATAAGTTTGATCCGTACGTTTATATACATAAAGATTAAAGTCTTTATTTGATTGTGCGATAATTATTAATAATATAAACATAAAGGAGAAATCCGCGAAACGTTGATACGGTTTCTACGAAGCCATTAATTCCGACAACTTTGTATCAGATCAAAGATTTAATGTGTTCTTGCTATACATCAATGTTCCATGCGCTTATATGTACCCAGTTACGTTTTGAACTCGCATCGATAATCATAATATTTTGGCGATATTTTGCCTGAATATATCGCCTGCTATATAAGTCAATATTGCTGTTACGTTAGATTTCGTAGTTTGCTTACTAAAGCAGTGGTGGCATCTTATTGTTTGTTTTTCACATGTATCAATTAATTTCCTACACTTAAGTCGATAAGAATGGCTTTAGCGATATGAACGTCAACAAAGTATTAGCATTATTTGTTTTTCCGGTGGAATTATCATCATCCTCCTGCCCTTATCCCACTCTAAGTGGGGTCGGCACAACATGTTGTCATATGATTTGGCTGCGTTTTGTATGACCGGCCGCCTGCCTGACATCAACTTACCTTAGTCGTATTTTACGACACCTCGGTAAGAGAGGGTGGTCTATTCTACTAAACCGGATACCACACGGTGGGTCAACTTACTTTAGTCGCCTTTTACGACACCTCGGTAAGAAATGAGGTTGGTCTATTCTACTCAGCCGGATACCACACGGCGGGTCGTCTTACCTTAGTCGCCTTTTACGACACCTCGGTAAGAAAAGAGGGTGGTACTATTCTATTCAGCCGGATACCACACGGCGTCCGATATCAAGACTTCATGGTTTTTTTATTATTATTATTAGGTTAAGTTCGAAAATTCCTTCCTATTGTCAAATTTAAGGTTAGGTTCAGTCACTAGGAGATTATCGTTAAAAGTGAATAAACGTTTTTATATGTCAAATTGGTACTTGAAATCGAGACACTGAAACACTGAGGCATGATTTCGCACGCTTAGTGTTAAAGTGATCGAATTTAAAATCAGGCTTGATTGAGTTAGATACATTGTATGCCTTCTATGATATCATGACTACGAACTATATTATATTTTCTATCTGGTATTTTCTTGTTTTTCCTAGTTACAGGACTCTTTAACAATCATGAGTTTTGTAGGCTACCCTTTATTTAAATTTGCTGCAAAACACCTTTTTTGAATTAATTCACCTTAATACAAAGTGTTCCATTTAATATTTAGTAAGATTAAAGAGAGGTTCTTGCAGTGTCATTTCAGTATTTCCAGCCACTTTGGCGACCATATTTACGATGCTATTTTAACCTTAATCATAACTCGGTCCGCGCTAAATTGGTTTAGAAGTTAATAACAGGCTGCCATAAAATAAATCAACAACTTAAAGACGTTAGAGGTTACAATGTAATTTATGTATGACATTAATATTATAATATTTATAAAAGTATAATGAACCTCGTAGTAACCAGCAACGCCGTGTGGTGTCCGGCTGAATAGAATAGTACCACCCTCTTTTCTTACCGAGGTGTCGTAAAAGGCGACTAAGGTAAGTCGACCCGCCGTGTGGTGTCCGGCTGAGTAGAATAGACCAACCTCATTTCTTACCGAGGTGTCGTAAAAGGCGACTAAGGTAAGTTGACCCACCGTGTGGTGTCCGGTTTAGTAGAATAGACCACCCTCTTTCTTACCGAGGTGTCGTGAAATACGACAGAGATAGGTTGACGTCAGGCAGGCGGCCGGTCGTAAAAACGCAGCCAAATCATGTGACAGCATGTTAATAACATGTTGTGCCGACCCCACTTAGAGTGGGATAAGGACAGGAAGATGATGATTAATATTATAATATTTAATTTATCTGTCTCTTAAAACGGTCTGTAGGCGCAGGTAGCAGTTATTCTGCTTTAAACCTGCGGAACGTGCGTTCGATTCCTGCCGAGTGCGAACATTTATACAACAATTTATTGGTTCTTCGTGTCTGGGTGTATTTAAGTTTATATAAAATTATTTATATTAAGTTATGTATTTACTAGTTTTTACCCGCAACTTTGTTCGCGTGGCCTTTAGTCTTGAAATAGACAGTAGTTTCTTTTACTCACTTACCCTGCAAATATCTCCGCCACAAAAATCAGATTGATCTGGAATGACTGAGAGGAATTTATCGTTTTCTCGAGATCCTAGTTTCATAATTTTGGTAAATAACCCGTATGACTTACATGAAATATACATTAATATAGCTCAGTTAAATTTATTTACTAAACAAAAACCAAAATATATAAAAACTTTCTTAAAATGTCTCTTTTGACGTAAGTCAAACAATGTGATATAAACCCTTCTTTAAAATACAAAATTTAATTCATCATGAATAAAAAATGACATAGGTTTATAATAGATGGCGTTTTTATGTGCCATCGTAATCCTGTTGAATTAACTAATTCTTTCTTTGGAACTTTTGTACTTTCTGTACAGTCGAAGTTTCTACCAGAATCACACAGACTAAAAGACAGGGTTTTATAACTTGAAATAATGGAGACATATACTTTAGAAATATGAAGATGAATAAACGCTTTATTATTACTTTCTCTATTTCTAAATTATCCGTTAAAGATACCTGACTGTTTTTTCAAGCTTCAAGTATCAAAATAATTTAATTAAATTCTGTTGTAATAAATTTTAAATTGAAAACAATCTTAACTTTTGTAAAACAATATGAGTTTCATAAATCTTAGAGTTGTTGGAAAGAATCACTCACTCACGAGTAACTTGCAATAATAATTTGCTCCGAACTTGGTGAACTTGTAACAATCGTGAAATGAGAAGTTTGTTTTAACTTAACTGTTGTAACTACTTCGCAATTACATAATATTTAACCCCGACTTGCTTGGCTTAAAATATACTTTTGAATAGTAAGAAATATGAAGGCATTGCAAAAACATTTTTGTTTTATATACAGATATGTTGAATATTATTTTACTTTCAAGTTAATAGACGGATTGAAAGCTTTATCACTTTGCAATTGACTTGCCATCAAATATTGTAAGTGCTTTAGCTCATCGTTTTTCTTTCGTTGAGCCATAATGCGACATTTATTCGTTACGTTTCAGTTCTGACACTTATGGCTTGGAAGCTTTTATAAAAGTACAAATGGGTTACTTATAATCGCTATATCGCAGCTGCGGCCTGTCATTTTAGTAAAACATAATATGTAAAGACATGAAACGTATTAAACAACAACAGTTGTCCGGTTGAACCAGAAAAGGACTATAAAACTAATTCATTTTTAAAAGCTTTTATTTAACTTTACTTGTATGTATTTTCGTATGTGAATGTGGAATCTTGCAAGTTAAATTTGACCCATGTTCCATGTCTTCAATTGAGCGGAAATATTACATACTGGGCCAGTTCCGATGACAATGCATGTTTATGATAAGCATGAGCTGATGCTGCTATCAGGATTGGCTCCAGAGGAACGAACTCCTCAATGGTTAACAGGGAATACTAATTTTTTAACTTACTTGTTATATTATTAATAATAATTAATGTAAATTCTTTCAAGTTCTCAGGTACTTATTACTGTGGTAAAAATTTAACTTCTTATTATGAAATATTCACACTCTCTCTGCCAGCAGTACATACAATTTTCATGTTTAAGACACCTTGAATATCGTATCGTATAGGACACCTATATAACGCCCATAAGATAGGTGTCATTCTAACTATTACTCTATATACAATTTCAATAGCATTATTAACCTTATAAAGCATTTCCCAATTTTCATTGACTTAACTATTTTACAAAAACAACATTAAAAAAAAAAACAAATTAAAACTAATTAAATAATACCTAAGAATAAAAATTAAAATTAATAAATATATATATGTATATTTACACTAAAACAAAACCATCCATTCCATTGCAATGGGTTCCTAAAATACTGGCAGCGTTGCCCCTTTGTATGGCCATACTTATTCGTTGGCCAAGGTAGCTGCCAGCTCTCGGGTCCCCGGTACGCTCTACGAGCCTTCTAGCGAGCTCGTTGAAGAACATAGGAGCGTCCGGGCCCCATGGACCCAAGGTCTCTACACCAAAAGGCACAAAAATGAAGCTTCTATTTATGTCTTCATATTTGCGCCTCTTGGCATGTTCTGCATTGGTAGCACTAATAATAATTAATTATTATAGTTTTCATATTTATTTTAATAACTCATACTCATTATTCGAGTCGTTTTAAGTATTAATATAATATTGCTGTTTGTATTCGCCATTCGTTAAAAGAGCAAAGTAAAAGTCTCTTCAAAGTAAAAGTAAAAGAAGGTAAAGTTTTTACGAGACCTTTCGTCGAAGAGACTTATTATTTGTTATTACTTTAATAATGATCATTAAGTACATCGTTAAAATTATTATCAGCACAATAATTATCACATCTTTGTTATTCTAAATATATGTCTGGTACTTGAAAAAAACAAAAATTACGATATGATACTTGACAAAAATTACGATATTAAAAGTAGAATACGTGTCAGTGAGTTTATTGACGATTTATTAGCGAGAAAATTAACTTATTTTTTTATATTCACACTGTCAATATAAAAATCTGCCGTATATTTACAGATTATGAGATAATTTTTTACCTTTAACAGCGCTTTTTTTTATTGAATTCAAATTTAGAACGTTATTGTGTAAGTCACTATGGTTTACCGCCATTTCACATATTCTACACGTTTCTTCATTATTATTTTTACTAATACAAGAATATTGTATCTGAATGTAGATGAAAATGTGAGTATAAAGGTTTTGCTTGAACCGCCATGTATATAAAAAGATATAGATCACCTTATATCTTTTTACTAAGGCTACTAAGGTAAATTATAGACCACCCTCATTTCTTACCGAGATGTCGTTAAAGGCGAGTAAGGTAAGTCAACCCGCCGTGTGGTATCCGGTTTACTAGAATACACTACCCTCTTTCTTACCGAGCAAAAGGTGACTAATGAAGTTCACATCAGGCAGGCGGCCGATTGTAAAATAACTAGCCAAAACATGTGATAATCTTAATATTTAAATGAGTTAATCTTGTATATATATATATTTTCCGAATCTCGGAAACGGCTCCAACGATTTTCCTGAAATTCAGCATGTAGGAGGTTTTGGGTAGAAAAATTGATCTAGCTAGGTTTTATGTAAAAAAAATATTGTTTTATCCCTATTTTTGGGCATTAAAAAACACTAACATTTATATTGAATTGAATTTTCGCCATTAACTGTCAAGTCGACGTAGCTTATTCGGTTAGCAGGCAGCCTCGAGAAATGTGAGTGCCAAGGATCGATCCCAACTAAATAATTGATTTTTCTTTTTTTCAAAGTTTTTTTTTTTGTAATAAATTACCGGTCACCCAGATATTATGTATAAAACACGTTGCGCCGAGCCCATTTAGTGAGATAAGAACAGGAGAATGATGACGTATAGGTATAATATAAACGTACCTTTTTCGTTACTCAAAACACATATAAATGCAATATTTTTTTTTCGAAATAGTATCAACCATTACTGATCGCACAATTGGCTTATTTAGGATTTTTGGATTAGGTAAAAGGCCCTATCTTATAATCGTGTTTCGGGCAGATAGGGTCGAACATGTTAGTGTTATCCATTGTAAGAGGAAAGGCTACTAAGATTAACATGCAGTTAAACACTGATTTATTAAAAATACATGTATTCAAAAATTGTAATGTATTTCTGTGGCATTTAAGTCATAAAGATATATAGATGCTTGTTACGAGTACTATGCTAATACTGAGCAAAGACCTTTCTCGTTTACACTCCAATACCATGTATAAGAATTTCTCCAGAGATATGTAATTTAATTTTGATGTTTTCCTTTACAGATAAGTCCACGATGAATTTAAAATATGAAATAATCTTAAGTTTTAAAATAAAATACAAAATAATATTGTCGTTGCTTTTGTAATATAGTCCTTAGTGTAGTAACGCATATTTCTATAAATTAAGAGAAATAGTTGTGTTCACAGTTTTTACGCTAAACTTGATCTTATACAACTGCTACAATATTACTAAAATACAAAAGTAAATCACTGACAAACTAAATTTGTTTCATAAAAATAAACTTATTATAAGGCGCTATACATGAAAATAAGCGAAGCATTCAAATTGAGACATGGTTTTTAATTCTTCTTATTTCATTTGTATCATCAAAATGACAATAGTAGACAAACGGAGATTAACTTAAGACTAACTTCTGAAATGCGATTCAAGCTAAAACGTTTTTGTATTAAAACCACCGGCTTTTATTGTCCGTCTTTCCCCCTTGTCCTCTTAAAGTCTTAGACGTAAAATTCCTTCATTTTATTTACGACTTCACTTTACTCAGAATTTAGTATAAAAACTAATCTTATTTTTGACAAACTAAGCCGCTACCAATGACAAGTTTTTAGGGTTAAATTATAATATAGTTGAATTAACTTTAACCGTGTAGGATATACTGAAATTGTAAATAATATAATATCCTTTTTCTACTAGTACTTAGCCTCATCATTCTCATGACCTTATCCCACTTTAAGTGGGGTCAATACAACATGTTATAAAGATGTAGTCACATGATTTGACTAAGTTTCTTACGACCGGCCGCTTGCCTAACGTCAACTTAACTTAGTCGCCTTATACGACACCTAGGTAAAAAAGAGTGTGGTCTGTTCTACTCATCCGTATGCCACACCGCGGTCTCATGGTACTTAGCAACGTCTAAACATCTTGAAATTTGAATCACCTCATCGTGACTAATAATTAAATACATTTAGTAATACCCAAACGGGAAGAGCCAACAAATTGGTTGTAGAAAATATCGGTTCTTGTCGGAAATACAACCCACTACCTCTAAAGCTGAAGGAAGGGAAATACCCACTTGCGCCAACGGGCCATCGCCCATCAATTTAGTTCCATTTCAACCATTTTCACGTAAGGATTTAAAAAATTTAATTTTCTTAATTTCTACTTCTGCCTTTATTCCATTCAAATTCTTCTAATTAATTCTGTATTTATTTTTATTTATGGAGTACAGTAGACCTAACGATTCAAAGGCACTTGTTTACAAGTTGAAAGTACATGAATAAAGAATAATTTGAATTTGAATATAAAAAATATGTAATAGGAAAAGTTTCAGTCTGTTTCAACTTAATTATTGAACTCACGTGCCCGCGTATGCCCCTTCAGAGTAACAAACAATGGCGACCGGATAATGAAGGTACCATTCATGCTAGCTGATATATGGTCGTGGCCATTCATGCAGACTGACCCAAATAGTGTCGGTGTTATAGGGTCAGCTTTAGCTTGGTGATTGATAGTAAACTTCACGGTAATTTCTAGATTAGGCGTATGTCCTGCATTGAGCGTCTTTCAGCAGAAATATCGTACAAAATTCAATTATATAAAATCACTGCGTTCAATGTTACTGTTGGGTCGCGTCTCTAATGGACATAGATCGAAGCATCAATAAACGTTGACGTTTCAAGTATAGGTCTGGCAAAAATCAAAAAACGCAATCTTTATAGACCTCTAAATTATACGCTACTACTCTTAGTGCTAGTAGGCCTTTGCCTAGGATACCTGGAACTTACGGTCCAGCTAAGTAGGTCCAATTTGGAGAAAGAGGTGGTAGAATCCAACTTGGATAGTCGGCGTTAGGGAAACTACGCGCAAACTTTTCGTTTAAGTTACCTCTGTACTAGAAGACCAAAGTATCCATACAGTGCGTGTGTGAAGAAGATGAAGCGAGCTATCCCCGGAGTATCTCTACGTGATCCAATAAGAAATGAGAAAATCAAAATCACTGAAATAACACACTGAGTGCCGTATCCGGCATGGCTCATACTGCGCTGGGTCTCAAGGTGTTAGAATACTCCGCACCTGAAAACGCAGCGTCGGTTGACTTAGACTCCTACATGATGGACTAACGACCCTTGAAAGGTCGCGGGCAGCCGCTAGATTCAATCAATATGATCGTGTAGTGTGGATATCCCATAAAGAAGTTCAGCAGTGGACGTCTATAGGTTGCTAAAGTAAAAGAAGAAACTCGGCGCCGTAACGGTTTCTTCCCTATATTGTCGACTTTTTACCGCCTACAAAACACTCGAATATCCAATCTTACTTTAAAAGATTAAGCTATTTATTCAATAGAGTCTGTCCCTGATGGTAAATAACGATGTAGTCTGAGTTATAAGCACACTAACCTGAAACAGTTATGGCAGTCGTCCAATCTGTTACGGTCTCTATACGACATTGTACAGGAACACTAAATTTTGGCGTTGTAAGTAAAATATGTAAGTGTAGAGACTAGACGTTAGATTTTGGATGTAGACATAATGGCAGGAAATTTATTTGTAGATTATCTTAACGCTTATAACTGAATATGGCTAATGTTACATACATTTTTCATGTAGTCATACAAAAACTGCTTTACTACAAATTGTCATACTTCGTAGGTTAGCTGGCAGAGATCTCTGTGAACGGGATTCCATGGTACATAAATAATAATACATACCCATAGTAACGCCTAATTTTATCAATTATTTTCATAATTCACTATTTTTTTTCTATGCTAAAACTCATGAATAGCTAGAACAATGTAAAGTAAAAAAAAGTAAGTAACGGCCTGTTACTATCCCACTGCTGAGAATAGGCCTCTTCTCTCCGTTTTGGGAGAGAAGGATTAGAGCTAAGACCTACCACGCTGCTCCAATGCGGATTGGTAGGTTACACATACCTCCAGAATTCTGTAGAGATATGCAGGTTTCCTCACGATGTTTTCCTTCACCGAAAAGCGTGTGATAAATTGCAATTATCAATTAGACACATAAGTTTTAAGAGAAAAACTCAGTGGTGTCTGCCCGGGTTCGAACCCGTGATCGTCTCTAGAGATTCACACGGTCGCACCGCTGGGCCATCACAGCTTGTTAGAACAATGTGGGTATTTTAAAAATATTCTTTGAAGCCTAAAGAAGATTCTGATAGAAAAAAACTGTAATTTTTTTTGTATATTATTTACAACGAAAATAAACAAATTATGTCTAGCTTATGTGAACATACAAAAAACCACTTTTTTTTTCACATAAAAAATGATCGTTGCTAAAAACGAAGGTGTCCCAAGGCGTTGCGAAGTTCGTTGGGTAAGCTACTAAGTAAAATATCAAATCAAGAGAAAATAAATCTATACTTATGATATAGAACATTCTTTTTGATAGAATTTTATATTGATCAAATTCATAATAATTTTTTTTTTTTATAAATAGGCGTTACTTTGCGTAATTCCATATTACAAAAGTTATGTTATAATTCTATAGAATTATAGACAAATAATTCCATCATAACTTTTTTTAAAAAAAAGTAGAATACGCAACTCAACAATCGAACTTGCGATTTAAGTTAAAAGGTGACATCGTAAAATACAATGCGCTCACTGACCTATATAACTAGTTAATCTATTTTATGGCATAGTTATTAACTTGTCGCCGCCGTATTAAACGACTTTGTAAATATTGCCAATACACTGTGTGCTACGGATATTGAACTTAGACGTATTGTACAAACATGAGGAAATAATTTACACTGAAAATATTCATTATTTGATCGCCATTCTCCTGCTGTTATCCCACTCTAAGTGGGATAGTCATAACATTATATAAACATCTTGTTTATCAACTGACCTTAGTCGTATTTTACGACACCTCCGTAAGAAAGAAGGTGGTATATTCTACTCATCCGGATACGACAAGATGGGTCAACTTACCTTAGTCGCCTTTAACGACACCTCGGTAAAAAATAAGGGTGGTATATTCCACTCACCCAGATACTACACGGTGGGTCGACTTACCTTTGTCGCATTTTACGACACCTCGGTAAGAAATGAGTGTGGTTTATTCTAATCAGCCGGATGCCATTGATAAAATTGATGATATTTCTACGCATCTCTTCATTTCTGGTTTGATATGGCCACTAAAAGTTGAAAGGGTTGCACTCTGGGAGTTTCGGTAGAAGTTAAAACTTGAATTTAAGCGTTGTGCATTTTTTATATTTTTTTTAATGGTTCTGGAATAATTTTGCACAATCATTTATGTGGTAAAATACAATTACAAATTTTTTACCTACCAGAACGGCACTAAAGAAGTTTTCACTTCAAAAATTGTTTTATTCTTTCATATTCTTTCTGAAATCGTACATTGATAGCGCCTATTTCAAAAAGAATACCTTCGATTAATATGAATTGTAGTAAAAAATATATTTGACCTTATCGTTTAACAAATCGATAACAATCATTTAAAGTTTCCACATTATTTGAGAAATTTTGGAAAGCAATTTAATTGATTGGTAAATCACTCCGCTTCGCGGTAACATAGAAATGAAATAAATTCACCTTAATTAATGTAGTTACGTGATAGGCTTGTGGGGTAGAACGTGGATTTATTATCATTACAGCCACTGAGGATGTTTTATGCAAAATGGGAATTAAAGACCCTTCGCTGGGGTCGCCATAGAAATTTATCGTATGTACTGAAAGATAAGCTGTGATAGCCCTGATGTGAGACTGTGTGACTCTTTCAAGGGGGTGCCGAGTTCAAATTCCAATGAGTTTTCTGTTGCTACTGTCTGCTTAGTAATTAAAATATATCACACGCTTTTTGGTTTTTGATGAAGGAAAATATCGCGAGGAAACCTGCATAGCTTAGCTCCAAGCATAGCTCCAAAAATATTGGGGATATGTATAACCTACCAATCCGCTTTGGATGGGTCATATTTTCCCTTCTGTCTAAAAATAGAGAGAGTCTATGCCCAATAGTGGTATAGTAAAAGGTCTGTAGTTTTACAGCGATTCTAAAGTAAGAGATATCAATGTTGTTATTTCAGGTTCTACAATTTTAATAAGGTACAAGCTTCTTATCAGAATAAGAAAAAAATTTCCTGCCATTTCCTACCACGTTTCTCCATTATGAAACGGATGTCTCAAAAAATCTCTAAGAATATAGGTTTCATTATAGTGTTTTAATTTGATTTGTCTAAGACTATTAATTTTATTAATAACAACGGAAATTTTTGAATTATGAAAATCTTTCGTTTGTAAATTGTTTCGAAAAAGTCATTCTGATCAAGTGTTGATATATATACGCCATTTGCAATTTCTGGTGCCAATATAAATTCATTCGCACAGATTTTATGACATAGACATGTGCCCTGGAGCAGAGTGGTAAGTGTTAGCTCTAACTTTTCTCCCCAAAAACGGGGAGAGGATGCCTATGACCAGCAGCGTAACAGGCCGTTACTACAATTCGATATACCTATATAAAGTCATATGCAGTTGCAGGCAGAAGCTTGAATAAATTTAACGATAAGTGAAATGTTATTTTGTGACTAACGTAGCTTACGTTAGTCACAAATCCTCCTCCTCATTAATTCAAACTTAATTTTCGGTTTCTTCTTTGTTTAATCACTCAATCATTCAATTCATCAATTTATTCATTCTTTAGTCAAGTAAACAAGTACTTTTCAATCAACTTTACTGCTGGTTCGGAAAGCTTCTACCGAGAAGAGCCAACAAAAACCCGGAGGTTGTTTTTTTTTAAAAATATATTCTTATAATTAGATACATTTCGTCATTATTATCTTATACACAGTCTAAGAGGAGCTATAATATCTTTACACATTATTATCATTTATGTAATCCTCAATATAGTATAGTATAGTAGGCTTTATGTATCAACGTTTCTTTTAATATTTTCCTCAACTGCTTTAAAGGCAAGGCTAAAATGGATTGCGGAATTTTAGTATAGAATCTAATACCAAAATCCACAAAGGACTTACGTACATTAGTAAGGCGCAAAGGAGTATTATTAAACTAGTCCATTTTCTCGTCATACTCCTAAACTTGTGAAGAATTCTATCTAGTATACTCCTAAGCTTCAACGGCTTACTAGAGAAAAATCTATCTCACTTTATTCAGAAATTCCTCACTCGACCCAACCTCGGTATTTGGGAGAGGTCAAACAATCTATTAAATATTTGAACTTACGCCCTGCAAGATATATAGATTGTTGAGATTGCTGGAATTGGTTGCAGATTACTGTATGGAAAGACGATCTATAGAGGTAATTTTCATTTAATGACTACTGTATTTTACACTAGTAATATCCCGCGGTTTCACCCGCGCAATTTTAATTTTTTTACACCTTATTTCATTTTTATAACTGATCCCCATTTTTAAATGTAATATAGTCTATGTTGCTCAGTAAAGATGCAGCTTTCCAATGGTGAAAAGTTTTGAAATCTGTCCAGAAGTTTTTGTGTCAAAGCATTACAAACATACATACAAATTTGTCCTCTTTATAATATTAGTATAGATTTACTAAGATAGGTTCAAAAGGTTATAACTTATTGGCAATATGAGAAATACGTTAACTTTCTGTTGCGTTATTTGATATGAGTATAGAGAAATAGGTGTGAAAGCCCAGCGGAGAGATCGCGCGACTCTCTGGAGAAAGTCACAGGTTCAAACCACGGGTACCACGGGCCACTGTAGAACTTAATATAACGGAAAATTTATTGCTTCTTTATCTGTATGTTAAAGTAGCGACTTGTTACTATAGCACTGTGTAAGCTGTGATAGCCCAGCGGTGCGACTGTGTGAATCTCTAGAGACGATCATGGGTTCAAACCCGGGCAGACACCAATGAGTTTTTCTATTGAAAAAAAAACTTATGTATCTAATTGATAATTGCAATTAATCACAACGCTTTTCGGTGAAGGAAAACAACGTGAGGAAACTTGCATATCTCTGGAAAATCCTAGGGATATGTGTAACCTACCAATCCGCATTGGAGCAGCGTGGTACGTCTTAGCTCTAATCCTTCTCTCCAAAAGCGGAGAGAGGAGGCCTATGCCCAGCAGTGGTATAGTAAATGGCCGTTACATACTTACTTACTTACTATAGCACTGTTAGACATAGACCTCTTCAATTTTTGGCGAGAAGAGTTGGATATAACACTTATCACACTGCTCCAATGGGGATTGGTAGGTAACACATTTCCCAAAATTCTTTAGTTATGCAGGTAACCTCGCGATGTTTTCCTTCACAGGAAAGCGTGTGATAAATTGCAATTATTAAGTAGACACATAAGTTCTATAAACTTCAAGGACTAGATAAGTCTTGATTAAACCAAGTATTATTGCGAGGGTTTAAAGGACTATATATCTGTTTGCCCGATCGTAGCTTCGGAATTTCATTGCGGCGACCGCCGTAAACGTACTCGCTTCTATTGGTTCCGATTTTAAAGTCCAATGGGATGGTGTATAAACTGATGTAAATCTACGACTAGGGCTATCAACTTGCCGGTCATATATTAGATTCGTTTCTTATTATGCAACTTGCTGATTAATACTGGATATAGGATATTAAGCTGTGGTAGCCCAGCGGTAACACCGTGCGCCTCTTTCGAGGAGGTCTAGGGTTCAAACCCCGGGTAGGCACCAATGAGTTTTCTAGTAAAACTTATGTGTCTAATTGATAATTGCAGTCTATCACACGCTTTTCGGTGAAGGAAAACGTCGTGAGGAAACCTGCATATCTTTAGAGAATTCTGGGGATATGTGTAACCTACCAATCCGCATTGGAGCAGCGTGGTAGGTCTCAGCTCCAATCCTTCTCTCCAAAAACGGAGAGAAGAGGCCTATGCCTAGCAGTGGGATAGTAACAGGCCGTTACTACTACTTACTACATAGGATATTAGTCATATTTCATCAAAGCCGTGTGGTATCCGGCTGAATATAATAGTACCACCCTCATTTCTTACCGAGGTGTCGTAAAAGGCGACTAAGGTAAGACGACCCGCCGTGTGATATCCGGCTGAGTAGAATAGACCAACCTCATTTCCTACCGAGGTGTCGTAATAGGCGAATAAGGTAAGTTGACCCACCGTGTGGTATCCGGTTAAGTAGAATAGACCACCCTCTCTCTTACCGAGGTGTCTTAAAATACGACTAAGGTAAGTTGATGTCAGGTAGGCGGCCGGTCGTAAAAACGCAGCCAAATCATGTAACAATATGTTTATAGCCTATTGTGCCTACTCCACTTAGAGTGGGATAAGAGCAGGAAGATGAATGAAGTCATCTTTCATCAACGTTGATTCTGATTTGCTCCATCAAAAGCTACATTAGTAGGTTATAGAAGTTACAATACAATTATTTTAATGTAATTCGCGCCGGCTAAGAGAATCTATATGATGCTAAGTGTATGAAGCATGCAACATGCATCTTACCAGACGTCAAAATCGTAATGCTTCAATGGTGTCATACAGCCTATCCTCTTGATGATGCTTCGGTTTCGGGCGACACGATCTTGGAGATTGTGGTAGTGAGTGTGTGTAGTGCTTGTGTGGAGTATTTGTGTTTTTAGCGTTTTGTGATACGTGTCGTAAAGTGTCCTGCATGTATAAGATATGTGAGTGTTGCCTGCTTCATAGACTTATCATTACATAGATTTTCTTAACAAGCGCGGATTACAGTAAAATTATTCTATTGTTGTCAAATTTATTTAGCTTAAGAGCTTAAAATATTATCTGTGCTCGTGGGTATGCCACGTGGAAATCAGTGTGTTTTATTACAATTTTTTCTCGTATTATTATTACAAAGTTTTTCTCGCGGTAATCCCGACCTTGCGATAAGTAAAGGATAAAAAAAGACTATTTTTTATTTCAGAACCCCCTCTGTCTTTCAAAGAAAGTCCCACTAATATCGCTTTGGCAGTTCTGAAGAATAAACCAATAAAGTAGATAAGGTACCTGAATATATTTAATAATGGAATAAATCTCTAAGTTTATATAAAGTATTAGTTATGTAGGTAATTTATAGAAATAAACGTTACTTTGTTTTTGTTCGTTATTTTACTACCTAAGTGTATTATTATATTTGCGTATCAGTTACTCGTATATTGAATAAAAGTATTAAAATAGAAAAATATTTGTATCACTAAAATATAAGGCCTAAAACTATTTTAAGTATAAATTCTTTGAAGGAAAATTTTCATATACAATATAAACTTTGGGGGAACTGAATCTTTTGTGATATAATCGAGTGATTTCTTCGGATCACTCTATTTGAAAGAATTTAATCTGTGAGTATTTGAACAATGTAAAATGGCAACCCTACAGATGTTTTGTGTGCCACGTAACGAGCTCTTTGAATGCTTAATAAAATATTGTTAGCATATTAAAGTGGCTAATCCTAGCCCAAGTTTATTCGATACCGAATATTGGATACAATATTTTTTTATCATACTTATCATTACTTGAAATCCATAATGTATTGTAATTCCTTAAATCAATCCTTATTTGCAGAATATGGGTACATAAAAAGGTCTTATAAAACACAGGGGACAGTAAAAAAATATTATAAGCAATAAAATCGTAGTTAAAGAAAATTTTTAAATAAAGTAAATACTAAAGAAAACTTTGACTTTACCGTTTAAGTACCAGCACCAACTTTAGCGTTTGAGTACCCTCAATCATGCAATATTTTACCTGTAAGAAGATAATAAGAATATAGAACAAACAAGAATTATTTAATTCTATGTTAAACTAGTGTATAAGCTTTAATTGTGCAAAATTTCATCAATATTCGAGTCATCAAGAGTCGTTAAAGTGTAACAGACAGACAAACACATACATAACGTTAACATTTATAATATTACAATGTATATATTAATTATAAATTATTAATACATTCAACATACATAATATTAATTCATTTAAACAAAGCTAGTTTAAAAAAAATTATTGTATTTCAAATATTGGACATTTTATCCACGTAATTTTGGACAAGAATGAGCGCGTTTTGATTGAATATTGTATCCATTTTGCCGCTCTCTGTTGTTATGATCGTGACATTTCTTATTGAAGATAAACTAGGCTGAAATTGTGAGCAATCAAATTAAGTTTATTGGTCGTATTTACTGAGGAATTCGCTTTGTTATCGGAATTCTCCGAGTATTGAACTCGATATAGAGGACATCCTCACATTCCTGTAATTCTGTGTTGAATTTCAATAAAATATGTAACTTTTACATAAACCCATATGGCTATACGTCAAATGATAAGGATATTTTTAATGCATTAACATTGTATAACTATTATTATCCTTTACTTATGATCAAAAATATCGAATTCACCCTAGTTACTAGATAGAAAATACCTATTTTAGTCAAATATTAACTTCAACGAGGTAAGGTTCCTTAATGACGACTTTTAATCAGGCTAATGTGTTTGCTTGCTGAATTTACAAACAAAATACATTTCCTAGGTCATTAGCCTATATTTAGTGTACATTTAACGGTTAACGGGACTGAGAAAATGGTCAATGACGTTCTTGAGTGTTTAAGTTTTTGATAGCGGAAATGGAAATGAGCAAGGTGGACTGACGACCTTAAAAAGGTCGCGGGGAGCGGGTGTGGTCGCTTAAGGAGACCTATGTTCAGCAGTGGACGTCCACCGGTTGAGAAAGAAGGAGAAGAAGAGAAGTAATGAGCAAGTGGGGCTTTTGAGTGGGTGGATTTGTTGCTGCCAAAGCACTTTCTGTTCTGAACGTGGCCTAAACACGTCGTATCTGAAAACTAAGATATCGATATTGTACCAAGATAGCAATAGGTGTTCGTAATTCTTTTGCAAAAATATTTTATTGAGTACTAGCGAACAATTGAGAGTGGTTAAGGTGGTATTTTAATGATATGTAAGGTGTAAATCTTTTCTGACATCGTCGTCCACTTTATCATAGATATGTCATTTTTGTGGTTATTAGACTTTAGTAGGTTTTAAAGGCTTTGTACTTTTTTTTTTAAAGTTAGACACCATTCTGAACTCGTGGTAGAATAGTTCTCCTCATTCTTTTCCAAATATAATTTGATATCATTGATATTCTCAGTGTGCCAATATTCTCAGTAAATTAATAATTTATACATATCAAGCTCACTGAAGTAATTAACTTTATTTGGCAAAACGAGGACAGGACATTGTGATCCATTGTTGACATAGTTTGCTAACAACAAGGTCTAAATTGAAGGTCATTTGTATTTTCAAATACCTATATCACGAAAGCGAACAAAATAATTACTGACTTCACGTAGTTATTACGCAAAATAATAATTTGCAAAAACCTTTTAATTATCAATACTAAATACAAGGCGGTCAGTCTTAGTTAACTTCAGTGACCTATTTTCTGAAGACGTCCAAGAAGCCGTCTAGACCTTGAGACATATCCCTACAGATCTTATTAGTCCGACTTCCTTTACTAACTTCACTGAATATCTCATCGCTGTTGACACTTTTTGAACAACCAAGTTAACTTTCTCCTCATTTGAATATATAAATTACGAAAGTTATACGGCACACTCCGCACGTGTAGATCGTGATTTTCACCTTTCACCTTAAGGATTTAGGATTGGGCTAATTTTCTATTAGGATTTTACGCTTCCTCACTCTCCTTTTGATATGAAGCGGCATACCCAGTATCTTATGATTTTATGATGACGGTGGTGTTGGGTCGTCAAGTTAAATGTAATTATTATTCCTATGAAGTTCACTGGTATTAAGGTTACATCAGAATGATTCACTCTAGCGGTCCTAGGTGGAAAGCTTATTCTGTTTTACTTAACCCTTACAATTAATTACACAAAGTACACACATTTGTTCGATGTTTGTAAACTACCTCTGTTATAGGTTTCTAAGAAAGATATCAAATATAAAACTTAAGATTTTCATATTCTATCATCAGTTACAATCACACGCCGTGTGGTATCCGGCTGAATAGAATAGTACCACCCTCATTTCTTACCGAGATGTCTTAAAAGGCGACTAAGGTAAATCGACCCGCCGTGTGGTATCCGGCTGAGTAGAATAGACCATCCTCATTTCTTACCGAGGTGTCGTAAAAGGCGACTAAGGTAAGTTAACCCACCGTGTGGTATCCGGTTGAGTAAAATAGACCACCCTCTTTCTTACCGAGGAGTCGTAAAATACGACTAAGGTATGTTGACGTCAGGCAGGCGGCCGGTCTTAAAATACGTAGCCAAATCATATGACAAAATGTTTGTAACATGTTGTGCCGACCCCACTTAGAGTGGGATAAGGGCAGGAGGATGTATCATCAGTTACAATCACGTTATGTTGAGTCCTAGGGTAGGATGACAAAAAAACATCTTGTAAATAGTAGCTTTAACAAAAGTTTTTAGAGCTTCAATTAAGTGAAATCTTTATATTTAAATGAGTTAATCTTGTATATATATATATTTTCCGAATCTCGGAAACGGCTCCAACGATTTTCCTGAAATTTAACATGTAGGAGGTTTTGGGGGAGAAAAATTGATCTAGCTAGGTTTTATATATAAAAAAAAATTGTTTTATCCCTGTTTTTGGGCATTAAAAAAACACTAACATTTATATTGAATTGAATTTTCGCCATTAGCTGTCAAGTCGACGTAGCTTATTCAGGTGACGGGCAGAATTGAGAAATGTGAATGCCAAGGATCGATCCCCAACTAAATAATTGTTTTTTTTTAAGTTTTTTTTTGTAAAAAATTACCGAGCGAAGCTCGGTCACCCAGATATTATTATATTATACGAGATAAAATAACAGATGTAAATCAATTGTATTGAGTAACAATATACGATGTAGTAAGTGGATATAAATTATATTATGGCTTCTTCTAATCATTTAACGTAGTGTGGAATATGTATAATAGACTTTATTAATATTTTTACGGGAGGTAAAAATTTTATCTTGACTGCATCTTGATTTACTGTTCGGTAGTGATGACTGTCAAACACAAGCCTGGTTCCATTAAAAGTTTTGATTGAAAAACAGCAAGGAATGAGAAATATTTCTGATTTCAAAACTTGATTCATAAGTTTCTATTTCTGCAATAATTTACATTGAGTAAGCTGATTTGAAAATAGCAAATAAGATAAAAATGTCAGCGGATTTTCACCGATGCTAAATTGCAATGAATTTCCATTTAAGTTAAGCTTTGTGAAAGGATGAAGGTGTATTTTGTTTTTGTTTCACGACAAACTCCTCGGTGCATTTGCATTTTAAAAACAAAAGTTGGATATTGTAAATTCAAAAGCATTAAAGGTTGAAAGATTTCATCCCTTTGGTAATAGATATATATTTGAAAACTTTTCTCAATTTGGTATTACATTCTTATTAACAATAATTAATAGAAATGCTAACCTGAACACACAGCTATCCTATAGTTATATGTATCCATAGACTATAAAAAAAAGATGGTAACTAAACTAGAATTTTGCAACTTTCGGTTTTTTCATAATTGTATAATTTATGTATTTTGTAATAATTTACGTATGGTACCCCTTGTAAGCATGCTAGGTTCACATCAAGAAGACAAAAATTATTGTAAGCGAATTATTATGTTGAATTTTGATATCTTCAATTGTATGTCAGTTTTGTGAACTAAATAAAAAAAAATCCCAAAAGCTCTCTGTATGAATGTGATCGATTTTCTCAAAATCTACTGAATGAACTTTTATACGATTTTTACTAAAGGATAGTGTTTTCTTTACTTATATCAAACTAGCAATCGCCAGCGGCTTCGCTCGCGTAGAAAGATTAAAACCGTAATATAATATTTTTGATAACCATAAAAATGGTTAAAGTGGGTTAACCTTAAAACTTAGACGTATGCTGTCGCGGACTCTTATTTAGAACTTTTAGAGGAGGACAATTTTGTTATATATGATTTTTGAATAACTTTCACCGTTTACTTAGCGCACGAAAGGAAAGTTTTAAATTTTGCCATTTTCATAAAATTACTTATTGCTGCTCCTCTCCTATTCATCTTAGCATGATGTTATATAGCCCATGTTATATAACCTTTCTTGATAAATGGACTATCTTACACTCAAAGAATTTCAAATCGGTCCATTAGTTCCTGAGAATAGCGTGTTCAAACAATCAAACAAACAAAAAAACTCTTCAGCTTGATATATTACGAGTAGTATAGATTAGCTGCACGTGGCGTTTCACCAGTACGCGAAGATTATATAAAAAGTAAAATAAGTTATTTGGTATTTTACGGACTAAACCTGAATAAAAACCTTTATTTTATTCTATGACTATATATTTACTAATCTGCGAAAGTTCATACGGACTCGTTAAGCCGTTGGATCGTTAAACCGGGGCTAACACAAACTTTACCAGACACTCAGAAAGTTTCGTCTTCATATTGGAAGGATAACCTAATAATAAAGTTTTATTAAATAAAAAAATTCTTATCAGAGCATATACAGAAAGAACACTAATATTTCGTAAAATATTATTTCTCCTATATCATCTTCCTGCCCTTATCCCACTCTAAGTGGGGCTGACATAACATGTTATAAATCTGTAGTCACATAATTTTGCTACGTTTTTTACAACCTGACATCAACTGACCTTAGTCGTATTTTACCTCGGTACAAAAGAGGGTGGTTAATTCTACTTAACCGGATACCACACGGTGGGCCAACATACCTTTGTTGCCTTTTACGACACCTCGGTAATAAATGAGGGTGGTACTATTCTATTCAGCCTGATACCACAGCTTAAAATATTATTTTTGCTACGTATATAGAAATATTCAAAATTGTTGCTAACTATAAGGTGGCGGAAAATATTGAATGCTGCAGTTTTCCTGTCGACGCTAGATTGCTCTTAAAACTAAATTCTTTGTTTCTTTAATTTTTTTATTGCTTTATAAGAAATGAAAAATTTGAGCTTGAAACAAAATGATTTCACACGGTGCTACTATATTATAATTATAAAATGTAACTTAATGTGTCCTTACCTACCGTACCTTAGCCGTCTTCTACGATACCTCGGTAGAAAATTAGGGTGGTCTATTCTACTGAGCCGGATACCACGTGGCGGGTCAACTAACCTTAGTCGCCTTTTACAACACCTTGGTACCTTGGTAAGAAAAGGGGGTGGTCTATTCTACTCAGCTGGATACCACTCGGCAGGTCGACTTACCTAGTCGCCTTTTACGATACTTTGCTAAGAAGTGAGGGTGATTTATTCTACTCAGCCGGAAACCATACGGTGAGTCAACTTACCTTAGTCGCCTTCTACATTTCGGTAAAAAATGAGGGTGGTCTATTCTACTCATTCGGATACCACACGGCCATTCTCTAAACGTGGATTATAACAAAAATTATAATGAATACTTTAGTATTACGGATCTCCAAAACGTAAGACTAATTTTAGAAATTAAATTAGTTACATATCGTATAGCACTGCAGATAAAAAATTAGTTGAACATTCAGAATGAAAGTATAACTCCATATATCGTCTACATAAGAGGAGAGCCAAAGCTTAGGTGCAAATCCTTTGGGAATTGGAAAATAATTCTACCCCGTTTGAAATTTGAACATAAAACTGTATTCACAAACCGCTTTAAGTTAAAGAGTGTAAGGAATATTCTGTAAGAAAACTAATGTTTGACATTTCAATCTGAAAGTTTGCACAGTATATTGAATACTGCTGTAAGTACGTTTCGATTAATGATTTTATACTTGAATATTCGTGGTTTGAAGACATAATTATAATGTATTAGTTTCGGGTACATACCACGGTAATTTGTTTTGATTCGCCGATATTTCGACCCAGTTGCATGGATCGTGACCACGATCCATGCAACTGGGTCTTCAAACCACGAATATTCAAGTATAAAATCATTAATTACTAGCCGGTACGGGCCGGATTATGTAAACAAATTACGTCACCTAGAACGATCTCGAAAAAAGTGTATAATTACGCGGGACCACGATCCATGCAACTGGGTCGAAATATCGGCGAATCAAAACAAATTACCGTGGTATGTACCCGAAACTAATACATTATAATTACGTTTCGATTAGATTTCTCCCTCTACTTTTATATAAAACTAGCGTGGAAATCAGTGGCCTTCTTGCAATCTTGCCACCGTGGAAAGTGTTTCAGTGGATCAGTGTTTTGATTAAAATGTTGAATGTAAAAAAGTAGTTATTGTGAGTCAACCATAATTGATAGAGACATGCTGCCCTAGACTTTTTTGTAGTATTTTTGTAGATCTACAATTCTTTACTACATCACTTGATTGTATCTCTCTTGGTTTACGCGACGCACGCGATTAAAGCTCCCATCAAGTAACTTTTTTAAAACTGCGCAACCTCTTCAGCGCATTTAATTTAAACCGTAATGTACTTTTAAGCGAAAGCTTTCAGAATAATTGCACTATCTTTAAGTTAAAACCGTGCAAAAATCTGTATAGTACATTATGAGGATATCGATGAGTTTTGGGACTTTTTGGGACTTTTTATAATAATTTTAAAACATATAAAAATAAGTGTTTAAACTGGAAATAGACATATCATATTTCTGATTATTCTAATGTTTATTAGTGGAAGTGTAAAAGTTGTGTGTAAAAAAAAAATAAGTGGGACATTTGTTTTACATATTGAAGTTGTGTATAACGAGACTTTGTGAACGGGGACTTAATGCAACTATTAGATTCTCCTGCTCTCGCTTAGACCAATGGATATAGATTATGGAGTAGACTAGGTCTATGAATATCCTTACATTTAGCGAAAGTTGTTAATACTATTGCTTTACTCTGGTCACGAACGATCGTGTAAATTTTCCATATATCAAGAAATATGACTATTGATATCAGAGATTTTTGATATTTAAGGCAATAGCGGAGTATTAATTATACTAAGGGCTTGATAGTCTCATATGAAACGTGAAATTATATAAGCCGTAAAAATAAAGTAAATATGTTGTCTTAAATTTCATCGTATTACAATAAATTGAAATATAATTACTTAGTGTAATAATTAGGCAACACTTTTTATCCCTAACTCGTTTTTCTGAACCAACCTTAATATTCTTTTGTTCATAAAATTGTCTGAAATATTAAAGTCTAAAATTTAAGTGACTGAATTAATTAATATTAATGAAGCTTTACTGAATTATTTTGAAGTTTTCATTATCTGATGAAAGTTGAATGGCGTAGTTTTGCCAAACTACGTCTACGTCTTTTGTCCACTTGGCTCAATAAAGATAATTTTGCGATTCGTTATTGTTCACCCGCTGGTATATGATGCTATTTAGTCTGTAAAACATGTCAACTTAAGTGATATAAAAGGCTCTTAGTATCTCTCAGCGATTTCTACCGGATATCCTTAACGGCAACTCTCAAGCGATGACGTTATCTTTTTTAGAAACTATGGGCTATTAACATTATACGATGTTTAATCATCATTCTCCTGCCCTTATCCCACTCTAATTGGGGTCGTTACAACATGTTTAAAACATGTTACATGATTTGGCTAGGTATTTTACGACCGGCCGCCTGCCTAACGTCAACTTACCTTAGTCGCCTTTTGCGACATCTTGGTAAGAAATGAGGGTGGTCTATTCTAGTCAGCCGGATACGACACGGCGGGTAGACTTACCTTAGTCGTCTTTTGCGACACCTTGGTAAGAAACGAGGGTCGTCTATTCGACTCACACGGACACCACACGGCTAGTTAAAAGAAAACTAAGTAAATAACTCTAAAATAAAAAAATATCGTTATGTGTGCTAAAAGTGAGCACAAACATAGAGCGATTCTTTTAAAAAGGTTATAATGAACTAGAGATTATTCAAAATTTCAGCACTTTCTGTGAATGAATAATTTCAATAACATGTGAGTAATCAGACTGGCGGCTTCGTCCGCGTAGAAATCAGTGTCAGAAATTTTTTCTCGAATTGAAA
This sequence comes from Morpho achilles, assembly GCA_947086495.1. NCBI lineage: Eukaryota > Metazoa > Arthropoda > Insecta > Lepidoptera > Nymphalidae > Morpho > Morpho achilles. The sequence continues at coordinate 4,232,993 of CAMTZB010000009.1, read as the reverse complement.
TTTTATACATAAAAGCAGTTATTGTGAGTAAACAGATATGCTGTCAAGAACTTTTTTGTAGTATTTTTGTAGACCAACAATTCTTTAGTACACTAGTTTAGTGTATCTTTGCTAGTTTACGCGGCGCACACGACTAAAGCTTCCAACAGGCGAGTTTTTGTTTTACACCAGCGAGACCTCTTCAATACACCTAATGGAAACGAAACCGTAATATAAACCTAAACCTTCCAGAAGAATTGCAGTACATTTCAGTAAAAATCATACAAAAATCCGTTCAGTAGATTTGAAGAACAGCGATCACATATAGACAGACCTTGTTTTATAATAATTTATTGGTTATATGACAGCTGCTCTATTTTATAAGTTGATAGATGTCAATCAATTGCGCAGTTTCCTGCATTCGTTACAAGTGTAGATTCATTTAAAATAATTTGTTTTTAACTCATATATTAATGAACTCTTGGATAAATAAACACAAGTTCAAAGAACTTATTAACGATTCTCTTGAAATGTAGCGAACGTATGACGGAAATATTTATCCAGGATACACACATTTCTGGATAAAAATGTGTACTTTGAATTTGCTCGTGTTTTTCTCGTCACATTTTATCTAAGGATTGCTTAAAAAAGTCTATATTTTTGTAGCAGTAGATAGTTTTTATGTGTTTAAAAGCTGTGATAGCCTAGCGGTGAGATGGTGCGGCGCTTTCGAGGAGTCACGGGTTCAAGCCCCGGGCATGCACTAATGAGTTTTTCTGGTAAAACTTATGTGTCTAATTGATAATTGCAATTTATCACACGCTTTTCGGTGAAGGAAAACATCGTGAGGAAACCTGCATATCTCTAGACAATTCTGGAGATATGTGTAACCTACCAATCCGCATTGGAGCAGCGTGGTAGGTCTTAGCTCCAACCATTCTCTCCAAAAACGGAGAGAAGAGGCCTATTTTCAGCAGTGGGATAGTAACAGGCCGCTACTTACTTACAGTTCTTCTTTTTCTTCATCGTTCCCTCACTGCTGAGGATCGTGACTCCATCCAAATCTAGCCACCAGCTGCCTCCATTGGTTACGCTCCGCTGCCTGGTGAAACTTACTTGGTGCACTTACTTACAGTGGGGGGTGCTTTAATACCTCCGGACCTCAACGTTCATCGGTCCTTTGTAGTAAAGACACCAGTTCATAGCCGATTTTCAATTTTGAAAGGCTTTGTTGGTTATGTAAATTTTTTCAAGGGCACCCCTAATTTTAAATGTAATTATGTACGGAAAAATAAGAACAACCTTGTCCAACCACTATGGGCCATGTGAGGGCCACAGTCATGGCCGTAACAAGTTTCTGATCCATCATTCAACTCTGGAAACACGCAGTCTTTAAAAACGATTGACCATCATACACGTGTCTGGAATTTTCCAATTAACTACTTAACCAAATCGAACTAATAACATATTTTCAACCATAATTTACACATCGATAATATTTACATTTTATAACATCATTGCCGAAAAATGGTGTACATATTTTACTTCAATAATATTTACTTAGGTTACACAAATTTCTATTTGCAGGGATCTCTTTGAATTTAGTTCTTTATTTGATATATTTTGCGTCATATATTATTTAAAAATTATTGCAATATTACGAGTTCTTTACATTCTGTATAAATATTAAAATTGTATATCGTTTCGTATTAAAATTGAAATTTGTCATTCATCGCTCTAAAACAGTTTAAGGAATATAAATAAAAAATTTCGCATAATTCGCTTTTTTATTAGATTAACACGTGCACACAGATGAAGTATAAGGTCTTAGCAAGTTAGAAGCATTGATATCGTTGTCTACAATCTATTAATAGTATCTTATAAGCTATGTCGTAAGGTATAGAACTGGAAAACTTGAAGTAAAATTTACACTCAACACTTTCGTATAAAAGACCAAGTTACGAAACAACTAGCATTGTCAACGACAAAATTGTATCCATCGACGAGAAATCTATACAGTTAACTTTATTACCAAATGTCGTGTTGTCGAAGTGAGTTACTCGCAGTTTCATTGTTTAATTAAAGTTAGCTGGCAAACGTAACTCGGGACAGGCGGGACTTGGCATTGACTGATAGAAGACTTTGGCAAACATTTACCTCACACAATGGTCAAATTGGTCCTTTACGATTTATACTTATTCAGTGAAATATAAGGGACATTATTTGAACGTGACTTTTTAATTAAATAAATTCATACGTAATTTTTGCTCTGTGGTATACGGCTGAGTCGAATAGATCACCCTCTTTTCTTACCGAGGTGTCGTAAAAAGCGATTAAGGTAAATTGACCTGCCGTGTGGTATCCGGCTGAGCAAAATAGACCACTCTCATTTCTTACCGGGGTGACGGAAGAGGCGACTAAGGTTAGTCCACCTGCCGTGTGGTATCCGGCTGAGTAGAATAGACCACTTTCATTTCCTACCGAAGTGTCTTAAAAGGCGATTATGGTAAGTTGACCTACCGTGTGGTATCTGACTGAGCAGAATAGACCACTCTCATTTCTTACTGGGGTGTCGTAAAAGGTGACTGAGGTAAGTTGACGTAGGTGAGGCTGGTCGTAAAATAACTCGCCAAATCATGCGACAACATCTTATAATCAATACAGCATCGGTTTTTTTTACGGACTTCAATACAAATAAAACGAGCGAGGATTTTAAAGTAGGCTTGGAATTGTGTGTCGTAAAAGATTTAAAACGATATAAAGTTGACGTATATGTCAAATTTGAATTACCGTTTGTCCCGAACTGTCATACGACACACGTTCCTTTATACCATAAATTTATTTCAAATTAAAATTTATACAATCATTTTCTTATTAACACATTAATATTAATTGCGTCGCTAACAGTTTTTATAAATATTTTTAAATGCTATTTCGGAATTTGAACTGCGAAGGTAAGAATTATGAACTTTTAGCATTCATATATTGACCTTGGTATCGTATAAGATAACTTTGGTATTTAATTAATCGTCTTAAATATCGTTTAAATAAAATTATTATTATTATTATTATTTAATTTTTAAATCGGATACAATATCCATACCTACTTAGTTGTTAGTAACAATTTTTCTTAAATCTATGTTAGTAATAACAAAAAACCTAATTTAACTTAACTAAACTATTTACAAAGACTATGCACCATTGCGTGTGCACTGTACACCATTCCAGTGGTTCAAGAAGGGACTGTCGTACTTGCACCACAATGTTTTGAGAAGGGTGTTAGAAGTTCTCGTGAGCCTGTACATAAATGAAGCAGCACGCTTGCGCAAGATCGCGTAAAAATCATCCACGCGAACTTCCGCAAACATAGCCGATGCACTACAATGACGGGGCCTCTTCAACACCGCCCTCAAAACATTGTTGTATTGAACGCGCAAGGCGCTGTATGCTCGCTGCGTATAGTCGATCCACAGACCGCACGTGTAAAATGATTGGCAATATGCTCTAAACAAAGTTAGTTTGACTCCAACTGTACAACGTGCGAATCTGCGGGCCAGCATGTTGCCGCGAACTGACAGCGCCCTTCGCTCTCGTTCCATGTCCCTGTCGTCTTCCAGAGTGTCTGTTACTACGTGGCCAAGGTACTTAAATTCCTTAACCTGGTTCAGGGGAACTCCGCACAGCTGTATAGTGGGAATATAAGCATTTGGTTTGTTATTTCCCCTGAAAACAAGAAATTCGCTCTTATTAGAGTTAAATTTAAGCCCCTTGGCCTCCGCATATTCTTCACAAATCTGGAGCAGCTTTCGTAACCCTCTGACTGAGGGACTCAGTAGAACCATATCGTCGGCATAGCTAATGTTATTCATTGGCATGCCATCTATTGAGCATCCCACGCCGGCTCCACTAAGCTCCTCAATCAGCTGATTAACGTACAGATTAAAAAGCTTCGGTGAAGTCAGACCTCCCTGACGCACGCCACATTCCATTCCGTACGTTTCACTAAAGGCGTCGCCCCGTTTAACTACATTAGACTGATTGCCGTACCAATATTCAAACAGAGCTATGATTTCTGGCTGCAGATTGGTCTCATTTCTCATTTTATGCCATAGCATTGGATAAGAAACCAGGTCGAATGCTTTGGACAGATCTAAAAAACAAGCATAGACGGGAGTTTTTCTATCCGTATAATACCTGACTGTCTGCTTGAGACACAGCACGGCACATTCAGTAGATAAGTCTGGTTTAAAACCAAACTGTGCGTCGTGTATTTTAATCGAATTTCTTAGCTGTGTATCAAGCAGAGAATCAAGCACTTTAGCTATAATTGTAGCCAAGGATATCGGCCGGTAGTTAGACCTGTCTGCTGCGTCACCCTTTCTGTTTTTGATTATTGGTACGACCACCGTCTTTATCATAGCATCTGGTAAGTAGCTATGGTTAATACACCTACTTAACAGTACCCTAAGAACCCCGGAAAGGTGCTCACCCGCATAACGTAGATGCTCTACGCTCAGACCATCATGACCCGGCGATTTTCCCCGCTTCATACTTTTGATCGCTTGGATAATATCAGCTTCCGAGAATTGCAAGGAATTGCCCGTGAGAGTCCGAGCGCATACATCACCTTGGTGAACATTGTTCGTAGGACGAACCTGGAAATCTCCCTTTAACATGTTGGCAATATTTGAACCACCGCTCACCCCACCTATTTCCGCAGGAAGACTCGACCCCGCACTTAATTGCCTGGTGTTTTTCCAGAACTGACCAAAACTTTTTGCTCCATGTAATGATGCCAAGATATCCATTTTTATTTGTTCTTGGTGATCCTGACACCACTTTAAATTCTTTTTAAAAGTTTTACGCGATTCCGTCATCTGAATAAAATCATCCCCACGTGTGGGCCTCCCGGAAAAAACCCACGCGAGAAAGCAGTGTCGAGCCTCCATATGCGCTTGTTTGACGTACTTGTTCCAGCCCGTTATATAGCCCTTCTTACGTCGTCTGCGAGCATTGTAACTAGATGTGGACGCATACTGAAGTATTTTTACAACCTCCGTATAAACATTATCTATGATTAGTTTGTGCTCCGCCTTATTACACATTTTCTCACAACATTGCATGAGTTCTACAGGCACATTTATTGTACTAAGCTTATTGTTACATAATTCGGTATAATAATTTAACTGTTCGCTATCCCTGTGTCCCCATATAATTTCGTTCATAGTCTGGGGTGTTGTTACATGTAAATCCAATAAGGTAAATTTACAGTATATTTCAACGGCAAAATGATCAGACCACGAAACGCTATACATTATATTAACCTTCTCAACATAGCTTCTAGCCATCTTAGTTACGAGGCAATGGTCTAACCAACGCTTACAGCCATGTATGTCACTAATATAGGTATAAACATCATTATTACCCCCTAACAGTTCATAATCAACGCACATCCAATCCTGATCCGTACAAAATAATTGCAATTCATTAAAAAATAGCTCATTAGGATGGGCATTAAAGTCACCTAAAATATATGCCATATTTACACCGCTGTCCTCAATAACCGCATTTATTTCACTCAAGCAGTCTGTAAAATCAGGAAGATTAGCAGCACAGTCTGTTGGCATATAGACAGAGAAAAATAAAATTGTATACTCCCGCACCCGACACTTAATCGCGCACAGTCGCACACTATCACACTTTACCACAGTTACCGACGAGAAAGCGCTCTTACGCCATAAGAGCGCGACACCTCCATAAGGACGGCCGCGTAAAACTCCCGCGCCCGTATCAACGGCCGACTTGCCAGTCGATGAGAAATCGCCATGAACGGTAGAAAGATATGCAAGGTCGTGGGGAAGCAGCCAAGTTTCCTGCAGAGCCACTACATCTGCTGTTCTACACACGTCTCGCACAATGTCTACCGACCTCTTCAAGTTCTTACAGTTGAAACTAACTAACTTACACTGTCTAGTGATAAATAAGTTTTTATCGTTTATATGTGCCATTTTTTTTTTTTTTTTAACCAAGTTATAGCCTTAGTTAGTTAGTATATTATATAGATAGCTTTAATCAGCCGCGACTTTATTTTTAAATACTATATATCTCCGAAAATATATACCTTCGGGCCAAAGAGCTTTATCCGTAAATTGTGTCAATTTATTTTTAGGAATATATATTTTAAAAGAAATATAATCTCTAGAAGACTTTATATTCACTTTTTCAGGAGCGATGTGTATTTGTGTCTTACTGTATATATAATCTGCAATATCTCGTTCCGTTGTCTCTTTCGAAACGTTATAAATATACAATGGTACTTTTAAATCAGCTGCCTTAAAATTCGTCGAAATATCTGCCGCGGCAGTACCTATCTTTCCCTTAAAACGAGATGTCTTACGCTTTTCAACCCGTATCCAGTCCTTATCCTTCTCGATATTAGACCTTAAAGCATCTGTACATACATTACGCACCTCGTGTGACGACACCAAGTCGACTGGGGCGCTCACCTTTGCCGTACTCAAGGATGGCAACGGCGCCCGCGCTCCCTCCGCCGACCGCTCAAGCGCTGTAGTTACCTGTTGCAGGTGAGGGACAGAGATAGTCTTATTCGTATTATCAAATGCGACTATACTCGCGTAAGACGGAGATGCACTGTGATCACAAGGCTTCGCGACAGTCTGTTGCGGAACGGTTATATTTTGATCTTGAAATCTAAGAGATGCGTCACTATTATCACGGCCGGTCATTAACTCCGTTGACCCACTGCTGCCGTCATAACAATCTTGCAAGCAAAATCCACCCCTCCTTTTATTTACATAGATATCATTGTTTATTGTATCAGAATTAGTATGCAACGGTTTTTCAATTTTATTTTTAAATTTATTAAAATCTTCTTTTGAAACAAATTGTTCTTGATCTATACTTTTTTCTTTCAATATACTCAATTCCTTTTGAATGAGCAATATGTCCTTTAACAAACGCGTAACATCGACGTGATCAAAAGACACTGGCGGGAGTTTCTGGAGGTCCCGCGCCACGAAAGTAGGGATAACCTCCGGCTCAGTACCCTTTAATAGGCTGATGATATCCTCTATGTTTTTCTGAGCCCTATTTTCACCTTTCCTATTGACTTTGCGTTGGGGTACCGAGTCATACAATAAGCACTTAGCTTCTTCAATATCACTGCTTGAAAACGCTGAACGGCATATTGAAGCCAAACTTACATCGTTCATTACATCGATTTTATTTTGAATAAAAGCTAAAACTTCGTTTATAACAATGTTACAACTTGTACACTTTACTGTGGTAGACATCACATTACATTACGCAATAGGTCAATGACACCTGACCGCACGCGCGCTCGATCAGCTGACGACTGACATTTATTATTATTTTCGGACAAAATAATAATAATTTAATTGAAATATGGCTTTTAGTAATGGCTTAATGACCTGAAGCGGCGCGTTTGTTATAAAAAAAAGGAGAAAACAATAATAACATTGTAGTTCTGTCTCCTTCGCACTTGTATGTAGTCTCGGTCAAGGTCAATGCATTACACACGAAATTGAATAGAATCATCATCATCTTCCTGCCCTTATCCCACTCAAAGTGGGGTCGGCACAACATGTTATAAACATGTTGTCACATGATTTGGCTATGTATTTTACGACCGGCCGCCTGCCTGACGTCAACTTATCTTAGTCGTATTTTACGACACGTCGATAAGAAAGAGGGTGGTCTATTCTACTTAACCGGATACCACACGGTGAGTCAACTTACCTTAGTCGCCTCTTACGACACCTCGGTAAGAAATGAGGGTGGTCTATTCTACTCAGCCGGATACCACACGGCGGGTCGACTTACCTTAGTCGCCTCTTACGACACCTCGGTAAGAAAAGAGGGTGGTACTATTCTATTCAGCCGGATACCACACGGCGTACGAAATTGAATAGAATAAAAAATAAAAATCTTTTATTTCATCAACAGAGTTACAGACGTCGAAGTAAGGTTGGAGCCTTCTTTTAAGCATGAATATGCTTGTGCCAGAACTCCACCCTTCCATCATATTGTATATACACTCTTTATTGAACTTATTTAATTGTGGGTATCTGCACGAGTGTGTGTGCGCGCTAGTGTGCGTGTGTGTGTGTTTATGAGTATATGAGTCTGAGAGTGTGTGAATGAGTTTTTATTTCTTTGTTTTTAGTTGTTTTTATTATTTATTTGAAATTTTATTTCATTACTACTACGTATTACTGAAGGAATTTGTATCAGAAATTAAGGTAAGGTAATTGAATGTAATTGGAAATCAATGAATGATGTTTTATTTTCCGCCAGTCTCACCGAAATGTTCTTACGAGATTAGACTCGATTCACATTTAATTTGCTCCCTTATCAGTCAGCTGTACACAATTTGCTGAGTTTACGCCTCCAAGGCGCTCTGAAAATTAGTTTGATTTTGCACCAATCATTTCCGTATTTTTTTCCTTTTCTTTAATATAAATGAGTTCAGATCATCCTTATTTCTTTGAAAGTATTAAAGGGTATATATCCTACTTATATTATAAATGTCTTTGTTTGTGAGTGTGGGATAGTAGCAGCCCCGTTAAAATGTACTTATCTATCATCAATTTTGTACTACTACGATACAAAAGAGTATACGCCACTTTTACGAGTATATCATAGTAGATATTTTCTTAAGTATGGCCCGAATGCTTGCGTCAAAAAGGGTCAACGCGTTTTCGTCGCTCTATTGAGTTATAAACTTCATAATAAAACCTTTATTGCCCTTGTTATCATTTCTAAACCTATAAATTTTGAAGCATATTTTGGAGCATGTTGGAACTACTCAAACTGATAGCATCATCATTATCCTCATCATCCTCTTGCCTTATCCCATGATCCTTATAATCAGTACTAAATGTTATGTTATAACCATGTTGTGACCTGATTTGGCTACGTATTTTACGACCAGCCGCCTGCCTGACGTCAACTTACCATAGTCGGTCTTCACCTTGGTAAGAAAGAGGGTGATCTTTTCTATTCAGCCAGATACCACACGGTGGATAAACTTACCTTACCCGTCTTTTACAACACCTTAGTAAGAAATTACGGTAGTGTATTCCACTCAGCTATTGTGCTAATATAACAGGGTAAAGGTTTTTTTTTGAGATAAGGAATTTGACACGCTACCAGAACATGGTAGTTTAGACAAAATATATCTGGGTATATTTTTACTAACTATGTTTGACGTCACCATAAGCCCTATAAGGATTTGCTAATATTTATTGCGCATAAGTTTTTATAAAAAGTTCTGTGTAGTCTTACTGGGGCTTTAAACTAATCTATACAAAGATCGTGTTTTGACCGCTACTACAGCCTAATACAAAGAAAAATAGAATTGCAAACGTTAGCTTCGTAAATACAGATAAGATAATCGATTGTGCCAAATAATGTTTGTATATAAAAACCCAGCTTCCAAATATGAGCCAGCAAGGTTAAGGAAAGCTTCCTCTTGGATTACCACGTTTATTTTAATAAATTTAATTTAACGTAAATATAAATTTAAATAAGAAGAATTCTAGACTGTAGCGAGCAAGTGCAATAGATATAAATAATAACTGTTTATAATTACTAAACTTATAAGTGAAATGATTTTCGATAGTATATATGCAGAATTAATAAACAAATATATTTTAAAAAATCAACTAAGCTTTAAAAAGAAGACATTTGGTTGACTTGTTGACTGACTATGGACTACTACTAGCACAACGATATCCACTTTAGCTAGACAAAAATTTTCCCAGACCATACTCGCATTTCAGCATAAAGAGATACTGTAGTCGTTAAGATAAATCATATTAAGCACACAAAGCTTTCGTAATTATAGCAGTTCGGCTTTACAAAACAAATATTAAAATTAAATCAAGATAATTCTATAGAAATGAAATGTATTTAATAAAAGGAGCTTACCGTTAAACTCGAGGAAGTAATCAATATTTCCAATTTGGCAATTGTGGAAATCAATTCGTAGGGATCAAAAGATATAAAACAATAAAGCGAATACGTTCATTTCTTTTTATTCTTTACTAGCAATCGCCAGCGGCTCCGCCCGCGTGTTAAGATTAAAAACGTAATATATTATTTTGAAAACCATAAAAATGGTGGCTTAACCTTAAAAGCCTACCTAGACATATGCTGTCGTGGAGGGGAACAATTTTGTAATACATGATTTTTAAATAACTTTCACCGTTTGATTAGCGCACGCAAGGAAAGTTTAAATGGAGCCGTTTTCGTAATATTTCTTATTGCTACTCCTCTCCTATTCATCTTAGCGTGATGTTATATGCCTTCCTCGATAAATGGACTATCTTACACTCAAATAATTTTTCATATGGTTCAGTAGTTCCTGAGATAAGCGCGTTCAAACAATCAAATAAACTAATAAACATACAAACAAACTCTTCAGTTTTATATATTAATATAGATTAAAGACAGGCTGGCTGTGTGAATATTTTCATACTTACAATGAAACCGTGCGGAAAATTGATTTTAAAAAATTGGCCTGCTATTATCCAACTGTTAAGCAAAGGTTCTCTTCTCTCCTCTCGAAAAAGTAATTGATGTTTAAATCCATTACGCTGTTTCAATTCGGATTGGAATATTACACATATCCAAGGACTTACCCAGAGATATACAGGTTTCGTCACGATGTCTTTTGCATCATAAAGTGAGTGTGAGAAAATTAGGTTATTGAAATAATGACTGACGTCCGTAGGTAGTGTTTCGTTACCATTTGTGAGTATCCGGCAGAATAGAATAGACCACCGTCTTATCTTACCGAGGTGTCGTAAAAGGCGACTAAGGTAAGTTGACCCGCCTAGTGGTATTCGGCTGAGTAGAACAGACCACCCAGATTTTTTATTTTGTAAAAAATTACCGAGCAATTCTCGTTCAACCAGGAATCTATCTCTATCAGGAATCTATAATCTATGATTGTTTGTCCGTAGACATTAGCATGCTATGATGCTGCTCGAGTCGAGTCCAACAGCAGCCTCCAACTGGACGACGACTTACAGCGACTACTACATCACCTTCACCGATGATTCCGACAACAGATATGGTAACGCCACGAAGAACGGTACAGAGGTGTGTATATTGCAAATACATTAAATACTTCTGCCCGCAACTTTTTGTTGTATTTAAAATGATTAATTGCCCCGTTTTGAATGTGAAAGAAGGACGGAAATAAAACACCTTTATATTAAAAAGTTACGATTATTATAAACGTATAATGTTATATCGCCCTTTCTGAAGAATAAAGTTACATGTCTTATGTATATACATAAGAAAATATAACTTTATTCTTCGGGTGGGGCGATATGTATAGCATTGACATTATAAAGTTATATCGCACGCTTAGTATTAGACTGGCCCAAAAAATTAGGCTTAATTAAGACACTTTGTAATTCTGATTTCAATGCCATCTATGATTTCACGATTCTATTAAATAAAGCTAGTGTTTTCATGATCTTCTAAGTTATGGGTCGCTTTAACACTTACGAGATGGTAAGCGCTACGCTACATTTTATTGCATTTGCTACAAAACTATTTTTTTGATTCTGTCTCTTTAATACTAAGCGATATTAATATAATCTGATAAAGTCTCAAAACGATCAGTAAGAAAATTTGCGATTTTGAAAAACTAATATTAAATTTTTATATCGTACATAGCTAAATGTGTGTTTGACGACGATGCTGAAAAATACGGGTATAAATGCAGGATATGGTTCATTTCAATAACTCTTCTTGAAACATAATTGCAAACTATGAAATAGGTTTTGGTGTAAACAAGTCTACAGAAAGGTTTAAGTTAAGTATAAGAGCTGTACGTAAAGCATATTAGAAAATTGAAGATTATTTGGATGATAAAAAATCCTTGATTTGAAAATCCTGTCAACTTCATAAAGGACTGTGGTTTAATAATGTAAAATTGAAAATGTTTAAAAGATTGACCGCCGAGTTTCTTTCCGGTTCTTCTCGGTAAGAGCAACATTCCGAACCAGTTGTAGCTTCATTAATCATATTGATCCGTCACGATTCCGAAAGTGCTTGAAAGAGCTTATTTGAATAAAGATCATTTTGATTGATTGATTGATTGAACATAATTTAAAATAAAGTAATGAGAATATTATTTTGCTATAATCCGCGATAAAAGAAAATATGTGTAATGCTAAATGTAGAGTGTATTATTCGTTCTCATACCTGATACATGCAGAAATTGTACAAACTCATGCACTACCCGACGCCGATGGCAAAACAATACACAAACACTGCACACATTCACCACCACAATCTCAACAATTGTTTCGCCCCGTAACCGAAGCATCGTCAGGAGATAGACTCCACGACACAACACGACGGCTTATCGATTCTGTCAAATCTGCATGTATAAGGTATGAGAACGAATAGTAAACTCTAAATTTAGCATAACACATATTTTCTTTTATCGCGGATTATAGCAAAATAATATTCTCATTACTTTTGTATTATGGACCTCCGCAAAGTAACGCCTAATTCTATAAATTATTTGAACATAATTTTTCTTTGACCTCCAGGCATATCCATCGTTCATCCTACCATGGTGGCGCCAGGTATTATGGACGGTGCTTTTCGCAGGCATGGTGGTGGTGGCTACCGTGGGTAACCTCGTCGTCATATGGATAGTCCTCGCAAATAAGAGGATGAGGAGTGTAACAAATTATTTCTTGGGTACGTTGGAGTTCAATTTAGAACAATAACTTATATAGTAAAAGGAAAGAGTAGAGGGAAAGAGACCCAGAAGTCGAAGTTTAAAACGATGTTTAGACCGCATATCCAAACTGGATATATTCAAATTGAAATTCAAAATATTCTTTATTTAAATAAACTTGTAAACAAGTGCTTTTGAATCGCCAACTCTACTGCTAATTCGGAAAGCTGTTCCTAGCGAGAAGAGCCAGCAAGAAACTTGACTGTTGCTCTTTTAAAAATATAGTTCTTATGACTAGTTACATTTAGTTATTACTGTCTTGTGTAGGGTCGAAGAGTAGCTACGTCCACGCATTCTTATCATCTAAGTAACAGTATAGAAGGCTTTCTGTAAGGCCTTTTATTAATAGTGTTTTTAAACCGCTGTAATGGCAAAGCTAAAATTGATTGCGGAATTTTATTATAGAATGTTATACCAAAACCTACAAACGACTTACGTACTTTTGTATTCTTTATATCTGTCAGCACCGCTTTACATCAAGTTTCTTAACGTAACAGATGAAAGGTCGCAGTCGATATATTAAGAAAGAGTCAGAGTTAGAAAGATCCTCACAAGTGAGAGAACGATTGAAAAGAGAAGTTAAATTTAATCTACAATCTTCAAAAGCTTTAAGGCGTTTACTTAATGGATTAATGTTACAAGTTTCATCTCTAGTATTTAAAGACTCGATTCCATTTTTTATTTAAACGATTATTGGAATCGATTAAAGATTAGGGTGATATTGCTCTCGGCATGCTATAAAACTCGTAACTGATAGTACAGGTAAATTTAATTTTATCTTTATTTCTAATGTATATTGCAAATTTGTAACGATTGACGCCGTTAGTATAAAAACTTTTTTAAAAGGACTGCTTTTTTCTATCAGTAATAAAAATTTTGGTCAATGCTCTGATAATTGTGTGTCAACTATGTTTGTCAACAGGAGTTATTAAGGTGAGAGAAGATATGTGTTAGGAGTTACTATATGAAGATATAGTTAGATGGATAGAGATACGAGTAGTTTTCATATTTATCACCTATGTTTCCTAGATATTTTCAATTAATTTCATGACAACTTGAATAACTGTTTTCTTGTACTTTCGTCAAAAGTTTCATATTTTAATAGAAAAGAAAAGATCCATATTGGCTACATGTATCGCCTTTAATTCAGCTAAAACGCAGCTTACCGCTAGTGGATTATAAAACAATGAATAAGATGTCTTCCTTACTGAAATACGTATCTTAGATCTTTCATGACATATACGGGTATTTACAAAGCGACCATAAATTGACATCTGTTGAGTTTTTTCTCAGAATATGCCTATTAAAGTGCTTGTTTTACCATTACATCTTAGCTTAGGAGCTTGCATCACCTAACACAAAATAGGGACTTTCTGTTAAGTAGAATTTAAAGTCAAAACTTAAAAAACCCTTAGTCCAGAGCTAACTGAACTGGATTTCATGGACCCTACTAGAGTCCTTAGACGTATTTTAAACAGATTGTGGAAAATGTTAAAAACATATAATATGTAGTTATTGGCAATCAACTCTCCACAGACTTGACGTATGTCTTTCAGAGTCTGTGATGCTAAGAAGCTAATAGACCCATACTTTGTTTTCGATTTTGGAACTAGCTGTCAATCAATGAAAAACCTTAATGAATTTTCTCTATGGACCGTATTTTAAAGAGATAATAATGAATATTCGACCAAAAACACTACCAATGAATATAAATTAAGAGCCTTGTATAAATTAATGACCAATTTTCTCCACCAACGCTAATTACTTGAAGACCGGCCTAATTTGTGAAGCAAAACCATCGATTAATAAAAACTTCTCGGGCCTGTTGGGGCCGCAGTCTAAATATTGGAACACTTTTAGTAGTTTAAATTTATGAGTTTGGAGTTATATGGAGATTTATTCTCAAAATGTGATTATTTAGTGTTAGGTGTTTGGTGTTAATAAAATCAATCTATGGATTCATAAACCAGATAAACATTTCTTCATAATCAATGGCAGCATTTTGAACTATTAGTAGAACCGTTATGCCAATTTTATTCAACATTGATTGGAACCACTTCTCAGTCTCTAAAAGTTCAAAGCGTATGAATTGATTACGATTCTAGTTCCAGTTTTAATGATATCCAACATCAGAAGTGGAATAGTATCAGGCCCTAAAACGTGCTCTATTTTAAGGGATATTTGATTTTTTGATGACTGTAGAATTGAACAGTAAAGGCTAGTCAAAATTATGCAGGACAATAATTTTTATGACAATAGAAATAAAGTATTTTACAGATGTAAAATATGTATGATAGCAAATTAATGCCAGTATGTCGATTATTTTAGATTAGACCACCCTCATTTTTTACGGAGGTGTCGTAAAAGACGACTAGGGTAAGATGACCCACGGTGGTATTCGGCTGAGTAGAATAGACCATCCTCATTTCTTACCAAGGTGTCGTAAAACACGACTAAGATAAGTTGACGTCAGGCAGGCGAAAGGTCTTCAAATACGAAGCCGAATCATTTGATAACATGTTTATAACACGTTGTGCGAACCCAATTAGAGTAGAATAAAGACAGGAGGATAATGATGATGATTGATATTCAATCATCTAAGTCTAAGTTTTCCGAAGGTTCTTTTAACCCACTATATTCACAAATTCCTACAGAGTGGTACTGGGTCGGGAAACTATATTTTGGTGACCTATATTTATCTTTGCAGTAAATCTGTCAGTAGCCGATGCAATGGTGTCAACGTTGAACGTGACCTTTAACTTCACATACATGTTGTACTCCGACTGGCCCTTTGGCCACTTCTACTGCAAGTTTTGTCAGTTTATCGCCGTGCTTAGCATCTCTGCCTCGGTTTTCACCCTCATGGCCATTAGTATAGATAGGTAAGAAATTCTTATTTTAACTTCATTTATTTATTTGTCTGAGTGAGTTATGACTGACTGAGTTATAACTGACTAAGTTATCCTATTTCTTTCCTTCACACCGCCAGACAACGTAATATAATTTTTTTTTGTTTACTCTTTTTTTATGTTAATTTCTATTTTTAATTTTCTATTGTTTTAACTCTGTAATGTGTGTAGAAAAGAAATTCTATTCTATTTTATTTTGACGTTACATGTATGTTGGAAGTTCGTATCAGGTTTTTCCACAGTCAGTAAACTCAACTGCCGCTGGTGCGATTGCAAACCAACGAAGCTTTCATTAATAGAAATGTTACAATTATATCAATAAAAGTAATAATAAAATTATTTTGCTTTATTCCGCGATAAAGTAAATAAAAAAAATATATATAATGCTAAATGTAGAGTGGACTATCCGTTTTTATACCCGATAATAATCTAACAATGCTCAATAGATTTAAATAAAAACATTACAAATGACCTTTATTTTGGTTCAATTTATAAATACGCCCGTTAAATTAATTGTTCGCAATAAATTAACATTTGAAAGATTTTTGTAGTGGGTGTAAGAAAATTAAACATTCATTACTTTGCTGTTTCAGAATGTTTATTTTTGCAAGACGTGAAGTCAAAATCGTAAACTTTTTGTTTTTATAAATAATTTATAACTTCTGCAAAGATATTTCCAAAAGGTATTTGCAAAACTTTGTCTTGAACATTCAACAATTACTTGAAAGCTTTTCGCATCGGCGCTCGGAGCGTTTGAGTTTACCTAATTAAAATTTATTGTATTGTTTGGAATAATTTCAAATGTGACAGTAAATAATAAGCTTTGTAACACAACGTACTAGGAACACGTGATTCCGCACTCAAAACTAGATGGCGCCACTCGTCGTTTGCTCCGCGCTATCGAAGTGCTTTCATAGTAATATAAGAAGTCCCCATACATTATGTAATTAGATCGACATCGCTATCAGATCCTGGGGCTCTAATGTGCATCCTACTGGAACACTACGCCCTAGCGCGTCTGAGACGGTGCATCCTCCGTCCGGCACATTCATACCTCGAATGCCGTGAGGAACCCGTCGTCTGTCCGCGATGCTTTCCGTATTCGTCATTAGCACGCATTCCCGCCCCCGACAGTACGTGCGTCGGGTCATCATCTTATAAATGGCGCCCAACGTGGGGCCGAAAAGCGACCTTGAGTACTGTCTGACGAAAAACTCTTAGCCGAAACGCGATCCTGAGTACAATCTGACGACTTACTCGCAGCTGAAGAGAGGCCCTGACTTCATCATACAATCTGACGCACAACTCGACGTCGCAGAGGGACCCTGAATGAAATTCTTGTCCAGGGGGAGGGAGAAGAGAAACATCCACTGGAGTTAGCTATCGATCCCAAGCATCGCAGTTATAGTGCATCCAAACTGGAACACAACAGTTCAGCGAACTACAAACGGAGCATCTTCTAATACATCCTTACCAGGAATATCGTGAAGGACTCATCCGGGACACTGTTTCTATTAGAAACAAGAATAACACTACATCTGTACGAAAGTGTTTCGCACTTCGTCGTATTACCAACTAGCGACCAACGCGCATTCGAAGAGTGGCTCAAAGAAAATTTTATGAACCGAAGAAATGCCGAGTATTGTGAAGAAACCTAAATCAATAGAACACATTGGCAAACATATCAACTTCAGCGATGTACTGTTACGAAAGACAATACATACGCCTATATCTGTTCCACTGCATCGCTTAACGAAATGGCTGAGAGGCATCAATCAACCTTGTGTCACCATGGCGGCTTCTGCAGTTTTGTACAGAAGAAGGGACGGAATGAATATCCAACGGAGTTCACTATCAGACCAAGCCAGAAGGAAACTACTCAAAACCATCGATACGAAGTGGTCTAGGCATCCGAGGAAACAATTTTTATCCTGTCCTACTCGTCGGGACGCCTTCGTGGACAGAGGGGGAGTTTGTAACACAACGTACTAGGAACACGTGATTCCGCACTCAAAACTAGATGGCGCCACTCGTCGTTTGCTCCGCGCTATCGAAGTGCTTTCATAGTAATATAAGAAGTCCCCATACATTATGTAATTAGATCGACATCGCTATCAGATCCTGGGGCTCTAATGTGCATCCTACTGGAACACTACGCCCTAGCGCGTCTGAGACGGTGCATCCTCCGTCCGGCACATTCATACCTCGAATGCCGTGAGGAACCCGTCGTCTGTCCGCGATGCTTTCCGTATTCGTCATTAGCACGCATTCCCGCCCCCGACAGTACGTGCGTCGGGTCATCATCTTATAGCTTTAATATATATATTTTTTTATTTAACTTTAAACTACAACCTAGAATGTTCGATGGCTTAGATCTGACAATAGAACTTATAGTTTAACTTTATATGTATATCAAATATGCAGTTCGTTAATTTGAATTCATGTTTTTTGTCCTTTAAGACAGTTTATATATTTACTGTGGATAGTTTTTTTTTGTTAAAGTTATCATATCTGACTCTACGTATTGCTTGATTTGCTTCAGTGTGTGGTTTATGTAAAGTATAAATAAAAATAATGTTAAGAGTGCTTAATGTGTCACCAGTTCTAGATGCGAGAAATAAATCACTGTTATATATAATTATTCTTAGCAAAAAATCGTATCCTCACACGCTCCTTCAGTAATTGTCTTATTCAAAAATACTTCAATATAAATAACAGAGTGCACAGATGTTTAAATACTAGATTCCTACAGAACATCATTAAATTCTTTGAATTATACGACGCTAAGAGAATTCTAATGATGGAAGCTTCTGTAGTAATGCGCTTAACATCATTAATTTAGTCCAAGGAATTTTACCGTTCACAGAATATATTATGGAATCATTTTATTTTATCAAAAGACATCGTCTCAAAATCTTATGACTTTGTAATTTTTTGTTATTTTAATCGATTTATAAAATACAAGCTGTACAAGTAAGTAGTAAGTAAAACGCGGGCAGATGGATGTAAAATGGTATTCGGCTGAGTAGAATAGACCACCCTCAATTCTTACCGAGGTGTAAGGCGACTAAGGTCAGTTGACCCACCGTGTGGTATCCGTTTGAGTAGAATAG
Source organism: Morpho achilles (assembly GCA_947086495.1). Classification (NCBI taxonomy): domain Eukaryota; kingdom Metazoa; phylum Arthropoda; class Insecta; order Lepidoptera; family Nymphalidae; genus Morpho; species Morpho achilles. The sequence continues at coordinate 4,214,181 of CAMTZB010000009.1, read as the reverse complement.
CCAACATTCTTTCTTACCGAGGCAAGTTAACATCATGCATGTCGTAAAAAACGTAGCCAAATCATGTGACAACAAGTTTATAACATGTTGTGCCGACCCCACTTAGATTGGGATAAAGGCAGGAGGATGATGAGATGGATGAATGGTATTTGTCGCGGACCTTACTTGCATCTTACAGGTTCAAACTTCATGCCAACGTCATTCAATCCACACTAATCAAGTCCACCTTGCTCTTTTTGTTATAGATATGTTACATTAATGCTACTGTATTTTTGCAACAAATACAATTATGATAGCAATAATGATACTCAACGACGATTTTTGTAACAGATACGTAGCATAAATACACTACGGTGATTTTTTTGTAACAGATACGTAGCATAAATACGCTACGCTGATTTTTTTGTCATAGATACGTAGCAATAAAAATACTCTACGACGATTTTTTGTAACAGATACGTAGAATAAATACGCTACGGTGATATTTTTGTAACAGATACGTAGCAATAATGATACTCTACGGTGATTTTTTATATAAGATATGAATCAAAAACGAGAAATCGATTTCTTTTGTGACAGGTATGTAGCAATAATGAGTCCCTTACGGCCGCGGCTCGGCAAGAGAGCTACACTTGGTATCGCTGCAGCCATATGGACTGGCAGCTCAATTATCAGTAGTCCAAATATGATCTATTTCACAACTGATGCTTATTCATTTGAGGATGGAACCCGCAGGTATATGAAATAAGACTTACTTTATCCACACATTCTTATCTTCCAAGTAATCCTCAACAGTATAGAACGTTTTGTGGATCAGCCTCTTTTTAACAGTGTTTTTAAACTGATGTAATGGCAAAGCTGAAATTGATTGTGGAATTTTATTATAGAATCTTATACCCTGACCCACAAACGATTTACGTACTTTTGCAAGGCGCAAAGCAGGAGCCAAGCTATAGTTTTATAATTCTTTATATTTTTATGTACGAAAACTAAATTGCTTAAAATATACCGTGAAGCAAATGTAATTATACCTATTTCCTTAAACTTCTCTCGCAGGGAATCACGCGGGTTTAATTTGTAAATACCACGAATGGCTCTTTTCAAATCTTCTATCAGATTAGTAGAATTAATCTCACCTGACTTGACTGGCGCTGTGGGTAGTGACCCTGCCTTCAGCTCTGCGGTTCGCGAGTGGGATTCCCGTCGAGGGCCAGCATTTTCTATAAATGAATTTGTTGGTCTTCGAGCCTGGGTGTATATTTGTATTTAAGTATGTATTTAATATATATTTAAGAATATATTCACCAGTTGTCTCTCTACCATAACACAAGTATTAAGTTACTTACTTTGGGGACGGATGACCGTGTGTGTAAGTGTCCCATATATTTATTTATTTATTTATCTACCTAGCCTATTTGGCTCTCTGAAACAGGAGCTCTTACAAGGGCGTGTAACTTTACTTTTTGCTACTGGAACCTGTCATCTTGTTTCTTTAATTTATTTTTAAATACGTATTTCCCATAATTTGTATTTTTTATTAATACTTTTTAATCTTTCAAACAGGCGTGTATGTTATCCGATTTGGCCAGATGGTATAACGACACAGTCTCAGTTCGAATATATGTAAGTCAAAAACTTTATACCTATTTTTAAGATAGTTATGCGCAAAGAGGAGTGTGAAGTTTGGCATGATTAAAGTTCATGTCAATGATCAAAGTTGAAGTCAATCAGCGGGCTATGGACAGAGCTATGGTCTGGGGATCGTATTTGCAATGAAGTAATCCGTCAGAGAACTAGGGTCATCGACTTAGCTCAGCATATAAGCAAGCTGAAGTGGCAATGTGCCGGTTATATCTGTCGCAGAACCGATGACCGTTGGGGTAGACGTGTTCTGGAGTGGAGACCGCGAATCGGTAAACGTAGTGTAGGACATCCTGAGACTCAATGGAGTGACGATATACGTGGGACAGCGGGCAGTGGATGGAAGCAAAAAGCCCAGTATCGGGCTAAATAGCGAATAATTGGAGAGGCCTACCTATGTCCAGCAGTGGACGAAAGTGGGCTGATAATGATGATGATGATGAAAGTTCATGTAGAAAAGGACTGTAGAAAAATAAAATTTATGTGGAATAAAATTGAATATTCACTGAACATATATATATATATATATATATATAGATTATCGTTAAGGTTAACCTCGGAGAGGTTGTCCTATTCATACAGTTATTGATGCTTAGAGAAGCCATAGGCAGACCTGTAAGTGATAGTGACATAATTAATAATAAAAGGGAATATGAATTTCGTATACTTCATCTTTATCTAATCACACATAAAAAAGAAAGACGGATATAGTACCCGTATTTGCTTTCTCTTTATTGTAATACGATAAATTTTAGGCTTGTTTCTATACTCTAGTATAATAACTCTCACCATCATCTTTCTGCCCTTATCCCACTCTAAGTGGGGTCGGCACAACATGTTATAAACATGCTGTCACATGATTTGGCTGCGTTTTTACGACCGGCCGCCTGCCTGACGTCAACTTACCTCTGTCATATTTTACGACACCTCGGTAAGAAAATGGGTGGTCTACTCTACTAAACCGGATACCACATGTTGGATCGACTTACCTAAGTCGTATTTTACGACACCTCGGTAAGAAATGAAGTTGGCCTATGCTATTCAGCCGGATACCACACGGCGGGTCGACTTACCTTAGTTGCCTTTTACGACACCTCGGTAAGAAATGAAGGTAGTACTGTTCTATTCAGCCGGATACCACACGGCGTTCTAGTATAATAAATCTATAGTTCTTTTTTATGCCTCAGACAAAAAAATCGTTAAAGAATCACTTGAAATGTTAAAATAGGATCGCTTAATTAATTTTTCGCAAAACGCTCGATTAAATTACTGATGCAATTTTAATTATCTAGAAGTTGTACGGTTTAATTATGGAATGATTTAATTTAGAGTACCCCTTTAATAAAAATGTAAATTGTAACTTTTTTACTATATTGCAATTCCTGCTAGAAACAGTTAATTATGTTTATATAATACAAGATAATACAAGAGTTTTATGATACATCAAAAATTTTTGTTTATATTTGTTTACAAAAGCAATAAAATTATTTTGCTATACTTTATAAATATAGTGTCGTAAAAGGCGACTAAGGTAAGTTGACCCACCGTGTGGTATCCGGTTTAGTAGAATAGACCACCCTCATTCTTACCGAGGTGTCGTAAAATACAAAAGAGGTAAGTTGACGTCAGGCAGGCGGCCGGTCGTAAAAACGCAGCCAAATCATGTAACAGCGTGTTTATAACATGTTGTGCCGACCCCACTTAGAGTGGGATAAGGGCAGGAAGATGATGATACTTTATAAATATAGTATAGCAAAATAATTTTTTTATCACTTTTGTATTATGGACCTCCGCAAAGTAACGCCTATATGTTTGGTTGAAAACTAAAAGACCCGAATAACGAGTGCTCTGTGAATATAATACTTTTAGATGTTTACAACCCATATTATATTGTAAAATGAGAAAATTAAATAATGTGGAATTTTAGATAGAATTAATGAATGATATAAATGATGTATTAGTCGTTTATGATCTTAAAAAAAATCAATAAGAAGAATGATAGCAAATAGTGGATGATCGTGCTCAATTTTTAAGCAGAGAAATAATTTACACAATTGCCCTCAGATATGGGGCATTGTATCGTGTAAACTCGACCCATTGTTATAGAAAAACATCATCATCCTGTCCTTACCCCACTCTGAGTGGGGACGGCATTACATGTTATAAACACGTAACATCATTTGGCTAAGCATTTTACGACCATCCGCCTGCCTGACGTCAACTTCCCTTAGTAGTATTTTAAGTCATCCCCATATGAAAGAGGGTGGTCTATTCTACTCAAACGGATACCATACGATAGGTCAACTTACCTTAGTCACCTTTTACGACACCCCGGTAAGAAATAAGTGGTCCATTCTATCCAGCCGGATACCACAGAGCGGGTCATCTTATCTTAGTCGCCTTTACGACCCCCCGGTAAGAAATAAGAGTGGTATATTCTACTCAGCCGGATAGTCCAAGGCATAACGCAGTGCATTGTTGTAAGAAAATATTTTTATTTTTATAGTGTTTTGTTTTATTTCTGCATTTAACATCATAAATTATTTTTTTCTGCTATCGCGTGATCATAATCACATTTCTTACAGATATAATGTAGCATTTATGGTGCTCACGTACTTTCTACCGATCATATCGATGACTTACACTTACGCTAAAGTCGGCGTGGAATTGTGGGGATCACAATCCATCGGGGAGTGCACGCAGCGGCAGCTAGACAACGTTAAGAGCAAACGGAGGGTAATCGGAATTTTAATTGACACTCATTTCTGTAAAAAGCTAATCGCCGAGAAAAATTGCTCGGATCTAATTGCGACGTCCTTGACGTCTCCCGAAGGATTGCTGGATTGTCTACGTCTGTAATATTAATGCAGTATTCTTAATTGAAGGATCAGTTTCATGTAATTCAATTAGTATTTTACGCGCTACCAGATTTATAAATGATGGCTTTGGTTGCTGTTATAAATTCGGAATATTTGCCGTTGTGTATAGAGCTTGTATCATGAAAGTTATATGACAAATGTAAAATATAGTATAAGATACTTATACATCTAATCTATTCATATTATAAAACAAAGTTACTAAAAGCTGTCTCTCTGTATTTGATCGATTTTTTCACAATCTAATGGACGGATTTATGTACAGTGTTTACTACAAGATTCAAGTTAATGATGAATTACGGGTGAATTACCGCGGGTCAGTATTTACGCTGAAAAAACTTTGTGATACCCTGATTTTCGCGGGTAGTTAATAAAATAACGGCTTTGCAGTACTAGTGTTGAACATATACAAATATCTGTCATGTGTTCTTTACGTATTTATATGTCTTTATAAATTATTCCTTTCATAACCAGTAAATACGAAGAAAACAGTGTTCTTACGTGCTCCACGATTGTTGCTTACTAGTAACCATGTATGTTTTACGTATAGACAACATCGAGTTGTATAACTATCATGTGTGATTACTTGAGATTAAAGAAGAATAATTTGTTAGGAATCTTAACTTCATCTTTTTGCCCTTTTCCCACTCTAAGTGGGGTCGGCACGACATGTTGTCACATGATTTGTCTACGTATTTTACGACCGGCCGCCTGTCTGACGTCAACTTACCTAAGTCGTATTTTACGACACCTCGGTAAGAAAGATGGTGGTCTATTTTTCTCAACCGGATACCATACGGTGGGTCAACTTACCTTAGTCGCTTTTTACGACACCTCGGTAAGAATTGAGGGTGGTATATTCTACTCAGCCGGAAACCACACATCGTTATTAGGAATCTTAACTTAACTATGATATTCTATAAATTAAAAAAGGCAATGTTTTAGGTTGTAAAAATGATGATGGTCGTCGTGGTGATATTTGCTGTTTGCTGGCTTCCATTTCATATCTATTTTGTGATAACCTCATATTATCCCGACGTGGTAACCTACCAGCACATACAAGAGATATATCTCGGAATCTACTGGCTTGCTATGAGCAATTCTATGTACAACCCCATCATCTACTGTTGGATGAATTCCAAGTAAGTAAACTCTGTAAACTATTATATTTATTTCTTCAAACATCGAGAAACTGCTAAATATGCGCTACATTAAAACATTATTATTCACAAAATAATTCAAAATAATTATATTAAATTTAAATTTTTTTATTATCTATACAACGTTTCTACTAGTTATCCAACCACCAAGGTTCCCTGGCAGAGATCACTTATAGAGATAAGTTACTTATCCTTTGTATTTTTTTAAATTATTTTCTTGTTACTTTTCTGGTACAAATATAAATATAATAAATAAATAGAAAAAATAGCAATACTAAAACATAAGGCAATATATGCAATAGCTTAACTTATTATATCAATTATAATTATAAAGATTAAATCAACATGTTTTTTTTTACTTTCTGGCCAATTTACTGTCTCAGATAATTTATTATATTATGCGTCAAATAATTTCAAAGGGAATTTGTTTTCAATTGTCGCTGGATTTGTTCTGAATTGAACTCTGGTGATGTTCGTGAGGTTCTAGTTTATTTAAATGGAAGCTCCAAAATTTTGGTTCCAAATTAACTCATTGATTCATATTCATGTGTATGCGGGTTGAGACGTGTGTAATTTACCTTGTATATTTATATACAAGACATATATATATAACACATACATGAATATACACTAACTCACACTAATACTAATGTACAGAGGAAAATACACGGTCTCAGAATGTACCACGTTAGTAACAGAAGACCTGTTGGTGAGAGTGGACGTGAAGTGAAATGTTACTTGTTAGTGCGTGTTTCAGCCTGTGCTATATACACATTAGTTTATATACACTGTGTGTTAACAGATTTAGGCGAGGTTTCAAGCAGTTCTTCTGGTGCTGCGGTGCAATGGATGGCAGACTAAATCGTCATCGCGGATTTGGTCCCGACCGCCTAGATCGGTCTATGCGATCGCTTTCTCCTAGCAGAAGAAACGGCACCAGTAAGAACTATATTATTTTCAAGTTTACTTTAATTCTATAATTCCAGCTATGTTTGGTTTTTATTTTATTTTAATCAGAAATTCACATTTTTTTCTTTTTCTCTAATCATTTCTATAGCAATTATTTGAATCAGAAATACAAAATCGTGAATTAAAGATATAAAACCATCATCCTCCTGCCCTTATTCCACTCTAAGTAGGGTCGGCACGACATGATACAAACATGTTGTCTATTCTTCTCAGCCGGATACCACACGGCGGGTCGACTTACCTTAGTCGCCTTTTACGACACCTCGGTAAAAAATTAGGTGGTACTATTCTATTTAGCCGGATACCACACGGCGTAATTTAAAATATAAAATATGGTAATGTATTTGTGGCTAGTTTTTCATTTCTTGTTTTAGATTTAAAGGTTAAATAAACTGATAAGTGTGTTGACTACATACATATGTTTCAGTTTCTCATTTTTTTAAATTTCTTATTTCACATCATATGTGTTAAGTTTTGGTTGGGTGTTTGTAACCCAACCAAATATAAAATTTTCAAATTGTTATGTTAATCCATTTTCTAATTCATTCATTATCTCACTATCACCCACGATCTTCTTAGTCTTAATTTCAGATCCAACTTAAACGTTTCAAAAATTTGTCATCGTTTGCAAAACTTGCTTCTTTTATTTTTTTTTACGGCTTGTTTAAACTTTATTTAATAAAACGTGGAGATCATAGACGAGAACAATTATTATTCGTAGGTTTATTCAAGACCACGATCAAAACTACAAAATTCATGAAAAATCCACCCGGCTCTCCTCATTTGCTACACGCAAATAAAATACACAAGTAGGAGATGCGCGCTGACCAATCCTGCCATTTGGTAAATTATATCAATAATAAGTGTTAAAAAGCAAGCCTCTCTTGCATCGTGGATTGGTTTATCGAATTATAAAATGTAGTAGTTAGGCCCTTCTCACTCGCTCGCAAGTTTTGCCCAAACACTTTTGGTTTGCTTCTTAAACAATAGCTTTTCGGTTTTTACAGCGCTTAGGTGCCTAGCTTTCCTGTATTTATATGGCTTATGATTACTGTACTTATAAGACTGATATAATTACGAGTGATATTTTAAGACCATTACTTAAATTAATATGCACTAATATAACAAATATTGTAAAGTATGTTATACTATTCAACTAGCTCGTAATTATACTTACAGCTTATTTTACTTTTTGTTCACTAAATACAAAAATTTTTCGTCGTTTGTTTGAACCCTAAAATGTGCTGTTCAAACCTTAGCTTTTATTTTACGGATTTCGAAATTTAACAATAATAACATCAAGCCAATGTTGTGTAGCTTAATTTTACTAGATTATTTTTTATGAAAATAAGTAAATAAAAATAGTCTAACACCATTTAATGTTTATTAGGTACGATTCGTATATCGTTGCACAGCACGTATAATAATCCACTGATGAGCAGCACCTGACGGCGGCGCGGGGCGTGCGGCACCCACAACGACCGCGGAGCAAATGATTCAACGCACGGCGAAGAACGCACGTGGATATGACGTGAGAATAATCCGCGCCCAGCTCTCACCCCTCATGATCTTTATGGTTGATCAGACCGTGAATGTGACCAATCAGAGCTTATGCTTCGATATTCGAATTTTGATTTTGAATGTTTTTTTAAATAAAGAACTATTAAAAGCTCTTTGTCCTCAGCTACTTTTAGTGTATAGTTAAATGTTAAAAATACAATCATATCTGTTTTGTTTTCCTCGATGGACCAATATGTATAATATAGTTAAACAAATTATTATTTCAATCCCAAAGAATTTTAAACTAAGCATTGATAAGTAATGATCGTCGTTCACATTAAAAATTTCTACAAAATGAGAAAATTCCTTCGAGATCCAAGCTAGAGACGCATTTATTGCGCCGTAGTAATAAAGTTTATAGCGGTAATTTATAAAATCATAGTTCAGACTAGAATATTTTGCTCGGGTTTAGTCTAAAATTGTGTTTTTATGGACCACTCTTTAATTAAAAATGTTTGTCGTTTGTTGTCTCTGTTTCGCTAAATGGTTGATGATTAATCCTATTAGGTTGTTGGGACCGGGTTAAGCTTGATCCTCTATTGATAGGTCTACTATCTACTACTTCGGGCTCCTCTAAATAAATATTTATTCTTCATTTCAACATGTGACTATATAGCAACTGTCATTAAGTGATTATAAGTATTCTTATAAGGTCCGAGTTTAGCAATTTTAAAAAAAGCATTAAACAATCTGCAATTCTAATTGAATGAATATTAAAAGTTCCGAACAAATACCTTTTTTTTTTTTTTTTTCATTTATTTAACAATTTAAACAATTTTTTAACAAATGTTACTTAACACTATAAAAAACTACAAAGGTTTGTACCTAGTGTTACAGTCATTATAATATATACTACAGTATTAACCGGTTGTATGTATTATTGAATAATTTTTTAAAGGAAATATGCAAGTTATGTTGTTAAATAACTAAACTCATATCAAATGATATGAGTTTACTTAGTCATTTTAGAGTTTTAAGGAAATATTCTTTCAATTTTAATGAAATATTCTTGGTTGTAATTTTGTTAATAAGATCGCGCGGTAGGTTATTAATATTACTACTACCTACCTATTACTGCTGAGTTCTTTTTAATTACTGGGATAGCCGTTCATTTTTAATTTTTGTTACGACCAATTAGTTTTAATTTAGCAGTGATATCTGTATACTTTAATTAAATATATATTAATGAATAAATATAGATAATAACTAAATACTTTTTTGGTTTTTATTATTAGATGAGAGACATCTAACAACCGTACCTGTATCAATACACATTCACAATAGCATCGGTACAGTGCGCAATATAAGGTTTTGAATCCGAATTTATACTCTAGATTCTAGAACAAAATATTTTAAAAACTTTCAGTTTTACGTACTTCCAGATACATAGCATACATAGTCTATCTTTGATAGTTACATAGTCCCATCTTTGATAGTTTTACGTCAAATAATTTAACATTACTTTGCCTTTTAAAATATTAATTTCCAATTGTGTTAAAAAGAGGGGCTAAATTCTATGAATTCTATTGAAAAATGCTATGATGTTTTTGCCTTAAAACTTAATTGATATTTATAATTTTATCACGCGCTTTTCGGTTACGGAAACTATCTTGAGAAAATTTGTATGTTTTTGAAGAATTCTTGATATGTCACCTGTCATTTTCTCTATAGGGTGCAAAATAGGATAAAATAGGAGCAGCGTGATGGGTCTCAAACTCAAGTCATTCTCTCCTAATGAGCTATTTGCCAATCGGTATGATTATAACATACCGCTATTTTACCTATGTATATAATAAATTATAAAATTGTAAATAAAGGTCCTAAATTTAATTTAGTTTCACGCTTAATTGTAATCCCCAAACGTCGTAAAATAATTTTGATGTAAAATTTTATGAGTTATTTCAACGGCCTTTCCTTAAACTATTGATATATGGGCAAAGTTGCAGAACAAAAGCTATTTGTTATATTAAGCATACTCGCATGACTTACCCCGTTCCTAAGCTCGTGTGGAAGTTATTTCGTGGCTCCATTTCGTACTACCGAGAACAGCTATATATCTTTATAGATGAAACAAACTTTTTATTTCCTTTTATAGGCTTAAGTCTTAGAAAATATTGTATAAAATGGCTTTGCTATATCTCAAGAATGTTAATAATAACATTAGTTTATATTGATTAAAATGTACATAAAATGATGATTTTAATATATGATGTAAATATCGATTGATTGTTTTCGTATAATAATTATATATAAATGTAAAAAAGTGATTGTAAAAAGGTTGAAAATGTTAAAAAAAATATTTTTATTGAAGAAAATCTTTTCATTGAAAAAAGATTTGATTGAAAGATTGAAGATTTCATTGAGAGGAGAAAATCTTTTCATTTCATAATAGATATAAATTCATAAGCTTAGAAGGAAAAGGGGAAAACTTTAAATATGTGAGTTTTCAGACCATTATTATTAGTTTTTACGTTGTAAAACAAATAACTTAAATAATTCGGCGGTATTTTAGCATCATCTTAAAATTTTGCCGTGTAAGTATAATATCATCATATATTTATAAATATTATATCTAATAATTATTCTCCTGACCTTATCCCACTAAGTGGGGACGGCGCAACATATTTAACCATGTTGTGATGTGATTTGGCTAGGTATTTACATTGTGTTTTAAAATAATTTGATATGAATATGTTATTGAGAATGCATTTCAAATCTTTTTACAATACTATGAGCCATGCGCTTCGACGTGTAAATATCTTTTGTAATTTGTATATTTATTGAATTAGGCATACTCGTGGATGTAAAAATTTTATGTTTAACATGAAATAAACGATGAATCACGAATTATGTTTTATTGAAAAAAATATTTAAACACGCTTGTGTGCCTCAATGACTTTATTTCACGAGGTGCCGACTTAATTTTTTTTGTTGATATGAAAAATTAGTCGTTTCTGTAATTTACCTTAAAAATAAGTTCATTATTTTCAATTAGGCTTACAGGCAAAAATAATGGATTACCATATTTAAAGTCACATTTTTTTATCACCAATGTTATCATAATTACTAGTAATATAGACTGTGTGAAGCCCAACGGTAAGACCATCCGACTTTTTTGAGGAGTCGCGGGTTCAAACCCCGGGCAGGCACCAATGAGTTTTCCTGTTAATAACCTATGTGTTTAATTGATAATTAAAATTTATCACAGGTTTTTCGATGAAGGAAAACATTGTGAGGAAACCTGTATATCTCTAGCGAATTGTAGGAAAATCTAACTATCCGCATTAGAGCTGCGTGGTACTTTGGTCTTTTGGTCTTAGCTTCAATCCTTCTCTCTAAAAAAGAAGAGAGGAGGCCTATGGTGAGTGGTTATTTTACCTTATAAGTTATATTACCGTCCAACCGTGATTTTGTCACCGTGGACTTTATTATCGTCATAAAAAGCAGCCTGAGTCACTACAGCGTTTCCATTATTTAACTCGATTATTCATCCAAACCATTGTTCCATTTGAACATAAAATGAGGAAAAACGACCACATTTGCTCATTAAGATACAAGAAATGAGCCCAATAATGTTCGCAGGGACTTATTTCCGAATGGTCCTCAGTCGGCCGTAAGGCTGGGTTTCGGACAGATAATTTGAATATAATTAACAAAGTTAGTGAGTTAGATGGCAACGATAGAGGGAACCGCAATAAACTTAATTGCACTGAAGGGAAAGATCAGAGCAGTGGAAATCTGACAACAAGTCATTAGTGAGTCAAACAACGTTGGGCAATCGTGACACAATAAAAATACAAAAGTATGTCAAAGCGGTCATAAAATGAAGACAGATCTTGATTGTTAGGGGCAAGTAAATTTGTAATAAGGGTACAAAGTATAAGAGTGTGCTAAAGCGGTGAATAGGCTAGTTGCTTTAAATTGCGTAGACTTGTGTGGAAAAAGCAATAAACTTCTGATCGTGAATTCAATTTTGTTATTAGATGTTACATTGTCTAGACGAAAGCTAATGTTAATGAATTCCGTATTCGTGTAACAAAATTTGGTCGAAATTTTGAATAGAAAACAGATCTTGTGAGAAAATTTAGCATTCAAACCCAAAATTAATTTTTTTGTACGTATGTTTCTTTGATTTCAATGTTTACTACATCATTTATTTAAAATCTGTCTGCTGCTGTGCCTAGTGTATCTTCTCACAAAACTCTGATTTTGCAAAAATTTCATTATGTTCATCGTGCCATTTTCCCATCGTTTCCCCTTTTTTGGCAATATCATTCTTTGTTTCTCCATTTTCTTACCATTTAAATTATATTCAAATTCCAAATATTTAATATTTTTATATCAAACAGATAGATGTAGTAGTATTTTCATATAGTATTTTCTATAATACGTAATGTATTTCAGTCTTCTAGATAGATATACAAGTTCTCTGTGAACATGTTTCCATTTTAAGGCAATTTCGATTGAAAGCTTTTAAAAGCCACTGCGGCATACTTTATTTGCTCTTTCGCAACATCACAATAGCTATTGTAGCCTATTTTTGTTGTCGAAGCATTTCACATATGGTTCTTTATTGGAATAGATAAAAATATATGGCGTCTTCAAGTAATAAGATTTTAAAGAGTTAATTATGAATATAATATCCATAGAGTTATTGTTCTAGAGTAGGAAAGCTAGCCTAAACTATATATCCATCGACAATAAAGTGAAAAGCAAATGAGTCTTTTTATTTCTCTCTTTTTAAAAGCCCTTTTTAAATTCAACTTGCCGTGTAAGTATGTATAGGGGGAATTTCGCAAGTTAAATTTAATCCACTTCCCGGTTTCCGACTGAGATGAAATTTTATATACAAGTCCAGTCCCGATGACAATGCATGTTTCTGATAAATATGACCTAATGCTGTTGACAGTATTGGCTCCAGACCAAAGAACTCGTCAACGGGTAACAGTGGGGATATGAAATTTTGTTTCCTCTGCTTGTAATAAATAAAAGCTTTTAATGTGATTACCTTATTATATATGATAAGGCAAAGATAAATATATTAGTTTCATTTCCCCGTGATTATTTGCATTCCATCGATCGCCGCCGTAGCGTGCGGATGTCTCGGTCGAGCGCAATCCGGTTGCCGCTCCCCCCGCCTGACTCACGCCCCTGCCGCGTTAGATTGTGAAAGTGCTAAAGGACTCTGAACTGTTAGTGTCTCGTTCGTTCCCGTGCAAGTGGTTGTGCTAGTGATATTGTGTTTCGACTAGGTAGTGTGGTGCTTCACGCATAACACCTGCCGTAGGTGGTTCCGTCCGTGCGTAAGTACACTAATTTTTAATTTAGGTACTCACCTCTTTCCCCCGAAGGGAGAGAGACTAAGACCTAGATTTTTTCTTAGGTACACACCTCCCTGCCCTCCGGCAGGGAGGCCACCCCCACACTAGCGGGCCAATATGGCCCCACCCCTGCGCCCCACGGGGCAACCGTTACTGGACGCAATTTTCGCGTTCCTCCAGGCGCACCACCCCGCCATTTTGCAGGAACTCGCCAAAGCCCTCCCGCCCTCTCAGGGCCAGAGTGGCATCCCGGTGGTACCTTCTCCCCCCTCTGCGGAGAAGGCCAAAGATCGTTCCCGCTCCGTGTCTCCTGACATGGAAGTGGAGGAACAGACTGACTCGGAATCCGAGTCCGGTGAGGAAGCCGAAGCATCCGATGCTTCGCAGTCCCCGTCCCCCTCCCCCTCGGCGTCATCCGCCTCAGACGAGGACGACGGCTTCACCGCCGTCCTATCCAAGAGCCAGAAGCGTAAGCTGAAGGCTCCCAAGACCGTCCCGCCCAAAAGGGCCACAAACGACGCAGGTGCACCTGCCCCGCGTCCCACCCCCAAATCCCAGCCTGCCTCACAGGCCAATACAAAACAGACTGACTCCCCACAAGACTCGCCTATGACGGAGAGGAAGGAGAAGGTGCCGCCCCTATTTGTTAGGGAAAAAGACGCGTGGAACCGGTTAATCCCGCGCATGGACAGTTCGTCCATCCCATTCACCTCTGCCCGGTCCACAAGCCAGGGCATAATGGTGCAATGTCCGTCTTCAACGGACCACCGTCGCCTCACGACGCTCCTGGATGCCGAAAAGATCGGCTATCACACGTACGCCTTAGAAGACGAGCGCGAACTTTGCGTCGTCATCCGCGGACTCCCAGTAGAGATAGATTGCGACCTTATTAAGAAGGACCTCCTCAGCCAGGGCCTTCCAGTAAGACAGGTACACCGCATGTACCACCACAGGACCAAAGTTCCTTATGAACTCTGTCTCGCGGTCCTCGACCTCAGTCCTGAAGGCAAACGTGTCTTCAACGTTCAAACAATATGCAGACTGTCGGGTCTGCGTATAGAAACGCCGCGTACGCGTGGGGTAATGGGGCAGTGCCATCGCTGCCAACTTTACGGCCACTCGCAGCGCAACTGCAGCGCACGACCAAGGTGCGTCAAGTGCCTGGGCGATCACGGCACTGCCGATTGCCCCAGAACGGTTCCGTCCGAGGAACCTCCCAGCTGTGTCCTCTGCAGGACCTAAGGGCACCCCGCGAGCTATCGCGGCTGCCCGAAAGTCCCACTTAGGGCAAAACGAGGGGGCAGAAGGGCCACCCGTAAAAAGGCGGACCGTACCGCCCCCAAACCAGCCGAGAGGTTCGTCCCCGCGCCTCTCCCCACCTCAAACCCCTGGCACAGGAAACCGGCATCCGAGCCGGCTGTGCCAGCAAAACCGGCTCAAGAGACGGTAGCGAAACCCGCTGCCGCCATCTTGACCTCCAATATAAGAGCCGCCGCTCCTAAAGCGACAGCCGCCCCTCCAGCAACGAGTTTCATTGACGACATGAAACTCGTTTGCGATATAGTGACCAAAATTGACACTACGGAGCTGTCAATTTTGGCAAACAAGCTGAGGAGTAATCCTCAAAACAGATTAATGGCCTTGCTCGAACACTCTAGTTTGGTGCAGGCCATCTCTAGGCTTTAAGCTTAAACCCTCACTGGGTAGGGCTAAGCCCCACTCCCTCAAGCTCGTCACGTACAACGCAGACGGGCTTATCAGACACATGGACGAAGTCCGCGATTTCGTAGTTGCACACGACATAGATATTCTTCTAATACAAGAATCCTTCTTAAAACCCCAATTTCGCAATCCCAATATTGCGAACTACAGTTTGATTAGAAATGACCGTCTGTCATCCAAAAAAGGCGGCACGCTGATTTACTACAAAAGAGCCCTCCTATGCTCCCCCCTTGATTCCCCAAAGCTCACTAACATGGAGGCTTCAGTCTGTCAGGTGGGTATGACCGGCCATCAGTCGATCATACTAGCATCAGTATACCTCAGTCCGACCAAACGGGTACTCGAAAGAGACGTCCGCACCCTTCTCGCACTAGGCGACTCTGTAATACTGGCCGGAGACTTCAACTCCAAACATGGCCAATGGAACTCTCGCCGAACCAACCGGAACGGCACAATACTCCAAGGCCTCAACGGCCTTCCAAACCTCGCTTTTGAGGTGATAGCCCCTAACGAGCCAACCAGATACCCGCCTAACGGGGATCCAAACAGAGCAGATGTCTTAGATATATACATTTTCAAAAATGTAGCTCTCCAGCTACATTCTATAGAAGTCCTGCATGAATTAGACTCGGACCACCGTCCGGTTCTAATTCAGTTAGGGCAATCTACCTCCACGACCCCTCCCACGAAAACGATAATCGACTGGAGTAAATTAGGCGGGAAACTCCAGTCCCTAAACTCAGACCACCTAGATCAAATTCCTGACAAGATAGACTCCGTGGATAGTGCCAAGTTCGCTGTTACCCACCTTACGAAACATATAACAGACTCACTCGAGCGTTGCTCCAAGGAAGTCCCCGACGACCGCGGTCGTGGGAGACTACCGGACGACCTGCGCGACCTACTTAGACGTAAACGTGCCGCCACTAGGGCCCATGACGCATACCCGACAGACGAAAACCGGAGAACACTCCGGCGACTTCAAAGAGAGGTTAGAGAAAAACTCAGCCTCAACCGTCAGTCCGCCTGGGACAACAAACTCTCAGAGATCTCGCCGAGTCACCAGGCTTTCTGGAAACTGGCGAAATCCCTGAGAGGAGACCAGTGTGCAGCTACACCTCCATTGTTACGTTTAAACCGTCCGGTCGCTTTTGACGACATCGATAAGGCCGAATGCTTGGCTGACAGTCTTGAGGGACAATGTACAAACAATCCCAGTCATCCCGAACACGCCGTATTCCACTCCGTAGTGGAAATGGCGGCGGCTAGGATATCCGCGAAGGTTCCCGAAAGCGAGCCGCTCACTCCCACCACTGGCGAGGAAGTCCGTTCCATTATCCAAAACCTAAAGACCCGCAAGTCCCCAGGCCCCGACTCCATATCCAACAAAGCACTCAAGTGCCTCCCCGACCAACTGATAAACCTATTAGTATTGATTTTCAATGCCCTCCTGTTAGGTTGCTCCTTCCCCGACGAATGGAAGGAAGCAATAGTAATAGGTATTCGTAAACCGGGAAAACCCAGTAATCTCCCGAGCAGCTATCGACCTATCAGCCTGCTCAACAGCTTAGGGAAAGTCTACGAGCGAGTAATCCTCGCTAGACTCATAACGTTCATGGAGTCGATGAAGCTCATACCGGATGAGCAATTCGGCTTTCGCGCCAAACACACCGCGGTACAACAAGTACACCGACTTACCGAAGCCGTCCTCAATGGCTTCGGCAAAAAACGGTACACCGGTACTGTCTTCTTCGATGTCGCCAAAGCCTTCGATAAGGTATGGCATGCGGGTTTAATATACAAACTCGCGAACCTAGGAATCCCCGATAGACTCGTTCTTATCATTCGCGATTATCTTACTAATCGCTCATTTAGATATCGTATTGATGGTGCGCTCTCCTCAAGACGCACCTTACGCGCCGGAGTCCCCCAAGGTTCGGTACTCGCACCGTTCCTCTACTCGCTCTATACGAGTGACATCCCACGATTCTCCACTAAAACTAGTGCAGTCACCCACTTAGCTATGTTCGCGGACGATACCGCAATCTATACCACCTGTAGAGATCCCATAACTATTAAGATAGGCTCCAAAGAGCAACCAACCAGCTCGGAAGCTGGTTCCGCCGGTGGAGAATCGAAATTAATCCCGATAAAAGCGCAGCAATGTTCTTTGCGAGATCTAGGAGAGCCATGGACTTCATCCGGACGCCTCCTAGAGTCTCTATTTACAACAAATACATAGATTGGCAAAAGGAAGTCAAATACTTAGGTGTCATCCTCCAACCGACCCTATCCTTTATCCGACACATCCGCGTTGTCCGTAACCGGGCAGCGTTCGCCATGGGACGCCTCTATCCGATACTGTGCAAGACAAGTAAACTGTCACTCCGCAACAAAGTGACACTTTACAAAACTTGCATCAGACCCATTATGACCTATGCGAGCGTCGCGTTCGCGCACGTTCCGAAATCACGACTGTGTCCGTTGCAGACACTTTAAAATCGATTCATGCGTACAGCCACTGGCTGTCCGTGGTTCGTGCGCAACGTCAACCTCCATAGAGATCTCGACCTACCCACGATAGCCGATCTTTTCAGACGATTCTCGACGACTTACTTCGAGAAAGCGTCCATCCACCCAAACCCCCTTATAGTGGCCGCGTCCAACTATAAGGTGTTCAGGCACCCCAACAAGATTCACAGGCGCCCGAAGAGCGTCCTTAACGACCCCGACGATGCTATCACAGCATCCAACAAGATACACACATTACATTTACACAAACAGCGTCTTCGCCGGCGAAGACGAGGTCCCCGCTTGCTTGTGTCAAGCGGCCGCAGCCCTCTGCCGCGGCCGCCGTGACGCAGACTTCTTCCAAGTCATTTATTAGATGCAGCCCTCCAAAAACGCGCCGCCTTAAGCCGAGGTTCGGTCTCGCAGGAGACACCCTTAAGGCGACGCCCCCTGTAGGGCGGGTGCTTGTAATGCACCCGCTTGTATTATCCATTTCTTCTCGGCGATGCTTCCGCGCTCGCCCGTCTTATCGGTGACGCTGTCAAAGCCATTAGGGCTAACAGCATTAGTCATATTCGAAAAAAAAAAAAAAAAAAAAGTGATTATTTGTTGCGACACTCTCACTTAAAAGTCTGCCTACGAATCTGCTATGATTATTTCAAACAATATTATTATTCAAACTATACTTAATATTTATTGAATTGAAATGAAACTTTAAATCCACTATTATTATTGAGACTAATAAATACATATTTCAAAAGTAATAAAATTATTTTGCATAATTATATCAAAATAAATCAATCAATTATAGCAAAATAATTTTATTATTCCTTTTGAAATATGGATCTCCATAAAGTAACGCCTAATTATATAAATTACTAGCGGCCTGCCCCTGCTTCGCACGGGTATAAAATATATATCCCATGTCATTCAGTGTAAAAAAATGATTAAAATCGATCCAGTACTTTTGATTTATTCATTACTGCCCGTGGCCCGCAAGCGTTAAATTTGGAGAAAAACAATTTCCTTTCCCTATACCATGAAGATTTCCTGCTATCTTTGGAATATCTAAATTCATATAGTACGTTTTTACTTATTTACTTTTACATTTTCCCTATGTATTTAATTTTTACAATTAATTACAGAATGTCTTTATATACAACATTCACAGCTTCCTTGTCGTTAAACAAACTCTTGAAAGAACGATATAGATGCTGGATTCGAAGTGCTATAGGGTGAAGCGCGGCCTCCTCACGGCATTTTAAATCTGTAATATTTCCGCAAATGTTCACTTAAATTACATGCTGTAAACGGCGATGTTGATCTATATTAAATAAACAATTTATTTAAGGTACTTAATTGGATAAGGATTAATGCTGTAGTGTATAAAAATTGCTTCAAAAATAAGTCATTATTTTTCGTAAAAAGTAAATGACAAAAAATGCTATTGTGGGTTATTCATAAGAGATAGACATATACCATCGCGGACTTTTCTGTAGAACTTTTCAAGGTGTACAAATACTTAGTACATCATTTTGATAAATCTCGTAGGGTTTAGCCTGCGTTTGCAATGTAAGCGGAAAAAAATGTAATTATTTACAGAAACATCAAAAATTACAGTATTTTTCTACTCCGTATTGAATGTTATTATACGTACAAACCTTCCTCTTGAATCACTCTATCTATTAAAAAAAACCGCATCAAAATCTGTTGCGTAGTTATAAAGTTTTATGCGTACATAGGGATATAGAGACTTTGTTTTATAATATGTAGTGATTCAATACATATTTCACATATAATTTCAGGATGATTTCAATAAATTCGAAAAGTAATATTTTGTCCTAAATTACTGTTTTCTGAACACCGATCCATACAAAAAAGAGCTATTTATCTCACTAAATTGACGAGGCTATAGGCAAACAATTTATCATCAAACATTGCGTCCTCAACCAATATATTATCAGGATCAAATTTCGCATACGACATTGCGGATGTGAATATAAGGTGCTTTTTATTCCATAAATCATACGTTAACCCGAGGGAATCTAAATATGTCTACTGGAATAAGAGCCTCGGTAGCAGCTTAATATGGTATAAATCGTGAATTTGCTGAATTTATTCTGAATCGTTTGACATTGGAACCAAATTTTCTATGAAGCCAAATACTGGTTTATAAAGGCCTTTGCGAGCGATGAACTAGTGAACGATGTAAGCTTATATCTGAAGCTTATAGCTTGAAGGGAAGTCTGAAAGTTGCGCCCATTATAGAAAAGACTAGAAGTGTGTGGCGAAAAGGCCTTACCAGTAACGTCACACTGGGTTGGAACACCCCGAAAATGAACTGTGGCCTGGCCAACAACAATTACACTTACCGCAGTAACGTAGCGATCCAGACCGAGTGCCTGGCAGCCTCCGGTGGAGGAAGATGGGTCTTCTTTTGATGCAGATGGCACGTGGCGGCAACACCCCATGCTGATACCTCTGAGCTTTTGATGAACCACTATTGTCCACACACATAACGACTATGCCACAATGTCTTAAAACGAATATGATAATAGAAAACAAATAAGCGTCCCTTTTCTCGGATTTTCTTGCAGTTTACACACACGATAGTAGACTTCGAGTGCGAATTGATGCGTAGCCGTTCCCAGCGACAACTCAACTCGGTCCGGGGCCAATGGTATCGCGTTACTGCCGTATGCTCACAGAGCGTTGTTATTGGCCAGGCCAAGCGCGCGAGATTTGAATTCACGAAAAGTGAACAAAGTGCAAGATTAAGATAGTATGGTCAGGAATGGTATAATCAGGAAGCTGTGTGTCATGTGGTACATGGCCGGGAATAGAATAGATCCCCCTCATTTCTTACCGAGGTGTCGTAAAAGGCGACCTCAGGCAGGTGGCCGGTCGTAAAATACGAAGCCAAATCATATGACAACATATTTACAAAATGTTGTGCTGACCCCACTTACGTTGGGATAAAGGCAGGATGATGATGATTGACATATACTCTCAATGAGGAGGGATGTAAATTATTTGACCAAACGAGTTTAATATGAATGTGGATGGATATGTGACTAGAGGACCTAAAAATGTTGGATTGTGTGAAATATGATATGCATATTAAAGAAGTTGCGCTATTGTTGACGAATGATAGGAGAGAATGGAAGAGAAAAAACAAGAGCCGACCAGACTTAGCGTGGGATAGCGCAGGAGAAGAATCATTATTCAGATTGACGTATACAAAAAGAAATCTAAAAATATTATCATATTTATAAATTATTTTTTTACCTTTATAAAATTAACTTTGCTATAAACATAGAAGGAATGTCATTCAAACAGGAGTGTTTTCTATATTAATTAAGATTAATAGTTAATAGTCTAGCTAAATACCCATCAAATTTTAGACCAAATCTCTGTGAATATTGAACGCAACGGATGTTATCCCTGCATTCAATATTGCTTTAGGCGGTGTGTTAAAATGTTGATTTCCTAGTATATTTTGATGAGCTTGAAATATGTTTAATGTACTGTAACAGTAACATAGACAAAATACATTTATATGGAATTCAGCTTTTAGTTTGTGCAATTTATAAATTTTAAATAAGCATTAGAACATTTTCTCGATTTTACTACAAAATAGGCATAATTTTTATATAATAGATAATATCAATTTAATTGAATAAAAAAAATGAATAATAATCAATAGATATATATGGTGGTGAGGATACATGGTCGTACATATATAAAACACACGCGAAATACTAACAAATTGTTTTTAAAAATGTTGGCTCTCGGCGGGTATCGAACACGCGACCCGCGACGGTTAAGGCAGGGTCACTGCCGCCTGCGATAACGGGGCAGTCGTTTACATATTAATTTATTTAAAAATAGTATAAAAATCCGGCCCATTTCCGTTATAATCCACAATATAACCCCGTTTCAAATACAATTTTTTGTAGTGGCCAGGTGTGCAATCCAAGAATAAATAGCTTAACCGTTTAAGTAGATTTACAGCAGCACAAAATATGTCATTGTAATCCTTTCTCCGTTAATACAGACAACTAAATCTTTATTAACATGTGTGTATTTATACATTAGTGTACTTACTTAGCTTAGTTCTATAAATTGAAAGTGTTTAAAAGATTGACCGCCGAGTTTCTTTCTGGTTCTTCTCGGTAAGTGCAACATTCCGAACCAGTTATAGCTTCATTAATCATATTGATCCTTGACGATTCAAAAGATCTTGTAAGAGCTTATTTGAATAAAGATTATTTTGATTTGATTTGATTAGTGCACTTACTTAGCTTAGTTCTATATTGAATTGTTATCCTAATCAATTGTAAGTTGCATTTAGTTTAATAATTATTATTCTAGCTACTAGTTATGAGTTACTTTTGCATGTGGTGTTTACCTTTAAGTAGTTTTACATTTAGACTTAATCTAATAGTATAATAGAACACGTGTTTGAATGATGTAAGTGTTAAAGCTGTTGGTAAACCTAATAAATAAATAAAAAATCATAAAAGACCAGACAAATACATAAACTCAGACTAAAAATTAAAGCTAAAATTGATTGCGGAATTTTATTATAGAATCTTTTACTTATAATAAACCAGGAGCCGCAAGCTTATGTAAAAAGATCATCAAGTAAATAGTCATATATTGCGCTCGGCACGGCACCAACTGGGTGTCTATGTGAATCTTTAATTCATGGCAACACCGTCCGACTTTTGTTTTATGAATACCCACTCCAATAAAGTGCTTGTTTTGAACGCAGTCACAGACGGTACTAAAAATAACGGTAATGATACTGAGAGCTTTATATATAGATAGATATATACTTATCAATTATATATATTTATTAATATTATTATTAATCATTATACGCCGTGTGGTATCCGGCTGAATAGAATAGACCAACCTCATTTCTTACCGAGGTGTCGTAAAAGGAGACTAAGGTATGTTGACCCACCGTGTGGTATCCGGTTTAGTAGAATAGACTACCCTCTTTCATACCGAGGTGTCGTAAAAGGCGACTAAGGTAAGTCGACCCGCCGTGTGGTATCCGGCTGAGTAGAATAGACCACCCTCATTTCTTACCGAGTTGTCGTAAAAGTCGACTAAGGTAAGTTGACCCACCGTGTGGTATCCGGTTTAGTATAATAGACCACCTTCCTTCTTACCGAGGTGTCGTAAAATACGACTAAGGTAAGTTGACGTCAGGCAGGCGGCCGGTCGTAAAAACGCAGCCAAATCATGTAGCAGCATGTTTATAACATGTTGTGCCGACCCCACTTAGAGTGGGATAAGGGCAGGAGAATGATGAATGAGTCTGTATATTTACATATTTAAAAATATATATGTATATATTTACTTTTGTCTGTTCAACACAATTTAAGTTGTTTGGGATCGGCGGCCGTGTTTATAATTGCTTTTTATATTTATTATTAACTAGATTTGCCAGCGGCTTCGCCCGTGTGGAATTCAGAGTGTCACATGTTTTCCCAAATGGAAGTTTTGAACATAAGTAATTGTGAGTTAATCATAAGAGATAGAGACATGCTATCGCGGACTTTTTCTTAGTAATTTTGTAGATCTATAATTTTCTAGTACATTATTTTAGTGTATCTCTGCTGGTTTACGAGGCGCATTTTAGTAAAGCTCCCAGCAGGCGAGTTTCGTTTTACAACTGTGTGACCTTTTTAAGAAAATTTACATAAAATGGCAATGTTGACTGGCTCGTTTGCACAGGTGGATTGACCCTGTCTACAGCTCCGCGGGTCGTGGGTTCGATTCCCGCCGAGGGCCAACATTTTCTAACTAAAAATTGTTGGTTCTTCGAGCTTGGGTATGTATATGTATTTAAAATTACATAAGTATATATTCACCAGTTGTCTGTCACCCATAACACAAGTGTTAAGTTACTTTGGGGACGGACGACCGTGTGTGTGAGTAAAAAAAAAATCTAAACTTTCCGGAAAATCATCATCCTCCTGCCCTTATCCCACTCTAAGTGGGGTCGGCACAACATGTTACAAACATATTGTCATATGATTTGGCTACGTATTTTACGACCGGCCGCCTGCCTGACGTCAACATACATAGGCGTATTTTACAACTCCTCGGTAAGAAAGAGGGTGGTCTATTTTACTCAACCGGATACCACACGGTGGGTCAACTTACTTTAGTCGCCTTTTACGACACCTCGGTAAGAAATGAGGGTGGTCTATTCTACTCAGCCGGATACCACACGGCGGGTCGACTTACCTTAGTCGCCTTTTACGACACCTCGGTAAGAAATGAGGGTCGTACTATTCTATTCAGCCGGATACCACACGGCGTTAATTTCCGGAAAAATTGTTTATTAAAACCGCAAATAAATCGGTCCAATATATTTTGAGAAATTAATCACTTACAGGCTTTTGGGGATTGTGTTTTATAATAGGTACAAATTAGAAGGATATATTTTTAATAGAACTATCAACGATGCCTTAACATGCCTAGTTCATATCAAAAGCCATAAATAAGAATCACTTAAAGTATTGCTAAGGACGATAATCTTGAAAAAGGACCAAGTTGCCTTTGATCCTAAGTAAAGCTGTTCACAGTCGCATGAATTGTTATAAAAAATATTTATGGAAGATGAAAGAGTTTATTACTTTTTTTAAATATATATAATTTTAAAGCAAATTTAGTTCTGAAATAAAAATTTTATTACAAAATTACGAAGAAGTATACAATTATACTTGTAATGTCTTAAATCTACACAAAGTTTTTCATATAAATCATAAATTAATAAAAATATGATCAATTATTATTAAAGTTTTAATATCATGCCAATATCTTTTTTATGTATATTTTTTGCTATAGTAAGTAACGGCCTGTTACTATCCCACTGCTGGGCATAGGCCTCTTGTCTTCGTTTTTGGAGAGAAGGATTGGAGCTAAGACCTACCACGCTGCTCCAATGCGGATTGGTAGGTTAAACATATACCCAGAATTCTCTAGAGATATGCAGGTTTCCTCACGATGTTTTCCTTCACCGAAAAGCGTGTGATAAATTGCAATTATTAATTAGACACATAAGTTCTACTAGAAAACTCATTGGTGTCTGCCCGGGGTTTGAACCCTAGACCTCCTCAAAAGAGGCGCACGGTGTTACCACTGGGCTTTGCTATATATAGGATAAATTATCATTATCCGCCCTCCCTTACGACATGGGGTTGCACGACATGTTATAATCATGTTGTGACATGATGTGGTACGTACGTAAAATACGTACGACCGCCCGCGTGCCGGACATAAACTTATCTTAGTCGTCTTTTACGACACCTTTGTTAGAAAGAGGGTAGTCTATTCCACTCAGCCGGATACCAAATGGCGTAATTATTTAACAGACAGAAATAAATAATACTGTATATGTATAACACAAATTTGGACTTAACATTAAATCAACCTGGCCCATTTAAGGGATCAATTTATTGCTAGAGTTAAAAATTTCTAATTTTAGAATAGATTTACTTCGTTCAGAATTTTTCTACTTTAGCTTTAAAATAATCAAAACTTTAATAATGAAGTTTTGTCTTTTAAACAGGCTTAAACGACGAAACAGGGTCAAGATAACATCGTTAACGTATTCCCTAAAGAAGTTAAACTTAGAGCAAGATCAGACATTAATCTTCGGTAAGTACAGATTTCAGTGAATAGTGAAAAATATTGTTAATCTCTTTTTATTATAAATTAAAGTTTTAATGCCGTGTAAAAGTATTCGGCTGAATAGAATAGTACTACGCTCATTTCTTACCAAGGTGTCGTAAAAAGCGACTAAGGTAAGTCGACCCGCCTTGTAGTATTCGGCTGAGTAGAATAGACTACCCTCATTCTTACGTGGGTGTCGTAAAATACGATTAAGGTAAGTTAATATCATGCAGGCGGCCGGTTGTAAAATACGCCAAATCATGTGACAACAAGTTTGTAATATGTTGTGACCCCACTTAGAGTGGGATAAGGGCAGGAGAATGATGATGATAAATTAAAGTTTTAATCAAACATGGATAAATATGTCATGAACTTTAGACTCTGAAGCTCTTCTCGACCGAGGAGAATTTGGAGTATGGCGTGCGGACACTTCGAACCATATATATCGATGGTCTGAGAGCGACTCCACGCGAACCATTACCTCCCAGTCCCTGGCACATGGTGACATGGCGTGATCTGATATAACCCTAATAGGGGCGTTTCTCCCTGTGGTATCCGGCTGAATAGAATACTACCACCCTCATTTCTTACCAAGGTGTCGTAAAAGGCGACTAAGGTAAGTCGACCCACCGTGTGGTATCCGGATGAGTAAAATAGACCACCCTCTTTCTTACCGAGGAGTCGTAAAATACGACTAAGGTATGTTGACGTCAGGCAGGCGGCCGGTCGTAAAATACGTAGCCAAATCATATGACAACATGTTTGTAACATGTTGTGCCGACCCCACTTAGAGTGGGATAAGGGCAGGAGGATGATGAGGGGCGTTTCATAATGTCATAGTTTGCAATCTAGCCTATCATGAAATATAACATAACAAATATCTATACTTAAATAATTTATAGAATTAGGCGTTACTTTGGAGATCTATAATAAAAAAGTAATAATAAAATTATTTTGCTATAATCCGGAAATAATAATAATAAAAGATATATAATGCCAAATATAGAGTGGACTCTCCGTTTGCATACGTGATATATGATAAAAGCATATGCACAAACCTCTACCGCCTCCACAATACACAAGCACTATACATATTTACTATCACAAACACAACGATCGTTTCCCCCCCCCCAACCGAAACATCATCAGGAGATAGACTCCTAGACAAAATCGCAAAGCAAAGCAAAGCAAGCTTTGCGGAGCTAATAAGAAATTCACTAAAAGCATCAGCGAATATATGCTCTGCAATTTGCATAGATTTGTTTGGATACTTTTGCAATTCTTCCTGCTATATCTTTATTTCTAGTGCAATATTGGGCTCAGGAAAAATGAAATCTGAAAGAAGATTTAATACGTGTTAATAGTACATTCTACAAGACTCGCGAGTTATTGCATGTTTAATATGTTTAATATTCTAATAAACTGGTAAATAAGTGTTACACTAATCGACTACTCGACTGTTTGCCTAGACTTGCCTTGTGTAACAAGTTTAGAAATTATCTCAAAACGATGTTGCTACATAAAGCTTACTATACTATTGAGGATTATTTGAGTGATAGCATATCTTAACTACAGTCAGCTATGCATCCAGCTGCAACGATTATCTTGTAACCATCAAATTGTAATAATTTTTTAAAAGATTAGCCGCCGAGTTTCTTGCTGATTCTTCTCGGTAGGAGCAAAGTTCCGAATCAGTGGTAGCTTCTTTAAAACATTTGACGATTCAAAAGTACTGTAAACAGTCCACTTGAATAAAGAATTTTTGAATTTGAATTTGAAACATTGCTCCTATCCAGAAGAGGCAGTAAGAGACTAAATTTTTTTCAAAATTTCGTCTTAATGCAAAGTCGAAGCACATTGCTATCATTTTTGTAATCTTATAATAAGCTTGATGTTTCTCCTTTAAATAGTCATTTTAAATTGATGCAATCACGAAACTACTAGTTTTTATTCTAGAATTTTTACTAAAATATACAATAATCAATTTTTCGTCCTCTACATTCCTAAGATCCAAGATATTACTTTGGCCGCAAAAATTCACTCAAAGCATCCTTTTTACTCATATATTCCAATAGCCGTTAGAATCGATAGCAATATTTCAACCGACGATTTATTTACAAACCTTTCGAACCGAAATATTCGACAAGCGGGTATTAATCTCGCCGGTTTTGTTGTCATTTTATTTATATTCACAAATTCAAGTCAATTTCGTTTTTATCCAGCACTCTGTATAATATTGTTCGAAAGGATGTTTCATTTGTTACGTAAATAAATACAATTGAACGAAAGGGTCTATTTTTATGAATTGTTTTTGAAATTAAGTTATGGTATTAACAAAGATATTATTAAGCAACATCAAACATCAAATATACATAAAAACAACATCTAACTACATAAAGTTGTTCCGACTTAGTACTCGACTTTCAATGGATTTCACATACAAACCAGTGAAACTCTACACGTAAATTATCGTGCTTTTGAACTACGGTAGCTTCGACTGGTACCAGTATAAAGTGCCAATCAGTTAAGAGAACTTGTGGTGTGTATTCTATTCATTGTTTGGATATTCAATTAACTAGGTGCCGGAATGGATGGAGGTGGATTCAGTTCTGTTCTTGTGCGCACTATAATGACATTTTTAAACAATCATAGATTTATTTTTTTGACTTCTTGCTATTAGCCAGAGCGGCTTTTACAGCGTCACCGGGAGATTGGGGCGAGCGCGGAAGCATCGCCGGGAGTGGAGTGGAGCGAGTCTCGGGAGAGGCTCGTGACATCTTGGGAACGTCGCTTTAAGGGTGCCTCCTGTGAGGCCGAACCTCGGCTTAAAACGACGTGTCGTGGAGGACTATAAACGGACCTATGGAAAGTCTGAGTGTCATATCGGTCGGGGCTGGACGCCCCTTCCGCTAGACGTAAGAAAACGGGGACCTCGTCTTCGCCGGCGACGACGCTGTATGTGTGTTTGTTTGTTAAGTGTTCTGGCGATGTCGATCGTGATTTGATCGTCAGGGTCAGTAAGGACGCTCCTTGGGCGTCTGTGAAAGCGGGCTTTGAACACAATCATAGAGTTATTATACTAGGAGATATATTATAGTAGGAGAGTCATAAGCCTGTAAGTTAGTGTCACAATAAATAATGAGAGGGAAGATTAGATTCGTATACTTATCTTTGTATAATCACATATGCACAGAGAAATATTCAGGGCGAGTTCACAATTTAAAAACTCCCAAATGACGTTTGTTCAGTACACAGGCGCAATAAAGAGATAGATGATTAACATCATTTTCTTTCTCTTTAATGTAATATAACACATTTTTGATGAACTTTCCTACTATAGAATTTTTTTCATCAGGAGGTCACATGTTCAAACACTAAACAAGCATCTATATTCATTTGTAAGAAGCTTATGGGTTTAATTGATACTTGTGCTTTAAGAAAAATATATGGATTGCATATCTCCAGAGAATTTCTGATAATATAATCTAACATTTCGCATAAGAGAACCGTAGTGGGTCTATCATTTCACTCCGATTAGAGAGAAAAGATGCCTAAACGTAATATATAATCGGAATAAATAGTCAGAAATAGGAATAACATATAACTGCTTTATAGGATGCACGCATGCACGTACGCACGGACGCACGCAAGCACACACTAAAAATATATAAATGTTTTAGTATAAGTAATATAGTGTAATAAATATATCGATGGAGGCGGGCAGCAACCAACATCATTTCACTTAAAATTTTGTCTATCTACATTGATTGTTTAACTTTTAGCGACATATAGATAAATAAATGAATAAAGTGGCATATCTAACGTAGTAGCGTTTGTAGAGGATCTATATAGAGCCGAGAATTTACTTAAAGATAACAAATAATTAAAAGATAATTAGAAAATGTTTGATTTAATTACGTCCAAAATAATGAAATAATAAGCGTGAAGAGCTGTAATTCGTAAATGCGATATCACTACATATTATAAAACAAAGTCCCTATATCCCTATGTACGCATAAAACTTTAAAACTACGCAATAGATTTTGATGCGGTTTTTTTTAATAGATAGAGTGATTCCAGAGGAAGGTTTGTACGTATAATAACATTCAATACGGAGTAGAGAAATACTGTAATTTTTGAGATTTCTGTAAATAATTACATTTCTTTCAGCTTACATTGCAAACGCAGGCTACGAGATTTATCAAAATAATGTACTAAGTATTTGTACATCTTGAAAAGGTCTACAGAAAAGTCCGCAATGGTATATGTCTATCTCTTATGGATAACCCACTATAGCATTTTTTGTCATTTACTTTTTACGAAAAATAATGCCATATTTTTGAAGCAATTCTTATACAATACAGCATTAATCCTTATCCAATTAAGTACCTTAAATAAATAGTTGATTTAATTTAAGTGAACATTTTCGGAGATATTACAGATTTAAAATGCCGTGAGGACGCCACGCTTCGCCCTATAACACTTCGACTTTAGCAGCTATGTCCCTCATTCAAGAGTTTGTTTAAAGACATTCTGTAATTAATTGTAAAAATAAATTACATAGGGAAAATGTAGAAGTAAATAAGTAAAAATGAATTTAGATATTCCAAAGATAGCAGGAAATCTTCTTGGTATAGGGAAAGGAAATTGTTTTATTTCCAAATTTAACGCGTGCGGGCCACGGGCAGTAATGAATAAATCAAAACTACTCGATCGATTTTAATCATTTTTTTACACTGACTGATATGGGATATATATTTTATACCCGTGCGAAGTAGGGGCAGGCCGCTAGTATGTAAAACAAATGACAGATATTAAAAAAGTAATGATGTTTTTTGTTACTTCAATATACGTTCGGTAATATACTTTTTGTGCGACAATAGAGGTAATAGGCAATATAGGCACCGATATAAGCTTATGAGTCGCTTCAGAAAATCGTTTGCGGGCTTCTGTACACGTTTCTATAACGAAATTCCGCAATAAATTTGACGCGTTTGTACAAGCGTAAAATAGTTTCTCAAAGTATTTTTATACATAAAGCTTACGTTTACGTATTTTATGAAAGAGTTTTGGATAGAACTGCATCTAGCATGCCATGTTTGCAAGAAATGACGTCACATTAAAACCTTTTTTAAATATTTCTACTGTTGGTCCGGAAAATCCATATACAAAAAAGTTATAGTTCGTTTTATACCTGTTTTTGGGCCTATATATCATAGATAGAGATATAATATATATTTATATTATAGTTTTTAAACACTATTTCAAGTCAGCGTAGATTATTCGGGGAACGGGGTGGTCGCGAGAAATGAAAATACCTAGGATCGAGCCCCACACATTTTTTTTTAAAGTTTTTTTTTTGTAAAAAATTAGCGAGCAAGGCTCGGTCAAATAGGTACTCGTAATTTAAGCTAAGCGGAGAGATATGGACGAAAAATGATTGGTATTTAAAACGCATATCCTCTCCCCTCCACTTTGGTAGATACCGTGCTGAGGATAATATTAGAAACTGAATTTAAGTTATTACATTCTGAGTGAGTTTTCACTATAAAAAGTAAACGGTGAAAGGAAAATATCACGTACGAAACTAATATCTGGAAATACAATATTTCATCGCATGTTCCACACTTCTAAGTCTACGATGAACTTTTGTTTATTCGGTAAAGTATATTGCGAACCGTGAAATTGATTTTTATTTCGAACTCCGATGTGATTATTACAATAGAGAATAGAACATCAACAAGAATCATAAACACTATTCTTTACATTTTAATCTCAACTGTAAACATGCTACGTGATATTTATGATATTTTCAATTTTAATATTACTACTTTGCAACACTGAGTATAGTCTTAAGCAGATAAACGTAGCGTTTAACTTCCCATTAGGTATACATGATCATTATAATATTACAAAAGGAAGGCAATATAAAATTTAATTTTTTAATTTATATTAAAGAGAATCACGCGGACTTATATTGGGAATGCCACGTACGGCTCTTCTTTGTAATACAAAAATATTTTCATTATCTGAGCATTTACCTCATAGCAATATTCCATAGGACATAACATAATGAAAGTAAGCAAAATAAACAAATTTTGCTGTTTGTGATATTCTGACTTATAATGTCTCATACCATCGCTCATCATTACCATCACCTTAGCTTTGTTACCGTCTAGTAACAGGGTCCGCTTTCATAAAGTTTTTCTTTCCTCTTCACTCTATATATATCTATAGTGGACGCCTTCATCTCAGAGCTCACAGCTTAGCATATACCAACGGTTATCCTCCTGCCCTTATCCCACTCTAAGTGGGGTCGGCACAACATGTTATAAACAAGCTGTCACATGTTTTGGCTGCGTTTTTAAAACCGACTGCCTGTATGACGTTAACTTACCTTAGTCGTATTTTACGACACCTTGGTAACAAAGAGGGTGGTCTACTAAACTGGATGCCACCACCAGTTACCAGTTGTCCACCACACAGTGGGCAACTAAGGTAAGTACCTTAGTTTCCTTTTACGACACCTCAGTAGGAAATGAGGTTGGTCTATTTTACTCAGCCAGTTACCACGCGGCGGGTTGACTTACCTTAATTACGTTTTACGAGACCTCGGTAAGAAAAGAGGTTGGTCTATTCTGCTCAGCTGGATACCACACGGCTAAACATCATCATACCAACGGTATTGGTTAAAAATATAAAGGCGAAATATTTAAATGATTATCGTTATTTTGTAGAATTCCTCGACCTCAGTGGAACGATAAAATTATATTGCACATATGCCGCGCATCTTCCTTTTTGAGATATAAAAATTTATTCAATACCTTGCCCTACAGAAGATTATTTTCTGATTCCGTCCAGCCCTTTTTCTGTTGAGTTTTTAAGACTTTGCTTGGCGCCGTAAAAACGATATGGTTCATGTAAATTACACAATTGTTTTGCGAGGCAGAAACATTTTTCTTCGACTGTTTTCTAGTCCATTTAACTGTTCCATGAAGTGTTGAGAGACGTGGCAAAAACCTTTATTATGAAGGAATTTTTTACGCATCGAAATGTAGTGAGGGTATAATGAATTAAATTCAAAAAAAATTACTTTTATATGATCAGTGCACTATAAAGCAATAAAGGATAAATGACAATATTCTTTTGAAATTTATATATAAGCTGGTTATGACCAGGCTATGATCTTATCTGTCATCCAGAGATAAAATACCACGAGACAAAACCTAGGGTTTCCTTTAAGAAAACATTTAACAATTTATGTTGTTATAAATATTTTCAAACATTGCAAGAAAATCTGTAGAATATCGGTGGAATTTTGGTGGAGTTTTACATGTATGTGTAACTT
This sequence comes from Morpho achilles, assembly GCA_947086495.1. NCBI lineage: Eukaryota > Metazoa > Arthropoda > Insecta > Lepidoptera > Nymphalidae > Morpho > Morpho achilles. The sequence goes on along the minus strand of CAMTZB010000009.1, from coordinate 4,181,375 downwards.
ATCGATCCGCACTGAAAAATTAAACGGAATAGTTTAATTTTTTCTTCAAATAAATATCGGGAATTTCTTTAACTCTACTAACGTCTAGCGAGCATCATGTGCTCAAATTCAATTTTGAAAAATCAAAGTGTTTTCGTCACCAACAATGAATGTAAACTATTTTTATAAAATGATTTATTGTATTCAATGACGAATTTTATAAAGAAGATGATATATTATTATATGGTAAATAACATGATATTTAAATGAATGTAAATATTCGTTCCCTCCCTCCCCTTGACCCGATATATTTAAAATATGTTTATAAATAAACAAAACTTTGCGTTGAACACAATTTTCCTAAATTCAAATAAGACAGAAGATACAAGACGTCTAAATTATGCAAACAAGCGAAAGCTGATTGTTAACGGAAAAAGCTTTTCTGTCAATTGCGACAAACACTTCGATTACAGTAATAATATTTACTTATTTTACTATTCGTGAGGTAGAAAAGAAAATGTGACGATAGTCATAATCTGTGCGTCCTTATCTCTATATTTTAGATATTTGTTGCTATTTTAAATCACTTCTTCATATGAAAAAAAATACTAAGTTTTAATTAAAAAAGCGTAAACAAAGGCAGGCTTATTCGAAAATATGAGTATCTTCTAGTTAATCACAAAACCAGAGGAAATAACAATAGGCACAGAATATTGAAAAACTAGTGTAGAAATATATATAAAATTCTCGTTTCACAATGTTAGTTACAGACTCCTCGAAAACGGCTTGACTGTTTATGATTTTCAGTAATTATATGCAATTTCAGCAGGTCTTTGAGGCGGCTGCTATCTTTTTTCATACCACTAAGTGATAAGGGTTGTCCACCTCAAACCTTTTATTGGTCAATTTTTTATTTAATTTTTTATAATGTACACTACAAAAAAGTTGTATAGCCCAGCGGTATCACCGTATCACCGTGCGCCTCTTTCGAGAAGGTGTAGGGTTGAAACCCCGGGCAGGCACCACTGAGTTTTCTAGTAAAACTTGTGTCTAATTGATAATTGCAATTTATCACACGCTTTTCGGTGAAGGAAAACATCGTGAGGAAACCTGTATATCTCTAGAGAATTCTGGGGATATGTGTAACCTACCAATCCGCATTGGAGCAGCGTGGTAGGTCTTAGCTCCAATCCTTCTCTCCAAAAAAAAAAAGAAACGGAGAGAAGAGGGCTATGCCCAGCAGTGGGATAGTAACAGGCCGTTACTTACTTACAATACAAATTCCCTAGAAACAATTTATATGGAAAACAATGTTTACGGCTCCAACGATTTTCATGAAATTCAGCATGTAGGAGGCTTTGGGATTTAAATTAATATAGCTAGGTTTAATTTCTTTTAAAGAGAGAAAGAAGAGCTAAGTTTTATTTTTTTTACTTCCATTTTTTTATAGGAAGGCTCGGTCACCCAAGTTCTTTCTATAAAAAAAGTTATCACTCCACGTTGCATTAATATGGATGGACAGTCATAGTATTATGTTAGTTTCATAACGAAGGCGTGTTATTGTTACAAATACAACGATATAAAGAGGTTAGATCAGTATTTTCCAATGTATGGCCCACGGCCCACAGGGGGGCAATTTAATCGTCAAGGGGGGCAATTCTAAAATGGACTCGATACGAGTTTAACCTTTTTTAATGTAAGATTTCAGTGCCAAATTTGACGACAGAAGCCAATTCTTTTACCTGAAATCTATTATTAAGGTTTCTTAATTTTAATTAAGCAATTATTTATTTTTATATTTTAAGTTATGTATATTACATTAGGGGGGCATAAGAATTAAGGTGGGGCGGGCATAAAAAAGGTTGGAAAACACTGGGCGAAATAATCTATTTTAAATTTCCAAATCGACCGAGGAGCGCTTTTTGTGATACAACAAGTACTAACCTTAAACAAATAATTTATTACGCCACTTATTTCTCTCGTGTTTTCCCGCATCCGTTAGTTTTTCCCAGGTTTTTCCGAGCGCAGTACTCCTGACAATTATAAATGAAAGTACAAAACGCTCTGATTTCCAATACGATATCCATTTATCAAGTTTGGTTTTAACTTAAGAATGATTTATATACGGCGTTACTTAGCGAGTTTGATGCACAAAGGATTATGACACGTGAAGTATGAAACGCGGATGGATTTGGATGATTTATCTTTAGAGACGTCGAGAGGTACTTGACAGTTCTTGTCTAATTCACATATACGAAGCTCTCAGCTGGCCTCATTTGCTCTCAAAAAGCATAAGGATGTAGTACCTTGGAGACCGAAGCTTGAGCGGTAATTTTTTAAACGATATCAAAAAATGGAAATAAAAAAACGGTTGCCTGTAAAGTCGGTTTTACGGGCAAAGATTTTACGTGAAAACGTCTTTTTAAATGTGATGGATTGGATAGGGAGAGAGACGCAAGGCATTCGCCAGTCCGGCGGACCTCTCTTTCGTTCGGTGACTCATAGTAACAGACGTGAGCGGGCGCTACACTTTTTCATGAGTGACTCCAAGCCGCAACCTAATTTAAGACGTCACGTCAAAAATTAAAAAAGAAAGTAACGGCTAGCTATATCTAGGGATCGATCGGGGTTTTCCACTTTTTTTGCTTTTCCCGTTCGCAACTGAGTTTTTACAACTTTACAGATGACAGCAAAAGTAAGCTTTGCATTCTATTTTATATTTTAGCAGTTTTTCAATGCTTAAAAACAGCGATAAAACGACATTTTTTAAATCAAACCTACCTAGATCGATTTATAGCCGAAACCCCTACATACTGAATTTCAAACTGGCCGTTTCCAAAATTTTTATTATAAATATAATATATACAAGATTAGCTCATTTATAGATAAAAATAAATGTGTCACAAGTATAATTCAGGTACACAGCATGTAACGATTTGTCCCTCACTCACAACTATTCATCTCTAAATTTAAAATATTAATATAAATCATATAAGTAGAATGAGGCTAGAGCGCTCGCACTCTACCTCCTAAATACGTAAAACAAGCGGCTAGTTGGTTAGGACTCATGTTACGTTGTGTATGAAATAACTCAAATTCTTTTAGAGCGTCAGAGACCACAGATTCATCAGATTGGAGGCGTAAAGTAAGCATAAATTAATATAATTCATTTGTTGTAAAATAAGTGCACGATACATGAACAGGTTATTTATTCAATACATATGTTAATTACACGAACAGATTCCTGTAAATCCTATAGATACATAGTCATTGCACGAACAGATTCCAATTATAGCTAATACACGAACGGGTTACTATAAAATTTAGTAAAAAAATGCGAGACATTCAGAAGGTTGAATGTCTCTTATGTTATTACTTCATAGATATATCCGTCAGAAAGGTTTTAGTTTTTATATATTATAATTAGTGTATAATTGTTTGCCATCAATATGGGACGTAAAACGATGTCAATATAAACGGAATAAGACTTTTCAAAGCCAACAGAAGGATCGCTCGATTATCAGATCGTACTTTAAACCATCCCGAATGGGAAGTTCTAAGATATTAATATTTAAATTAATATCTTATGCCATGGAAATGTTATAGCCAACAGAAAGATCACTCACTCGATCTTAATTCCTAGCCCTTAAACAACTCCGTAGAGAAGTTTAGCGATGTGGTATCTCTCTCCTGTCTATCACATTCTTCCGATTTGGAAAAATATAAAGGGAGAGGGATAGTCAGTAGCTCCGCACCCACTACCAACGGTGAGCTCCGTCCATAGGATATGAGCCCCCCCCCCCGTAGGGTTAGGGTATGCAATTTATAGTGTGCCTGCTGTGGTGAGTTGGCTAACGCCAACTCACCACAGCTACGGCTGAAATGATATTTGGACTTAGGTCCTAGCACTGCGACCGGGCACTTGAGCCTTATCTTGGACTACGGTCCTTACCTGGGACTACGGTCCTTATTTAATTACCCTAAATCTCTTTAAGAGCATTGACGGGTGTTAATAAAACATAATATAAATAACCTGGCTCGAGGGCGCAGGCACACTATAAATTGCATACCCTAACCCTACGGGGGGGGGGGCTCATATCCTATGGACGGAGCTCACCGTTGGTAGTGGGTGCGGAGCTACTGACTATCCCTCTCCCTTTATATTTTTCTAAATCGGAAGAATGTGATAGACAGGAGAGAGATACCACATCGCTAAACTTCTCTACGGAGTTGTTTAAGGGCTAGGAATTAAGATCGAGTGAGTGATCTTTCTGTTGGCTATAACATTTCCATAGCATAAGATATTAATTTAAATATTAATATCTTAGAACTTCCCATTCGGGATGGTTTAAAGTACGATCTGATAATCGAGCGATCCTTCTGTTGGCTTTGAAAAGTCTTATTCCGTTTATATTGACATCGTTTTACGTCCCATATTGATGGCAAACAATTATACACTAATTATAATATATAAAAACTAAAACCTTTCTGACGGATATATCTATGAAGTAATAACATAAGAGACATTCAACCTTCTGAATGTCTCGCATTTTTTTACTAAATTTTATAGTAACCCGTTCGTGTATTAGCTATAATTGGAATCTGTTCGTGCAATGACTATGTATCTATAGGATTTACAGGAATCTGTTCGTGTAATTAACATATGTATTGAATAAATAACCTGTTCATGTATCGTGCACTTATTTTACAACAAATGAATTATATTAATTTATGCTTACTTTACGCCTCCAATCTGATGAATCTGTGGTCTCTGACGCTCTAAAAGAATTTGAGTTATTTCATACACAACGTAACATGAGTCCTAACCAACTAGCCGCTTGTTTTACGTATTTAGGAGGTAGAGTGCGAGCGCTCTAGCCTCATTCTACTTATATGATTTATATTAATATTTTAAATTTAGAGATGAATAGTTGTGAGTGAGGGACAAATCGTTACATGCTGTGTACCTGAATTATACTTGTGACACATTTATTTTTATCTATAAATGAGCTAATCTTGTATATATTATATTTATAATAAAAATTTTGGAAACGGCCAGTTTGAAATTCAGTATGTAGGGGTTTCGGCTATAAATCGATCTAGGTAGGTTTGATTTAAAAAATGTCGTTTTATCGCTGTTTTTAAGCATTGAAAAACTGCTAAAATATAAAATAGAATGCAAAGCTTACTTTTGCTGTCATCTGTAAAGTTGTAAAAACTCAGTTGCGAACGGGAAAAGCAAAAAAAGTGGAAAACCCCGATCGATCCCTAGATATAGCTAGCCGTTACTTTCTTTTTTAATTTTTGACGTGACGTCTTAAATTAGGTTGCGGCTTGGAGTCACTCATGAAAAAGTGTAGCGCCCGCTCACGTCTGTTACGATGAGTCACCGAACGAAAGAGAGGTCCGCCGGACTGGCGAATGCCTTGCGTCTCTCTCCCTATCCAATCCATCACATTTAAAAAGACGTTTTCACGTAAAATCTTTGCCCGTAAAACCGACTTTACAGGCAACCGTTTTTTTATTTCCATTTTTTGATATCGTTTAAAAAATTACCGCTCAAGCTTCGGTCTCCAAGGTACTACATCCTTATGCTTTTTGAGAGCAAATGAGGCCAGCTGAGAGCTTCGTATATGTGAATTAGACAAGAACTGTCAAGTACCTCTCGACGTCTCTAAAGATAAATCATCCAAATCCATCCGCGTTTCATACTTCACGTGTCATAATCCTTTGTGCATCAAACTCGCTAAGTAACGCCGTATATAAATCATTCTTAAGTTAAAACCAAACTTGATAAATGGATATCGTATTGGAAATCAGAGCGTTTTGTACTTTCATTTATAATTGTCAGGAGTACTGCGCTCGGAAAAACCTGGGAAAAACTAACGGATGCGGGAAAACACGAGAGAAATAAGTGGCGTAATAAATTATTTGTTTAAGGTTAGTACTTGTTGTATCACAAAAAGCGCTCCTCGGTCGATTTGGAAATTTAAAATAGATTATTTCGCCCAGTGTTTTCCAACCTTTTTTATGCCCGCCCCACCTTAATTCTTATGCCCCCCTAATGTAATATACATAACTTAAAATATAAAAATAAATAATTGCTTAATTAAAATAAAGAAACCTTAATAATAGATTTCAGGTAAATGAATTGGCTTCTGTCGTCAAATTTGGCACTGAAATCTTACATTAAACAAGGTTAAACTCGTGTCGACTCCATTTTAGAATTGCCCCCCTTGACGATTAAATTGCCCCCCTGTGGGCCGTGGGCCATACATTGGAAAATACTGATCTAACCTCTTTATATCATTGTATTTGTAACAATAACACGCCTTCGTTATCAAACTAACAAAAAACTATGACTGTCCATCCATATTAATGCAACGTGGAGTGATAACTTTTTTTATAGAAAGAACTTGGGTGACCGAGCCTTCCTATAAAAAAATGCAAGTAAAAAAAATAAAACCTAGCTCTTCTTTCTCTCTTTAAAAAAAATAAAACCTAGCTATATTAATTTAAATCCCAAAGCCTCCTACATGCTGAATTTCATGAAAATCGTTGGAGCCGTAAAGATTATTTTCCGTATAAATTGTTTCTAGGGAATTTGTATTGTAAGTAAGTAACGCCCCGTTATCCCACTGCTGGGCATAGGCCTCTTCTCTCCGTTTCTTTTTTTTTTGGAGAGAAGGATTGGAGCTAAGACCTACCACGCTGCTCCAATGTGGATTGGTAGGTTACACATATCCCCAGAATTCTCTAGAGATATGCAGGTTTCCTCACGATGTTTTCCTTCACCGAAAAGCGTGTGATAAATTGCAATTATCAATTAGACACATAAGTTTTACTAGAAAACTCATTGGTGCCTGCCCGGGGTTTGAACCCTAGACCTTCTCGAAAGAGGCGCACGGTGATACGGTGATACCGCTGGGCTACACAGCTTTTTTGTAGTGTACATTATAAAAAATTAAATAAAAAATTGACCCTTATCACTTAGTGGTATGAAAAAAGATAGAAGCCGCCTCAAAGACCTGCTTAAATTGCATATAATTACTGAAAATCATAAACGGTCAAGCCGTTTTCGAGGAGTCTGTAACTAGCTGTAACTGTAGTTTCACAATGAAACGAGAATTTTATATATATTTCCACACTAGTTTTTCAATATTCTGCGCCTATTGTTATTTCCTCTGGTTTTGTGATTAGCTAGAAGATACTTCTATTTTCGAATAAGCCTGCCTTTGTTTCACTATTACGCTTTTTTAATTAAAACTTAGTATTTTTTTCATATGAAGAAGTGATTTAAAATAGCAACAAATATCTAAAATATAGAGATAAGGACGCACAGATTATGACTATCGTCACATTTTCTTTTCTACCTCACGAATAGTAAAATAAGTAAATATTGTGTTAAGAGCAGACTATATAAAATAACACGATATAATAGGATTACCACAATTCCCGTTCTGAGATGCTCTTCTCGTGAATGACGAACCAAGACTGACTGTCACTGAAACGTTTTATCAATAAGAAGATTAAACCAGTAACAACACGTCACAGTGTTGGTACCATTTTGATCAAAAAGGGCGCGATACTCTTGTTTCATGACTGTGTTGCTATAAAATACAAAGCGGAAGTCAATGGCGACAACATCCGGCCCTCCTGCATACGTGTTCGTCCCGAACACGTACTAGTCTAATGTAGAAGCTGAGGACAAACTATGTTCATGAGTATAGTTATCTACAAAGTGAAATGGAGTCACTTAACCGTTAATGTTCTGTGAAATGTGAATACTGAATTCAGTTAAACATCAGATAAACATCGTGGATGGTAGCTGAAATCGTTAGACCGCAAAGGGCCGTACAACTTACTTGTGAATGATGGTTTGGAATAGAGATGCCTGAGGCCACTCTAAACGCGTATCACCATGCCATCATTGCAACAGTGTTCACTTCGGATCTCTGTTACAATTTTATCCACCCTGGTATCCTTTGTCTGAAGCGAATACATTAGACAAGGCAAATAATCAGAAAACTAAACTTTGTAGTTAATAAGTTATCTACAAAATGAATATGAGTCATTAGGCTGTTAATGTTCCGTCTAAATGTGAATACCGAATTCCGACTATCTCTAACTATATATCCAAACATCGGATAACCAGCGTGGATGTTTGGGCTCGTTAGTCCGCAAAGGGTCGCACAACTTTTTCTTCCATGCAACCATTGCAACAGTGTTTACTTTGGATCTCTGTTACAATTTAATCCGCTCGGCTATCCTTCATCTACGACAACATCCGGCCATGTCGTATAACTTGTTCATGTATCCTGCTTTACTACTACAGGAAAATTCCAACCGAATAGTTGATTGGTGAGCGTTTAATGGTATGATTCTAAATCCTGATAAATGTTCTTTTATTCGATTTTCTTGAAATCTTGTCATCGATTCTAAATATACAATCCACAAAAAAAAAAAAAAACTGATCCAGGAAAATGCATATGTGCGCGATTTGGGTATCATATTTGATGCTAAACTACGGTTTCAACACCATATTGAACATATCTGTCGATCTGCTCGCAGGATGTTAGGTTTTATATTCAGAAATTCCTAATCATTTAAACAACTTCATACTAAGAAACTTCTGTATACCACCTTTGTAGAAGCAAACCCGAGTATGGTACTGTAATTTGGAATTCTTACTATTAAATATACAAGGATTGTCAGGAGATTATCCAACGCAGATTTACAAAATTTTATTCTATTGGAGGTGATAAGAGATTACCTTATAGTACGAGACTACAAGTTTTAAAATAAGATCATTATTAAATAGTCGTAAAGTACATGACTTGATATTCCTATACAAACTTTTGAATGGAAAGATAGACAATTCTGAGCTTTTCATCTAAATCTCTTTTAATATCTACTCTGGATTGCCCCGACATACCGTCTCTTTGCTCACACACAAAGTTTGTAAAACAAATCTCGGCTTTGAAATTCTTTGATTCCTAGACTGTGCAGATTGCTGACGGAACTTGTTGACAAAGATACTGATCGATATTTTTCGCGATAAATTAGCTGATTTTAAGAAAAAAGTGGATAAAGCACTGACTACTGTTTAATTTAATTCATTTTTTTTTTTCGGTATCCTGTTAATATTTTTTTGTATGTTGAAAATAGTGTATTTTTAGGCAATAGTTTAAGTTTTAGTTAAATAAATGTTAATAATTTCAGTTCTACATTCTACCTACAGTCTATTTGTTTATCGCACGTAGTCTATAAAAGCATGCTGTGTCTACCTATAAATGAAATTATATGTAATTAGCAAATAAGACCAAGTATCTATGGTTTAACAAACACGTACTTTTGTTGGTAGGCCAAAATTAAATAAATAATTGTATCATGGTTTAGAATAGAGATGCCTGAGGCCACTCTAAACGTGTACCACCATGCAATCATTGCAACAGTGTTCACTTTGGATATCTGTTACAATTTAATCGTAATCCATTCGGCTATAATTTCTCTTAGCCAACTGTCCGGCTTATAATTCATTTTCTTATACTGTATTTGAGGTTCTCTGCGCTAGTCGTTGCAATATATGGTTTGAACTTTAACTTTTCTCTCATATCATCAACTTTTTCTAATTTGCGGCGAAGTTCTGACCTTCACTGGTTTTATTTTCTACCTCATTACTAAGTACATCAAATCTATTTCCAAAAAGCAGCCTTCACTAGCGTTCCAGGAATTGAATCAAGCAAAACGACATTTTTTTCTCTTGTGTCGGTCCATAAACGTCGTAAGTCAATGTATAAAAAGTCTTCTGGTAACTTACAACAAATAACAGACCTTTAACATTATTAGCGATGTCCCTTGGCAGTTATAAAGGCGGTTTTATGAATGGAATTTTCACTAATACGTAATTGATTTAAACTAGAGCAATGTCTAGCCCAATAAACACAGCACTACTTGATTCTCGAATTATGTATAACCTTACTCAACTCAATAAGTAATACATAAATTCTCATCATAGGATTAGGTCCACATTAAGCAAGACAGTATTTTATCTAGCACTTCAAATAGTCTTTCTTCAATATCTCATGCTACTTGGGTAATTACCGTATTTCCAAAAAATTAATATCTGACTGCACATTATACACCATAGCTTCACTACACATCCTATAATGTGTAGTGGCTCTACTATGTATACTTGTAAGTGCCTCTCAAATATGTAACAACTTTTCTATTCAAGATATCCATGCTAATAATTACTTCAGTATTTACCATCAACGATATAAAAATCTACTTCTAAAGTGATATCTGTTAATTCAATCGGCGATGTAATTGAAGCTTTTGATTCTACTTCTATACCTCCTAAATCTTTAATGTTAAATAAGTCGTACTAATTTGACTTGCGGAATCTTTTATTAAGTTATTAGACGTTATAGAGACACGAACCACTATCAATAAGTACATCTGTAGATACGCTCGCAATAACTTTTTCTAAATTGAGAACGTCACGATTTTTCCTCATACCTTCATTTTTCCAACAAAAATTAACGCCTTATTTTTGTAAACCGGCTTAGATTTCTTAGGACAATTAATATTTATGATAGACTGGAACATGTGTAAAACAACTAATACTTTGAAATAAAAAAAAAAATTAATTTTAATTGAATTCAATTTCAAATTGTAGGTAAAAGATATAGGAAAAAGATTTACTCTCATCATGAATACGCGGCTCAAAATGAAATTAAAATATTGGTTCGATCACACCAGCACATTTATGGATCAACCGCATTGAAGTGTCCTCATTTGCATGTGACGAAATCGGAAGATATCAGCCCTCTAGTGACAATCATCTATTCAACATTTGACACATGGCTTCAGTTAAATCAATGCAAAATTACTACTACGACATCTGTATTGTTAGCTAGTATGCAGAATTTAAGTGTCCAATCGGTGTCTATTTCTGCTCTTTTAGAAAATAAAATCTACTAATGCAAGTATTTTCTCAGTTCAAATGTTTGAATTTTAACAAACTTTCTCGGATAAAATGTGAGTAGTTATCCAAAACTTTATAACAAATAAACTATACTTTTGCACTATTTAATACGAAGAAAATTGAAACGTACTAATTCAACAGAAACGTTCGTTATACGTAATATACAACTGTAATCACTTTTTACTTACGCAAAAATATACAAACCAAGAAATGATTTTTATTAAAATTAGGCGAGAGTAAGTTTAAAAAGCAAAAATTGCCGTAAATCAGGATGCACAGACTACGGGCACGACGCGAGTACACTTTCACACTTCTGATGTTCAGAGCAGACTATATAAAATAACACGATATAATAGGATTACCACAATTCCCGTTCTGAGATGCTCTTCTCGTGAATGACGAACCAAGACTGACTGTCACTGAAACGTTTTATCAATAAGAAGATTAAACCAGTAACAACACGTCACAGTGTTGGTACCATTTTGATCAAAAAGGGCGCGATACTCTTGTTTCATGACTGTGTTGCTATAAAATACAAAGCGGAAGTCAATGGCGACAACAATTGTTACTGTAATCGAAGTGTTTGTCGCAATTGACAGAAAAGCGTTTTCCGTTAACAATCAGCTTTCGCTTGTTTGCATAATTTAGACGTCTTGTATCTTCTGTCTTATTTGAATTTAGGAAAATTGTGTTCAACGTAAAGTTTTGTTTATTTATAAACATATTTTAAATATATCGGGTCAAGGGGGGAACGAATATTTACATTCATTTTAAGATCATGTTATTTACCATATAATAATATATCATCTTCTTTATAAAATTCGTCATTGAATACAATAAATCATTTTATAAAAATAGTTTACATTTATTGTTGGTGACGAAAACACTTTGATTTTTCAAAATTGAATTTGAGCACATGATGCTCGCTAGACATTAGAGGAGTTAAAGAAATTCCCGATATTTATTTGAAGAAAAAATTAAACTATTCCGTTTTTTTTGACATAACGAACGCTTTTTTCATCAGGCCGAGATTATGCTTCAGTGCGGATCGATAAGTTATGCATACATGTAAAACCAAAATTCCACCGATATTCTACAGATTTTCTTGCAATGTTTGAAAATATTTATAACAACATAAATTGTTAAATGTTTTCTAAAAGGAAACCCTAGGTTTTGTCTCATGGTATTTTATCTCTGGATGACAGATAAGATCATAGCCTGGTAGCAGCTTGTATATAAATTTCAAAAGAATATTGTCATTTATCCTTTATTGCTTTATAGTGCACTGATCATATAAAAGTAATTTTTTTTGAATTTAATTCATTATACCCTCACTACATTTCGATGCGTAAAAAATTCCTTCATAATAAAGGTTTTTGCCACGTCTCTCAACACTTCATGGAACAGTTAAATGGAGTAGAAAACACTCGAAGAAAAATGTTTCTGCCTCGCAAAACAATTGTGTAATTTACATGAACCATATCGTTTTTACGGCGCCAAGCAAAGTCTTAAAAACTCAACAGAAAAAGGGCTGGACAAGTGCCCGGTCGCAGTGCTAGGACCTAAGTCCAAATATCATTTCAGCCGTAGCTGTGGTGAGTTGGCGTTAGCCATAATTGTGTCGATGAGGCACAAAGCCTGGTTTTGTTGATATAAATATCTAATTCTTATAATAAGACAGCGCATCTTGCCAATAGCAAGCATTTCAAGCGGTGCGTGCCGCATTCGTCGTTGTAACCACATATAGTGGAATATAATAATAGCATAAAGCTAATACTGTACATGACTCCTCGGATATCACATAACAGTAAAGTTGTAGTCGTTGCTACCACACGAAGTGGCAGATATCGAAGAAGAATGCATCGATTTGCATATGACTCCGCAGAGATCACGTAATAGCAGATTTTGTGTTGCTTCTTACCACGCGTAGTGGCAAATGTTTACTCCGAAGAGTTAAGAACGCAAAGCGCTCGCATTATGTGTTGATAATTCAATAATATATGTTTGTAGTGCTAGCACTATTGTGCTAAATATGTAGGTTTATAATGTGATGTATCCATCACTAACGCACGCCTTCAATGCGTCCTTTTGGCTGATTCCAAGATCGGCATATAAGAATTAGTTACTTATATAGTTGTTACGCGTAGCAAGCTACGTAAGATAGAGTTTTGGGCAGGCAACACTTTCTAAAGCTAGTCCGCAATCTTGTTAATAAAGACCCGACCAGCGGCCCTACGACATGCTATAATGTCGTCAACGTTTGTTATTACTAAGGGGGAGCCCTGAGAAGGACTATAACACGGCTAGTGCAGGTTTACCCCGCAAGACTCCGTGCGAAGCTTTGAACAGTTTACTTTTAGAGTCCTAGGCGTCCAAAGATCAAACAAGGCTACACAGTAAAGATCGAAGATCAATACCGGCCTAAAATCCAATCCATATCACCCAAAAGTACCAAGTACTGTACCAAGACGGAAATCCATCCTGATATTCACAGCCTGGAGCAGATCGAGGCGAGGCTACACTACAACAACCGAAATCATTGCAGGCCTGAAACCATCGATCCGACACCAGTATTCACCAGACTGTTCGGTATAGCGCCCAGCACCACTCAGCGAAGTCACCCTCACCAAGTTATACTCAGGCACTATATCGTTCGAGAATAATAATAAATTTGTCATATGTAATGAAATTACATTTTATTTGTTTAGTGAGCTAGGAGACCGAAGTCCCTCAAGACCGAAGTCTCTCACCACACCGTTATGCCAAGCCGAAGCTTTAACCATTTCACACTATAAAGTGTTCGAGAATAATATATAATTTGTCACATGTAATAAAATTACATTTTATTAGTGAGCTAATAGACCGAAGTCTCTCACCACACAGCTTAGACAAGCCGAAGCTTTAAACAATAGATCTGGGATCATAGCGCTACCATGTATCGCCCCAAGTACATGTAAACGTAAGCCTTCGGCTCGCGGTACCAGGCCGCGACTGCTCCCGGCAACGTCCGCCAGTCACCCATTACCTCTGTCAGACTGCTGGCGTGACGTTCGGCGCTAAGCGTGAAAAATTCAAAATGTATGGGAAAATTTTGATAAAAATATTTTAATGAAAAATGTACATATATGTTACGAGTATCAAATACTCATTACGAAAAACCATATTAAATGACAAACAAATATTTTTATTTATATACCTTCCTTAACATACTACCAATTCAGTACATATCTCTAACAATATATGCATGTAGGGTCGAGATCGTCACAAGCATCATCTCTGCTTCTGTAGAGAAAGGTCCCTCTAGAAGGAGGGAGAAATTAAGACCAATGCGGAATTGTAGGAAACATTATTTTATATTCCAGGTAATCTCTAGAGACTTATAGGTTTACTCACAACGTTTTCCTCAATAAATATATATAGATACATTTCAATTCTTTTTTAGTTTCTTTATATAGAAAATATAAAGAAACGTGTTGGAACCGCTTTGATTTAAATCCGTAACCTCAAAGTTACCTAATTAGATATATTATATACCCGGTATGCAAATTAATGTTGCCGTGGTTTTGTATTAACAATTCTATTCAAGGCTCAAGATGCAATTACACTTTGTCTCACGATCTCTAAGATCTTAGTAGATTAGTTTCTACTATTGGCTAATACTCAAGATAATATCTTACACATTAATTACTTACCTTGATTGTTGACTTGAGTCTGATATAACTTGTATATTACAACGTCCATGGTATTGTACGTTAAACATTGATAGTTTTGATTTCTGATAGTTATGAAAAAACTATCGATAGATAAAACAAATAAATATGAGAAAATGTAATAAAACATTTTAATGCTAAGGCACTATATGTGACCCTCGAATGCCCCTTAAAGTTAAGGGAAAATTTATAAAGCAGTCATAAGACCTGTCGTATTATATGGATCAGAATGTTGGGCAATGAAAAGGAGGGATGAAAGAAGAGTACATGCAAATGAGATGAGAATGTTAAGGTGGATGTGTGGTGTGACAAAACTGGATAAAATACGAAACGAGTATATCAGGGGAAATCTGAAAGTTGCGCCCATTATAGAAAAGTCGAGAAGTGCAAGATTGAGATGGTATGGACATGTAATGAGGAGGGATGAAAATCATGTGACCAAACGTGTGTTAAATTTGAATGTGGATGGATATGTGCCTAGAGGGAGGCCTAAAAAGAGATGGTTGGATTGTGTGAAGTATGATATGCATATAAAAGGAGTGGCGCCAGAGTTGACGAAAGATAGGACAGAATGGAAGAGAAAAACATGTTGTGCCGACCCCGCTTAGAGTGGGATAAGGACAGGATGATATATATTTTAATGCTAAATTGATAAATATTTTAATCAAAATATTGTATGTTTTGTTTCAAGAACATTTATTATTTATGCATTCTGTTATTATTTGGGTGGCTTCAGAAAACTTCGTTCTAAAGGAACAGATGTTGCTGAAATGTAAAGATATTACTGTATTCGAATTTAATGGGTCTTCGGAAGATAATACGTGAGTATAGCCAGTTTCTATACATAAACTATGAATACTACGCATAGTTTATGTATGTTTACGATAGTTTAAATTAAAAAAACAATAAGTAATTTAAATAAATGTTTAAAGTTCTAATATCTTCTTAGGATCGACAAGTTAACATCTATTCTGGAAACATAATAACTAAAAACTAAACATAATGTTTCTATTAGCCGTGTGGTATCCGGCTGAGTAGAAATGACCACCCCTTATTTCTTACCGAGGTGTCGTAAAAGGCGACTAAGGTAAGCCGACCCGCCGTGTGGTATCAGTTTAGTACAATAGACCACCTTCTTTCTTACCGAGGTGTCGTAAAATACGACTGAAGTAAGTTGACGTCAGGCAGGCGGCCGGTCGTAAAAACGCAGCCAAATCATGTGACAGCATGTTTATAACATGTTGTGACGACCCCACTTAGAGTGGGATAAGTGCAGGACGATAATTAGAGCTTATACTAAACTGTAGAACATACTTATATTCTACATTATGATGCTGATTTTATAAATATTCGTTGACACAAATGTCATTTATCATTTCTGGGAGTTTTTTGAACAGCTTTGCCCCACCGTCATTAAAGGTTAACTGGCAGCATCAAATTTGACTAACGATGTGATTTTTTGGCTCCAAAAAAGTTTTTAAAATTCGCTTTCATAAAGCCAGTTTAGGAATGTAACTGAAATTAATCTCTTAAAGGTATACAAATATTTAAATATATTGGTGATCCACACTAAGTTTTTTTCACATTAGTCACCATCCTCCTGCCCTTATCCAACTCTAAGTGGGGTCGGCACAACATAATATATACATGCTGTCCCATGATTTGGCCTCGTTTTTACGACTGACCGCCTGCCTGACGTCAACTTACCTTAGTCGTATTTTACGACACCTCGGAAAGAAAGAGAAAGAAAGTCTATTCTACTAAACCGTATACCACACAGTGGGTCAACTTACCTTAGTCGCCTTTTACGACACCTCGGTAAGAAATGAGGCGGATATCACACGGCTCTACTTCCACGTTAGTGAATACGAAAAACTGTTAGTCTGTTACGTGTTAACGCCCAAATTATCGATCGCGTTGTATAAATAATAGTTTAGAACTAAAATAACTTAAAAAACATCTATGGTCGCCAAAAAAAATATTCTATGTAGTTCCTTGTAATATCAATAGAGAAAGACAAGTCGTTATTTAACGAAGGCGAAATTTATAAGCAAGGACTTTCTTAGAATAGTAATAAATTTAAATAAATTAAAATTGGTAACAGGATTAAGCTGATTATTATCATCATCATCATCCTCCTGCCCTTATCCCACTATAAGTGGGGTCGGCACAACGTGTTACAAACATGTTGTCATATGATTTGGCTATGTATTTTACGACCGGCCGCCTGCCTGACGTCGACTTAACTTAGTCGCCTTTTACGAAACCTCGCTAAGAAATGAGGAGGGTCTATTCTACTCAGCCGGATATCACACGGCAGATTAACTTAAATAAGTCGCCTTTTACGACACCTCGGTAAGAAATGAAGGTGGTACTATTCTATTCAGCCGGATACCACACGGCGGGTCGACTTACCTTAGTCGCCTTTTACGACACCTCGGTAAGCAATGAGGGTGGTACTATTCTATTCAGCCGATACCACACGGCGTTAAGCTGATTATTATCATATTCGGCAAAATGCAACAAACGTCGACTTTCGCCTTAAGCATAGTTAATTGTGCTATCGGATTATTCTACTGTTCTTGTTATATGTAGTACATGGGTGACCGGTGACTCTGTATTTTTTTTTAAATAAAAAAAAATGCAATAAAAAAAGGGTAAAAGGATGTGGTCATATCTGAATTTGATTTTTAAGTTCGTCCGTACGCAACTGCGCTATCATAAATTTGCCTGTGACAGCGTTGTAGCAGTTTTACCGAGCTAGAAAACGGTTATAAAGCAACATTTTTAAAATGACTAGATTGATTAATCGTACATACTAAGTTTTAGAGCCGTTTCTGAAATTCAGATTATATATATAGATTAACTAGTTTAAATATTAAAGATAATATAGAACCTGCATTATTTAATTATTTGGTCTTTGCTAGTCTTGATTAAATTATTTGTGGTTTAGATCACGAATCTTAACATATAACGGGAGGATTTTAAAATTAAGTCACTAACAGAAGGTAGTCTAATTATTAATAAATAAATTTTGTAATGGTAAAAGTAAAATGTTTTTCCTTAATTTTATTTATAGAGCCTAACCTTTATTGAAGTAGACATTTATGTAAGCTTTTCCGTTAAAATGATAATGTTCGCTAGAAAAATCTGACAACGGTTGAGAAAAATCTGCTTGTCATTCATCATATTCACGAGAACTCGCTGAAGACACCGCTTAATGTTTCTGTGTAGTTAAAACGAGAATTCTTTCATTATACAGGGAAGATAATAAAATTGCTATTTTTAGAAAACGTACAAAAAAGTAAAATGTCACCTTTATCTGTTCTTATCATAAAGTTCCCACTATTTGTAAATATATCAAAATTTCAGTTTTATTCTTTAGTTCACCGTACAATCTCCTTTGTGTGTTCTCCATCTTACGTGACATTGGCGAAGTATTCTGTGCGAATAATGCACTCCTGAACGCCATTCATTGAAAATTGAATTGAATCTGTTCTTATTAAAGTATATATTTAGGACAAAGTGTACCCGTCACTGCGTTCGCGTTCTACTTACGTGCGTTAAACTACCCTCAAGCTTTCTCCTATTCTCAAATTTAAAAAAAAATTCGATCTTTAAGTTAGCCCACTAGTCTTTTACAAAAAAATTAGATATAGTTTCTATTTTTTTTAATCTTCAACATATCGGAGGTACGGCTGCGAAAGCGTAACAGATAATGTCTTGCCTAGAATTAGGATAAAAAATTCAAATAATGAAATGAAACAGAATCAATCATTGGAAGCTAATAGATATATTGGAATAAAACACACTATACTCGTACATTTTTTGAGAAAAGTTCTTAAAGTATGAATGCGAGACATTTAAAAAGTTAATTGATATAAAGAATAATAAATAATAGTATTAATTCATAATAGTTTTTCTATATTCCAACTTTGTTGCTGCTGTTAAGATTATTTTTGTCAAAAAGATTCGATCCTTTATCAAAATAAACAATAATTATTCTTGTTAATTTAGTGTTGCAACAAGTTTTACTGTAGGCAGAAACACTGAATGTAGCTTGTAGTTTAGAGGATGAATTAGGTATAAAAAGCAATTTAGGTTGTCTCCCGAGACTCAAGCGTTTATTAGATGCTGATACCAATATGGTTGTGTCAATATCAATAACTAACGTGTTCATAAGTTAACCTAATGATTTGTCTGGCGATGGCGTCTGTCTTACCAAAATAGATTGCTCCAAGGCCACAAAATGCAATTTGTAAACCCAATGGTGATGAGCCAATGGTAAGAGTGTAACAACCTCTATTGTTCTCCGTAAAAAAAATTGCGATGTAAACTATATGTATTGACATTTTAACTCATCAAACTCAACGATAAGTATAACAACGTGTGGAAACTTCTGCATTTTCCTATACAATTTCTAACAATGCTTATTTGAGCGAAGTGCTTGGTCACTTCTTTTCTCTAAGTAAGAGTCACTCCAAAGATTGCTACTTTACTTATGAGTTTTTTATACATTCTACGATACGGAATAATATAATGAACGGATATTTTGCGACATTCACGAAGACATATTTGCTTTGTGTCAAGAAAAGATTCATCAATCATCGTGAAGATAAGCTTTTTTCTACAAAAAAAAGTCTTAAGGGATAACGAGCAACAATTGTTAGCGAAAGAATAATCTACCCACGTGGTAAATATTGCTTTTAATAATGGTGTAAAGCCACTTTATGTATAGATTGAAAGATTATAGGATTGTTGTGATTTTATAAAGAAATGAAAGTCAAAATTGAAATAATTGAAAGAAGACTAAGCTTGACGCTATATTGCTAAAATTTTATATCCTTCTGCCCTTATCCCACCCAAGGTTGGGTCGGCACAACATGTTATAAACATGATTTGGCTTCGTATTTTGCGACCGTCAACCTGACTGACGTCAACTTACCTTAGTCGTATTTTGCAACACATCGATAAGAAAGAGGGTGGTTTATTCTACTCAACCGGATACCACACGGTGGGTTGACGTAAGTTAACCCACCGTGTGGTATCCGTGTCGTAAATGGCGACTAAGGTAACTTAGTCGCCTTTTACGACACCTTGGTAAGAAATGAGGGTGGTCTTTTCTACTCAACCGGATATTACACGGCGGGTCGACTTACCTTAGTCGCCTTTTACGACACCTCAGTAAGATATAAGAGCAGTCTATTCTACTCAACCGGATACCAAACGGCGTATTAAAAAATTTTTATATATGCGTCGTAAATATAATAGTAGAATACACTTTTTTTATGTACTTGTTGCATATATAATATTAGCATGGATGTAAAATGTTTCGAGGCACTCTTATAAATCTCCTTTTTATTACAAAAAAATTGTTCATTAAATAAAAGTTGTTCGTTAAAAAAATATTATGAGTGTTTAAAACGTTTTATTTGTTAGCTGTTTATTATATTATGACCATTTCAGTTCGTTACACGTAAAAGCTTTAAACAAAGTTAGCTTTAATGAAAATTTGGATAGAATTATTTCACGTTTTGATAGGGCCTTGAGCATTTACTATTTAAGTAATTTAATTCGTTTAACATTAAGATATAAGTTAATAAATAAAGTAATTCAGATCATTCCTCATTCTGCTGCCATAAGGGCAGGAGTATGATGTTGGATTGATTGAGAATGACCTACTCTAAGTGGCACAACATGTTATAAACAACTTGTAACATGATTTGGGTAGGTTTTTTACGACCGGCCACTTAACAAAGTGTAACAGACCACCCTCATTTCTTATCTCGGTAAGTAAAAAAGTCGACTTAAGTAAGTTGAACCGCCGTGTGGTATCCGGAGTAGATATACCCTCATTTCTTACCGAGGTGTAAACAAGGCGACTAAGGTATTTTGGCGTCAGTCATGCGACCGGTCGTAAAATAGTCAAACTTGTAACAACATGTTTAAAACATGTTGCGCCGACCTCACTTAGAGTAGTATGAGGGCAGGAGATTGATGATCACTCTCTAATTCTTCAGAGTAGGATGAGGGCAGGAGATTGATGATCACTCTCCAATTTTTCAGAGTAGGATGAGGGCAGGAGATTGATGATCACTCTCCAATTCTTCAGAGTAAGATGAGGGCAGGATATTGATGATCACTCTCCAATTCTTCAGAATAGGATGAGGGCAGGAGATTAATGATCACTCTCCAATTCTTCAGAGTAGGATGAAGGCAGGAGATTGATGATCAATCTCCAATTCTTCAGAATAGGATGAGGGCAGGAGATTGATGATCACTCTCCAATTCTTCAGAATAGGATGAGGGCAGGAGATTGATGATCACTCTCCAATTCTTCAGAATAGGATGAGGGCAGAACATTGATGATCACTCTCCAATTCTTCAGAGTAGGATGAGGGCAGGAGATTGATGATCACTCTCCAATTCTTCAGAATAGGGTGAGGGCAGGAGATTGATGATCACTCTCCAATTCTTCAGAATAGGATGAGGGCAGGAGATTGATGATCACTCTCCAATTCTTCAACTATTGCCATCCCAAAAATTAAATCGATCCGTTACATCGTTAGAACGTAATAAATGGATACACAAAAAGTTTTCTCATTTACAAGATTAGTGTGAATGTTCTGGAAGCTTAACTTAATCTGTCGTTTGTGTAATGAGGTAGGATAAAAACGGCAGGTAAACTCGAAATAGTTAAACCTAATAGTCGTTTACTTTGGAATTGTTTTCTCTCCCTAAATTGGAAAGGAATGGTTACATTATAATAAATAGCTAAAAACAACCTTCAGCAAGTTACAGTTACTTTTACTCAGATAAATTTGTTATGTGTAAAGCTTATTCATACTACTATTAATGCAAAAGTATGTTGGTTTGCACTCCTTTTACGTTCGAATGGAGCAACGTAAGGTATTTTTGAAAATCTATACTGCGACATTGCGGACATTACAAAGAAATGTCAGCAAGTACAATAAATATTTTTTTTTCAGTCCTGTTCATGCTATGAGCCATCAGAGTTAGAGAGATTTCCGAAATTCTGAAAAATAATCGATTATTTTTTCGTTAAAATACCAATTTTTGTAAAATGATTATTTTAATTATCCTGTTTTTGTTTTATATTCTTTTTCTGCTAGGCACATTTTCTTTCCGTTTGTGGAGAGACGAGTTGGAGCTACCACGCTGCTGCAATGCCAATTGGTAGGTTACATATTCCCAGAATTCTCTAGAGATATGCAGGTTTCCTCAAGATGTTTGTTTTCTTTCAACGAAAAGCGTGTGATAAATGAAATGGAAATATACATTAGACACATTAATTTTAAGTACCTGTTTGACCGAGTACCGAGACCGAGAGACCTGGAGACCTTGCTCGGTAATTTTTACAAAATAAAATAAAGAAACTTAAGAAAAAATAAAAAAAACAGGTAGTAGTACACCCTGAGACTCGATGGAGTGACGATTTACGTAGGACAGCGGGCAATGGTTGGAAGCAGAAAGCCCAGGATCGGGCTAAGTGGCAAATAATTGGAGAGGCTTATGTCCAGCAGTGGACTCATGTGGGCTGATAATGAATTAGGTAGTTGAGGATCGATCCTAGGTATTAACATTTCTCGAGCCATCCTACAGCCTTCCTCGATAAATGGACTATCTTTAATTTGGTCCAGTAGTTCCTGAGATTAGCGCGTTCAAACAAATTAAACAAACAAACTCTTCAGCTTTATATATTAGTATAGATAGGACCATTTCATTCTTTTAAAGAGACAGAGAGGGAAAACACAGGAAGGCGCAAAAACACGCAAAACAGATGAATCAACTGACTCAGGTGTGATATATCTTCAGACGACAGATTGCGGGGCAATTTTTTAAGGTACGATTAATGAAAAAATCTACGCAACGCTTCTAATTGACGTAGACTGATCGCAAGCATCTATCATGAACTTTAATGAAACGACGTAAAATAAATTGAAGATGCAACAATCGTCTATTTGTTTAAATAATAGACACATAAAAGAAAGTGGAAAGTTTATTTGATCGGACCGACCTATTGATAAGAGATGAGTATTTTGACCTGAATTGAAATTGAAGGTCATTTTGATATGTAATATATTAGATGTCAAAATTCCTCACTTTTGCAATTACGTGCAAAACAGTGGTGGTGCGAAATCAGGATGTTCTTTACTTCACTAGTTGTAGTCCCAAAATTTAATTTTCTTGATCCACTTATTCTTATCTCGGAATTTACGTCGAATTCTGCTTGAGTTTGGAAAGTTCTAAACTAATCCTATTTAGGTAGTTCGATTTAATAGGTCTCTTCTCAGTTAACGTGCAAAAGCGTGTCGAAATGCATCTTACTTTATGTTTGGCTTTTGTTTTGCATATTTAAAACACAGTGAATAATTCATAGCTCAACCCAAATTATGTGTTAAAACTTTATTCAATGCATACAAAATTTTAATATTCATAATGTTTAAATGTATACATACATTATAATGTGGTAGGGCGTTATTAATTGATAGACCGTGTGACATCCGCTTGAAACTATGAGGCTTTTATAAAAGTTACGCGCTTAATTAATATTAACACTTAATAATTAAATTTAATTAATTTACTTTTTGTTGTGTGAAAGTGTACCATGAGTGTGAAAGCTATAATAGCCCAGCGATGAGATCGTGCGATTCTCTAGAGACGATCATGGGTTCAAGCCCCGGGCAATCTGGCGTGTCTAATTGATTTTAAACAATTAGATACACAATCAATTTAGGCCTTTTTGGTGAAGGAAAAAATTGAAACCTGCATATTTCTAGAGAATTTTAGGGATATGTGTACCAATCCCCATTGGAGCAGCGTGGTAGGTCTTAGCTCCAACCCCTCTCTGCTGAAAGGGAGAGAAGAAGCCTATGCCCAGCAGTGGAATTGTAACAGACTATAATTAATTTTGCACATGCACACACATTAAATTTCTATACTTTATTAATACACTTACTCTCATCAGATTGTATAACCTTCACAGAAACAAATAAAACAAGCGATCGCGCACTTTATACTGATCGATTTTAACAGGCTCGAGGATTTTTTTCGCAAAATCCCTTGCGAGATAAAATTGGATTTCATTTCGGTGGAGGTTTTTTTGATCTGGCGGTACTTTTGTGCAATACAATAAAAATGTGATAAAAACGCTTGGATTTATTCGATTGAACAATATGTATTGAATTATTTTTATTACTTTCTTTTTCTTTTGAACAGTGGTTAGTCATTTTAAGGTGATGTCTTACGTCTTACTTACTTTAGTTACGATATTGTTTGTTAACCTCAATCTACACATATTATAAAATAAAGTCCCCAGAAGCAAACCGTCTATATGTGATCTATTCTCCAAATCTACTGAGCGGATTTTTGTAGGGTTTTTATTAAAAGATAGTGTTATTTTTGAGGAAAGCTTAGCTTAATAATACATTACGACTAAATTACGCGGGAAAACTTTGTGACACACTGATTTCCTCGTGGCGATGCCGCAATCACAGCTAATCAAAGATAAATTAAAGTAATAGTACTCGTAACTATATATGTATGTCTTTAAAAGACACATCGCTATGAGAGTGTATTAACGGCAGGAAAATATGGAATATGTATGGAATACATAATATATATTCCATAATATGTATGGAAGAGAGTGTATAAAAAAATTAACGGCCTAGGTACTGAAGGACCTTTTTCGCTTCTCTTGCATCGTTGTTCTCTCTCTATTCAAGTTAAGATACTCTAAATCTAAGCGATATAATAAACACATATTTCAAACACTCATAACATAAATTTATAGTTTACGTACACGTTATTAATAAGTATTATTAACTGATAACGGCGAGTTAACTTACCTAAGTCGCCTTTAACGACAACCCGATAAGAAATGAGGGTGTTCTATTCTACTTAGCCGGATACCAAACGGCAGACGTAGTATTAAATCGTATCGTGTAATGTTGAGGAAAGCAGATTGTTTAAACTTGGAACAGAAAATTGCGGTAGATACTTTTTCCCGGGCTTTTGGGAATACTAAACAATTGGTACGGAACGAAAAACCAGCGGCCGTTACAATTTACTACCTCGATAAAGCAACTAAAATTGAGAAATTTTTATGTATCGTATATGCTCTAAGTTGCTTAGATACTTGGTCAGAAGGTAGTTTTTTAGGACAATGTCTGTTTAGAACGAATAAATATACAACTATTTTTACTTAAATAAGCTTTTAACGTGTTTTGCGATAGGAGTGGAAAAAATAGCCAAGTGGGTATTATAACGTGTTGTGAAATTTAAATTCAACTTCAAATACTCTTTATTCAAATAAACTTGTAAGCTGTTTGAGTGCTTTTGAATCGTCAACTCTACTTTTGGTTCGGAAAACTATTCCTACCGCGAAGAGTAAGAATGTAAGAATACCTATTTACTTAAACTTCTCTCCTTAAAGTTATAGAACATTAAATATATAAATTACAGACCGATTTAAAAAAAATATACTTACAGCACTTAAACGCCATAACTCTTTTTTTGCGAGACGGAATGTAAAACAAACCTAAATCTTTCTATTGCATTCCATATCAGATAAAGTCTAAGGCACTATTGTTGTTTATACTAATTTTTCCAATTAGTTTCAAGAATACTATTTCAAAAGAAAATATTCTGTTTATAACATTTAATTTATTTCTATAATTTAATATCTCTGTAATTGCCTCTTAAATGGCAAGATGGCGGGCTCATTTTTCGCATAAAGGACCAGTTTAACGAGTCAATACAGAAACTTGGGACCTTACCCCCGTGGTCTTGTATTGTACTAGCCTCTATAAGTAAAATAGTAATGATATATTTGACTTTAGATTATATAAAAAAAGTAAAGTGAGGACCTGTTACTGCTAGGCATAGGCATCCTCTCTCCGTTTTGGAGAGAAGGATTGAAGGTAAGAACTACCACGCTGCTCACATAGCCCTTACTGAATTATAGAATAATCTAGAGATATGTAGGTCTCCTCACGGTGTTTTCCTTAACCAAAAAGCATGTAATAAATTGCAATTATCAATTAGACACAAGTTATTTTTAGATAGAAACTCATCGGTGTCTGCCCGGGTTTTGAACCTGTGATCCGCGATTATTATTTACAAGCAAATAATATAATGTTGTGTTATAGTTCAATTTAACTCAATTTTCACTTCGCGTTTCACTTTCGGTCTTAGTTATGCACTCATATAATAAAGTTAGTTAAGCACTGTCTGAAACTTTAGACAAGAATTACTTGCTCCCGTGGGAACACATAATATATTATTTATCATATACATTTATAAAACAAAGAAACAAAATTCTCCTTGATTTCTATGTCGCTTTTCACCAAAGGAGATTATAATAACAGATATGAATCTTAATTTGATTAATCAGATGAGCCCGACTAGTTTCCAGTAGATCCGGGCTTATTCATGAGCTTTCCGGTTCGCCCGCTCGGTTTCGGGGCGAAACGATCGTGGGAATTGTGTTAGTGAGTGTGTGTAGTGCTATTGGGAAGTGTTTTGGCGGCCTTTTGTGATACGTGTGGTGACTTGTCCTGCATAAGATATGTGAATGTTGCTTCATACACTTAGCATTACATATATTATCTTAATAAACGCGGATTACAGCAAAATAATTCTATTGTAACTTCTTAAATCAATCTCAAACTTTTTTTTCAGCAATAACAACGTATAAATCCATCGATCGACGTGATTCAAATCGGTTCGCATTGTTTAATTAAACTTAGTAATAGCATTCTGAACTAAGACGGCAGTTGTATTGGCAGACGTGCGATAAGCTATCTGAAATTTCCGAGTGTATATTGTATAGTCCATGACCCATTTATAATTCTAAATCAAAACTCATCATCCTCTTTCCCTTATCCCACTCTAAGTGGGGTCGGCACAACATGTTATAAACACGCTGGTACATGATTTGGCTGCGTTTTTACGACCGGCCGCCTGCCTGACGTCAACTTACCTCTGTCGTATTTTACGACACCTCGGTAAGAATGAGGGTGGTCTATTCTACTAAACCGGATACCACACGGTGGGTCAACTTACCTTAGTCGCCATTTACGACACCTCGGTAAGAAATGAGGGTGGTCTATTCTACTCAGCCGGATACCAAACGGCGGGTCGACTTACCTTAGTCGCCTTTTACGACACCTCGGTAAGAAAAGAGGGTGGTACTATTCTATTCAGCCGGATACCACACGGCGTAATTCTAAATCAAAACTATAAATCTATATTATTATATAAAGCTGAAGAGTTTGTTTGTTTGAACGTGCTAATCTCAGAAAATACCGATTGAAAAAATTATCTTAGTGTGAGACAGTCCATTTATCGAGGAAGAACGCTATGATAAATAGGAGAGGAACAGCAATAAAAGATATCCCGGAAACGGCAAAATTACAAGCTTTCCTTGCGTGCGCCATGTAAACTGTGAGTTATTAAAAAATCTCTTATAATTTACCCACGATATATACTTTTATGTTCAAAATTTTAAATTGGGAAAAAAATTGGGACACACTGACTACTCACGATATCTCCGACTAAGACTTCCGTACCGAGATAAAAGAAGCCTATAGATTATAAAAGTAATAATGACGTCTCGTGCGGACGCGCGCAGTGAACGGACGCGTATTGTTTACGTGAACGTTATCGCTGTGCGTATCGTGTGAGACGCAAAGTTCGCCAGTTTCGGTTAACGCCCCTGCACCCCTGCCACCGGCGCCAGTTGTACTCGCCGCGACCCGTGTTGCGGCTCGAGGAAACGGTCGGCAGCGCATCGCGTGCACCTGCTCCGCCGAAGCTGTCCGGACGCAGCGATCTGCACCGCCTTTCGTTGCAAAGACGTATGCAGACGTGCCCTCAGTGAAACCACCGTTCATTATCCCATTGTGTTTGTAGTCTCCGCCCCCGCTCGCGGGCGCCTAGCTGGGCCTCCCCCCAGGGGTCTCACCCGGCTGGGTTGCACGCGCCGAGGGTGCGCGGAGCTGCACTCGCACAGGAGCGGCTCACTAAGGTACCTCTGTAGCTACTATCCGAGTAGCATTACACGCATTTGTAATACTGCGCGACCATGTCCGGTCGGGGGGAGCCCCCCCCGAGGGACCCACGTATTAGAGGGGAGCGCCCCGCGTTCCCCCGCGCTGTAGTGCGGCGCGACATACGGGACAATACCACCGTCCCGTTTACGCCGATCGCACCCGCAGCAGCGCCACCATCACCGCCAGCGCCACTACCACGCTTCCGGATTCCATCCGGCGAGCGAAAGTCGCCAGACTCCGCGCCTTTGTTCTCCGCCGATGTAGCTGGGCTTACATCGGGCGGCGAAGCACCGAAGCGTCCGCGGGTTGCCGACTCTTCGCCCGAATCGCTCGAGGGAGACGACAAGCGTCCGAAGACGGACCAGTCGCCGACCACCTCACTTACAACGTCGTCGTCATTCGACGTCCATCTAACAGCCGAACAAAGGACTCGGCCCACTCCTCCGCCGGCCTCCTCGCCTCGGGATGAGGGCGGCGTGCGACCGCCCGCAGAGAGCGCGTCACAGGGATCCACCTCGTGGCCTCGTGATTCAACGAGCTACGCCGGATTCGCTTCGACGCCGTCTCCTATGGCGACGTCCCGCCCCCCTACCCCTCAGGCCGGGCCGTCCGGTTACGCCGCCGCCGCCGCCGCGCCGCCGTCACCCCGCGCGCTCCAGCAGCGCCAGGAAGAGCAACAGCGTCAGCTTAATCCACCATCCACTACCGGAGCGAAGACGGCGCGCTCCGAGTACCCGCCCATCACCGTGGAGTGCCTACCCAACTGGACGAGGCACTTCACCGCAATCCGAGGCATGCTCGGACACGCCCCTAACGCCCGCCCGATGGGGAAGGGCGTCAGATTCCTCCCCAAATCCGCGGAGGAATTCCGGGTGCTCCAACGGTACCTTCTCGACGCTGCCAAGCAGGACCCGAATATCGCGTGGTTCTGCTACAGCCCAGCGT
Organism: Morpho achilles; assembly: GCA_947086495.1. Taxonomy (NCBI): domain Eukaryota; kingdom Metazoa; phylum Arthropoda; class Insecta; order Lepidoptera; family Nymphalidae; genus Morpho; species Morpho achilles. Next base: position 4,152,675 of record CAMTZB010000009.1, on the reverse strand, counting down.
CGAGCCTACCCAGCAAGGTAGCCATCAGGGGGCTACCTCAAGACACTCCGCCAGCAGAAGTCATCGCGGCGCTGCGCAGCCTAGGGTACCCGGCGACCCAGGCGAGGGCCATCCCTGGGGTCAGAGGGCGGCACGGCTGCACATATTTCGTGCAGCTGGAGCACCTGACCTTTGAAGAGCTCGGTCACCTGTACAGAGAGACCGAGCTCCTTTCGATGCCGGGCCTCATCGTCGAGGCATGGAAGGGCGGACGAGGTCCGCCTCAATGCCACAGGTGCCAGCAGTTCGGACACTCATCGGCCAACTGCCACCGGCCGCCCAAATGTGTCCGCTGTGCAGGCGGGCACCTGGCCCAGGACTGTGACCGGCCCCAAGAAGCCGCGCCCAAGTGCGCGAATTGTGGAAAAGCGCACGTGGCGCGGGATCGCAAATGCCCGGTCTTCCGTCGCGAGGCGCGAAAGCGCGGCATCGATGTCGCACCGCCGCGCCCAGACAAGCAAGCGAAGCAGAGGGCAGGAGGGGGTGGTCAAGTTCCCCCCCCAACCGCAACACCCGCCGCCGCTATACAAGTCGCCGCAGCGGCCCCCGCCATCCCCGCAGTACGTCCCGCGGTAGCCGGACGCGCCGCCCCTGCCCCCGCGGCACGCCCCGCAGTGGCCGTGCCTGCCGCCCCCGCCCGACCCGCACTGAGTAGCGCCCCGCCGTCGCCCGGCGTGATCATTCATGCTACTCGACGGAGGGAAGCGGGAGGGGCTAACATAGTCGCAGAGCCGGCGACCAAACAACCGCCGGCCTACATCCCGACCGCCCCAGCTACTCAACGGAGGGAAGCGGGCGGGGTTACTATAGACCGGGAGCCGGCGACTCTGCAACCGCCGGCAAACGACCCGATAGGCAGGGGGGAGCCCCTGCGAAGAAAAAGAAACCGGCGCAGGCGCAGGCAGCCGAGGCCAGCAGAAGCTGAGCCCGCCGCCGCGTCCACACCGCACTCCAGGCCGCCAACATCAACATCGTTGGCGGCAATACCAGAAATTGCCGAGGCGCCGAGAAGCCGCGGCCACCGACTGGCCACAGAAGAGGCGGAGCTGCGAGCTCCGCAATATCCTACGTTCCTCCCGCCACCCCTCGCGCAGGACTCGGGCATTAATAATATTGTCCGGGTCCTTATCGAGGCGCTTATGGCGGCGCTCACCCACTATCTGAGCAACAGGGACGTAGTCGGCGCCATCACGGCAGCAATTACCCAGTTTGGGAGGTCGTATCAATGACCTCCCTACGAATCCTATATTGGAACCCGGGCGGCATCAGAGGTCACGTCCGTGAATTAACACTACTCGCCCAGTCGCAGGATATCCACGTCATCCTCCTGGGCGAAACTAAACTCACGGACAGCGTCGAGCTCCGCGTGCCCAACTACTTCGTGTATCGCCGCGACGAAGTCTCTCCCCGGGGCCGCCCGTACAGAGGTACGGCCGCTCTGGTGCGGAGGGACATCATACACGAAGAGCTGGAGCATACCCCGTTCACTAGCACCCGTACACAGGGGGTGCGAGTCAACGTGGGCAACCAGGAGCTCCGCATCTATGCCGCCTATAAACCACCCGGACTGACTTTCTGCAGCACTGATGTCGAGGCAATCTTCGGGCAGCAGGGACCTGCAGTGATCGTGGGCGATCTCAACGCGAAACATCACGCGTGGGGATCGCGAATCATCACTGCGGTCGGGAGGCAACTGCACGAAGATAGCGTGAGGAGCGGGTACGGTGTGGTGGGGCCGGGAGCGCCGACCCACATACCCACCGACAGCCGCTCCCAGCCAGACGTCATAGACATAGTGCTGCACCACAGATTGGACAACCCCTTCGATGTCGAGGTACTCTATGACCTCGACACGCAACACCTTCCGGTTCTGGTCACCCTAGCCACCCAGGGAGGCTTCTTAGTGCCCCGCCCGCCGCGGACGCGGACGAACTGGGAGCGCTACACCGCAGAGCTTGCCGGGCTTGAGCTAGCAGGCCCGATCACTACACCTTCGGGAGTCGACGATGCTGCTGCGTTCGTCGCGGAGGCGATCATCGCCGCCAAAGCAGCAGCTACCACCACCACGTCGACTTCACAGGATACCAATCGAAGGAAGGACCTGCCGAGCTCGCTCCGCAATATGCTTAAGCGGAAGCGCACCCTGCGCCGCCTATGGGCCCGCACTCGTTGCCCCAGGGTGAAGGCTGACCTGAACCGGCTTGCAGAGAGGATCGCGCGTGCCGTAGTCGCTCTCGACGAGGCGCGATGGGAGGATACCGTCGATCGAGCGACAGAACACGACACAGCGCTGTACTCCCTCTGCAAGAAACTCACCGGACAAGACACCCCCGTTTACCCGCTGCTCGATGCCGCGGGTAAACGCACCTATGCCGCCAAGGATCGTGCTGAGATTCTGGCGGCACACCTGGAACAGACATTTACGCCCAACGCCCCCAACACCTCCAACCTCCATGTCATTCGTCATCACGCGGCTGTCCAGGACAAGCTGGAGAGGTTCCTGTCGGCCCCTACACCGCCGCTCCGGGGAGAGGACTTCATCTCCCTGTCAGAGCTGCGGTCGGTCGCTGCTCGCCTTGATAAGCGAAAGGCGCCAGGCCCCGACGGAATCGCCAACGCCGCGTTGATGCTGCTGCCCCGAACAGGTCTCGTAGCGCTCACGAGACTGTTCAACGGAGTACTCCGCACCGGCCACTTCCCAGAGGCGTGGAAGACCGGGAAGATCATCGTTCTTCCCAAGCCGGGGAAGGACCGCCGCCTGCCTGGAAGCTACCGGCCGATCACCCTGCTCTCGCACATAGCCAAGCTGTTTGAGCGTCTGCTGCTGCGTCGAGTCACGCCCCACCTGCCCCTGCGCGAGGAGCAGTTTGGATTCCGCAGCGGCCACTCGACGACGCTCCAGCTGGCGAGGGTAATAAACCACCTGACCAGTGAGCGGAACAACGGGCGCTACACCGTGGGGGTCTTTCTCGACATCGAGAAGGCCTTCGATCGTGTGTGGCACGCCGGGCTCCTGGTCAAAATACTGGACACCACCATGCCGCCTGCTTATGTGCGAGTGCTGGCATCGTTCCTACACGGCCGTAGCTTTTACGTGGCAGTGGATGGTGCCGAATCCCAGCCACGCACCATCCAAGCCGGAGTACCCCAGGGCAGTTGTATATCGCCGCGTTTATACGCGGCGTATACGGATGACATCCCCACCCTGCGCCACCATCTGCGGGAAGGGGAGGAGGACGTGCTGTTGTCGCTGTTCGCCGACGACAGCGCGTATTTCGCGTCGTCCTACCATCAGATCGTCGCCACCAACCGCATGCAGCGTATGCTGGACTTGTTGCCGGAATGGCTGGACAAGTGGAGGATGGCCGTCAACGTCGGGAAGACGGCCGCTCTGCTCACCAGCCGCTCCAAGCCGCTACGTCAGCTGACTCTCCGAGGCCAGGACGTAGAGTGGAAGACCACAGTGAGGTTTTTGGGGTGTGATTTGGACCGCAGCCTGCGCATGCTCCCCACGGTGAATCACGTCGTGGGTCGAGCCGCCGCTGCTAGGTCCAAACTTCACGCGCTATTCACATCCCATCTACCTATGAACACCAAACTGCGGGTCTACGGTGCCTACGTCCGCTCGCGCTTGACGTATGCGGCACCCGCCTGGTACGCGTTATGTTCGGCGTACCAGAAGCGAAGACTGCAAGTCCAGCAGAACCGTTGCCTGCGACTGATCGTAGGAGCCCCGAGGTATGTGCGGAACGACGTCGTGCATCGGGACACCAAAATGCCGACCGTGGAGGAGTATGTCCGTCGCCTTGCGCGCCGGATGTTCGCGCGTGCGGACAACAGCGCGCACGTACACCTCCACGGCATCGCGCCACTCCATGCGCGACCACCCGATGGACGTTCCCTGCCTCGCGAGCTCCTGCGGTCACCGTCTCCGCGGCTCGATGTGGATGACGACGGCGACGATGAGGACGACGCGATGGGCGAGAGAGCGAAAACACCGGATTTGACACCCCTGATCATGACACCACCCGACTTAGGACCACCCGAAGAAGACTTTGAGGTCTGGGAGCTACCATTCCCAGACCTCCCCACCGAACCAGACATCCCTTAGGTCACCTAGGTGACCTCGGCCTACGGCCGAAACACAGACCGGGCTTAAGTGCCCGCGAGGAACTGCCCGGGCAAGGAGGTACGCCTCGAGGCCCGTACCCCGCCTACTCCCAAGGAGTAAGCGAGACGACCCTGCTGCCAGTAATAATGAAATTATTCCTTTTTTTACGCGATAAATAAATATATCCTCCTGCCCTGCCCTTACCCCACTCTAATTGGGATTGGCACAACATGTTATAAACATAATTTGGCTACGTATTTTACGACCGATCGCCTGCCTGAAATTAACATACCTTAGTCTTATTTTACGACACCTCGGTAAGAAATAGAGTGGTCTATTCTATTTAACCAGATACCACACGATGGGTCAACTTACCTTAGTCGCCTTTTACGACACCTCGGTACGAAATGAGAGTGATCTATTCTACTCAGCGGAAATATTACGCCAGCTCAGAAATATTACGAGTAAATATCATAGTTAACTATAATACTCGTTGTAGAGACCGGCTACACTCACGTCTTATCTTTTCGGATTAGCCCGCCTAGTTTCGAACCCATCCGGCACTATTCTAATCAGCCGGATACCACACAGTTGGTCAACTTACTTTAACTGTCTGTAACGACACCTGGGTAAGAAATGAGGGTGGACTATTCTACTCAACCGGATTCCCGATTCATTAAAATATCTCTTTTTTAATTATTATCACCCTATATCTTCTAAAACCATGATGAAAAGACAAGGTATATAACGAAAACTAATTATTTCAGAATCTACCCTCATTTAATTTAGATTCTTTCAAACATCGTTAATTGCAATTGAATGAGGCAGGAATGTACGGATTTTATATTGCTTTCTTTTGTTCTCGACAACAAATAGATAAATTGTGGAATGTTCATAAACATTTTTCGCGTAAATTAAAATTGAAATGGAATTATTTATTTATTAAGATTGTTGTCGCCATTGGCTTCCGCTTTGTATTTTATAGCAACACAGTCATGAAACAAGAGTATCGCGCCCTTTTTGATTAAAATGGTACCAACAGTGTGACGTGTTGTTTCCGGTTGAATCTTCCTATTGATAAAACGTTTCAGTGACATTCAGTCCTTGTTCGTCATTCAAGAGAAGTGCATCTCGGAACGGGAATTGTGGTATTCCTATTATATCGTGTTATTGTATATAGTGTGTGCGTTAACAAGATCTTTTCATAAGCATCATTACGATGTTTTGTATTGTAAAGCGAATAATGAATCATTAATACAAGTTTAGATTGAACAATTTTATGCTGAGGACAACCCACACCCACATCAAGGGTATTAAATATTTATAACTATGATCTGAGATTCCCCATAGAACTAAATCGAGGTACAAAGAAAAAAGTTGCAATATTTATTGCCGATAAGTGGTAAAAACGGTAACCCCCTTATTAACCTACGGGCAATGGAGCAATGAAAGCCTATTGAATTTTTTTACCAAACAAGTCTTAAGGTGCATGCACATTATAAAAAAACGCGCTACATTTTAGGTTCTTATAATATGAGATTAAAAATTGTATGTCGAATGGAATAATATCATCATCATCTGGTCTTCTTACCATTTTTAATTGGGGTCGGCTCTCGTAACTTAATCGAATAATATATTGCAATAAATTTATACCAACGTTAAAAGTTGTTACATTAATTTACATAATTCGATTTTTCATGTATATTTTTATATATTCCAAATACTTTAAAGTTCGTGGTCTCTGGCTAACTCAGTAAAATCTTATTTTATTTTTATTTTATAATTACCCTTTAGTGATGTTTTAGCAAGCCGTGTTTTCTCAGTAATCCTTTTAATTTTTTCTGCTTGGAAAAATAAATCAGTGAAAACCATTAAATAAATTTTTTCAGTGAAAAAAGTTTACGGAAACTTTAAAATCCTAGCAAATACTATAGAATACATATTTACCAAAAGGAAAAATGTGCTGTACATAGCAGCAATGTATGTAGTATGGGAAGTTTTTGTTGAAAGTGAACCGTATGAGTCTTTCATTAGCTCTAGCTTTGTATTGTTGTACAAATCCCCGAAAATTTCTTCTAAGAAAACCCAGAAAGTGTTAGTAGCGTTTGGGTTTTATGTACATCTGCTAATGAATTTGCTCCATTACATTTATGCCATCGTTTTACTCACAATCGTAAAAGTGGCTTCGGCCCTTTTGTACCATTGGCGATCGTAAACAAATGCCAAAATCGCTCGTAAGATTCGCGATATAAAATTCATACTTCAATGGGAAACCTTTACGTTTCTCTTTTAAATCTTCACCTTTAAATTTTAAATACGGTTTCGGTAAATAAATCGGCTATCATACTAACACAATTTGGGAGAATCGATCGCTGTTTAGCTATTGTTTAATTGTTAATTCGTTTCCTATTTAGACCATAACGCAAACACTAGTAGCGTCTGTTTTATCAAAGCATAACTTCGACAAAACAAATTTTGGGGTATCAGAAGGTTGCGTGTTCAATCACGTCGGGGTCACCAGTTGTAGGGGTCTATACTATAGGGTCAACCGATGGACGTACCCTGCAGGACATAGGTCTCTTCCAATTATCTCCATAAAACACGAGTTTGTACCGCTTTAATCCACTCGGTTCCCCGCGACCTTTTAAGGTCATCTGTCCATCTCGCAGGGGATCTACCAACACTACCTTTCCCAGTCGGGCTCGCCATTCCAACACCTTAAGACCCCAATGCCCATTGGTTATTCGCACTATGTACGCCCATCGCCACTTCAACTTTGCGACATGCTGAACTATGTTGGTGACTTTTCTTCTACGGATCTCCTCACTTCTGATTTGATCACGTAGAAATATTCCAAACATAGCTCGCTCCATCACCCGCTGAGTATCTCTGAGCTTTCTTATAAGACCCAGATTTAACAATGACCAAGTATAAGTATAAGAATTATATTTTGCAAAGAGCAACGCCGACTAAAGCTGATGATTCAAAAGGGTGCTTACAAGTTTTATTAAATAGATATTATTTTGAATTTGAATAGGAATAAGTTCACTAGAGCACGTCAATAGCGAAATATGATTGACCATATTACCACGTTTAAATCCAATCTCACTGAAGGTTGTACAAAGTTACAACCATCACTTCTCAGTTCGAACAATCAAATTAAATTGATGGCACTCTTCAAATTAGCGACCACTTTTGGTCTGTAATTACTCGAGTAGCGATTTTCATCTGAAATCATTCATTAATAATGGTTTAAGAGTGCCTATAATGAAATTGCTATTAAGTAATTACAAACTAGTGAAGATTATTTTGTGGAAGTAATTAAGTCTGAATTTGCGGTATTACCTAAGAAACTATGAAGCCTTGAAAATTACAGTTCAAAAATTCCTTATAGGGTTTAGGTATAAACTAAGTTAATTCCTTTTAATATTATAAATTTAAAAGTCTGTCTGTCTGACTTTTTTTGTTTGGTCTGCTAGACATATGTGGATGAATATATATTTAAGATGATGATATATTTGATAGACCCCGCAGCTATCCAAAAAAGCGTTAGTTTGAAATTGTGGATGCCGACACGAGAGCCGTATTTACACAGGTCGGACGTTCAAAATCGTTCAATGTGAAGGCAACTGAATAGGAAAGCCTTAGTCGGGATAACGTTAAGTTCACAAAAAGAAGAAGATCATCAGACATCATCATCTTCCTGCCCTTATCCCACTCTAAGTGGGGTCGGCACAACATGTTATAAACATATTGTCACATGATTTGGCTGCGTTTTACGGCCGGCCGCCTGCCTGAAGCAACTTACCTTAGTCGTATTTTACGACACCTCAGTAAGAAGAGGTTGGTCCATTCTACTCAGCCGGATACCACACGGCGGGTCGACTTACCTTAGTAGCCTTTTACGACACCTCGGTAAGTAATGAGGATGGTACTACTCTATTCAGCCGGATACCACACGGCGTAAAAAGAAGAAGACATATATTTTTGAAATTCAGACATCAGGCAGCAAAAAATATTCTGCGGTATTGAAGATATTTAAACACATAAGTTGGTATGAGCGAAGCCAGCACCACTAGTTCTAAATACTATTGCAATATCACCCCTAATTTAAAATGCATGATTTTTTAAGGAAGTATTAATTTCTACTAATTAAGCCTGAGCCAGTTTATCGTACATTTGGCGATTGGGAAGATCACGGGTTCAAACCCCGGGTAGCCAAGGATGAATCTTTCTTTTCTAAAATTATATGAACTTAAGTGATATTTACAACTTATCACGCGCTTTTCAGTAAAGGAAAATCTTCCCTTTTGATATCAGATCTAATGGGTAACCTAACAATTCGCTTTGAAGCGACGTGGTGGGCCATAACTCTAACTCTTCTTTCCAAAAAAGTAGACAACGGCTTTGCCCAGTATTGATACAGGCAGATAAGAATACGAGTATATACGTGGGTGGGCGGATATAACAAGAGGCAATATATTTGGGAGGTTCATGGTATTTATCAGCTTTACTGAGCTAATATATCAATACAAAGTTCTTCGCACGTGTTGATAGCGCTGTTTTAATACAGGATGTTTTGTACTATAAATCACGTTACACCCTGGGGCCACCTAAATATGTCTCAGCGTAACACTACCCGATGTACAGTTTCATCCCTAACAAGTATATAATTTTATAGAACCAAAAGATGCTTTCAACTTTAGTTGCGTAATGAGCTTTTTTTTTCTGGAACAAAGGCAATTTTTTTAATTTTTTTGTTTTTTTAACGTTAGATCTTTATTTCATTCTAACGTTGCTCTTGTAGACAAACGACATATATTAATTCTTGCATATAAGATATTTAGGTGGATTTAATGATAATACTCAATGAAATAATGATATGCTTGAAGTAATTTCAAATATATAGAAAACTTCTTTTTTTTTATTTATAGAAAAAATGTACAAGTTATATCTTATCTTAAACTACTTACACGCTAGGACTATACAAATCATGCCCACGTGGAATGGTCCCAAGAATGCTGGCAGCGTTTCCGCGCTGAATCGTTAAGATTCTGTGTGCGAAAAAGGAGCCAGCCCTCTTGTCACCTGAAGAGGCAATTAACCGAGGTGTTAAAACGGATAAAAAAAAATTAACTTTGACTGCATGGCTCTAGGGTCTTAACTGCAAACGACACAAATATATAACTCCCGATAAGAGATGCGTACTTCCGCCGTTTGCCGTATTCGGCAAATTTAGAAGACTATTTAAAAAATCGATGGAATTTCTCTTTACAATAATGAAACATAATATCTACCTATATATAAATATCTAATTCGCTTCATCTGTCTGAGTGGATTGTTAACTTTGAAAACTTTTATCTCGAACGGTCCAGACAGCAAGTTGTTTAGCTATCGAAAGACAATCCATTTGACTTATCTCTTTAATCTAGCCCTACCGTAGTGCATTTATACAATACAATACATATGCAATATGTATTCTTCCAATAATGAAGAAAAGATATCTCCCTTTATTTTTAGAGAGAAGGATTGGAGCTAAGACCTACCACGCTGCTCCAATGCGGATTGATAGATTACACATATCCGTAGAATTCTCTAGAGATTTGAAGGTTTCCTCATGATGTTTTTCTTTACGGGAAAGCGTTTGATAAATTGCAATTATCTATTAGACACATAAGTTTTACAAGAAAAACTCGGTGCCTGCGCGAGGTTTGAACCCGTAACCTCCTCTTAAGAGTCGCACGGTCTCACCGCTGGGTTATTACAGCTCACACACACAGCACAGCACACAGCGAAAAGTAAATTAAATGCGTGTTAATATTAAATAATGTTATGGGTTTGAACCCGTGACTCTTCGAAAGAGTCACACGGTCACACCGCTGGGCCATCACAGCCTCGACTATTCAAATGTAATCTTAAGTTGTAACCGGTTTAATTGCTAACATTTCACGCTAATACGAATCAAGTCGTCATCGATCTCACACGTAATCCGATATGGCGGAGGTTGGGCTCATTTCCTAACCAATATTGACTCTGCCGCAATTAGAAGGGGGACGATTTGCATTCGATTGACAATCCCCCCCACGAGGTCACTTACGTTAAACTACTTAATGCTCCTGACTTTACAGCAATTATATTATTAAGACCAATATCTGGGTGACCGAGCTTTGCTCGGTAATTTTTATGTTAAAATAAAGAAAAAAACTTTTAAAAAAATAAAGAAAAAAACTAAAAAAAAAAGAAAAAATAGTAGTGGTGGGGCCCAATCCGAGGTATTTTCATTTCCTGCAACCACCCGTTCCCCGAATAAGCTAGGCTGACTTGACAGTTAATGGCAAAAATTCAATTGAATATAAATTTTAGTATTTTTTAACGTCCAAAAACAAGGATAAAATGATATTTTTTTAAATAAAACAAGCCATACTGTTAGACTAGAGCAGGGGAGCCTGTAAGTGTCCCAATAAATAATGAGAGAGAAAATAAAACTCGTATACTTCATCCTTGCCTAATCACATTTTATTAAAAAAAGATACAACCTCACTTACTTTCTCTTTAATTCTTGTAATATGGTATATTTTTGGCTGCTTTCCGTGTTGTGGTATATTAACACTATGGATAAAAAACAATTATTTGAGAAGTATTCGATTATACGCGTTCAAAACAGATACTCTGATATTAAGATCTGCAATAATATCTTACAATAAAAAGCTTTAAATTTTGCTGTTTTCGCAATATTGTTTATTTCTGCTCCTCTCCTATTCATAAAATATATAATATAGCCTTCCTTGATAAATGGACTGTCTTACAATATTTTTTTTTCAAATCGTTCCAGTTCCTGATATTAACGCGTTCAAACAATCAAACAAACTCTGCAGCTTTATATATTAGTATAGATTTAATTCTTATCGATTTTTGGAAGGTTATGTTTGGGTCATATATTTTTATTTTTAACCGTTTGCCAGTTGTGTGAACCTTAACGATCTGTACAGGTGTGTCCGATGTAAAGTAACCGCACTTAAAACCGGGAAATGAATTTTGGGTACGAGGGTATTCGATTGGTATCTATTACGGGCGGAATTCGCAAACGTACGGGCGATATCAGTTGAATACGCAATTAAATGCTTATCATGTTTTAAATAAACATGAAGCAAAAGCAGAAAATTATATCAAATATTTATCAATATATTATGATAGGTTCCTGATATGATTTAGGTGAACCTTTCATAATCGTAAAATACTATCCGAGGAATGGGCGATTAGACTATTTCTTTCTGTCGTTATCAATGTTTTAATTGGATTTGAAAGCCTCTCTTTCTACTCAGTTTTGAGTACTCTACTTAAAAAGGGATTACATACCAGCCATATTGTTATATCACAACTGCGACTTCACTAAGCCTATGCAGTATTAATGTACTTTGAGGTCAAGCAAAAATACACGTTGTCATGTATCTTGGGTATCAAATATACATCAAAATACGAATATGTAATAACCACTCTATCATACATTCGTGTTTTATGTATGCAATTTGTTGGAGAGTAGAGAAATATACGGTGTGAAAATAATCCATCCATATTTTAAGGTTGACAATTGCAATTTTCGACTTTTGCAATTTGTTTCCAGAATATCCGATACGTAAATGTACGATATAGAACAATGCTTCCGGAAATGTTGGTTTTTACTTGATGCCACTAAATATTTAATCAAAATGAAATTATTTAGGAATAATTTATAGACATAGTTCAATTTAATACCCGCATTTTGTTTGGTAAATGTGGTGTATGCGGTTTGATTTGTGAATATCTTGTATATTTATATACCAGACATGTACGTATTACACAAACATGGATACAATGACACTCACATAAGTTTTTAAAGTACTATACATAAGTATGTATTTTTACAGAATATTTATTGTGTATGTAGTGTATGCGGTTTGAGATACGTGTATCTTACTTTGTATATTTATATACAAGACACATAGGTACATAAATATACTTACACTCACACTAATACTAGTGTACAGAGGAACATTACACTATCTCAAGCGCACCACGTCAGTACCGCGAGAGCTCCTTGGTGAGAGTGGACGTATAGTGACATCTTGTGCGTTTTTTAGCCTGTGCTGTATTTATTTAACACAATTATACAAGTATAATATAATACAAGTAAACACAAAGTACACTTTAATTTAAGGGAATACAAAATTAATGGTACTATTATATTGCTTTAATCCACGATAAAAGAAAATGTAAATTATGTGAGTGGATTGTAAGCAGTGGGCTATAAAAAATACCTGCCTCGAATATTTAAGGGTTAATCCCATAAATATCAGCAAAGGAATCAATGATACCATAAAATGGCGAAACTGTGTATATAACCAATACTTTGATTAAATATTATTTCGTTTTGCTTATTTCATGCAAAACATCTTTTTTTTTTTACTTTCATAAACCTTGCAATGTGCTTCTTCTAGGCTTTAAGCTGGTGTTTTATTGTGTATTAATTTATAGTACTTGGTTGACCGAGCCTTGCTTGCAAATTTTTTACAAAATAAAAAAAACTTCAAAAAAAAAGAAAAACTAACATTTATTGAGACTATAGTATAATTTTAATGCCAAAAAACAGGAATAAAACGATTTATTTTTTACATTCTACACTCTCCCACCCTACACGCTGAATTTCAGAAAAATCTTTGTAGCCGTCTCCGAGATTCAGAAAATATACTTGTATATATATACATACAAGATTAACTCATTTAAATATTAAAGATAAACACTTTGGCCAGCGAAGTTGGGTATTGGAATGTTTGTTATACGGCGCTACATTTTCTAATACAAAAAATTACGTTTCTAAATGTTCTGCTTTTGATACACGTGTACAATAAACCAAGATAGAACGACGCTATCGGTCCAAAAATTTAAAGTAATACGCAATGATTTAGCTTGAAGGAATTGGTATAAGTTTTAGCCGTTAATTTACGTTGTTTAAAAGACATATTTCTGCCTACGTGTATAAACGTTGCGTCAATTAAGCTTTATCAAAGTTCACGTGTAATGATGTTACTGTGCCCAAAGTGTTAAGAAAGTGTTTTCAATGCTTTATCTATCTATACTAATATATAAAGCTGAAGAGTTTGTTTGTTTGAACGCGCTCATCTCAGGAACTACTCGACCGATTTGAAAAATTCTTTCAGTGTCTGTAAAGTCTTTGTTCAGTATAAATGGATTATCTTGTCCATTTACCGAGAAAGGCTATAGGCTTTATAACATCACGGTAAGATGAATAGGAGAGGAGCAGCAATAAAAAATATTATGTAAACGGCATAATTTAAAGCTTTCCTTGCGCTAAGTAAACGGTGAAATTTATCCAAAAATCCTGTATTACAAAATGGTTCCCCTCTAAAAGTTCTAAATAAAAGTCCGCGACAGCATATGTCTAGCTTCTAGAATTAACCCACTTTAACCATTTTTATGCTTATTAATCTTTCCACGCGGGCGGAGCTGGCGATTGTTAGTCATTAATAAAGTCAAATGTTTTGTGAAGGTCGACGCTTTCTGCCTATCAGATTTAAGATTAATTTCCTAATATACAAGTACAAACTTTCAAGTGAGTAAAGCACACACACAAGGCGGAATTCCACTTTGTTAACAAAAAGGGCCATATTCAAGTTAATCTCAAAATGTTGCATTTGGCCCAGTTTAACTTTATTAGCGTTTTAAACTCCTGTTGGGCTGTTGTGGGGTTAAAAGCTAAGGCAAGCATGACTAGGCTTTTAAGCCTTGTTTAAAGCCTCACATTAAAACGTAACGGTTTAACGGAGACCAAAACGTAGCTTTTAGTGAGGAAGTATTATACAAGATGATGCAGGGAAATTTTGGATGCTACTGCAGTTGGATCAAGGGTTCAAACCCCGGACTAAAGATTTTTTCTATTAAAACTTATTTTACTTACTTATAATTGAAATGTATCGCACACTTTTCGATGAAGAAAACATCGTGCGGAAAACTACATATTTATTGAGAATTGGGGATACATATCAGAATTCTTGGTAAACCACCAATCTGCATTGGAGCAGAATGGTGGAGTTTTAGCTCTAACACTTTTCTCCAAAAATGTAGAGAGGAGGCTGTATCCTGCAGATTACAAATGTCATCCTACAGCCCTTATCCCACACTAACTGGAGTCGGCACAACGTGCTACAAACATGTTGTCATATATTTTGGTTACGTATTTTACGACCGCCGCCTGCCTAACATCAATTTACCTTAGTCGTATTTTACGACACCACGGTAAGGAGGGTGATATATTCTACTCAACCGGATACCACACGGTGGGTCAACTTACCTTAGTCTTACAAATTACAAACTAAAATAAACTATTCAGTAATGTGACTTCTATGTTTATTGGTTTTAGAAAGATTTTCATTTTTCTTCTTCTGTTTTTCTGTTCGTTTACATAAATATGGCCTTTATATTCATTTTAAATTCCAAATGACGACGTCTAGACGATCTTACCAACCGATATTAAACTATACTCTATCTGTAAGTATAGAAACCAGATAGTGATTGAACATCAAATTATCCACAATTCTTCGACCGATATCACAAAATGCTATAATTTAATTAAACATTTGACTATGCTTTCTACATCATGAGAACAGGAGTTTTATCAAGAGACTAAGCTCTGACGTCTAACACGAAAAAGATAAAACACTTGTTTTCAAAATGAAACTTAGTCGATACTTATTGATATAGAATCTTTCAGAAATAGCTTCAACAATTTTCATGAAATTTCATGGGTTTCGGGGGACTGGGGGACTTAAAAAACTGCTTTAATATAAATTGATTAGATAAGTTAATTTTGATGTTAATTTTTTTTAAGGTATTATTAATTTATATATAATATTACATCTATACTAATATTATAAATGTGAAAGTCTGTCTGTTTATCTGTCTGCATGTTGTGCATTAATGTCTATTACAAATAATGAAATTGAACACATTTAAAGCTTACTGGGATAAAATATGTGGGATACTGGATTACTGGGATAAATATTTAAAAACACTGTTAAAAGTGGCTAGTACATTCCTCTTATTCACTCTTCTTTCTACTCTGATACATGTAACAGATAGTACTGACTAAATTTAACATGTAATAAGAATTATATTTCAAAAAGAGCAACCGCCGACTTTCTTGCTGCCTCTTCTTTGTAGTAATAGTTTTCCGAACTCCGAAGTTGAATATTCAAAAGCAAGTCTTAAATAAAGAATATTTTAAATTGAGTTGACTAAATAAATTAATGCTTAAAGCAGTTTTTCTTTCAGGCCTAGGGATAAACACATATGTTGCATTGTTGAGGGTACTAAAACGCTTAAGTTGGTGCGAACGAAGTCGCGATAAAACTAGTAATTATTAACTTTGAACAGTATTCCGATCTCGTTAACAGTTAAATGCGCTTCCTATTCAGAAGTCGTTATATAATCCCTAGTGGGCGAACTTCGCTTGATGTCCTTCGCTTTTCCCTATGGTAGATATCTAATTTGAAATGTTATTATATTTCAGAATTATTTAATAGATATATTTGTTATCCAGCTGAGCTGAATAGACCACCCTCATTTCTTACGAAGGTAAGTAAGTAACGATCTAGTCTACTCAGCCGGATACACGACTGAGTAGAATAGATCGCCCTCATTTCTTATCGAGCTGTAATAAAAGGCGACTAAGGTAAGTTGATCAGCCGTGTGACATATGTTCAAATTCAAATTCAAAATAATCTTTATTCAAACAAAACTTGTAAACAAGTGCTTTTGAATCGTCAACTCTACTGCTGGTTCGGAAAGCTGTTCCTACCGAGAAGAGCCAGCAAGAAACTCGACGGTTGCTCTTTTAAAAATATAATTCTTAATACTATTTACATTAAGTCGTTACTGTCTTGTACAGGTTCAAAGAGAGCTATATCCACACATTCTTATCTTCTAAATAATCTTCAAGAGTATAGTAGGCTTTCTGTATCAGCCTCTTTTTAACAGTGTTTTTAAACTGCTGTAATGGCAAAGCTGAAATTGATTGCGGAATTTTATTATAGAATCTTATACCAAAACCCACAAACGAGTTACGCACTTTTGCAAGGCGCAAAGCAGGAGCCGCAAGCTTATGTCGGTTCCTGCTTTGTCTATTGTTAATGTTGTAACTAAATTAATATATTGGTCTGTACCACTGTAGCCTATTGTTTATGGTATTAAATCAGTCTGTTATGAAAACGTCAAACTGCGTATCATTTAATAGGTTATGGGCCCAGTGATTTTTAGATTTTTTCTCGCAATTTTCTTGAAAATAAACTTTGCAGATTGAGATAAAGTCTAATTAACGCTATCACTGTGAAAATGACGACGAACTATCTTGTCAGTGTGCCTAAATTGAAAGGACGGGAAAACTACAGTGAGTGGGCTTTCGCGGCTGAGAATTTCTTAGTGTTGGAGGGAATGTCCGATTGCATTAAGTCGGAGATTGTACCAGCAGAAATAGGAGCAGCAGGTGACGCGAAAACCCGAGCAAAGTTGATCCTGACAATAGGTTCGTCGCTGTATATACATATTAAAAGTGTACAAACGACACATGAGCTGTGGAAGAAATTGAAGACCCTATTTGATGACTCAGGATTCACGAGGAGAATCAGTTTACTGAGGAGTTTGATATCCATTCGACTTGAAAATAACATTTCAATGACTTCGTACGTGACACAAATCATCGAAACAAGTCAAAAATTAAGTGGTACGGGTTTCAACATCAATGATGAGTGGGTCGGATCGCTTTTGTTAGCGGGATTAACAGAAAAATATTCCCCTATGATAATGGCGATCGAGCATTGCGGCATACCATTGACAGCGGACGCCATTAAAACGAAGTTATTACACATGGAAGAAAGCGGAAACGGCGACAATAGCGCTTCCGGTGGCGCGTTTGCGAGTTTCAAGAAGAACCGGAATGTTGGTAGCACTGCGACTAAAGACAACGCCCAGATGTCCAAGTCAAAAGCTGTCAAAGTCATAAAATGCTATAAATGTAAACAGACCGGCCATTATAAAAACCAATGTACTAACAACGCCCCAAACTCGGAATTAAATAAAAGGAAACAATCGAATGCATTTAGTGCAATATTTTTAAGTGGACAATTTAATAGCAACGATTGGTACATAGATAGCGGGGCGAGTCAACACATGACTGCGAAAAAAAATAACGTTCTGAATCCATCATATGAACACGAAACAAAAGAAATAATTGTTGCTAATCAAACACGTATTCCAGTAATATGTTCTGGCAATGTAAACATCATTACAATTGCGAATGGTGTAGAATATGACATTACAGTTTCAGATGTATTGTATGTACCAAATTTGACAACCAACTTGCTTTCAGTAAGTCAGTTAATTGAGAATGGCAACAGTGTGGATTTTAAAGAAAATTCTTGCTATATTTACAATCGACAGAAAGAACTCGTTGGAATGGCCGAATTAGTTCAAGGTGTATACAGATTATACATAAGAAAAACAGAACAGTTGTTGGCAGCAACAGCGCTAGCATCAAGTGAAGTCTGGCATCGGCGCATGGGGCACATAAATAGTGTCAGTTTAGACAAGATGAGAGACGGAGCAGTCACAGGAATATCATGTACAGATAGGTCTGTAATAAACAAAAACACATGCAGTACATGCTGTAAAGGGAAACAGACACGTTTGCCGTTCAGACATGTAGGTAAGAGGAGCACTGAGCCTCTAGATATAATACATGCAGATGTTTGTGGACCAATGGAGTCAACTTCTATTGGAGGAGCAAGATATTTCCTCATTTATGTGGACGACTACAGTCGCATGGTATTTGTTTATTTCCTCAAAGCAAAAAGTGAAACCTTTAAATTTTTTTAAGCAGTTTAAAAATATGGCTGAAAATCAGAAAGGAAGAAAAATTAAAATTTTGAGGACAGATAATGGCCTAGAGTTCTGTAACAAGGAATTCGAAGAATACCTCAAAGATGCAGGTATAGTTCATCAAAAATCTAATGTTTATACTCCTCAACAGAATGGCTTGAGCGAAAGAATGAACAGATCATTAGTAGAAAAGGCAAGATGTCTAATTTTTGATGCTGGTTTACATAAAAATTTTGGGCAGAAGCCATAAATACCTCTGTCTACTTGAGAAATAGGTCAGTTGTTACTGGTTTAAAAAATATGACTCCCTATGAGGTCTGGACAAATAAAAAACCTGACTTAAGTCATGTAAGAATTTTTGGAAGTAAAGTGATGATGCATATTCCAAAAGAAAAACGTTTGAAATGGGATAGAAAAGCTAAAGAGCTAGTTTTAGTAGGCTATGCTGAGAACGTAAAAGGTTATAGGGTTTATGACCCAGAAAATAACTCTATCATGACTAGCAGAGATGTCATCATAATGGAACCACACTCAAATGATAATACAGTAGATATTCCAGTTGGGTGTAAAGCTTCAGCGGAGGAACAGGTAATAAAAGAGAATATAGCTTCAGATGAGATAGACTCTGAAGATGAATCTGAAGATAGTGATATTACCTATGTCCCAGGTGATACTTCTTTCGACCGAACAGAAGAAAGTTCTTTTGATGTAACACTTGATTCAGATATTACAACACCGAGCATACACAGTGGGGAAATTACACACAAGAGAAACAGGAAAGTTCCAGATCGTTTCGGTCATAATCATTTGTGTATTGCTGAGCCTATAGGTCAGGATGGAAAAGATATCACACTTCAAGAGGCCTTGAAAGGACCCGAGAGTCACTTTTGGAAGGCGAGCATGAAAGAGGAATTGGAATCATTTAGAAAAAATGATGCGTGGGAACTGGTCGATCAACCTACAGATGCAACAATAGTTCAGTGCAAGTGGGTGTTCAGAAAAAAATATGATAGTGTAGGAAAAGTGAGGTACCGTGCAAGGTTAGTGGCCAAAGGTTTTTCACAAAAACCAGGTATTGACTATCATGAGACTTTTTCACCAGTGCTTCGATATTCCACATTGAGGTTGTTATTTGCCATAGCTGCAAAGCTTAGTTTAGATATACATCATCTCGATGTCACCACAGCTTTTTTGAATGGTTATTTAAAGGAAACTGTGTATATGCAAAAACCTGTGTGTTATGAAGCTAGTACTGAAAATACCAAAGTTTTAAAATTAAAACGAGCTATATATGGCCTTAAGCAATCATCTCGTGCTTGGTATCAGAGAATAAATGATTATTTAATAAGTTTAGGCTATCAAAAATCAAAATATGAACCATGTCTTTTTGTAAAATGTGATAACAATGTCAAAGTTATTGTAGCATTATTTGTGGATGATTTTTTTGTTTTCTCTAATTGTAAAATGACAACTAACGATTTGATAAATAAGTTAAGTTGTAAATTTGAAATAAAAGATTTAGGCCAGTTGAAACAATGTTTAGGTTTAAGAGTGAATATGAATAACAATATAATAACTGTTGATCAAGAACAATATGTAGAAAACTTATTAAAAAGATTTAACATGTTGCATTGTAAAACAGCAGAAACTCCTATGGAGATTAATTTAAAGCTAGAAAAATCTCAAAATAGTTGTGATAATAATTATCCATATAGACAACTGGTAGGTAGTTTAATGTACTTAGCAGTGTTAACCAGACCAGACATTGCGTATAGTGTCAACTATCTTAGTCAGTTTAATAATTCATATGATGTAACTCATTGGAAACATTTAAAGAGAATTTTAAAATATTTAAAAGGTACTAAAAACTATGGTCTTGTATTTTCCAAAGATGAGTCTTATATTAAGGGTTATGTAGATGCAGACTGGGGTTCAGATAATAATGATAGAAAGTCTTATTCTGGGTTTAGTTTTAAAATGTCAAATACAGTTGTTTCTTTTGAATGTAGGAAACAAAGAAATGTGGCACTGTCTTCAACAGAAGCTGAATATATTTCATTATCAGAAGCTAGTAAAGAAGCAATTTATTTAAAAAACTTATTGTTTGAAATTTTAGGTATTTCAGAACCTATTATTTTATATAATGATTGCCAAAGTGCGCAAAAATTGGTTTTGAATCCAATATTTCATCGTAGATCAAAACACATTGATATAAGATACCACTTTATAAGGGAAGCTGTCGCAAATAATTTTGTTAAAATTGATTATCTAGAAACAGCTGAAATGCCAGCAGATATTTAAACGAAAAGTTTAGGATCTGTCAAACATAAATATTTCACTGAAAAACTTGGCATTCTACCTGTTTCTTAGTATCTGTATTTTTTTGTTGTTGTTGACTTTAGATTATCCATTAATTTTGTTAAGCGGAGGTGTTAATGTTGTAACTAAATTAATATATTGGTCTGTACCACTGTAGCCTATTGTTTATGGTATTAAATCAGTCTGTTATGAAAACGTCAAACTGCGTATCATTTAATATCTATTGTATGGTATTGTATATGGCTGAGTAAAATACTATCTCAGGGCTATTTTACGGGTATTTGACAACCAGCCACCTACCTGATGTCGACTTACCTTAATTTAGTATAGTCTTACGATGACAAGGTCTTATGAGACCTCGGTAAGAAATGAGAGTGCTCTATTCTACTCAGCCGGACACCACACGGCGGGTCAACTTACCCTAGTCGCCATTCACGACAACTCGGTAAGAAATGAGGGTGGTCTATTCTAATCAGCCGGATTCAGCGGCCCATTAATCTCTTTCAGGAACATAAAATAGCTTATAGTAGCTGTCAATGTGCAAATGATAAAACTTTTCTCGCAATGTTTCTCTCAGCGTGACAGTCATATATTATGTATTCAACTCGGAACTACGTGACGTGAGTGTTGTTAGGCTCATAAATATTCTCATATTGTAAACCAAGTGAATCTGAACTTGAGAAAACGTGATTCTTGACAAAGAATGTGACGGAAGGTCATATTTTCTGTTACGAAGGTAGTTCGTAGAATTCAAAAACTGCACTGTTCGTATCAGTATCCTATCCTATCCTACTTTCCTAACTAATATTAAAAATGCGAAAGTCTGTCTGTTTGCTACGTTTTCAAGGCCAAACTGCTGAACCAATGTTCTACTATCCTTACTTACTGCAATGCAAAAATTTGTCTGTCTGCTACGTTTTCGCTGAACCAATATCGTTGAAATTTGGCACAATTAGTCCTTATACATCGGGGTTACATATAGGCTATAGAAATCCTGTTAATTGTACAGGAATAGGATGATACAGAAAGCGTCATCTATTATCACACGATATGTTCCTGTAACAGCCCACGCTAGTATTATAAATGCGATAGTTTGATGCATGTTTGTTACTTTTTCACGGCGAATACGCTGAACCAATATCGAAGAAATTCGGCACAATTATTCTTTATACGCCAGTACCTGGGTTTGAACCCGTGACCCCTAGAAAGAGTCACACGGTTTCACCGCTGAGCTATCACAGCTCATATTATTCACTGATTTTAATCATCCATCATCATCTTCCTTATTCCACTCTAAGTGGGCTCGACACAACATGTTATAAACATGTTGTCACATGATTTGGCTATGTTTATACGACCGGCCGCCTGCCTGACACCAACTTACCTTGATCGTATTTTACGACACCTCCGTAGGAAATGAGGGTGGTCTATTCTACTCACCTGGATACCACAGGGCGGGGTGACTTACCTTAGTCACCTTTTACGACACCTCCGTAAGAAATGAGGGTGGTACTATTTCTATTCAGCCGGATACCACACGGCGTATTCAATGATTTTATCATTTTTCAATTTAAACTATCTTGAGTAGTTCAGTTAGTATTCATAGTTAATGTATAGGCTATACTCCGGTCTTATTCCATCGGGTTAGCCCGAAAACAGTTCCCGCCGCGATAACGTCGTGTAAAGAGCTCATGAATAAGTGCCCCGAATGGGTTCGAAACTAGTCGGCTAAGACGTGAGTGTAGCCGGTTCTATACATTAACGATTTTATCATTATTTAAAAAAAAACTACGAGAACTCTCAGTTATAAATAATATGTGAAATATTCCAAGATTTATCCAAGCTTCTAAAGCAGCTGTAAATCCCGAAGGATTATAAGGAAGATAGATGTCCCAAGCGAAGACGTAGTTGAATTATCCAATGAGTCATTAGTACTGGCCCCAGCTTTGTTCACAAACATATTGTTAGCAAAGTGCAAATTAAGACCGTGGCTCTAACCTATGAGATATTACACGTGTTATTACTAACAAATCTTGCTTATTTTATTTATCCTACAATAACTACAGAATCCATCGTTAAATTTATAGCCAAACGAGCTTTTATCCGAAACTTCGTCGGACTGTTGTGGCGTGATAGGTTGATAATAGATGACGCTTTTCAATGTCATCCTATTCCTGTAAAATTAACAGAATATACCCTATATATTACCCTGGTGTGTAAGGAATACTTGTGCTAAATTTCATAGATATTATTTCAGCGGATTTGCCGTGAAAGAGTAACAAACAAACATCCATACTCACAAACTTTCCCATTTATAATATTAGTAGTATAAAATAGGATGTAAAAGGTAAATTTTTCGTCATATTTTTACAACGAAACGATAAAAGTATAGGTGCACTACCTATACTTTTATCTTTCGTAATCAAAAGTGGGGTCGGCACAACATGTTATAAACATATTGTAACATGATTTGGCTATGTATTTTACGATCGGCCGCCTGCTTGACGTCAACTTGGCTGGCTTCAGCTCCGTGGGTCGCGGGTTCGATTCCCGCCGAGGGCTAACATTTTCTATAAATGAATTTGTTGGTCTTTGAGCCTGGGTGTATATTTGGATTTAAAAAATATATAAGTATATATTCACCAGTTGTCTGTCACCCATAACACAAGTATTAAGTTACTTACTTTGGGGACGGACGACCGCATGTGTAAGTGTCCCATATATTTATTTATTTATTTATATTTATTTAACTTACCTCAGTCACCTTATACGACACCTCGTCTAAAATATATTCCTATGTAACATGAGATTCTTTTTTATTCTTGCGATTTATGTATACTTGCGGTAGCCACTAATGTTAAGGCAATTTTTTTAAAATAAATTTAAATTAATTCTGAAACAAAAACTAATTGGGAAGGCAAGGATTATAAATTCAGTTTAAACTTTGTACCTTAATATATTCCACGTGTCGCGAGAGATTATAAATGAGTTCAATTTATTTCCCAAAGCCCTTTGTTATGAGGCATATGATGTATCATATTATGCTTACAAATTTTAGCCATTATTTTACACTTATCGAGCTTATGATAAAAATATATTAAAAATATGTATAGCGTTGTAATATTTTTTAAACAAATACTGCGCACAAAGGAGTGATATTTTACACAGTTATTGAGAAAGAGACCAATAAAATACGTTTATCTTTAATTTTTCTTTAACTTTTTTTTTATTTATTGATTAATAGGCGAGCGCTTGACTGCAATCATGCCTGATGGTAAGAGATGATACAGTCTAAGGTAGAACGCGCATGCCTATAAGAAACCTGCGGTCGGCTAGCGGTGCACCGTGCTTCGGATCCCGCTGCGTTCCAGATTGAGCCGCCCGGCTCATAACAGCATAAGTCGGAACCTGTCATCCAACGAAGCGCAGCTTTACCGACCCTTTTCCCATTTATCAGCTTCTACAGGCATCGTACCGGAACACGACAAGTCGCTTGGCGGTACGGCTTTGCCTGTAGGGTCGTTACACTAGCCACGGCCGAAGCCTACCACCTAGAAGGTTACTCGTTTGGCACTACCCGGGGATCACGTGTAGGGTTATGAGGACTGTGAAAGTACCTAATTTTAGTTAAACCTACGGACGCGAGTAACTCCAACCCCCAATTAAACCCAACCCCAAACTTACCTTAATCTTTAATATTTGAATGAGTTAATCTCGTATATGGGAGAAAAATCGATCTAGCTAGGTTTCATTAAAATAAAATATCGTTTTCAAATACGCCGTGTGGTATCCGGCTAAATAGAATAGTAAACACCCTCATTTCTTACCGAGGTGTCGTAAAAGGCGACTAAGGTAAGTCGACCCGCCGTGTGGTATCCGGGTGAGTAGAATAGACCAACCTCATTTCTTACCGAGGTGTCGTTAAAGGCGACTAAGTTAATTTGACCCACCGGGTATCCGGTTTAGTAGAAAAGACCACCCTCTTTCTTACCGAGGTGTCGTAAAATACGACAGAGGTAAGTTGACGTCAGGCAGGCGGCTGGTTGTAAAACGCAGCTAAATCATGTGACACCATGTTTATAACATTGATCTAGATAAGTTTCAAAAAATGTCGTTTTATATCTGTTTTCGGAAATAAAAAAAAAGGCTAAAATGTAGAATCGAATGCAAATGATAATTGAGCTGTCAAATACAGAGCTGTGATAGCCTAATGGTAGCGGGCGGACCAATAAAGTTCCAAACCTGAGATCGATTCCCATGTCACCCGGCGCTTTCTGTGTAAAAAAAGGAATCATGTGCCCACGAATAAAAGCGAATTATCATTGTATGGTTCTCTTTATATACATATTATAAAACAAAATCCCCAAAAGCTGTCTGTCTGTATGTGATCGATTTTCTCAATATCTTATGAATGGATTTTTGTGCGGTATTTACTGAAAGATAATGCAATTCTACTGAAAGGTTTAAGAAAATATGTAGTAAGTTACCGTTTTATGTTAATTGTCTTGAAAAGATCGCGTACTTGTATAAAAACTCACCAGCTTACAGCTTTACTCGCGTTCGTCGCGTAAACGAGCAGAGTTACACAAAATTTATTAATAGTGATTTGTAGATCTACAAAATTACTACAAAAAAGTCCGCAATAGCATGTATCTATCTCTTATGGTTAATTCGCAATAACTTTTTTATGTTCAATATCTCTATTCGGGTATGTTGTGAATATTTAGTTCCTTCGATCTCTCAGAGGAGTAATTAAGCAAACACTTACCAGCATCCAGAACAGTCACGCGTTGCGGGGCCCCGTCTGCTGATGTCCACAGGTGCATTTACTATATTTTGGCTTGTTTCACTTAACTTCACTTCTCTTTCACGTAAAATGTTTATTAACAAGGGAGCTCGGAGTCGTGCGAGTAGAAAGAATTCGACCGTTACCGTTTAAGTGCAGTGACAGTAACCGAATGACGTCGAGTGCAACTGTCATTAGGATGAGGCTTGTGTTGCCTATTAATCCCCTGATCGAATGGTAGAAATTTTGAATAATTGAAAGTACGAAACATGCCGCCGGCCATAAAGTAATCTTTTATTTTATTAAGAAACTAAACTTAAGCTACGAGTAAAACTAAAATAAACAAAAAAATACTGCCTACTGAACAGGCAGAGGGCAAACCTTAACTACAGGTCGCTTGGTGAACGTATTACCGATGCGTACAGTTACGACACGAGTAACGCCGTCGGCACCGGGGTGCAGCTGATGCACCCGCGCTAAACGCCATTGCAACGGTGGCAACGTGTTGTCGACCAACACGACTACAGAACCCTCGCTAAGGGTTGTATTTTGAGTATCATGGAACCATTTACCGCGTGGTTGGAGCTGGTGAAGATATTCAACACTCCAGCGTTTCCAAAAATGTTGAACAGCTTGCTGAATAACCTGCCATCGAACAAGGCGGTTTGGGTTATCATTCGATAAGTCGAATTCCGGTAACGCGGTTAATGGTTCCCCGATGAGAAAATGACCGGGAGTAAGAGGCAGTGGATCCCCGGGATCACTACTGAGTGTGCAGAGCGGTCTAGAATTGAGAACCGCCTCAATTTGACAAAGTATTGTCTGAAATTCGTCATGTGTAAGTGTAAGCTTACCTATGACGCGATAAAGGTGAGTTTTCATGCTCTTTACCGCTGCTTCGAAAATTCCTCCAAAGTGAGAAGCATAAGGAGGATTGAAATGCCATGTTATGGAAAGATCAGACAATTTTTTGTTTACAGAAGACTGATTTGACTCGTCTCGTAAAAACGAGTAAAGTTCGGATAGATAGCGATCGCATCCGACAAAATTGCGACCACAATCAGAATAAATATCGGTACATAAACCGCGGCGGGATATGAACCTCCGTAACGTATTAATAAAAGATTCCGTTGATAAGTCGGGAACAAGCTCCAAATGGATTGCTTTCGTTGACATGCACACGAAAACGCACACGTACGATTTGTATATTTTCGCATTCCTAAAACGATTAGATTTCAGGTAAAAATGTCCAGCAAAATCTACCCCTACGTGCAGAAAGGGACGAAGAGAGCGGACTCTTACTGCAGGCAGCGGAGCCATCACAGGTTTTGGTGCGATAGGACGTGCGCGAGCGCAGGGTACACAGCGATGGGTTCGCATACGCACTGCATCGCGGGCGCTTAGTATCCAGTACCTCTGAGCAAGAGCATACTGTAACGTTTGAGGACCGATATGCATATTAGTGGTGTGGTAAAAGTCTATAAGTAGATTGGTGAAGTGATGCTTCTTCGGTAAAAGAATTTGATGCTTGGCATCGTAAGGAACGTTGGCACAGTTTATTCTGCCGCCGACCCTAAGTAATCCCGAATCATCCAAGAAAGGTTTGAGCCTTTGTAGACGCTTAGTACACCTATCATCATCCTTAAGACGCGAAAGGTCCTCTGAAAAATGTTCAGCTTGAACAAGGAGAATGATTCGATTGAGCGCATGTTTTATCTCTGGAACCGTAATGTAGCTTGTCGGATAAGTTTTGGTTTTTCGACACTTATGGTAAAATCGAAAAACAAGTGACACGATGCGTAACATTTTTGGCAACGATGAAAATCGCTCTAGGAACTCTGAGCTAGGTTCGGTCTGTTGCGTTACAAGAGTGTGTTTTCGGCGTTCTTCGTCAGTATGACACGGAACGTTCGAAACTGGCCACTCTGATTGCGGCTTTGTAAGCCAGGAAGGGCCATTGAACCACTGTTTGTGATTCAGCTGAGATGGTAGCACACCCCGTGAAGCTGGGTCTGCGGGGTTATCCGCAGACGTAACGTGATGCCACTGCGAAGCAGGCACGTTGCTTGTCGTTTCCGCGATGCGGTATGACACATATGTTTGCCATTTATGAGGAGACGAACGTAACCATGCAAGTGTTATTGACGAATCAGACCAAGCAAAGGCTTCTTCAATCGTTAACGAGTTGCTATAAGTAGAAATAATTTTTTTCATAAGTTTGGATAAAAGATGCGCGGCACAAAGTTCGAGACGTGGAATTGTGAGCTGTTTTAAGGGTGCAACTTTCGTTTTCCCCAAAAGAAGATGTGCATTGATAGCACCAGTCGAGTCGACCACGCGAATATAGACGCAGGCAGCGTATGCCTTTTCAGATGCGTCTGAGAAGCCATGAAGTTGCACTTGATAAAGTTTATGGCAAGAAAGAACGTGGCGAGGTAAATTTATTGTTTGTAGAAGTGGAAGCTCGTTGAGAAATTTGTACCACAACTCACAAATACCTTGAGGTGGAGCCTCATCCCAACCAGTACCTGATACCCACAAAAGCTGAATTAAATGTTTTACGAATAATGTTATGGGGCTAAGAAAACCCAAAGGATCGTATATTTTTGCAATTTCCGCGAGCATTATACGCTTCGTACATTTATGTGGAGGGGTATCTGTTTGGTACGTAAAGGTATCGGATTTAGGATGCCATTTGAGCCCTAAGACCTTGACGGATGTATCCGTGTCTAGCGCCGAAAGTATAAGTGCATCGTCATGATTTGAATCTGAATTGTTCAGATGAGTTAAGAACTCAGCACTGTTACTGGTCCATTTTCGAAGTTCAAAGGTACCCGCCTTACAAATGTCTGTAAGCTGCCGTTGCAGAGCTACAGCATCTTCGAGGGTATCGGCACCAGTAACAATGTCGTCAACGAATGCTTCATTGAGAAGCACTTGTGCAGCACGTGGATAAGAAGCGGCCTCGTCAATAGCTAATTGACGAAGTGTCCGCAGAGCTAAAAATGGTGCTGATGCAACACCAAAGGTCACCGTGCACAAACGAAATTCCTGCACAGGATCGAGAGGAGAGAATCTCCAGAGTATGCGTTGAAAGTCGCGATGCTCTTTACAAAGATCGATGAAACGGTACATCATTTTTATGTCTGCAGTGAAGACTATCTTGTGTAGTCTGTATTTGAGAAGAACCTCGGTAATGTCCTGATGTAGTTTCTGACCCGTCAGTAAGTTGTCGTTCAGCGAACGACCCGATGTCGTCTTACACGAGGCATCGAAAACTACCCTGAGTTTAGTGGTAGTAGCACATTTCTTGATCACGCAGTGATGAGGAATATAATACGGAAGCGTGTCGCTGTTCACAGAAGCGGTGACAGGCTCCATGTGTCCCAAGTCTAGGTACTCTTGGAGACACCTATTGTAATCTGCTCGTAAAGCAGGGTCACGTGATAACCTGAACTCCAGTTTGTTTAAACGAGAGAGGGCAATACCACGTGATTCGCCGAGGGAAGAAGCGTTCTCTTTAAACGGAAGGGAAACAGTATATTTCCCGCTTAAGTCGCGTTTGTGAGTATCGACGAAAATCGACTCACAGCGGAGTTCATCTTTAGAAAGATGCGTCGAGTCAGGTACTGACTCCAGTTCCCAGAACCTTTGTAGTTGGATGTCTAATTGACATGTACTAAGATTAGTGCAAACCTGTCCCGGAATGGAATGCGATATTCTGCCATTTAGTAGGTAGCCAAAAATGCTATTAATAGCCACAGGGGTTCCCTGCGGGCCCTTGATGTTGTCGTGCAGCAGTATGCTATCACTGTAGTCCGACCCTAAAAGAAGCTCAACGGGACGCGCAGAACGCAATTCTGGGTCCGCCAAAGTGAGGCCTTTAAGATGCGGAATTTGTTCGAATGATTTCGGTATATTCGGAAGGTAACTAGTTATTTTTGGGAGTATAAGAGCTTCGATGATCAGCTTAGGTTCCGACTTATTGTGGGGTGTAACCTCGCACAATACATAACCACGCGGTTGCGCGTTGCTATCACCTATACCAGTAACTGTGGTGCTCGTCTGCGCGGGGTACCGCGGTAGGCCGAGCCGTTGGACGCACGACTCAGTAATGAGCGTAGCCTGCGAGCCCTGGTCGATGAGGGCGCGCACCGAACGCGGAAAGTAAGGTCCGTGATCCGTGCGACGGACGTTTACTAACGCGGTAGTAAGCAAAACCGTACAGTTCTGTTTGTTCGAGAGCCCCGTAGCTCCGCATGAAGGAGTGGGCGCTGAGATTTCCGCTGCCGAGTGTAACTCCGGGGAAGGAAAATATTCTGACGTCAGCGTGACGTTTTGTACGGGCACATCTTCATGTAATGAAGAGTGATGCCGCTGAGCGCAAACGCGGCAACTGTGGCGCGATTTACAGTCTTTAGTTTCGTGACCGACGAACAGACAATTGTGACAAATTTTATTTTCTTTAATAAAATGTTTACGCTCATTTAAAGTAAGCCTTTGAAAGTTGTCACATTTGTATAATGGATGCGAATTATCTTTGCAGTATGCGCATTTAATTTTATTAGGTAAATCGACCGCAGTTGTAGCATGAACGCTCATAGATCGCGTCGAACGCGGCGAAGTATAATTTTTATAAGCGCGCGGCACATTGTATTGTGCATCGGAGCGCGAGCGAGTAAAGATAACGCGCGGCTCGCCGCCTGCGCGTGGCGGGATGACATCACCGCAGAAGGCGCGCCGGCCGAGCCGCCGGCCGAGCCAGCCGCCGCCGCCCGGCCCGCCGCAGCGAGCGCGCTCGCGGGGCGCGCGGAGGCCGCCATGACCTCGGACGCCGATAACTCTTTATTGAGAAAGTCAAGTAATTCGCTAACGGCGGGAACTTCACTTGACGAGCGTAAAGACAATTCGAAACGCCTTCGTATACTAGGCGTTATTTTGCGTAACAAAAGATTTAAAAGAATAAAACTCCAGCTAGAAACTGGAAAACCTAAAGAACTTAAAGCTGTAATATTTTCGTGATAGGTATTAAGCAAACGACGCAAACTAGGTTCAACGTTTTTGTCGTTCACCGGTTCGACATCAAAAATATTGTCTAAATGTTTTGTCGAGATAATTCTTTTGTTTTCGTAACGATTGATTAAAACCTGTAAAGCATTTTCATAGTTAGATTCAGTGACCGGTATCGATTTAATAAGATTATAAGGTTCGTCCTTTAAAAATAACAACAAATAACGAAACCGTTCGACATTTGTTAAGGATTCATTATCGTGTACGAGCGATTTATACAAGTCATAGAAAGCATTCCATTCGGTTAGTTTACCGTCAAACGTTTGTAATGATAACTGCGGTAGGCGTATGTGTTGCTGCGAGCGGCTGCAGTGTGCGTGGCCGTCGAGAGCACAGGCAGGCGACACACTAGCGATACTTTGTTTACGAGTCTCCTTCATAGTATCTAATGTTACTTGAACTTGAAAGTATAAAGAATCAAATTCATTACGTATGGCTAAATGCTCTTCTTTGGAGAAATTTTCAAATTTAACGGAAATTTTTTCTATTTTTGCTTGGACTTGAAAGAATGTTTTCTTAATCGCATTTAATTCCTTGGAACGAACACGAAATTCTGTTGGATTATTAGAACAGTCTACTATGCGTTGCATACTGTTTAAGGCAAGATCCCGTTCGAAAATTAATTGTTCTAGTTCCATTGTCACTACAAAAAAAAACAAAATTAAATATAAATGTATACAAATTAAAATTTATATGTAAAGGAGTTAATGTTAAAAGAAATATTATTTTAACGAAAAGAAATATATAAGGAAATTCACAAGAAAAAAAATATATATTTAACACGTTGTGTTAAATGCAATGATGTAATATGTGTCCAGTACGAAAATACATGAACAGCTAAATGAGTAAAGTACGAAAATACAATTACCCCGAAAATAGATTTGGTACGTAATACCTAAACCTAATATCGTAGCTTAGTACGAAAATACTAAGTACAAATGTTTTATGTACGTTGTACAAAATAATAAAAGCGCAGTCTGTGACTAGCCTTATTTTATTCGTTGGCGTATGCCGAGACTCCGAAGCCCGAGCGCAAGATTAAATATCCTACCTACGTTACGATTCGAAAAAATTATGAAATGTAATTTCATCAAATTTGCGTATTTAACTACAAATCTATATATAATTAGAAAGTACTCGTCAAGATTACACTGTACACATCGGTATTATCGTAAAATAACACGCTAAATGCTTGTAATTTGATTCTAAAGTTTGATGGCCGGCGGTTGAACCCGCGCTAAGCAACAACTTTATATGACGAAAAATAATTAATTTTGAAAATGTTATTGCAAAATTAATAGAAATACGCGAAGTTAAATCAAAATATCCAAATATAATGCGGTATATCCGGCTTGAAGAGTAGATGTTGTGAATATTTAGTTCCTTCGATCTCTCAGAGGAGTAATGAAGCAAACACTTACCAGCATCCAGAACAGTCACGCGTTGCGGGGCCCCGTCTGCTGATGTCCACAGGTGCATTTACTATATTTTGGCTTGTTTCACTTAACTTCACTTCTCTTTCACGTAAAATGTTTATTAACAAGGGAGCTCGGAGTCGTGCGAGTAGAAAGAATTCGACCGTTACCGTTTAAGTGCAGTGACAGTAACCGAATGACGTCGAGTGCAACTGTCATTAGGATGAGGCTTGTGTTGCCTATTAATCCCCTGATCGAATGGTAGAAATTTTGAATAATTGAAAGTACGAAACAGGGTAAAATTTTGTGACACGCAGGTGAAGCCGCTAGCACACCTAGTTATATATATATACACACAAAATAAATAATATAAACACACTAAAACACACATTTTCTTGTTATAAACTTACTTATTTGTATAAATAATTAATACTTAATACTTATTTGTATAAATGTAATAATTAATACTTATTTGTATAAATGTGTAGCATATGGATATTTATTTAAGTATATATTTTATTATATTCTATTTGTGTAACGTAGAATGTTATATTAATAAGTAAGTTTATCAATTTTATTGTTTAGTTCATCTTGTGCACCGATCTCAGCCTGTGTCTTATCTTTATTACTTTAACGTAGGGATTATCTGTAAGAGATCACTTTTAGTGATAAGACCGCCCTTTGTACACATAAATGTTTTTATTTCTCTTGTTTATGTCTATTATTTACTTGGCAATAAATTCATTCATTCATTCATTCATTCAAATCAATTCTATAGACAATTGTGAAGACCAGCCTAGAGCAATTCCATACAATTGGTTGAACTGTACGTTACAAAACGATTCAAGTGTGCTCAGCCATTGTTGTAGTTATTCCTGCTTCATCATTTCACTGTCAAAGGAAGTGAAGGGGCTCCTACGTTGTATAATTGGTATACCATCAAAGGGATATAGTGCTTTTGCTTTCATTAGTCATACGTACAACTTACGTAAACAATTTTTAAGTTTACACTACTCGTCAGTGTCTTCGTATTATATTAAGACAAGCTTTTACCCGCAACTTCGTTCGCGTGGACTAATGTTGTGTGATAGGTTGATAATAGATAGCGCTTTTCAATGTCATCCTATTTCTGTAGAATTGACAGGATTTCTATAGGCTATAAGTTACCCCGGTATACAAGGAATAATTGTGCCAAATTTTAATATCATCCTATCCCTGTAGAATTAACAGGATTTTGATAGTCTATTTGTTACTCCGATGTATAAGGACATCCTATTCCTGTAGAACTAACAAGATTTCTATAGACTATAAATTACCCCGGCGTATAAGGAATAATTGTGCCAAATTTCATCGTTATTGGTTCAGCAGATTCGCCGTGAAAGTGTAACAAACATACATCCATACTCAGAAACTTTCGCATTTATAATATGAGTAGGATAGGATAGGATTGTAATATATTAAGATTGGATCAATTGAATTATGTGCAATAGTATTATGTAAATTTGAAGCAGTTATTTCGGTAAGAGAAGCTGCGGAGCGGAATAGGGTAAGGGACTTGCAATCGAGAGGTCGTTGGTTCAAATCCCGGCCATTATACTACCGACGTGAACCCGATTCTACCACAAGCATTAAGCTTAGCTGGAGAGGTTAAGAAGTTTACTAGCAATTTGTAGCCCTAATTGCTAGTAACCTTATTTAAAAAAAGAGAGCTCAATTTTGTTTAAATAGCCTAAATGTTAATAATAGTTTAAATTGACGTCCATCTGTTGAGAAAGAAGAGAAGTTCTTTCTCAACAGATGGACGTCCATTGTATCGCGCCACTCCATGCGAGACCACCCGATGGACGTTCCCTGCCTCGCGAGCTCCTGCGATCACCGTCTCCGCGGCCCGATGCGGATGAAGACGGCGACGACGAGGACGACGCGACGGGCGAGAGGGCGACACCACGGACTATAACACCACCGGACATGACACTACCTGACGACGACTTTGAGGTCGAACTGGGAATGGTAGTTCCCAGACCTCCCCATCGCACCAGACATCCCTTATGTCACTCAGGTGACCTGGGCTTACGGCCCAAATACGACACCTTTGGGTCACCTAGGTGACCTCGGCCTACGGCCGGAACACATACCGGGCTTAAGTGCCCGCGAGGAAATGCCCGGGTAGTGAGGATTTCCTCGAGGCCCGTACCCCACCTACCTCCCCACAAGGAGAGTATGTGAGAAGACCCTGCTGACGTCCATTGCTGGACATGGGTCTCTTTAAAGGATCTCCACACACTACGATTTTGTGCCGCGTGGAACCAGCTGCTCCTTGCGACCTTTTTGATGTCGTCAGTCCACCTCGTTGGGGTCTACCGACGCTGCGCTTTCTGGTGCGAGATCGCCATTCCAGCACCTTAGGACCTAAACGCCCATCGATTCTACGCATGCGTTAAATAACCTAAATTAGATTATTCTTTCTTAACGACTTACGTTCTACTTACAGGAACTAAAATTTTCGGGTCCAAATGTTCTTTCCTTCAGAATACATAGAACTGCATTGAAAGTGGTACACTTATGTACGTTGCAAATTTAGGACAACCCAACAAGTAGACTGAGACTAGTATATTGAAAAATGTCTAGTAGCAAATTTTGTAAATTTGAAAGTAGATTAGTTGAGCAAACAAAAATCATAAATACTTTACGCAATGATGTTACACTGTATTACGCTGTATTACACATCGTGATGATTTTATTTGTGATGATTTGATTTATATATTTACAAAGATTTGATAACCAAAGATCCAAATTTCTAGTTTAAAGGAGCAACTGATATTCCGCGGAATTTTATCGCATAAAGGGAACCACGTATTTAATTTTGCATCGCAATCACAGAGCCTTTCCGCTAGGGAAATCGATTCGCCATTTTGTTGATCTCCTGAGGATGGTTCGATAAAATGTACTTTTAGAGTTCCTTAGTGAAATTGTATGGTGGCTATTTAATACTAGCTGTGGCAGTAGCTTCGCCCGCATGAAAATCAGTGTCACAAATTTTCCCCGAATTGAAATATTGAACATAAACATATTTATCGTGTGTTAATTATAAAATATTTTTATATAATTTAATATATTATAATAACGCAAAATTCTTTTTTATCGCAATATTTTTTTTTGCTGCTCCTCTCCTATTCTTCTTAGCGTATATTATTATTATTATTAATCTATAGCCTTTCTCGATAAATGGACTATCTAACATTTATACAATTTTTGAAATAGGTCCAGTAGTTCCGGAGATTAGCGCGTTAAAATCAACACAAACAAACTCTTCATCTTTATATACATATGTGCTGTGATGATAACGAACATTATAAAAGAAAAGGTTTATAGAAATTAATACAAATTTTGTACATAACATGTACAGGACTGGCCTGTTGGCGCAGTAAGTAGTGACCCTGTCGTCAGCTCCATGGCTCGCGGGTTTGATTCTTTCTATAAATGAATTCGTTGGTCTTCGAGTCTGGGTGTATATTTGTATTTAAGTATATATTTAAAAAATATATAAGTATGTGTTCACCAGTTGTCTGTCTACCATAACACAAGTATTAAGTTACTTACTTTGGAGACGGATAACCGTGTGTGTAAGTGTCCCATATATTTATATATTAATTTAATTTTTTATTTACGGTTTAAAAACTTATGTGCTTAATTTATATTGACAACGCATAGACGCTTTTCGGTGAAATAAAAAATTAAAAAGAAAACGGCTCTGGCAATCTCTGGTGGATTCCATGGTGTGTGTAACCCACCATACGAATTGGGACAGTGCGAT
This sequence comes from Morpho achilles, assembly GCA_947086495.1. Classification (NCBI taxonomy): domain Eukaryota; kingdom Metazoa; phylum Arthropoda; class Insecta; order Lepidoptera; family Nymphalidae; genus Morpho; species Morpho achilles. Next base: position 4,117,195 of record CAMTZB010000009.1, on the reverse strand, counting down.
GTGTCTTGGCTCCAAAGCCTTTCTGCATAATAAAATAGGAGAGAGGAGGCCTATTCCCACCGGGTAGGTAATAACCGTTATTTAAGCATGTGTAACACAACGTACTAGGAACACGTGATTCCGAAATCAAAACTAGATGGCACTACTGATCGTTTGCTCCGCGCTATCGAAGTGCTTTCGTAGTAATATAAGAAGTCCCCATACATTATGTTATGAGATCGACATCGCTATCGAATCCTAGGGCTCTAAAGTGCATCCTTCTGGAACACTACGCCCTAGCGCGTCTGAGACGGTGCATCCTCCGTCCGGCACATCCATACCTGGAATGCCGTGAGGAACCCGTCGTCTGTCCGCGATGCTTTCCGTATTCGTGATTAACACGCATCCTTCCCGCCCCCGACAGTACCTGCGTTCGGGTCCAGCGCATTACACATGTATATTTCAATTATGAAAAACTTGTTTTCAATAAAACTTTATACCTAAGAATGTTGTCGTTCATTTAATCCCCCACAGTTATATGCACTCATGCCCCTAGGATACGTTTTACTTGCGAACGCCTCTCATCTGCCGCTTTTCCGGGAGTTCACAGAAGCACTTACGTATATTCCGCTTGTTACAGTTTTTAATGGAGATATAAAATTGATATAACATGTTTCAAATACAACCTCCTTCGTATAGTTGGTCAATAATATCATAAAAAACTTTGTCACCATCAATTTGTCATTAAGTTGTTGAAAGTAAATGGGTTGATTTTTGAGATTTTTTTTTATTGTGTTTTTATTATGGCATGAGTATAAAGGAAAAATATCGGTGTTTATAAAAATACTAGCTTTTACCCGCGACTTCGTTCGCGTAGACTGATAGGTTGATAACCCTGCGAATGTGTATCTCTATCACAAAATCAGATCGATCCGAGAAGAATCAGAGGGATTTACAGTTTAATCAAGAGCATAATTTGATAATTTTAGTAAGTAAACCGTACTTACGTGAAATAAATATTACAATAGCTCAGTAAAAGAAGTGCAAAAACATCATATATCAAAAAATTCATAATGTTTTTCTGATATTAAATATCTATAAATATTATAAATTTTTAATGGTAACGTGCTAGAAAACCATTTATTCGTAACGTCATCCGTCATCAATTGTCAACTTGTTTTTTTTTTTAAATTTATCTATACGTACGGCGGATTCTAGCGTTTTTAGAATAAATACGAAAAATTAAATTGAAATTGTTTTTTAACATAATATTTTCAAATAGGTATCTGAAAATATATTAACTTCACTTTGTTATGTAACTGTAATGACTTTTCAAATATTAAAAATGGTGTTTAGAAATAAAATCTTTTTTCCATTAACCGTATGGCCTAATTTCTATGGGCTTAAATTAAATAAAACTTCCCAATACATGTCAATTATTAGTCATTTATTTCTTACTTGTTGCAACAGACTACTTACTAAAGACTTGTTCCGTTTAAGAATATATTTTCTCGAAATATCTCTTTTTTTGACAACAAAAAATGTGTATGATTAAATTTAACTTGAACTTAAATGGTTATTTCTTATTGTTATATTTTCATCACAAATCCTATCGTTTTTAATGTATTATTATGGTATTTAGCTAGTAATCGTACTTGTACATAACCTCAAACTATAATAAATAAATATTAGATAAAATAATAATTGATACTAAGATAACAAATATTTTTCTATTTAACAACACTAAAATTATTACTCTGATCTGGGCCAAAAGATGTTACATACATCATTCTGGCGGGCTCCTTTTTATTAAATATTTTTCTCCGGTTTATGAAATAAACAAAAACCGAAATATTTAAAAAAATAATAATAATAACTTTTTTAAAGATTTTTATACGTTACCCGGTATAAACATTAATTTTGCCAAATTTCATCTATATTGGTTCAGCGAATTGACCATGAAAACGTTACAAACAGACTTTCGCATTTATAATATTATTAGTTTATTTATTTTACTAAATAACCCGTATTACTTATATCAATAATCCATTGTTATTACAATGTTAAATTTTCTCAGTTAAATTTGTCCAGTAAACGAATAAAATAAAATAAAATATAAATACTCTTTAAAGATAACTCTTTTGTCGTAAGTCGAAAAACTTGGAATTTAAATACTTCTGTAAATAAAGATTTGACTTGATTTTGACACATCGTAAATGAAAATTAGTTCCATAGGTTTATTATAGATGGCGTTTGGAAAGTCATCGTATTTAATTTCTCCTGAATTTAATTCCTGTTGAATTAACAGGATTTATATAGCCTATATGTTACCCCGGTATGTAAGGAATATTTATTCCAAATTTCATCGATATTGGTTCAGCGGATTGGCCGTGAAAACGGAACCGACAGACAGACAGACTTTCCCATTTATAATATTAGTAAGGATAACGATAAATAGATCTTTTAAGTTGTGAATAAGTACAATAAGCACCATAAGCTATCAAAAAAATTTGCCTTGTAGAAGAAATCGAGCTGCTTATAAGATGTCTTGGTCATGTGATGTTTATAGTAGATAAGGTTTTGATATGGCGATAATTTATAGAATTAGGCGTTACTTTGCGGAGGTCCATAATACAAAAGTAATGAGAATTATTTTGCTATAATCCCCGATAAAAGTAAATAGGCTAAATGTAGAGTGTAGTATTCGTTCTCATACTTGATACATGCAGAATTTCCAAAGCTCCACATCGCAAAGCCGTGTCGTGGAGTCTATCTCCTAACGATGCTTCGGTTACGGGGTGAAACAATTGTAGAGATTGTGGTGATGAATGTGTGCAGTGCTTGTGTATTATTGTGTTATCGGTGGTGGGTAGTGCATGAGTTTTTACAAATTCTGCATGTATGAGGTATTAGAACGAATAGTACACTCTACATTTAGCAATACATATGTTTTCTTTTATCGCGGAATATAACAAAATAATATTATCATTAGTTTTGATATGGTTATAGTTAAAGCTCTGAAGAGTGATACTGTGAATCCTGCATGTATGGGGTATGAAAGCGGTTAATCCACTCGACATTGTGCATTATATATTTTTTCTAATTACTTTATCGCGGATTATAAAGAAATAATTTTAATATTTTTTAAAACAATAGTGTAGCAACGCCGCCTTGTCGCTACTGCGAGCAAGCAAGCCATGACGTCACATCTTGGCACAGCCGTTTGCGCCATTTTGACGTTGGAGATGTGGCAGCCGCTGTCATTAGCAGCTAGCCCGCGAATAGCGGAAGAGGGTTTGCTTTGATTTAATTTTTGCATTTTTTATGAAAAGAATAAAACTGACTTAGTATACTTCTTTTATTAATACAAGTAAATTAGTAGCAATAGGTTTATTTTATCTCAGTACGGAAGTCGTATTCAGAGTGTAGAAACTAGCAGTTCTTATTGAAACTCTTAAGTTAAAGTACATCAGGTGACGTATGTGGCAACTAAGATTAAATGGGCCATGAATCAGTCACCGTCGTCGAAGAAAATTCAATCCGGTACAAATAAAGCACAGTCATCAATTACTCTGTCCTGTAACGTGATTCTTGTTGCTTTACTGCGGTTAAATTAAAAAGAAACTAAATGGCAATGCACTTTAAAGAAAGTTGAAAGCTGCACGTGTGAGCAATAAAGTGCCACTCATTCTTATAGTAGTGCGATCAATTCTTTAATATTATGTTAATATTTATACACATACGTACAGACTATACAATATACATACCCATATTAAATCTTATAAATACAAAAATCTGTCTGTCTTTCCCTACATGTGTTAGGATTTCACGGCTAATTCGTTGGACCAACATTGATAAAATTTGTCACGTTTAAGTCTTATACACGGAATTAAAAATAAAAAATAGTCCCTTTCCCGGAAGAGATATGTGTTTTTTTTATTATTGAGGGTTCTTAAATATGCTCATATTGGCGCGAATAAAGTCACGGATACTGGTACAACATAAATTCTGAATAAAAAAAAAATAATTGTGCCTTATAATCAACATATTATATATAAGAGTGTATCAATGTATATAAAAAACGGCTGAACCGATTTTAATGAAGTTTTCAACCTTTAGCTTGACCCAGTGAGCCAACAGCTTGGTATTAATAAAATAAAATGAGCTCCTAGCTTTTGTTTCTCGAGAATTTCTTTATTTGCAGTTGAGTTCGTCCACTTAACAAACAGTTAATTTTGTCACTCTGCTTGTAAAGCAAATATTTTCTAAAGTAAAGCAAATATTCTCTTAAGTAGATTATAGATTTGTTTATTGTATTCTTTATCAAACATAAAGCAAACGCGTATTTATATGAAACGGCAAAATTGCCATTTCATATAAATACGCGTTGCCATCTATAATTAATATAGCACTTAGCTTAAAATAATTTCGCAATTAGTATTTGTAGCTCTACATGGTGTGTATATTGTTGATGACCTTTTAAAGTAATATATAAATAAATAAATAACTTGTTATAATAGAACTTTTAAAGTCAAGTGGATACAGTAAATTTTAAGATTACACAGGAACAGTAAAGTAAAAAAAAAGCTTTATCTCGATGTTATGTGAGAGCAAAGTTTAAATACCCGCCAAGAATAAATTCTCAATTCAAATTTCAATGTAAGCACTTCCGAAATACTTGAAATAAATTCGGAAACCACGTCACGTTGAAAAAGTTAAAAGTAATTTGCTCGTTTTTCTTAAGTGTTTATATTCAGGCAGTGATTTATGATGTAGAAGATTTAAATATCCGATTTAAGATAAATGATTCAATGAAGAAGTTACATTTAGAAAAAAAGAGGCGAGACATTAATTATATCGGAAATAAAAAAAGTCAAATGATATTTGTGTTTATTTAATAATAGATGCGCCCGCGTGGAAAACACAATTTTTTTCCCGAAGTCAAATTTATAACATCAAAGTAGTTATTGTGTCCGCCGTGTGGTATTCGGTTGAGTAGAATAGACCACCCTCATTTCTTGCCGAGGTGTCGTAATGGGCGACTAAGGTAAGTTGATCCACCGTGTGGTATTCGGTTGAGTAGATTAGATCATAGTCTTTCTTACTGAGGTGTCGTAAAATATGCTTACTTTCATCATCTTCCTGCCCTTATCCCACTCTAAGTGGGGTCGGCACAACATGTTATAAACATGCTGTCACATGATTTGGCTGCGTTTTCACGACCGGCCGCCTGCGTGACATCAACTTACCTCTGTCGTGTTTTACGACACCTCGGTAAGAAAAAGGGTGGTCTATTCTACTCAGCCGGATACCATACGGCGGGTCAATTTACCCTAGTCGCCTCTTACGACACCTCGGTAAGAAATGAATGTGATTTACTCAGCCGGTCACCACAAAGCGGTCATATATTATATTATATTTTATTCTTAAGAACAATGTCACATACACTACTTCGCGCCCAACACAAATTGCGGAGTTAAACTGTCATATTGTCCAGCACGTCGTATAAAAACTAGTTTCGCCAGACTTATCCTGTGATATATCTTGTAAAGTCACAAAAATCTGTAGTATTGTATTAAGTAGAGAAAAGTTTTGGAAGCTAGAAATTTTTATAAAAAATCTTATTGTAATTTTTAAGCGGATTTTATTAATGAGTTTTCTCGTTAAGTCTTTATGGTCCCATTGAATAGACAAAGGCCTCCTTCCTACTTCGCTAAAAAGAAAAAGGAAATTAGAACCACCACATTGTTCCAAAACGGATTGGGGTATTTTATCGCAAAGCGTCTTTAATCTATACTTATTATAAAACGAAGTCTGTAAAAGCTCTCTGTCTGTATATGATCGATTTTCTCAAAATCTACTTAACGGATTTACGTAGGGTTTTTACTAAAAAGTAGTGAAATTTTCTCGGAAGGTTTAGGTTTATAATACACTACTGTTTCGTGTAAATTGTGTTGAAAAAAAAAACTCACCTGTCGAGGAGCTTTAATCGCGTAAGCCGCGTAAACCAACTGAGATACGCTAAAATTATGTGCTATTACCTTACTATACCTTACTTACTTACTTACTTACTATACCTTAGTCGGCTCTTACGACACGTCGGTAAGAAATGAAGGTGGTCTATTCTACTCAGCCGGATACAACACGGTTAAGAGTACATCTCATATGCAGATAGATATATAGCAATCAAGCCTTTAAATGATCGCGAATATGTTATACATCAATGTTAACTTCAGGGGTAGGTATGAAAACGAGGTTAACCTTTAATGTGATTAATCGAACTGATAAGCTATGATTAATTGGATGCTGTCAGTCACGTAATTATACGTAAAGAGCACGCTATTAGTATGTTATTTCAAAGTGCAAAAGACAATGTACTACAATACTAAAAAAATCTTCCATGGGTCCCATTGACATTGTGTTTCGAGGAGGTCACGGGTTCAAACCCGGGCAGACACCAATAAGCTTTTCTGTTGAAACTTGTATTAATTGATAATTGCAATTTATCATACGCTTTTCGGTGAAGGAAAACATCGCGAGGAAGCCTGTCTACCCCTAGAAAATTCTGGAGATATGTGTAACCTACCAATCTGCATTAGAGCAGCGTGGTAGGTCTTAGCTCCAATCCTTCTCTCCAAAAACGGAGAGAAGAGGCTTATTCCCAGCAGTGGGAGAGTAACAGGCCGCCACTTACTTAGATAATAATGAAATTCTAAACAAGCGTTATCATTCTGGACAAGTCTATCACGAATTCTATTTAATTTGTATTGCAGTATGAATTATAATGTTGCTAACAATAAATTATTCAAAACATTCGAGTCTCAAGCTTGTCACCTATGTAAAACATTTCATTGCAAATAATTTATATTTTAATAAATAAACATCAAATTGTAAGCTTTTGTTTCGTCAATTAATTTTGCTGACCGGTTGTGTAGAGGAGATAGCTATTAACTGATAAGGTACCCTTACTGTTCTGTTCAGTTTTAATATACTGCGTTATCTGTGTTCTATGTACTAAACAAGGTTGTTTACTATTCGGAGATACATATTCTATTCATTCTATTAGACATGCAGTACTAAACAACGCGCCAAGATGCCCTGTTATTACTTAATATTGTAATTGCAATGAAAAAGAAGCTTACATATAATATAATCAGTATAATGCGTTCATTTAACTAGTCTTCTAATATGATAAGTACGTATTTTTATTATTTATATTAAGGATAACTGCTATTGATAAATAAAAAATATTGAAGTATAAAAACATTGAGAGACTTAATTTTCTTATGAAACCACAATGTCAGCAAATAAATTGGTTATCAATAGAGAAACATTCACTTTCGAAGCTGTTATTCTTGAGGCATAAGGGATATTGCATCAAAAAATCTCACGTATATTTTTAAACAGCGTCCGAGTTAAGTAATCACAAATATTTATTTTTAAACTGCCACACTAAAAAGTGGCATAGATAAATAATATAGAAAGTATTAAATAGCTGAGAGACTCTTAATTTTTTTTTAACCACAAGGTTGCTGATAGAGAAATCTTCACTGTTCAACGCTCTCATTCTTGACGCAAAAAAAAATCTGACGTTGATATTTATAAAAGTCCACGTTAAGTAATTAATTAATTTCATTCAAATAAACTATTCCATTATGTTTGTTTTATTTTATTTTTATTTCTGAAAAGTATTTGTAACGGAAGGAAACATAAGGGAAGGAAACATAAGACTATGCTACAACAGCATAGAGTTGTGAGGATAGTTGTGGCTAGGTATGGAGAGGTGATGGAAGCGCGGAAAGGGGAGGTGCGGAGAGGACAGGAGAGTAATGGCGCATTTTGAGGCAATTGACATTTATACATGGAATACAAACGTTGTTGAAAAAAAAAATTAGTTCTTTAGAAAATCGTCTGTTATTTATTTAATAAATATAAAGGAAAATATCGTTATAATATATTATATATTAGGTAAGTTAAAAATGTTAGTACGAAAAGAAATAAACTAAGCTATATAGAGTAATATGTTTGTGATAAATATGATGCAGCAAGCTTATTAATTGCATCGTTCTCGGCGTAATAAGGTTTGCGGTTAACTCAGCGATGCAACCTAAAATATACTTGAATTTTGTACTGCATGTGTCATTTTCTTAGGCTACTACTTAGGCTAACATACACTTTAGTATATTAAAATATAACTTATTATTTTCAGCAAATTAAAATATGAAAAAAGTGATATTTGCTTTGTCCATGCTTGATTCCCATCTAATAAAAATTTAAAACTACATCATTTAAATATAAGTAAGTAACGGCCTGTTACTATCCCACTGCTGGGCATAGGTCTCCTCTCTCCATTTTTGGAGAGAAGGGTTGGAGCTAAGACCTACCACGCTGCTCCAATGCGGATTGCTAGGTTACACATATCCCTAGGATTCTCTAGAGATATGCAGGTTTCCTCACGATGTTTTCCTTCACCGAAAAACGTGTGATAAATTGTAATTATCAATTAGACACATAAGTTTTAATAGAAAAACTCATTGGTGTTGAACCCATGATCGTCTCTAGAGATTCACACGGTCGCACCGCTAGGCCATCACAGCTTTAATATAGCATTTAAATATAGTTGTTTCAAAATATTTCAACTCCAACATAAAACTATCTACTCACTAAACTAATAAATGTATTATATTATAATTATTGAAATATTATGTACTTCTTATAAATTTACTGTTTTTATAACCGCTACAATGTTTAAGATATAGTATTCTACAAAAGCAGACTCCATTTCTTATCAAAAATGGAATTATATAGTCCATAAGCCACATAATAATATCTTATATTCGAATAAAACATTAATATAAGACCCTTAAACACCATAAATACAAGGATAATACCAAGCGTTGAAAGATAAAAGAAAATTTTCTGTGGATTTAGCGAAAGATTTACACTAACATCTCGCAAATAAAGAAAATGTTGTGCTGAAAGGAAAACCGTTTTTATGCTATTCGCAAGATTTTGTTTTGATCTGTTCTCAGAATTCAGTAAGAAGCGAATAGGCCAGCGAATTACTATATTGGAGAGTCGAAATTTCTTTATGGTTTTAATATTTAGCTTGAAAATCATATTTGTACAATTTTTCTTTAATAAGGATCACACCAAAACTTATATAGCTAGTGTAATATAGAGTAATATAGTGTGGTATCCGGCTGAGTAGAATAGTACCACCCTCTTTTCTTACCGAGGTGTCGTAAAAGGCGACTAAGGTAAGTCGACCCGCCGTGTGGTATCCGGCTGAGTAGAATAGACCAACCTCATTTCTTACCGAGGTGTCGTAAAAGGCGACTAAATTAAGATGACCCACCGTGTGGTATCCGGTTTAGTAGAATAGACCACCCTTTTTCTTACCGAGGTGTCATGAAATACGACAGAGGTAAGTTGACGTCAGGCAGGCGGCCGCTCGTAAAAACGCAGCCAAATCATGTTACAACATGTTTATAACATGTTGTGCCGACCCCACTTAGAGTGGGATAAGGGCAGGAAGATGATGATTGCGAAAGAAGGATAAAATTTTAAACATAACATAAAACGTTACCTAGCTAAGTGAATGTATCATGAATAAGTTATGTCAAAAATAAATCTTCTAGATATAATTTAAAACATAAGGTCAAATTTGAAATCTATTGTGGCATGAGAGTTGTACATTATATGCGCGGTACATTGTAGAGTTCTATAATTATCTCACTGCTGGGTATAAAGGCTCTCCGTTTATGAAGAGATGGGTTGGAGCTAATATTCTCCACGCTGCTCCAATGCGGATATTTATTTACATATCCAGACTTCTCTAGAAATATGCATGTTTTTTCAAGATATTTTCCTGTATCAAAAAGAGTGTGATAAATTACAAATATCAATTAGACACATAAGTTTTAAGAGACAAACTTATTGGTACCTGCCCGGTGTTTGAACCAGTGACTCAGTATCGTATAGACATTATATAAGTTTCCGCTTTGTTGCCCTAATTCATCTTGTTTATATTTCGTAATCTTCAAAACAATATACGGGCATCGTTGTTCGACAGCTTAAAGCAGTTACTGTCAAATGGGACTAAAATATAGCCAATCGGGCAATGAAAAACAGATGAAGTAATCCAGATAAATTTAATTAAGAATCCTTATTAATTTACTAAAAGTTTTAATTTAAAGTAATTCAATGTAAAAGTTAGGAGCAAACAATAACGGGTAAGTAGTTACTTAAAATAATTGACTTCACTCGGCTAATTAGGCGCGAGGTTAATTCATTTAGTAATCGCCTAACTTCAATTAAACATTGTTTTAATTGAAGTTAGGCAATTATTATATTCAATTCTGCCTAATAATTCATACAATGGAATAACTGTAGCTAAACTTTGTCTGACTGTATATTTGTTACACTTTCATGGCTAATAAGCTGGTGCAATTTTGATTAAATTTAGTTCAATCATGGCTTGTATACCGGGCTATTATAATATATGAAAAAATTGACGTTTTGCCTTTATGAAAACATACATAAGTACATAACACTACGGGCATGTCATAAATTAAATTGACGCGAACAAAGTCAGGGTACAGCTTATTATTATGTTGTGCTTACTATACTATACTTTTAGCATTATTTAGATTATCTCTAATTGAAGATTATAGCAAAATAATGTTATCATTGCTTTTGCAGTTGTAAAATGGGGAACAAATCACTGTTAAAATAAAAGCCTTAATTATATATCATCAAATGTAACGGCAGAGCGTCAAACAAGGCTCAATTTTATGATCCAAATCAATTTATATAGCTATATTCATATATGTATATTATATACATATAATACATGGTAGCCATTATTTATAAATCTATCTAATACTCGTACCGTTAAATGAGTTAATCTTGTGTATATATATCATGAAATTAATGAAATAAAGAGTATAGGGGGTTTCGAAGCGATAAATCGATATAGCTAGTTTCATTTTAATAATGACCTGTGGTCCCTGTTTACAGGCAATGTAAACTGTTACAATATTAATAGAAAACAAAGGTTAATCATCATTTGTAAAGTCATAATAGGTTATATGGGATCTGGTGGTCTCGATAACAAATGCGCCAGATGGAGTCCAGATATCATGTCTTTTTATCAGATCTAGATATCTTTTCTTTTTTTTCAAGTTGCATCTCTTTGATACAAAAGATGTTACAAAGAAAGATTTCAGACAACTTTTACACAATCGTTGCCGATTGACGTACTCGAAATTCTCCTAAGAACTTTTTTAACACATAATAAAACTCTCTTCATCATCATCTTCCTGCCCTTATCCCACTCTAAGTGGGGTCGGCACAACATGTTATAAACATGCTGTAACATGATTTGGCTGCGTTTTTACGACCGGTCGCCTGCCTGACGTCAACTTACCTCTGTCGTATTTCACGACACCTCGGTAAGAAAAAGGGTGGTATATTCTACTAAACCGGATACCACACGGTGGGTCATCTTACCTTAGTCGCCTTTTACGACACCTCGGTAAGAAATGAGGTTAGTCTATTCTACTCAGCCGGATACCACACGGCGGGTCGACTTACCTTAGTCGCCTTTTACGACACCTCGGTAAGAAAAGAGGGTGGTACTATTCTATTCAGTCGGATACCACACGACGTATAATAAAACTCTCTTCTGAATAGATAAACATATTCAGATAGCGACAAAACGACTCCCATTTCACTTGAATTACGTTAGAAACATTAAAGAAAAAGTAAAGTTACGGATATTTTTGTTATATGGCCTTTTCTCTTTTAGAAGGATTTAGGGCCAATGAGGATTAGCGGGATAAGTCCTAGAAAGTCTCCTAAGCTAAGTTTTCTTACTCTATTTTACTTTATTGCATGAAGAATAATAAATCTCGATTTATCTGATGAGTAACACATATGAATGCTAATAGAAAATGTGATGTAGGTACATATCATTGGATTTGGTTGAGGATTACTTCTAGTAATTCAACTGCTGGTTCGGAAAGGCGTTCCTACCGAGAAGAAACTTGGTGGTTGCTTTTTTAAAAATATAATTCTTATTACTAGTTACATTTAGTTATTACTGTTTTGTACAGGCTCGAAGAGTAGCTTTATCCACTGCATTTTTATCATGTATTCCTCAATAGTATAGTAAGCTCTCTGTATTAGCCTTTTATTAATAGTGTTTTTAAACTGCTGTAATGGCAAAGCTAAAATTGATTGCGGAATTTTATTATAGAATCTTATACCCGTTAAATTATATTATCAGGATGAAGATGTGACGATGTAAGTTCATAGTTTAGAAATCTCGACATCCGGATAGAATATATAAAAAACTTTTGTATCATAACTTTGTAAGAGGCAATGTTTGTTTCAGAGTTCCAACTTATTTAAATAAAGTATCAGTACTTCCCAGAGGTTCGAAATTAGTTATGTTACCACAATAATTCCATTACAAGATTATACGGTATTTTTGTTAATGGCATTAATGTCATTTATCAAATGGGTAATTGTGAGAATAATGCCATTGTTAAGGGCAAATTATAGTGGAGCTGATTTAGCAGAATTCGTTCGGACCACGCGATTGCAATTTCCTGTAACATACAAGTTTTGTTGGTCAATTCAACAAATATTCAGGACCACGAACGATTCTTTGGTTTATTGTGGGGTGCAAAAGGTTTACTTACGTGAATTATAAACCAATTATATAATGTAATAGCAATATTAATATCATCTTTTTCCTACCCTTATACTACTCTAACGGGGTCGGTACAAGATGTTATAAACATGTGATATGCTTTGGTAAGGTATTTTACGATCGACCGCCTACCTGATGCCAACTTACCTCAGTCATGTTTTACGACACCTCAGTAAGAAATGAGGGTGGTCTATTCTACTGAACTGGATATGACACCGTACGTGATGCAATAAGGATAAGGGAAATATTGTAATTTGCGACGATGAGTTTTAAAATGGGTTTTAAATAAATAGTTATGATCGATGGTTTATTAATTTTGTTGTTAATTGCCAATCATCTCGTATTCGCTGCTTAAAACGTTTAAGCTTTATTAGACTAAAACAGAGTTACAGAGTAAAATAAAGAAAATTGATAAAACTCACTGAGTCTTAGCTGTAATTATTTCATATCATGTTGTGAATATAAAAAAGTAAAGTACCAGCTTGGTACTATCCAACTGCTGGACATAGGCCTCGTCTCTGCCTTTTTCATAGAGGTTAGATACCCACTACGCTACACCGATGCGGTAGATTACACCCCAAACTTCTTTAGAAATATGCAGGTTTCCACACTATTCCTTTTTTGCTGAAAACCGTGTGAAAATCACAAATATCATTTAAGTACATAAGTTTTAACAAACAACCTCATTTGTGCTTGGGATTTGAACCCCTGACCCTCTGGAAAACGTTACGAGATCGCACCGTTCCGGCTATAACAACTTTGTTGTAAATAATCACAAAACGATATTTATTAATTTTCATAACTATATTATAACATTAAGATGTGAATATTTTACTAGTTACATAAAATCAAGACCAGCAAAGTCACAATTTAGCAAAAACATATCACAGTTTCAAAGCTTACTGGACTTGAAAGCTATTTAAATATTAATTTCTCTTTCCATCATCATCATCCTCCTGCCCTTATCCCACTCTAAGTGTGGTCGGCACAACATGTTATAAACATGTTGTCATATGATTTGGCTGCGTTTTTATGACCGGCCGCCTGCCTGACATCAACTTACCTTAGTCGTATTTTACGACACCTCGGTAAGAGAGGGTGGTCTATTCTACTAAACCGGATACCACACGGTGGGTCAACTTACCTTAGTCGCCTTTTACGACACCTCGGTAAGAAATGAGGGTGGTCTATTCTACTCAGCCGGATACCACACGGCGGGTCGACTTACCTTAGTCGCCTTTTACGACACCTCGGTAACAAATGAGGGTGGTACTATTCTATTCAGCCGGATACCACACGGCGTATTAATTTCTCTTTCCATATCTTTACTAATATATACAGCTGAAGAGTTTGTTTGTATGATTGTTTGAACTCGCTAATCTCAGGAACTACTGGACTGATTTGAAAAATTCTTTCAATGTAAGATATCTAAAATGAATAGGAGAGGAGCAGCAATAAAAATAGTACGAAAACGGCAAAATTTAAAGCTTTCCTTGCGTGCACTGAGTAAACGGTAATAGTTATTAAAAAATCATGCATTACAAAATTGTTCCTCTCTAAAAATTCTAAATAGAACTCCGTAACAGTATATATCTAGCTTTTAAGGTTAACCCACTTCAACCATTTTTAGGGTTATCAAAAGACTATATTAGGGTTTTATTAGCCGTGTAGTATCCGGCTAAGTAGAATAGTACCACCCTCATTTCTTACCGAGGTGTCGTAAAAGGCGACTAACGTAAGTCGACCCGCCGTGTGGTATCCGGCTGAGTAGAATAGACCACCCTTATTTCTTACCGAGGTGTCGTTAAAGGCAACTAAGGTAAGATGACCTACCGTGTGGTATCCGGTTTAGTAGAATAGACCACCCTCCTTACCGAAGTGTCGAAAAAAACGAGTTAGGTAAGTTGACGTCAGGCAGGCGGCCGGTCGTAAAAACGCAGCCAAATCATGTTACAGCATGTTTATAAATATCGCGCCCACTTAGAGTGGGATAAGGGCATATATATTACGGGGATATATATATTACAGTTTTAATTTTTCCACGCGGGCGGAACCGCTGGCAATAGCTAGTTTACTATATACATATATCCAAAAAGCTGTATTAAATACTAACCGCCGACACGAACATGGCAGCTGCGGTTGGCTCTACGTAAGGTTCTTAAAATAACCTCGCGTTAAGCTGCACCAGTGACAAAGTTTATACCTACAGCAAATGAAAATAATTTCATATTTTCTGAAACTGAAATTTCTGAACTGTAAATTCTGAACTTCCCGTGATCGTTATAGCAACTGGAATTATACAAATATCAAAGAGAAAGTTGCATCATTGGATTTCTTAAACCAGAAAATTCTCTCATTTACACTTCCTGTGCTTTGCTTAACAAAGGACGATTGTGTTAGATATTTTGGGCAGAATAAAACGACCTTTGTCCTCATTATATACCTACTATATTTGATTATTTATGGCCCACCAGAGTAGACCACCCTCATTTGTTACCGAGGTGTCGTAAAAGGCGACTAAGGTAAGTCGAACCACCATGTGGTATCCGGCTGAGTAGAATAGACCACCCTCATTTCTTAATGAGGTGTCGTAAAAGGCAACTAATGTGTGGTATTCGGCTGATTAGAATATATCACCTTCATTTCATACCGAGGTGTCATAAAAGGAAACTAAGGTAAGTTAGCTCGCCGTGTGGTATCCGGCTAAGTATAATAGACCACCCCCATTTCTTACCGAGGTGTCGTAAGGTAAGTTATATTCAGGTAGCTGGTGAAATAATTAGCAATTGTAATAATATGTTTTAAATATGTTTTACCGACCCCACTTAGAGTGGGATAAGGGCAGGAGAATGATATAAAGCGAATTTATACATCTAACATATGCACACATTCGTAGCAAAACCATAGTTCATAGCGCAAAAGGTGAGTCATGGTTTTAATGTTTGCAATATCCCATGCTTAGATGTGCCATTTTTTACAATTAATATGTACAAGTTACTTCTGTCTTAAATTACTTACACGTTAGTACTATAAAAATATATATAGTTCCTAGATATATTCAAACTTGGCCTTAGTCCAAAATAGTGTAACTTCGCAGGAAAAATACTGTCAGGTATAGATGCAAAATTTGTCGTAAAATTTACCTAAAAATGCCAGGTTGCAACGTAGAACTTCGTAGCACATAAATTCGTAGTCTGTGTAGGTGGCGACATAAACGATTTAAAGTTCACAGTAATCGTAGCATAGATCTTTCGCGGCGTAGCTACCTCACCGTACAACTTCGTAGCATATATTCTTATGTAAAGTAGGTTTGCTGTTTCCGACAACCTAAAGAATTTAATTTACATCAATCTTATAATGAATTAAATTATACAGTATTTTTTAAAGTCAACGCAGATTTAATAAAAGTTTAGCCAGTTTTGATAAACGATGTGAAGTTAAACGTGTACTTATCATACGGTTATATATTCTCATATGGTTTTAGTAAGTATTTTCAATGTGTGTAACTTGCATACTTTAAAGCAAGAGATCTCTAAATAATTTATGGGATTATGCATTACTTTACGGATATCCATAATATAAAAGTAATAATAAAATTATTTTACTATAATCTGCGATAAAAATAATATATATATATATATATATATATATATATATATATATATATATATATATATATATATATATATATATATATTTATAAATAATATATATAGTAAAACTCTGGAAAATCGGGCCTGGACCCAGGCCTCGCTTCCAATTAGATATGGAGTTTCATTACCAGCATTTCTTTCCTCAGTTTACAGTACGCAACCTTTATACGGTAAATTAATATCCTCGTCAACAGGATCCGTTGAGGTGTCGTATTTGTTGGAGGCGAGAAATGCTTGGTCTGTTACATGTCCTAGCCAAGTACCAGTATCTTTGACTTGTCAAAAACAGTGGGATAACATTTTAAGTAATGACACATATAATAGCTTGTTAAAACATGCTGAGAGCAAAAAAGATCTCGCTCGGCTCCGTGCTGTTTTTGCCAAGGAATCTGGATACTGGCTTCACGCTCTCCCATCCGCAAACCTAGGTACTCTTTTAGACCATACCACCTTAACACTGGCGGTTGGTCTACGACTTGGCGCCATGATCAATCAAAGTCATCGATGCCATTGCGGTGAGGTTGTTGATACATTTGGACACCATGGTCTCTCCTGTTTAAAAAGCGCTGGTCGCTATTCTCGTCATAGCAGTTTAAATGAGATCATCCGGAAATCTCTTGCTACCGCTAATGTGCCTGCTGTTTTAGAACCAAATGGATTGGCTCGTAGCGATGGCAAGAGACCTGATGGTATGACTCTCATACCTTGGAAACTGGGGAGGTCACTTGTTTGGGATGCTACATGTGTAGACACGTTAGCTGCATCACATATACAAGGGACCTCTACTATGGCGGGAGCAGCGGCTACCACTGCAGAACATGCCAAGAGGCGCAAATATGAAGACATAAATAGAAGCTTCATTTTTGTGCCTTTTGGTGTAGAGACCTTAGGTCCATGGGGCCCGGACGCTCATACGTTCTTCGACGAGCTCGCGAGAAGGCTCGTAGAGCGTACCGGAGACCCGAGAGCTGGCAGCTACCTTGGCCAACGAATAAGTTTGGCCATACAAAGGGGCAACGCTGCCAGTATTTTAGGAACTCTACCCCATTGTAATGGAATGGATGGTTTTGATTTAGTGTAAATATATATATATATATATTTATTAATTTTTATTTTTATTCTTTAGTTATTATTTAATTAGATTTAATTTGTTTTTTTTTAATGCTTGTTTTTGTAAAATAGTTTAGTTTAGTAAATAGTATAATATAGAACCATGTGAATATTCTTAAGAACATTTACCAAGTATATTTAATAGAATAAATAGTTAACTCTAATATAGTAAATAGAAAAAAAATATATATATATATATATATATATATATATATATATATATATATATATATATATATATATATATATATATATATATATATATATATATATATATATGTCAGCGGGTAGCCGTACTTTGAATATCAACATCACGCCATTTGATTTAGATTGTTACTATGATGTTTAATTTGTCGATAAATACCTTCATTACTAAAATAAAAACACGTGGTTAATATTTTCACCACGTGTTCAGACTTCAGAATTAATATTTACAAGTTACATTGTAATCAATTTAAACATTTCATTTTAAAATTGACGCCGTGTGGTATCCGGCTTAATAGAATAGTACCACCCTCTTTTCTTACCGAGGTGTCGTAAAAGGCGACTAAGGTAAGTCGACCCGCCGTGTGGTATCCGGCTGAGTAGAATAGACCAACCTCATTTCTTACCGAGGTGTCGTAAAAGGCGACTAAGGTAAGTTGACCCACCGTGTGGTATCCGGTTTAGTAGAATAGACCACCCTCATTCTTACCGAGGTGTCGTAAAATACGACAGAGGTAAGTTGACGTCAGGCAGGCGGCCGGTCGTAAAAACGCAGCCAAATCATGTAACAGCGTGTTTATAACATGTTGTGCCGACCCCACTTAGAGTGGGATAAGGGCAGGAGGATGATGATGATGATTTCATTTTAAAATTGAGAACATTTCTTTGTAAGTAAAGAATAGTTTTAGTTGAAAAGGAGGGTAGTTTGTTCAATCGAATGACACACCCAGTTTTTCTATAAAAGCCCAGCGCGCGCCAGCTCGTGAGATTATTCTGTCTCGGACCGCCGCAGCGGACAGAGCTCTTGAAAAATAAAAGTTGATAAAAATTATCTACAGTGTTTATTGATCACCAATTATGGGGTATAACCCTGCTCGTGACGTCAGCAATACTGACGTCACGCTTTTTAAAAATAATCGCGGCGAGCCTAATCCGTCATATAGGGTAAGCTAACCTATTCTCGACACCTATCCAATTAATTGACACCCTAGCAATTTTCTTCCAAAAATAAGAAAATAACAATCTTAAATAGTTCCATTTGTACCAATTTTATTAGATAATATCATAATTTCTTACTTTGGCAACACTAAGTTGCATTAAAAATAATATTGCGACTAAAAAGCTGAATGAAAAAGTGCACATGATTAATTAAGTAATAATTTATCGTTTTCTTAAAAATTTGACAAGGTAAGTATCTTACAATTATTTTTAAAACATTCTGTATTGAGTCTGAAATACATCGCTTATAGTGTTATTGTGGTGTTCATAGTCCAAGTTAACTAATCGATAAGATTTATTTCAAAATTTTGATGTAATTGAGTTTTTTTATGGTGTCAACATATGGTTCACTGATAGTACATGAATACCAATATATTGACATCCATGTCAATAATTGGGATTTTGTAAAACTAATTTTACAGAATGTTTAAAGTTTTGAATTGCTATTTCTAAGACTTTTAAACACATGCAACTACAGATATAACTTGTATAGAACTTCGTTCCAAATTTTGACACTGGTGTCAAGTTGGAATTACCAGTTATGGACATTAGTGTCGATAATTGGGTATCGCCATGTCAATAAATGGTCAGCTTAAATGGGTCACTAAAATTAATTTCGTTAAGATTATTATATGTTGCAGAATTGAATTAAAATATGAAACCTAGAAACCCATCTAGAAATCTTTGATAGATAATATAAGTAAAGCCCTAGATGCAATACACAATGTATGAGTCGAAAGCTAGCAGCAAAAACTTTTCAAGTACCCCGTACAAAAATTAATTTACAGACTAAAAAACCCTCAGCATAATTTACGTCCAGGACCTTCTGCAGTACTCACCGAGAATGAAGAAAGACATTTTGATGGGACTGGATTAATAATTAATAGTAGTCACCCAGGCGAGTTGTCTTTTATTTGCGAATGATTTAAAGCTTTTCTTTACCATCCAAAGTTTTTCTGAAGCCAGGATTTTACAGGCTGATATTGATAATGTCATACAATGGTGTCGCCAAAATAAGTTGTTTTTTAATGATCAGAAATGCTCAGTCATAACATATGCTCGGAAAAAAACACCTATCTTAATGGACTATAAAATTAATAGAGCAGCGATATCACGTATAACAGCAATGAAAGACTTGGGAACAGAAATCTCTTCAGATGTGACATTTGGCGCTCATATAAATAATATGTGTGTTAAAGAAATTTATACGTTGGCTATACAGGAAACAGTACGGATACTTTGTCGGATATCCTACAATATATCCTAGTCGATTTTTGCTGGGTATGACAGGATATGACACGCTTGAATTTAGCATTGCTGTTATACGTGTTCAGGGCAGAAGATCTAATACTGCAGTATTAGCATATATAAATCTGCACATCGCCGTACTCTGTTCGCGTTACCGCAATGCAGGACAGAGCTAGGCAAGCATGCTCCGCTTGTTCGTGCTCTGCGCTTGCTCAACGATTTGGTTAGGGAGAACTCTGCCTTGGATGTGTTTCATACTCCACCGCTTCAGCTCATTAAATTCATCACATTTAGTTTACATAATAAGTAAACCTAATATTATGTTTTTATGTTTATTTTCTGGATATCTTTGCATGTTTTGTTGTGATTTTTGTACAATGTAGCCCCACAAGATGAATTGGGTAACTGTAATGTCTTGTGGGTTAAGTATTTGATAAATTAATAAATAAATAATGTATGCTGCAAAAAAGGTTTTCCGAAACGGAAAGATGATGTTATAAGCAGAGTTAGTGTCAACGTAATCGTTTCCTTTATAAAATAAAAACATAAATAAGGTACGTATTCTACTTGCTTTACTTAATTTTCATCAGTATTTTTGAATACTGATGAAAACTTAAGGGTGTCAATAAACTGGAATTTAAAATGTCGATAATAGGGAATTCTGTGTCAATATTTGGGTAAACCATTGCAATTCGATAAATATCATAAATTCAATAACAAATAATATCCTAGTTAGAATTTGATTTTACTGGCAACATCTTAAAATAGTTGTCTATATTTACCTAAATTTATCGTTATTTGGAAACACTGTGGAACGCTTATATTTATTTCTTTTTATACGGTCGTTCTAAAAGTGTCAATAATTGGGCACTTTACCCTATATATATATATATATATATATATATATATATATATATATATATATATATATATATATATAATGCTAAATGTATAGTGGACTATCCTACATAGACTTCAGTAGTCTATCTCCTGATGATGCTTTAGTTGCGGGGAGAAACAATCATTGAGTTTGTAATAATGAATGCGTGTAGTGCTTGTGTACGGGCGTGTTGGTGGTGGAAGTTTGTATTTGCATGTATCAGGTATGAAAACGGATAGTCCACTCTTCATTTAACATTATATATTTTTATTATAAAATAATTTTATTATAACTTTCGCAAGAGATCTCCCTTATAATCTAAGTAATATATCAAATATTCTATAGTACCATACATACTCTTTCAAGCTCGCTGAACAATCCAGTGTTAGCTTACGAGACTGATTAGGAGTACCAGTAAGATTTATGTATGCCTTTACTCGTGCCTGTACTAAGTTCGAACTTGAACCGCCTTTGTTAATGTCATTAATAATGTTGTTGGATGTAGAACGTTCCAAATATTCAGTACTGGCATACTTCTTATGCACAGAAGCGATATTTGAGAGAAGTAGTAGGGAATAGCCGGTTCTAACTCACTCCCAGCACCTTGAAATAGGCTAACTTAGCGGATTCTAAAAAAAGCTCGCCAAAGCAGATTCCAATCAGACTAAATTCCAATTGACCGTCAAAGGTCTTTTCGGATTTTCCAATTGGATCCTGGGTTGCAATAGGAATTTCCTTACTTACCCTCGTAACGAATCGTTTTTCTCGTATTTTATTAGATTAACTTATCGGACTCCTTGACCAATTGGATTTTCCATTTGATCCACGACTTTCCTTTCCTACATTAATTAATCAAATTAACTGAATTCTAATTACAGTATGAATGTCTGATATTTAATGACCGATTCTAACTCATTGGCTTGGTTTTATCAAACTTGATTAGGTTTCCAATCTAAGATTTTTCTTAATAAATAACATTAATCGTTCAATTTTGTTTTTATCATTAATTTGATATCAAACTGATAATAATTGAATTGGATGTGTGTCAGATATAAATTCAATATGAAAATGTAAATAAAAAAAAAGTCTCGTACAAATAACTAAAAAGTTTTATTTTTTCGAAGAAACGCTTTGACTTTTTGCTGCTATTTCAAAGAAAGTGTCTCATAAAATAATATTTTAAATTAGACAGGGTCGTAGTAATTTATTATAATAGACCCTAATAAATCAATGGAAATAATGGGCATCGACCATTCGCCCTCTTCCTTATAATATTCTTTTATCCAGCCTAAACGTTTTATTCTGTGGCGACAAGTTTAGACACGATCTCGCAAAAAGCAGATGTAAAAGGATCACATGGCATCATGTATATCATAATTTATTATAATAGACCTTAATAAATCAATGGAAATAATGGGCATCGAACATCCGCTCCTTTTTTATAATATCCTTTTATCCAACCTAAACGTTGTATTTTGTGGCGACACGTTCAGACACGATCTCAAAAAGCAGATATAAAAGGATCACATGCATCATGTATATCACAAGATATTTTAATACCACGCGGCTAGTATCCAGGCTGACGTAGTGTTCAAGTGAAGGCAGTAACTAGGCAATTATTAATCATGGAGGTAAGATTACGTACTTATATAGTATAATTTCATGATATATATGAATATTCGTATTAAATTTTAATCCCTGTTGACCAAGTGACAAGAATACGTGTTACAACGATATCTTTGTTACTAGTAAAGTTAAATTAATAAGACCAAGATTAATATTTTTTATAATTAAAATCTTATGTTTCTAACCTAACCTAACCTATAACGGTCACAAAAATCTATAGATTCATTCTGCAATAAAAATAATATTAATGTATTAGATTTTAATAATAATAAAGGTTCTTACTGTATATGAATAATTTTGATGACACTAGTGATTATATTTACTTATTTCTATTTTTTTTTTTCAGATCTCACCGAATCTCGATGAATTCAATGTAAAAAACTATTATTATCCTATTAACTTAAGCGATGACGAAAATGCAAGCAATTCTTGCATATTGAAAAATAAAAAAATCGCAACGAAAAGAGCTGGTAACAATATCGACATATTCTTTGAAAAGCCTAAGAAAAAGAAAAAAACCATTCCGTCTTCATGTGTGGCTCAAGCGTGTGATGGAGGTGTATCATTTATTTCTTCCAATGATAATGACGGAGCGAATGCTTCATACCTCATGAAAATAGAAATTTATGACATGAAGAATCTGAAAGAGGTTTCGCCTGTAGACTATTGGAAACATGCAGACTTGCGATTAAAGTACTACATACAATCCAATACTGATAAACATTATCAGAACACACGAGATATAATATACAACATTACAAAGCAGATCGCCTGCAAGGAAGACTGTAAAAAATATTTCATTGATAGAGACAGTAAGAAACAATAGAACTTTCTCTAACTCATCACAAATCAAACCCATAATATAACTTTACTTACAAAAACCTTTAAAAAAATACAACCCCCACTGCCGCTCTCGCCTCGCAAACAAATTATAAAGAGATCAGTCATTCGCTACAAGCGTTCATACTAAGCACAACGAAACACAATGGCTGAGCTTGACAACTCTGTATACGACGAAGAAATGGTCGCGATATGTGAAGAAATTGAATTAGAAAATGATATGTGTCGTGTCCTGGATAAGAACGAAGAGAGTGATATTGAAGAACAATTAGTGTTAATATGTGAGGACGTGGAGGACCAAATTAAAAGGGGTTATTCCAATCCAATAGCTCCATTAAACTTCGAGTACATGGTTGAGTACCAACCAATGTCTCAACCATTATTTGAAGAAGACGAAACGGATGAACTAGTGATCCTGTCTCCAAGTCCAAGTTTATATAGCCCTGATTCATTCCATGTGTCTGACTACAGAGATTACGAAGTCCCAATTCCATTCGTGATTCTTCAGGAGAATCTATCGAATACTCTGGAGATAGATTGGGAATCGATGGGAGATTAAATAATAATTGTGTTATAATTTTAAGTCAAATATGTTCTTTTACTTTAATTTTTTGTAATAAATTTCTTTAAATTTATATTAAGTTTTTATTTATTACGCTTAGAATTTAATAGATAATTGAAATAAATAAAACAACCTCATTTCACATAGTTAAGTTTATTCAAGTTTTAAATAAAGAAATAAACATTTGTTGTACAAGTTTATCGTTTGTTACAGTGTCATTAGAAAAAAAATCAATAAAGTTAGACATTGAAACATGATTATACTTAAAATAAATATAAACTAAACAATAGAGTCCACATTGCGCACTGAAATAATTTTGAAGTATTTTATTATTAGAAATCCACTTTTTACAGTTGGTTTTTAAAAACATTTCATGATATCCTTCTGGTTTACGGCCAAACGAATCAAAATATTCTCCAAATCCGTAAATATCTACATATATAGCAACCCAATGTGATCCCGGTCTTGTATCAGGATCTAAATTTGAAATGAGATATACTGGCTTAGTAAAATACACAGGCATTTGATTCGCCGCAAACACATTGAACTCAATATTTTTATCTATTTGTTTTAAATAATTTTCTATCTCTTTTGTATCCATATCTTTGTAATAGCATGACCTAACAAAGAATGACTTAAACATTAGAAATCTCCACTTATATTTATCTTAACTATTATAATCTAAGCTGACTTCTCGATTTTTATTGACTTCAATTACATTATCAAACTCTGCATACACAATGCAATTAAGTGTTGTAGTTAGAGCTTTATCGAATCGAACTTCAAACCTTACACTACCCCGCTTTATAAGATTCCAATGAGAGTTTGAGTTAGCGGATAGATCTGGAGTTAAATCAAATGCATACAAGCAATAACCATGACTGTACTCTGCCTTGGAAATATCGTTTCCTTCGTTCAGGAAATGAATTCCCGTTCCCGAAAACAAGGTATGATATGCACTTATATATGTATTATCATGAAAAGATGGAACCAACGTTTTCGATGGTATAGATTGACCGTCGACATACAAACCAAATAAGTTGAGACCATAGTTACCAAAATTAAACGGATTCACATTAAGAGCACCATTAAATGCAGCATTACTAACGAACCCAACAATACATCTTTTAGGTATTTGACCTAAAAATACATTGTCGAGCATTTTACCCTGGATTCCTGATGGGATAGTCAAAACCTTAACCTCGGCACGCGTAACTGGATATTTTGCATGAGTGGTTGCTAATACTTTTTCATGAGCAATTAATACTGAAGGATTGATACGAACTTTACGCATAATGAGACTAGCACTTGAAATATGGACTTTGAATTTTTTATCTACAGATGAACACATTAAATTAAAAGTATCTTTTGAACGAACTAGTTTTAAGCGCATTTCAACACCATTGATTAAAAACTTATCTTGATTGAAAATATCAGCATGTATGTGACCTATCATTTCAATAGTGTGACTTTCCTTTGCCAGTTCTTCTCTTTGAACGTATCCTCGATTTGAAACATCACATGAATCCATGCTCGAAGCAGTGTCTTTGTACCAAAGTCCACAAGTAAGATGGCTTTCCTTAGCAGCTTTTCCATAATTGAGTAACGTTTCAATGTATGCGCGATATCCATAGGTATTATTTGGAGGAGACACTAACTTTTGATTAAGATAAATATCACACTGACTAAAAAGAGAATGCAACCAATTATTAACTGGAGCGACATGAATTCCTGCTAAAAGTTTGCTTGAATCACCATTCTGTATTTTAGCTTTTATATGAAGTAAAGTGTGGGACAAGTCAATGTAATCGTCTCCATTGCCCGGTACTAAAAACTCAATCGGTCCATCGTCAGTCAATGATGAAATGGGATTGTAATGTATCCATTGACCACTCTCAATACTCGTTTGCGTAGATGGTAGAGCAAATAAATCCAACTCTGATTTTACGCATTCACAGGAATGATGATGTAAAAACGCCATTTTTGAATTACGAGAAGTAATTTAAGAAAATATATCTTGAATATTTTGTCGTTTATTTCTTTTAGTACCGTTCCGTTTGGAAGGTTTTTTAGAAGTGATGATCTTCCTTTTTAGCTTTCTTATTTTATATCCGGATCCAGACATTACTGAATCTATTTTTTCATCAGCTTTCCTTTTCAAATTTGAAGTTGCCGTTTTCAAGCGTGATTTGACAGATTCACCCATTGGTTGAACATTTAACATGTCAGATAGAAGACCTACACCTGCATTTAAAGCTTCTTTGCCTACAAATCTCGCACCATTTTTTAAAAGTGGAAGAACCGATCGGAACAAACCCCCCAAAAAGCTCCCTATACCATGACCTCGCTGATGTGGTGCACCTTTGTAAATTACCCCCATACCAGAACCAGCTTGATGAGTATAATAATGTAAATATGGACAAGACATGATTGATATTTTCACTTGACTTTTTTAAAATGTACCTTTATACACGTAGTTCCAAACTGGAATGGTACTCTTTGACCTGTACTTGTTCTTATATCTATTTCTATAACGTCAAATTCCCTGCGCATAACAGGTACATAATGAGGGGACGAAAAGATATTTATTTTAGAAGCGCCATATACATATTTGGTGGGATCCAACGAAACAATTCTCAATAAAGGTGTCATGACATCACCCACTACTTGTGGTTCTACTATATCACAATATATTAAAAGTTGTGAAGGTAGACCCAAGTTTAGATTCGCGGGATATTTTCCGAAGTTATGTTTTATTAAATTAGTAAATGGTGCAAAGCCTAACTGCACACTCAGTCTAGGACTACATACCACAGATGTAACGTCGATTGCCCAACTACTCACTGTAACGAGTTTCGATAATGTATCATATCTAAGCTTAACTTTATCCTTTAATTTTTCATTAAAATCGATAACGAATTGATCCACACTAATATAGTTGGTTGGTGTCATGTATTCCAGATGCGTGAATAACTGCGATTTATCGCCTTTAGACGTGATGTAAATAATATTTTCATTTTCTTCCAGATTAAACATACTACATGGGTAATGAAATTCCACAATAGCGACTTCCCATTCGCCTTCTAATTTCATAGTCTTTGGTAACTTGGTAAAAAAATTTGCTGTAGTGTTTTCAGCAAAGTATGTCATGGAACTGTTACTTAGCAAAGTGAGATAAAAGCTGTCTTCTCTCATATTTTTTCAAGTTCTGATACAGAGATCCAACTATTAAACTTGTTGGGATAACCTCTCCACTTAACAAGAACCTCTTTTCTGTTTCCTGAGTTACGAGAACGCAGTATTTTATCTATTTTATAATGAGTAGTGGGGTTATAAATTACTTTTTGTAATTCATTCTCGTAAAATGTTCCTATAATGGGCTCATGCTGAAGATCTTTGAGTGTATAGACTACTTTAGGCATGTTATTTTTTATAGCTGTGATGATAAAAATTTCATCACTCCAATTAGTTTCATAGCCTTTTTGAAAAATATGCTTATGTCTAGTTATTCTTACGTGATCACCAACTTCAAACTTATTTTTTTGTATAACATCCAATCTATATTTTTTATTCTCATATAAATTATTCCAAACGTTCATGATGTTACTAGAACTAACTTCAAATGGACACATCCTAATGCTTGAATGAAAACTATGGTTATAAGAATAAAGCAAATCATCCAAAATATCAATATAAGTGTATGTATTTTTATGTGTAAAATAACGCCACATTTTAGTTTTTAGAGTTCGTTGAAATCTCTCGACAATACTAGCTTTAATATCTGGGTTATTTGTAGTATAGTAGTTTACATTTTTAGTTTTAAAATATTGTGCAACATCCTTTGATACGAACTCTGTTCCTTTATCCGATTGTATGTGTGTGGGGGTCGCGTTAGCTTCAGTAAATATACTTTCAAACGCTTCCTTTATACTTTCTGAATTTTTCTTTTTTAACGGCCTAGCGAAAGCGTATTTACTAAATACATCAATAACACAAAGTATATATTTAAAACCATCATTATATTGAGAATAAGTCCGCATATCACTCAAATCAGCTTGCCACAGTTCATTAAAATTTGACAATATGTATCTATTTCGTTGAAATTTTCTATGTACCGGTTTATGTAGTGTATAAGTTTCCTGGGATTGCAACCAGTCCTTTACTTGTTTTTTGTTCATTTTACCTTTTAACGCTCGAGTTAACTTGTCAACACTGCTGTATCCCGCTGGATTCGATACGTCGTAATATATATCTTTAATGTCTAGTACGGATTCCATCTTTCCCAAATGTCTTTTCTCTTTCTCAGTTTATATGATGTTTTGATTTTTGGATTACTATCATCACTTGGTGTTAGATGTTGTTGTCCTTTCAGAGAAAGATTATTAATATACTCAAGAGTTTGCGGATTACCAATACAAGTGAGAGGAACCCTTATATCTTTAATAGTTTCTGTAAACTTTTTCCATCCATTAGGTTTCGGGCGCTTTAAGGGCCTAAGAGTATAATTCACGAGATCAACAATGTTGCTGTCGTCTACAACTTCATTATCGATGAACACCAACCCCTCCTCGTTCCAACTAATTTTATCTTTATGATTGAGAATAGTGTCCAATAATAATTCACTTCTTCTCCGATACGTCTTTGGAATGAATTTATTTATGTAAATAGGTGTATACAATGTTTCATTTGATACATCTCGTGCGTCCTTATCATGTACGGAGTTTTCGTTAACTGGTGCGTCCTCGTCTTTAATTGTCTTTTTATGAGGAGTCAAATCTTCTGAATATTTATGCTCACCTTCAACGGTCACGGGTAGTTTTATTGGTTTTCGATTTTCATTAGCGAAATGGAGATATCTTTGTAAGATTTGCATGTACAGTGACCATTTTTCGCGATCGTCCATTTTACTACTTAATATATTTTGCATTTCTTTATCTAATCTAGATAAATTACTTTCAGGCGTTGTGTCTCTTGATTTAAGTCTATCAATAACATCTTGTTCAATGAGAATCATTTTCTTAGTATTATCCATTTTTTTTAATTAAAATAATTGATCATAAAATTTTTTTTAATAATCCGCTCAACACAGCTCCTAGAATGATAGGCAGAAATGCTCCTCCTTTTTGAATGATAATTCTTTTTCTTATTTTATTTTTACCTTTACCTATTAGTTTTCTGAGAATATTTTTATGTTTTCTTAATTTTGATTTCTCGTTTTCTTTTAAAACCACTTTACCATTTAAGGTGTTATAAATGCATTCGCAAATACAATTTATTTCTTCCTCGTTACAAGCTTTTAATAAAGCTGTGCGGTATTTAGGTTTGAGAGTGTGTAACGATTTTAATAAATCCTTATGAGTTGTCACTCGTCCAGGCATTATATCCGACTGATAGCGATTTTTAAAATAACTTAATATTTATATAATATTAGTTGAAAGAAAACAGTTCAATTTAACAATAGACGATCGTTTAACTCTTTCTGTTGGGGTTTTATCTTTGAAAATTTCTTGAATATATTTACAAACCAGATCTATCTCTTTTTTACTAAGCGACTTTAGCAATATTTTACGATATTTTGGTTTGAAAGTTTGTAATGCACACCTTAACGATTTTTCATCTAACGTTGTGCTATCTTCGACCATTATTTATCACTAACTATAATTGGTTGATGTATATTGTATTTAAGTCCCTTCTTTGGTACATAGACAACACATAGATTTTTTATTGGATCGATTTTGGTTTTAAAGCGACAGAGATCATGTGTATTCTGCTTTAAGTCGATCATTAGATAACCATGTGGTTCGACAGTAGCATCTTTATAAGCTTCTTCAACAAATTTACAATTATCTGGAAACACTTGACGTGCTAAGTAACGTATTTGTGTTCGATCTCGAGGATTTTTGAAGTAAATAATATAGCTTGTATTGAGAGATATATCTCGTTGTCCTCTACCTTGGTGAAACAAGTTCTGCGTAATATAAAACACACTTAAATTTCTGTGGTGACTACCTTTAGTAAAAATGTCAACAATACGACCATCGGACTCTCTCATAAGATCATCAATTATAACTAATCGTGGCTGTATGCCGTCGAACATACTCATATCTGGTAACCCTTGAACATAAGATACATTTTCTAGGTTGTAGAGTGGCTGCATTTCGTCATAGCACCATAAAATTTGTGCAAAACTTGTATTACATATATCATTACAATATTTTAGAAAATTAGTAACAAAGTTTGATTTACCACAACCACTCGGACCTGCCACGATTGCAGTAAATGGATGAAGAAAGTGATACATTTTTTGAATACGTGTGTTTTTGGAAGAGGTAGGAATCCAATTAAAAAAAACTCAACAAGTTCGTATTTTATATTATAATTATATATTTACATTCTTAGGTACTATTGACGAAATAATAATAATACTTAGCAATTCTTAAACATAAAGTCATTTTAATAGTGTATGTTAGTTTATTCATCACTTTTATATGATTTTATTTTATAATGACCCCAAGCCAGAGTATCAGTACAGTTACTAATTAAAAATCGTTTAGTATCAGAATGCGATAAAGAAATTTTGTTAGCCTTTTGAGTAAAAATAACATGCTTTATCGATCTAAATCTGTACATTTCACATATTTGATTATTTTTCTTAAATAAGACGTTTTTGTAATTTCGCATATTAAACTTTTTTGTAGCGGACTTATTAACTCCCTTTGCTTTAGCTATAAATTTATTCTGTACGTTCATCGCATACATTTTTGACCTTAAACCGACAAATTCTGTAAAGATCTTACCGTTATTTTCATCTTTGAAAAAACCAATCTTTTTTTTGTTTATCTGAGGGTAACCAAAAAGATTATCAAAAGGATAGTCAGAGGTATCAAAGTATTTGTTCAAGTCCGGTTTAATATCTTCATAGAAATCATCAGTAAAAATCTGATATATGAAGCTGTCAGTGTCGGTATACATCATTTTACAGCGTGAACCGTATTTATTTTTCATATAATTATAGTGAAAATCGTACATGAGCGTTTTGGATATGTCTAATATGCAAAGTCCTAGATAGATGGGTTTATTATAGAGTATTTTTGTTTTTTTAAGTTGAACGGCCACTAAGTTTTCTGAAAATATAGACAGACTATGAAATTCAGGTCGTGCTACTAGATTTTGAGCACCTTGACATTTACCCCTATTTTCCCAATGAGTACAAAGTTTCACATCCACACGTTTTTCTACATTTTCCATAGTCTTCCCAAATATTGAATTATTCATTAATTTATAAAAATCCTTTTCAAAATCAGATGTTGCAGACATACGTAATTGTGTATTTAAATCTATATAGTTTTGTAACCATGGACTTTGACGAAATTTTAAAATCCTATGAACTTTTTTCAACTTTAATCCCATTTCTATGCACTGTATGAGGTTTCTGTAGTGAATAACGTATTTAGTTTTATCATATAAATTTGGAACTAATTTTGTTTCTCTGCTACCACCAATACATATATTTTCTGGGCATAGTGGAAAGTCTGAATGTGATTCATGCAAAGTTTGTGGATATTCTAAATCCACTTCAAGAATATAACCTATTTCTGAGTCAATTGGAACCATAAAATTTGTGTCACAATTTACCCATTGAAATTCACCCGTAGGAAGATATTGAGACATAGCCCAGCCATACAAATTATTCGCGTCTAAGTAAGTAAGGTAAGATGTAGGAGTTTTCTCACTAAAATTGAACATATATTTATTATTAGCATGAGCATAACGGTTACTGCATTGAGAAATACCACCACGTATACCAGACTTTATGAAAGCAATTTTATCAAAATCTGTCAATAGATCTAATGTTATTTTTGTGTGCTTCAACATTGCATCCCAACTTAGGCCAGGTGCAGTGTAATATTGTGCAGGATCTAAATCGTAAGTTTTGATACAAACGTTTCTAAAATTTTCAAAGATATCAGTTAGAAGTAACACGTCAGTTTTCAGGTATAAATCAGAATAATCAGCCATATTGCGACACTTAAAATGATGCCACACATCTTTAGCGTGGTTATAATTTTCATTTGTAACATCGCTATTAGTTAGTATATTGTAAAACTGATCTTGTGTGGGAAGTGAAGTTAACTTTAATGACTCAAATGAGGTCATGTAATCATATGGATAAATGCCTTTGCGTTTTAAAAAATAAAAATCGTCAGGGTGCTGAAAATTTTTACGCAGCTCGATAAAATCCTCATCATTCAAATTATTTGATAAAGATTCCAAGCTGCATGATAAAAATTTAAAAGAGTCAATAAATCTTAACTCAAAATTTTGATTCTCGATTTTTAATATCTTTGAGAAGGAAATGTAACGTTCTTTATTCTGTGGTATAACTTTAATGTCACCTTCAGCAAAATTTAATGCGCGCACTACGAAATGAGCATCATAATTACTAAGATTATGCAAAATAATCGGTATAAATCGAGGGGTTTCTAACTTTTTACAACAAGCTTTATGACTAACACCTGTAAAGATTCCAGTATATTTATCAAAATTTAAGCTGCTATCTAATTTCAGAGATTCTTTGCATATGTAACAAGTAGTTGTCAAAGCAATTTTTCTCTTAGCTTCATCTGTAAGCGGATGAGGATCAACTTTGACATAATACTCTTTAGATATATATTTTAAATCTTCATTCAAACTTTCCATAAACACTTTTGCACAATCACTACCTGTATAAGTTATATATTTGGAGAGGCTATCGTTATACGCACATTTGATATAATATCCAAAACTATACACATCATGTTTTTGAAAATTACTGGTATACGATAGAGATGGATTATTATCACACCCTTGTATTGGCTTTAAAAATGCTTCAAAATCTGCGTATATCACAAAAGGTACTCTTAGTTCACGTTCAAATTTGTTAAATGAAATTTTTGCCTTACTGATATCAGGCAAATCTGTTCTAACGTGATTACAATCAAATTGTCTATGAGAAATCAATTTATCATATGTTTGAAAATAAAGCAAGCAGCCATCACAGATATAGACTGCATGTTCATGTGAAGTTAATTGACGACTGACTAGTCTAGAAAGGTTTTTAATATAACAATAATGACCGTTAGAACCATTATCTAAATATAATAAATTTACATGAACTAATTTACGACATTTGGTAAAATGGAGAGGCCCAATTATCTTCGTAGATTTATTATTAGATTTTTCTATTCCAAAAACGTTAATACTAATATTATTTAAGCGTTCAAATTTTATAATATCTTTTAGTCTTACTGGAAAAGCAATACCCTTGAAATTTAGCAAGTTTTGTTTAGATAAATATGAGGAAACTCTGTCTGCATTTCTATTCACAGGATATAAAGCGGATAGAACAGCCCATAGAAAACATTGATAATCATTGTTTTTAACATTAACTACTGCTCGTTTACGTTTGATATCTATCGGTAGGTCTATGTATGAAGATCCTTTTAATGGGTTGAATTTGTTAATGTTTAGATCGACATATCTCATTTCTTTAAGACTCCAACCACTATCTTTCTTTTCAAAATTACTTATTTTGTTTGAAATTTCAGAACTTATATTTGAGTAAATATCATCAAATTCATCACCTAAACAGAACATGTAATTAAAAGTTTGAAAGTCAAAGGAGTTTTCTAAATTTTTCGTTGCCTGAACAAAATCCCCATTTAAAATAAAATTAACTTTAACTGTGGTATTTTCTTTCAAGACTTTTTCCAGTAATGTTTGAACAGTGCTTCGAATTGAACCAAGAAATGATTCAGGAGTTTTAAAGTCGGTATCAGTTGTAGCAGAGTTAGAGAATACTCTGTATGTTACTAATCTCTGACCGAACGCTTTTTCTATTAACTGAACATTATTTAAGTTCGGTATCAACGTGAAAACATTATTTTTATGCCTATTACTTTTAAGATGATTGGTAAAATACCTTTTGTTAACAAATATTTCACAAGTTGGGCATTTAATGCTATTTAA
Source organism: Morpho achilles (assembly GCA_947086495.1). NCBI lineage: Eukaryota > Metazoa > Arthropoda > Insecta > Lepidoptera > Nymphalidae > Morpho > Morpho achilles. The sequence goes on along the minus strand of CAMTZB010000009.1, from coordinate 4,083,365 downwards.
GTTTGCAGAACTTACAGATGGCTCTGTTTCTGTGTTCGGTGGTGAAGCTGTTGCCTTCCCAGGTGATGTAGACTTTTGTGCGTATAAACGCTTCCTTGAATATTGAGGAGTTCCATGTTCTGTGGCATTTCTTTTGACTGCTTTTCCAACTTGTCTCACTCCTGCTCCAAACTGATCCGTACTGGAATGAAGTAAACCAATAAATATATAAAATTCAAATAATATTCCGTGTTACGTTTTAAGTTGATGTTAATAAATATTCAACTTACATAAACTATTTATTTTTCAGACTTTTTGCATAAAGTACAATAAGCTTCCATCGGGAATACTCCATCAATTTCATCATATATATCATCAAATACAGAACACGTTTGAAAATGTCCACTACAAGGAGTAAAATAGGGTTTTATATCAGGATCCTGTAACATCCACCCTGGAAGTCTATCACTGATATACCACAAACGTATGAATTTATGCATCTTATCGATCAAAAACTGTTTTGTAAATGAACTAATATCATCACTGGTTAAGAATTCCATAGTAACTTTTATATATTCACTGCGTACTCGTGACTGAATAAAACGTTCTAGATGTCCGTATATTTATATACAAAATCAACCCCTCCATAAAAGTCAAGTTTAAACAAGATTGATCACTCACATCTCTGCATGGTCCTTTTCAATTTTTTTACATAGGTGCAAAAAGTTGTCTTCAATTTCTTCACATATCGCGACCATTTCTTCGTCGTATACAGAGTTGTCAAGCTCAGCCATTGTGTTTCGTTGTGCTTAGTATGAACGCTTGTAGCGAATGACTGATCTCTTTATAATTTGTTTGCGAGGCGAGAGCGGCAGTGGGGGTTGTATTTTTTTAAAGGTTTTTGTAAGTAAAGTTATATTATGGGTTTGATTTGTGATGAGTTAGAGAAAGTTCTATTGTTTCTTACTGTCTCTATCAATGAAATATTTTTTACAGTCTTCCTTGCAGGCGATCTGCTTTGTAATGTTGTATATTATATCTCGTGTGTTCTGATAATGTTTATCAGTATTGGATTGTATGTAGTACTTTAATCGCAAGTCTGCATGTTTCCAATAGTCTACAGGCGAAACCTCTTTCAGATTCTTCATGTCATAAATTTCTATTTTCATGAGGTATGAAGCATTCGCTCCGTCATTATCATTGGAAGAAATAAATGATACACCTCCATCACACGCTTGAGCCACACATGAAGACGGAATGGTTTTTTTCTTTTTCTTAGGCTTTTCAAAGAATATGTCGATATTGTTACCAGCTCTTTTCGTTGCGATTTTTTTATTTTTCAATATGCAAGAATTGCTTGCATTTTCGTCATCGCTTAAGTTAATAGGATAATAATAGTTTTTTACATTGAATTCATCGAGATTCGGTGAGATCTGAAAAAAAAAAATAGAAATAAGTAAATATAATCACTAGTGTCATCAAAATTATTCATATACAGTAAGAACCTTTATTATTATTAAAATCTAATACATTAATATTATTTTTATTGCAGAATGAATCTATAGATTTTTGTGACCGTTATAGGTTAGGTTAGGTTAGAAACATAAGATTTTAATTATAAAAAATATTAATCTTGGTCTTATTAATTTAACTTTACTAGTAACAAAGATATCGTTGTAACACGTATTCTTGTCACTTGGTCAACAGGGATTAAAATTTAATACGAATATTCATATATATCATGAAATTATACTATATAAGTACGTAATCTTACCTCCATGATTAATAATTGCCTAGTTACTGCCTTCACTTGAACACTACGTCAGCCTGGATACTAGCCGCGTGGTATTAAAATATCTTGTGATATACATGATGCATGTGATCCTTTTATATCTGCTTTTTGAGATCGTGTCTGAACGTGTCGCCACAAAATACAACGTTTAGGTTGGATAAAAGGATATTATAAAAAAGGAGCGGATGTTCGATGCCCATTATTTCCATTGATTTATTAAGGTCTATTATAATAAATTATGATATACATGATGCCATGTGATCCTTTTACATCTGCTTTTTGCGAGATCGTGTCTAAACTTGTCGCCACAGAATAAAACGTTTAGGCTGGATAAAAGAATATTATAAGGAAGAGGGCGAATGGTCGATGCCCATTATTTCCATTGATTTATTAGGGTCTATTATAATAAATTACTACGACCCTGTCTAATTTAAAATATTATTTTATGAGACACTTTCTTTGAAATAGCAGCAAAAAGTCAAAGCGTTTCTTCGAAAAAATAAAACTTTTTAGTTATTTGTACGAGACTTTTTTTTTATTTACATTTTCATATTGAATTTATATCTGACACACATCCAATTCAATTATTATCAGTTTGATATCAAATTAATGATAAAAACAAAATTGAACGATTAATGTTATTTATTAAGAAAAATCTTAGATTGGAAACCTAATCAAGTTTGATAAAACCAAGCCAATGAGTTAGAATCGGTCATTAAATATCAGACATTCATACTGTAATTAGAATTCAGTTAATTTGATTAATTAATGTAGGAAAGGAAAGTCGTGGATCAAATGGAAAATCCAATTGGTCAAGGAGTCCGATAAGTTAATCTAATAAAATACGAGAAAAACGATTCGTTACGAGGGTAAGTAAGGAAATTCCTATTGCAACCCAGGATCCAATTGGAAAATCCGAAAAGACCTTTGACGGTCAATTGGAATTTAGTCTGATTGGAATCTGCTTTGGCGAGCTTTTTTTAGAATCCGCTAAGTTAGCCTATTTCAAGGTGCTGGGAGTGAGTTAGAACCGGCTATTCCCTACTACTGAGAGATTTGAAAAATATGTTCTTGTTAGACTTATCATTTATTTATAGTTACTTTACTCGTTAACATTTTCTACAGTGTTATTATTTTTAAATTGTTGGAGGTTTTCAGTTCGTTTAAGTCTAAGGCCTGAATTTTAAAAGTTATTTTAACACTTTTTTTATCGGAGATTCTATGATATTATTAATGGATCTACTCGTATATGTTAAGCACTTTTAAATCGTCAAGGATCAATATGACTGATAAAGCTACAAATGGTTTAGAATGTTGCTCTTACCGAGAAGAACCAGCAAGAAACTCGGCGGTCAATCTTTTAATCATTTTCAATTTTACATTATTAAAGCACAGTCTTCTATGACGCTAAAATGATTTTTTTGTTTTATAATTACTTAGTTATATTGTATTAATGATAAGTTTTTATAAAACTTACATTATTCCTTGTAATTTTTGTTTGTTACTCTATAACTTAACGAAATTTGAATAGCAAAAAAACTTAGAAGTAAATATGAATTCACCTAAGATGTGTATTCTGCTAAAAGTTGCATTTTATGTGTTACAATTCACGAATTCAATTCAGACAGGCTGAAGGTAAGATAGATTTTGCGTTTATAATTTTTATCGCTTCTCAAATATTGTGTGTAATATTTTTCGCTTTAACCAATTTTCAATTTCCCTCTTTAAACAAATGCCTACATGCTTAAATTAATGTCATTTCCAACCGACCCTCTAACAATACTTTCTACAAAAGATAACATACACGAAAATTACACTGTCGTATCACTCTCAAACACGAAAGGTTAACTAATTTCAAGCTAAAATATTTACTTTGTACCTAACATTCTCGCTTTATTGAGTCAAAGGTGTGTTTTACGCAGAGTTTTTACAGCGACAAGCTAGTGATAAGTAATTTATTTATTTTTAGGGTAAACAAACAGAACTTTTATCCTCTTGCCCTTATCCCGCTTTAAGTGGGGTCGGCACAATATGTTATAAACATGTTGTCACATGATTTGGCTACCTGTTTTACGACCGGTCACCTTCTTGACGTCAACTTACTTAATCGTATTTAACGACACCTCTGTAAGAAAGATGGTGGTCTATTCTACTTAACTGGATACGACACGATGGGTCAACTAACCTTAGTCGCCTTTTACGACACAAGGTAAGAAATGAGGGTAGTCTTTTCTACTCAGGCGGTAACCACACGGCGGGTCGATTTATGTATACTACTGGGCATAGGCCTCTTCTTTTCGTTTTTGGACAAAAGGTAAGTGAGGAAGATAAGACCCACCACGCTGCTCCAATGCGGATTGGCAGGTCAATGCGGATTATCAAGAATTATCTAGAATACGAAAGTTTCCTCACTATGTGAAAACATATTGACCACTTTTACTACACTTTAATTTTTTGAAAAATTGCAAATATATATTAGACACAACAAGAGGTAAAAACTCATTGATGCTTGCCAGAGGTTTGGACCCGTGTAGATAACATACTCGTATAAAGCTGAAGAGTTTGTTTGTTTGATTGTTTGAACGCGCCAATCTCAGGAACTACTGAAACGATTTAAAAAAATTTAGTGTAAGATAGTCCATTTATTGAGGAAGGCTATAGGTTATCTAACATCACGCTAAGATGAATAGGAGGGGAGCAGCAATAAAAAATAGTACGAACATGGCAAAATTTAAAGCTTTCTTTGCGTGCGCTGAGTAAACGGTAATAGTTATTCAAAAATCATGTATTACAAAATTGTTCCCATCTGAAAGTTCTCAATAAAAGTCCGCGACAGCATATGTCTAGCTTTTAAGGTTAACACACTTAAACCATTTTTATGGTTATTGCGCTTGCGCTTGCGATTCCTGGTTTTAAATATAAAAGTTTATTTGTTAGTTTGCCTTTATTTCAGATAATTATAGATTTATTTTATGGGTTTTTTATGCCGTTACTGAAGTCTACGCAGACAAATTCATGGGAAGGAGGTAACAGTGAAATAATTTATAGGCAACTGTTACTTGAACTATGCCATTGCCAAATTAATGATGCCAATTATGTCAAGGGCAATAACAATTGGTTAAGAAATTAACCACGCTCCGGGATGAAGAAATTAATAGAGAACACACAAACACATAAAAGGCCGTAACATGTACACTTTTACTAATGAAATCCAACCTTGGTTATTTTTTACTATGTATTTTTTATTTAAGGCCCTATACAGACGGCCGCCTGCCTGATGTCAACTTACGTCTGTTGTATTTTACGACACCTCGTTAAGAAAAAGTGTGGTCTATTCTACTCAACCGGATTCCACACGGCGGATCAACTTATCTTAGTCGCCTTTTACTCCATCTCGGCAAGAAATAAGGGTGGTCTATTCTACTCAACCGGATACCACACGACTCATATGTTCTAAATAAATTAAATGTGTAGAAAGATTTAAATTTTCGTCATCTCACGTTACGTACGTCAATCTCCGTATTATTTATTACTTATTTATATCTCTCGTCAAGTGTTTGAGCCATTTTATGTATGAGGTCGTCTTGAATACACAAAAGCTATGTAATAAAGAAATAAGTACTAGTACACACTTAACTGCGATTCTTGACTCGTCATTTAATATATTTAAAAGATTATTATAGAGTGCAATTTACCTTTCGTAATATGAGTCTTTTTAGCCCTTGATATTTGGTTCTAGAGTAAAATTCATCAAGCTATTTAAACTTGTTATTATACTAGTTTAAAAGATTCTTATGTATGCATATATTATATAGACAGAAATAGTATTTATCTGCATTTTACCTAGGATCGTGGGTTTTATTTTTAATAAATATTTTTAAAAAATATTAGTTAAAACAATACACTCACACAATAACAATTTTTGCCTTTACGCCGTGTGGTATCCGGCTGAATAGAATATTACCACCCTCATTTCTTACCGAGGTGTCGTAAAAGGCGACTAAGGTAAGTTGACCCATCGTGTGAAGATCGGTAAGAAAGAGGGTGGTCTATTCTACTAAACCGGATACCGGTTTAGTAGAATACTGTTGTGAACGCAGCCACAACAAACCTTTTATATCTGTCATCAATCAATTAATTCAAATTTGACAACTACCTTTTGTAACGGACTTACTTACCGCCTTACTACGACTACTACACGGACTTGCTACCTTAACCAAACCTGACTATTAAAACTGAGAAAAGAAGACTTCATTGTATCATTACCAGCGCCTAAATATCTTCATAACATCTAAGAAGAAACAAGTGGTCCTTCGAGCGACAAGAGATAGATACATTGGAGGAGAATTTCGATTTTCAGAAGAAATCGTCAGCCTTAACATACAACGGTCTTCAAGCCGCCTTCATCAATTTGAAAGTTCATACGATTTTAGAGTGAGTCCGTTCCTTTATAAGCCTTATTTTTCCTTCCTTATTATAAATTTGTCTGATTTGTGTCAAGCGCGCCAACTAAATTTCAAATATATCACCGTTTACTAATGTACGCGGGCATTAGTCTTACTCGATTTATAAATGCACGGGCTTATTAGCTGCATAAAACCGGTTCCCCGTGCCTTTCAACGATCCCCGCGCACAATTAAAGCGAAACAATTCATAGTCATTAGTAAACATCATACGTTAACCGTTGCATCATAATTTTATTTACTGTTACATCTTCATTGTATTAGTCTTTTTCTATCCATAGTAAGTACATAGTGTTAACGTTTCAAAAATGAGTGAAAGTAAGATTAAAGATCTAGTAAAAAAGCGCGGTTCTATTAAATCTAAATTAACACAGTTTTCATCTTATCTAAGCCTGTTAAAAGGGTGTGACTGGTTAAGTGAATTACAACTAAAGGAATTAGAGTGCCGTTTTCGTAAAATTGAGTTACTTTATAGTGATTTTGATGTGTTACAGTCGGAAATTGAGGTGTTAACAGACCCGCCTGAAAGTGCCTATTCGGATCGCGAAGCATTTGACGGCGTATATTTTAGACTCGTATCTGAAGCTTCGATGTTGCTCAGCCCTCCACCAGCCGCTCATCAACGGCGGTCTTCGGTGTCAAGCGAGGATGAGTCATCGTTCAGAGACGGGGGCAGGCATGATTTCGTCAGGCTGCCTAAGATCGATTTACCGCACTTCGATGGTGACTACCAGCACTGGCTCGAATTCCGAGATACGTATATTTCTCTTATACACAATAACAACTCGATAAGTGATATAAACAAATTTCATTATTTGCGCGCGGCGCTGAAGGGCGCTGCTGCGTTATCAATTAAATCTCTTGATTTTACCGTTGTTAATTATAAATTAGCGTGGCAACTATTGACTGAGAGATATGATAATGAACGTCTACTCGTTAATCACCACTTACAAAGTTTATTTAATTTAGAATCGATGCCCAAAGAGTCATGTTATTTATTACGCAATATGGTAGATGTAATTAATAAAAATTTACGTGCCTCGCGACATTAGGGCAGCCTACAGACCATTGGGATACAATAATTATTTTTATTATGTCTAAAAAATTAGATTCGTTTTCAAGTCGCCAATGGGAGGAGTACAGAAATAGCCTTGGTGGTATTCCTCATCTCCAACAATTTTTAAAATTCCTTAGCAACAGGGCAGATTTACTTGAGACGTTACAGGAAAACAATAAACATAAACAAAAAACAAATACTGTAACACAGTCAGACACTCATAAAAATAAAACATACACATCTTTCACAGATTATCATACATATAAATGCCCAATTTGTTCGCAGGCTCATTTTATTTTTAGCTGTGAAACATTCAGAAAATTCAATGTTGAGTTGCGAATAAAAAAGGCCAGTGAGTTTAATTTATGCAGGAATTGTCTTCGTCCTGGACATTCTCATAAAACGTGTAAATTAACCCATTGTAAATACTGCCAAGAGAAACATAATACCTTGTTACACATTGAGACCCCCAAGGAACCTGTAGGTATGACAGTGGCGTTATCGGCGGGCTTATCCTCAACACATTGTAACACGTCTACTGTATTACTATCCACAGCTATGGTGCGGGTGCGGGACGCGCGCGGCAAGCTGCATTCGGCCCGGTTGCTGCTCGACAACGGCAGCACGTCTAACTTTGTGACGCAGCGGTTCAGTGAGAGACTCGGTCTGGTAAGGAGGCGCGTCAGCTCCACGGTGAACGGTATCAATAATCAATTTTCTTTAATATCAGAGTCTTGTGATTTAGTAATAGAAGCATCATTTGGTGATTATAAAGAATTAATTAACTGTTATCTACTACCAGAAATCACAAAACTGTTACCTCCTTCGTACATAGATATTAAATACGTGCCAATTCCTAAAAATATTAAATTAGCAGATCCTTCATTTAACGTACCTTCAGAAATAGATATCTTAGTCGGAGCGGAGGTCTTCTGGAACGTTCTAGGTTCAAACATAATTGACTTAGGCAAACGTCAGCCAAAGCTTCGCGATTCAAAATTAGGATGGCTCTTATCTGGCTGTCTTCTTAATACAAACATGAGTTATATAGCAAATTCTAATAATTTTTGTAACTTCATCAGTCATTATAATGAGTCTTTACTTACCCGATTCTGGGAGATCGATGCAGTGTCATCACAGCACAGCATGTCACTTGAAGAGAAGGCCTGTGAAAGCATATTTCAGAACACAACACGACGCGACGAAGATGGTCGTTTCGTCGTAACCATACCTCTAAAAGAGTCCCCGGATGTACTTGGGGATTTTCTTAAAAATTAGCTAAAATTCGTTTTCTTTCTTTAGAGAAACGCTTAAATAAAGACGTAATTTTAAAAAATTTGTACATGCAATTCATAAAAGAATATATTGATTTGGGTCACATGACGCGTAATAAACAAAAAATTAATAATTCAGATTTACCTAATATTTACTTACCGCATCATGGGGTTGTTCGGGAGTCTAACACGACTACAAAATTGAGAGTGGTCTTTGATGCTTCGGCCGCCACTTCTACAAATAAATCTTTCAACGACATCCAAATGGTAGGTGCTACTGTACAAGATGACATTTTTTCTATCTTATTGCGATTCAGGCAACACAAAATCGTCGTGACAGCCGATGTTGAAAAGATGTACAGAGCCATTTCGGTTGATAAGTCTCAACGATCTCTTCAACAAATCATCTTCCGTTTCGACCAGTCTGAACCACTAGACACGTACACTTTGAACACAGTCACATACGGCACTGCATCGGCCCCTTATTTAGCGACTAAATGTTTGGTATCTCTAGCGGATCAGACAAAGGACGAAGCAGTGCAGAACGCTATACGACATGACTTTTACGTAGACGATTATTTAGGCGGTGGTGAATCGTTAAAATCTGTAATCTCTCTTTGCAAAGGCGTTAGAGATATCTTAGGTTCAGCAAAGATGAATTTACGTAAATGGCAGTCTAATAGTCTTGAGGTTTTACATGCTATCAACGGAATGTCGTGTGATACCGACAAATTTGATTCGAAAAATTTAAACAATAATGCATCTTCTAAAACATTAGGCCTTTATTGGGAATCGGCTTCAGATTACCTGCATTACACAATTGATATTAACATTAATAAAAAATTAACAAAACGTAATATTATTTCTATTGTGAGTCAAGTGTTTGATCCGTTAGGACTTGTGGGTCCATGCATTGTATCAGCGAAACTAATATTTCAATCTTTATGGATTCATAAATGCGATTGGGATTCTGAAGTACCTGCGGACATAAGAAAGGACTTTTTAGAAATTGCGAATTCACTTCACCATTTAAATTCTCTTAAAATCCCTAGGTGGATATCATGTAGTAATCCATCTACTATTGAATTGCACATATTTTCAGATGCGTCCGAACGTGCGTATGGTGGTTGTATCTATGTAAGAACGGTCGAGAGTAATGGTTCCGTAAATGTAAAACTTTTAGCAGCAAAAAATAAAGTGGCACCTGTTAAACCTAAGCATACCATACCAAGCTTAGAACTTTCTGCTGCATTGCTAGCCACCAGACTCTGGAAGAAAGTGATTAGTGCACTATCTATAAAGTTTCATCAACACTATTTCTGGTCAGATTCTACCATAGTGCTAGCATGGCTGACCAATTCTCCGTCTACATTAGTTCCGTTCATACGAAATAGGGTTGGTGAGATACAAGAAAGTACACAAGGTTACACCTGGAGCTATGTACCGTCTAAATCCAATCCTGCAGACCTTGTCTCTCGCGGGGTGAAGGCTGATTCCATCACCGGAGCCTCACTTTGGTGGTCGGGTCCAGACTTCTTACATCATACATTCATTCAGTTTCCAGAAGTACATAAAAAGACAGACATTTCATTACACACAGGCACATCACTCACAGTAGACGATAACACTCATAACAGAATTCTTCATCTCATACACAAATATAGTCATTTCAGTAAAATAATAAGAATATTTGCCTATGTCAAAAGATTCATACACAATTGCAGACACACACAAAAAACACGCAGCACGCTTACATATAAGGAATTGCAATTATCACGTAATATCATACTACATCATGCCCAGCGGGAAATGTTTCCCGAAGAGTATCTCATTTTACAGACAGGGCAACCTTTACCCGCAAACAGCAAACTTAAGTCTTTGTCACCATTTCTAGATGGTGACAATGTTATAAGAGTAGGTGGTCGTCTAAAGAACTCTTTTTATACTTTTGATGTTAAGCATCCTATCGTTCTTTGCGCTAAACATCACCTCACTGTAACATTATTTAACATGCAACATAAAATCTTAATGCATGCAGGTCCTCAGCTTCTTCTGAGTAATATAAGACAGAGTTATTGGCCCATAAATGGAAGAAACCTTGCTAGAAGGGTCGTCCATTCATGTGTTCGCTGTCATCGACTAAGAGCAACTCCTATTCAACCCATTATGGGGAATTTACCAAGTGAGCGAACGCAAATAGAATACCCATTTCTAACAACAGGTGTTGATTACGCGGGGCCAGTGCTTATACTCGATCGTAAAGGCAGAGGAGGCAGGCTGACAAAATCATATATTTGCGTATTTGTATGTTTCGCAGTTAAAGCAGTACACCTTGAGCTTATCACAGACCTCACCAAGGAGGCATTTTTGGCGGGTCTTAACCGATTTATGTCGCGTCGCGGTAAGCCGGCAACGATTTACTGCGACAATGGCACTACCTTTGTTGGGGCAAGTAACGAGCTTGCACAAACAGACCAAGATACTATTCAATCTAAGTTATTAGAACAAGGTATAAACTTTAAATTTATTCCTGCGTATAGTCCGCATTTTGGCGGAATTTGGGAAGCCGCTGTTAGGTCTGTAAAGCACCATTTACGTCGTGTTTTATCTTTAGCCCATCTTAATTATGAAGAGATGGTCACGTGCTTAACACAAATAGAGGCAATTTTAAACTCACGTCCTCTAACCCCTCTGTCAACGGACCCATCTGATCTTTCCTTCCTTTCTCCTGCTCATTTTCTTGTCGGACGATCTCTAATATCTGCACCGCACCCGAACTTAATAGAGAAGAACATTAATCGTCTCCAACGATACCAGAGGGTCGAAAAACTACGACAACATTTTTGGCAGCGTTATTCAAATGAGTACATTTCTCTTCTGCAGACCAAGACGAAATGGACTCATTCTACCGGCCAGCTTCAAGTCGGGTCTCTCGTCCTAGTGAGAGACCGCCATCAACCTCCTCTTTTGTGGCTTCTGGGTCGTGTCACTCGAATTTTCTACGGCAGTGACTCCGTCGGCAGAGTGGCGGAAATGCGCACGAAGAGGGGAACCATCACGCGAGCCTTCAACAACATTTGCCCACTTCCAGTGACATGTTGAAGACTTCAGCCCGGGCGGGAGCATGTTGTGAACGCAGCCACAACAAACCTTTTATATCTGTCATCAATCAATTAATTCAAATTTGACAACTACCTTTTGTAACGGACTTACTTACCGCCTTACTACGACTACTACACGGACTTGCTACCTTAACCAAACCTGACTATTAAAACTGAGAAAAGAAGACTTCATTGTATCATTACCAGCGCCTAAATATCTTTCTTCATAACATCTAAGAAGAAACAAATACAAATACGTAAATACGACAGAGGTAAGTTGACGTCAGGCAGGCCGGTCGTAAAAACAAAACTAAATTATGTAACAGCATGTTTATATCATGTTGTGCCGACCCCACTTAGAGTGGGATAAGGGCAGGAAGATGATGGTGAATAACAATTTTCGCCTTTATTGTGGGTTTTACGATTAATAATTTGTTCTACTTTCCTTGAAACTATCATTTATACATTTGTCTTAGCGTCTTAGCTTTAATCTTACCTAAGATCGGATAAGTCTTAGAAGACATATTTTATATTACGGGGCGGTTATTTCAGCTCTCCTTAGACTAACAATGTTCACGGCGCCTTACTGAATAATCGATTACCTAGATTAGTAAAACTATCATGATTTAATAGACCATGCAATCTTTACCATCAGTTCTAAGGCCCACAAAAATTCAAAAGTATTAATAAAATTATTTTGCGATGAAATTCATCGCGGATTACAACAAATTAACTAATTTTATTATTAGAAATACCGACTCCTCCCGGTTTGTAAGACCGGGCGATATCACTAGGCATAAAATAAAAGATCTGGGATACCTGAACTAATGGCGGTGGTATTTATTGGTACCTTAACTGATCTGTTCTAACCTCAATACACTAAAATTGTTCTACGGACTTATACTATTTTGTTTGCACACTCGATAGCGTGGGCTAATTTGGTACAGCGCCATCTATGTTTAAACGAGTACAACATAAATAATAATTGCTCTATTGGTCATGAACAATTATTACTTTTGTATTATGGATTGTATTACTCACAATTCACTCTTTGAAGACAGATATGGTAAGGGTTTGTGGTAATTTGCAGAGCTTAGAGTAAATTGGCCGAAGATTCTTTTAAAGGATATGTAAAGTACCAATCTACATTGGACCAATGTGTTAGCTCTTAACTCCATAATAAATAACTCTCGAAATGAAATTAAGCTTTAGCCTAACAGTTAAGCAGGCTGTCATTGAACAAACGGATCACAACATATAATTCATTTGGCTCTAAGTGGGGTCGGCACAATATGTTATAAACATGCTGTCACATGATTTGGCTGCGTTATTACGACCGGCCGCTTGCCTGTCTTCAAATTACCTTAGTCGTATTTTACGACACCATGATTTTACTTATAAGACTGTAATATTGTATTGTATTCGTAATCCAACGAATTTACAGCATTATATTGTAAGAATATCCGAAACATTAATGAAATAGTTCAATCAAACTTCTGTAAAGAACGATTTATTTTACAGCCACAAATTCAGTCTTGTGCGTACGCGCGCAGTGAACGGACGCGTATTGTTTATGTGAACGTTATTGCTGCGCGTATCGTGTGAGACGCAAAGTTCGCCAGTTTCGGTTAACGCCCCTGCACCCCTGCCCCCGGCGACAGTTGTACTCGCCGCAACCCGTGTTGCGGCTCGAGGAAGCGGTTGGCAGCGCATCGCGTGCACCTGCTCCGCCGAAGCTGCCCGGACGCAGCGATCTGCACCGCCTTTCGTTGCAAAGACGTATGCAGACGTGCCCACAGAGATACCACCGCTCATCATTCCTACGCGATTGTAGTCTCTGCCCCCGCTCGCGGGCGCCTAGCTGGGCCTCCCCCAGGGGTCTCACCCGGCTGGGTTGCACGCGCCGAGGGTGCGCGGAGCTGCACTCGCACAGGAGCGGCTCACTGAGCACCTCTGCTGCTACTCTCACAAGTAGCACATATCACACGCGCAATTCTGCGCGACCATGTCCGGTCGGGGGGAGCCCCCCCCCGAGGGACCCACGTATTAGGGGGGAGCGCCCCGCGTTCGCCCGCGCTGTAGTACGGCGCGACGTACGGGACAATAACATCGTCCCGTTTACGCCGATCGCACCTGCGGCAGCGACACCACCACCGCCAGCGCCTGCACCACTACCACGCTTCCGGATTCCATCCGGCGAGCGAAAGTCGCCAGACTCCGCGCCTTTGTTCTCCGCCGATGTAGCTGAGCTTACATCGGGTGGCGAAGCACCGAAGCGTCCGCGGGCTGCCGACTCTTCGCCCGAATCCCTCGAGGGAGACGACAAGCGTCCGAAGACGGACCAGTCACCGGCCACCTCACTGACGACGTCGTCGTCATTCGACGTGCACCAACAGCCGAGCAAAGGACTCGGCCCACTCCACCGCCGACCTCCTCGCCTCGGGACGAGGGTGGCGTGCGACCGCTTGCAGAGAGCGCGTCGCAGGGATCCGTCTCGTGGCCTCGGGACTCGACGAGCTACGCCGGATTTGCTTCGTCGCCGTCTCCAATGGCGACGTCCCGCCCCCCTACCCCTCAGGCTGGGCCGTCTGGGTACGCGGCCGCTGCCGCCGCGCCGCCGTCACCCCGGGCGCTCCAGCAGCGCCAGGAAGAGCTGCAGCGCCAGCAAAAACCGCAGGCCACTACCGGAGCGAAGACAGCGCGCTCCGAATACCCGCCAATCACCGTGGAGTGCCTTCCCAACTGGACGAGGCACTTCACCGCGATCCGAGGCATGCTAGGACACGCCCCTAACGCCCGCCCGATGGGAAAGGGCGTCAGATTCCTCCCCAAGTCGGCGGAGGAATTCCGGGTGCTCCAAAGGTACCTTCTCGACGCTGCCAAGCAGGACCCGAACATCGCGTGGTTCTGCTACAGCCCAGCGTCGAGCCTACCCAGCAAGGTAGCTATCAGGGGGCTACCTCAAGACACTCCGCCAGTAGAGGTCATCGCGGCGCTGCGCAGCCTAGGGTACCCGGCGACCCAGGCGAGGGCCATCCCTGGGGTCAGAGGACGGCACGGCTGCACATATTTCGTGCAGCTGGAGCACCTGACGTTTGAAGAGCTCGGTCAGCTGTATAGAAAGACCGAGCTCCTTTCGATGCCGGGCCTCATAATCGAGGCATGGAAGGGCGGACGAGGTCCGCCGCAATGCCACAGGTGCCAGCAGTTCGGACACTCATCAGCCAACTGCCACCGGCCGCCTAAATGTGTCCGCTGTGCAGGCGGGCACCTGGCCCAAGACTGCGACCGGCCCCAAGAAGCCGCGCCCAAGTGCGCGAATTGTGGAAAAGCGCACGTGGCGCGGGATCGCAAATGCCCGGTCTTCCGTCGCGAGGCGCGAAAGCGCGGCATTGATGTCGCGCCGCCGCGCCCAGACAAGCAACCAAAGCAGAGGGCAGGAGGGGGTGGTCAACTTCCCCCCCCCCCAACCGCAACACCCGCCGCCACCATACAAGTCGCCGCAGCGGCCCCCGCTATCTCCGCAGTACGTCCCGCGGTAGCCGTACGCGCCGCCCCTGCCCCCGCGGCACACCCCGCAGTGGCCGTGCCTGCCGCCCCCGCCCGACCCGCACTGAGTAGCGCCCCGCCGTCGCCAGGCAGTTTCATTCATGTTACTCGACGGAGGGAAGCGGGAGGGGCTAACATAGTCGCAGAGCCGGCGACCAAACAACCGCCGGCCTACATCCCGACCGCCCGAGCTACTCAACAGAGGGAATCGGGCGTGGTTACTATAGACCGAGAGCCGGCGACTCTGCAACCGCCGGCAAATGAACCGATAGGCAGGGGGGAGCCCCTGCGAAGAAAAAGAAACCGGTGTAGGCGCAGGCGGCCGAGGCCAACAGATGCTGAGCCCGCCGCCGCGTCCACACCGCACCCCAGGCCGCCAACATCAACATTGTTGGCGGCAATACCCGAAATTGCCGAGGCGCCGAGAAGCCGCGGCCACCGACTGGCCACAGAAGAGGCGGAGCTGCGAGCTCCGCAATACCCTACGTTCCTCCCGCCACCCCTCGCGCAAGACTCGGGCATTAATAATATTGTCCGGGTCCTTATCGAGGCGCTTATGGCGGCGCTCACTCACTATCTGAGCAACAGGGACGTAGTCGGCGCCATCACGGCAGCAATTACCCAGTTTGGGAGGTCGCATCAATGACCTCCCTACGAATTTTATATTGGAACCCGGGCGGCATCAGAGGTCACGTCCGTGAGTTAACACTACTCGCCCAGTCGCAGGATATCCACGTCATCCTCCTGGGCGAAACTAAACTCACGGACAGCGTCGAGCTCCGCGTGCCCAACTACTTCGTGTATCGCCGCGACGAAGTCTCTCCCCGGGGCCGCCCATACAGAGGTACGGCCACTCTGGTGCGGAGGGACATCATACACGAAGAGCTGGAGCACACCCCGTTCACTAGCACTCGTACACAGGGGGTGCGAGTCAACGTGGGCAACCAGGAGCTCCGCATCTATGCCGCCTATAAACCACCCGGACTTACTTTCTGCAGCACTGATGTCGAGGCAATCTTCGGGCAGCAGGGACCTGCAGTGATCGTGGGCGATCTCAACGCGAAACATCACGCGTGGGGATCGCGAATCATCACTGCGGGAGGCACCTGCACGAAGATAGCGTGAGGGGCGGGTACGGTGTGGTGGGGCCGGGAGCTCCGACCCACATACCCACCGACAGCCGCTCCCAGCCAGACGTCATAGACATAGTGCTGCACCACGGATTGGACAACCCCTTCGATGTCGAGGTACTCTATGACCTCGACACGCAACACCTACCGGTTCTGGTCACCCTAGCCACCCAGGGAGGCTTCTTAGTGCCCCGCCCACCGCGGACGCGGACGAACTGGGAGCGCTACACCGCAGAGCTTGCCGGGCTTGAGCTAGCAGGCCCGATCACTACACCTTCGGGAGTCGACGATGCTGCTGCGTTGGTCGCGGAGGCGATCATCGCCGCCAAAGCAGCAGCTACCACCACCACGTCGACTTCACCGGATACCAATCGAAGGAAGGACCTGCCGAGCTCGCTCCGCAATATGCTTAAGCGGAAGAGCACCCTGCGCCGCCTATGGGCCCGCACTCGTTGCCCCAGGGTGAAGGCTGACCTGAACCGGCTTGCAGAGAGGATCGCGCGTGCCGTAGTCGCTCTCGACGAGGCGCGATGGGAGGATACCGTCGATCGAGCGACAGAACACGACACAGCGCTGTACTCCCTCTGCAAGAAACTCACCGGACAAGACACCCCCGTTTACCCGCTGCTCGATGCCGCGGGTAAACGCACCTATGCCGCCAAGGATCGTGCTGAGATTCTGGCGGCACACCTGGAACAGACATTTACGCCCAACGCCCCCAACACCTCCAACCTCCATGTCATCCGTCATCACGCGGCTGTCCAGGACAAGCTGGAGAGGTTCCTGTCGGCCCCTACACCGCCGCTCCGGGGAGAGGACTTCATCTCCCTGTCAGAGCTGCGGTCGGTCGCTGCTCGCCTTGATAAGCGAAAGGCGCCAGGCCCCGACGGAATCGCCAACGCCGCGTTGATGCTGCTGCCCCGAACAGGTCTCGTAGCGCTCACGAGACTGTTCAATGGAGTACTCCGCACCGGCCACTTCCCAGAGGCGTGGAAGACCGGGAAGATCATCGTTCTTCCCAAGCCGAGGAAGGACCACCGCCTGCCTGGAAGCTACCGGCCGATCACCCTGCTCTCGCACATAGCCAAGCTGTTTGAGCGTCTGCTGCTGCGTCGAGTCACGCCCCATCTGCCCCTGCGCGAGGAGCAGTTTGGATTCCGCAGCGGCCACTCGACGACGCTCCAGCTGGCGAGGGTAATCAACCACCTGACCAGTGAGCGGAACAACGGGCGCTACACCGTGGGGGTCTTTCTCGACATCGAGAAGGCCTTCGATCGTGTGTGGCACGCCGGGCCCCTGGTCAAAATACTGGACACCACCATGCCGCCTGCTTATGTGCGAGTGCTGGCATCGTTCCTACACGGCTGTAGCTTTTACGTGGCAGTGGATGGTGCCGAATCCCAGCCACGCACCATTCAAGCCGGAGTACCCCAGGGCAGTTGTATATCGCCGCGTTTATACGCGGCGCATACGGATGACATCCCCACCCAGCGCCACCATCTGCGGGAAGGGGAGGAGGACGTGCTGTTGTCGCTGTTCGCCGACGACAGCGCGTATTTCGCGTCGTCCTACCACCAGATCGTCGCCACCAACCGCATGCAGCGTATGCTGGACTTGTTGCCGGAATGGCTGGACAAGTGGACGATGGCCGTCAACGTCGGGAAGACGGCCGCTCTGCTAACCAGCCGCTCCAAGCCGCTACGTCAGCTGACTCTACGAGGCCAGGACGTAGAGTGAAAGACCACAGTGAGGTTTCTGGGGTGTGATTTGGACCGCAGCCTGTGCATGCTCCCCACGGTGAATCACGTCGTGGGTCGAGCCGCCGCTGCTAGGTCCAAGCTTCACGCGCTATTCACATCCCACCTACCTATGAACACCAAACTGCGGGTCTACGGTGCCTACGTCCGCTCGCGCTTGACGTATGCGGCACCCGCCTGGTACGCGCTATGCTCGGCGTACCAGAAGCGAAGACTGCAAGTCCAGCAGAACCGCTGCCTGCGACTGATCGTAGGAGCCTCGAGGTATGTGCGGAACGACGTCGTGCATCGGGATACCAAAATGCCGACCGTGGAGGAGTATGTCCGTCGCCTTGCGCGCCGGATGTTCGCGCGTGCGGACCACAGCGCGCACATACACCTCCACGGCATCGCGCCACTCCATGCGCGACCACCCGATGGACGTTCCCTGCCTCGTGAGCTCCTGCGGTCACCGTCTCCGCGGCCCGATGCGGATGACGACGGTGACGACGAGGACACGCGACGGGCGAGAGGGCGACACCACGGATTATGACACCACCGGATATGACACCACCCGACTTAGGACCACCTGAAGAAGACTTTGAGGTCTGGGAGCTACCATTCCCAGACCTCACCACCGAACCAGACATCCCTTAGGTCACCTAGGTGACCTCGGCCTACGGCCTAAACACAGACCGGGCTTAAATGCCCGCGAGGAACTGCCCGGGCAAGGAGGTACGCCTCGAGGCCCGTACCCCGCCTACTCCCAGGGGAGTAAGCGAGACGACCCTGCTGCTATTGGTCATGAACAATTATTACTTTTGTATTATGGATTGTATTACTCACAATTCACTCTTTGAAGACAGATATGGTAAGGGTTTGTGGTAATTTGCAGAGCTTAGAGTAAATTGGCCGAAGATTCTTTTAAAGGATATGTAAAGTACCAATCTACATTGGACCAATGTGTTAGCTCTTAACTCCATAATAAATAACTCTCGAAATGAAATTAAGCTTTAGCCTAACAGTTAAGCAGGCTGTCATTGAACAAACGGATCACAACATATAATTCATTTGGCTCTAAGTGGGGTCGGCACAATATGTTATAAACATGCTGTCACATGATTTGGCTGCGTTTTTACGACCGGCCGCTTGCCTGTCTTCAAATTACCTTAGTCGTATTTTACGACACCATGATTTTACTTATAAGACTGTAATATTGTATTGTATTCGTAATCCAACGAATTTACAGCATTATATTGTAAGAATATCCGAAACAATAATGAAATAGTTCAATTAAACTTCTGTAAAGAACGATTTATTTTACAGCCACAAATTGATGTAACCGACATTACCTTAATGAACTTTAAGTATTTCAAGTGCTGAAGGCATCAAAGTTTCCAATCGAGCTCTACATTTATAAGAGATTAGGGTGCCATTATTTCAGTAATTGGTTAATTAGAAAATCGATTTCCTTAAACGTTTAAGTAAACGTTCCTATAAATATAATAGCTGTAAACAGCTATTATATTTATAAAAGTAAACTTTTAGCGCTGAATTATGGAATACCAGCAGATACTATTCAAGTACAAATAAAAAAATATATATGGGACACTTACACACACGGTCGTCCATCCCCAAAGTAAGTAACTTAATACTTGTGTTATGGTAGATAGACAACTGGTGAATATACGAGGTGTGTTCAAAAAGTATCGCGAATTTTGAATTTTCGCGAGTTACATATATTCCAATTTTGATTTTTTTGTGGCGTTATGTTGGTACATATGTCTCTCACTTATGCTGACAAGTTGGGCCATTTTGAATGTTCGGTTAATTGTTGACAGCTGCTTTGCTTGCACGTGTTTTGGTTCGTCTTCGATTTTTAATTATTCAAAAAATGGAACAAGGAACCTGTATCGATTTTTGTGTGAAAAACGAAATTAAGTGCGCGGATGCATTCCGAGTGTGGACTGTGGCATATGGAGAAGCTACTTTGGACAAAAGCAACGTTTATCTGTGGTACAAAATGTTTTTAAAAGGCCGAGAAAATGTGAATGACGAAGAGCGTGCCGGACGCCCGAGCACTTCAACAACAGACGAAAAAATTGATGAATTGAAGAAAATGGTATTGGCCAATCTTCAAATCATCGATAGAGAAATTTCCAAGGACCTAGGCATATTGATTGGCTCGTGCCTTTCGATTTTAATCGATAATCTGTGGAAAAACAAAAATTGGTTTTTGCACCTCGATAACGCCCCTGTTCACACGTCGCTGCTTGTACGCGACTTCTTGGCCAAAAACAACAGACCAATGATACCACAGCCACCGTATTCCCCAGATTTGGCCCCCTGTGACTTTTTCTTGTTCCTGAAACTGAAGAGGCCCATGAAGGGACGGCACTACGCCACGATTGACGAGATAAAGACGGCATCGAAGGAGGAGCTGAACAAGATACAAAAAAATGATTTTTTGAAGTGCTTCGAAGATTTGTAAAAACGTTTGCACAAGTGTATAATATCCCAGAGGGATTACTTGGAAGGGGACAAAATAGATATTTACGAATAAATAAATAATTTTTGAAAATACACAAAATTCGCGATACTTTTTGAACACACCTCGTATACTTATATATTTTTTAAATACATACTCAAATACAAATATAGGTACACCCAGGCTCGAAGACCAACAAATTCATTTATAGAAAATGTTGGCCCTCAGCGGGAATCGAACCCGCGACCCGTGGAGCTAAAGGCAGGGTCACTACCCACTGCAACGCGGGCCAGTCGAAATTCAAGATATCTCGAGGAATAGCCTTAGCGATATCAAAATCGATGCCACTTTTAACGTCAAATATATACAATAACTCATAATATATAAAGCTGCGGTTTGTTTGTTTGTATGTTTGAACGCGCTAATCTCAGGAACTACTGGACCGATTTGAAAAATTATTTAAGTGTTTGATAGTCTATTTATCGAGAAAGGCCATAGACTATATAACATCACGCTAAGATTAATAGAAGAGGAGCAGCAACAAAAATTAGGAGACACCGATTTCTACGCGGGAATAGCTAGTTAGCTAAAGAGGATCGTCTGTTCTACTCAACCAGATACCACACGGCGGGTCAACTTACCTTAGTCGCATTTTACGACACCTAGGTAAGAAATGAGGGCGGTCTATTCTACTCAGCCGGATACCATATTACATCTGACTCAAATTATAGTTGAGAAAATTAGTTATTTGTAAATCGCAGACTCTTCTATTTTGCTCTGGACCTTTGGCAAGAGTTAAAAGTTCTGATTTTTCGGCTATAACAGTGTATGAATATTTATGCTTTGTCAAAAAAATGTTCAAATGAGTTTAAAAAAGTGAAAAAACATTTTTATAAAAACAATCCAAAAGTTTTTTAGGATATAAAAAGGTTTGTACGTTTTGGCGACCACAGATGTTCCCTGATATTTTTTTTATCATGTCGGCACAGTCGTTATCATAAACCTATATTCTGCAGTAACCGCTCAAGTTGTAGGAAGTAAATTAAAAACTCTACATGTGCGCAATAATATGCCGATCATTCTTAAAGCAATCACATTATCACATTATGGTAATATTACTGTATATATATGCATATCTTCACTTATTACAACGCGTAACCCAGCAGAGATACTCTAAAGTAATGTACTAGAGAGTTGTAGATCTACAAAAATACCACACAAAAGTCTCAAAAGCATGTCCCTATCTCTTATGGTTAACTCACTATAATTATTTTTATGCTCAAAATTTTAATTAAAAATATTACGTTGTTTTTGAGACTGTTCGAATAATATAACAACAGCCTTTGATTGTTTTTTTTTTATAAAGTAATAGGCGTATTAAGGAACGCTCTTGTAAATAGCACCATAATAAATAAGCTCCTGCAAATATCAGATTTCTGTCACTTAGATCGTAAAGTAACGAGTTAATTATCTTCCTGCCCTTATCCCACTCTAAGTGGGGTCGGCACAACATGTTATAAACATGATGTAACATGATTTGGCTGCGTTTTTACGACCGGCCGCCTGCCTGACGTCAACTTACCTCTGTCGTATTTTACGACACCTCGGTAAGAAAGAGGGTGGTCTATTCTACTAAACCGGATACCACACGGTGGGTCATCTTACCTTAGTCGCCTTTTACGACACCTCAGTAAGGAATGAGGTTGGTCTATTTTACTCAGCCGGATACCACACGGCGGGTCGACTTACCTTAGTCGCCTTTTACGAGACCTCGGTAAGAAAAGAGGGTGGTACTATTCTACTCAGCCGGATACCACACGGCTATAAAGTAACGAGTTAATATTATAATGAAATCGTTCATGGTATTTCATTTCAAAATTAATTTAAAACTAACTACTTGCTTTCTTGGTAATTCAATTTAAAATTAACTGAAAACTTTTCTCTTTTGAATTTTCCTGACGTTGAAATTTTATAAAAGTCTATTCCTCGAAAGTAATTGTGACTTAATGGCGTTTTAAACAATGCAAAAATAATTGCAAAGTTATATCGTTTTCAATTTGCAATTCGCTGTGGGAGTGCGGCGAGGTACATCTAGATTAATTAACTTTGCTCTTCTAAGAATATATTTTCGCAATTAAGTCATCAAGATCTTGCCTTTCGTCTGCGTTCCAGAAACATGTTCTTGTTCCATTGAACAAATTTGCGCACTTGATGAAAAAGGTCTCTTCACCCAATTGTCCAGACCAGTGATTCTCAACCACTGTGCCGCGGCACTTTTGTGTGCCGCCAAATTATGCAAATATATAATAATGTTAATATTATTAAATAATATCATTTAAAAAGAAAAATATTTTAATATTAGCTTGTAATTAATCCCTTAGTATACATCAGTTTATTTCGTATATTTAAATTTTTTGTCATAAACTATTTATGCAGTGTGTTGTTGTAGTAAGTAAATAATTTTTATCTTTTTCTTTGTGTGCCGTTAAATTTTGAAATCGTTCAATATGTGCCGCAACTAAAAAAAAGGTTGAGAATCACTGGTCCAGACTGTGGCATCGTAGAAGATGTACACCATATAGTGAAATGTGTTCAAAACGTACCTTTTAAGACAGATAGGGCACTAGGATCGTGTAACATTTGCTTGGCGACTCCAACTTCTGACGTGGCAACATACCTGTAAAGATTAAGTAATTATTAGTTAGGTAAGAGTATATGTAATTAATGTTAGGAAATTATTGTTAGTTTAGTTTAAGTATACCTACCACAGCAATATAGTCACATAAGTGACTTAGCTCTTTAAATGAGAATAAAAAAATTCCACAATTCCACTTAAAAAAAAAAAACAAATTCTATAAAATGTGCAAGCGAAAGGATATCTATTAAATGCATACTTATGTCATATACTTTTAGGTAAGCCTAAACCGGCATTTAGATCTAAAACTTCTCAATCAATTTGTTTATTTACTAGCGGCCTGCCCCTGCTTCGCACGGGTATAAACTATATATCCCATGTCAGTCAGTGTAAAAAATATGATTAAAATCAATCCAGTAGTTTTGATTTATTCATTACTGCCCGTGGCCCGCACGCGTTAAATTTGCTGTAAACAGCCATATTGATCTATATTAAATCAACTATTTATTTAAGGTACTTAATTCGATAAGGATTAATGCTGTATTGTATAAAAATTTCTTCAAAAATATGGCATTATTTTTCGTAAAAAGTAAATGACAAAAAATGCTATAGTGGGTTATCCATAAGAGATAGACATATACCATCGCGGACTTTTCTGTAGACCTTTTCAAGATCTACAAGTACTTAGTACATTATTTTGATAAATCTTGTAGGGTTTAGCCTGCGTTTGCAATGTTTGGAAAAATGTAATTATTTACAGAAACCTCAAAAATTACAGTATTTCTCTACTCCGTATTGAATGTTATTACACTGAAGACTAAAGTCTTCGAACAGTGCGTGTTGCCAGTGATGACCTATGGCTCTGAATCTTGGTCGCTGACTATGTGCCTCATAAGAAAGCTCAGAGTCGCTCAGCGGGCGATGGAGCGAGCTATGCCCGGAGTTTCTCTACGTGATAGAATCAGAAATGAGGAGATCCGTAGAAGAACCAGAGTCACCGACATAGCTCAGCGGGTCGCAAAGCTGAAGTGGCGATGGGCGGGGCTCATAGTGCGGAGAACCGATGGACGTTGGGGTCTCAAAGTGTTGGAATGGCGACCCCGCACCGGAAAGCGCAGTGTCGGAAGACCGCCGGCTAGATGCACAGACGACCTCAAAAGGGTCGCGGGGAGCCGCTGGATACAAGCGGCACAAAATCGTGTGTTCTGGAGATCCCATGAGGAGACCTATGTCCAGCAGTGGACGTCCATCGGTTGAAGAAGAAGAAGAAGATAGCTAATTGTAGAGTGGATTTTCATACCTGATACATGCATACCTACTCTTATTCCTACTCCTACTCCTACTCCTACTCCTACTCCTACTCCTATTCCTATTTCCCTATTCCTATTTCACTATTCCTATTTCCCTATTCCTATTTCCCTATTCCTATTTCCCTATTCCTATTTCCCTATTCCTATTTCCCTATTCCTATTTCCCTATTCCTATTTCCCTATTCCTATTTCCCTATTCCTATTTCCCTATTCCTACTCCTACTCCTACTCCTACTCCTACTCCTACTCCTACTCCTACTCCTATTCCTATTCCTATTTCCCTATTCCTATTTCCCTATTCCTATTTCCCTATTCCTATTTCCCTATTCCTATTTCCCTACTCCTATTTCCCTATCCCTATCCCTATCCCTATCCCTATCCCTATCCCTACCCTATCCCTATCCCTATCCCTATCCCTATCCCAAAAAGACAGACGACCTCAAAAAGGTCGCGAGGAGCCGCTGGATCCAGGCGGCACAAGATCGTGTGGCGTGGAAATCCATGACAGAGACCTATGTCCAACAGTGGACGGATATTGGTTGAAGAGAGAGAGAGAGAGATCCCTATCCCTATCCCTATCCCTATCCCTATCCCTATCCCTATCCGTATCCCTATCCCTATCCCTATCCCTATCCCTATCCCTATCCCTATCCCTATCCCTATCCCTATCCCTATCCCTATCCCTATCCCTATCCCTATCCCTATCCCTATCCCTATCCCTATCCCTATCCCTATCCCTATCCCTATCCCTATCCCTATCCCTATCCCTATCCCTATCCCTATCCCTATCCCTATCCCTATCCCTATCCCTATCCCTATCCCTATCCCTATCCCTATTCCTATCCCTATCCCTATCCCTATTCCAATTCCTATTCCTTTTCCTATTCCAATTCCAATTCCTATTCCTATTCCTATTCCTATTCCTATTCCTATTCCTATTCCTATTCCTATTCCTATTCCTATTCCTATTCCTATTCCTATTCCTATTCCTATTCCTATTCCTATTCCTATTCCTATTCCTATTCCTATTCCTATTCCTATTCATAGGAATAGGAATAGGAATAGGAATAGGAATAGTCCTATTCCTATTCCTATTCCTATTCCTATTCCTATTCCTATTCCTATTCCTATTCCTATTCCTATTCCTATACCTATTCCTATTCCTATTCCTATTCCTACTCCTACTCCTATTCCTATTCCTATTCCTACTCCTACTCCTACTCCTACTCCTACTCCTACTCCTACTCCTACTCCTACTCCTACTCCTACTCCTACTCCTACTCCTACTCCTACTCCTACTCCTACTCCTACTCCTACTCCTACTCCTACTCCAGCTCCTACTCCTACTCCTACTCTTACTCCTACTCCTACTCTTACTCCTACTCCTACTCCTACTCCTATTCCTACTCCTATTCCTATTCCTACTCCTACTCCTATTTCCCTATTCCTACTCCTATTTCCCTATTCCTATTTCCCTATTCCTATTCCTATTCCTATTTCCCCATTCCTATTTCCCTATTCCTATTTCCCCATTCCTATTTCCCTGTTCCTATTTCCCCATTCCTATTTCCCTATTCCTAATTCCCCATTCCGATTTCCCTATTCCTATTTCCCCATTCCTATTTTCCCATTCCTATTTCCCTATTCCTATTTCCCTTTCCTATTTCCCCATTCCTATTTCCCTATTCCTATTTCCCTTTCCTATTTCCCCATTCCTATTTCCCCATTCCTATATACAGTCCGCTCCCGAGACTCAATCTACCGCAGAATTCTAAAGTGTTGGAAAAAAAAAGTGGTAAAAGCAAGCATGTGAAAATGAGAGTTATAATATTTGTTTTTTTAGCTAGCAAATAGCTGTTAGAAGTTAGAATGTTAAATGTTTTTATTTGATAATCGACTAAGCGATGTGAAATAAATCGCGATGAGGTTCCATGGTTTTGTTATAAAACTTGATACCGACACTTATTTAGTAAATGATGTACCAAAAAAAGAAATTTTGTATTTCTTTTTTATTTAAAATATAGTTAAAAAGAGAACAAGTACAAAAGATGATTGTTAAATTGAATAACACAATATCTAAATAAAACCCACTCACACAAGTTAATAGAAAATATATGTAATGCTAATTGTAGAGTGGATTATTCGTTTTTGTACCTGATACATGCAGGATCCGTAAAAACACATGCACAAACCTCCACGACCGCCACTACAATACACAAGCACTGCACACGATCACCATCACAAACTCAACAATAGTTTTAGAACTACATTTAGCATAATGTAATTTTATTTTATTTTACCTTATCGAGGATTATAGCAAAATATTTTTTTATTACTTATGAACAATTAATTTACTAAATTAGTGTCGGTATCAAGTTTTATAACAAACCATGGAACCTCATCGCGATTTATTTCACACCGCTAAGTCGATTATCAAATAAAAACATATAACATTCTAACTTCTAACAGCTATTTGCTAGCTAAAAAAACAAATATTATAACTCTCATTTTCTATGCTTGCTTTTACCACTTTTTTTTTCCAACACTTTAGAATTCTGCGGTAGATTGAGTCTCGGGAGCGGACTGTATTTCGCGTGTAAACATGTTTTATAAATGCTTTCTTCTTTCCACTGATGTGTATGTGCAGTACGAAATATGTGTATCTTATGCAGTGTATTTATTGTTTGTGATTATTTCTTTCTTTCTTCTTTTTTATTGTATTTTATTATTTTTTATACTTTTTACTTAAGATGCTCGTTTTTTGTTATATAATAGTATATAAGAATATGTTGAATAGTTTTCAAGTTATTAAATATTAAGAGTTCGTAAGCATGTCCATTACGTCACATTAGGTTCACCCTGAAAACCAGCTTTGCAGCTTCGCTGCAATCTTTGCGCTGAGGGCAGACCTATATTTGACCATCATTCTATTTATCTTTTCTTTTGTATTTCTTTTATTGTATTTTGGTGAAATATTTCTATTTCTATTTCTATTCCTATTCCTATTCCTATTCCTATTCCTATTCCTATTCCTATTCCTATTCCTATTCCTATTCCTACTCCTACTCCTACTCCTACTCCTACTCCTACTCCTACTCCTACTCCTACTCCTACTCCTACTCCTACTCCTACTCCTACTCCTACTCCTACTCCTACTCCTACTCCTACTCCTACTCCTACTCCTACTCCTACTCCTACTCCTACTCCTACTCCTACTCCTACTCCTACTCCTACTCCTACTCCTACTCCTACTCCTATTTCCCTATTCCTATTCCTATTTCCCTTGTCTATTTCCCTATTCCTATTTACCCATTCCTATTTCCCTATTCCTATTTCCCTATTCCTATTTCCCCATTCCTATTTCCCCATTCCTATTTCCCCATTCCTATTTCCCTTTCCTATTTCCCTATTCCTATTTCCCTTTCCTATTTCCCCATTCCTATTTCCCCATTCCTATTTCCCCATTCCTATTACCCTATTCCTATTTCCCTTTCCTATTTCCCCATTCCTATTTCCCCATTCCTATTTCCCCATTTCTATAAACAGTCCGCTCCCGAGACTCAATCTACCGCAGAATTCTAAAGTGTTGGAAAAAAAAGTGGTAAAAGCAAGCATCTGAAAATGAGAGTTATAATATTTGTTTGGTTAGCAAATAGCTGTTAGAAGTTAGAATGTTAAATGTTTTTATTTGATAATCGACTTAGCGGTGTGAAATAAATCGCGATGAGGTTCCATGGTTTGTTATAAAACTTGATACCGACACTAATTTAGTAAATTAATTGTTCATAAGTAATAAAAAAATATTTTGCTATAATCCTCGATAAGGTAAAATAAAATAAAATTACATTATGCTAAATGTAGTTCTAAAACTATTGTTGAGTTTGTGATGGTGATCGTGTGCAGTGCTTGTGTATTGAAATTTTGTATTCCTTTTTTATTTAAAATATAGTTAAAAAGAGAACAAGTACAAAAGATGATTGTTAAATTGAATAACACAATATCTAAATAAAACCCAATCACACAAGTTAATAGAAAATATATGTAATGCTAATTGTAGAGTGGATTATTCGTTTTTGTACCTGATACATGCAGGATCCGTAAAAACACATGCACAAACCTCCACGACCGCCACTACAATACACAAGCACTGCACACGATCACCATCACAAACTCAACAATAGTTTTAGAACTACATTTAGCATAATGTAATTTTATTTTATTTTACCTTATCGAGGATTATAGCAAAATATTTTTTTATTACTTATGAACAATTAATTTACTAAATTAGTGTCGGTATCAAGTTTTATAACAAACCATGGAACCTCATCGCGATTTATTTCACACCGCTAAGTCGATTATCAAATAATAACATTTAACATTCTAACTTCTAACAGATATTTGCTAGCTAAAAAAACAAATATTATAACTCTCATTTTCACATGCTTGCTTTTACTACTTTTTTTTTCCAACACTTTAGAATTCTGCGGAAGATTGAGTCTCGGGAGCGGACTGTATTTCGCGTGTAAACATGTTTTATAAATGCTTTCTTCTTTCCACTGATGTGTATGTGCAGTACGAAATATGTGTATCTTATGCAGTGTATTTATTGTTTGTGATTATTTCTTTCTTTCTTCTTTTTTACTGTATTTTATTACTTTTTATACTTTTTACTTAAGATGCTCGTTTTTTGTTATATAATAGTATATAAGAATATGTTGAATAGTTTTCAAGTTATTAAATATTAAGAGTTCGTAAGCATGTCTATTACGTCACATTAGGTTCACCCTGAAAACCAGCTTTGCAGCTTCGCTGCAATCTTTGCGCTGAGGGCAGACCTATATTTGACCATCATTCTATTTATTTTTTCTTTTGTATTTCTTTTATTGTATTTTGGTGAAATATTTCTATTTCTATTTCTATTCCTATTCCTATTCCTATTCCTATTCCTATTCCTATTCCTATTCCTATTCCTATTCCTATTCCTATTCCTATTCCTATTCCTATTCTTATTCCTATTCCTATTCCTATTCCTATTCCTATTCCTTTTCCTATTCCTATTCCTATTCCTATTCCTATTCCTATTCCTATTCCTATTCCTATTCCTATTTTTTTCCTATTCCTATTCCTATTCCTATTCCTATTCCTATTCCTATTCCTATTCCTATTCCTATTCCTATTCCTATTCCTATTCCTATTCCTATTCCTATTCCTATTCCTATTCCTATTCCTATTCCTATTCCTATTCCTATTCCTATTCCTATTCCTATTCCTATTCCTATTCCTATTCCTATTCCTATTCCTATTCCTATTCCTTTAGAATTCTGCGGTAGATTGAGTCTCGGGAGCGGACTGTATTTCGCGTGTAAACATGTTTTATAAATGCTTTCTTCTTTCCACTGATGTGTATGTGCAGTACGAAATATGTGTATCTTATGCAGTGTATTTATTGTTTGTGATTATTTCTTTCTTTCTTCTTTTTTATTGTATTTTATTATTTTTTATACTTTTTACTTAAGATGCTCGTTTTTTGTTATATAATAGTATATAAGAATATGTTGAATGGTTTTCAAGTTATTAAATATTAAGAGTTCGTAAGCATGTCCATTACGTCACATTAGGTTCACCCTGAAAACCAGCTTTGCAGCTTCGCTGCAATCTTTGCGCTGAGGGCAGACCTATATTTGACCATCATTCTATTTATCTTTTCTTTTGTATTTCTTTTATTGTATTTTGGTGAAATATTTCTATTTCTATTTCTATTCCCATTCCTATTCCTATTTCTATTTCTATTCCTATTCCTTTTCCATCTCCTATTCCTATTCCTATTCCTATTCCTATTCCTATTCCTATTCCTATTCCTTTTCCTATTCCTATTCCTATTCCTATTCCTATTCCTATTCCTATTCCTATTCCTATTCCTATTCCTATTCCTATTCCTATTCCTATTCCTATTCCTATTCCTATTCCTATTCCTATTCCTATTCCTATTCCTATTCCTATTCCTATTCCTATTCCTATTCCTATTCCTATTCCTATTCCTATTCCTATTCCTATTCCTATTCCTATTCCTATTCCTATTCCTATTCCTATTCCTATTCCTATTCCTATTCCTATTCCTATTCCTATTCCTATTCCTATTCCTATTCCTATTCCTATTCCTATTCCTATTCCTATTCCTATTCCTTTAGAATTCTGCGGTAGATTGAGTCTCGGGAGCGGACTGTATTTCGCGTGTAAACATGTT
Organism: Morpho achilles; assembly: GCA_947086495.1. Classification (NCBI taxonomy): domain Eukaryota; kingdom Metazoa; phylum Arthropoda; class Insecta; order Lepidoptera; family Nymphalidae; genus Morpho; species Morpho achilles. The sequence goes on along the minus strand of CAMTZB010000009.1, from coordinate 4,052,607 downwards.
TTATAAATGCTTTCTTCTTTCCACTGATGTGTATGTGCAGTACGAAATATGTGTATCTTATGCAGTGTATTTATTGTTTGTGATTATTTCTTTCTTTCTTCTTTTTTATTGTATTTTATTATTTTTTATACTTTTTACTTAAGATGCTCGTTTTTTGTTATATAATAGTATATAAGAATATGTTGAATGGTTTTCAAGTTATTAAATATTAAGAGTTTGTAAGCATGTCCATTACGTCACATTAGGTTCAACCTGAAAACCAGCTTTGCAGCTTCGCTGCAATCTTTGCGCTGAGGGCAGACCTATATTTGACCATCATTCTATTTATCTTTTCTTTTGTATTTCTTTTATTGTATTTTGGTGAAATATTTCTATTCCTATTTCTATTCCTTTTCCTACTCCTACTCCAACTCCTTCTCCTACTCCTACTCCTACTTCTACTCCTACTCCTACTCCTACTCCTGCTCCTACTCCTACTCCTATTCCTTCTCCTCGTACTCCTACTCCTACTCCTACTCCTACTCCTACTCCTACTCCTACTCCTACTCCTACTCCTACTCCTACTCCTACTCCTACTCCTACTCCTACTCCTACACCTACACCTATTCCTACTCCTACTCCTACTCCTACTCCTACTCCTACTCCTACTCCTTCTCCTTCTCCTTCTCCTTTTCCTACTCCTACTCCTACTCCTACTCCTACTCCTACTCCTATTTCTACTCCTATTTCTACTCCTACTCCTACTCCTACTCCTACTCCTACTCCTACTCCTACTCCTACTCCTACTCCTACTCCTATTCCTACTCCTATTCCTCTTCCTACTCCTACTCCTACTCCTTCTCCTACTCCTACTCCTACTCCTACTCCTACTCCTACTCCTACTCCAACTCCTACTCCTACTCCTACTCCTACTCCTACTCCTACTCCCACTCCTACTCCTACTACTACTCCTACTTCTACTCCTACTCCTACTCCTATTTCCCTATTCCTATTCCTATTCCTATTCCTATTCCTATTCCTATTCCTATTCCTATTCCTATTCCTATTCCTATTCCTATTCCTATTCCTATTTCCCTATTCCTATTTCCCCATTCCTATTTCCCTAATCCTATTTCCCTATTCCTATTTTCCCATTCCTATTTCCCCATTCCTATTTCCCTATTCCTATTTCCCATTCCTATTTCCCCATTCCTATTTCCCCATTCCTATATACAGTCCGCTCCCGAGACTCAATTTACCGCAGAATTCTAAAGTGTTGGAAAAAAAAGTGGTAAAAGCAAGCATCTGAAAATGAGAGTTATAATATTTGTTTGGTTAGCAAATAGCTGTTAGAAGTTAGTGTTAAATGTTTTTATTTGATAATCGACTTAGCGGTGTGAAATTAATCGCGATGAGGTTCCATGGTTTGTTATAAAACTTGATACCGACACTAATTTAGTAAATTAATTGTTCATAAGTAATAAAATAATATTTTGCTATAATCCTCGATAAGGTAAAATAAAATAAAATTACATTATGCTAAATGTAGTTCTAATACTATTGTTGAGTTTGTGATGGTGATCGTGTGCAGTGCTTGTGTATTGAAATTTTGTATTAATGGAATAGGAATAGAAATAGTGAAATAGGAATGGGGAAATAGGTATGGGGAAATAGGAATGGGGAAATAGGAAAGGTAAATAGGAATGGGGAAATAGGAATAGGGAAATTGGGATGGGGAAATAGGAATGGGGGAAATAGGAATGGGGAAATAGGAATGGGGAAATAGGAATGGGGAAATAGGAATGGGGAAATAGGAATGGGGAAAAAGGAATGGGGAAATAGGAATGGGGAAATAGGAATAGGAATAGGAATAGGAATAGGAATAGGAATAGGAATAGGAATAGGAATAGGAATAGGAATAGGAATAGGAATAGGAATAGGAATAGGAATAGGAATAGGAATAGGAATAGGAATAGGAATAGGAATAGGAATAGGAATAGGAATAGGAATAGGAATAGGAATAGGAATAGGAATAGGACTAGGAATAGGAATAGGAATAGGAATAGGAATAGGAATAGGAATAGGAATAGGAATAGGAATAGGAATAGGAATAGGAATAGGAATAGGAATAGGAATAGGAATAGGAATAGGAATAGGAATAGGAATAGGAATAGGAATAGGAATAGTAATAGGAATAGGAATAGGAATAGGAATAGGAATAGGAATAGGAATAGGAATAGGAATAGGAATAGGAATAGGAATAGGAATAGGAATAGGAATAGGAATAGGAATAGGAATAGGAATAGGAATAGGAATAGGAATAGGAATAGGAATAGGAATAGGAATAGGAATAGGAATAGGAATAGGAATAGGAATAGGAATAGGAATAGAAATAGAAATAGAAATATTTCACCAAAATACAATAAAAGAAATACAAAAGAAAAAATAAATAGAATGATGGTCAAATATAGGTCTGCCCTCAGCGCAAAGATTGCAGCGAAGCTGCAAAGCTGGTTTTCAGGGTGAACCTAATGTGACGTAATGGACATGCTTACGAACTCTTAATATTTAATAACTTGAAAACTATTCAACATATTCTTATATACTATTATATAACAAAAAACGAGCATCTTATGTAAAAAGTATAAAAAATAATAAAATACAATAAAAAAGAAGAAAGAACGAAATAATCACAAACAATAAATACACTGCATAAGATACACATATTTCGTACTGCACATAAACATCAGTGGAAAGAAGAAAGCATTTATAAAACATGTTTACACGCGAAATACAGTCCGCTCCCGAGACTCAATCTACCGCAGAATTCTAAAGTGTTGGAAAAAAAAGTAGTAAAAGCAAGCATGTGAAAATGAGAGTTATAATATTTGTTTTTTTTGCTAGCAAATAGCTGTTAGAAGTTAGAATGTTAAATGTTTTTATTTGATAATCGACTTAGCGGTGTGAAATAAATCGCGATGAGGTTCCATGGTTTGTTATAAAACTTGATACCGACACTAATTTAGTAAATTAATTGTTCATAAGTAATAAAAAAATATTTTGCTATAATCCTCGATAAGGTAAAATAAAATAAAATTACATTATGCTAAATGTAGTTCTAAAACTATTGTTGAGTTTGTGATGGTAATCGTGTGCAGTGCTTGTGTATTGTAGTGGCGGTCGTGGAGGTTTGTGCATGTGTTTTTACGGATCCTGCATGTATCAGGTACGAAAACGAATAATCCACTCTACAATTAGCATTACATATATTTTCTATTAACTTGTGTGAGTGGGTTTTAGTTAGATATTGTGTTATTCAATTTAACAATCATCTTTTGTACTTGTTCTCTTTTTAACTATATTTTAAATAAAAAAGAAATACAAAATTTCTTTTTTTGGTACATCATTTACTAAATTAGTGTTGGTATCAAGTTTTATAACAAAACCATGGAACCCCATCGCGATTTATTTCACATCGCTAAGTCGATTATCAAATAAAAACATTTAACATTCTAACTTCTAACAGCTATTTGCTAACCAAACAAATATTATAACTCTCATTTTCACATGCTTGCTTTTACCACTTTTTTTTTCCAACACTTTAGAATTCTGCGGTAGATTGAGTCTCGGGAGCGGACTGTATATAGGAATGGGGAAATAGGAATGGGGAAATAGGAAAGGGAAATAGGAATATGGAAATAGGAATAGGGAAATAGGAAAGGGAAATAGGAATGGGGAAATAGGAATACGAATAGGAATAGGAATAGGAATAGGAATAGGAATAGGAATAGGAATAGGAATAGGAATAGGAATAGGAATAGGAATAGGAATAGGAATAGAAATAGGAATAGGAATAGGAATAGGAATAGGAATAGGAATAGGAATAGGAATAGGAATAGGAATAGGAATAGGAATAGGAATAGGAATAGGAATAGGAATAGGAATAGGAATAGGAATAGGAATAGGAATAGTGAAATAGGAATAGTGAAATAGGAATGGGGAAATAGGAATGGGGAAATAGGAATGGTAAATAGGAATGGGGAAATAGGAATGGGGAAATAGGAATGGGGAAATTGGGATGGGGAAATACGAATGGGGGAAATAGGAATGGGGAAATAGGAATGGGGAAATAGGAATAGGGAAAAAGGAATAGGAATAGGAATAGGAATAGGAATAGGAATAGGAATAGGAATAGGAATAGGAATAGGAATAGGAATAGGAATAGGAATAGGAATAGAAATATTTTTTATTTGACTAAAATACAATAAAAGAAATACAAAAGAAAAGATAAATAGAATGATGGTCAAATATAGGTCTGCCCTCAGCGCAAAGATTGCAGCGAAGCTGCAAAGCTGGTTATCAGGGTGAACCTAATGTGACGTAATGGACATGCTTACGAACTCTTAATATTTGATAACTAGAAAACTATTCAACATATTCTTATATACTATTATATAACAAAAAACGAGCATCTTATGTAAAAAGTATAAAAAATAATAAAATACAATAAAAAAGAAAACTCAACAATAGTTTTAGAACTACATTTAGCATAATGTAATTTTATTTTATTTAACCTTATCGAGGATTATAGCAAAATATTTTTTTTATTACTTATGAACAATTAATTTACTAAATTAGTGTCGGTATCAAGTTTTATAACAAACCATGGAACCTCATCGCGATTTATTTCACACCGCTAAGTCGATTATCCAATAAAAACATTTAACATTCTAACTTCTAACAGCTATTTGCTAGCTAAAAAAACAAATATTATAACTCTCATTTTCACATGCTTGCTTTTACCACTTTTTTTTTTCCAAGACTTTAGAATTCTGCGGTAGATTGAGTCTCGGGAGCGGACTGTATATAGGAATGGGGAAATAGAAATGGGGAAATAGGAATAGGGAAATAGGAATGGGGAAATAGGAATAGGAATAGGAATAGGAATAGGAATAGGAATAGGAAAAGGAATAGGAATAGGAATAGGAATAGGAATAGGAATAGGAATAGGAATAGGAATAGGAATAGGAATAGGAATAGGAATAGGAATAGGAATAGGAATAGGAATAGGAATAGGAATAGGAATAGGAATAGGAATAGGAATAGGAATAGGAATAGGAATAGGAATAGGAATAGGAATAGGAATAGGAATAGGAATAGGAATAGGAATAGGACTAGGAATAGGAATAGGAATAGGAATAGGAATAGGAATAGGAATAGGAATAGGAATAGGAATAGGAATAGGAATAGGAATAGGAATAGGAATAGGAATAGGAATAGGAATAGGAATAGGAATAGGAATAGGAATAGGAATAGGAATAGGAATAGGAATAGGAATAGGAATAGGAATAGGAATAGGAATAGGAATAGGAATAGGAATAGGAATAGGAATAGGAATAGGAATAGGAATAGGAATAGGAATAGGAATAGGAATAGGAATAGGAATAGGAATAGGAATAGGAATAGGAATAGGAATAGAAATAGAAATAGAAATATTTCACCAAAATACAATAAAAGAAATACAAAAGAAAAAATAAATAGAATGATGGTCAAATATAGGTCTGCCCTCAGCGCAAAGATTGCAGCGAAGCTGCAAAGCTGGTTTTCAGGGTGAACCTAATGTGACGTAATGGACATGCTTACGAACTCTTAATATTTAATAACTTGAAAACTATTCAACATATTCTTATATACTATTATATAACAAAAAACGAGCATCTTATGTAAAAAGTATAAAAAATAATAAAATACAATAAAAAAGAAGAAAGAACGAAATAATCACAAACAATAAATACACTGCATAAGATACACATATTTCGTACTGCACATAAACATCAGTGGAAAGAAGAAAGCATTTATAAAACATGTTTACACGCGAAATACAGTCCGCTCCCGAGACTCAATCTACCGCAGAATTCTAAAGTGTTGGAAAAAAAAGTAGTAAAAGCAAGCATGTGAAAATGAGAGTTATAATATTTGTTTTTTTTGCTAGCAAATAGCTGTTAGAAGTTAGAATGTTAAATGTTTTTATTTGATAATCGACTTAGCGGTGTGAAATAAATCGCGATGAGGTTCCATGGTTTGTTATAAAACTTGATACCGACACTAATTTAGTAAATTAATTGTTCATAAGTAATAAAAAAATATTTTGCTATAATCCTCGATAAGGTAAAATAAAATAAAATTACATTATGCTAAATGTAGTTCTAAAACTATTGTTGAGTTTGTGATGGTAATCGTGTGCAGTGCTTGTGTATTGTAGTGGCGGTCGTGGAGGTTTGTGCATGTGTTTTTACGGATCCTGCATGTATCAGGTACGAAAACGAATAATCCACTCTACAATTAGCATTACATATATTTTCTATTAACTTGTGTGAGTGGGTTTTAGTTAGATATTGTGTTATTCAATTTAACAATCATCTTTTGTACTTGTTCTCTTTTTAACTATATTTTAAATAAAAAAGAAATACAAAATTTCTTTTTTTGGTACATCATTTACTAAATTAGTGTTGGTATCAAGTTTTATAACAAAACCATGGAACCCCATCGCGATTTATTTCACATCGCTAAGTCGATTATCAAATAAAAACATTTAACATTCTAACTTCTAACAGCTATTTGCTAACCAAACAAATATTATAACTCTCATTTTCACATGCTTGCTTTTACCACTTTTTTTTTCCAACACTTTAGAATTCTGCGGTAGATTGAGTCTCGGGAGCGGACTGTATATAGGAATGGGGAAATAGGAATGGGGAAATAGGAAAGGGAAATAGGAATATGGAAATAGGAATAGGGAAATAGGAAAGGGAAATAGGAATGGGGAAATAGGAATAGGAATAGGAATAGGAATAGGAATAGGAATAGGAATAGGAATAGGAATAGGAATAGGAATAGGAATAGGAATAGGAATAGGAATAGGAATAGAAATAGGAATAGGAATAGGAATAGGAATAGGAATAGGAATAGGAATAGGAATAGGAATAGGAATAGGAATAGGAATAGGAATAGGAATAGGAATAGGAATAGGAATAGGAATAGGAATAGGAATAGGAATAGGAATAGTGAAATAGGAATAGTGAAATAGGAATGGGGAAATAGGAATGGGGAAATAGGAATGGTAAATAGGAATGGGGAAATAGGAATGGGGAAATAGGAATGGGGAAATTGGGATGGGGAAATACGAATGGGGGAAATAGGAATGGGGAAATAGGAATGGGGAAATAGGAATAGGGAAAAAGGAATAGGAATAGGAATAGGAATAGGAATAGGAATAGGAATAGGAATAGGAATAGGAATAGGAATAGGAATAGGAATAGAAATATTTTTTATTTGACTAAAATACAATAAAAGAAATACAAAAGAAAAGATAAATAGAATGATGGTCAAATATAGGTCTGCCCTCAGCGCAAAGATTGCAGCGAAGCTGCAAAGCTGGTTATCAGGGTGAACCTAATGTGACGTAATGGACATGCTTACGAACTCTTAATATTTGATAACTAGAAAACTATTCAACATATTCTTATATACTATTATATAACAAAAAACGAGCATCTTATGTAAAAAGTATAAAAAATAATAAAATACAATAAAAAAGAAAACTCAACAATAGTTTTAGAACTACATTTAGCATAATGTAATTTTATTTTATTTAACCTTATCGAGGATTATAGCAAAATATTTTTTTTATTACTTATGAACAATTAATTTACTAAATTAGTGTCGGTATCAAGTTTTATAACAAACCATGGAACCTCATCGCGATTTATTTCACACCGCTAAGTCGATTATCCAATAAAAACATTTAACATTCTAACTTCTAACAGCTATTTGCTAGCTAAAAAAACAAATATTATAACTCTCATTTTCACATGCTTGCTTTTACCACTTTTTTTTTTCCAAGACTTTAGAATTCTGCGGTAGATTGAGTCTCGGGAGCGGACTGTATATAGGAATGGGGAAATAGAAATGGGGAAATAGGAATAGGGAAATAGGAATGGGGAAATAGGAATAGGAATAGGAATAGGAATAGGAATAGGAATAGGAAAAGGAATAGGAATAGGAATAGGAATAGGAATAGGAATAGGAATAGGAATAGGAATAGGAATAGGAATAGGAATAGGAATAGGAATAGGAATAGGAATAGGAATAGGAATAGGAATAGGAATAGGAATAGGAATAGGAATAGGAATAGGAATAGGAATAGGAATAGGAATAGGAATAGGAATAGGAATAGGAATAGGAATAGGAATAGGAATAGAAATAGAAATAGAAATATTTCACCAAAATACAATAAAAGAAATGGGGAAATAGGAATGGGGAAATAGGAATGGGGAAATAGGAATGGGGAAATAGGAATAGGAATAGGAATAGGAATAGGAATAGGAATAGGAATAGGAATAGGAATAGGAATAGGAATAGGAATAGGAATAGGAATAGGAATAGGAATAGGAATAGGAATAGGAATAGGAATAGGAATAGGAATAGGAATAGGAATAGGAATAGGAATAGGAATAGGAATAGGAATAGGAATAGGAATAGGAATAGGAATAGGAATAGGAATAGGAATAGGAATAGGAATAGGAATAGGAATAGGAATAGGAATAGGAATAGAAATAGAAATAGAAATATTTCACCAAAATACAATAAAAGAAATACAAAAGAAAAAATAAATAGAATGATGGTCAAATATAGGTCTGCCCTCAGCGCAAAGATTGCAGCGAAGCTGCAAAGCTGGTTTTCAGGGTGAACCTAATGTGACGTAATGGACATGCTTACGAACTCTTAATATTTAATAACTTGAAAACTATTCAACATATTCTTATATTCTATTATATAACAAAAAACGAGCATCTTAAGTAAAAAGTATAAAAAATAATAAAATACAATAAAAAAGAAGAAAGAAAGAAATAATCACAAACAATAAATACACTGCATAAGATACACATATTTCGTACTGCACATACACATCAGTGGAAAGAAGAAAGCATTTATAAAACATGTTTACACGCGAAATACAGTCAACTCCCGAGACTCAATCTACCGCAGAATTCTAAAGTGTTGGAAAAAAAAAGTGGTAAAAGCAAGCATGTGAAAATGAGAGTTATAATATTTGTTTTTTTTGCTAGCAAATAGCTATTAGAAGTTAGAATGTTAAATGTTTTTATTTGATAATCGACTTAGCGGTGTGAAATAAATCGCGATGAGGTTCCATGGTTTGTTATAAAACTTGATACCGACACTAATTTAGTAAATTAATTGTTCATAAGTAATAAAAAAATATTTTGCTATAATCCTCGATAAGGTAAAATAAAATAAAATTACATTATGCTAAATGTAGTTCTAAAACTATTGTTGAGTTTGTGATGGTAATCGTGTGCAGTGCTTGTGTATTGTAGTGGCGGTCGTGGAGGTTTGTGCATGTGTTTTTACGGATCCTGCATGTATCAGGTACGAAAACGAATAATCCACTCTACAATTAGCATTACATATATTTTCTATTAACTTGTGTGAGTGGGTTTTATTTAGATATTGTGTTATTCAATTTAACAATCATCTTTTGTACTTGTTCTCTTTTTAACTATATTTTAAATAAAAAAGAAATACAAAATTTCTTTTTTTGGTACATCATTTACTAAATTAGTGTCGGTATCAAGTTTTATAACAAAACCATGGAACCTCATCGCGATTTATTTCACATCGCTAAGTCGATTATCAAATAAAAAACATTTAACATTCTAACTTCTAACAGCTATTTGCTAACCAAACAAATATTATAACTCTCATTTTCACAAGCTTGCTTTTACCACTTTTTTTTTCCAACACTTTAGAATTCTGCGGTAGATTGAGTCTCGGGAGCGGACTGTATATAGGAATGGGGAAATAAGAATGGGGAAATAGGAAAGGGAAATAGGAATATGGAAATAGGAATAGGGAAATAGGAAAGGGAAATAGGAATGGGGAAATAGGAATAGGAATAGGAATAGGAATAGGAATAGGAATAGGAATAGGGATAGGGATAGGAATAGGAATAGGAATAGGAATAGGAATAGGAATAGGAATAGGAATAGGAATAGGAATAGGAATAGGAATAGGAATAGGAATAGGAATAGGAATAGGAATAGGAATAGGAATAGGAATAGGAATAGGAATAGGAATAGGAATAGGAATAGTGAAATAGGAATAGTGAAATAGGAATGGGGAAATAGGAATGGGGAAATAGGAATGGTAAATAGGAATGGGGAAATAGGAATGGGGAAATAGGAATGGGGAAATTGGGATGGGGAAATTGGGATGGGGAAATACGAATGGGGGAAATAGGAATGGGGAAATAGGAATGGGGAAATAGGAATAGGGAAAAAGGAATAGGAATAGGAATAGGAATAGGAATAGGAATAGGAATAGGAATAGAAATATTTTTTATTTGACTAAAATACAATAAAAGAAATACAAAAGAAAAGATAAATAGAATGATGGTCAAATATAGGTCTGCCCTCAGCGCAAAGATTGCAGCGAAGCTGCAAAGCTGGTTATCAGGGTGAACCTAATGTGACGTAATGGACATGCTTACGAACTCTTAATATTTGATAACTAGAAAACTATTCAACATATTCTTATATACTATTATATAACAAAAAACGAGCATCTTATGTAAAAAGTATAAAAAATAATAAAATACAATAAAAAAGAAAACTCAACAATAGTTTTAGAACTACATTTAGCATAATGTAATTTCATTTTATTTAACCTTATCGAGGATTATAGCAAAATATTTTTTTTATTACTTATGAACAATTAATTTACTAAATTAGTGTCGGTATCAAGTTTTATAACAAACCATGGAACCTCATCGCGATTTATTTCACACCGCTTAGTCGATTATCAAATAAAAACATTTAACATTCTAACTTCTAACAGCTATTTGCTAGCTAAAAAAACAAATATTATAACTCTCATTTTCACATGCTTGCTTTTACCACTTTTTTTTTCCAACACTTTAGAATTCTGCGGTAGATTGAGTCTCGGGAGCGGACTGTATATAGGAATGGGGAAATAGGAATGGGGAAATAGGAATGGGGAAATAGGAAAGGGAAATAGGAAAGGGAAATAGGAAAGGGAAATAGGAATAGGGAAATAGGAATAGGGAAATAGGAATGGGGAAATAGGAAAGGGGAAATAAGAATGGGGAAATAGGAATAGGGAAATTGGAATGGGGAAATAGGAATGGGGAAATAGGAATGGGGAAATAGGAATGGGGAAAAAGGAATAGGGAAATAGGAATAGGGAAATAGGAATAGGAATAGGGAAATAGGAATAGGGAAATAGGAGTAGGAATAGGAATAGGAGTAGGAATAGGAGTAGGAATAGGAGTAGGAGTAGGAGTAGGAGTAGGAGTAAGAGTAAGAGTAAGAGTAAGAGTAAGAGTAAGAGTAAGAGTAAGAGTAAGAGTAAGAGTAAGAGTAAGAGTAAGAGTAAGAGTAAGAGTAAGAGTAAGAGTAAGAGTAAGAGTAAGAGTAAGAGTAAGAGTAAGAGTAAGAGTAGGAGTAGGAGTAGGAATAGGAGTAGGAGTAGGAAAAGGAATAGGAATAGAAATTGAAATAGAAATAGAGATAGGAATAGGAATAGGAATAGGAATAGGAATAGGAATAGGAATAGAAATAGAAATAGAAATATTTCACCAAAATACAATAAAAGAAATACAAAAGAAAAGATAAATAGAATGATGGTCAAATATAGGTCTGCCCTCAGCGCAAAGATTGCAGCGAAGCTGCAAAGCTGGTTTTCAGGGTGAACCTAATGTGACGTAATGGACATGCTTACGAACTCTTAATATTTAATAACTTGAAAACTAATTTAATAACTTGAAAACTATTCAACATATTCTTATATTCTATTATATAACAAAAAACGAGCATCTTAAGTAAAAAGTATAAAAAATAATAAAATACAATAAAAAAGAAGAAAGAAAGAAATAATCACAAACAATAAATACACTGCATAAGATACACATATTTCGTACTGCACATACACATCAGTGGAAAGAAGAAAGCATTTATAAAACATGTTTACACGCGAAATACAGTCCGCTCCCGAGACTCAATCTACCGCAGAATTCTAAAGTGTTGGAAAAAAAAAGTGGTAAAAGCAAGCATGTGAAAATGAGAGTTATAATATTTGTTTTTTTAGCTAGCAAATAGCTGTTAGAAATTAGAATGTTAAATGTTTTTATTTGATAATCGACTTAGCGGTGTGAAATAAATCGCGATGAGGTTCCATGGTTTGTTATAAAACTTGATACCGACACTAATTTAGTAAATTAATTGTTCATAAGTAATAAAAAAATATTTTGCTATAATCCTCGATAAGGTAAAATAAAATAAAATTACATTATGCTAAATGTAGTTCTAAAACTATTGTTGAGTTTGTGATGGTAATCGTGTGCAGTGCTTGTGTATTGTAGTGGCGGTCGTGGAGGTTTGTGCATGTGTTTTTACGGATCCTGCATGTATCAGGTACGAAAACGAATAATCCACTCTACAATTAGCATTACATATATTTTCTATTAACTTGTGTGAGTGGGTTTTATTTAGATATTGTGTTATTCAATTTAACAATCATCTTTTGTACTTGTTCTCTTTTTAACTATATTTTAAATAAAAAAGAAATACAAAATTTCTTTTTTTGGTACATCATTTACTAAATTAGTGTCGGTATCAAGTTTTATAACAAAACCATGGAACCTCATCGCGATTTATTTCACATCGCTAAGTCGATTATCAAATAAAAAACATTTAACATTCTAACTTCTAACAGCTATTTGCTAACCAAACAAATATTATAACTCTCATTTTCACAAGCTTGCTTTTACCACTTTTTTTTTCCAACACTTTAGAATTCTGCGGTAGATTGAGTCTCGGGAGCGGACTGTATATAGGAATGGGGAAATAAGAATGGGGAAATAGGAAAGGGAAATAGGAATATGGAAATAGGAATAGGGAAATAGGAAAGGGAAATAGGAATGGGGAAATAGGAATAGGAATAGGAATAGGAATAGGAATAGGAATAGGAATAGGGATAGGAATAGGAATAGGAATAGGAATAGGAATAGGAATAGGAATAGGAATAGGAATAGGAATAGGAATAGGAATAGGAATAGGAATAGGAATAGGAATAGGAATAGGAATAGGAATAGGAATAGGAATAGGAATAGGAATAGGAATAGGAATAGGAATAGGAATAGGAATAGGAATAGGAATAGGAATAGGAATAGGAATAGGAATAGGAATAGGAATAGGAATAGGAATAGGAATAGGAATAGGAATAGGAATAGGAATAGGAATAGGAAAAGGAATAGTAAAATAGGAATGGTAAATAGGAATGGGGAAATAGGAATGGGGAAATAGGAATGGGGAAATTGGGATGGGGAAATACGAATGGGGGAAATAGGAATGGGGAAATAGGAATGGGGAAATAGGAATAGGGAAAAAGGAATAGGAATAGGAATAGGAATAGGAATAGGAATAGGAATAGGAATAGGAATAGGAATAGGAATAGAAATATTTTTTATTTGACTAAAATACAATAAAAGAAATACAAAAGAAAAGATAAATAGAATGATGGTCAAATATAGGTCTGCCCTCAGCGCAAAGATTGCAGCGAAGCTGCAAAGCTGGTTATCAGGGTGAACCTAATGTGACGTAATGGACATGCTTACGAACTCTTAATATTTGATAACTAGAAAACTATTCAACATATTCTTATATACTATTATATAACAAAAAACGAGCATCTTATGTAAAAAGTATAAAAAATAATAAAATACAATAAAAAAGAAAACTCAACAATAGTTTTAGAACTACATTTAGCATAATGTAATTTTATTTTATTTAACCTTATCGAGGATTATAGCAAAATATTTTTTTTATTACTTATGAACAATTAATTTACTAAATTAGTGTCGGTATCAAGTTTTATAACAAACCATGGAACCTCATCGCGATTTATTTCACACCGCTTAGTCGATTATCAAATAAAAACATTTAACATTCTAACTTCTAACAGCTATTTGCTAGCTAAAAAAACAAATATTATAACTCTCATTTTCACATGCTTGCTTTTACCACTTTTTTTTTCCAAGACTTTAGAATTCTGCGGTAGATTGAGTCTCGGGAGCGGACTGTATATAGGAATGGGGAAATAGGAATGGGGAAATAGGAATGGGGAAATAGGAAAGGGAAATAGGAAAGGGAAATAGGAATAGGGAAATAGGAATAGGGAAATAGGAATGGGGAAATAGGAAAGGGGAAATAAGAATGGGGAAATAGGAATAGGGAAATTGGAATGGGGAAATAGGAATGGGGAAATAGGAATGGGGAAATAGGAATGGGGAAAAAGGAATAGGGAAATAGGAATAGGGAAATAGGAATAGGAATAGGGAAATAGGAATAGGGAAATAGGAGTAGGAATAGGAATAGGAGTAGGAATAGGAGTAGGAATAGGAGTAGGAGTAGGAGTAGGAGTAGGAGTAGGAGTAAGAGTAAGAGTAAGAGTAAGAGTAAGAGTAAGAGTAAGAGTAAGAGTAAGAGTAAGAGTAAGAGTAAGAGTAAGAGTAAGAGTAGGAGTAGGAGTAGGAATAGGAGTAGGAGTAGGAAAAGGAATAGGAATAGAAATTGAAATAGAAATAGAGATAGGAATAGGAATAGGAATAGGAATAGGAATAGGAATAGGAATAGAAATAGAAATAGAAATATTTCACCAAAATACAATAAAAGAAATACAAAAGAAAAGATAAATAGAATGATGGTCAAATATAGGTCTGCCCTCAGCGCAAAGATTGCAGCGAAGCTGCAAAGCTGGTTTTCAGGGTGAACCTAATGTGACGTAATGGACATGCTTACGAACTCTTAATATTTAATAACTTGAAAACTATTCAACATATTCTTATATTCTATTATATAACAAAAAACGAGCATCTTAAGTAAAAAGTATAAAAAATAATAAAATACAATAAAAAAGAAGAAAGAAAGAAATAATCACAAACAATAAATACACTGCATAAGATACACATATTTCGTACTGCACATACACATCAGTGGAAAGAAGAAAGCATTTATAAAACATGTTTACACGCGAAATACAGTCCGCTCCCGAGACTCAATCTACCGCAGAATTCTAAAGTGTTGGAAAAAAAAAGTGGTAAAAGCAAGCATGTGAAAATGAGAGTTATAATATTTGTTTTTTTAGCTAGCAAATAGCTGTTAGAAGTTAGAATGTTAAATGTTTTTATTTGATAATCGACTTAGCGGTGTGAAATAAATCGCGATGAGGTTCCATGGTTTGTTATAAAACTTGATACCGACACTAATTTAGTAAATTAATTGTTCATAAGTAATAAAAAAATATTTTGCTATAATCCTCGATAAGGTAAAATAAAATAAAATTACATTATGCTAAATGTAGTTCTAAAACTATTGTTGAGTTTGTGATGGTGATCGTGTGCAGTGCTTGTGTATTGTAGTGGCGGTCGTGGAGGTTTGTGCATGTGTTATTACGGATCCTGCATGTATCAGGTACGAAAACGAATAATCCACTCTACAATTAGCATTACATATATTTTCTATTAACTTGTGTGAGTGGGTTTTATTTAGATATTGAGTTATTCAATTTAACAATCATCTTTTGTACTTGTTCTCTTTTTAACTATATCACTACATATTATAAAACAAAGTCCATATTTCCGTATGTACGCATAAAACTTTAAAACTACGCAACCGATTTTGATGCGGTTTTTTTAATAGATAGTGTGATTCCAGAGGAAGGTTTGTACGTAGAATAACAATAACATCAATACGAAGTAGAGAAATAATGTAATTTTTGAGGTTTCTGTAAATAATTACTTTTTTTTCCGCTTACATTGCAAACGCAGGCTAAACCCTACGAGATTTATCAAATTGATGTACTAAGTATTTGTACACCTTGAAAAGGTCTACAGAAAAGTCCGAGATGGTATATATCTATCTCTTATGGATAACCCACAATAGCAGTTTTTGTCATTTACTTTTTACGAAAAATGATACCTTATGTTCAAAGCAATTTTTATACAATATAGCACTAATCCTTATCCAATTAAGAACCTTAAATATATTGTTTTTTTAATATTGATCAATATGACCCTGTACAGCATGTAATTTAAATAAACAGTTTCGGAGATATTACAGATTTAAAATGGCGTGAGGAGGTCGCGCTTCGCCCTATAACACTTAGACTTTAGCAGCGATGTCGCTCTTTCAAGAGTTTGTTTAAGTAAGTAAGAGTTAAGTTAAGTAAGAGTTTATTCCTATTCCTATTCCTATCCAGTAGATTTAAAATGCAGGGGCCGCGCCGCGAGCCTATAAATAGCGCGTCGGAGGTCGCGGTTCGCCTCTCGGCGATGCTTCCGCGCTCGCCCGTCTTATCGGTGACGCTGTCAAAGCCATTAGGGCTAACAGCGTTAGTCAAATTCGAAAAAAAAAAACGCGGTTCGCCCTTTAACCATTTGAATTTAGCAGCGATCGGACGCATTTATGATCGGAGCTCTCTAGCGAGGAAAATAACAATCACTACATATTATAAAACAAAGTCCATATTTCCCTATAAAACTTTAAAACTACGCAACAGATTTCGATGCGGTTTTTTTTAATAGATAGAGTGATTCCAGAGGAAGGTTTGTACGTATAATAACATTCAATACAAAGTAGAGAAATACTGTAATTTTTGAGGTTTCTGTAAATAATTACATTTTTTTCCGCTTACATTGCAAACGCAGGCTAAACCCTACGAGATTTATCAAAATGATGTACTAAGTATTTGTACCTATTGTAAAGGGCTACAGTAAAGTCCTCGATGGTATATGTCTATCGCTCATGGATAACCCACTAAAGCATTTTTTGTCGTTTACTTTTTACGAAAAATAATGCCTTATTTTTGAAGCAATTCTTATACAATTCAGCATTAATCCTTATCCAATTAAGTACCTTAAATAAATAGTTTATTTAATATAGATCAATATGGCCGTTTACAGCATGTAATTTAAGTGAACATTTTCGGAGATATTACAGATTTAAAATGGCGTGAGGAGGTCGCGCTTCGCCCTATAACACTTAGACTTTAGCAGCGATGTCGCTCTTTCAAGAGTTTGTTTAAGTAAGTAAGAGTTAAGTTAAGTAAGAGTTTATTCCTATTCCTATTCCTATTCCTATTCCTATTCCTATTCCTATTCCTATTCCTATTCCTATTCCTATTCCTATTCCTATTCCTATTCCTATTCCTATTCCTATTCCTATTCCTATTCCTATTCCTATTCCTATTCCTATTCCTATTCCTATTCCTATTCCTATTCCTATTCCTATTCCTATTCCTATTCCTATTCCTATTCCTATTCCTATTCCTTTAGAATTCTGCGGTAGATTGAGTCTCGGGAGCGGACTGTATTTCGCGTGTAAACATGTTTTATAAATGCTTTCTTCTTTCCACTGATGTGTATGTGCAGTACGAAATATGTGTATCTTATGCAGTGTATTTATTGTTTGTGATTATTTCTTTCTTTCTTCTTTTTTATTGTATTTTATTATTTTTTATACTTTTTACTTAAGATGCTCGTTTTTTGTTATATAATAGTATATAAGAATATGTTGAATGGTTTTCAAGTTATTAAATATTAAGAGTTCGTAAGCATGTCCATTACGTCACATTAGGTTCACCCTGAAAACCAGCTTTGCAGCTTCGCTGCAATCTTTGCGCTGAGGGCAGACCTATATTTGACCATCATTCTATTTATCTTTTCTTTTGTATTTCTTTTATTGTATTTTGGTGAAATATTTCTATTTCTATTTCTATTCCCATTCCCATTCCTATTTCTATTTCTATTCCTATTCCTTTTCCTACTCCTACTCCAACTCCTTCTCCTACTCCTACTCCTACTCCTACTCCTACTCCTACTCCTACTCCTGCTCCTACTCCTACTCCTACTCCTACTCCTACTCCTACTCCTACTCCTACTCCTACTCCTACTCCTACTCCTACTCCTACTCCTACTCCTACTCCTACTCCTACTGCTACTCCTACTCCTACTCCTACTCCAACACCTACTCCTACTCCTACTCCTTCTCCTACTCCTACTCCTACTCCTACTCCTACTCCTACTCATTCTCCTTCTCCTAATCCCACTCCTACTCCTACTCCTACTCCTACTCCTACTCCTACTCCTACTCCTACTCCTACTCCTACTCCTACTCCTACTCCTACTCCTACTCCTACTCCTACTCCTACTCCTACTCCTACTCCTACTCCTACTCCTACTCCTACTCCTACTCCTACTTCTATTCCTACTCCTATTCCTCTTCCTACTCCTACTCCTATTTCCCTTTTCCTATTCCTATTCCTATTACTATTTCTATTTCCCTATTCCTATTTCCCTTTCCTATTTCCCCATTCCTTTTCCCCATTCCTATTTCCCTTTCCTATTTCCCCGTTCCTATTTCCCCATTCCTATTTCCCCATTCCTATTTCCCCATTCCTATTTCCCCATTCCTATTTCCCCATTCCTATTTCCCTATTCCTATTTCCCTTTCCTATTTCCCCATTCCTATTTCCCCATTCCTATATAGAGTCCGCTCCCGAGACTCAATCTACCGCAGAATTCTAAAGTGTTGGAAAAAAAAGTGGTAAAAGCAAGCATGTGAAAATGAGAGTTATAATATTTGTTTGGTTAGCAAATAGCTGTTAGAAGTTAGAATGTTAAATGTTTTTATTTGATAATCGACTTAGCGGTGTGAAATAAATCGCGATGAGGTTCCATGGTTTGTTATAAAACTTGATACCGACACTAATTTAGTAAATTAATTGTTCATAAGTAATAAAAAAATATTTTGCTATAATCCTCGATAAGGTAAAATAAAATAAAATTACATTATGCTAAATGTAGTTCTAAAACTATTGTTGAGTTTGTGATGGTGATCGTGTGCAGTGCTTTGTATCAGGTACGAAAACGAATAATCCACTCTACAATTAGCATTACATATATTTTCTATTAACTTGTGTGAGTGGGTTTTATTTAGATATTGTGTTATTCAATTTAACAATCATCTTTTGTACTTGTTCTCTTTTTAACTATATTTTAAATAAAAAAGAAATACAAAATTTCTTTTTCTGGTACATCATTTACTAAATTAGTGTCGGTATCAAGTTTTATAACAAACCATGGAACCTCATCGCGATTTATTTCACACCGCTAAGTCGATTATCAAATAAAAACATTTAACATTCTAACTTCTAACAGCTATTTGCTAGCTAAAAAAACAAATATTATAACTCTCATTTTCTCATGCTTGCTTTTACCACTTTTTTTTTCCAACACTTTAGAATTCTGCGGTAGATTGAGTCTCGGGAGCGGACTGTATTTCGCGTGTAAACATGTTTTATAAATGCTTTCTTCTTTCCACTGATGTGTATGTGCAGTACGAAATATGTGTATCTTATGCATTGTATTTATTGTTTGTGATTATTTCTTTCTTTCTTCTTTTTTATTGTATTTTATTATTTTTTATACTTTTTACTTAAGATGCTCGTTTTTTGTTATAAAATAGTATATAAGAATATGTTGAATAGTTTTCAAGTTATTAAATATTAAGAGTTCGTAAGCATGTCCATTACGTCACATTAGGTTCACCCTGAAAACCAGCTTTGCAGCTTCGCTGCAATCTTTGCGCTGAGGGCAGACCTATATTTGACCATCATTCTATTTATCTTTTCTTTTGTATTTCTTTTATTGTATTTTGGTGAAATATTTCTATTTCTATTTCTATTCCTATTCCTATTCCTATTACTATTTCTATTTCTATTCCTATTCCTTTTCCTACTCCTACTCCTACTTCTTCTCCTACTCCTACTCCTACTCCTACTCCTACTCCTACTCCTACTCCTACTCCTACTCCTTCTCCTACTCCTACTCCTACTCCTACTCCTACTCCTACTCCTATTCTACTCCTACTCCTACTCCTACTCCTACTCCTACTCCTACTCCTACTCCTACTCCTACTCATACTCCTACTCCTACTCCTACTCCTACTCCTTCTCCTACTCCTACTCCAACTCCTACTCCTACTCCTACTCCTACTCCTACTCCTACTCCTACTCCTACTCCTATTCCTACTCCTACTCTTACTCTTACTCCTACTCCTATTTCTATTCCTATTCCTATTCCTACTCCTACTCCTAATCCTACTCCTACTCCTACTCCTACTCCTACTCCTTCTCCTACTCCTACTCCTACTCCTACTCCTACTCCTACTCCTACTCCTACTCCTACTCCTATTCCTACTCCTACTCCTACTCCTACTCCTACTCCTACTCCTACTCCTACTCTTACTCCTACTCCTACTCCTACTCCTACTGCTACTACTACTACTTCTACTCCTACTCCTACTCCTATTTCCCTATTCCTATTCCTATTCCTATTCCTATTCCTATTCCTATTCCTATTCCTATTTCCCTATTCCTATTTCCCCATTCCTATTTCCCTAATCCTATTTCCCTATTCCTATTTTCCCATTCCTATTTCCCCATTCCTATTTCCCTATTCCTATTTCCCATTCCTATTTCCCCATTCCTATTTCCCCATTCCTATATACAGTCCGCTCCCGAGACTCAATTTACCGCAGAATTCTAAAGTGTTGGAAAAAAAAGTGGTAAAAGCAAGCATCTGAAAATGAGAGTTATAATATTTGTTTGGTTAGCAAATAGCTGTTAGAAGTTAGTGTTAAATGTTTTTATTTGATAATCGACTTAGCGGTGTGAAATAAATCGCGATGAGGTTCCATGGTTTGTTATAAAACTTGATACCGACACTAATTTAGTAAATTAATTGTTCATAAGTAATAAAATAATATTTTGCTATAATCCTCGATAAGGTAAAATAAAATAAAATTACATTATGCTAAATGTAGTTCTAATACTATTGTTGAGTTTGTGATGGTGATCGTGTGCAGTGCTTGTGTATTGAAATTTTGTATTATTGGAATAGGAATAGAAATAGTGAAATAGGAATGGGGAAATAGGTATGGGGAAATAGGAATGGGGAAATAGGAAAGGTAAATAGGAATGGGGAAATAGGAATGGGGAAATAGGAATGGGGAAATAGGAATGGGGAAATAGGAATGGGGAAATAGGAATGGGGAAATAGGAATGGGGAAATAGGAATAGGAATAGGAATAGGAATAGGAATAGGAATAGGAATAGGAATAGGAATAGGAATAGGAATAGGAATAGGAATAGGAATAGGAATAGGAATAGGAATAGGAATAGGAATAGGAATAGGAATAGGAATAGGAATAGGAATAGGAATAGGAATAGGAATAGGAATAGGAATAGGAATAGGAATAGGAATAGGAATAGGAATAGGAATAGGAATAGGAATAGGAATAGGAATAGGAATAGGAATAGAAATAGAAATATTTCACCAAAATACAATAAAAGAAATACAAAAGAAAAAATAAATAGAATGATGGTCAAATATAGGTCTGCCCTCAGCGCAAAGATTGCAGCGAAGCTGCAAAGCTGGTTTTCAGGGTGAACCTAATGTGACGTAATGGACATGCTTACGAACTCTTAATATTTAATAACTTGAAAACTATTCAACATATTCTTATATACTATTTTATAACAAAAAACGAGCATCTTAAGTAAAAAGTATAAAAAATAATAAAATACAATAAAAAAGAAGAAAGAAAGAAATAATCACAAACAATAAATACACTGCATAAGATACACATATTTCGTACTGCACATAAACATCAGTGGAAAGAAGAAAGCATTTATAAAACATGTTTACACGCGAAATACAGTCCGCTCACGAGACTCAATCTACCGCAGAATTCTAAAGTGTTGGAAAAAAAAAGTAGTAAAAGCAAGCATGTGAAAATGAGAGTTATAATATTTGTTTTTTTTGCTAGCAAATAGCTGTTAGAAGTTAGAATGTTAAATGTTTTTATTTGATAATCGACTTAGCGGTGTGAAATAAATCGCGATGAGGTTCCATGGTTTGTTATAAAACTTGATACCGACACTAATTTAGTAAATTAATTGTTCATAAGTAATAAAAAAATATTTTGCTATAATCCTCGATAAGGTAAAATAAAATAAAATTACATTATGCTAAATGTAGTTCTAAAACTATTGTTGAGTTTGTGCTGGTGATCGTGTGCAGTGCTTTGTATCAGGTACGAAAACGAATAATCCACTCTACAATTAGCATTACATATATTTTCTATTAACTTGTGTGAGTGGGTTTTAGTTAGATATTGTGTTATTCAATTTAACAATCATCTTTTGTACTTGTTCTCTTTTTAACTATATTTTAAATAAAAAAGAAATACAAAATTTCTTTTTTTGGTACATCATTTACTAAATTAGTGTCGGTATCAAGTTTTATAACAAAACCATGGAACCCCATCGCGATTTATTTCACATCGCTAAGTCGATAATCAAATAAAAACATTTAACATTCTAACTTCTAACAGCTATTTGCTAACCAAACAAATATTATAACTCTCATTTTCACATGCTTGCTTTTACCACTTTTTTTTTCCAACACTTTAGAATTCTGCGGTAGATTGAGTCTCGGGAGCGGACTGTATATAGGAATGGGGAAATAGGAATGGGGAAATAGGAAAGGGAAATAGGAATATGGAAATAGGAATAGGGAAATAGGAAAGGGAAATAAAAATGGGGAAATAGGAATAGGAATAGGAATAGGAATAGGAATAGGAATAGGAATAGGAATAGGAATAGGGATAGGAATAGGAATAGGAATAGGAATAGGAATAGGAATAGGAATAGGAATAGGAATAGGAATAGGAATAGGAATAGGAATAGGAATAGGAATAGGAATAGGAATAGGAATAGGAATAGGAATAGGAATAGGAATAGGAATAGGAATAGGAATAGGAATAGGAATAGGAATAGGAATAGGAATAGGAATAGGAATAGGAATAGGAATAGGAATAGGAATAGGAATAGGAATAGGAATAGGAATAGGAATAGGAATAGGAATAGGAATAGGAATAGGAATAGGAATAGGAATAGGAATAGGAATAGTGAAATAGGAATAGTGAAATAGGAATAGTGAAATAGGAATGGGGAAATAGGAATGGGGAAATAGGTATGGGGAAATAGGAATGGGGAAATAGGAAAGGTAAATAGGAATGGGGAAATTGGGATGGGGAAATACGAATGGGGGAAATACGAATGGGGGAAATAGGAATGGGGAAATAGGAATGGGGAAATAGGAATAGGGAAAAAGGAATAGGAATAGGAATAGGAATAGGAATAGGAATAGGAATAGAAATATTTTTTATTTGACTAAAATACAATAAAAGAAAAACAAAAGAAAAGATAAATAGAATGATGGTCAAATATAGGTCTGCCCTCAGCGCAAAGATTGCAGCGAAGCTGCAAAGCTGGTTATCAGGGTGAACCTAATGTGACGTAATGGACATGCTTACGAACTCTTAATATTTGATAACTAGAAAACTATTCAACATATTCTTATATACTATTATATAACAAAAAACGAGCATCTTATGTAAAAAGTATAAAAAATAATAAAATACAATAAAAAAGAAAACTCAACAATAGTTTTAGAACTACATTTAGCATAATGTAATTTTATTTTATTTAACCTTATCGAGGACTATAGCAAAATATTTTTTTTATTACTTATGAACAATTAATTTACTAAATTAGTGTCGGTATCAAGTTTTATAACAAACCATGGAACCTCATCGCGATTTATTTCACACCGCTAAGTCGATTATCAAATAAAAACATTTAACATTCTAACTTCTAACAGCTATTTGCTAGCTAAAAAAACAAATATTATAACTCTCATTTTCACATGCTTGCTTTTACCACTTTTTTTTTCCAACACTTTAGAATTCTGCGGTAGATTGAGTCTCGGGAGCGGACTGTATATAGGAATGGGGAAATAGGAATGGGGAAATAGGAATGGGGAAATAGGAATGGGGAAATAGGAATAGGAATAGGAATAGGAATAGGAATAGGAATAGGAATAGGAATAGGAATAGGAATAGGAATAGGAATAGGAATAGGAATAGGAATAGGAATAGGAATAGGAATAGGAATAGGAATAGGAATAGGAATAGGAATAGGAATAGGAATAGGAATAGGAATAGGAATAGGAATAGGAATAGGAATAGGAATAGGAATAGGAATAGGAATAGGAATAGGAATAGGAATAGGAATAGGAATAGGAATAGGAATAGGAATAGGAATAGGAATAGGAATAGGAATAGGAATAGGAATAGGAATAGGAATAGAAATAGAAATAGAAATATTTCACCAAAATACAATAAAAGAAATACAAAAGAAAAAATAAATAGAATGATGGTCAAATATAGGTCTTCCCTCAGCGCAAAGATTGCAGCGAAGCTGCAAAGCTGGTTTTCAGGGTGAACCTAATGTGACGTAATGGACATGCTTACGAACTCTTAATATTTAATAACTTGAAAACTATTCATCATATTCTTATATACTATTATATAACAAAAAACGAGCATCTTAAGTAAAAAGTATAAAAAATAATAAAATACAATAAAAAAGAAAACTCAACAATAGTTTTAGAACTACATTTAGCATAATGTAATTTTATTAGAAATAGGAATAGGGAAATAAGAATGGGGAAATAGGAATGGGGAAATAGGAAAGGGAAATAGGAATATGGAAATAGGAATGGGGAAATAAGAATGGGGAAATAGGAATAGGGAAATAGGAATGGGGGAAATAGGAATAGGGAAATTGGAATGGGGAAATAGGAATGGGGAAATAGGAATGGGGAAAAAGGAATGGGGAAATAGGAATAGGGAAATAGGAATAGGGAAATAGGAATAGGAATAGGGAAATAGGAATAGGGAAATAGGAATAGGGAAATAGGAATAGGGAAATAGGAATAGGAATAGGGAAATAGGAATAGGGAAATAGGAGTAGGAGTAGGAATAGGAATAGGAATAGGAGTAGGAATAGGAGTAGGAATAGGAGTAGGAGTAGGAGTAGGAGTAGGAGTAGGAGTAGGAGTAGGAGTAGGAGTAGGAGTAGGAGTAGGAGTAGGAGTAGGAGTAGGAGTAGGAGTAGGAGTAGGAAAAGGAATAGGAATAGAAATTGAAATAGAAATAGAGATAGGAATAGGAATAGGAATAGGAATAGGAATAGGAATAGGAATAGAAATAGAAATAGAAATATTTCACCAAAATACAATAAAAGAAATACAAAAGAAAAGATAAATAGAATGATGGTCAAATATAGGTCTGCCCTCAGCGCAAAGATTGCAGCGAAGCTGCAAAGCTGGTTTTCAGGGTGAACCTAATGTGACGTAATGGACATGCTTACGAACTCTTAATATTTAATAACTTGAAAACTATTCAACATATTCTTATATTCTATTATATAACAAAAAACGAGCATCTTAAGTAAAAAGTATAAAAAATAATAAAATACAATAAAAAAGAAGAAAGAAAGAAATAATCACAAACAATAAATACACTGCATAAGATACACATATTTCGTACTGCACATACACATCAGTGGAAAGAAGAAAGCATTTATAAAACATGTTTACACGCGAAATACAGTCCGCTCCCGAGACTCAATCTACCGCAGAATTCTAAAGTGTTGGAAAAAAAAAGTGGTAAAAGCAAGCATGTGAAAATGAGAGTTATAATATTTGTTTTTTTAGCTAGCAAATAGCTGTTAGAAGTTAGAATGTTAAATGTTTTTATTTGATAATCGACTTAGCGGTGTGAAATAAATCGCGATGAGGTTCCATGGTTTGTTATAAAACTTGATACCGACACTAATTTAGTAAATTAATTGTTCATAAGTAATAAAAAAATATTTTGCTATAATCCTCGATAAGGTAAAATAAAATAAAATTACATTATGCTAAATGTAGTTCTAAAACTATTGTTGAGTTTGTGATGGTGATCGTGTGCAGTGCTTGTGTATTGTAGTGGCGGTCGTGGAGGTTTGTGCATGTGTTATTACGGATCCTGCATGTATCAGGTACGAAAACGAATAATCCACTCTACAATTAGCATTACATATATTTTCTATTAACTTGTGTGAGTGGGTTTTATTAAGATATTGTGTTATTCAATTTAACAATCATCTTTTGTACTTGTTCTCTTTTTAACTATATTTTAAATAAAAAAGAAATACAAAATTTCTTTTTTTGGTACATCATTTACTAAATTAGTGTCGGTATCAAGTTTTATAACAAAACCATGGAACCTCATCGCGATTTATTTCACACCGCTAAGTCGATTATCAAATAAAAACATTTAACATTCTAACTTCTAACAGCTATTTGCTAGCTAAAAAAACAAATATTATAACTCTCATTTTCACATGCTTGCTTTTACTACTTTTTTTTCCAACACTTTAGAATTCTGCGGTAGATTGAGTCTCGGGAGCGGACTGTATATAGGAATGGGGAAATAGGAATGGGGAAATAGGAATGGGGAAATAGGAATGGGGAAATAGGAAAGGGAAATAGGAATGGGGAAATAGGAATGGGGAAATAGGAATGGGGAAATAGGAATGGGGAAATTGGGATGGGAAAATTGGGATTGGGAAATAGGAATGGGGAAATAGGAATGGGGAAATAGGAATGGGGAAATAGGAATAGGGAAATAGGAATAGGAATAGGAATAGGAATAGTCTTCAAGTAAAAGGCGTACTTGAGTGGTTTAAACTTTAATTTGCGTATTTGTACAATCGTTTTGCGGGACGTATATACAATATATTGCGAATCAGTTGCGCATCTGTCAAAATTTGAATTTGATATTTCAAAAACGGCGGGTTGACGTTCCGTTTCATCATAGGACGCAAAATTGCTTGAACATGCCCCCGGCCTTGGAAGCTTCCAGTTCCAACAGAAGAAGTTATTTTTGTAGATATGAGGCTTTCAGGTCGTAGACAGAGGGCTGATCTTAGAGAAAGCGCGTTATGTAGCCCGTAGCAGTAGAATAGAAACTATCCATTCTTTCATAGCAAGCAAGCGCTGATGCGACCACTTTCGAAGTGGATTGTTGTCCTCCTTTATTAGAACGAATGCGTCGTCTTGTAAATCTTCAGCTTCCCTTGTCCATTTCGTGCAGATTTGCAGCTCTGATACATAGTCTTTAGACCAGCGGGTCCAACAGCGTTGCCAAGCCTACTCAACTCGTGATAGCGCGTGAGTCGATGAGATGGTAGTTGCTCATAATCCTCGCAAGCAGGTGACGTCAGCGGACGGCCAACCAGAAAATGGGAAGGAGTAAGTGAGGCGAAATGGTTGGGGTCTAAAGATATAGGAGTTAAGGGACAGGAGTTCAGGATCGCTTGCGTTAATGCCGTGCTAAACTCCTCAAAGTAAAATATCTATTACCTACCACGCGATAAATGTGATATTTGCACCATTTAACCACAGATTCCGATAAAGCTCTATAGTGTGGAATATATGGAGGAATAAATCTAAATTTCATATTGTTATTTATGGCAAAATCTTTAACATCATCTGCGCAGTTAATTAAACATTTTAAAAATTTGGTTATAAGACCAGTAAAGATTTTCCCTTTGTCAGAGAAAACTTCTGCTGGTTTGCCGCGACGAGAGACGAATCGTTTTAGCGCTAAGAGGTACGCATCAGTCGATAAATTGTTCATAAGCTCAAAATGTATAGCTCGAATCGCGAAACAAATGAACAAGCTAACGTATGCGCCCTTACCTGTCCGATTCAGTATAAACACTGGCCCGGAGTAATCAAAGCCGGTAATTGCGAACGGACACCCTTGAGAAAAACGCTCAGCTGGTAGATTCCCCATTATTACCGTTAAAGTTTCTGTGTGTAACCACCCTAATGCTATCGTCGAGTATGACCACAACGTGACGTCATCGAAACGACACCGAAGTGACTCGATTATTCTTTCCCCAAGCAGAGCCCCGGTTATAGCATCAGAAATCTCTAATGTAGGCACGGCCAAAGGTTTTAGAGGAACTACTTTTCCTTTAGCGCAGAATAACCTAACCGTCACCCTATGGTGTGTGACTATGCGTATGTAAGCCCAAACACCGTACGGCTTTTGTAAAGCGTCGATAAATACTTGCAGTTCCGAACGCCTATAACATCTCTTAAATGTATGCCGCGGTATACGTATGCTGCTTAGCTCTGTAAAGCTAGACAAAAAATGATTAAACTCATTAGCGACCTCGTCTGGCAATTGCGTATTCCAAACAATTTTCAGTAACCATATACTTTGCAATAAAATTTTAATTTTAATTATAGAGGCCCTCAGTAATCGTAAAGCATCAAAATATTGCGATTTTATATATATAGTTACTCGCTTTGTTAAATTATTTGTATGTAACAATAATTGTAAGTGGCCCTGCTCAAAATTAAACACCCACTTTCGCAGTGAAAAGCAACCCTTAGTGAGAACGGTCGTTGTCCTTTCAAATAAATTTAAGACATCATTTTTATTTTCCGAACCAGTTATCATATAGTCAATATAACCGTCTAACGTTACAGCTCTCTCAACATCCAAGTCGTTGCATCTGCGTGGTAAGCATTTAACTCTAATAAACGGCGCCGATGCCGTCTCACAGGTGACCCAATTTTAATTATATATTTGCAACAGATCCGAAGGATTATAACGCCACAAGATAAGTTGAAGGTCGCGCTGAGTGTCGCTCACCAACACTTCCCTGTACATATTTTCGATGTCGGCGCCAGCGATGAACGCACTTTCACGAAAGTGTAATAATGTTGCGGACAAATCGCCTTGAATAGCTAGCCCGACTAGCTGCAAATCATTTAACGACTTACCTGTGGACTTTGCACTGGCATCAAAAACAACGCGTAACTTTGTTGTTGCGCTATTTACATAAAATACACAAAAATGCGGCATAAAATAGTGCGTGCTAGGATAGTTATGTTTAGGCTCCATATGACCTAGGTGTAAATATTCATACATAAAATCTTTATATAATTGTTTGTGTGTCTGTAAGTGAGATAATCGTTTGTCAAGAGAAATTAAGCGTTTGTAGGCGTGTGTGTATTTTTCTCCCAATAAAGTTGGCGAGTCATTAAAAGGAAGAGAAACAATGAAACGGTTTTTAGAATCTAGCTTAGTAATTTTTGAGAAAGTATCCTCGCAAGCGCGCTCCACCACAGACTGATCACACACCCTAATCGGAACCTCCTCGTGTTCCCAAAATTTATGTAATTGTAAATCAATTGTTTGCGCGTAATTACAACTAACAGTGTTATTAAAACATGCTATTTTATTAATGGGACCCGAAATAATCCAGCCAAATTTAGTGTTCTGGAGGAAGGGCCCATTTTTTAGTGGTATTTTACCATCACACAACAAATCCCAAAAGTGCTCCGCCCCGATCAAAATGTCTATAGTATGACTGTCTAAGTAAGAGGGGTCAGCTAACGTAATATGATCAGGAATAATAATATTGTCGTAATTAATCGGTACTGGCGTAGTGTTTAGCGTTATTTGTGGTAACACTAAACAATATAAGGAGATAGCGAAGTCTCCGTGTAATGAATTAATCTTTATTTTGCAACTCTGGAGAGATTGCGTTACGGAATTTCCGATTCCTTCTATATTTTGAGTGGACTGTATTAATGGCGTATTAATTTGGTCGCAAATTTGTTTACGTATAAAGCAGCATTGACTGCCACTATCTAATAAAACGCGGCACGTAATTGTTTTACCTAAATCATCTGTTATTTGGACTAGCGCGGTCGATAACAAAACAGGTTTTACATAGGACGCTTGTGCGCGATGAACGTCTTTAGTATTAACCTGTGACGATAAGGTATGCAATTGTGTGCATTCCGATGATTGAATTGTGTCACTCACACAGCGGCTATGCGCGGGCGCTCCCGGGAGTGACACCTGCCCCTCAGTCGGGCCGTGGTCGCGGTGGATGATCGTATTATGTTTCTTATTACACTTTCTACACGGGCCGAATTTGCATGACTCAGCGCTGTGTGCGGGTCGCAAACAATTTTCGCAAAGTTTATGTTTTGCTACAAAGTCAATTTTGTTATCGATATTTAAATCTAGGAACTTTTGACACGAATATAAGTGATGATCGGTGTGACAATAGGGGCATAACCTCTTAGTGGATTTATCGGATTTCGAAGTAGATAAATTACAGTGCAACTTAGGAATGTTATTTGTAGTTCGCGTGTACCTTTTGACATCTTGTGTATTACTATTATGTGACACTTGTAACGTTTCTAACATATCCGCTCTTGCTTTTAGAAATTGTAGCAAATCATCTACTTTTATTCGTGTCGCTGTGCATTCGCGTTGGTGTTCGCTTAGTAATAATTCACTTCTATATTTCTCCCATTCGCGTTCAGTGATATCGTCTAGCTTAGAAACAATCATGTATATTACCAAAGTGTCCCAGTGCTCCGTAGGCTCGCCTAATAATTTTAATGAGTGTAGGTTTTTAAGTACACCATCGATTAATTTGCGTAATAATATAGGGGATTCTTTCGGTAACCGTTGAATGTTAAATAGCGACTTGACATGATTGTGAATAAGTAACCGACTATTGTTGTACCTATTCATTAGTAGTTCCCAGGCAACAAAGTAGTTTTCTGAAGTGAATTCTAGCGAATTTATTACTAATTCCGCGGGACCTTTTAAAGAAGACTTTAAATAATGAAACTTTTGAATGTTGCTGATATCTTTCGAAGTGTGTACGAGGGAAACATATGTGTTTTTGAATTCGAGCCACTGTTCATAGGAGCCGTCAAAGGTAGGTAAATTGATTGTTGGCAATTTAACGGACTGATGTGTATTACCGAAACTATTACAATTATTAGCGTTAGGCGACATCGTATCGGTATCTAACATACAGTTAGCTTGTGCTAAGATGCAATAATATTTATTTTCAAATGATTCTCTCTCGTCCAGCTGTTCGTTACTGTCCGACTCTGGCAGAAGGCCGTCAAGTTTCATTTGAATATCGTTGAATTCGGATAACAAATTTGATGCACCCTTTGTTCTTAAGCTTAGTTCCGCTCGCTTAGTACGGTCAAGAAACTGATTTTCAAATGTGTTAACGTACGCGGCAAATTTAGTCAATCTGCCTTTTAAAGTGCCTCTTTGTTTGATCAGTTCTTTCACTAATTGAGCCGTAGGGTCTAGAATGGGCGATTTAGGCAAAGTTGAACCAGTTTTAGACATTGTTGTAATATAAACAAAGTGCAAGTATCACAATTAGTAACGATCAGCGTTATTAATGTTTGAATTTTAACGTCGCGAATACTGGCGCCGGAATACAACAAACACGGTATTAACAGAAGGATAAGAAAGTGAGTGGAAATACCTGGCAGGCCCGTCTCACCGAGTAGATCTGCGATGATGCGAAAACGGGCTGATGGTTATCCACAGCTGCGGCGATCTTTCCTCTACTTAATATATCGCTGCTTGATTAATAGCATCCGGCTCGAAGGACCAATCTTCAAGTAAAAGGCGTACTTGAGTGGTTTAAACTTTAATTTGCGTATTTGTACAATCGTTTTGCGGGACGTATATACAATATATTGCGAATCAGTTGCGCATCTGTCAAAATTTGAATTTGATATTTCAAAAACGGCGGGTTGACGTTCCGTTTCATCATAGGACGCAAAATTGCTTGAACAAATAGGAATAGGAATAGGAATAGGAATAGGAATAGGAATAGGAATAGGAATAGGAATAGAAATAGGAATAGGAATAGGAATAGGAATAGGAATAGGAATAGGAATAGAAATAGAAATAGAAATATTTCACCAAAATACAATAAAAGAAATACAAAAGAAAAGATAAATAGAATGATGGTCAAATATAGGTCTGCCCTCAGCGCAAAGATTGCAGCGAAGCTGCAAAGCTGGTTTTCAGGGTGAACCTAATGTGACGTAATGGACATGCTTACGAACTCTTAATATTTGATAACTAGAAAACTATTCAACATATTCTTATATACTATTATATAACAAAAAACGAGCATCTTATGTAAAAAGTATAAAAAATAATAAAATACAATAAAAAAGAAAACTCAACAATAGTTTTAGAACTACATTTCCATCCATCCATCCATCCATCAGCCTTTCGCAGTCCACTGCTGGACATAGGCCTCCCCATGTCTGCGCCAGACATCCCGGAACTACATTTAGCATAATGTAATTTTATTTTATTTTACCTTATCGAGGATTATAGCAAAATATTTTTTTATTACTTATGAACAATTAATTTACTAAATTAGTGTCGGTATCAAGTTTTATAACAAACCATGGAACCTCATCACGATTTATTTCACACCGCTAAGTCGATTATCAAATAAAAACATTTAACATTCTAACTTCTAACAGCTATTTGCTAGCTAAAAAAACAAATATTATAACTCTCATTTTCACATGCTTGCTTTTACCACTTTTTTTTTCCAACACTTTAGAATTCTGCGGTAGATTGAGTCTCGGGAGCGGACTGTATATAGGAATGGGGAAATAGGAATGGGGAAATAGGAATGGGGAAATAGGAAAGGGGAAATAGGAATGGGGAAATAGGAAAGGGAAATAGGAATAGGGAAATAGGAATAGGGAAATAAGAATGGGGAAATAGGAATGGGGAAATAGGAATGGGGAAGTAGGAAAGGGGAAATAGGAATGGGGAAATAGGAAAGGGAAATAGGAATAGGGAAATAAGAATGGGGAAATAGGAATGGGGAAATAGGAAAGGGAAATAGGAATAGGGAAATAAGAATGGGGAAATAGGAATGGGGAAATAGGAATAGGGAAATAGGAATAGGAATAGGGAAATAGGAATAGGGAAATAGGAGTAGGAGTAGGAATAGGAGTAGGAATAGGAGTAGGAATAGGAGTAGGAGTAGGAGTAGGAGTAAATGTAAGAGTAAGAGTAAGAGTAAGAGTAAGAGTAAGAGTAAGAGTAAGAGTAAGAGTAAGAGTAAGAGTAAGAGTAAGAGTAAGAGTAAGAGTAAGAGTCAGAGTAAGAGTAAGAGTAAGAGTCAGAGTAAGAGTAAGAGTCAGAGTAGGAGTAGGAGTAGGAGTAGGAGTAGGAGTAGGAGTAGGAGTAGGAGTAGGAGTAGGAGTAGGAGTAGGAGTAGGAGTAGGAGTAGGAGTAGGAGTAGGAGTAGGAGTAGGAGTATGTGTAGGAGTAGGAGTAGGAGTAGGAGTAGGAGTAGGAGTAGGAGTAGGAGTAGGAGTAGGAGTAGGAGTAGGAGAAGAAGTAGGAGTAGGAGTAGGAGTAGGAGTAGGAGTAGGAGTAGGAGTAGGAGTAGGAGTAGGAGTAGGAGTAGGAGTAGGAGTAGGAGTAGGAGTAGGAGTAGGAGTAGGAGTAGGAAAAGGAATAGGAATAGAAATTGAAATAGAAATAGAGATAGGAATAGGAATAGGAATAGGAATAGGAATAGAAATAGAAATAGAAATATTTCACCAAAATACAATAAAAGAAATACAAAAGAAAAGATAAATAGAATGATGGTCAAATATAGGTCTGCCCTCAGCGCAAAGATTGCAGCGAAGCTGCAAAGCTGGTTTTCAGGGTGAACCTAATGTGACGTAATGGACATGCTTACGAACTCTTAATATTTAATAACTTGAAAACTATTCAACATATTCTTATATTCTATTATATAACAAAAAACGAGCATCTTAAGTAAAAAGTATAAAAAATAATAAAATACAATAAAAAAGAAGAAAGAAAGAAATAATCACAAACAATAAATACACTGCATAAGATACACA
Source organism: Morpho achilles (assembly GCA_947086495.1). Taxonomy (NCBI): domain Eukaryota; kingdom Metazoa; phylum Arthropoda; class Insecta; order Lepidoptera; family Nymphalidae; genus Morpho; species Morpho achilles. The sequence continues at coordinate 4,018,763 of CAMTZB010000009.1, read as the reverse complement.
TATTTCGTACTGCACATACACATCAGTGGAAAGAAGAAAGCATTTATAAAACATGTTTACACGCGAAATACAGTCCGCTCCCGAGACTCAATCTACCGCAGAATTCTAAAGTGTTGGAAAAAAAAAGTGGTAAAAGCAAGCATGTGAAAATGAGAGTTATAATATTTGTTTTTTTAGCTAGCTAATAGCTGTTAGAAGTTAGAATGTTAAATGTTTTTATTTGATAATCGACTTAGCGGTGTGAAATAAATCGTGATGAGGTTCCATGGTTTGTTATAAAACTTGATACCGACACTAATTTAGTAAATTAATTGTTCATAAGTAATAAAAAAATATTTTGCTATAATCCTCGATAAGGTAAAATAAAATAAAATTACATTATGCTAAATGTAGTTCTAAAACTATTGTTGATTTTGTGATGGTGATCGTGTGCAGTGCTTGTGTATTGTAGTGGCGGTCGTGGAGGTTTGTGCATGTGTTATTACGGATCCTGCATGTATCAGGTACGAAAACGAATAATCCACTCTACAATAAGCGTTACATATATTTTCTATTAACTTGTGTGAGTGGGTTTTATTTAGATATTGTGTTATTCAATTTAACAATCATCTTTTGTACTTGTTCTCTTTTTAACTATATTTTAAATAAAAAAGAAATACAAAATTTCTTTTTTTGGTACATCATTTACTAAATTAGTGTCGGTATCAAGTTTTATAACAAAACCATGGAACCTCATCGCGATTTATTTCACATCGCTAAGTCGATTATCAAATAAAAAAATTTAACGTCCTAACTTCTAACAGCTATTTGCTAACCAAACAAATATTATAACTCTCATTTTCACATGGTTGCTTTTACCACTTTTTTTTTCCAACACTTTAGAATTCTGCGGTAGATTGAGTCTCGGGAGCGGACTGTATATAGGAATGGGGAAATAGGAATGGGGAAATAGGAAAGGGAAATAGGAATAGGGAAATAGGAAAGGGAAATAGGAATGGGAAATAGGAATGGGGAAATAGAAATAGTGAAATAGGAATGGGGAAATAGGTATGGGGAAATAGGAATGGGGAAATAGGACAGGTAAATAGGAATGGGGAAATAGAAATAGTGAAATAGGAATGGGGAAATAGGTATGGGGAAATAGGAATGGGGAAATAGGAAAGGTAAATAGGAATGGGGAAATAGGAAAGGTAAATAGGAATAGGAATAGGAATAGGAATAGGAATAGGAATAGGAATAGGAATAGGAATAGGAATAGGAATAGGAATAGGAATAGGAATAGGAATAGGAATAGGAATAGGAATAGGCATAGGAATAGGCATAGGAATAGGAATAGGAATAGGAATAGGAATAGGAATAATATAATAATAATAGAATTCTGCGGTAGATTGAGTCTCGGGAGCGGACTGTATATAGGAATGGGGAAATAGGAATGGGGAAATAGGAATGGGGAAATAGGAAAGGGAAATAGGAATATGGAAATAGGAATAGGGAAATAGGAAAGGGAAATAGGAATAGGAATAGGAATAGGAATAGGAATAGGAATAGGAATAGGAAAAGGAATAGGAATAGGAATAGGTATAGGAATAGGAATAGGAATAGGAATAGGAATAGGAATAGGAATAGGAATAGGAATAGGAATAGGAATAGGAATAGGAATAGGAATAGGAATAGGAATAGGAATAGGAATAGGAATAGGAATAGGAATAGGAATAGGAATAGGAATAGGAATAGGAATAGGAATAGGAATAGGAATAGGAATAGGCATAGGAATAGGCATAGGAATAGGAATAGGAATAGGAATAGGAATAGGAATAGGAATAATATAATAATAATAGAATTCTGCGGTAGATTGAGTCTCGGGAGCGGACTGTATATAGGAATAGGGAAATAGGAATGGGGAAATAGGAATGGGGAAATAGGAATGGGGAAATAGGAAAGGGAAATAGGAATATGGAAATAGGAATAGGGAAATAGGAAAGGGAAATAGGAATGGGGAAATAGGACAGATAAATAGGAATGGGGAAATAGAAATAGTGAAATAGGAATGGGGAAATAGGTATGGGGAAATAGGAATGGGGAAATAGGAAAGGTAAATAGGAATGGGGAAATAGGAAAGGTAAATAGGAATAGGAATAGGAATAGGCATAGGAATAGGAATAGGAATAGAAATAGGAAAAGGAATAGGAATAGGAATAGGAATAGGAATAGGAATAGGAATAGGAATAGGAATAGGAATAGGAATAGGAATAGGAATAGGAATAGGAATAGGAATAGGAATAGGAATAGGAATAGGAATAGGAATAGGAATAGGAATAGGAATAGGAATAGGCATAGGCATAGGAATAGGAATAGGAATAGGCATAGGAATAGGCATAGGAATAGGAATAGGAATAGGAATAGGAATAGGAATAGGAATAATATAATAATAATAGAATTCTGCGGTAGATTGAGTCTCGGGAGCGGACTGTATATAGGAATGGGGAAATAGGAATGGGGAAATAGGAAAGGGAAATAGGAATATGGAAATAGGAATAGGGAAATAGGAAAGGGAAATAGGAATGGGGAAATAGGAATGGGGAAATAGGAAAGGGGAAATAGGAATAGGAATAGGAATAGGAATAGGAATAGGAATAGGAATAGGAATAGGAATAGGAAAAGGAATAGGAATAGGAATAGGAATAGGCATAGGAATAGGAATAGGAAAAGGAATAGGAATAGGAATAGGAATAGGAAAAGGAATAGGAATAGGAATAGGAATAGGAATAGGAATAGGAATAGGAATAGGAATAGGAATAGGAATAGGAATAGGAATAGGAATAGGAATAGGAATAGGAATAGGAATAGGAATAGGAATAGGGATAGGAATAGGAATAGGAATAGGAAAAGGAATAGGAAAAGGAATAGGAATAGGAATAGGAATAGGAATAGGAATAGGAATAGGAATAGGAAAAGGAATAGGAATAGGAAAAGGAATCGGCATAGGAAAAGGACAAGGAATAGGAATAGGCTTAGGAATAGGAATAGGAATAGGAATAGGAATAGGAATAGTTACTACTCCTACTCCTACTCCTACTCCTACTCCTTCTCCTACTCCTACTCCTACTTTTACTCCTACTCCTACTCCTACTCCTACTCCTACTCCTACTCTTACTCCTACTCCTACTCCTACTCCTACTCCTACTCTAACTCCTACTCAAACTCCTATTCCAACTCCTACTCCTTCTCCTACTCCTACTCCTACTTCTACTCCTACTCCTACTCTTACTCCTACTCCTACTCCTACTCCTACTCTTACTCCTACTCCTACTCCTACTCCTACTCCTTCTCCTACTCCTACTCCTACTTTTACTCCTACTCCTACTCCTACTCCTACTCCTACTCCTACTCCTACTCCTACTCCTACTCCTACTTCTTCTCCTATTCCTATTCCTATTCCTATTCCTATTCCTATTCCTATTCCTATTCCTATTCCTATTCCTATTCCTATTCCTATTCCTATTCCTATTTCTATTTCTATTTCTATTTCTATTTCTATTCCTATTCCTATTCCTATTCCTTTACCTACTCCTACTCCTACTCCTACTCCTACTCCTACTCCTACTCCTACTCCTACTCCTACTCCTACTCCTACTCCTACTCCTACTCCTACTCCTACTCCTACTCCTACTCCTACTCCTACTCCTACTCCTACTCCTACTCCTACTCCTACTCCTACTCCTACTCCTACTCCTACTCCTACTTCTACTCCTACTCCTACTCCTACTCCTACTTCTACTCCCACTCCTACTCCTACTCTTACTCCAACTCTTACTCCAACTCCTACTCCAACTCCTACTCCTACTCCTACTCCTACTCCTACTCTTACTCTTACTCTTACTCCTACTCCTACTCCTACTCCTATTCCTACTCCTATTCCTATTCCTACTCCTACTCCTATTTCCCTATTCCTACTCCTACTCCTATTTCCCTATTCCTATTTCCCTATTCCTATTTCCCTATTCCTATTCCTATTCCCCCATTCCTATTTCCCCATTCCTATTTCCCAATCCCAATTTCCCCATCCCAATTTCCCCATTCCTATTTCCCCATTCCTATTTCCCCATTCCTATTTCCCCATTCCTATTTCCCTATTCCTATTTCCCTTTCCTATTTCCCCATTCCTATTTCCCCATTCCTATTTCCCCATTCCTATTTCCCCATTCCTATATACAGTCCGCTCCCGAGACTCAATCTACCGCAGAATTCTAAAGTGTTGGAAAAAAAAAGTAGTAAAAGCAAGCATGTGAAAATGAGAGTTATAATATTTGTTTTTTTAGCTAGCAAATAGCTGTTAGAAGTTAGAATGTTAAATGTTTTTATTTGATAATCGACTTAGCGGTGTGAAATAAATCGCGATGAGGTTCCATGGTTTTGTTATAAAACTTGATACCGACACTAATTTAGTAAATGATGTACCAAAAAAAGAAATTTTGTATTTCTTTTTTATTTAAAATATAGTTAAAAAGAGAACAAGTACAAAAGATGATTGTTAAATTGAATAACACAATATCTAAATAAAACCCACTCACACAAGTTAATAGAAAATATATGTAATGCTAATTGTAGAGTGGATTATTCGTTTTCGTACCTGATACATGCAGGATCCGTAATAACACATGCACAAACCTCCACGACCGCCACTACAATACACAAGCACTGCACACGATCACCATCACAAACTCAACAATAGTTTTAGAACTACATTTAGCATAATGTAATTTTATTTTATTTTACCTTATCGAGGATTATAGCAAAATATTTTTTTATTACTTATGAACAATTAATTTACTAAATTAGTGTCGGTATCAAGTTTTATAACAAACCATGGAACCTCATCACGATTTATTTCACACCGCTAAGTCGATTATCAAATAAAAACATTTAACATTCTAACTTCTTACAGCTATTTGCTAGCTAAAAAAACAAATATTATAACTCTCATTTTCACATGCTTGCTTTTACCACTTTTTTTTTCCAACACTTTAGAATTCTGCGGTAGATTGAGTCTCGGGAGCGGACTGTATTTCGCGTGTAAACATGTTTTATAAATGCTTTCTTCTTTCCACTGATGTGTATGTGCAGTACGAAATATGTGTATCTTATGCAGTGTATTTATTGTTTGTGATTATTTCTTTCTTTCTTCTTTTTTATTGTATTTTATTATTTTTTATACTTTTTACTTAAGATGCTCGTTTTTTGTTATATAATAGTATATAAGAATATGTTGAATAGTTTTCAAGTTATTAAATATTAAGAGTTCGTAAGCATGTCCATTACGTCACATTAGGTTCACCCTGAAAACCAGCTTTGCAGCTTCGCTGCAATCTTTGCGCTGAGGGCAGACCTATATTTGACCATCATTCTATTTATCTTTTCTTTTGTATTTCTTTTATTGTATTTTGGTGAAATATTTCTATTTCTATTTCTATTCCTATTCCTATTCCTATTCCTATTCCTATCTCTATTTCTATTTCAATTTCTATTCCTATTCCTTTTCCTACTCCTACTCCTACTCCTACCCCTACTCCTACTCCTACCCCTAATCCTACTCCTACTCCTACTCCTACTCCTACTCCTACTCCTACTCCTACTCCTACTCCTACTCCTACTCCTACTCCTACTCCTACTCCTACTCCTACTCCTACTCCTACTCCTACTCCTACTCCTACTCCTACTCCTACTCCTACTCCTACTCCTACTCTTACTCTTACTCTTACTCTTACTCTGACTCTTACTCTTACTCTAACTCCTACTCCTACTCCTACTCCTATTCCTACTCCTATTCCTACTCCTATTCCTATTCCTACTCCTACTCCTATTTCCCTTTTCCTATTTCCCTATTCCTATTCCTATTTCCCTATTCCTATTTCCCCATTCCTATTTCCCCATTACTATTTCCCCATTCCTATTTCCCTATTCCTATTTCCCCATTCCTGTTTCCCCATTCCTATTTCCCCATTCCTATTTCCCCATTCTTATTTCCCTATTCCTATTTCCCTATTCCAATTTCCCTTTCCTATTTCCCCATTCCTATTTCCCCATTCTTATTTCCCTATTCCTATTTCCCTATTCCTATTTCCCTTTCCTATTTCCCAATTCCTATTTCCCCATTCCTATTTCCCCATTCCTATATACAGTCCGCTCCCGAGACTCAATCTACCGCAGAATTCTAAAGTGTTGGAAAAAAAAAAGTGGTAAAAGCAAGCATGTGAAAATGAGAGTTATTTTTTTTTTTTTTTTTAGCTAGCAAATAGCTGTTAGAAGTTAGAATGTTAAATGTTTTTATTTGATAATTGACTTAGCGGTGTGAAATAAATCGCGATGAGGTTCCATGGTTTGTTATAAAACTTGATACCGACACTAATTTAGTAAATTAATTGTTCATAAGTAATAAAAAAAATATTTTGCTATAATCCTCGATAAGGTTAAATAAAATAAAATTACATTATGCTAAATGTAGTTCTAAAACTATTGTTGAGTTTTCTTTTTTATTGTACTTTATTATTTTTTATACTTTTTACATAAGATGCTCGTTTTTTGTTATATAATAGTATATAAGAATATGTTGAATAGTTTTCTAGTTATCAAATATTAAGAGTTCGTAAGCATGTCCATTACGTCACATTAGGTTCACCCTGATAACCAGCTTTGCAGCTTCGCTGCAATCTTTGCGCTGAGGGCAGACCTATATTTGACCATCATTCTATTTATCTTTTCTTTTGTATTTCTTTTATTGTATTTTAGTCAAATAAAAAATATTTCTATTCCTATTCCTATTCCTATTCCTATTCCTATTCCTATTCCTATTCCTATTCCTATTCCTATTCCTATTCCTATTCCTATTCCTATTCCTATTCCTATTCCTATTCCTATTCCTATTCCTATTCCTATTCCTATTCCTATTCCTATTCCTATTCCTATTCCTATTCCTATTCCTATTCCTATTCCTATTCCTATTCCTATTCCTATTCCTATTCCTATTCCTATTCCTATTCCTATTCCTATTCCTATTCCTATTCCTATTCCTATTCCTATTCCTATTCCTATTCCTATTCCTATTCCTATTCCTATTCCTATTCGTATTCCTATTCCTATTCCTATTCCTATTCCTATTCCTATTCCTATTCCTATTCCTATTCCTATTCCTATTCCTATTCCTATTCCTATTCCTATTCCTATTCCTATTCCTATTCCTATTCCTATTCCTATTCCTATTCCTATTCCTATTCCTATTCCTATTCCTATTCCTATTCCTATTCCTATTCCTATTCCTATTCCTATTCCTATTCCTATTCCTATTCCTATACCTATTCCTATTCCTATTCCTATTCCTATTCCTATTCCTATTCCTATTCCTATTCCTATTCCTATTCCTATACCTATACCTATTCCTATTCCTATTTCTTATCCTATTCCTATTCCTATTCCTATTCCTATTCCTATTCCTATTCCTATTCCTATTCCTATTCCTATTCCTATTTCTTATCCTATTCCTTTTCCTATTTCCCTTTCCTAATTCCCTATTAATAGGGAAATAGGAAAGGGAAATAGGAATGGGGAAATAGGAATGGGGAAATAGGAAAGGGGAAATAGGAATAGGAATAGGAATAGGAATAGGAATAGGAATAGGAATAGGAATAGGAAAAGGAATAGGAATAGGAATAGGAATAGGAATAGGAATAGGAATAGGCATAGGAATAGGAATAGGAAAAGGAATAGGAATAGGAATAGGAATAGGAAAAGGAATAGGAATAGGAATAGGAATAGGAATAGGAATAGGAATAGGAATAGGAATAGGAATAGGAATAGGAATAGGAATAGGAATAGGAATAGGAATAGGAATAGGAATAGGAATAGGAATAGGAATAGGGATAGGAATAGGAATAGGAATAGGAAAAGGAATAGGAAAAGGAATAGGAATAGGAATAGGAATAGGAATAGGAATAGGAATAGGAATAGGAATAGGAATAGGAAAAGGAATAGGAATAGGAAAAGGAATCGGCATAGGAAAAGGACAAGGAATAGGAATAGGCTTAGGAATAGGAATAGGAATAGGAATAGGAATAGGAATAGGAATAGGAATAGGAATAGGAATAGGAATAGGAATAGGAATAGGAATAGGAATAGGAATAGGAATAGGAATAGGAATAGGAATAGGAATAGGAATAGGAATAGGAATAGGAATAGGAATAGGAATAGGAATAGGAATAGGAATAGGAATAGGAATAGGAATAGGAATAGGAATAGGAATAGGAATAGGATAAGAAATAGGAATAGGAATAGGAATAGGAATAGGAATAGGAATAGGAATAGGAATAGGAATAGGAATAGGAATAGGAATAGGAATAGGAATAGGAATAGGAATAGGAATAGGAATAGGAATAGGAATAGGAATAGGAATAGGAATAGGAATAGGAATAGGAATAGGAATAGGAATAGGAATAGGAATAGGAATAGGAAAAGGAAAAGGAATAGGAATAGGAATAGGAATAGGAATAGGAATAGGAATAGGAATAGGAATAGGAATAGGAATAGGAATAGGAATAGGAATAGGAATAGGAATAGGAATAGGAATAGGAATAGGAATAGGAAAAGGAAAAGGAATAGGAATAGGAATAGGAATAGGAATAGGAATAGGAATAGGAATAGGAATAGGAATAGGAATAGGAATAGGAATAGGAATAGGAATAGGAATAGGAATAGGAATAGGAATAGGAATAGGAATAGGAATAGGAATAGGAATAGGAATAGGAATAGGAATAGGAATAGGAATAGGAATAGGAATAGGAATAGGAATAGGAATAGGAATAGGAATAGGAATAGGAATAGGAATAGGAAAAGGAAAAGGAATAGGAATAGGAATAGGAATAGGAATAGGAATAGGAATAGGAATAGGAATAGGAATAGGAATAGGAATAGGAATAGGAATAGGAATAGGAATAGGAATAGGAATAGGAATAGGAATAGGAATAGGAATAGGAATAGGAATAGGAATAGGAATAGGAATAGGAATAGGAATAGGAATAGGAATAGGAATAGGAATAGGAATAGGAATAGGAATAGGAATAGGAATAGGAATAGGAATAGGAATAGGAATAGGAATAGGAATAGGAATAGGAATAGGAATAGGAATAGGAATAGGAATAGGAATAGGAATAGGAATAGGAATAGGAATAGGAATAGGAATAGGAATAGGAATAGGAATAGGAATAGGAATAGGAATAGGAATAGGAATAGGAATAGGAATAGGAATAGGAATAGGAATAGAAATAGAAATAGAAATATTTCACCAAATTCAATAAAAGAAATACAAAAGAAAAAGAAAAGATAAATAGAATGATGGTCAAATATAGGTCTGCCCTCAGCGCAAAGATTGCAGCGAAGCTGCAAAGCTGGTTTTCAGGGTGAACCTAATGTGACGTAATGGACATGCTTACGAACTCTTAATATTTAATAACTTGAAAACTATTCAACATATTCTTATATTCTATTATATAACAAAAAACGAGCATCTTAAGTAAAAAGTATAAAAAATAATAAAATACAATAAAAAAGAAGAAAGAAAGAAATAATCACAAACAATAAATACACTGCATAAGATACACATATTTCGTACTGCACATACACATCAGTGGAAAGAAGAAAGCATTTATAAAACATGTTTACACGCGAAATACAGTCCGCTCCCGAGACTCAATCTACCGCAGAATTCTAAAGTGTTGGAAAAAAAAAGTGGTAAAAGCAAGCATGTGAAAATGAGAGTTATAATATTTGTTTTTTTAGCTAGCAAATAGCTGTTAGAACTTAGAATGTTAAATGTTTTTATTTGATAATCGACTTAGCGGTGTGAAATAAATCGCGATGAGGTTCCATGGTTTGTTATTAAACTTGATACCGACACTAATTTAGTAAATTAATTGTTCATAAGTAATAAAAAAATATTTTGCTATAATCCTCGATAAGGTAAAATAAAATAAAATTACATTATGCTAAATGTAGTTCTAAAACTATTGTTGAGTTTGTGATGTGAGTGATTAATTACGTCACATTAGGTTCACCCTGAAAACTAGCTTTGCAGCTTCGCTGCAATCTTTGCGCTGAGGGCAGACCTATATTTGACCATCAATCTATTTATCTTTTCTTTTGTATTTCTTTTATTGTATTTTGGTGAAATATTTCTATTTCTATTTCTATTCCTATTCCTATTCCTATTCCTATTCCTATTCCTATTCCTATTCCTATTCCTATTCCTATTCCTATTCCTATTCCTATTCCTATTCCTATTCCTATTCCTATTCCTATTCCTATTCCTATTCCTATTCCTATTCCTATTCCTATTCCTATTCCTATTCCTATTCCTATTCCTATTCCTATTCCTATTCCTATTCCTATTCCTATTCCTATTCCTATTCCTATTCCTATTCCTATTCCTATTCCTATTCCTATTCCTATTCCTATTCCTATTCCTATTCCTATTCCTATTCCTATTCCTATTCCTATTCCTATTCCTATTCCTATTCCTATTCCTATTCCTATCCCTATTCCTATCCCTATCCCTATCCCTATCCCTATCCCTATCCCTATCCCTATCCCTATCCCTATCCCTACCCTATCCCTATCCCTATCCCTATCCCTATCCCTATCCCTATCCCTATCCCTATCCCTATCCCTATCCCTATCCCTATCCCTATCCCTATCCCTATCCCTATCCCTATCCCTATCCCTATCCCTATCCCTATCCCTATCCCTATCCCTATCCCTATCCCTATCCCTATCCCTATCCCTATCCCTATCCCTATCCCTATCCCTATCCCTATCCCTATCCCTATCCCTATCCCTATCCCTATCCCTATCCCTATCCCTATCCCTATCCCTATCCCTATCCCTATCCCTATCCCTATCCCTATCCCTATCCCTATCCCTATCCCTATCCCTATCCCTATCCCTATCCCTATCCCTATCCCTATCCCTATCCCTATCCCTATCCCTATCCCTATCCCTATCCCTATCCCTATCCCTATCCCTATTCCTATTCCTATTCCTATTCCTATTCCTATTCCTATTCCTATTCCTATTCCTACTCCTACTCCTATTCCTATTCCTATTCCTATTCCTATTCCTATTCCTATTCCTATTCCTATTCCTATTCCTATTCCTATTCCTACTCCTACTCCTACTCCTACTCCTACTCCTACTCCTACTCCTACTCCTATTCCTACTCCTACTCCTACTCCTACTCCTACTCCTACTCCTTCTCCTACTCCTACTCCTACTCCTACTCCTACTCCTACTCCTACTCCTACTCCTACTCCTACTCCTACTCCTACTCCTACACCTACTCCTACTCTTTCTCCTACTCCTACTCCTACTCCTACTCTTTCTCCTACTCCTACTCCTTCTCCTACTACTACTCCTACTCCTACTCCTACTCCTACACCTACTCCTACTCCTACTCCTACTCCTTCTCCTATTCCTACTTTTACTCCTACTCCTACTCCTACTCCTACTCCTACTCCTTCTTCTAATCCTACTCCTACTCCTACTCAAACTCCTATTCCAACTCCTACTCCTTCTCCTACTCCTACTCCTACTCCTACTCCTACTCCTACTCTTACTCCTACTCCTACTCCTACTCCTACTCCTACTCCTACTCCTACTCCTTCTCCTACTCCTACTCCTACTTTTACTCCTACTCCTACTCCTACTCCTACTCCTACTCCTACTCTTACTCCTACTCCTACTCCTACTCCTACTCTAACTCCTACTCAAACTCCTATTCCAACTCCTACTCCTTCTCCTACTCCTACTCCTACTTCTACTCCTACTCCTACTCTTACTCCTACTCCTACTCCTACTCCTACTCTTACTCCTACTCCTACTCCTACTCCTACTCCTTCTCCTACTCCTACTCCTACTTTTACTCCTACTCCTACTCCTACTCCTACTCCTACTCCTACTCCTACTCCTACTCCTACTCCTACTTCTTCTCCTATTCCTATTCCTATTCCTATTCCTATTCCTATTCCTATTCCTATTCCTATTCCTATTCCTATTCCTATTCCTATTCCTATTCCTATTCCTATTCCTATTCCTATTCCTATTCCTATTTCTATTTCTATTTCTATTTCTATTCCTATTCCTATTCCTATTCCTTTACCTACTCCTACTCCTACTCCTACTCCTACTCCTACTCCTACTCCTACTCCTACTCCTACTCCTACTCCTACTCCTACTCCTACTCCTACTCCTACTCCTACTCCTACTTCTACTCCTACTCCTACTCCTACTCCTACTTCTACTCCCACTCCTACTCCTACTCTTACTCCAACTCTTACTCCAACTCCTACTCCAACTCCTACTCCTACTCCTACTCCTACTCCTACTCTTACTCTTACTCTTACTCCTACTCCTACTCCTACTCCTATTCCTACTCCTATTCCTATTCCTACTCCTACTCCTATTTCCCTATTCCTACTCCTACTCCTATTTCCCTATTCCTATTTCCCTATTCCTATTTCCCTATTCCTATTCCTATTCCCCCATTCCTATTTCCCCATTCCTATTTCCCAATCCCAATTTCCCCATCCCAATTTCCCCATTCCTATTTCCCCATTCCTATTTCCCCATTCCTATTTCCCCATTCCTATTTCCCTATTCCTATTTCCCTTTCCTATTTCCCCATTCCTATTTCCCCATTCCTATTTCCCCATTCCTATATACAGTCCGCTCCCGAGACTCAATCTACCGCAGAATTCTAAAGTGTTGGAAAAAAAAAGTAGTAAAAGCAAGCATGTGAAAATGAGAGTTATAATATTTGTTTTTTTAGCTAGCAAATAGCTGTTAGAAGTTAGAATGTTAAATGTTTTTATTTGATAATCGACTTAGCGGTGTGAAATAAATCGCGATGAGGTTCCATGGTTTTGTTATAAAACTTGATACCGACACTAATTTAGTAAATGATGTACCAAAAAAAGAAATTTTGTATTTCTTTTTTATTTAAAATATAGTTAAAAAGAGAACAAGTACAAAAGATGATTGTTAAATTGAATAACACAATATCTAAATAAAACCCACTCACACAAGTTAATAGAAAATATATGTAATGCTAATTGTAGAGTGGATTATTCGTTTTCGTACCTGATACATGCAGGATCCGTAATAACACATGCACAAACCTCCACGACCGCCACTACAATACACAAGCACTGCACACGATCACCATCACAAACTCAACAATAGTTTTAGAACTACATTTAGCATAATGTAATTTTATTTTATTTTACCTTATCGAGGATTATAGCAAAATATTTTTTTATTACTTATGAACAATTAATTTACTAAATTAGTGTCGGTATCAAGTTTTATAACAAACCATGGAACCTCATCACGATTTATTTCACACCGCTAAGTCGATTATCAAATAAAAACATTTAACATTCTAACTTCTTACAGCTATTTGCTAGCTAAAAAAACAAATATTATAACTCTCATTTTCACATGCTTGCTTTTACCACTTTTTTTTTCCAACACTTTAGAATTCTGCGGTAGATTGAGTCTCGGGAGCGGACTGTATTTCGCGTGTAAACATGTTTTATAAATGCTTTCTTCTTTCCACTGATGTGTATGTGCAGTACGAAATATGTGTATCTTATGCAGTGTATTTATTGTTTGTGATTATTTCTTTCTTTCTTCTTTTTTATTGTATTTTATTATTTTTTATACTTTTTACTTAAGATGCTCGTTTTTTGTTATATAATAGTATATAAGAATATGTTGAATAGTTTTCAAGTTATTAAATATTAAGAGTTCGTAAGCATGTCCATTACGTCACATTAGGTTCACCCTGAAAACCAGCTTTGCAGCTTCGCTGCAATCTTTGCGCTGAGGGCAGACCTATATTTGACCATCATTCTATTTATCTTTTCTTTTGTATTTCTTTTATTGTATTTTGGTGAAATATTTCTATTTCTATTTCTATTCCTATTCCTATTCCTATTCCTATCTCTATTTCTATTTCAATTTCTATTCCTATTCCTTTTCCTACTCCTACTCCTACTCCTACCCCTACTCCTACTCCTACCCCTAATCCTACTCCTACTCCTACTCCTACTCCTACTCCTACTCCTACTCCTACTCCTACTCCTACTCCTACTCCTACTCCTACTCCTACTCCTACTCCTACTCCTACTCCTACTCCTACTCCTACTCCTACTCCTACTCCTACTCCTACTCTTACTCTTACTCTTACTCTGACTCTTACTCTTACTCTAACTCCTACTCCTACTCCTACTCCTATTCCTACTCCTATTCCTACTCCTATTCCTATTCCTACTCCTACTCCTATTTCCCTTTTCCTATTTCCCTATTCCTATTCCTATTTCCCTATTCCTATTTCCCCATTCCTATTTCCCCATTACTATTTCCCCATTCCTATTTCCCTATTCCTATTTCCCCATTCCTGTTTCCCCATTCCTATTTCCCCATTCCTATTTCCCCATTCTTATTTCCCTATTCCTATTTCCCTATTCCAATTTCCCTTTCCTATTTCCCCATTCCTATTTCCCCATTCTTATTTCCCTATTCCTATTTCCCTATTCCTATTTCCCTTTCCTATTTCCCAATTCCTATTTCCCCATTCCTATTTCCCCATTCCTATATACAGTCCGCTCCCGAGACTCAATCTACCGCAGAATTCTAAAGTGTTGGAAAAAAAAAAGTGGTAAAAGCAAGCATGTGAAAATGAGAGTTATTTTTTTTTTTTTTTTTAGCTAGCAAATAGCTGTTAGAAGTTAGAATGTTAAATGTTTTTATTTGATAATTGACTTAGCGGTGTGAAATAAATCGCGATGAGGTTCCATGGTTTGTTATAAAACTTGATACCGACACTAATTTAGTAAATTAATTGTTCATAAGTAATAAAAAAAATATTTTGCTATAATCCTCGATAAGGTTAAATAAAATAAAATTACATTATGCTAAATGTAGTTCTAAAACTATTGTTGAGTTTTCTTTTTTATTGTACTTTATTATTTTTTATACTTTTTACATAAGATGCTCGTTTTTTGTTATATAATAGTATATAAGAATATGTTGAATAGTTTTCTAGTTATCAAATATTAAGAGTTCGTAAGCATGTCCATTACGTCACATTAGGTTCACCCTGATAACCAGCTTTGCAGCTTCGCTGCAATCTTTGCGCTGAGGGCAGACCTATATTTGACCATCATTCTATTTATCTTTTCTTTTGTATTTCTTTTATTGTATTTTAGTCAAATAAAAAATATTTCTATTCCTATTCCTATTCCTATTCCTATTCCTATTCCTATTCCTATTCCTATTCCTATTCCTATTCCTATTCCTATTCCTATTCCTATTCCTATTCCTATTCCTATTCCTATTCCTATTCCTATTCCTATTCCTATTCCTATTCCTATTCCTATTCCTATTCCTATTCCTATTCCTATTCCTATTCCTATTCCTATTCCTATTCCTATTCCTATTCCTATTCCTATTCCTATTCCTATTCCTATTCCTATTCCTATTCCTATTCCTATTCCTATTCCTATTCCTATTCCTATTCCTATTCCTATTCCTATTCCTATTCCTATTCCTATTCCTATTCCTATTCCTATTCCTATTCCTATTCCTATTCCTATTCCTATTCCTATTCCTATTCCTATTCCTATTCCTATTCCTATTCCTATTCCTATTCCTATTCCTATTCCTATTCCTATTCCTATTCCTATTCCTATTCCTATTCCTATTCCTATTCCTATTCCTATTCCTATTCCTATTCCTATTCCTATTCCTATTCCTATTCCTATTCCTATTCCTATTCCTATTCCTATTCCTATTCCTATTCCTATTCCTATTCCTATTCCTATTCCTATTCCTATTCCTATTCCTATTCCTATTCCTATTCCTATTCCTATTCCTATTCCTATTCCTATTCCTATTCCTATTCCTATTCCTATTCCTATTCCTATTCCTATTCCTATTCCTATTCCTATTCCTATTCCTATTCCTATTCCTATTCCTATTCCTATTCCTATTCCTATTCCTATTCCTATTCCTATTCCTATTCCTATTCCTATTCCTATTCCTATTCCTATTCCTATTCCTATTCCTATTCCTATTCCTATTCCTATTCCTATTCCTATTCCTATTCCTATTCCTATTCCTATTCCTATTCCTATTCCTATTCCTATTCCTATTCCTATTCCTATTCCTATTCCTATTCCTATTCCTATTCCTATTCCTATACCTATTCCTATTCCTATTCCTATTCCTATTCCTATTCCTATTCCTATTCCTATTCCTATTCCTATACCTATACCTATTCCTATTCCTATTTCTTATCCTATTCCTATTCCTATTCCTATTCCTATTCCTATTCCTATTCCTATTCCTATTCCTATTCCTATTCCTATTCCTATTTCTTATCCTATTCCTATTCCTATTCCTATTCCTATTCCTATTCCTATTCCTATTCCTATTCCTATTCCTATTCCTATTCCTATTCCTATTCCTATTCCTATTCCTATTCCTATTCCTATTCCTATTCCTATTCTTATTCCTATTCCTATTCCTATTCCTATTCCTATTCCTATTCCTATTCCTATTCCTATTCCTATTCCTATTCCTATTCCTATTCCTATTCCCCTATTCCTATTTCCCCATTCCTAATTCCCCATTCCTAATTCCCTATTCCTATTTCCCTAATACAAAAGTACTAGTAAAATTATCTTGCGGTTTATAGAAAAATAATTTTAAACCTCTATAAATCGCGATAATCGGTTATAGCAAAATAATTTTATTATAACTTTTGTATAAGCTTTGTATATTATTTTTAATATGTTAGTGCTCTGTATCAACATCTATTAAAATAAGTTAAAAACCTACGTCCACCAAACCAAGTGCCTACGTCCGCTCGCGCTTGACGTATACGGCACCCGCCTGGTACGCGCTATGTTCGGCGTACCAGAGGCGAAGACTTCAAGTCCAGCAGAACCGCTGCCTGCGACTGATCGTAAGAGCCCCGAGGTATGTGCGGAACGACGTCGTGCATCGGGATACCAGAACGCCGACCGTGGAGGAGTATGTCCGTCGCCTTGCGCGCCGGATGTTCGCGCGTGCGGACAATAGCGCGCACGTACACCTCCATGGCATCGCGCCACTCCATGCGCGACCACCCGATGGACGTTCCCTGCCTCGCGAGCTCCTTCGATCACCATCTCCGCGGCCCGATGCGGATTTAAAAAATGCGGACACCACCGGACGAGACACCACCGAAATTGACCCCGAGGTCTTGGAGCTACCATTCCCAGATCTCCCCACGAACAAGACATCCATTAGGTCACCTAGGTGACCTGGGCTTACGGCCCAAATACCGACACCTTTCGGCCTACGGCCGGAACACATACCGGGCTTAAGTGCCCGCAAGGAGATGCCCGGATAAAGAGGAATTCCTCGAGGCCCGCACCCCGTTTACTCACCGGGTGGGGGCACCCGGTGAGTAAACGAGAAGACCCTGCTGCTGTGTCTTATGTTACACATTTCATTTTATCACACATTTCTTATGGCATTGTTATTCAAAACAAGTTTGAATGTGATATGAATATTTTGATAAAATATTACCCACTAAGAGTAAGTTTACTTGCTTCTGGTTTCCGCAGATATCTACATTTACATCGCAAGGAATAATTCATATTTTGCAAATAATATGCGCGCTGTAAATAAAATGAATTCCACACTTTTATGGAAAACCTGCCGAAGTAATGCTGAATTATTGTTATTACAAAAGGAGATATTTGGAGTTTGTCGTGTGGTAGCCGGCTGAGTAGAATAGAGCATCCCCATTTCTTACCGAGGTGTCGTAATAGGAACTAATATAAGTCGACCCACTGTGTGGTATCCTGCTGAGTAGTATAGACCACCCACGTTTCTTACCGAGGTGTCGTAAAAGGCAACTTATATAAGTCGACTCACTGTGTGGTATCCGGCTGAGTAGTATAGACCACCCACATTTGTTACCGAGTTGTCGTAAAAGGCGAATAAGGTAAGTTGACCCACTGCGTGGTTTCCAGCTGAGTAGAATAGACCAGCCTATCGAGGTGTTGTAAAAGGCGACTTATGTAAGTCAACCCGCCCTGTGGTATCCGGCTGAGTAGAATAGAGCAACCTACATTTCTTACCGAGGTGTCGTAAAAGGCGACTAAGGTAAGTTGACCCGCCGTGTGGTGTCCGGCTGAGTAGAATAAACCACTCTCATTTCTTACCGAGGTGTCGTAAAAGGCGACTAAGGTTAGTTGACCCACCGTGTGGTATGCGGTTAAGTAGAATAGACCACCCTCTTTCTTACCGAGGTGTCGTAAAATACTATTAAGGTAAGGTGACGTCAGGCAGGCGACCGGTCGTAAAAACGCAGCCATCATGTGACAGCATGTTTATAAATTTATAATGTTGTGCCGACCCCACTTAGAGTGGGATAAGGGCAGAGGATGATGATGTTGAATTTATGTAATAGAGTGATAAAATTTAGCCGTGTGGTATCCGGCTGAGTAGAATAGACTACCCTCATTTCTTACGGAGGTGTCGCAAATGGCGATTAAGATATGATGACGTCCGGCTGACGGCCTGTCATAAATACCTAGCCATAATGTCATAACATAGTAATTTTTATAACATTATGTGTCCCGACCCCACTTAGAGTAGGATAAGGGCAGGAGAATGATGATGATGTAGAATTGTATAATTATGAAGTAATTTATGTCTTTCTTATTTAAATTCATTGAACACTGAAACGGTTGATAATACAGTTACTGCCGGCGTTAACAAATTGATTTTCTGTCACTTTTTAATTGAGATTGACAAAATCGTAATTCCGTTTTAACGGACGGATTGTCAGTGTCACTTTAAATAACGACATTGTACTTATAATCGATTTAAAATTGATTTGAACATTAATAATATAGAAAATAGCCATGGAGAACTTTATTCTTAAGCCTTCAATTCATCTTTAAGAAAAATGCTGTCTTGTAGTACTTCGGTTCAAGAACAAAATTAACTGACGCAGTTATTCAAGTCTGGAAAATATAATAATGAAATGTACTGAATTAAAATAATTTATATGTACTGGAGACAAATAATCTGTTAATAATAAATATAAATAAATAAATTTTAATATTATTTTTATTACTTTTTTTCAAACTGAACTTAAAATAGAATTGAGGCCAAGACCAATAATAGACCGAATAATAGGTTCCGTAACTGGAATTAATAATTATGGTTTTAAAAATAATCCAGAGGTATAAAACTTCATGCCTTTTATATAATTGTAATTTCCTTATATGATATTACTTATTGTTATACAAAGATGCGGGAATATAAAAATAAGAGCTAAAGAATCATTCCATTTAAAGTTATTACAGAACATAAGAATTAGTGGAGTTTTATTAATTTTTTGATTTTTTTAATGTTCTTCCTTATTGTTCATGATTATAAACGGTTTAGGAGCCAAATAAATAAATAAATGTTTTATAAATTAAAAAAATCGTACAATATTATTTGTGATATGAACAATTGCGAAATTGGTATTTGTAATGTATGTACTATTGCGGGTGGGACAATAATTGTCTGTAGCGGACGCGTTGTCTCGCGTCACTAGTGTCAGTGAACAAATATACGCCCTGTTTGCTATAACTTCTTTTATTTACTAGTATTCAACATTGAAATATTTATATTGGTAAAATCCTTATCTAAATATCAGATAAATACTTAACTATTCTGACAAAAACATATTTACACTAATTTAAAGCAACTTGATGTTCAAAAATTAAATAATATATTATGTAAGTCAAAGTTTCAATATCTATCAAATGTATTATAAACTAATATAATGAATAATTAGATATCCAAACCAAGCAGATAAGACTCATAATAAATTTATAGAAATAATAGCATTACTAAAACAAAAATGAAATAAATAGACTTCGTTCTCTGATCGTCTCTAATCGTTGAGGTACCCACCACGATGTACGTGACAAAGATTCAAACACTGGTATCGAGTCCACGTTCATAGGAAACCTCCATTACTTGAAGCCACTATCCCTCTCAGACATAAATCTTAATATTTAAGCAACTACTAAAAAAAAAGTAAGTAACGGCCTGTTACTATCCCACTGCTGAGAATAGGCCTCTTCTCTCCGTTTTGGGAGAGAAGGATTGGAGCTAAGACCTACCACGCTGCTCCAATGCGGATTGGTAGGTTACACATACCTCCAGAATTCTCTAGAGATATGCAGGTTTCCTCACGATGTTTTCCTTCACCGAAAAGCGTGTGATAAATTGCAATTATCAATTAGACACATAAGTTTTAAGAGAAAAACTCATTGGTGTCTGCCCGGGTTCGAACCCGTGATCGTCTCTAGAGATTCACACGGTCGCACCGCTGGGCCATCAAAGCTTACTTACATAAGCAACTACTACTAAACAACTAAAGCTCATAACGCAATTGATTTTTCCACGATTCCAACAAGGACAGTATTATATGGAATCCGTTTTTATAATTTGACTACCGAACTTTAAAAATATAGCAAAAGCAATTAGTCTTTAATACAAAATTTCATGAAAAAGCTATTTGTCTTTATTAATCATTCTGTTTTTCGTACAAAAATATATTGTATTATTAAAATAAAACGCCGTTTATATTTTAACATTTTTATAGCGAACTCAAGTTTTGTACTAAGCGATATCCTCTTTCATCGCTTTTTATTTTTATACTTTAATATAAATTCAAAGTTGAAAGCCGTTTTATTACGCAATTAAAATACTGGTATTTATAATTAAATAGCGATTATTGATTTTTTAATCACATAAGAAGAAATTTAATTTTGAATATTTTACATAGGTCAACGATGTAATTATGATATCAATAAAATATGAATGTGGATGGATATGTGACTAAATTTAGGCTGAAAAAGAGAAAGAAGAGTGCATGCAAGGATGATCATCTCGATGTGTAGTATGACAAAACTTGATAAAATATGTAAGGAAAAGTCTGAAAGTTGCAATCATTATGGAAAAGACAAGAAGTGCAACATTAAGATGGTATGTACATATAATAAAGGAGGGATGAAAATCATCTGACGAAACGAGTGTTAAATATGAATATGAATAAATATGTGACTAGAGGGAGGCCAACAAAGAGATGGTTGGATTGTGTGAAGTATGATATGCATATAAGAAAATACGCGATATTTGATGAATGATCAGAGAGAATGGAAGCGAAAACGTGTAATAACGACCCCACTTAAAGTAGGATGAGGGCAGGAAAATGATGAACAATATAATATTGTGAAACGTTGTTAAATGTATTGAATTATTATTGTGAATTATTGCAAAAGTAATAATAAAATTATTTTGCTATAATCCGCGATGAATTATGCGGATTATAGTAAAATAGCGGCCTGTTACTATAAATTAATTAAATGTATATTGATTATTTAAAAAAAGCATGTTAATTTCTTGATTTATATTATGAAATTGCTGAAAGAAAGTATTACTGTTTGCATATATTTATAACGAAACAATCATAAATACGCGTAAAATTATATAAAAATTGATCAGAACAATCTATATTTATCAATTTCCATAAATATATTTTCCCTTTGAACACATTTCCGTTATTTGCTGATGTCTAAATGTAAATCTTTTGTCCGATCTACCGAAAAAATGATTCCGTATTTCAGAAATTATTTTTCTTCCATATGTAATATTTTTTATGTATTTCTCAGCCATTGAAGTATACAAAAATTCTATTGTGAATTAATTGCAGCGATGTGCTTTTCATATGAATCTAATAAATTTATGGACATTCATTCTCCTGCCTTTATCTCATGTTTTGACCATGTTGTGATGTGATTTGGTTAGGTATTTACAACCGGCCGCCTGCCTAATGTCAACTTACCTTAGTAGCCTTTTACGACATCTCGGTAGAAAAGTGGCCTATTCTACTCAACCAAATACAACACGGTGGGTTGACTTTCTTTATTTGGCTTTTACAATACCTCTGTAAGAAATAAGGTTGTCTATTCTACTCAGCCGGATACCACACGGCACAACTTTATAGACATTAGAAATTCAAATCAGTACCAAAATTCTCCTTATATACAATTATTACGAGTACTTAAGGTAAAAGCGCATTTTCTTTATTATTTAGCTTCGATCAATAACTTCAACCATTGTAATAATTTAACTTAAAACAGATAATTCATGAAGCATAGTATATCACCAGTTTACTGATGCGTTGTTAACAATGCGGTGAGAATACGTAATCAGAATGCTGAACGAGAATCAATGGAAGCATGTCTCACTAGAACATGTCACACGCTCAGCAAACTGACCGAAATCAAAATTAGGCTTAATTGAGCAATACTTATACATCACCTTACTAGCATTAAAAAACTAGTGTTTTCTTACAAGTGTTTTCAAGTTATGGGTCTGTTTAAAACTCACGAGTTTCCATAATTTTCCACAAAACAATTTCCACAAGTCACTTTAATATTAAGCGTAACAAATATAGGTAGATAATTGATGTAATTTTAAAATTGTTGTTTCTATAACTTAAATATTTATCTACTTACTCTACCTCTAATGCTTTATACTACCCATACTCTATCTTTTAAAATCATACAATATTAGCGATAGTTATAGGCAATACTAAAGACCTTTTAAAAGTTAATTTCAAGAAATATATTGTGAAATAAAGCACAAATAACGTAAAAAAGTAATGGTCAAGTTTCTGAATATATGACCCTTAGTAAAAAGAGTCGATGCGCAATACTTTAAGTTATAA
Organism: Morpho achilles; assembly: GCA_947086495.1. Taxonomy (NCBI): domain Eukaryota; kingdom Metazoa; phylum Arthropoda; class Insecta; order Lepidoptera; family Nymphalidae; genus Morpho; species Morpho achilles. Next base: position 3,995,866 of record CAMTZB010000009.1, on the reverse strand, counting down.
AAGTTAACTAATATCTAATAAATATCAGAATGTCATTTAAGATAAAAAGAAAGCAAAGAACAATGAATATTTACAAACAGTGCATTAAGAAATAAGCAATAGACTCTAATGCAGAGATAATTCACATCGTTTCTCACGCACCCTTACTAACCCTAAGCGAACACTACATTAGCGAAAAACCCACGCGCGCTCGTATTTCTGTCCCGTGCAAATATAATCCAAAATCTTATATACCTTTTCCGTGTTTGAGACGTGGTTACAAAGGTGTAAAACAAAAGTATAATTCCCCAAATAGGTGCGTACCTATTTGGTTGCGCGTTTTAAAATACCCTTAATTGAGGTAAAGGTATTAGTAATTGACTATTTTGTATGAAATTTTAAATAATAAGCGGTTTGTTTGTTCTAGCTAATAACTGGGAACAAGCACTGTTCGAAGACCTTGATCTTCATTCTGCCCGGATTTATTATGGTACAGTAGGGGAGCAATTGGCAATCCTGTAAGTGTCATAATAAATAATTAGGGTGAAGCTGAAACTCGTGTTATTTTTCTCTAATCACACATAAAAAAGAGAGTTAGATAGATACAGTTTCATTTGCTTTCTCTATATTTTATTTCGGAATCTTGGAAACGGCTTGAACGATTTTCCTGAAATTCAGCATGTAGAGGGTTTTAAACAAAATCTTGCCTTTCCCTGTTTTCGGGAAAATGCTAAAATTAATGATGAATTCAAAAGATAATTTTCGCTATGAAATGTCAAGTCATGAAAGCGCATTTGGGGACCAGGCGGTCTAGAGAAGTTGAAATACCTAGGTTCGAGTCCTACCTCCTTAACCATTTTTTTTAAATATCGATCGAGGCTCGGTCACCCAGATACTTTCTCTCAATTGTAATGGAGCATATTTAGACCGGCTTCTCTATTCTAGTACGATAACTCTATGCGTTGTTAACACCACAACAAGCGACGTCAAGTCTTGATATGTTAATGTAAATAAGGGGTATTGTTACAGAAAGTGGTAAAACAATCATCCTATTTATAGCTCCTGTTCAATCATCGTGACCAATAAGTTAGTTCTTACCTCAATCAATCTTACTTAATGAAACTACTAAAATCAATTAAGTACAGTAAAGTTGTCGGTATAACATGTTTCACGTATTAAAACTTATATACTTTATTATAGCCGTGTGGTAAGTAGAAATAATCCGGCTAAGTAGAATAGTACCACCCTCATTTCTTACCGAGGTGTCGTAAAAGGCGACTAAGGTAAGTTGACCTACCGTGTGGTATTCCGTTTAGTAGAATAGACCATCCTCCTTCTGACCGAGGTGTCGTAAAATACGACTAAGGTAAGGTGACGTCAGGCAGGCGGCTGGTCGTAAAAACGCAGCCAAATCATGTAACAGCGTGTTTATAACATGTTGTGCCGACCCCACTTAGAGTGGGATAAGGGCAGGAGGATATATAATAGATAACCCTTTGACAGAAAAAGAGCATGCTGTATTTTGAGTTACGATCGTTAACTTAGTTTTAAAATACCCTCAAATATGTGTTTTATCGAATACCCGAATGATAAATCGTATAAATTCGATTTATCATTCGGGTATTTTAAAGTAACGGTCTTACTTCGGTCTTATTTTAAAGTAACGGCCTGTTACGATCCCACTGCTGGGCATAGGCCTCCTCTCTCCATTTTTTGAAAATAAGTGTTGTAGCACCTACCACGCTGCTCGGCTGCGGATTGGCAGGTTACACATATCCCTAGAATTCTCTAGATATATGCAGGTTTCCTCACGATATTTTCGTGTACCGAAAAGTGTGTTCTGATTATCAATAAGACACATAAATTTTAACAGAAAACCTCATTCATGCCTGCCCGGAATTTGACTTCGTGACCCTCTAGAGGTAGTTGTTCGGTCTTACCATTGCGCTATCACAGCTTATAAGGATAAGGGTATAAAATCCTATATGGTAAATAAGGCTCAATTGTACCAAATTTCATGAAGATTTCTCCAGTGCATTAACCGTAAAAACGTAACAGACAGACAAACATTTGCATTTATATTATCAGTATGGAGGTATAAATTATCCCAATTATGTATTTGTAATGCTAAGTGTAGGAAGTAAAACCATTCTCATAACTTATACATGTAGGATAAGTTACCACACGTATTAAAAGACACCACTAAACGCATACTACACAAGCACTACACACATTCACTACGTTCTTAACAATCGTTTCGCCCCGTAACCGAAGCAATTTCGTTATTCGAAATTCGTAAAATCTCGTACTTATATATAATAAAAGGAAGTTACTTTTTACGATATCTTGACTGATTAATTCACTATTTCAACGTATTTAGAAGTAATAAATTTCAACAGCTAACATCCTGAAATGTTAGTCTGTTGCAAGTGGGTTGAATAGAGAAACTAAACAAGTAATATATTTAGCTAAACTCCAGTGTAAATTATGTTTATAGAATAAACATATAGACCCTAAAGAATTTGAATTATTAACATGTTTACGTAACTATAAATGAACTCTTGTCTATGGTAATCATTCGCCGCACTCTATACTTAATCACTATAAAGAAGGTAAAAACAATGTAACATTCTACAAAATGTAATTTTTTTATTATACTATAATAAATAATAATAAATAAATATATGGGACACTCACACACACGGTCGTCCGTCCCCAAAGTAAGTAACATAATACTTGTGTTATGGGTGACAGACAGCTGGTGAATATACATATAATTATATATTTTTTAAATACATATTTAAATACAAATATAAAACCAGTGCCTCGTCTCTCTAACCCATAGAGTTATTTTACCAGAGTATATGTCAACCTAAAATGACAATAAAGAGGCCATTTACAATAAAGGGAACGCGAAAGTGACTTATTATTTGTCTCTCTTTTTTATATGATTAGACAATGATAAGTATATGAGTTTCATTTTACCCCTCGTATTAGTTGTAGCGGCATTTATGGCTCCCCTACTCTAGTATGGCTCTTTACTCTATGATCTAAGCACGATCAAACTAAAATTTATGGTTTTAATCTATGGTTGCATCAAAATACAGATTTATTCGTAATTTATTACATCATATATAGTATGTAGTTTTTGTGCAAATTGTTTGCAATGTGACGATTATTAATGAAAATTCGAAAAAAAGTGAAGTTTTTATTGGAAACGCTGCGTGACAGTATTAATCTTTAATAAGTTTAATACAATTGTTAACTCAAACATTTTATGCTAATTATCTAGTCCTGAACACCATATTATTTAAATGAACAGTTAAATGTTATCGCTAAGTTAGAACAAAAGCGAACGAAAACACGCGGGCACGCGATCTCGGATCTAATAAAGGCATAATCTGTTCTACTATATATGCAAAACCGGGGCGTGTCGTAAATCTATGCTAATATAATAAATACGAAAGTCTGCTTGTACATCTGTCTGTCTGTAACGCTTTCATAGATAATCTTCGGGAACAATATTAATGAAATTTGGCACAGTTTCAGTTGATTCGGTAATATAAAATAAATCTCTTTTTTTCAGGAACAGGGAAAAATGCATTATTAAGGGTACTGAATCTATGGGGTGAAAGCGGTTATTTATTTATTTATGGGACAACCAACAATAGATACATTTTTATTTACTTTAATTAAATTATTCTGATCTCATTATAAATGTTCTATTACTTACAGTTTATCTTGTCATTCGTAAAAATAATTAAAGCTACCCTATGTACAACAATAATGTCAATAAAATATCGTATATAATGTCTATCTGAATGTCAATACGATGTCATAAAATAATACTTAACAATAGTTTTATCTAATAATATATATCTGTCTCTCAAAAAAAAAAAAAAGCTGTGGTAGTCCAGCGGTAACACCGTGCGACTCTTTCGAGGAGGTCACGGGTTCGAACCCCGGCAGACACCAATGAGTTTTTCTGTTAAAACTTATGTGTCTAATTAATAATTACAATTTATCACACGCTTTTCGGTGAAGGAAAACATCGTGAGGAAACCTGCATATCTCTAGAGAATTCCGGAAATATGTGTAACATACCAATCCGCATTGGAGCAGCGTGGTAGATCTTAGCTCCAACCCTTCTTTTCAAAAACGGATAGAATAGGCTTATTCCCAGCCATGGGATAATAACACGCCGCTACTTACTTACTTATGTCTGTCTCTAATAGTCTAAGCAAGTAGTTGTGTCTGTAAAAGCGTAAAGTTTGTTCAAATTTTTCAAAGCACGCTAAAATTTCCCCTACCTTTTACTCCATTTGCCAACGCAAATCGTTAGCATGCAAAAATGTCCTTTCCTCACAGTTTGAAAGCTTTTGAAAGTATTACAGCATCTCATTTGAACTTTGAATACATTTTAGTAATGCACTTTTTGTATCGACTACCTTGTTTAGGTATTATACTTAGATTTGCCTAAATTATTTGACGAATTTTATCCCAATACTTACAAATTGCCAAATTCATTAACAATTATGGTTTTAGTATATAATTTGTAAAGATATTCTACAAATTAGTTGCAATATGAAAATAGTTGAAAATATGGCATTCCATGTTTAATAGAAAACTTTAAATTGTACAAACTTTGCTTAAACGTAAAGCATATTACACAATTGAAGATTATTTCAATAATAGAAAATAGTTGGATTTGACAATCCTTTCAGCTTCGTACAGGACTTCCGTTAAATAATGCAAATTTAAAATGTTTAAAAGCTTGACCGCCGAGTTTCTTGCTGGTTCTTCTCGGCATGAGCAACATTCCGAACCAGTTGCAGCTTTATTAAATCTAATTGATCCTTAACGAATCAAAAGTGCTTGTAAAAAGCTTACTTGAATAAAGATTATTGTGATTTTGATTTGATATGATTCCTTACTCCAAGCCGTGTGATATCCGGCTGAGTAGAATAGATCACCCTCATTTCTTACCGATGTGTCGTTAAAGATGGCTAAGGTAAGTCGATCCGCGGTGTGGTATCCGGCTGAGTAGAATAGATCACCTCATTTTTTACCGAGGTATCGTAAAATACGACTAAGGTAAGTTGATTTCAGGCATATTATAAGGCATTCATAGCATGTTATAAGGACCCTAATTAGAATGGGAAAAGGTCAGGAGGATGATATGATGATGATTTCTTACATCATATTCAATTAAATACTTTTGAAGTTATCTCAAAATTAAAATAACGCGCTTCTAAATATTAAGAGATATAGAGGATTGATATTCTAAACTCCTTTGATGTCGAGAAAGCGAAAATTTACTTTAAATTTTTCAATATATCTTGAGTGAATTATATTAGTCACGAGGGGTTAAAGAAAACTTATTTTTAATAAATTTTCTTTGACATTAAGTGAAACAGATGGGACGGGGTTATTACGAATACACTCAGACTTCGCTAAGTTTTTTAATATAAAATAAATAATATTAGAGAAATTTAAAAACAACACTTGTTTACAATCCTTTGCCTATCTTGGAATATTATTAAAAAATATATAAAAATGACTTACTATACTTAGTCATGTTATACTACTCTTGTTTATACTAGTAGTAGTAAGTTAACTAAAACTATAAATATTTCGTGCTAATAGCCATAACAACGTCTTTTATTTATAAAAAAAGTTCGATATTACCATGATATTATATTTATCTATAACAAAATTGAACACCATAACGTAACCATAGAGTTATATATATTATAAAAGTAATAATAAAATTATTTTGCTATAATCCACCATGAAGTAAAATTTAAACTTTACATTAACATTATAAAACAAAAAATCTGTTTACATATCTTTACATCTGATACATGCAGGAATCGTAAAAACACTTCCACCACCGCCACCACAATACACAAGCAATACACACGTTCACAATCCCAACAATCGTTTCGCCCCGCAACCGAAGCATCATCAGGAGATAGACTACACGACAAAATCGCAAAGCCTTGTGATTGCAATATTGCTGTGTCTATATGATAATTGCAATATGTCACACGGTTTTCGGTGAAGAAAAACATCGTAAGGAAACCTGCATATCTGTAGAGAATTCTAGGGATGTGTGTAATCTACCAATCCGCATTGGAGCAGCGTGGTAGATGTAAGCTCCAAACCTACGGATCTCGGTCTTCACAAACTGAGAGAGGAGACCTATGCCCATTAGTAGAATAGAGTAATAGGCCGCTACTTTACTTTACTTTCTTCAGCAATGCTCAAGTCGCTACGATAACTTTTCGAAATATGTTTTATTATGTGTAGAATGGATTTCTTTTTAAATATTTAAATTTAATAAATCTTAATTTTGGTTATTAACAGTCACAGCCGAGCGCCGTTACTTTACATCTAGGGGAGTCATAGGCAATCTTGAAAGTAAGAGTGTCACAATCAGTAATGACAGTTAGTGTGATAGTTACCTACCCGCAACCTTTTCCAGGTACAGTAGATAGGTTTCACGACAAAATCGCATTGAAAGATCGCTTTGCAATGTTGTCGTAGAGCCGAACCCCTGACGATGACTGATTTTCTAAACAAACGAGGATGATAGCGGTATAATTCTATCAGTACCTGGGTGGCCGAGCCTTGCTTGGCAATTTTTAAAATAATGTAAAAAAAAAATTAAAAAATTGAAAAGAAAAATGAAAAAATAATAGGGCCTCGATCCTAGGTATTTTCACCTCTCTAGACCGCCCGTTCCCCAAATGAACTACCATGAATTTTCGTTTGACAGCGAAAAATTGTTATTGTATGCAACGTAAATTAAAAAAAAGCCCGAAATCAGGGATAAAACGAGATTTTTTAAAAATAAAACTTATCTAGATCGATTTTTCTCCCCCAAAACCCTCTGAATGTCAGTAAAATCGTTGGAGCCGTTTCCGAAATTCCGAAAATATATATATACATATACAAGATTAACTCATTTAAATATTAAAGATAATTTTTGTACTATGTAATTCCACTAAGTAGTAAAGTACACCGTCTGCTTCTCTAAATGATTTTGTAAAATAATAAACACTGTTCTATAAATATCGTCAATTGTAAGATTGTTGGTAATAGTAGAAAAATCTTTACATTCTTCATGTTTTAGCTAAGGAATTCCAAACGATTTATGTGGGTAGATAAAGGTGTTTGAAGACATAATAATAAATAACGTAATCGCTGTGGTTTTACATAGTTTACGTTACTAGAGCGAGGAACATAAATAGCTTTTAGTCACGAATAAAACACTCTACTTACGGTAGCACGGACATTCGCTAATACGTTTTAATTATGAGATATTTATTTGGGCTTGACCATTGTCTTTTTGTCGAGATTAATAATTAGTAACTAATCATCCTGCAGTCCTTATCCCACTATAAGTGGTGTTGGCACATGTTTTAAACATGTTGTGAAATGATTTGGTTACGTATTTTCGACCAGCCGCCTGCCTGACGTCAACTTAAGTTAGGCGTATTTGAAAACACCTCGGTAAGAAAGAGGGTGGTCTATTCTATTTAACCGTATACCACATGGCGGGTCAACTTACCAAAGTTACCTTCTACGACACCTCGGTAAGAAATGAGGGTGATCTATTCTAGTCAGCCGGATACCACACGGCTTCGAGATTAAAATTAACAATTAATAATTATAAGTACTATTTTTTACGTTTGTCAAAGTATTCCTATAATATAGGTAAAGAGAGCAAGAAAGAAAGAAAAACTTTATTTATAACGTACACCACTAAGTTTTACATATAAGGACACAACAATTACGATAAATTTATTTGTAAGGGCGCGGAGTGACGCCATAAAATGGGTAACCACTCGGCTTTGTTTCGAATTTGAAACCCGAACACCGATTTTCAGTGGCCGCCATTTTTTTACGCACGGACGTCAGCAACAGATAAAAGCTAAACTAATTTCTCGTCTCAATTTCAAAGACTTGTTATTTTTGTATTAGGTATATGTTGTTTTAGTGCTAAAGTTTAAAAGATACTAAAGTCCATGCTTTTCATGCACAAATGCTAGTATATATTGACATCTAAATTGTTTACTTACTAACAATATCTGTTAATTTTAACTATATTATGGATCTCATATGCAACGCTCGTTAGACTGTAACGTATCACTAGCGTCATCTCTCTCGGTGTAGATTATCAAAATAAAATTCATATTGAGCGTGATAAAATATATATGTTTAATACGAACCGAAAAGTTATGTTGTAGCAATAATTTAAATGTGGATATAAAATTTTAAATGTATATATCCTCCTGCCAATATCCCACTCTAAGTGGGGTCGGCACAACATGTTATAAATATGCTGTAACATGATTTGGCTGCGTTTTTACGACCGGCCGCCTGCCTGACGTCGACTTACCTTAGTCGTATTTTACGACACCTCGGTAAGAAGGAGGGTGGTCTATTCTACTAAACCGGATACCACACAGTGAGTCAACCTACCTTAGTCGCCTTTTACGACACCTCGGTAAGAATGAGGTTGGTCTATTCTACTCAGCCGGATACCGCACGGCGGGTCGACTTACCTTAGTCGCCTTTTACGACACCTCGGTAAGAAATGAGGGTGGTACTATTCTACTTAGCCGGATACCACACGGCTAATAAAATTTTAAATGTATTATTACAAAACATTTATCGTTCTCTATGCCATTTAGAATAGCGAAATTGTATTTTGAGATTGTATATGTTAATAACTTTTAATAAGAAGGCATCCATAATAACTACAAATCACTTTATTTTAATATTCGTGATGCACTCGTGCCTTTACTCTAATCTTAATATCTAAAGTTGTTTATGACGAAGGCTGTTATCAAGACTTTTACACTCCAGTATGCTTTTTTTATTCCAGTATGTATTTTTACGAGTACGAGTAGTTTTAGTAACCTAATCGATCGCGTTAGCGTTACGACAATTTGTATGACGGTGCAACAGCGACATCTAGTGACCGCTGTTCTAGCGCCATACAAATTGGCGTTACGCTAATGCGATCGAGATTATTAAAAAACTCCTACTAAGCACACTGTAAATCAGCTCTACTCTGTATGTAAAATGATAGTATTTCTTCAAGTAAAAGTCGTACTTGAGTGGTTTAAACTTTAATTTGCGTATTTGTACAATCGTTTCGCGGGACGTATATACAATGTATTGCGAAAATTGCGCATCTGTCAAAATTCGAATTTGATATTTCAAAAACGGCGGGTTGACGTTCCGTTTCATCATAGGACTCAGAATTGCTTGAACAGTATTTAAAAAGTTACCGCCTCTTGTAAAAAGCGGAGTGACCAGTACAAAAATCAACATAAATTTTTTAGGTTGTTTAATTAGTAATTTGTATAGTATTTAATCTAGTTTAGTTTATTAAGGTAAGAAATATTGTGGACGATTTCCAACTAGGTGGACTGACCTCATCAAATCTGTGGTACTGTCATGTTTTAATCGTTGCTTTCACTCCGCCATAAATAGAATAACTTGGCATTTCTTAAACGCCCGTGGTGCAAGACTCCACGAAGATATGATCACGACCACTCTGTCAAGAGTATACAACTAAGACGAGTTGCTTAACAAAATTTCATCTGTGTCAGAAAATTAAGCACATATGGTACTTTTTCCTATTTTAATGCTACTGCGACGCTCCCAAAACTTGGACATTGAATAAAAGATTAGCAAGTTGCAGCTGATATCGAAACAATTTTAATACCTCGTCAGTGCGAAAGTTTCGAGGCTTTTTGCGAAATTTGCATCGATACTAAATAAAAGGGGAAGGATTATATGAACCTAAGTATGTCATGAATAGAATAAACCTAAGTATGTCATAGAAGCTGTGATGGCCTAGCGGTGCGACCGTGTGAATCTCTAGAGACGATCATGGGTTCAAACCCGGGCAGACACCAATGAGTTTTTCTATTAAAACTTATGTGTCTAATTGATAATTGCAATTTATCACACGCTTTTCGGTGAAGGAAAAACATCGTGAGGAAACCTGCATATCTCTAGAGAATTCTGGGGATATGTGTAACCTACCAATCCGCATTGGAGCAGCGTGGTAGGTCTAAGCTCCAACCCTTCTCTCCAAGAATGGAGAGAGGAGGCCTATGCCCAGCAGTGGGATAGTAACAGGCCGTTACTTACTTCCGCCACCTTAGTAATTTAATACTTGATATTTGGGTTTCAGACAAATGGTAAATATAAAAGTAAAGTAAGGGCTTGTTACTTTCCCACTGCTGGGCACAGGTATCCTCTCTCCCAGGGCATAGGTCTCCTCTGCCAGACTGGTAAATAAACACTTATATAAGTTTTAATAAGTATATACATAAATACATATGGGTGTATATCGTTTCGAAAAACGAACGAATTGTTTTTTTCCAGCCCATGCCCAGCAGTAGGATTGTAACAGGCCGTTACTTAAGTATGTCATGATAATATGTGTTTTTAGATAGAGGGTTTTCATTTCAAGCTATAGTGCTAAAATTGATTTAAGGTGGGTGTAAAGAGGAAGTCCTTGGTAAAGTTTAGTAAATTTCTCAATCGTCGTCCTCGCCTGACCACGTTATTAAATGCGGGGTGGGACTACGTATTCACACTGTAAATATATGTATATAAATACAAATTTATATCTGTCTGTTATGCTTTTACGACCAACGTTGATAAAATTTGACACACGTGTGGTATCCGGCTGAATAGAATAGTACCACCCTCTTCTTACCGAGGTGTCGTAAAAGGCGACTAAGGTAAGTCGACCCGCCGTGTGGTATCCGGCTGAGTAGAATAGACCAACCTCATTTCTTACCGAGGTGTCGTAAAAGGCGACTAAGGTAAGTTGACCCACCGTGTGGTATCCGGTTTAGTAGAATAGACCACCCTCTAGCTTATCGAGGTGTCGTAAAATACGACTGAGGTAAGTTGAAGTCAGGCAGGCGGCTGGTCGTAAAAACGCAGCCAAATCATGTGACAGCATGTTTATAACATGTTGTGCCGACCCCACTTAGAGTGGGATAAGGGCAGGGGGATGATGATGATATAATACATATTACAATAAAGAGAAAGCAAACGAGGGTGATCTATCTGTCTCTCTTTTGTGTGATTAGACAAAGATGAAGTATACGAGTTTCATCTTGTCTGTCATTATTTATTGTGTCATTGTCACTTACGAGTACCCTAGGCCTGCCTATGGCTCTGCTATTCTAAGTATAAAAGCTCTATGCATGTCTTTCTGTATTATTAACAATTCAAAAAAATATTCGCTTCAAAGATATCTTACGTAATAAGGAGCTCAGGTAGTTCAAATGATTAAGATCCGTTCGCCCATGAAAAGATAACTAACAAACACCCTTTCTCTTTCATAATATTAGTATTAATAGTCGCGTTCTTAATTTCTTTCTGTAATATTTACTCAAATAATAACAAAGAATTAAGGTAGGCCAGTGAAGTGAAAGTTGCCGACAGGTGAAAAGCGACGGGTGTCTACCGATAAAATAATAATGGCATCAAGCTCTAAGCCTTCGAAAATGGCGGATTGACGTAAATCTTGAGTAGAGCTGTTAATTTTATCTTTAATATTTAAATGAGTTAATTTTGTATGTATATATCCCACTAATATTATAAATCCGAAAGTTTGTGAGTATGGACGTATGTTTGTTACTCTTTCACGGCGAATCCGCTGAAGCAATATCTATTGAAATTGCACAATTATTCCTTACATATAGGCTATAGAAATCCTATTTATTCTACAGGAATAGGATGACATTGACAGTCGCCTTCTTTAATCAACCTATCATGCAACAACAGTCGGCAGCAACGAAGTTGCGGGTAAAAGCTAGTAAAAGTATATTTTCTGAATCTCAGAAACGGCTTCAACGATTTTTCTGAAATTACGTGTGTAGGGGTTTTGGAGGAGAAAATTGGAGAAGAAAATTTCGATCTAGCTTTTTATTTTGTTTTATTTCTAAAAAAAAAAAAATTGTTTTTTTTTGAGCATTAAAAATATGGTAAAGTGTAGAATTAAAAGCAAAGGATATTTTTAGTTATGGTAAGTAATGTTGCGATAGACGATGGGTTACGGGCGGACTGAATATATGTAAAACTCGGGTTCAAATCCCGTCATGTCATCGGCGCCTTCTTTCTTTTTTTTTTTTATCTATTTAAAAAATTACTGCACAAGGCTCGGTATGTTCGTTCGAATAGACAGTTCCCAATATGTGAAGAAAAAAATTAAGCCCATAAATTGTATGATGTAGATAATTAATTGCACAGCTAATAAATAATTTATGTAAAAGATAAAATAGTACAGCGTATTGAGATAAATTCTTCAATCTCTGTGTGCGCGCTTTGCCACAGGAATAAGTCGCCAAATAAATCAATTTGTATATTAAAGAAAACAACATGAAAATGCGTTCAGTAGTTTTTAAATTGATCGCCAACTGACAGAGAGACAGACGGAGCAGCGGAATTTATTTATATTATATATAATATAAATAAATAAATAATTATATATAATTTTAATACATACACGATACGTATTTGTTAAATTGGAATTTCCGAAAATTAAAATATACATATCGTAAAACACTGCTCCATATGTGAATATGATGATAAGTTACCCTGAAATTCTGTGTAACTGAATTAGGAAGTAAAATTTACTGCTAATGTGTAAAACGAACAAGCCTAGAATGTCTAGCATCGTTAAAGTAATTAAATAGAGTACATACATATACTTAATGTTATTTATTCAAGCACTTCTCTAAGATTTGTGTCTATTACAGTTGTTAGTACGCTTATGTTATTCAGAAATCAAATAATTAGGCGGATATTGTTTTTAACAAGTAATAACCCAACTAACCAGAATAGACCACCCTCATTTCTTACCGAGGTGTCGTAAAATGCGACTAAACTAAGTCGACCCGCTGTGTGATATCCGTCTGGGTTGAATAGACCACCCTCATATCTTACCGAGTTGTAGTAAAAGGCGACTTAGGTAAGTTGCCGCGCGTATCTGGTTGAATGGAATAGACCACCCATTTTCTTACCGAGGTGTCGTAAAATACTTAACCAAATCCAAACTAAATGTGACAACATGTTTATAACGTGTTGTACCGACCCCACTTAAAGTGGATTAATGGCAGAAGAATGATGATGATGTTCTTAACAAATAATAGTATAATATTATGTAATTGTTTGTTTAGCATATAATAATAAAAATATCAGCATCCTCCTGCCCTTATTCCACTGTAAGTGGGGTCGGCACCACATGTTATAAGCATGCTGTCACATGATTTGGCTGCGTTTTTACGACCGGCCGGCTGCCTGACGTCAAGTTGCCTCTGTCGTATTTTACAACACCTCGGTAAGAAAGAGGGTGGTCTATTCTACTAAACCGGATACACACGGTGGGTCAACTTATCTTAGTCGCCTTTAGAAATGAGGATGGTCTAATCTATTCAGCCGGATACTACATGGCGTATAATAATAACAAATATAATAGTTTGAAAATAATGACATTGTTCATTGCTATTAGCACATTTTTAGCCGGTGTAATAGTTAACAAAGAGTACACGGAACAAAAAATTATCCATTTTGCTGGTTTGCATTTGAACAATTAATAAACAAGCTTGTTTCTCTAAATGAATACCACCATAAACGGTCACATTGACACATTACTAAGCCACTCTCTAGTTTCGTTTAGTTTATATTTGAAAACTGTCCTTATCAGTAAATATTTAAGTTAACTAACGGTATTCAATAATAACCTATAATAAACATTAATTTAAGGCTGAATAAAAATAGTCATTAAAATGTAGTAAATTAAATAAAATGTTTTGCAATGTCATCAGAACTAGAAAAACTCCCTACATGCACAAAGTAGTACGAAAAGGGTATTCTGTAGACTTTGATATACATCGATTGAAAAAAGAAAGAAAACATTTTCAAAAACGATTCTGATAATGATATATGATTCTTTTCTTATATCTTTAAAAAATACAGTTAAGTATATAGCTTCCCAACTCCATATGTTCAACAAAAAAGCACGTCATGCACATTATTTGGTTTTGTATAAAAATTGTGGGCTGTCCAGTAACATTTGAAGAGAGTATAAAGTATAAGGCCATAATAATAATCACAACTACCGTCACCATAGATCGTTACCGACAGATAGATTTTAAGCAAGAATTATAACTTTTTTTCAAAGCCCAATTTTCTTTAGTCTCTTTAATACATACTTATATATAATTATTATATACCTAGTGTTTAAATATATATTTTTGTATTCCTGCTCTGCTTTAATTTCTATGGATTTTCTAGAATATTGTCTCTGGTTCAAAGTGTCATGTGTCAAGTCCTTGAATATTCGCAAATTATTGAATAAACAGTCGCAATTTTATAGATTATTGCCTTAATATATACATTAAAAAATATTGTGAAAATGACGGCTGAGAACTCGCCGATAAAATCTTCAAGATCCCTTATAAAAATAGAGACTGTGGAGGAATTTGAAAACCAAGTACATAATTGTTGTTTTCCGACCGCCTACTTTGCCTTAACATTATCAAAACATGAATGTTTTATTTTAGGATACGCTATTAAAACATGTTGATATCTCGATTGTGGAGTCTGAGAAGCGAGCTAACGGCACGTTGCATGTTCGAGACCATTTTACTGTATACTTGATTGATTTAAAGTAAGACATTTACTTGTTATTATCTATAACCAAAGAATAATTTTAATTTTAACATTTTCATTATTCATTCGGACTAATGTGTCAACTGTTCTGCCTAATACCGTTGTTTAGGTCTGCTTTTCAATGACATGGCATTGTTAACTAAAATATTAATACTCAACAAATATTTTCGTATTCATTTTGTAGTCAATAGTCGAAGTCGTTGAATGTATGTGAATTTTGATATGCTATATCACGTAGAATGGCTATGCTTTTACACTTTTTAATTATAAATGTGTGAGCTGCTTTAAAGTTTATATATATAAAACCATTGTTATAAAATTATGGAGATCCATGCAAATTCCATAAAAGAAATAATTTTAAATAAATAATTAGTAAATACTGTGCACTAATGTGTGTAGATGACTTCTGGAATTCTCTTTCAACTATGAAAACAAAAAAGGTAGAAACTATTTACATAGAAGAAAAAACTAGGAGGTAGATTATTTGAGTTACCACACTATATTTATTGTCAATTGTTTTCAATATAGTGTCTTGTAAGCATACTTTTGTTTATTTCATGTCCAATTATTGTATGGAATCTCTATACAAACTTCTTATGATATACATAACAAACCTATTAACATGCCCAGACTCATTAATTGCTTACACCTTAATGTGACATACATTTAACTTCTGTAATGATCTTCCTGCACAGGAACAGAATAAAATTTACTTAAAGTTGTATCTGTTGTTAATATCTACAATGTAAAACCTTATATACATAAGGTTTTACATTTCCCAAATAGTAGTAATACTACTACTTTTGTACTAGCTTTTGACACTGATTAGCCCAAGATGTGAAAAGTAGCCCAAGTCACTCTGTAGACCTTCAACTGTCTTCGTAACCAAAAAATTACATCTAGAATAAAAAGTTCATACAATAACACTAAACCGCATATTTGAATTATTATTGTATACTACAGTGTATTATATTATTTTCCTGGTATCTAAAATTATGTAGCTCTGATAACTTTCCTTAATCTAAAGGTTGACTGATAAGGCAAATAGCATTGAACCTACCTATAATACAATATATTCAAATATTGTAATAACTACAATACTATAATTGAATATTATGGAGAGCATATTACAGAAACGATTTTAGAAAAATACACTGTATACATAAATAAATATACACTTTTGTGACTAGCAATGTTTTATTCAAAGAGATAAAATTGATTTTACACAACATCATATATTTATTGTGTCCCATTTGTCTAGCTTGTCAGCACACTTAGCAATGACTCTGCTTTCAGCTCCACAGGTTGCAGGTTCTATTCCTGCCGAGGGCCAACATTTCTATAAAACAATTTGTGGGCTATTTGAGCCTGGGTGTATATCTGTATAAGTATGCACTACAAATTATATGTGTATATATTTACCAGTGTTTTGTAACCCATAACACAAGTATTAAGTTACATACGTTAGGGATGAATTACTGTGTGTGATAGTGTCCTATATATTTATTTTTTCATGTATTTATTACTTATCCATCGTACAATTTTAAGCTCATAGTTTTATAGATAACATATTATTTCTGGGATTTGAACATGCAATCCTAAATATTATCCCAAATATGATTATTTGATATTGAGAACTCATGTCGTCATGATTTTAACTATTCTACCCATTTCTCCATGTTGGAACATGGTTTTCAGTGTTATTCTGACTGTCTCACCTACTGAAACAAACCATATAATATCCCTGAAGGGTATGTTTATTAGTTCCTTAACTACAAGTTTAGTCCTTATCTTGTATCTCCCATCTTATTATTGAATACATACTTCACTCAGCCGTAGCATGTAGAATTGTATCTTTTATTTTTATGGATAATTGGTTTATATCTTGTTCCAGAGTGACTGATCCAGATTATAAAATTGTTCACTCAAAAATAAGTACTATATGGAGACGGTATACAGAGTTTGAACAAATACATGACTACTTGCAGGTCACATATCCACATGTTGTTATTCCACCGCTACCAGAGAAAAGGGTGAGTTATTAGCTCTTTAATATAGAAAACATTTCATAGTGGATGGATATTTTAACTTCCAAACTGCCTATTTTTGAAATTATATGTAAAACTCTGTTAAGCAATCACATGTAATCTGTTGGTCAGTTATTATGAAATTTGTCACAATAAATGTTTAAACGCCGAGTTAATTAAAGTGATATTATTTACAACATCATCCTTTACTCTTAAAAATTATAAGATCCTTTGCTACCAGTGATTTTCCTCTTTAGTAGGGGTTTCTTTAGTAGTAAATCAACTATGCTAAAAAATAGTCACAATGCAGGACAATGCATTTGAAAAGATATTTAAATGGTTACATTAGTAATCCATGTTAAGTTAATTTAATACATTATTTAATTTAAGCATTTAATATTTTACACCATACATTTTTATTTGTCGTATTAATAGAATATATGTATCATTTTGCATTTTACTTTATTGTCTTCTTTTTTTAAAAACTTCAAGTGTGTCAACTGGATACAATGTCTCATAGGATCAGTACACACATAAGAGATTGTTCGGTTAACCAATGATTGAAACGATATATTTTTTTATGTTTGACATAAAATGTGTCCTGTCTGCTTTTTGGTTGGACAGAAAATATTGAGATCCTCGAATATATCTCCGTTGTGTTTTCATTATTTTTACATATTGTATTATGTATTACTTTAAAGTTTTTTATCTACTTTAGTTTTTTTAATACATATTGAATGTAAATTTTGTCATAAATTCAAGGTACTGTACGCGTGGCGTAAATCTGACACCACTGATCCAGAATTTGTAGAACGCCGACGTGCGGGCCTTGAGAATTTCCTTCTACGTGTCGCATCCCACCCTCGACTTTGTTTTGATGACCAGTTCATCAATTTCCTACAACAAGAACATGGCTGGAGGGAGACCATAACTGACAGTGGTGAGTATGGTGTGATTGTCATTTCGCTGTACCTACTAAAAGGAGGTCTATACAGAAAGAAATATATGGGACACTTACACACACGGTCATCTGACCCTAAAGTAAGTAATTTAATACTTGTGTTATGGAAAACAGACAACTGGTGAATGTCTATTTATATAATTTCTAAATATATACAAATATATACCTAGACTTGAAGACCAACAAATTGTTTTTTGAAAATGTTGGCCTTTGGCGGAATCCGACGACCGCGACCCGCGGAGCTGAGGGCAGGGTCACTACCCACTGCGCCAACGAAAGAAAACCTATTAACAATTGGGGATTAATATCTGTTGTTATGATTGATTGATGATATACCTCAAGAGAATTCGAGGAATATGTGTCTTAGCTCCAATCCTTCTGTACAAAAACGGAGGGAGGAGGCCTAGAAGTGAAATGGTAATAAGGTCGTTACTTTACTCTTTCTTATTTCTTTCCGAATGAGTTTTAGTGTTAGGTATGAAACCTGATTTGCTATAGAAGCATAGAAAAAAGTTTCATTTAGTGTACTATAACTTAAAAAATGTAAAATGATTAAAATTGGTATTGTATGGAATAGGACGACATTGAAAAGCGCCATCTATTATCGACCTATCTACAACACGACACGACAACAGTCCACGCGAACGTCAGTCTCGTGCGTATTGTTTATGTGAACGTTTTCACTGCGCGTAACGTGTGAGACGCAAAGTTCGTCAGTTTTGGTTAACGCCCCTGCAACCCTGCCACCGGTGCCAGTTGTACTCGCCGCGACCCGTGTTGCGGCTCGAGGAAGCGGTCGGCAGTGCATCGCGTGCACCTGCTCCGCCGAAGATGACCGGACGCAGCGATCTGCACCGCCTTTCGTTGACGTATGCAAACGTATGCAGACGTGCCCACAGTGATACCACCGCTCATCATACCTACGCGCTTGTAGTCTCCGCCCCCACTCGCGGGTGCCTAGCTGGGCCTCCCCCAGGGGTCTCACCTGGCTGGATTGCACGCGCCGAGGGTGCGCAGAGCTGCACTCGCACAGGAGCGGCTCACTGAGCACCTCTGCTGCTACTCTCACAAGTAGCACAACTCACACGCGCAAAACTGCGTGACCATGTCCGGTTGGGGGGACTCTGCCCACTCCACCGCCGGCCTCCTCGCCTTGGGACGAGGGTGGCGTGCGACCGCTTGCAGAGAGAGCGTCGCAGGAATCTGTCTCGTGGCCTCGGGACTCTACGAGCTACGCCGGATTTGCTTCGTCGCCGTCTCCAATGGCAGCGCCAAGAAGAGCTGCAGCGCCAGCAAAAACCGTAGGCCACTATCGGAGCTAAGACAGCGCGCTCCGAATAACCTTCCATCACCGATGAGTGCCTCCCCAACTGGACGTGGCACTTCACCGCGATCCGAGAAAAGCTCGGACACGCCCCTAACGCCCGCCCGATGGGGAAGGGTGTCAGATTCCTCCCAAAGTCGGCGGAGGAATTTCGGGTGCTACAGCAGTACCTACCCAGTACCAGTAACGCCGCTAAACATAACCCCATCGCGTGGTTCTGTTATAGCCCAGCGTAGAGCCTGCCCAGCAAGGTAGCCATCACAGGGCTACCACAGGACACCCCACCAGAGGAGGTCATCGCGGCGCTGCGATCCCTTGGGTATCCGGCGACGCAGGCGAGGGCCATACCACTTGTCAGAGGACGGCACGGCTGCACATACTACGTGTAGCTGGAGCACCTGACCTTTGAAGAGCTCGGTCACCTGTACAGAGAGACCGAGCTACTGTCGATGCCGGGCCTCACCATCGAGGCCTGGAAGGGTGGACGTGGCCCGCCCCAGTGTCACAGGTGTCAGCAGTTTCGCCATTCATCGGCCAACTGCCATCGGCCGCCCAAATGTGTCCGCTGCGCAGACGGGCACCTGGCCCAGGACTGCGACAGGCCCCAGGAAGACGCGCCCAAGTGCGCGAATTGCGAAACAGGGAGGCTTTTTAGTGCCCCGCCCGCCGCGGACGCGGACGAACTGGGAGCGCTACACCGCAGAGCTTGCCGGGCTTGAGCTAGCAGGCCCGATCACTACACCTTCGGGAGTCGAAGATGCTGCTGCGTTCGTCGCGGAGGAGATCATCGCCGCCAAAGCAGCAGCCACCACCACGTCGACTTCACCGGATACCAATCGAAGGAAGGACCTGCCAAGCTCGCTCCGCAATATGCTTAAGGGGAAGCGCACCCTGCGCCGCCTATGGGCCCGCACTCGTTGCCCCAGGGTGAAGGCTGACCTGAACCGGCTTGCAGAGAGAATCGCGCGTGCCGTAGTTGCTCTCGACGAGGCGCGATGGGAGGATACCGTCTGTCGAGCGACAGAACACGACACAGCGCTGTACTCCCTCTGCAAGAAACTCACCGGACAAGACACCCCCGTTTACCCGCTGCTCGATGCCGCGGGTAAACGGTATGAGTATGTCCGTCGCCTTGCGCGCCGAATGTTCACGCGTGCGGACAATAGCGTGCACGTACACCTCTACGGCATCGCGCCACTCCATGTGCGACCACACTTCCCTGCCTCGCGAGCTCCTGCGGTCACCGTCTCCGCGGCCCGATGCGGATGACGACGGCGACGACGAGGACGACGCGATGGGCGAGAGGGTGAAAACACCGGATTTGACACCACCCGAGTTTGGACCACCTGAAGAAGACTGAGTTCTGGGAGCTACCATTCCCAGACCTCTTCACCGAACCAGACATCCCTCAGGTCACCCAGGTGACCTGGGTTCACGGCTCAAATACCGACACCGTTAGGTCACCTAGGTGACCTCGGCCTACGGCCGAAACTCAGGCGGTGCTTAAGTGCCCGCGAGGAACTGCCCGGGCAAAGAGGTACGCCTCGAGGCCCGTACCCCGCCTACCCCCCACCCGGGGAGTAAGCGAGACGACCCTGCTGCTGCCACGCGAACGAAGTCACGGATAAAAGCTAGTAATGTTATATTTTCTATATGTTACAGGATATTTACTTCAAGCAGAGAATAAACTTAAGTCGTTGTCTGTATCGATCAGGCTGAAAAAGCCTGATCCAGAAATTGAAGGT
The DNA here is from genome assembly GCA_947086495.1 of Morpho achilles. Classification (NCBI taxonomy): domain Eukaryota; kingdom Metazoa; phylum Arthropoda; class Insecta; order Lepidoptera; family Nymphalidae; genus Morpho; species Morpho achilles. The sequence continues at coordinate 3,975,109 of CAMTZB010000009.1, read as the reverse complement.
GTCAAAAATTATGGCAAGCAACTGGAAACTAACTTAGGGAACTTTCTATATACAAGGTACTGTCATAATTCTTTATCTTTGCTATTTTAATATTTAATTTTATAATTTTTTTTTAATATATATATATATATTTTTTCGGAATATCTGAAACAGATCCAACGATTTCCTGAAATATAGCATGCAGGAGTATTTTTGCGAGAAAAATCGATCCAGCTAGGTTTTATTTAAAAAAAAATCGTTTTATCCCTGGTTGTGGCAATAAAAAATATTAATATTTACAGTAGTATATAAAACACTATTTTTGCCGTTAAATGTCAAGTCAGCGTAGCTTATTCGGGAAACGGGTGGTTGTGAGAAATGAAAATATCTAGGATCGAATCCTACCTACCCTGTTATTATTATTATTTTTTTTTTTAAGTTTTGTTAACGCACACTATATACAATAACACGATATAATAGGAATACCACAATTCCCGTTCCAAGATGCTCTTCTCTTGAATGACGAACAAAGACTGACTGTCACTGAAACGTTTTATCAATAGGAAGACTAAAACGGAAACAACAACGGTACAGTGTTGACACCATTTTAATCAAAAAGGGCGCGATACTCTTGTTTCATGACTGTGTTGCTATAAAATACAAAGCGGAAGTCAGTGGCGACAACAGTTTATTTTTTTATTTTGTAAAATATTACCGAGCAAGGCTCGACCAGCCAGGTACTAATAGTATACACCAATAATAGTATTTATTGGTGCTAAACTTAAGCGTTTAAGTACCCTTATTAATGCAATATGTTTTTTCTTTTTTCCTGAAAAAAAAAAAACAATTTTTATTTTTCTCTGGTGTATTCTCTTTAATGGTGTTAAATTTTATCAATATTGGTCTAGAGCTCTCTTGAAAACTTACAAACTTTCCCATTTATAATATAAGTATGGACATTTTTCTAGGTAATATGTAATTTCTTTATTTCCTCAATTTTTCCAGATCAAAAATAATAGAGAAGAACTATGCGTTATGTAAACTGCATGCTAATTATGGGAAACTATTTAGCGAGTGGAGCGTCATTGAAAAGGAAATGGGTGACGGTTTGCAAAAAGCCGGACATTATTTTGGTAAGTAATATTTAAAATTAACTTTTTGCTTATGCTTAATTTCAATTTATTCACAGACATACAGACAACAATGTATGTAATATAATGCTATTGTATTTTATTGTCAAATATTTGGCTATAATTTTTTTTTTTTGGTGGAAATAATGCTGTTATTTTAGTTACAAAAGTAATAATAAAAATGATTTTGCTATAATCCGCGATGAAGTCAAATAGAAAATATAATCGCAAAGCTTTGCGATTTTGGTCGTGTAGTCTATCTCCTGATGATGCTTCGGTTGCGGGGCGAAACGATTGTTGAGTTTGTGATAGTGAATGTATATAGTGCTTGTGTATTGTGGTGGCGGTGGTGGAGGTTTGTGCATGTGTTTTTTACGAATCCTGAATGTATCAGGTATGATAACCGATTGTCCACTCTACATTTAGCATTATATATATTTTCTATTTTACTTCATCGCGGATTATAGCAAAATAATTTTAATTATTACTTTTGTATTATGGATCTCCGCAAAGTAACGTCTAATTCTATAAATTATTTATTTTAGTTAGTTAATTATCAAATAATGTGGCCATAAATTGTATTTGGTGAAATAATATTCCTCCACCAATGTAGAAACTGAAAAGTATCCTACACTAAATTAACCATAGTATTTTGCTATAATCCGCGATTATAGCAAAAGTAATGCTAAAAGTAGAGTGAACTTTATGAATAGAATTCGTAAACCTGCACAAACCAATTCTGCCAACACCATACTACACTGGTACTGCACATAGTCACTACCAGAATCTCAACAATCGTTTCACGAGATAAAGTGTATGATGAAATCGCAAAGCATTGCATTATGAGTTGTCATTTTGATATTGAGTTATGTGGTGGAAACGATTTTTGAGATTGTGGTAGTGGATGTGTGCTGTGCTGTTACTGTAGTGAGGTGTTGGCGGTGGTGGTTCATTATGCGGTTTACGTATCCTGTTTGTATGTCCGTTACAATATTTTAACATTATTTATGTTAATTTTTTTTTCACATAACCATTTTCCTTCGTCATGTATAGATTCAATAGCGGATTCTATAGACTCGGTAGCGGAGGACGAGGAACAGTTAGCGGATCAACTGAAGGAGTATTTTTTCTATGCCGCTGCTTTACAGCAGCTGTGCGCAAATCATGAAGCGCTGCAGCGAGCTTTAGAAAACGCACACGATGCCTTGAACAATCGGTAAGCCGATATTTATCCATTACATACGACTCGTCTATCGCCCTATCCGAAGAATAAAGTCACATTTCGTATGCTTTCACATGAGACATGTTACTTTATTCTTCGTATAAGGCGATATTGGACCATTTTATACCAATAAATTAATTAACTAATTAATTTATTCGTTATATTTACTATTTTTTAATTTATCGCCTATGTTATGTGATGGCCTGGAAGAGATTCCGATTCCGGTATAAGCCCGCCACTGTTTACTTATTACGTTGATTTATTTGGTACTTTTGTATTAGTTTAAATATTTCTGTGTGTGCAATAAAGAGAATATAAAACAAATAAAATCTCTTACTTCTGAAAACGTGGTATTGTGTGTAGTTTTGTAGTAAAGTTGTCATCCAACAGATGGTTTATTGACACCTATATGGTGGCAGCGGTAGGATACGGATTGCCGTCCTTTCAAACCGTTGAATAAAAATTTACTGAAATTTTTTAATACCAAGATAACGTAGGAAGTTCGTTCAAATAGTTTTCTCGTGCATATCTCTGGAGAAGTCCTGAGATGTGTGCAACTGACAAATCCGCATTAAAATGCCGTACTTAGTGTAAGCTGTAATTCTACTTTTCAAAAGAATAGAAGAGAGATTATAACAAGTGGGATAGTAAAAGCCCGTTATGGTTTTTACTTTTCTTCTTCATGTCATAGCATGAAACCTCGTGTAGTGTGTGAAGCAGAATCTATGTTCGTCAATAGGTACTTTAATTTCGTCTTTCTTTGTACCATCTCTTTGATCCTTTAACTACATTATTTGTGACCTACCATGCCTTTGCTATCGATTATTGATATGATTTATACAATTAACTTTGGGTAATATACTAAAACCGAACCAAATTTGTTAGTCTTAGTGCTGAGAAATCAATGTTTTGAGGCTTTAAAAAAATGAAATAATTTATTTTATGTTTAAAATCAACTCTAATTCGTTTTTTTTTTTCAAATAAATAATTTTTTTCTACAGAATAGCGGAGAGAAACCGCGCAGCCGCCGGTAAGTCCGGGATTATGTCTAGATTGTTCGGGACCACTGATCCAGACATTGTCCGCGATCAAAGTACGCGCGCACTCGACGCCAAGATACTAGCGGATAAAGAGGCGATAGAGAAGGCAAAACGGGATCTAGAGTGAGTAGCACCGTACTGTTTTCTAAGAATAGCCTACATGTTACTATCCCACAGCTGGGCATAGTCCACCTGTCTCGGTTGTTGGAGAAAAGCATTGAAGCTAATACCTATCACGCTGCTTTAATGCAGATTGGTAGGTGACACAAATCCTTAGAATTCTCTAGATATATGCAGCTTTCCTCACAATGTTTTCTTTAGACGAAAAGCCTGTGAAAAAATTGCCATTTCCAATTAGACACATAAGTTTTAATAGAAAAACTCATTGGTGCCTGCCGTTGAATCATGATAATGTTTCTTCAACCGATAGACATCCATGGCTGGACATAGGTCTTTTTATCTCCCCGCCGTGTGGTGTCCGGCTGAATAGAATAGACCACACCTATTTCTTACCGAGGTATCGTAAAATATGACTAAGGTAAGTTGTCGTCAGGCAGGCAGTCGCTCATAAAATACGTTGTCAAATCATGTGACAGAATGTTTATAACATGTTGTGCCGACGCCACTTAGAGTGGGATAAGGACAGGAGGAAAAAAGGTATTTTTATCATGAGCCTCATTTGACTAAGCAATTTTAGTACCTTGAAGGGTGACTGCAAGGCAACTGACATTGTTTACTAAAGTTAATATATAAAGCTAAAGAGTTTGTTTGTTTGAACGCGCTAATCTCAAGTACTACAGTACCGATTTAAAAAATTCTTAGTGTAAGATAGTCCATTTATACAGGAAGGCTTAAGCTCATATAATATTTGTATCTCGCTCGTACTCACTGAAATCTTGTACACATTTTTTTCAGAGATTTCACCAAAAAGACGTCAGTCGAGATTGAATATTTCCAAAAACAAAAAGACAAGGATTTACACGAATCGCTAGTCGGTTTTATTACATTACAAGTTAAAGCCGCTAAAAAGGTATCTAATATTGTTTTATATTCCGTAACATATTCCGAGATCCGAGACTCAGTCGTTGATTTTTATTTTAGGATATATCCTATTTTCCACTGATATGTCATTTGCAAATTTAATGAAGCTACAACTTGTTCGGAATGTTGCTCTTACCGAGAAGAACCAGCAAGAAATTTGGCGGTCAATGTTCTAAATATTTTAATTTTATATTATGTAACCGCGGTCTTGTTTAAAGCTGAAAGGATTTTCAAATTCATCATTCAATTCATGACTGTCTGTAAACTACAATACACAGACGTAATATGCATCTTAAATTTCCACACAATCATCATGATACGCAACACAAGCTACAAAACTTGCATGTTTAGTGTCGCAGAGATACGTCGAGAAAATGAAGTATACAAATTAAAAAAAACCCTAGAAATAGTTTTTATCTACCTATACCTATATCTTTTAGGTATAGTCATATAGTATAGGCAGATAAGGTAGTAAAATAATATAATTGTAGATTACTAGTTATGAAAAGAGAGCTTCCAGATAATTATTCAATCTTTCAATTACCGAATGACTTTAAATATGTATCGAAAATAAAGTCTCTATCATCAGTCCTTTATGATAAAAAGTTATATTAGTAACATTCGCACGCACGCACGCTTACACGAGTGTAAAAATACACAAATAAAGTACGTAAATAAGTCTAAGAATTATATTTTGAAAACAGCAACCGCAAAATTTTCACAACCATCAACAATTCTCCGAATAAGGAACAATTATAAAAATTTTGAAAATCTCGAAAGAACAATTTCTCGAACTAGCATTTGTTTACAAGTCTATTTGAATAAAGAATATTTTGTGTTTGAATAAACGAACGCACGCACGCATTACTTACTCTCTCACTCATACACAAGCGTTCAGTCACTATCTATCTCTCTCACACACACACAAACTTGTGATGTTGGTAGGATCGTTTTTGATTTTATTTATGCCCCAAATGTCTGTACTATATGGATATGAGATATACATATTAAAATGATATTATATATTTTGAATCACTTCCAGAACTTGCAGGCGTGGACACAAATCAAAGAGTGCCTCCAGAATATGCCTTGAACGTCGCCTCAACGTCCCCACTCCGGACACCAAATTACCTGCATATTTATACTACTATTTAAGGGCATTAACAATTTTATATCACATTTTTCAAATAGATAATTTGGATTTTTTAAACACTTTCCTATGGATATATTGTAGAACCATGATCAAAAAGACGTCAACTATTTACACTATCGAAAGTGCTTATAGCTATTCAGAGAAGCGATGTTAATTTATTTGTGGTTATGTTCAATTGAATTGTTCAATTTGAATTCTACTACATAGCCATTAATAATCAGTTAATTTTCATAAGTATTCTTTCATTGTATACATATAATAATTATATATTTTTTGTATTATAACCCTAAGATCGACAGGCTAAACCGTATAAGCGAATATGACCATTTATTTTTCCAATTTACCTAAGTAATTATCAATTTTAATTTAAAAATAAATTCATTCGCATTAATTATACATTAACTATTTTGGAAATCGTTATCTATTTTAAAACAGTAACTTATATTTATAACATCACTTTTGATTTATATACTTCAGTCTACAGTTCTTACATTTGAACTAAAATCTAAAATAAAATTTTAAATTAAAAAAAATTACCATAAACAGACATATTCACTTTCGTTTAACGCATTGGCTGTCAATATTTGCAATATATAAAAGCTTTTGCAGTGCTAATAAGCAGGGAATGTTTTTTTATTAACAGTTGTTTTTATTTACCGCAAATACGCAATCACGCATCGATAACCTTTTAGCGACTTGGTCTAAAGATTTCTTTTATTTTAATCTTATATTAATTTGTAAATAATGTATAACAGGTTTCGGAAAACATTAATATTATCGGTATTTTACCGGAAAACGGTTTTTTTTGTTTCATAAAATACTTTGGCTATAATAGAGCACCATTAGTTCAAATTCGTATAAAACGTGTTTTATAATATCGTTATAATGAAACGTGCGTTCGCCAAAAGAGCTGAGTCGTAACTGGCAGCTGTAACTAGAAGAATTGCCAATTTCTGAACTTGCATGCAAGCAGGATAGTTACATTTTGTTGTATTTGGTGTGACGTCATAGTTGACTTGTTATATTTTCAAGTCGCCACACTTAAAGAACTGATAAAGAACTCTGTGGTTGTCGACGCTTAATGTTGGGTTTAAATCTGTTATCAAGAAGAACCGGCAATCTAGTGATACTGCAAGCCTTCTCTTTTTCTTAATACCTGAATTAATCAAAAGTTGTAAATATAAGGTAATCTAACGTTGGCTCGGGATATCTCTTATCGATAATAACTCAAAGGTTCCTAATTCTTACTGTCGTTTTAAACAAACTCGAGGTTTAACGTATATAGTTAATTAACCCTGCTAAGGTTAACTAACCCAGAAAAACCTTTGAGAATCAAAATGGCTTGCTTTCGACCAATGATTAATCCTTTGCAAGGTTTCTTACTTGATGTTTCTAGAAGAAGAATTGTCTCACTTCGTAGGTTAGGATGCAGAGATCTTTGTCACAGGGATAAGTTGACCTTTGTACACTTTTTTTTACCAATTATGTTTTTTCCAACCTTTTTTTATTGGTACATTAATAAAAATAAAGCTTTCTTGATTTTCTTAAATGAGTATATAAAGGAAATATAAGATAGTGTAGCATTAGCTCTACATGACATTCACATTTTGAAGGAATGAACTGAACTCCTTGTACATGAACTGTAGCATGTCATCTACAGAATAAGCTGCATTGAAAATGTATGGATTTATTTCTAACTAGCGATCCGACCACTCGTTTCTGTAATGACAATTGACAGTTAAAAAATGCTCCGATCTCTACCAAATTTAACTGGATTAACCGCAGTTTAAATGTACAAATTGTCCGGAATTTCTTTAAAATCGATCCAACCGCTTCGGAGTCTAAGAAACATACTTTCTCTTATAAACATTTTGTATACAAAATTACAATTGGTCATAAAAATTAACTCAAACTATGTACAAATGCGCAATGTACTGTGATGATTTTGACTGAACTTTGTCACAAATTAATAATCATTAACCCAAATTACTATCAGCTAATTGATTGGACGAAATTAGTGTCATTTCATATAAGCCAATCAGAGGCCATAGTTGTCACGACAAGCGCCATGTCCCCTTTATATTAGTTTCAGCCCTTTTAGTATACATTGTACAGTTTAAATGTGTAAATTTTTTATATTATAAAAACTATTTAAATATTTAAATTTTGTTTTATTTTTATAACGTAATTATACACAATATATAGCTACTATGAATGAGCATAATAACATAAGCTTCTTCATACAGTTATTATACTAGAGTAGGATAACAAACCTAAAATGTGTCCATCATCTTCCTGCCCTTATACCACTCCAATGTGGGGTCGGCACAACATGCTATTAGCATGTTGTCACATGATTTGGCTATGTTTTATGACCGGCCGCCTGTCGGACATCGACTTACCTTAGTCGTATTTTACAACAGCTCGGTAAGAAAGAGGGTGGTCTATTCTACTTAACCGGATACCACACGGTGGGTCGACTTACCTTATTCGTCTTTTTCGACACCTCGATAAGAAATGAGGATGGTACTATTCTATTCAGCCGGATACCACACGGCGTAAACCTAAAATGTGGCCATCGAAAAAAAAGGAGGCAAATTTGGCTTACTATCTTGCTCTTTTTTATGTATGATTTGACAAATATAGGTAAGTATGAGTCTCTTATATTCCCTCGTTTATTCTTTGCTTTAAGCTGTGATGGCGTAGCGGTGCGATCGTGTGAATCTCTATAGACGATCATGGGTTCAAACCCTGGCAGACACCAATGAGTTTTTCTATTAAAAAAAAAACTTATGTGTCTAATTGATAATTGCAATTTATCACACGCTTTTCGGTGAAGGAAAACATCGTGAGGAAACCTGCATATCTCTAGAGAATTCTGGAGATATGTGTAACCTACCAATCCGCATTGGAGCAGCGTGGTAGGTCTTAGCTCCAATCCTTCTCTCTTATAACGGAGAGAAGAGGCCTATTCCCAGCATTGGGATAATAACAGGCCACTACTTTACTTTAGATACTTTTATTACTACTCGATTTTATTAATTAAAAAATTCTTATTCGATTAATTAAAAAAAAAAACATATAAAAGAGACCTATACAGGAAAAGAGGCAGTTATACTATCTGCTGTTCTTATCGCTACGTAGCGATTTTTTCCAGACAACCAGATAGATAAACATCTTTATTGCACAAAACTACACAATAAAAAAGAAATAGAATAATAAATAACAGTAAATTTTAAACCTAACAATAATGTAAAGCGTGTCAAGGGCAGTCTTATCACTGAGCAGTGGTCTCTTCCAGACTACCCTTTTAAGGGAAGAAATCACATAAAAACAGTGTAGTGGGTGTACCATAAAAGAGAAACGAAAAAAAAATAATTATACAAATACCTGGGTGACCGAGCCTTGATCGGTAATTTTTTAAAAGTTAAAAAAAAGAATGAAAAGGCGCCGATGACCTTCGAACCCGGGTTACAAACATTTTCGGTCCGCCCGTTGCCCATCGGCTATCGCAACATTACGTTTGACAGCTAAAAAAGTTTCATTCAATTTTACATTATACCATTATAAATCGTTTGTTTTTAAATAAAGGTTTTATTTAATAATTTTTATAATCTAGCTAGGTTTTATTTAAAAAAAAATTTTGTTTTTCCCAAAACCCCCTACATGCTAAATTTCAGGAAAATCGATATATATATATATATAATATGTGGCAGCCCTGGGTACATTTTAATGGTGGGCAAAGTTGTCATTCATAGGTTAAAAAAGCGTAGAGATCAAATCATAATGCACGGTGAACATTGTTGCGAACGTTAGTATTAGCGTGAAATCGCACTGCATCAGGTAAAATTCCTTGACACGACGTTTAAAAATGGCAATTGATGAAGGTCCAGGTCAGGCGGGAGAGCATTCACAATCTTACTGCTGTAGCAATAAATGAGTTTTAACAACGTGAATTACGTTTCGGGACTTTTAATTTGTCCATCTTGGGAGCGTAGAAGATGATGAAAAGTGGAATTTTTAGGGTAGGAAAATAGTTCTTCACCAGGTTGACTAAAGGACACAGTTTCGGTGACAATTTATATTTACAGTATACTCAGTCAATTTTCTAACATTTGCAGCGTTCACACGATATTATTTTAATCGTTCACCACTTGCCGTTCCATTATTGATCTCAGATATCACAAACACGATGTTGATAATTATTTATATATTATATTTATTATTATTTATAGATCACGCCGTGTGGTATCCGGCTGAATAGAATAGTACCACCCTCTTTTCTTACCGAGGTGTCGTAAAAGGCGACTAAGGTAAGTCGACCCGCCGTGTGGTATCCGGCTGAGTAGAATAGACCACCCTCATTTCTTACCGAGGTGTCGTAGAAGGCGACTAAGGTAGGTAAGTTGACTCACCGTGTGGTATCCGGTTAAGTAGAATAGACCACCCTCTTTCTTACCGAGGTGTCGTAAAATATGACAGAGGTAAGTTGGCGTCAGGCAGGCGGCCGGTTGTTAAAACGCAGCCAAATCATGTGACAGCATGTTTATAATATGTTGTGCCGACCCCACTTAGAGTGGGATAAGGGCAGGAAGATGATGATTATTATTTATAGATCAAGCTTATTTCTTACCGAGGTGTCGTAAAAGTCGACTAAGGTAAGTTAACTCACTGTGTTGTATCCGGCTGAGTTGAATAGACCACCCTCTTTTTTACCGAGGTATCGTAAAATAAGACTAAGCTAAGTTCACGACAGTGAGGCGGCCGTTCGTAAAATACGTAGCCAAATCCCCCACTTAGAGTGGGTGGGATAAGGGCAGGAGGATGATGATATACCTCTTATTTTTCTTCTCTTCGCAAGAATTATTAGCCTATATCTAGTTATGTTATACTCGCACCGTCTAAAACGACCTATGTGCTTCACCAAGCTGCTGATGGCAAGAACAGGGTATCGTTGTGCACATTACCCTAATTCCCTCCGACAGCCGCTCTAATCCTAGAGACACCTCCTCCGGGTAGGGACCTCTCAAACGCGAAGTCCCCTCCGCTAACTCATGCATCGGGGGCACCAGATGCACCGACCGCCTCGGGGATCTGTAAGCCAGGCGTCCGAAGAATAATCCAACACCAACCAATCAACTAATCAACCAACCAAATAATCCAACACCAACACCAACGAATAATCGGAGCACCAACTTTATTTGACGAATAACGGTATTGACACCAAATGTTTTCTATTCATGTACTACTAACACACTTATTAAAAAATTACCAAGTCAAAACATTAGATATGTAAATAGTATTAATTAATATGAACAGCGAAAACGAAAACGGTTGGTTACTTCTGTTACCTGAATAATTTGTGTAACGTGTCCACCGTGAATCGATACTAAATGGATCACTTCTATTATCAACCACAATAACGAACGCGGTACGACAGACAAAAATTGTTGACAATATTGCTCATATTCTCTATTAATTAAAAAAATATATATATTTAATTAGATTACTTAATACATTTCAAAATAGTTTTGTTATTAGGCGTTCATAAAATTTAAATAGAACATTATCTATTAGATATTTGAAATGAAGCATCAAGAAGTATCTGTGGACTATTGGACCATGGTAAAGACGATGTTTACGTATGGAGCACTGACGGCGCTGTGTTGGATAATGCTTCGTTTATTTTACACAGTGTTTACACTGCCAAGGCGGCTTCGGTCGCAGCAGGAAAACATTCAGAGCACACTGAAAGATCTTCAGGTAAACACAGTTGATTACAATATATTTCACTATTGAATGAAACAAAAGTTATGATACAATTATTTTGCTACAATTTGCGTTTCTTAAGAAAATCTATGTATTGCTAAGTGTAGGAGAAGCCGTTCTCATACTTTACACATGCAGGATTAGTTACCGCACGTACGTTAAAACACCGCCAACAACAACACACATTCACTACGACAATCTATACAGTCGCTTCGCCCCGTAATCGAAGCATGATCAGGAGATAGACTTCACGACAAAATTAAAATGCGCCACATCGCCTAAGCACATTATATACAAAAGTTCAACCCCCACCATTTATTTTGACTCCAAACACATATTAACAACATCGTAATCCTTGGTGAAGGTATAATAGGAGAAAGGCCGTCCCTTTTTATAATTCTGCTAAAATTACTACTTTTAGAAAAAATATTTGAAATTACTACTTTAGAATAGGTTTCCCTTTCTCATCATCATTGCCCTTATCCCGCTCTAAGTGGCGTAGGCACAACATGTGATAGACATGTTGTCACAAGATTTGGCTGACGTCAACTCACCTCAGTCGCCTTTTACGACACCTCGGTAAGGAAGAGGGTGATCTATTCTACTCAGCCGGATGCCACATGGCGGGTCGGCTTACCTTAGTCGTCATTTACGACACCTCGGTAAGAAAGAGGATGATCTATTCTACTGAGCCGGATACCAAACGGCGGGTCGACTTACCTAAGTCTAGTTTTTACGACACCTCGTTAAGAAAGAGGGTGGTCTATTCTACTCAGCCAGATAGCACACAGCGGGTCAACTTACCTTAGTCCCTTTTTACGACACCTTACAAAGATAGAGGGTGCTCTATTCTACTCATCCGGATACCATACCGTGGGTCAACTTACCTTAGTCGCTTTTTACGACACCTCGGTAATAAAGAGGATGATCTATTCTTCTCAGCCGGATACCACACGATGGTTTTATCATATTGACTTTATCATTGGAAAATACATTTATAAAAGATATCTCTCATATCAAGATACAAGATAGCAATCAAAGACAACACCTTTTTATCCGAGTCGAGGAAAATTAGTCGCTATTTTTAAATGTATTCACAGACTTTGGTAAATTTCCATTCTGTAATGTGTTAGTAATATACAATGATAATATTTTTGAACGTATTTATATACATTTATATTTATATACATAAGTAAGTAAGTAACGGCCTGTTACTATCCCACTGCTGAGAATAGGCCTCTTCTCTCCGTTTTGGGAGAGAAGGATTGGAGCTAAGACCTACCACGCTGCTCCAAAGCGGATTGGTAGGTTACACATACCTCCAGAATTCTCTAGAGATATGCAGGTTTCCTCACGATGTTTTCGTTCACCGAAAAGCGTGTGATAAATTGCAATTATCAAAATAAAGTATACCTACTATCAAATAGAATATTGTATGAGTGATAGAAACATATTTAACTACAGTCAGCTACGCACGAGGCTGTAACGATTAAAATTAAGTTATTTTTTTAAAGATTATCCACGCAGTTTATTGCTCGTTTAGTAGGAGCAAAATTCATTCTCCTGCCCTTATCCCCGGCTAAGTGGATTTGGCACAACATGTGATAAGACATGTATTCTTAGTGATAAGACCGCCTTTGTACTTCTGTGTTACTGTTTATTTTTATTTCTTTTGTCTTACATTTCCTATGTATTTGATGGGCAATAAAGAGCTATTATTATTATTATGATTTGACTAGTTATTTTACAAACGGTCACCAGCCTTAGACCCCAATTAGAGTGGAATAAGGGCAGGTGGATTATGATGAAGGTCGTCTACTGGTCGATTTAAGTTTCTTCAAGAGATTTCAATATTACAAATATCTATTCAGTTTAGATTCAGTGGCTCCTTACGTCCTCTTTCAGGCCATACTTTACAACAAAGGTTAATGGGCTTGTACATAAAACTGCGGTGCGACGTCGCATCGCAAAAACCTGCGACCTCGCACGACGCATCACAAGAACATACGAACTGATTTGCATCGCGTATTTCTACGACGTTACGTCACACTTTTTGACCATATTATGTTTAGTTTCCAATTTTAATTACGTTTAGTACGGTTGACGGTCGTCGAAGGAATGGTCACCGTGGGAGACACCTTGCCGCACGAAATTCGTGTCGCAATTTTCTACGTTGCGTATTCGCATCGCGTCGTATCGCAGTTTTGTGTTCAAGCCCTTAGAAGTTGAGGGTCTACCAACGCTGCATGATTAGAAGTGAGTTCGTCATTTCAAACTATTTAGGCCCCTAACGTTAGTAGATTTTGTCGATGTGACCCGTATGTTTATATGACCCAACGTTATCAAGTTCTTTGTATTATGTGCTCCGTTCATTTTCATGTGAGCTTTGCAGCAAGCTAAGTTATATTCTACTGATCTCTTTCTTCTTAATTTGATCACGTACTATATGTTTTAAGAATAGCTCACTCAATGAACCTCTGAGTGAGTCTGGTTTTCTTAAAAGATTCATAGCTACAAAATAAAATACTTCAAAAGTAATAATAATTTGCTATAATCCGCTATGAAGTAAAATAGAAAATATATATAATGCTAAATGTAGAGTGGACAATCCAACCAAAATCGCAAAGCTTTACGATTTTGGTCGTGAAGTCTTATCTCCTGACGATGGTTCGGTTGCGGGGCGAAACTATTGTTGAGTTTGTGATAGTGAACTTCTGTAGTGCCTGTATGTTGTGGCGGCGGTGGTAGAGGTATGTGCATGTGTTTTTTCTGAATCCTGCATTTATCAGGTATGATAACCGATTGTCCACTCTACATTTAGCATTATATATGTTTTCTATTATACTTAATCGCGAATTATAGCAAAATAATTTTATTATTAATTTTGTATTATGGATCTCCGCAAAGTAACGCCTAATTCTATAAATTATTTAAAATACTTCAATTATTTAAATATTCGAATTTTCCGACACTGAAGTAATTATCCATTTATTTTTTAATAGAAAAACGAAAACTATTTAGCACGAGAAGTGAGCATGGAATATTCCATTGGAATTAAATATATCTATAATTAATTTTATCTAAATATAGAAACAATAATCAGGCAAATGCACTGTTATCTCTTATCGCAGGTTTTATTTGCGCGTTCAATTGTTTCTTCACATGTCTACTGCGAGTAAGTGTTTAAATATGATAAGAGAGATTTCTTTATAAATTATATAATTAGCTAATAAGAAATAGAACATGGGTGACTGATCCTTGCTCGGTATTTTTTTAAAGACATAAAATATGCAAAAAAAAGGAAAAGCTGATAGTATCTGAGACTCCGGATACGCCGTGTGGTATCCGGCTGAATAGAATAGTACCACCCTCATTTCTTACCGAGGTGTCGTAAAAGGCGACTAAGGTAAGTCGACCCGCCGTGTGGTATCCGGCTGAGTAAAATAGTACCACCCTCATTTCTTACCGAGGTGTCGTAAAAGGCGACTAGGGTAAGTTGACCCACCGTGTGGTATCCGGTTTAGTAGAATAGACCACCCTCCTTCTTACCGAGGTGTCGTAAAATACGACTGAGGTGAGTTGATGTCAGGCAGGCGGCCGGTCGTAAAAACGCAGCCAAATCATGTTACAGCATGTTTATAACATGTTGTACCGACCCCACTTAGAGTGGGATAAGCCGGATACCACACGGCGGGTCGACTTACCTTAGTCGCCTTTTACGACACCTCGGTAAGAAATGAGGCTATGAGAACAAATGATAGCACAATTAGCCTTTGTATTCTATTTATATTTGTTTTTCAATGCCTGAAAACAGGGGTAAAATGACATTTTACGAAATAAAACCTAGCTAGATAGATTTATCGTCATCGTTGGAGCCGTTTCCGAAATTCAGATTACATACACACACACACACAAACATTATTTAAAAAAAAAAGGATTTTGTGAAGTTGATTTATACAGAGTCAGGTATGCCGTGTGGTATCCGGTTTTGTAGAATAGACCAAACTCTTCCGTATCGAGGTGTCGTAGAATACGACTAAGGTAATTTGTCGTAGGGCAGGCGGCCGGTCGTTAAATACGTAACCAAATCATGTGACAACATGTTTATAACATAATAAGGGCAGAAGAACGATGACATATTTTTTGGAAGTAAATAAACAGCTGCCGGGCCGTTAATCCGCGAATCCTTTTTAAAGGCACTTTAACCACACAGTAATCACGGCTTTTTAAATTAAATTGAACTTATATTCGATTTTACAGCAACGGTTTCCGGATCTTAATATAACTGAAGAAGATCTGATTAATGCAGAAAAAGAATTAGAAGAATTCACTAAAGAAAATGATGAGGACACCGACAATGTCTCTGGAAAATTACCAAAAATTATAGAGCCCCTGTCAGAAGAAAATAAGAAAGATATTTAGTTTAAAACAGTTAATGCACAAACTGTCATTGTACGAAACTAATAATAAAATTATTTTGCTATATTATTTATATAATTATTTATTGTAAATAAAAAAATATAAGCAAAATAATTTTATTATTACTTTTGTATTATGCAAAGTAACGCCTAATTCTATAGCTGTCATTGTATGAAATTAATAATTGTTTCTTTATTTGTGTAGAATATCATAAATATACTTACAATGTAATAGTTTATATTTTCTCAATTATTAATAATAATTTAATTTACGATTTTTACGCTTTGCAATTTTGTCGTGGACTCATATCTCCTGATGATGCTTCGGTTGCGGGGCGAAACGATTGTAGAGTTTGTGATAGTGAATGTGTGTACTGCTTGTATATTGTGGTGGCGGTTGTGGAGGTTTGTGCATGTGTTTTTACGAATCCTGCCTGTATCAGGTATGAAAACGGATTGTCCACTCTACATTTAGCATTGTATATATTTTTTATTTAACTTCATCGCGGATTATAGCAAAATAATTTATTTAATACTTACTTACTATTAATTAATACTTTTGTTTTCAACTTTAAATAGTCAAAATCTACTTAGTGTGTGATCTGCTATAAATATAAATATCTGGATGACCGAGCTTCGCTCGGGAATTTTTTACAAAAACGAAATTAAAAACTTAAAAAAAAAAGAAAAAACCAATTAATTAGTTGGGGATCGATCCTCGGCATTCACAGTTCTCGAGGCTGCCCGTTACCCGAAAAGGCTACACCGACTTGACAGTTAATGGCGAAAATTCAATTCAATATAAATGTTAGTGTTTTTTAATGCCCAAAAACAGGGATAAAACAATATTTTTTTTACATAAAACCTAGCTAGATCAATTTTTCTCCCCCAAAACCTCCTACATGCTGAATTTCAGGAAAATCGTTGGAGCCGTTTCCGAGATTCAAAAAATATATATATATATACAAGATTAACTCATTTAAATATAAAGATAAAAGATCGCAAAAGCTTACAAGAGTTGGATTCAATCGTTATCAAATGGATCAATGTTTTTCAAGAAGAAAATACAAAAAATCCCCTTAAACCTAAACCAATTAATTAATGGCACAGGGATGGAATAAATTCTATTTAATATTAACAATATGAAAATGGTCCCATTGACGATTTCAACTCATTTCAAAATATAAAAGAAAGATGAATGCGAGATGGTTATTATTAACATGTCATCCAAAACCGCTTATCACGCGGAGCGGATACTGGTGCCGTCTTTTTCGATGTAGCCAAAGCCTTTGATAAGGTCTGGCACGCAGGCTTGATATACAAGCTTAAAATTTTAAAATTACCGGATAGTCTCGTAAGGCTCTTACGGAACTACCTAACAGGTCGTACCTTCAGATACCGATTAGACGGTACTCTATCATCCAGTCGACCGATTCGTGCTGGAGTTCCCCAAGGTTCGGTGCTCGCACCATACCTCTATTCGCTCTACACGAGCGACATCCCTCATAACAAAATGGTTTCGTCGTTAGCCCTATACGCTGACGACACTGCCCTCTTCACGTCTTCGATTAAAAAAGACCTAATAGTCAAACGTCTCCAAGCAGAAGTAGACAACCTCGAGAGGTGGTTTGCTCAATGGAGAATAGCCATCAATCCGGATAAGAGCGCGGCCATGTTCTTTAACAAGCCAGGCGCTCGGTCCCCCCACCCCCTGAAGTGTATAACAATACACAACAGGGAAATACAGTGGCAGGAAGAGATCAAATACCTCGGGGTAATCCTCCAACCTACTCTCTCTTTCGCCAAACACATACGCGTAGTCCGTAACAGGGCAGCGTATGCGTTGGGTCGTCTCTATCCGATATTATGCAAGAAGAGTAAAATGTCACTTCGTAACAAAGTGACGCTTTACAAAGCTTGCATAAGACCGATAATGTCCTATGGGTGCGTCACGTTCGCGCATGTACGTCCTTATCGATTAAATGTCTTGCAGCGTTTGCAAAATAAATTCACGCGTATAGCCTCCGGCTGTCCATGGTACATGCGAAACGTGGACCTACATAGAGATCTAGGTCTCCCCTCCATAGCCAACCTGTTCAAATGTTTCTCGAAGAAATATTTTGAAAAGGCAGAGGTGCACCCGAACCCGCTCATTTCTAAAATGGTCCAATATAAATGCTATGAAAATAAGTTCAGAGCTAAAAACTATAGGCGCCCTAGGAGCGTTCTATACGACCCTGACGATCACCTTACGATCGCCAACGCCAAACACTTCACACACATACACACACAGCGCCTTCGCCGGCGAAGGCGAGGTCCCCGATTTCTCACGTCTAGCGGAAGGGGCGTCCAACCCCGACCGTTATGACATTAGGACTCTTCCACAGTCCGACTATAATCCTCCACAGCGCGTCGCTTTAAGCCGAGGTTCGGCCTCACGGGAGGCACCCTTAAGGCGACGCTCCCAGGATGCTGCGGGCCTCTTTCGAGACCCGCTCTCCTAGCACTTCACCCCCGGCGATGCTTCTGCGCTCGCCCACTCTCCCGGTGACGCTGTCAAAGCCTTCACGGCTAACAGCCTTAGTTAGTGTCCGAAAAAAAAAAAAAAAAAAAAGATGGTTATTAAAATAACTTCATATTATTGTGAGCCCATCCAGGTAGGTCATGGTTGGCACAATGCAATTAATTTTGTTATTCATAGGTATAACTAGGTCATACTGTAACTAAAAACTGTCTACGTTAAAGTATATTTTTTATATAATATGCCATAAAAATTCTGTCTCGCAAGCGCACAAATGTTCAAATGTAATATTAAAATTGCATAGAATCCGATATTTAATTAAAAATGTGTATAGTATGTTTTATATCAATGGATTTATAATAATATAAATGTGTATGTTTGTCCCTTTTTACGTCCAGCTTGAGCACTAGATCCATTATTTTTTTGATAATGAAAATAGTTGAAAGCTGGAAAGCGACAATTGCTACTTTAGATTTTCAAGTATAGTAGTATTTTTTATTTATTAAAGTCTAATAATTAAAATTAATTAATTTAATTAATTAATTTTAATTAATAAAATAAAAATTAAATTTGTATGTTTTGACTGTATTTGATATATGTATATTATTTGCAACAATTGAGCACTGTTGCGGTAGGTTTAAGTTGAGCTATACTAAGGATAATAATTAATTCCATTTATTTATAATTAAAGTAAACCGCTAAAAGATGGCGCTCAGTCAAGAGAACGGGAGCCAGTCCGACCGGGCGCCAAAGGCGTGGTCACAGAGCTTTCACCCCGACTTTAATTTTATTGATCGCACCATTCAGAAAGCGTAAACACTTTCCGAAGCCGATTTCGGCTTTTTTTATCTACAACATAAACATATATGTCGCCCGTCCTTGATTAAATAGATACTAGATATCAGCATCGAATAAATAATGCCAGTTGCGAGTACGTATTGTCACATAACAGACGTGTGAATTAATTAGAACTGTGATTTGTGAATGAACTGTGTGGAGGTGTAAAGCATCAAGATGACCAGGTCGAGCTATAGGCCGCTGGTTCCTCGTTCATCGAATAACTCCCTGGATGTCCGGGATATTGGGTAAGTCTTTACAAATACAAAAATTCTATTATGTACCAGCCAGTTTCTGTTATTACTACATATATCGAAACCTGGTTATTAAAGAGTCGGTAATTAAAATGACATTCGCGATTGACACCTGCAGTAAATGTCAAAACATATATATTTTCTATAGATTGTTTTCGACGCTTCTTTATTATTTACACGATGTATAAATAACTAAAACCAGTAGTAAAATTTTAGGTTCTGAAAGAGACAGGCATTTTGAATAAACGAACTGGCAATCTTTAGATATAATTAAAAACGTGTTTTTTATCTTTGTTTTGCGTATAAAGCGATTCGTTTGAGTTTTAATAAAATTATCATAATTATCTGTATATTATTTATCATGCATTAATTTTAATCTTATTTATTTTTATGCAAACAGCACAACAAAACATCTCTGACCGGGGCAGTAATAAATATTAATAATGGAATAAATTAAAATAATATTTTTAATTAATTAATAAGACTAATATTTATTAAAAATGGAATAAATTTGTTTTAATATTATATTTATTAATAATATAATAATGTAAATAACTGGTAATCGTTAATTAGAGCATCGTTTATGTGAAATAAATATGTTTATTAATAATGTTTGATATTATATCCTAATGAAATGAGATGTATATGTAATCACGTCTTGTATTAAATCTTGCGTAAATCTCCTACAGTTATAAAAATATTTTAACACTTTTTATTATATTTTAAATTACGGAAAAATGATACGAATTTTTTTACTATCAAAATGGATTGAGTTTTATTAACTTTTGCTGTTTATCATCAGAGTACATATTTGTTCCGGTCCAAAGTTCAATATTGCTAATTTACATACAAGGATATTAATAAATTTAATTTTAATATATTATTTTATAAATTACAACTTTAGGTAATATAGTATTGAATTAAATGATTTATTTTGTGTTTTTTTTAATGAATGGTATTCATTTCATTGGATTGGTAAATCATTTCTAGTTTTGTTTGTTCAGAAAGCTTATAGCACCAGTAAGTTTATTGCAAAGTTCATCACACTGGCCACTGCGTTTCTTGTTTTAGCGCAAACTTGCTCTGATACTGGTGTTGCCACCTTAGTTGTGTTGTATGTAGACCGCAAATATACGAATGCTTAAAGAAAAAAATAAATTAATATTAGCTACCTTTGCGACTTTGCGTGCATAGAGTTTGTATATACCATCATCTTCCTGCCCTTATCCCACTCTAAGTGGGGTCGGCACAACATATTATAAACATGCTCACATGATTTGACTGCGTTTTTACGACCGGCTGCCTGCTTGACGTATACTTACCTTTGTCGTATTGTACGACACCTCGGTAAGAAAGAGAGTGGTCTATTCTACTAAACCGGATACCACACGGTGGGTCAACTTACCTTAGTCGCCTTTTACGACACCTCGGTAAAAAATGAGATTGGTCTATTCTACTCAGCCGGATACCGCATGGCGGGTCGACTTATCTTAGTCGCCTTTTACGACTAGAGTGTGTATATACCATTTAATTAATACAAAGCCATATTGGCCTCACTACATGATTCCATGACACCTTTTAATTTTCTATAAAACAATGAGTGCTTATATTGATATAATCGTACTCGCTTTTTGGTACAGAAAACTCTGATGAGCTCTAAAGCAGTCTTAGGTTCGGGTTAGGTTAGTTCAACACCACCACTCCACACAAGCACTACACACACAGACTACCACAATCTCTACGATCGTTTCGCCCCAAAACCGAAGCATCATCAGAAAGATAGGTCCCCCAAACAAAATAGTAATGTCGTCGATGGTATTGACAGTATTTTGTGATACGTGTGATGACTTGTCCTGCATATATGAGGTATATGAATGTTGCCTGCTTTACACACTTAGCATTATGTAATGCTCTTAAGAAACGCGGATTACAGCAAAATAATTCTATTGTAACTTCTGTCCTATTCGTATCTCTATGGTTTTAATAATAATAATAATATAATAATAATAATAATCTTTATTGAGACAAAAAATGTATACAAATGATAATTAACTTAGAATATAAAAGAACTTATAACTAAAGATAGAATAAACAGACCTACAAATATTACAATTGTGTTACATTTTTTGTGAAGCATTTTCCCAATTTTTATTTCAATGGACCCCACACTAGGAGACCTGTGTCGTGGGATCCGTGTGACGGAGTTTAACAGTTTGCTTTCATCAGACCTTGATGAAAGCAAACTGTTAAACTCTGTCACACGGATCCCACGACAGATATTAACTTATATTTATATTACAATAAAATATATTACATAAAATCGATAAAATAATAAATAGAACTATATATATGTATGAGCATAAATTTGCCCAGCTCTGAGACAAATAAAAGCTAGTTTTTTCTATTTTTTGGTTGTTTATATTTGACTGTTCAACTGTCTTGAAAAAAAAGGTGATACGAAGAGAAAGCTACTATAGTCCAACATGACCCATATTGCGTGTTGGCTGTGCATATCTCAATATCAGAACTGACAGGCATGCAATTTTGATAGTTTGCAAAGATAAAGAACACGAGTTTAATGTAGACGATATCGTGGTTAAAAATTTGCTTTTATAAAAGTAAAAGTAATGGCTTATTATCCCTCTGCTGAGCAAAGATCTCCTTTATCCGTTATTAGATAGAAGGATTGGAACTAAGATCAATGACACTAAATATTGATTGGTAGGTTAAATATATCCAGAATTCTCTAGAAATATCTAGGTCTCACGATGTTTTTCTTCACTGAAAATTGTGTGATAAATTGCAAGTGTATCAGTAATAGTAGTAGTAACGGCCTGTTACTATCTCACTGCTGGGCATAGGCCTCTTCCCTCCGTTTTTTGGAGAGAAGGATTGGAGCTGAGACCTACCACGCTGCTCCAATGCGGATTGGTAGGTTACACATATCCCCAGAATTCTCTAAAGATATGCAGGTTTCCTCACGATGTTTTCCTTCACCGAAAAGCGTGTGATAAATTGCAATTATCAATTAGACACATAAGTTTTACTAGAAAACTCATTGGTGCCTGCCCGGGGTTTGAACCCTAGACCTCCTCGAAAGAGGCGCACGGTGTTACCGCTGGGCTACCACAGCTTATATCAGTAATAGTGTTTAAGAGCAATTACAATGATTTCATTTGTTTGTTTGTTTGTCGAATGATATGTCGAGGAATAGATCACCCTCATTTCTTACCGTGGTGTATTAAAAGGCGACTTATTTAAGTCAGCCCCGACGTATGGTATACCGCTGAATAGAATACACTACCCTCATTTTTTACCGAGGTGTCGTAAAATACGTCTACGGCAAGTCGACGGCAGGCGGCCTTAAAATACGTAGCCAAATCATGTGACAGCGTTTACAACATGTTGTGCCGAACCCACTTAGAGTGGGATAAGGGCAGGAGGATGATGATGTTTGTTGCAATGGTTCATGTTATTTTTTACTACGGAGATAACTGAAGTACCACCATCCATGTCCTAGGTTTTCTTTGTATCATAATTTTAAGCGTGCAGTCGCGGACAGAAGCTAGTCCAATCATAATTCCTACAATCTCTGTCTGATTATGTATTGGCGAATAATCATTATGTGATTTTTATAAGTTGGTACAGAAAGTTATCAACACGTGAATGTTATCACAACGAAAAATAGGATCTCGAATACACGTGATATTTTTTTGCGTTGCAATAAATGATATCGGTATAACAATAAATGGATAACACATTGCAATATATTGCAATGTTGTCAGTGTATTATATTCCTCTGAGTGATAAGTTATTCATTTATCTTTGAACCTACTTTGTAGTGAGCAAACACTTAAGCCGGTCATACACAGTCTGCTCCAGGGGTTAGCTAACATACACATTGTTGATCAACGTGACATGGACCGCTTTCGCAGTCAAGTTAACAGCTTGAAGCTGCCATTTATAACTACTCAGCTCAACCACTCAAGTAGCTATTATTATGTTAATTCCATTTAGTATCATCAAACGTGCGCAGCGTGGAATGAAGATATCGGGAGAAGGTGCGCAAGAGCAGTCGACCAATCGAGCAGTCAGTGTATGCTTAGCGATTGATTGACCGCATATTAAGACCAGAAATACACTGACTGCTCGAGCGGTTTACCAGTGACCAACATACACGGATCGCTCTTGCAGAGTCAACAACTCGAAACTGCCGTTGCTTACTGTTCAAGAAGTTTGTTTTGGAGCTCAAGCAGCTAGCAATTTAAGTTACAAACAAGCGTGCAGGTGGGATCGTGCGCGGTGTGGAATGAAGATGTCGGGTGGAAGTGCGCGAGAGCAGTGGACCGCTCGGACAGTCTGTGTATGCCTAGCGATTGCTTGACCGCGTCTTAAGGCCTGTCATACACGGACTGTCCAAGCGGTTTGCCAGTGATCAACATACATGGACCGCTCTTACATTCAACAACTTGAAACTGCCATTGCTCGAGTTTGTTTTGCTGCTCAAGCAGCTAGCAATTTAAAGAAGCGTGCGGCTGGGAAACGTGTGCGACGTGGAATGAGGAGCTCGGACGGAGTTAAATTCGTCGATAAACCAAGCTATAAGTGTATGCCTAATGACTGCTTGACTGTATGATGAAACTTGGTGCAAGTCACCCGAAGTAGTTGCAACTGCTTAAGCGGTTCGTGATGTATGTACGTAGAAAGCAGAGGTTCACTATGCAGTCATAATTAGTCAGTCCATCTTAATGTTTCAAGCTGTCCGTGTATGGACAGCCTTAGAAAGATACCTGACAGAAATAGAATTCAATGTGTTATCGAATACAAAGATCTCTCAAATACAACTCAGTTAACCTTATGGAAAACAGAAAGTGTTTTAGAAATTATCTACATTAATCATAAATCTAAATTTCTAGTTTATTATATTACTAACGTCTGGCAACTTTCTTTAGCAAATTTTGCACATTTGAGTAACCAAAATCCAATGTTTTAATTTTATTGTTTTAGTACCTTAGCTTTATTTTCCTTGTTCTATTGTAATACTTCGGGTTAAGGAATTTATTTCTCGAAAAATTGATCGACTTTGGATGGTGGAAGGGACAATGATGGTAGAAACTACATAGTTGAACAGCCAACCTCTAAAAATCCCAGAATGCAGCTTCGCATCACAGCTTTCACTTCGTTAAACTCCAAGTGAAAACTGGAAAATCATAGACAATGGAATTGAATTCTTCAAAAGCATATAAATATTTAATATAATAGAGCAAAACAAAAGACTACTCTCGATCAAGACAATAGACGGTGACGCAAACCATAAGTTATAATAGGTAAAAGAATCCTCAGTAGATAATCATTATATACAAGATTGCTTAGCCCTATTTGAAACCGACCCTGATGTATTGCACTCAACTCGTCGGCCTCAAATTATCAGCAGGGGTTTTAAAGACGCAGTAAATAGCTAATATCATAATTGCGGAGAATCAAAACAACGATTATAAAGCAGTATTAAAACCTATCAGTTCCATTGTTTTTTTGACATCATCCCGTTGTATCAGTCTTACCCGTGGTACACATAAAAAGCTCCAATAGTAAAAAACTTTCCTGACAATAGTGGTGTTGCACTTTCACACCCAGTTCGAAGAAGGTGTTATTGCTAAAAGCATGTTGACAATTAAACAGTAAGAGCGTACCGAGATGGTACCGTACGTAACATATGTCATATTCTAGCTCTACAACTATTTTAATATATAAAATGTTATAACATAACCGCTATAATCGGTTGAGGAGTTCCAAAGACAATTTAAGACCAAAGACACGACAGATAAAAAATTAAAAAGATTTGCTTAGCTACTGGAATTGTATAAATTAATCTAAATACTGTACATATTTGATTTTGAAATTCAATAATACGTATAGGTAATTGTAAATCCAATATAAACAACAGCAGAAAGTTAATTTCTTTATATTTAATAAACAAGCAAAGGCTAAAAACACAGGTTGAGTAAATAAATTTCTTGTAAACTTTCTTTAAACTTGGCAAAAAGCCAAAGAATAGCGAAATACAATCCGCTAGCGCAGGTCATGGCTAAGTCTGATTGCTACTTGACCTTTTGAAATATTTTTGCTTGAGTAGATAACAACTCTTGAATTAATCGGTGTGTTGAAGTTAAATGATGACATTAATTTCCTTTTCTAACACACTTATCACTCACCATAAAGGTACCTTATGTAACTTGGTAAAGGTACCTTGTGTAGTATCGATGAGGAATGTCTTCCTAGGAGTGCCTTTTGAGGAAACATGATCACGGCTTAGAGACTACTTACATCATCCTCCTTCTCTTATCCCACTCTAAGTGGGGTCGGCGCAACATGTTGAAAACATGTTGTCACATAATTTGGCTAGGAATTTTACGACCGGCTGCCTGCCTTATGTCAATTTACTAGTCTTATTTTATGATACGTCGGTAAGAAAGAGGATTGTCTATTTTACTCAACCGGATAGCAGACGGTGGATAAACTTACCTAAGGCACCTTTTACGACACCACGGTAAGAAATGAAGGTGGTCCATTCTACACAATCGAATACCAGATGGACCACTTACTAGTCATCACACCGACGACAGACCAACTTCAGAAAACTGGGAAAAAGGGCAAAAAAAAGTAACGGCCTTTTACGATATCACTTCAGGGCATAGGCCTCCTATCTCCATTTTTGGAAAGAAGGATTGGCGTCAAGGCCTACCACATTTCGGATTTGTGCCTGCCCGGGATTTCAACCTGTGACCAACCCAAAGGTTCGCACGATCTCATCGCTGAGCTATTTTAGTTTTATACAAAGGTGTATTTTTATACAAAATGAGCAAATGCTTCAATTTTCTTACCTTAAAGGTTGATCAAAAAGTTTTAAATTAATAACTAATTTACTTATTTCATCACTAGAACACGTTCTTTACCCGTTTATAACAATTTCGATACGTTGATAAGTACTGCAAATACGTGTCAAAGGTGAATCACAAATCTAGCGCTATAAAAATTACTTTTAATTCCGTAGTAAGTTTCAAATATCGAATCTAATATGGTTAATTACTGTAATAACACAAAAGTTCTACTTTTGCTACTTTTGGAAAGCTGGCAAGATATCCTTTCACCTACCATGTGACATAACTACTATAAAACCTACAGAAGTGTGGTTCTTTAGTTTACTTTGGCAAAGGGCTTTAGACAAAGGGCTTTAGACAAAGTGTGTTATGTTTACCTCTGTTTAAAAAATTAAAACATATAGCTGATACAGATATAGTGGACAATTTAATTTGTTGCATTTACTACTAATACGTACTTACATACATACGCACAAATAGTATTATAAAATTGTTTAGTTTGTTGCCAGAATCAATGATCTGACTGTGCTGAATTTGAGTGCAGAGATAGCTTGGATCATGAAGAAAGATGTAGACCACTCAAAATCTAAGTTATTATTCTACACAATCAAAATAGGGTATAAGTATATTATAATTACGACAAATTCTAAATACCCATTCAAAAATAACATCATATAAATTCGAACATTTTTGTTTGGCAAAGAAACAAACTAAAAATTGTAATGCTCATCCGAAATTCCTTTTGTATGCAAACATGGTAAGTGTACATAAAATTCAGTATAACTAATATTTCGTTCAACGATTCATTGGTATTTTCATCGGAAGATACGTTTAATGTGAAAGGAATTAGTTGCAAAACACGAAGATGAATGGTATTAGGTATCATATTCCATTATACCCATTGTCTCCTTTCATGTCGACACAAATAATAGATTACTTTGGGAACACTCTTATAGCTTTTTATTATAAATTTAATCCTACCAAAGGATCCTTTTATGCCTCGAACTGATATTGTCACCGACTAGTTATATCTTTTCGCACAACGACCTTACGATACGACCCACGCTTATCAGTAGGTACAATGATCAAACATCTATCAAAATTAAACCTCAACTAAGCCCTAAGCCGAAACTTAGATGAAAGCTTTCAGTTTGGCTAGTCATTGTAGGTTTTTGACCTTTCGTATACTAATTTTCATTTTCTTCGTTCTGCTTATATTAAAGTGAATCATGTTTAGATAGTTATGTATAGAAACGGCCTATTAATATCCTGCTGCGGGTTAATAGCTCTCTCAAAGGAATATAGAGTAAATTTTGTAAAATATAGAATGACTAGCATAAAGTTCTATACATAGATTCTAATTTCTTACACATGCACCATATTTGTTTACTTTTATCTCAACTTAGATGCAAATAAATCAAAACATGATCTAAGCTTCATTTATATAGGTTTTTTTTTACTTGCACGGTTTTTTCTCAAAGCGTTAAATCTGTTTTAGGTTCTTAATGCAAATTGGTAGGCCTCGAGTCGTCCTCGAAACTCGTCCATGCCACAACAAATTAATGTCACCAGAGAGCCCCAGTTAACTAAAGCACTCATTTTAATAATTGCGCATAATGTTTATTATATAAAGGGAAGTCTAAAAAATATATTATAGAAAAGACAAGAGATGCAAGTTTTGGATGGTATAGACATGTAAAGAGGAAGGAGGAAAATCATGTTACCAAACGAGTGTTAAATATGAATGTGGATGGACATGTGATTTTGGGGAGACCTAAAAAGAGATGGTTGGATTGTGGGAAGTAAGACGGAAGAGTAACGGAGTAGCGCTAGAATTGAAGGAGAGAATGAAAGAGAAAAACATATTGTGAAAATACCAATTAGAGTAGAATAAGAGTGTGGGACAGAAGATGCTTGCCAAAATTTTTTGTAGCTCTTTGCGAACCGAAATTTATCGACGGTAAAGATTGAACAGGGTAAAACAAGGCTACCGCAATTTCGCTGGTAATTATAATTGTAGCTAGTAATAATCATCATCTTATTCTACATAAACTATTCGTGATACTTAAAAATCAGTGATCTTTCACAATTACAAATATAGCACATTAACAACAGATCCTCAGAATCCCCTGTAGATTGTTCATAAACAAAATGAAGATAAAGGTGAAATTCTACGTCAATGAACACGACATTATTGCATAAAATGTTTCAATATTCAAAATGGATACTGATTTAATGGCGCTCTGCTCAACGAGCTTTCCATTCCCGACATGTCTGAGTACTGTGATACTCGGTAGACTGGAAACGAGAGATAGGTGTATTAATGCAAAACAAATTCATATTTGCAGTTATTAGAATTTGCAGATAATTAATAGCGTCTACTTATATTACTTGGTAAACAAATGTAAATGTAGGAATGCAGATTTTAGTATTAAAGTTTTCAGAATCATTTTTATTAATTCAACCTCCATTAGAAATGTATATAGATTTGCGCGGTCCGCATATTTTCCGACGTCAGAAGTGGGATTGCCTGTTTTGCCGTTAATCCTATATAGTAATGACCTTTGTGATTATTTTATATAATTGCTTTTTTCCGCGAAAATTAATGAGTTTAATACGAAATAATGATTATTGCCGTATATAGTCTAATAAATCCTTAGTCATTGACAGTACAGTTTTGCATAACTACTAATCGTTATCAAAAAATCCAAGCTGATAAGTTACATTATCTTATCATATAGCTAGTCAATCGAATTGTGTTTAATCACCCGTCCTCGGAAAAACCGTGTTTTCACTTTCCACAACGACTGATTATAAATATATATATGAATATCCTTTAATTATTCCACTGCTCGGCATAGTACTCCAATCTCGGTTTTTTGGGAGGACGGTTGGAGCACAACCACGTTGCTCCAATGTGGCCACTTTTACAGAATATGCAGGTTTCCGCACAATGTCTTCCTCCACTGCGCGTGATAAATTAAAAATATTAATTAGTGTAACGCGTCGACCCAGACTGACGCACGGATGGGGGAGGACTACGTAGTACGTACAAACGGCAGGATAGTGAATTTTATTCTCACACATACAGAGAGTATCGTGGATAGGTCCTTCGCACCATTTCAAGTATACCGGAAGATGCTCTGTTTACAATTTCGCCTAGGCTTAGTGTTCCAGCGGGATGTACTTAAAACCAAAGGATCTAATAGCTATGCCGATCTATGAACATTCTGTATGGAGACTTCTTATATAATCACAAAAGCGCGCATTATAATAAAAAAATACCACTGTAGCGCGGAGTAAAATTCTAGTGGCGCCATCTGTCAAACGCGCCATAGACCGTGTTACGTTATGTTACATTAAGCACATAAATTTTAATGTTTAGGGTAAAGGACTTGCGATCGAGAGGTTCGAGTCCTGGCCATTATACTACCGACGTGAACGCACTTATAACACAAGCATTTATTATAGCAAAATAATATTTTTATTAGTTTTGTATTATGGACATCCGCAGAGTAACGCCTAATTCTATAAATTACAAGCATTTTAGCTTAGCTGGAGGGGTTAACAAGTTTACTTGTAATTTTTAACCCATTTACCCATTTTAGTGAAATTAAAAAAAATATAAGTTACTTACTTTGGGGACGGATGATCGTTTGTGTAAGTATCCTATATATTTATACCTGTTTCTAACACCTATATTTCTTAAATTACTTACACCTAGTACCTGATTTTATCCCATATCCTGTTTTAAAAAACTGCCAGAGAGAAGTATTGCGCTGATAAAACTCTTCACTTATTTTATTTGATTGAATAATATTTAAATACCTATCACATTTAACCCGACCCACTGATTTTACTAACTATGATAACACGCAGCCAATTATTTGCAAAACATTTAACGAGCACAAACTTAAATAGGTTATCTTAATTATTGCAAATAATTGCTATAATAATGTATTGAACGTAGTAAACAGTTGTTTTAAATAGCATTCCCAAATATATGATTGTTCTTTTGGTAAACAGTTTTGCAAGTTTCTATGTTTCCACAGTACTCACAGTTCTCTAATTTTTATTATGTAGAGTAGCATTAACCAATTAGATTTTAATGTGTTTTTAACGGTTAATAAATCAACATTAAAGTAAAGGTCTTTTATTATCCCACTATTGGGCATAGGTCTGCTCTCTTCGTTTTGAAAATATGTGTTGGAGGTATGAAATACCACGCTGCTCCAATACGCATTGTTAAGTTACACGTATCCACAAAATTATCTAGAGATATGCAGGTTTCCTTACGATTTTTCCTCTACCGATAGCGTGTGATAAATTGCATGTATCAATTGGACACACAATTTTTAATAGAACGAGTTGCAACCCTTAAACAAAAAGATTGCCTAAATCTCTTATTTAGCAAAGTTTGTTTAACAGTGAAGAAAAAGATTATGATAAAACCATGATATGCTTAAAGATTTTATGGTGTACATCAGATGATTTGTATTGCAGTTTTTTTCGTATGCCTTAAATACTATACTGTGGCACAATTCGCAAATACGCCTCTACTCTTTCTTCCATTAAGACAGCATGATGGAATTTGATTTGGATTTCGAATAAGTATCGTCGCATTCTTGACGAGGCCGATGGGTTACGATTGGTTATAAATAAAATCATCTACGCCCTGTAATACAATGTATATGCGGTCGTTGATCTTAAATGTGTTGCAATATAGCTTATCAGGAGGAAAGCAGTACTTTACGATTCTGCTATTATTATTACTCGATTTCCAACGGTGTGACTTTCATGTCTTTTTAATAGAAGGGACTATTATCTTTATACGATTATACGCTAGAAAGCCTAGTTTTGGTAGGAACTCTACCTACTTTGGTAGACTTACTTAAAAGCGTTGTGCTCATTCGACCTAAGTTGAAACTTGTAAATCTCTTGAAAAGACATATCCCCAATGCTGATGTCCATTTTACAATAAACCTTTTTGTTTACTTAAAAGCCATAGCCGAGAAATGGTGAATATTTTAAAAAAAAAACAAGAAATCTTTAACTACTTTAACTCTCTTAGATACTTTCACAGAATGGTGGCTTATTTCTATGGCCATTAATAATATACTTAAGCACTGCATGTGCTTAGATTCGAACGTTCTTCCAGTTTAAACAAGACGGCGGTAAAATAATGTAAATTTAAAATGTTTAAAAATTGTTGATTCTTCTCGGTAAGAGCAACGTTCCGAACGTTGTAGCTTCATTAAATTTAACTGATCCTTGACGATAAAAAGCTGACTTGACTAAAAATTATTTGATTTGATATACTGATAACTAGTTTCTGAATAATTTGATCTGCATGGACTTTAGTTCCGAGACAAAGAGAAGCCTCGATCGAGGCGTCGTAAAATAAGGCTTAGATAAGTTAACGTCAGGCAGGCGGCCGGTTGTAAAATACGTAGCCAAATCATGTGACAACATGTTTATAACATGTTGTGCCGACCCCACTTAGAGTGGGATAAGGGCAGGAGGATGAGGATGGTATAATGATAACTAGTTTCTGTACAACTTGATATCTATGGATTTTAGTTCCGAGATAAAGTGAAGCCTGGTGGGTCACTAGCAGTTAAAAAAAATTGAGGGCAAAAGAAGAAGCAATAATTTTTTTATGTTTATAATATTAGTATTAATAACGGTGCCTGATGATGATATACTTTGTAGACCCATATAATGTAGACCCATACACTGTCCTTAAATTACGTTTAAGTTCTTAATTTAATATATTCTGTTTATTTACTTAGTATTGTTTATATTAAATCTATGTATACATAATTTATTTTATATTTATTTTTCTTTCTGTATTGTCCCATACTGTCACTTTCTTTTCGTTCTCGCACAATGGCAGCCATTGAAAATCAGTGCTAGGGTTCTCGCCCTAGCTTAAAGCTGAGTGGTCTACCATTTTGTGACCTATTATATTTATTTATGACTTCGTATCTTGTTGCTTACTTTAAATTCTTTGTATTTTTTTTTAAGTTTTATGTACGTTATGGTCACAAATGAAGGGTTTTGAATTTGAATTTGAATTAATATGGTTACAATAAAACCGCAGTGCTAATAAATATTTGTAATAATATTCCAGTATCTAACACCTAATTTACATATCAAACAAAAGGACCACTTTACAGTATCATTTCTGAGTACATAATTATCTATTTGATAAATACAAACAACATTCCGCTTAATGAGATGACGTCTGAGTGATAACAAAGTAGTATGGCCGACTGATAACATATTGTTCAGGACGCACACATATACCATACCACAATTATCCAACAGGCTACGCAGTCACACTCGGGACATACACCTATGACTTTTCGATAAACTTATATGTACCTACGTGATTATTGACAGTATATCATGTACTTCACGGTGTACAGTGTTCAAGAATATAGTGATGTCGCTAAACACGGGCGATAGAACAGAATAAATAATAGTAACTGGAACATATTAAAAAAAACCCAGTACTCGGTTATTATTTAAAAAAAAAGAAGGCGCCGATGACAAGTGGGATTCGAAACCGGGTTTTGATCATTTTCGGTCCGCACGTTACCCATCGCAACATTACGTTTGACAGCTAAAAAAATCCATTGCCATGCCCAAATACAGGAATAAAACGATTTTTTAAAATAAAACCTAGCCAGATCGATTTTTCTTCCCCATAACCCTTTCATGCTGAATTTCAGAAAAAGAGATTCAGAAAATCTATATATATAAAAGAAAGTTGGTCTAAGTTACACTATTTATAACTCAAGAACGGATGAACCAATTCGGCCGAAAATTGGTGTAGAGGTTACTTAGAACCAAGAGACGGACATAGGATACCTTTTATCCCGTTCGACCGCATTTATTTTATCCCGTCAAGTCACTATAAATCGTGGTATTACAAGAACGACTATGACGTTGAATAACAAAACGCAAATGTCAGTGGAATACAAAACATAGATGACAGCTAAACGTAATTTTTCTTTGGTGAAGTATGGTAAAATATTTGACAATTATCAACATGTTTTTAATATAATACAACCTCCTTCATAGAGTTGGTCATTAATATGAAAAAGTATTGTGGCTGTCATATGTGTCATTAAGTTGTTGAGAAAGAGTAAATGGGTGACTCTGGGAAAACTGTTTTTATTTATTGAATAAGTATAATAATATAATAAGTACAAAGAAGAAATATCGTCGTTTATTATATTCAGAAGAGGATGTAACCTAAACTCACAAATAGAGCGGACAAAAGGAATATCTGGAAATTTAAAGAGTTTAAAGAAAAGACAAATGACGATCAATATCTTGAGACAACACGGAGAGTGCGAATTTCGTATAATTTGAGAGATAGTTGCGATATGCGATGCTATGGAATAAAAAATGGAGTTTTTATTGGAGAGATTATTATGATGATATTATGATGGTAATTGGTATTCGGTTTATTAACTCTGTAAGATCAACGTGACGATGTGCTATGTGAGGCCATAGACGCGCCCGTGACTATTGTTCGATAGAACTGTCAGCTAGAATGACGATTATTCTCTGGATTTGTTACAGTTGTAATGATTGTTTTCTAGATTGTGGCCATCTGCAACGACTGTCAGCTAGACTCTGCCTAGATGTGGTGATTGTTCTTTGAGCGTTATCATTTGCGAGTCTGTTTACGTGTGTATCTGCTGAGTTGGTTGCCACTTATTGAGCTGTGTTATGCCATGACAGTGATTGAGGGTGAGCTTAAGGTGTGAAATGATTTTTTTTTTACAGATTAAAAGAGCAAGTCTTGAGTTTCTTGCCGATTCTTCTCAGTACAATCAGCATTCCGAATCAGTGGTAGATTCATTCCCAGAAGTCAGCTTATGAGATTTGCGGGGTCGCAAATGTTATCAGGATGGTCGACTGTTAAAACATGTTTTTAATACAACCTCCTTCAGAGTTAGTCATAAATATGAAAAAGCATTGTGGCTGTCATATGTGTCATTGAGTAGTTTTTGAGAAAGAGTAAATGAGTTGACTGTGGGAAAATTGATTTTTATTATTGCATAAGAATAAAGGAGAAATATCGTCGTTAGTTATAATAGCTAAACGTCACTAAATAGTATAAAACAAAGTCACTTTCTCTGTCTGTTCCTATGACCCTATATCCCTTTGTATGCTTAAATCTTTAAAACTACGCAACAGATTTTGATGCGGATTTTCAATAGAATGATTGAAGAGAAAGGTTTATATGTATAAATAATTTATAGAATTAGGCGTTACTTTGCGGAGATCCATAATACAAAAGTAATAATAAAGATTATAGCAAAATAATTTTATTATTACTTTTGTTTTATATGTATAATCTAACATATTATAAACTTTTATTATAAACATTCAATATGGAGTAAAGAAATACTATAATTTTTGAGGTTTCCAATGTGATGTCGTAAATAATTACAATTATTTTCCGTTTACATTGGAAACGCAGGCCGAACCCTACAATATTTGTCAAAATAATGTACTAAGTATTTGTACATCTTGAAAAAGTCTACAAAAAACTCCGCGATGGTATACATATTATGTCTATCTTTTAGGGACCCACAATAGCATTTTTTTGACATTTTCTTCTTCATTTGTAATTTAAATGAACATATTCGAAGATATTACAGATTTAAAATGCAGGGTATAACGATTGCGCGCTTTGTCTTATAGCACTTCGTATTTAGCTGCGATTGGACGGGTTTTTTTTCACATGACCAACTATATGTCGCTTTATCAAGAGTAACCTCTAAAGAAAACATGTTTGTATTGTGTAATGAAGATTCTTTCTTTATGAGAAAAAAGCTGTGAATGTTGTATATAAAGACATTCTGTAATTCATTGTAAAAATAAAATACTCAGGGAAAATGTAAAAGTAAATAAGTAAAAATGTAATGTAATGTAAAAATGTAAGTATATGAATTTAGATATTCCAAAGACAGCAAGCAGGGAATCTTCATGGTATAGGGAAATTGTTTTTTTTTTATACAGAAAAAAGCTCCTTATGGGTACCGCCGCCCGACGGGGACAGGCGGCAGTTATGTCGGACTCGCACCGACTAAAACGACCTGTGTGCTCCACCACGCTACCGATGGCAAGGACAGGGTATCATTGTACATATTGCCCCCATCCCGCCAACAGCTCTGATCCCAGAGAACAAACACCTTCTTCGGGTAGGGGCCCCTCAAAAGAGAAGCCCCCCTCCGCTAACCGGTGCATCGGTAGCACCAGATGCCCCGACCGCCTCGGGGACCTGTAAGCCAGGTGTCCGATATACCTCAATCGGAACACCCGAAGGTCCCCAGTTAGGGCGGCAGACGATGGGCTTGAGCGAGTCCCTAACACCTGGACTCACCAGCAGCAGATTGGATCCAGAACAACAGTTCGTGGAACCGCTCCGCCGCCTCCCTTCACCCCCCTCCACAGAACAAAGGTAGGCCATCGCTGCCCACGGTCGCTCCCTGTCCACCGTGTTTGTTATGTCACGGTCAACAGGGAGAGACCGCGCCCCAAGTAGGGGCCACAACGCCTTGGTGGGCGTTTCCGCCCCCACCGGGTAATTTTGTATAAAGGTTTTCTTCCTCGCAACCCGAAGGTCCCCGTTCTCATTGCTGTGCTTCCGGGTTTCGCCGACGGTGGCCGTAACCATGTCCAGCTAGACTTAGAGTAAGCCCAACCTGACCGTCGCTCATTAGGAACAAGTCCCCAGCCTGTCCAGGTTGGCCTCTGCTAATCAGAAGGACAACTGGATTGGCCACCCCACAGTGGTCCGTTCGCCAAGACTAAGCTTGCCCAGGGTGCGCCACGAGGAGGCCGACCACTTTGGCACCCCAGAGGAATTGTTTTACTCCAAATTTGACGCGTGTGGACCACGGGCAGTAATAAATAAAACAAAACTGCTGGATAGATCTTAATAATTTTTTTTACTGAGTGACATAGGCTATATATTTTATACCCGTGCGAAGCCGGAGCGGGCCACTAGTATATTTATATATATACATACAAGATTAACTCATTGAAATATTATATTATATTAGATAAAAGATATTTTTTGTGCAAATATAATATTTGCACAAAAATATCTTTTATCTAAACTAACAAACAAATTTTCTGCCGAGAATACGGAATTCGAATTCCCTGCCCTCTGCCCTCTGTGACTGCGGCTTCGCCTGCGTGAAAATAACTGTATTTTATTGAAATTTTCAACATAAAAGTAGTTATTGTGAGTTAACCATAAAATATGGAGACACGCTGTCGCAGACAAAAGTAATAACAAAATTATTTTGCTATAATCCACGATAAAGTAAAATAGAAAATATATATAATGCTAAATGAAGAGTGGACACGTTGCTGTCGCAGACTTTTTTGTAGTATTATTGTAAATCTAAAATTATCTACTACATTCATTTAGTGTTAGTCACTGTTACTTTACAAGACTCAAGTTACTTAATGCTTCCAGCAGGCGTTTTTTTTACAACTGCGCGCTCTTAACACAATTCACAAATACCGAAATCCACAAATTTAACTTTAAAGGTTAAGAGTAATGTACTATTAATCAGACATCTCGATAAGAAAGAGGATGGTCTCTTCTACATAACCGGATACCACGCGCCGGTCAACTTTCCATAGTCGCCTATGGTAAGAAATGAGGGTGGTCTATTCTTCTTAGCCGGATACCAGACATGTTGTTAGACATACGAGTATATCCTGGAAAATTGGCGTGCTTTTCGAAAAACTTCCAAGCTGCACTATACTGTTAATGTTACGAAGTTGGTATTTTTATGAGGGTAGTTTTGGTATTTACTTTTTATTATTCCTATGTATATATATATGTATATATATATGTATGTGTATATGTAGGGGAGATATAAGTATGTTCTCCATTTAGCATTACAAATGTTTTCTACCGCTGATTACATCAATATATTTTTATTACTTTTGTAAAATTTTATCATTTCTTAAATGCAAATACTTTTCAGATTGAGACCTTTGACAGAATTCACTCTACATTCAATTAAAACACAAAGAGATCCATAAAATTTGTGCATCATCAGAAAATCGGATGTGAAAATTTTTGTACATCGAAGAAATTTTTCCGGAAATACGAAAACCGTCATCGGAAAACATCTCGACCGATTCACCCGAATAAAGTTTCAATCGTTGCGGAAGTCACATATAATTGTGAATGTCGTTCCACATTGGCGAGCGATTACAGCACTGATGTTGGAATGGTAATCTGACTCACAATGGCTCTCAGGAGATGAGGTTTTGGCTGCGGGCCAAATTGTTAACGGCGGCACTGAATAACCGATTTTCAACGTAAACACCTTTTTTTACTCATTCATTGGAACGGAAATTTAAATATACTCACTTATATTAAGCAACTATTCAATAAGTTTCATTCGTACTGACAACCGTTAGACTTAACCGCTTTTACGAAGTTACATCGGGGACTCTATATGAGGAGAGAAAAAGTGTAGTACTTCTGTGCCAGTATAGAGAAGAAGTATAGTAGACAGTAGACTAAATTTAACTACTAATAAGAATTATATTTTTAAAAGGGCAACCGTCGAGTAAGTAAAAGTAAGTAGACCCGCTGTGTGGTATTCGACTGAGTAGAAAAGACCATTACATCCGACTGAGTAGAATAGACCATAGAATAGACATTTCTTACCGCTTACGCTGCTCCAATGTGGATTGGTTGGATACACATATCCCCAGAACTCTCTACAAATATGAAGATTTCCTCAGGATGTTTTCCTTCACCAAAAAGCGTGTGATAAATTGCGATTATCAAATAGAAAAACTCATTGGTGCCTGCCCGAGATTCGAAACTGCATTGCTCGCGAAAGAGTCGCACGATCTTACCGCTATTACAGCTACATCGCTGATTATAGTAAAATAATTTCATTATTACTTTCGAGTCTATTTTATTTCAGGTAAATTTTGTTGCATTAAGTTTCTATGTCGTAAACTTTCTTTATATAACCCACCACTTAAATCTGCTACCAAATCTTTCACAACTATAATAACATGATAGACAAACAGATATATAAAAAATGTTATTTTATCTCCTTACTAATGTTCCAGATAAAGTCTATTTATATTTAGTTCGGGGAGGGAAGTGCGCGTTGAAAAGATCCGGGTCACGTCGTCATACTGGGTATAGGAAGATTCAACGTTTTCTCGGATTCAAAAGCTCTTTCTAGCTTTGAAGTTATTGCGGTTTTGTTATTCTGGAAATAAAAACTGACTCTTTTTCAAATTAAAAAGTATTCTTCAAAGTAATCAATCCATAGAGTTATTATACTTAGAATACGGGAACCATAGGCAGGCCTATAAGTAATAGTGACATAATAAATAATGAGAGGAAAGATGACACTCGTTTACTTTATCTTTGTCTAATCTATTCTAATAATATAGAAGAGATTATTATTACTATTATTCTATTCCAATAATATTAGCGGTGTGATATCCGGCTGAGTAAAAAAGTACCACCCTCTTATCTTACCGAGGTGTCGTAAAAGGCGATTAAGGTAAGTCGACCCGCCGTGTGGTATCCGGCTGAGTAGAATAGACCAACCTCATTTCTTACCGAGGTGTCGTACAAAGCGACTAAGGTAAGTTGACCCACCGTTTGGTATCCGGTTTAGTAGAATAGACCATCCTCTTTCTTACCGAGGTGTCGTCAAATACGACAGAGGTAAGTTGACGTCAGGCAGGCGGCCAGTCGTAAAAACACAGCCAAATCATGTGACAGCATGTTTATAACATGTTGTGCCGACCCCACTTACGAGTGGGATGAGGGCAGGAAGATGATGATAATCTATTCTATTAATATATAAAGCTAAAGAGTTTATTTATTTTTTTGCTTGATTGATTGTTTGAATGCGCTAATCTCAGTAACTACAGGACCGATTCGAAAAATTAATTGGTTATAAAATAGTCCATTTATCAAAGAAGGCTATATTATACCATCACGGTATGATGAGTGGCAATGGCAAACATTTAAAGTTTTCCTTGCGTGCGCTAGGTAAACTGTGAAAGTTATTCAAAAATCTCTTATAATTAACTCACGATAACTCCTTTTATGTACAAAATTTAAATT
This sequence comes from Morpho achilles, assembly GCA_947086495.1. NCBI lineage: Eukaryota > Metazoa > Arthropoda > Insecta > Lepidoptera > Nymphalidae > Morpho > Morpho achilles. Next base: position 3,935,705 of record CAMTZB010000009.1, on the reverse strand, counting down.
TGCGGACAAAGCACAAATTACTAATCAATACACACAAATCTGCAGTATTATACTACTATACATATTATCCAAAGGGAAAGCGAACCTTTTACAATATGCGTGCTAATAATATAAATAAAAATCTGTCTATCTGCTTCAATTTCACAGCAAGTATGGTACCTACATACTAAAATCAATACCTAATTCCAAATTTGCTATACCACGCATATATAATGTAGGTATATAATAAAAAAAACAGTTTTTCCTTCACACACATATTACATAATTGAGGGTTATACATTTAGGTTGCCACGAACGAAGTCGTTCGTATAACTTAGGCTAAAATTTCCCTTGTCAGATTAGATAAACTTAGTACATAAATAAACGCTGCGGTGTCCGCGCGGCAATAATACACAGGTCGTCGACCTCTACAGCAGGAGATATCCGACATGAAAATAATTATATCGGAAATATATTACAATCTTCGGTGGAATAAAATTCGTTCAGATATATTATTAGAAAAGTTCTCCCAAATTGTTCTTTTTGTTCTTGGATAGGTAATAAAAAAATAGTGTGTGACATTTAGGAAGAAAGTTAATATATTCGTCTAGAGGTTATATCAATATACGAAAAAAGTATGTATAAAAGCGTATATTTATAATTATGTTAACGCGGCTACCTCGCCAGCGTTCTTCCAATTGAGAAGTATCGATGTGGTATCCGGCTGAATAGAATAGACCACCCTCATTTCTTACCAAGGTGTCGTAAAAAGCGACTAAGGTAAGTTGACCCGCCAAGTAGTATCCGGCTGAATGGAATTGACCCCCCTCATTTCTTACCGAGGTGCCTTAGAAGGCGACTAAGGTAAGTTGACCCGCCATGCAGTATCCGACTGAGTAGAATAAACCACCCTCATTTCATACCGAGGTGTCGTAAAAGGCGAATAAGATAAGTCGACCCGCCGTGTGGTATCCGGCTGAGTAGAATAGACCATGTCATTTCTTACTGAGGTATCGTAAAAAGCGACTAAGGTAAGTTGACCCGCCATCATCTGAAGACAAACCTGAAAGCAGAATTAGGTCATACTTGTGATTAGGTCATCTTTATGATAATAAATATGCATTACGACTGTAATAGCACTAGTATGAAAAATTTCACCTAAGTCAGACACCGGGAAGTTGGTTAAATTAAATTTGCAAGATTCCTTCACATATATACACGGCAAGTTAAATAAAAGGTTTTAATAACTAATCAATGGCGGGTTTCACTCTGGGCATAATATAGTACTACACGTTCGAAGCCGAGGAGGAATAGCTAGATAATAACAATACCGAAGCAATGGGCCATTTACAGAGTTTTAAGTTTGCTCAATCTAATCTTCATAAGTTATAGCATCATATAATTTTTAGACGTTTAGCACACAAGCGATAAGTTATGTAAATCCCGGTTTAGTATCCGCATTACCCTCATTTTGTCTTGACCGTAGTGAAGTGGTTTAAACTTGTATTATTCTACTTATTTTACAGTATTGAGCGCATGTACGTGCGTCACAGGCGCATCATGAGGTGCTTCAACCCGGCCTTTATAGGTGATTTGACGTACCCATAGAGTTTACCGATCCATATTATGCATTAGTTAAGTACTATCTTCGTTTTCTTGTCGGGGACAAATAAGCGGTAAGATGCTTCAGATACGCTACATCCCGCTTCATCGAGCGTACTCGTTAGTTTTCCGACTTCTTATTATCATTCTTGAATAAGCATGGTAGTGGCATCTTCTGGCTTCGGTACCGAATCGGCGATAGCAATAAGGTAACGGTGTTCGGAAAGCGTGAGGTAGAAGCTTCGACAGCTGCTACATCTAAACTTAAGAACAATTGGCCCAGATGGTCACCGCTCAGCTAGAGAGACAAGACATTGAACAGGTCTCCGACCTGCTATATATCCCAACAGACAAGGACCCATACGTTACTAAAAAACCTTTTCCTATTTCCCAGTCATCAGGTAATATTGTATCAGGTAATTATAGGTAAAGTATTTGTAGCTTCGTCGGGCAGCTATAATCTCACACTGCTGGGAGCTAAGACCTACTACGCTGCTCCAATGCGGATTGGAAGGTTACACATATCTTCCAGAATTCTCTAGAGATATGCAGTTTTCCTCACGATGTTTTCCTTCACCGAAAAGCATGTGATAAATTGCAATTATCAATTAGACACAAAAGTTTTTAAAATATTCTGATACTGATTGTTTTGCAAACAACTGCACGTTCTGTAAAAGCAGTCAAATAAAAACAGGTTAATACCCAGTTCTAGAAGAGTTTCAACCAGTTAATTTTTAATAACGATATATGACCGATTATGCAAATCCTAAATGTCCTTTGATAATTCACGAAATCGGTGGATCCAACTCAGCCGAAACGTCGAACCTTATATAAAGGTAGCTCAATTTCATGCGATGTGTATGTTTATATAATAATTTCTAGAATATGTTTAACCTGAATTAGCATTAGAATAGCGTGGTGCTAAGCCCCAGTACTTGTCTTCCATGGATAGGAACTCCATTCCTGAGTAGTTAGTGGGTTAGGAACTAGCTGCTATTTTCTTTATTGAACTTTTAATGAAGAATGTGCCATGTGAATGTGAATTAATGAAGAATTAATGTGGAATGTAGTTATACCTACTCGTAACAATTAAAACCTGAAGTTGCATCATCTAAAGACTAGACAACGCTGTAAATATTAGGTCCTTACATATGAAATTGGCGTTTTGTCGTACTGGCCACTTTGATCTCAAATATTACCTTTATGGTTAGGAATTCCAAATTCAAATTCATACAGCTATTTACTCATTAATTTGTGTTTCAAACCCCCAAATTCATTTGTTTTTTCTTCTTTTGTTTTTTTCTTTGTGTCACTCTGTTTATAAAATGGAAAACATGAAATATCGCGTTATTTACGAGTATGAGTTCCACCGTGGCACCAGTGCTGCAGAAACGGCTCGAAGGATTAATGATGTGTATGGTGACGGTGTCGCAAAATAAAACACAGTGCGTTTTTGGTTCCAACGTTTTCGTTCTGGAAATTTCGACCTGCAGAACAAGCCTCGTGGACGGCCGGAGACCAAAGTTGATAATAAAGAATTGAAGGCTATTGTGGAAGCGGATCCATCGCAAACCACGTCCGTGTTAGCTGCAGGCTCCGGTGTTAGTGATAAAACTATTCTAAGCCACTTGAAGCAAATTGGGAAGATGAAAAAGCTTGAAAGGTGGGTACCTCATGAATTGAGTGAAGCAAACCGACAAACGCGCGTCGACTGCTGCGTTACGTTACTCAACCGGCACAATAATGAAGGAATTTTAAATCGAATCATTACCTGTGATGAAAAGTGGATCCTCTACGATAATCGGAAGCGCTCATCGCAATGGCTGAACCCTGGCGAACCAGCTAAATCCTGCCCTAAGCGAAAATTGACTAAAAAAAAGTTGCTTGTAAGTGTTTGGTGGACTAGTGCCGGTGTCGTTCACTACAGCTTTCTTAAATCTGGCCAGACGATTAAAGCATATATCTATTGGCAGCAACTGCAAACCATGATGGAAAAGCTAGCTGCTAAGCAAACGAGGCTGGTCAATCGCTCTAGGCCACTGCTGCTTCAGGACAACGCTAGACCACACACTGCATAACAGACGGCTACCAAATCAGAGGAGCTTCAATTAGAATGTCTAAGACATCCACCGTACTCTCCGGACCTTGCTCCAACAGATTATCATTTTTTTCGCAATTTGGATAACTACTTGCAAGGAAAAAAATTCAACTCCGGCTGTCCCAACCGCCTTCAAAGATTTTATTGATTCCCGCCCGAATGGTTTTTTTAGTAAGGGGATCAATGAACTACCTATGAGATGGCAAAAGTGCATATATAGCAATGGTACATACTTTGATTAATTAAATATATTTCATTAAAAAAAACGACTTTATATTCCTCCCATAGAAAACGTCAATTTCATATGTAAGGACCTAATATAATTCGTAGCCTTACCAGAAGCTGCTTTATAGCACTGAGAGCTAAACTCTTTCTCCAGGTTCGAGGCCTCTAATCAGAAGTCTCTCTAATTCACGCATCGAGAGCCAGATCTATCAACTTTAGGGATTTATTCCCTAAAGTTGATAGATCTGTGTGACATCAATTCGTGTGACAGTCTCATAGAACCGTTGAGGTCTCATGTTTATTCGCTACGAAAAATTACTGTTGATTCGCCGAGCGCAGAAATGGTTGTTCGCAACCATCATCCTCCTGCCCTCAACCCACTCTAAGTGGGGTCGGCCCAACATGTTACAAACATGTTGTTACATGATTTGGCTTCGTATTTTACGACGGGACGCCTGCCCGACGTCAACTTACCTTAATCGTATTTTAGGACACCTCGGTAAGAAGAGGGAGGTCTATTTTACTCAACCGAATACCACACGGTGGGTCAACTTACCTTAGTCGCCTTTTACGACACCTCGGCAAGAAATGAGGGCGGTCTATTATACTCTGCCGAATACCACAGGGCGGGTCGTCTTACCTTAGTCGCCTTTTACGACACCTCGGTAAGAAATGAGAGTGGTACTATTCTATTCAGCCGGATACCACACGGTGTATGGTTGTTCGCAATGCATGGTTTATAATTATGTTACCATACTTCCTCAATGCCCGGCGAAAAAAACGTATGAGATGAAAAGGTCTAATGGAAACACGTCCATGTTACGTAACAAGGCGGGCTGCTAGATTGTAAACAACTGCGTTTTATCATCGCTTGTTTGGACTTGAATTGAAAGCTGCCTTCGTTGCGCAAAATGTATTACATCTTAAAATGTATATTTATCTATGTCAAAGCGTCAATCTCGCGCGACAAGGCGAAATCATTCCTACGTAAAAACAGCTTTGGATCTCTGGCCTCCTCTCTCCCTTTATAAGAACATATTTTTTTGTAGCTGACACCTCGACCTGATGCGAATTGTAGTTTTAAATTCTCGAAACATAAATATTTATGAAGGTTTCCTCATGATGTACGCTTACCAGAAAGCGTTTGCTAAATGGGAAATATCCATAAGGCAGATAAGGTTTTATAGAAAAGTCTTCGGAGAAAAGAATAAAGTTTGAACAAACCACGACGTTGTGTTCCTGATTGCCAGGTTGCACATATCGATGGAATTCGCCAGAAATATAAGGATTTCCTCACAACGGAAGTCATAAAAAAACTCTTGAAGGACTCTTGACTTTGAAGGAATTTATACAACGGTAATTAAATGGTGACGAATAAGCTAAGTAGACCCGCCGTGTGGTAAGCGGTAGAGTAGAATAGACCACCCTCATTTCTTACCGAGATGTCGTAAAAGGCGACCAAGGTAGCTTGACCTACCGTGTTGTATCCAGTTGAGTAGAATAGACCACCCTTTTTCATACCAAGGTATCGTAAAATACGACTAAGGTAAGTTCACTTCAGGCAGGCGGCCGGTCGTAAAATACGTATCCAAATCATGTGATAACAAGTCTATAACATGTTGTGCCGACCCCACATAGAGCGAGATTAGGACAGGAGAATGATGAATAATTAAAGGTGTACTAGATAATTTTCGACTTAGATTAATATACAGTATTTTATTGTAATAAGAAACACGCCGTGTGGTATCCGGCTGAAATAGAATAGTACCACCCTCATTTCTTACCGAGGTGTCGTAAAAGGCGACTAAGGTAAGACGACCCGCCGTGTGGTATCCGGCTGAGTAGAATAGACCAACCTCATTTCTTACCGAGGTGTCGTAAAAGGCGACTAAGGTAAGGTAAGTTGACGTGAGGCAGGCGGCCGGTCGTAAAATAAGTAGCCAAATCATGTGACAACATGTTTGTAACATGTTGTGCCGACCCCATTTAGAGTGGGATAAAGGCAGAAAGATGATGATGATTGTAATAAGAAACAGTTATAAAACGGCCTATATAGAATACATTAAAAATTAAAACTAGTTATTCGCTAACCTCACCGCTAAGCTGAGATAAATCGTTAGACATGATAACCGGTACATTACGATTGGCAACGCTCGTTCAACAACTTTCCTTTTTGCTTTGAAAGATTGATTTATTGAAGCTCATTATACTAGAAGTTTGCTTCCGCTTTGTACGAATAGAATTTAAAAAGAGCAACAAAATTATTATTTTCTCGTCGAAATGGCATAGTCCCGGATTAGTGGTAAATATTTAATTTCACTTCCTTAAATTAGCCTATTTGAATTGTTCAAATGCAAATTTAAATTCAAAATATTCTTTATTCAAATAAACTTGTAAACAAGTGCTTTTGAATTGTCAACTCTACTGCTGGTTCGAAAAGCTGTTGCTACTTCCTACCGAGAAGAGCCAGCAAGAAACTCGGCTGTTGCTCTTTGAAAAATATAATTCTTAATACTAATTACATTATGTCGTTACTGTCTTGTACAGGCTCAAAGAGAGCTATATCCACACATTCTTATCTTCTAAATAATCTTCAAGAGTATAGTAGGCTTTCTGTATCAGCCTCTTTTTAACAGTGTTTTTAAACTGCTGTAAAGGCAAAGCTGAAATTGAGTGCGGAATTTTATTATAGAATCTTATACCAAAACCCACAAACGAATTACGTACTTTTGCAAGGCCCAAAGCAGGAGCCGCAAGCTTATGTCGGTTCCTGCTTTATCTATTGTATACATCACCTATCGTTTTATAATTCTTTATATTTTTATGTACATAAATTAAATTGCTTAAAATATACTGTGAAGCAAATGTAAGAATACCTGTTTCCTTAAACTTCTCTCGCAGGGAATCACGCGGCCTTAAATTATAAATGCCACGTATAGCTCTTTTTTGTAAAACGAAAATTTTTTCACTATCCGCGCAATAATAGAAATAGGAATAGGAAGGATGTGTGGGAAAGGGATGAACTAGGAAGGGATTAAAATTGAAGATGGCTTAGGTGTAAGATGTTGTAAAGACATGAAAAGAATTGAAGAAGTTATTAGTTAAAAGAATTGTGTTTTTTAGGATATCAACGAGTCAAACAATCCCCCTCCCTCGCTTCAGGTATACATATAATAAGAAAAGTAACCTTTAGCACTTCATACTTAACCTGATCCTTTACACATTTAATTCATGAATATCTCAAGAATTATAGCAGAATGAAATCTGCTATAATTATATCAAATATTTTCTATACTCGTGCGAACCCGGGGTCGCTAACTTATAATTAATATGGAAATGATGAGGGCTATTTACATTGGGGGCTTTAAGATTTTCGTGTCATTCGGATGTGCTGAATACATAATCATGGTTTGTAATGGGCTATAAAAAACAAGTCTCGTAATTTGTGTAATATATGGATGATAGTAACTTGTCGGAAAAGGCAAAGCTTCAGGTCATAATACAGAAATAAACACTGCGAGAGTCCATTTCTTGTTAAATTTGTTACAAACTGCCTTATATTTTATCGCTATATAATATAGCCGGCTGAGTAGAATAGACCACCCTAATCTCTTACCGAGGTGTCGTTAAAGGCCACTTAGGTTAGTTGATCCGCCGTGTGGTATCCGGCTGAGTAGATATTCTACTCACTCTCATGTCCAATATATTTATTTCTTACGGAGGTGTTATAAAAGACGATTAAGGTAAATTGAAGTCAGACAGGCGACCGGTCGTAGAATACCTAGTCGAATCATATTATAACATGTTGTGCCGACCCCATTTAGAGTGAGTTAAAAGTAGGAGAATGTTGATTTCCAATCTAAGATTAAAAGCTCAACGCGCGTATAATTAAGCGACTAATTAGGTGTTGAACTTCTCTCAATTTGTAGTATGTGTTGTTTTTCTGTTGCCGAAGAAAAAGTAGGATTTTTTATCTTAAATGTTTGACGGTTATTTAACTTTCAACTGCACCAAATTTCATCAATATTGCTCCTACGTGTTAGCTGTGAAAGCCATAGCCATAGCCTAAGAGACATAGACTTTGTATTTATAATGTTAGTATGGAAAAGCTTAACACGGTTTAGATCTGTTGGTAATTATTGACTCCCAGAATTTCTGGCCTCCGTAGAATTCTAGAATTAAAAGTATATTTTAACATAAACGTAGCGTTAAGTCAACGATTTAACGCTACGTTTATGTTAAGTTAAGTATGTGTGAGCGTTAAGTCAACGATTTAAGTCAAATCAAACACAATTTTTTTTATTTGTAAACTTTACGACAAATCATTTGGAAGTTGAATATTTATGTCATAAAATTTCCTAAAGTAGAGGCCTGTTACTCTCTTAATGCTGGGAATAGGCCTCTTGTCTCCATTATTATTCAGAGAAGGATTAGAGCTAAGACCTACCACGCTGCTCCAATATGGATTGGTAGGTTACACATATCTCTTCAGAATTCTCTAGAGATATGCAGGCTTCCTCACGATATTTTCCTTCACCGAAAAGCGTGTAATAAATTTAAATTATCAATTAGACAGATAAATTTTAACAGAAAGATTCATTGGTGTCTGCCCAGGTTTGAACCCGTGACCTCCTCGAAAGAGTCGCACGGTGTTACCGCTGGGCTATCATAGCTTTCACAGCAAAATCTCCTTGATACTCCCAAATCCCCTCATCTTTTAGAAATCAAATGCGAAATTAGATTATGTCGAGGGATCCGTAACAAGGACTATTGAAATCGTTGTAATGACGTCGTCTATTGACGTCACACATGTGACGTCAACGTAATGAGGACCCCTTCGGCTAAAGAGTGCTTCCACGAGGCCATGCCACAGTTGACCTTTTGGTCAATTGCTTTTTCATAGTCTTGAGAATAAAGACGTCATCGAAGAGTTCTATATAACCTACAATAAACTAATAAATCAAAAATGAAAAATCCTCTTTTTAAACTTTGCAATACGTTACTGAAAAATTTACTTCAGCTTTTCTATTCCATAGCTTTAATTTTTTAATTTAAATTAAATTTATTATTGCATTTAGAATTTCAAAAATGAAGCTATTTATAGGGTTACTTTTTTAACTATGTATAGCTTACAAATGACGCCGTGTGGTATCCAGATAAATAGAATAGTACCAAACTCATTTTTTACCGAGGTATCGTAAAAGGCGACTAAGGTAAGTTGACCCACCGTGTGGTATCCAGTTGCGTAGTATACCACCCTCTTTCTTACCGAGGTATCGTAAAGTACAACTGAAGTAAGTTGACATCAGGCAGGCGGCCGGTCATAAAATACGTAGCCAAACCATGTGTCAACTTGCTGTAACTGCGGATAAGGGCAGGACGATGATGTATAGCTTACAAATGCAAATGAGTGTTAGTTGTTTTAATTAGGTTTGCGAAAATAAAACCGTTGTCGAGTCACGTTGTCTGTCATTACATTGAAATTCTATTTCTCGACGTTTCATCTAATTAGTGGCCCTTGTCTGGAAGCCTCTAACACAAATAAAACATTCACAAGGTTTCACTGAGGTGAATTCTTATTTTTGTTTTATCGGCAATGAGATTAAACCAATTTATGTGGCACTATTGAAATGGAGAGCTATTTTTGAATGCCCTTTTAACTATTTAAATTCAAAACGTTTGTTTTATTATTATTTGGAGGTTGCGGTGGTATGGTTATTAGAGTTATAGCTCTATGTAAATAAAGTGTACGCTTGATTTTTGATATACTAAGGGCCTGTTTCACAAGTTATCAATAAACTGTCAGTTAGCTTATTCGGAACATATCTGACATATATCACGGAATTATGCGTTTCTCGGGTTTCTGATAAGCTTATTCAGCACTTAAAGTCCTTAATAAGTCAACAGTTAGGTCATGTGGCTGTTATTTTGTTTATCTGCTGGGTAGCAAATACCTATTTCAATATGGTTGCGATTTTTTTTTAATTTTCACTTTTTAAAGACATTTATCTGCTAATTAGTTTATTTTTCGGTTAATTATCCGACACTTTATCAGTAACTTGTGAAACAAGCCCTTAACCAATTTATTTACTACTAACTGAACATGCAGCTTACGCGTGGAAATTAGAACTTAATTGAGATTTTGAACATAAAAGTAGTTATTGTGAGTTAACCATAAGAGAAAGAGACATGCTGTCACGGACTTTTTTGTAGTATTTTTATAGTTCTACAATTCTTTATTACATTATTCTATTGTATATCTATTGGTGCACGCGGTGCACGCGACTAAAGCTCCAAGCGTGCGATTTCTTTACAACTGCGCGAGCTCTTCAATACAATATAAGGTAAGCGCACTAGTAACTGAGCATGTACTAGTAGTTGACCGTTTAGTATGAAAAATTTAGATAGTAAGCGTTTTGTTTGTTGTAATAAAAAATATTAATTAATAATATTAAATTTTAAATATTAAACAATGGGCTACAGTTCTGAGGTTTTGGGCAGTTGCTAATAGATGGCAACAGGTAATTACAAAATTATTTTTTATTAGCTACAACAAACAAAACGCATATTACTTAAAATTTCATACAAAATGGTCAACTACTAGGACATGGTCAATTACTAGTTCCCTTACCTTATATAAAACCGAAATGCACTATTAACCTAAGCCTTCCGGAATAATTGAACTAATTTTTAATAATGACCTTACAAAAATCCGTTTAGTAGATTTTGAGAAAATCGATCACATACAGACAGACTGCTTTTGGGAACTTTATTTTATAAAAAAGTATATAAATAAAGATATTTCGTATGAGAAAATGTATTGCCGTACCGTATTTGAAAACCCATATGCTCCGCTCAAAGTATTAATCAATTCCCCCTATATTCAAAGCGGAACTACAAAAAAACTTCCTACGCGTATAAAGACAACATCATATATCTAAAACCGGTAGCATATATTTAAACGAAGGTAAGTTACAACGAAAGCCCATCCATTACTGTACGCTAAACAAAGAATAACGATAAACATACGTACTCAGTTCTTCTAACGCAATCGGTATACTGAGAAATCTAAAATGTTCTTTTAATATTAAAAACAACGCACAGTAAGTTTTGAGTTGTCGTAAAAGGCGACTAAGGTAATTTGACCCACCGTATGGTATCCGGTTTAGAAGAATAGACCACCCTCCTTCTTACCGAGGTGTTGTAAAATACGACTAAGGAAAGTTGATGTCAGGCAGGCGGCCGGTCGTAAAAACGCAGCCAAATCATGTTACAGCATGTATATAACATGTTGTGCCGACCCCACTTAGAGTGGGATAAGGGCAAGAGGATATACAACGCACAGTTTGCGGAAAACATGAAAACGCTGAATTCACATAGACAAACCAGATAAAGAGACAAAAAAATAAAAGGTTTGGAAAACCGTTGCGCGCTTTGAGAAAAGCAGTAATCTTTTTTAAAACATAGACAAACAGCAATTATTATTAACTAGTTATAAGCGCGACTTCGCCCGCCTTGTGGTCAGTGTGTCACAAAGTTTTTACAAATTGAAATTTTGTACATAAAAGTTATTACACACATAGTAGTACATAGGTATTATGAGTTAACCATAAGAGATAGAGACATGAAATCACAGACTTATTTGTAATATTTTTGTAGATCTACAATTTTCTAGTAATTCTTGAATGTGTCTCTGATGGTTTACGCGGTGTACGCGAGTAAAAGCTTCCAGCAGGCGAGTCTTTTTACAACCGCGGGACCTTCAACACAATTTACATAAAGCCGTTATGTAATATTTACCTAAATCTTTCGGAAGAATAGCGCTATATTTTAGTACTAACCGAATAAAAATCTGCTTAGTAGATTTTGCGAAAATCGATCACATAAAGACAGACAGCTTTTGGAGACTTTGTTTTATGATAAGCATAGATTATTAATTATTGTATATAAATTACATTACAAAAAGTATATAAAGGATGAAACTCAATTAATTTATATTATATTTATGAATTTAAATAAATCATAATAAATATATACATACGTCTCTCCAAACATACATACGCATGCACACACACATTACACATTACATTGTATTATGTTGCACAGAACAAAAAACAATTTTATACACAGCCCAAGGAAAGACAACATGTAACAATTTTATACACAACTGCTTTAAGCGTTTTTTTTTAAATAGTCACGGATTTCGGGTCCTCGGTATGGGAATATCGGATTTTGGAAAATATAAAACGTTTAAACGATTTAACGTGATATCGATTTTATTAAATGATTGTTTCCGTTGTTATTAGAACTAAAATTAGCAGATTGTTTACGTTATTCATACGTGCGTCGAGACATTTCTTTAAGCTATAGAGGGTCAACATTGACATTATGAATTAAGTTATCGAGGTCGTGTATTTTAAGTTATAAATCTAGTTATAGGTCTGGAGGGAAAGGAAACACATTATTTTAAGTTATAGAGGTTTGAAATGACCGAGGCTCGATGACTATTATCGAGTTTTATGCATTATATTTATTATGTTTTGTATTTATAGAAAATATACGTAAAACTGCTCGCTAAAAATAACTGCTGAAATCGGTGAAAACTATTATCGCATCGTCAGGCTCCCGTAAATCGAATCTCTCTTCGGCTCGGAAATATATTGGATTCGAAATGCAATTTGGATATCTGTCTAAAATAACTCACAGCATTGCAGATGTGACATTTAAACTCGGCGAAAAGCCTGCAGCGCTGTTGAATTATATTTCAATAAGTTTCAATTTGAAAAAATCTATCTATCTAATTTCGGGGACGCCTGTCGGTGCAGGGCGGGTGGTCAGCTCCTATTCCGGACTATTCCACCCATTTCCCCATGTTGGGACAAGGGTTTCACTGCTGTCCCGACAGTGTCACCTGCTCTAATCTACCCGTGGCTTTTACGAACCTGATAATATCCCTGAAGGAGATATTTGTCAGATCCTCAACTTCAATTTCATCCTTACCTAGTATCTCCCATCTTACCAGCGAGTACATAGGGCACTCAGCCATAAGGTGAAGACTCGTTTCTTCCTCTCCACACTCTGGGCACGCAGCATCTTCTGTTATTCTCATTATTGACAGGTGTCTGTTTAACAGGCAGTGCCCAGTTGTAATGCCTGTTACAATTGCTACATTTTCCCTGCTCTGAGACATCAGCTGTTTAGACTTCCTTGTATCAAACGATTTGAGAAACAGCTTTGCTTGTCTGAGCATTGTGTTTCTCCTTCTTTTGTTCGATTCTGTTTCTATTCTTTTTTCTATCACACACTTTATTATCTTATGTGCAATTGGGAGAAAGGGAGAAGGAAAGGGAAAAAATCTATACTAATATATAAAGAAAGCTGAAGAGTTTGTTTGTTTGATTGATTGATTGTTTGAATGCGCTACTCTCACGAACTAATGGACCGATTTGAAAAAATCTTTTAGTGTAAGATAGTCTATTTATTAAGTAAGGCTATATAACATTACGCTCAGATGAATAGAATAGGAGCAGTAATAAAAAAGTACGAAAAAGGCAAAATTTAAAGCTTTCTTTGCGTGCGCTGAGTAAACGGTAATAGTGATTCAAAAATCATGTATTACAAAATTGTTCCCGTCTAAATGTTCTAAATAAACGTCCGCGACAGCATATGTCTAGCTTTTAAGCTTGATTATACTACGGTTTTCAGTCTTTCCACGCGGGCGGAGCCGCTGGCGATTGCTGAATTTCAAACTTAAAATATGATGAAAATTAATGATAAAATTATTTGACTGTAATTGTAAAGTAACGACCTGTTACTATCCCACTGCTGGGCTGTGGTCTCTTCTCTCCGTTGTTACAGAGAAGGATCGGAGCTAGGACCTAGCACTGCTTCAAAGCGGAATGATATTTACACATATCCCTAGAATTATCTAGAAGATGTTTCTATGACTGATGGTCTAGATTGTTTCGTCAGGACGTTTTCCATCACCGAAAATCGTGTGATAAATTGCAAATATCAATTAAATACATAAGTTATTTAACACAAAAACTCATTGGTGCCTGCCGGGGGTTTGAACACGTGACCCATCGAAGGGTCGTATGACCCCACCGCTGGGCTATAACAGCGAATATAATACATTTACAGAAAATATATGTAATGCTTTATTCGATTCCATTCTCATATGTTATACATGCAAGCTTAGTGGTACTTTAAAAACTTTTTTTTAGCTTTCTTTAGTTTTATATCGTCATAGATTTGTCGTCACATTTTGATTTCATCATAAATCAAATTAAGATTCAAGATAACCTAATAATATCTTAAGCGAGTCTATGACTAATAATTTATAGAAGCAAGCGTTACTTTGCGGAATTCCATAGTACAAAAGTTTGTATTTTGCTGTTATCCAAAATACAACATCATAAAGCATTACGATTTTGTCGTGGACCCTATCCTGATACTTAGGTTGCGGGGCCAAACGATAGTAGAGATTGTTCTTGTGAGTGTTGGTTGGGGGGATGTTTTGAAATAAGTGTGGTGACTGATCCTGTATAAGGTATGTGAACGTTGTCTGTTTGCTACACTTAGCATTACATAGATGTCCTAAACAAACGCTGATTATAGCAAAATAATTCTATTATAACTTCTGAGTGTAAGACTTAAATTATTTCTTTGAAACAGTTATTTTACTACCTAATAAAGACAGTCTACTTTTGTCATTTAGACGTAGATAAAATATCGTCAGGAACTTTTGCCATAAGATACTTCGAACTTAAAACATAAAAATGACAAAAATTTCTTTGTTACCAAGGTGTGGTAAAAAACGGCTAAGGTAAGTCGATGCCAGGCAGGCGGCCGGTCTTAAAATACGTAGCCAAATCATGTGACAACATGTTTATAATATGCTGTGCCGACCTCACTTAGAGTCGGATTAGGGCAGTATATAATTTTGGAGTTATGTTTTTATAACGATCTTACAAGTTGCAACGAAAAGAAGAGCGGAAAAAATACCAACCAGGAAGAATCACATGGCACAGAATGCATACTGCAGCGTTTCTCAAACTGTATTCCGTAAAACCTCGGAGTTCCGTGGAGATCATTCGGGGGTTCCGCGAAAGCTTCTTTTTAATATCATTTAAGGAGGTAACTAACATAACTAAATTTCACTTACGGATATAGAAAGTTGGTGCTACTGTAACAACTTTAGTAAAGTTATGAATAATAGTATCCTACTTTATTCGGTCTTGAGAGTTGTTTTTTTTAATAAAAACATGAATATATTTTACAAAACTATTAACTAACTTGCCGTGAAAGTATGTGAAGGAATCATGCAAGTCAAATTTAGCCCACTTCCCGATGTCCGATTAAGCTGAAATTTTGCATACTGGTCCCGATGACAATGTATTTTTTTGATAAGCATGACTTGATGCTGCTACCAGGATTAACTCCAGATGACAGAACTCCTCAAAGGTTATATAATAGGGACAGCAATTTTTATAAAGCTTTTAATTATTAGAAGCTTTTAATATGTTTAAGTTAATAGTATATTTTTACAGAGGATTCGTATGTATAGAAAAATTACTTATTATTAAGAATTTTAATAAAAATTTGATAAAATGAATTAGTAAAGGTTGAATTAAATATAGCATATTAATCAAAATTTCTAGTTTAACCAATGAACTAACTGTCATATTTGTTGCATTTAATCCGTTAACAGTATGTTATATCATAAGCATACTATGAAATAAATATATGGGTCACAATAAAAGTGACTAGTAAAAAGGGTTCTACCTAACTAAAAGTTTAAGAAACGCTGTTTTAACAAAATTAAAAAGCGCCATATGCGACACTGACCGCACTGTGGCCGTAAATACTAACCTGCAGCATCCATGGAAATGCGCCTACTTACTTTTCTCCGCATCTAGTTTTACACATAATCAATCCGAACCGATGTAAACACCCGTATAAAATAAATAAAAAGCAACTTTATTTTCATGTCAGTAGAGTCGATTTTCTAAAAATTAGTTTGGAAATCGGGCACTCTCACACCGTAGTACGGCATGGTATGTAGCTTGACTCGACGCCAGTCGTACGTCTGATGTCTCGTTGGAACGACGCGTAACAATTTTCGTGGTGTTGTGGTTTATTTGAATATTAATCGTGTTTTGTGACAAAGATGACCGGTGCCGGTGAATATTTGAGTGCCTAAGGGTGATGCACTTGTGAGTGGAAGCACACCATGAAAGGACAACCGGTCTGGTAAGTCGGCGTTAGAAAGCTCAGTGAAGTTTTATACGTGTTAGACTTGTGTTTGGCCATGCGGGAGAAAAGAAATTTTTGATGTCTCAAATAATTCTTACTATAATTACTCTGTTATGACTTTTATTTATAGAAAAAATCGGTTATACGAGTAACTTTATTTATAAATTTGACTTTTGAGATAACATAACAAATCGATGTTTTAAATATAGGCGTGGTTTATAAACCTATTTAACAGCCTTAAAATTTATATTTGCTTGTATACAAGTGATGTACCTTGTATAATGAGCATAATTTACATAACATAGTAACTGTGTTAGAAATATAACAACTGACAGAATTTCTTTTATAACTAAGATTGTAACTAAACTATTTATAACTAAAACTTATGTAAACATAAGTTTTATCGTGTTTTCTATATCTCGAATAATTCAAAAGGATAATATTGGTATTTGCGTTATTTCAATTTCAAAGATTTGTCATATTCTTTATAGAAAAATAATATTGTTGATACATTTCTGTGTAATAAAATAATATAATCAAATTTTTATTAAACGTAATATAGACCTACGTACATCGCTATATAGAATTGCAAAGAAAAGCTTTCAAAGAATTTTTCCGTTTCTTTCTTATTCTTGTAGTCATTTATTGTCAATTCAGTACAAAGTTTATGTCACAAAATTGTTTTTTGAATACCTACTTTGAAAATAATATTTCTATAGATGAAAAATTAGAAAAAGCTTAGTGTTACTTAAAAGTATTACTACTATATTTGCTAAAAGGATTTTATTTTTAATATATTATTAAAAGTTTTCTAAGGCACGATAATGATGGCTAAATGTGACCAATTATAAGAATAATTTTTTGAAAACAGAAACCGCCCAGTTTCTTGCCGGCTCTTCTCGGTAGGAGCGGGAGCTTTCCGGAACAGCATTAGAGTTGACGATTTAAAAGCACTTGTTTACAAGTTTACTTGAATAAAGCATTTTTTAGATTGAATTGAATATAAACTGGGCTAAAATATAGGATAGGTTTCACAGTTCCAGGTCCCGATTTTGCGTTGGGAACAAAAACTATACATATTTGCGGCTACATTTAGATTTTAATATAAGTCACAATTAACTAAATCATACTTGCTTATCTGTACTATATAAATTAATAAGGAACAATGTACGGATAAGCTAAACCGTTAATGGTAACTGCGATATAAACACTACCGGGTGTAATAAAAGGGAAATAATATTTTATATAATACTTTATCTGTGTTGTCTATTATTTTGTATGTGTTAATACTCTTTATGTAGCCGTGTGGTATCCGGCTAAGTAGAATAGTACCACCCTCATTTCTTACCGAGGTGTCGTAAAAGGCGACTAAGGTAAGTCGACCCGCCGTGTGGTATCCGGCTCAGTAGAATAGACCACCCTCATTTCTTACCGAGGTGTCGTAAAAGGCGACTAAGGTAAGTCGACGTCAGGCAGGCGGCCGGTCGTAATAACGCAGTCAAATCATGTTACAGCGTGATTATAACATGTTGTGCCGACCCTACTTAGAGTGGGATAACCATAAAGAGTATTAACATATATGTATATGTATATGTATATATATACACACACACACACACACATATATATATATATATATATATATATATATATATATATATATATATATATATATATATATATATATATATGTTAATACTATGGTTGAGGTTTTCTATGGAATTGGACTCATGAGTTTTAATATCCCACTTCTGACTGAAGGCCTTGAAAAGCAGTCAAAGGTTAAAATGTAAGATGAAAGAGTAAATAATAGTAAGTAGCTTACCACAGCTCACTTACTATCAACTTTTTTGTTTTTTAAATTATTGTCTTTCCTTTAAAATCCCCTACTAAAGCTTAAAACTTATGAATTCTCCTTTGGAAGGTGTTAATCATACATTTACTATACTATATTCAGTATCAACTTAAATCTATAAAATAAAAAATTACCTTCAGTCCAATATTCCCATAAAAAGATGGTATTTTATGGTTTTGATATGGCGATAGTTCGAGAACTTAAAGGTGAATAGACTACTTATCTCAGTCCTAAAGTTCACGTTTACGATGCCTTATAAAGAAAATGTATAATAATACATTATAAAGAAAATGTATAATAGTATAATAAAATATTAAATGCAATAAGTAAAGAAAATTGTAGATGACAAACAGATCTGTTACCTGAACAAAACAAATGTCATTTAACTTATTTCAATTTAACTTACTTAAAATCTATTCAAAGAAGGAAGATAATTTAAATTTACTATGAGCAATCGTGAATATAAGCTTTCTTTAAATTCAAAGCACGTATTATAGCGTATGGACAGACGCCAAAGACTTTAATGTCGTATTATGTAAACTAAGAACTTTTGCGTTTTTGTATTTGTATATATTTTTTCAAGGCGCTTAAATAAACCGTATTATTTACACATGTAAAAAAACAAAATTTGCCGTTTTCGCAATATTTTTATTGCTGTTCCTCTCCTATACGTCTTAGCGTAATTTTATATAGCCTATAACCTTCCTCGATAAATGAACTATTTTACAATCAACGACTTTTTAGAATCGGTCCATTACTTCCTGAGATCAGTGTGTTAAACAATTAAACAAACAAACTCTTCAGCTTTATATATTAGTATAGATATTGGGTATGGTGTATTATTGTCTGGTGTGAGCAGCTTATGTCTATTAGGCTCTATTTTTCGATTTTACTTTTATAAATATAATAGTAAACTCTAAAATATATGGGTATATAAAATAGTAAAATATCCCATATATTTTACTATTTTATATACAATTACACATGCGATCGTCCATTCCCAAAGTAAGTAACTTCATTCTTGTGTTATGGGTGACAGACAACTAGTAAATATATACATATATAGTGAAATTTATCTTGCAAAATTGTAAGGGTTTGAATTTTGGTAGTTTCAATCATGATCACAATTTAATAGTGAATTATAAATGAAATTATTTGATATAGTTATAAATACTTAATTTTATACACAAATATACCCAGACTGGGAGACATTTTCTTATAAAAAAAATTGCTAGTAATGTTAATATGAATATATGATATGAATTTGGTCAAATAGTTTTGATTATTTTTCGAATTCTCAATGTGTATTGAGTGCTGTATTGAAATTGTGGTTATTAGAACATAAAATCTTTTAAGTTCTGAGGAATCCAATATTGTAAGCGCCATAAAGATGACTGTGCCTAGTCACCATTATTTAAAATCACGATCAAAGAAAGAAATATGAATTTAATTCTTTTCACGTAAACCGATCTCATTTGTCAATAGATTATTCTAGCGGCGAAAAATCGAGGTTAACGGGCGTAATTTGCTTGGATTACAAAGGTATTAGATGAGCTACGCTTTTTTAACATTAATCAACCCAAAGCTTAACATTGAGCTTTTTTATCTGGATGTTAATTTTTTTTGTACAATTTTACTACACGAGGCCACGCTGTGGTTAGAAATTTCATTAATTAAAAACAAAAAAGATTTTTTATTTCCAATTTGCTGTAAGCCTCATCCACAGAAGGCAGCGATTTGCAATACGTTTGGGAGAGTAAAACGTAATTAAAATTACATGGCTATAATTTAGACGAAAAGTTCACTTAGTTCACATGATGGCGCTACATATTAAATATGTTTCACAAGGACTTAAATAACCTAATAGCATCAATGAATTCATACATAGCGCCTAATGTAGTACCACAGACATCTAGTAATCTAATGCAAATAAGAATTTTCTAATTAGCTTCAAGTACGTTGATAAATAAATATAGTTGTTGTTATGATATTTTATTTCTTGTATAAATTATATATATATAAACATCACAAGAACGCCGTGTGGTATCCGGCTGAATAGAATAGTACCACCTTCAGTTCTTACCGAGGTGTCGTAAAAGGCGACTAAGGTAAGTCGGCCCGACGTGTGGTATCCGGCTGAGTAGAATTGACCAACCTCATTTTCTACTGAGGTGTCGTAAAAGGCGACTAAGGTAAGTCGGCCCGACGTGTGGTATCCGGCTGAGTAGAATTGACCAACCTCATTTCCTACCGAGGTGTCGTAAAAGGCGACTAAGGTAAGTTGACCCACCGTGTGGTATCCGGTTTAGTAAAATAGACCACCCTCTTTCTTACCGAGGTGTCGTAAAATACGACTAAGGTAAGTTGACGTTAGGCAGGCGGTCGGTCGTCGAAACGTTTATGGCATGTTGTGCCGACCCCACTTAGAGTGGGATAAGGGCAGGAGGATGATGATCACAAGACACCAGAGAATCTGATATTGGTATTGAACCTTTCAGAATAAAATGACTTTCATACGTAATCCTCCCTCCTCCACTACACCTCCACTACAAATAACAAACCAGTGTTAAACCATATCTGTCGCTACTATACATATACAGAACCATAAATGTCATTCAACTTTTTCCAGTTCCTGCATATTTATTATGTATGTAGTATTAATGAATTTTTTTTTTCATTTAAGTTAATGATAAAAAAATGTCGAACGTCACATAATTGTCGTTTTAATTAAATTATGGCAAGCCCGTATAATAATTGAAAAAATATCATTACGGATTCCTGTGGGCTTTCGATATGTCTACCGAAGTCATTATTGCTGATCGCAGGGGAGAGGTTTTCATTAGTTAATTAAGAGTAATAAAAGTGACGGTAAAAATTCATTAATGTTGATAGATTATTTTCAACAAATTTTAAACGACCTCCATATAATGAAATATATAATTATAAATTTAATAAAATCTATTTAATTAAATTTATTGAAAAGGGGTAATGAAGGAACTTAGGAGGAGAAATATCAATAAATCTTTGTTAGAAAAGTTCTTTATAGGACAGCTGCAGCCATGTAGTTGTATCAATAATGATTGAAAAGTATCAGATCTTTGCGACACCTTTTGCTTTCAGTAGTCTCGCGACCCCCCTGGGGGTCGCGACCCACAGTTTAAGAAGCCCTGGAATAGACCACCATCTTTTTTACCAATCTCAATTTTATTTTTTAAATGAACAAGGAAAACTGGTATAAATATGCCTTATCACTACATATTATAAAACAAAGTCCCTATATCCCTATGTACGCATAAAACTTTAAAACTACGCAAAAGATTTTGATGCGGTTTTTTTTAATAGATAGAGTGATTCCAGAGGAAGGTTTGTACGTATAATAACATTCAATACGGAATAAAGAAATACTGTAATTTTTGAGGTTTCTGTAAATAATTACATTTTTTTCCGCTTACAAACGCAGGCTAAACCCTACGAGATTTATCAAAATAATGTACTAAATATTTGTACATCTTGAAAAGGTCTACAGAAAAGTCCGCGATGGTATACGTCTATCTCTTATGGATATCCCATTATAGCATTTTTTGTCATTTACTTTTTACGAAAAATAATGCCATATTTTTGAAGCAATTTTTATACAATACAGCATTAATCCTTATCCAATTAAGTACCTTAAATAAATAGTTGATTTAATATAGATCAATATGGCCGTTTACAGCATGTAATTATAGTGAACATTTTCGGAGATATTACAGATTTAAAATGCCGTGAGGACGCCACGCTTCGCCCTATAACACTTCGACTTTAGCATCTATGTCGCTCTTTCAAGAGTTTGTTTAAAGACATTCTGTAATTAATTGTAAAAATAAAATACATAGGGAAAATGTTAAAGTAAATAAGTAAAAATGTACTATATGAATTTAGATATTCCAAAGATAGCAGGAAATCTTCTTGGTATATGGAAAGGAAATTGTTTTTCCCCAAATTTAACGCTTGCGGGCCACGGGCAGTAATGAATAAATCAAAACTACTGGATCGATTTTAATCATTTTTTTTACACTGACTGACATGGGATATATATTCTATACCCGTGCGAAGCAGGGGCAGACCGCTTGTGAAAATATAAACTATTACTGTATATAGTTATGAACTAAGAATATAAAAGTAGAAAATATGTTGTATTGTTATGAGATGTTTTATGACAGACATATCGCCCTATACGAAGAATAAAGTCATATTTCCTATGCTTATAAATGGGATATGTAACTTTATTCTACTGATAGGGCGATATGTCCAACGGCGGACGTCCAACGTTGAAGCGATTGGTTAATGCAATTTTGTAGTAGTAAATTATTAACAGCTGAATCAACTATATATTATTGTATCTAAAAGTAGCTATTGCCAAATGTCGTGCACACATTGTTACACGCGTCATTTTTAACGTAAATGTAATCATATATAATCGTCACTGTCGTTTGAGAAATTTCTAGACTTAAAACAATACGAGAATAATATTTTTAATCTATAGATTTTCAGAAGCACTTTTATTGCACCCATAGTTATTATACTAACGCCGTGTGGTATCCGGCTGAGTAAAATAGACTATCCTCATTTCTTACTGAGGTGTTGTAAAAGGTGACTAAGATAAGTCGACCCACCGTGTAGTAGCCAGTTACCCACCGTGTGCTATCTTGTTGAATAGACTCTCTTTCTTACCGAAGTGTTGTAAAATACGACTATAAGTTAGCGTCAGGCAGGCGGCCGGTCGTAAAATACGTAGCCAAATCATGTGACAACATGTTTATAAAATGCTTTACTGACCCTAAAGTGGGGTCACTTAGATAAAGGCACGAGGATGAGTTAAATGTTTCTGCAGTATGCTATATATCGTATACATAAAAAAACTAGAACTTCTTTATCCTGTATGGTTAAACCGGTATACAAGCTTTAATAAAGACAAATCTCATTCCTAGTTAAGCCAGGAAAGCGCAAAAAAAAAGTCAGAAATATATTTATAATATGAATATGGAACAAACGCAAAGTTCGCTCTGTAATTCCTATCTCGTGGATTTTATTTGTCTGTAGCTTCCATTGAATATTGCTTTATCAAGACCTAATCAGGCATGTTCTTGTCAAAGTTACTGAACTCTGATAGATCGTTATAAATCCAATTGTCTTTATTGTATCAATAAACTTTTAAGAATGTAATAAAGTCAAGAATTTTTTATATAACGAGGCATTCCAAGACACTAACTACCCTTTGGTTCAACGTTCCGTTGAAACATTCTTAAAATATTCTATTACACAAAGTGTAGGAAATATAAACAAACTCATTTACAAACCGACGCTTCGTCAAAACACTGACATGTTTAGACAAACTTTCCTGGGAGATATGTTGTTGACACTTGAGTCACGGAGATAAAATAATCTCTAATCTGCAGATAAAACATGGCAATGTCATTTCTATCATACATGTTTGAGTTTTGGTATCATACTTTCTACATACATACATACATAGGTCCCTTCAAAGATTTCTATGCTACAAGATCTAGTGACAGTTGAGTCCAGCACCTGTATACGATGTTTACTAAGATCAAGTGTAAAATAACCTTGGTATTCCAGCATCAATATACTTCAAAATATTGCCACTTAAACTTCCCTATAGCGTCATCAAAATTTTTGAATTCGATTTATATTTGGATTGCGCAAATATAATTATGTTTCACAACTTTGCAATACAATCAAGTGTCTCCCATTTCGACTTTGCAGAAATACGCATATACTCTCTTCTTTATACCATTCTTTTTGATCCTAATACACCACTTAACTTAAAGAAGCGGTTTGAATTTCGTTGTGATACGCATTACCGCTAACTTCGCACTCGTGAAACGCTTTCCATAAAAATACCTTCTAGCTCTTCCTCTTTCTATGGTAATTACTTTTCTGTTAAAACTGTCCTTCTGTAGAATTCGCTATCACGTTCAGTAAGGTGCTCAAACTCCCTTATTACTTTCAAAGATACGTTAAAAATAGTATTAAACGGTCTAACGTGCGCTGTTTGAAAGTTATTGTTTTCCGTTTAAAAAAATCTAGTTTTTGTTGTAGTTCTTGATATTTACAACCATAAGACTAGTGAAAATTTTTCATTTTTGTTAAACTTTGACAGTAGTAATATAATATGGTAGAATGGAGCTTTTCCAATTGATGAACCAGATTCTATTTGTAACACATTTTTGTAACATTTTAAGTAATTAAATCTTAGGCTTATAAAATTTAATTCCATCGTAATGATAATAGTTAATATACATATATTTTTTAATTTTGAAATTTCATTTATCGTGTAAACATAAGCTATAGCTACATCTGCTGACCTTATATCGTAGTCAATTGTTATAAAAGCAACAAAGTATGTTTTTATATTGTTTTTTAATTCACTTATAAATTTCATTGTTTTATGATTCTGTTGCTAGGACACAGGGTAGATTGAGTTTAATAATTTTATTGCAATTATTTTGTTTAGTTTTACTAAGTATATAAAGTGGTTGCGTTGGGTAAATGATAAAATGACTAATTTTATCATTTACCCAACCCCATTCATAATTAAACATGATTCTTTTGAAGCTAAATAAATAATTAAATGGTTAGTCTGCCTGTTCATCTAGTCAAAGAATTATTTTGCTATAATCCGTGTTCATTAAAAGAATTTATGTAAACGCAACGTGTAGTGTATGTGTGTGCAGTGTGTGGTTATGTGAGTGTGAGCCTCGTTTCGCCCCGAAACGATAGTAGAGTTTGTTGTAGTGTTAAGTGCTTGTGTGGATTGTAGCGATTTATGATACGTGTGTTAACTTGTCCTGCTTGTATAAGGTATATGAACGTTGCCTGCTTAATATACTTAAGATACATAAATTATCTTAAGAAACGAGGATTATAGCAAAATAATTCTTTTGTAACTGTACTATGGAATTCGGTAAAGTAACGCCTGCTTGTATAAATCAAATATTTTAAATTTTAAAAAATATGATGTATTCTTATTCCAAAAAAATCCTTGAAAATTACGCAACAACAAATACTTCCATCGGTTCTTAAGAAGGCTTTGCATGCAATTTCTATGCTAATAAATGCGGAAGCAAAGCATGAAAGTGTATAATCAAATGGCAGTGATATAGTCGATGATTGCGTACTCAACCAGTATAAAACAATCTGTCTGTACGATTCATTGTTCAGCATCACAATGCCTTGGGTAAAAGCTGGGTTAAAATATGTAAAAGCTTAAGCGCGATGCATACAGAAGCGACATAGTTTTTAAAGTGATAGGCGCTAACGAAAATAAGACAGCTATATAATTGCTGAGGTAAAATGTCCACATTTCTTACCAAGGTGTCGTAAAAGGCGACTAAGGTAAGTCGAAGCGGCGTGTGGTATCCGGCTGAGTAGAATAGACCACCTTTTTTACCGAGATGTCGTAAAATACGACTAAGGTAACTTGGTCGGTAGAAAGTTGACGTCAGGTCAGTCTTAAAATACGTAGCCTAATTGTGTGACAACATGTTATAAACATGTTGTCACACGATTAGGCTACGTACGCCGACCCCACTTAGAGTGGGATAAGATTAGGAGGATGATGTAAAATGTGCACGTTTCATCGTGTTTTGTGTGTATTTAAGACATCAACTATGTAAGTTAACGTTAACTGAGTAGATTTTAAGCTAGAGTTTCTAATTATTATATAACATTATATAATATTATTTTATTATTTAATGATATATTAGCGTTTTGTCGTTATGTTTATGTGTATGACACGAAAATATTTACGATGGAGAGATTTCTTAGTAACAGTGTTTTATGTATAGAAACCGGCTATACTCACGTCTTCTTCGGTCTTATCGGGTTAGCCCGCTTAGTTTAGAGCCCATCCGGGGCTCCATTCATGAGTTTTTTACGGCGTTATCGCCGGAACGGTTCTATCCATAAGTTATACAATGTTCTTTATTTATTGGTATATTTTTCTTCTATCCTTCAAATTCAATTTTAAAGTATGGATCATTCGAGTATCCAATCGATACTTTGTTAAAATATTAATACTCGAATATCTGCACCTATTGCCAACCCTTTAATTTTTAATTTAAAAGTCTAGATGATTTTTGTCTATATTGTACATTCTTGTATATTATCTTGGTTTCCATATAAAGGCAATTTGAATGTAACTGTGGAATTTTAATATAGTAGGAAGAGCGGCATTGCAATTTCATTTTATTTACCCGGACGGTATAGACTAGGAATATGAACGTATTTTGTAGATGTTTGTATAGAAATGGCGCGTCTCTGCCGCTGTCTGTCTGCACCCTATTAAAGACGCTTCTGTGTGCAACGTACTTTTTGTATAATAGAACAAAACAAAAGACAACCGTTGCAGTCTAGTCTTTATCCGTTAATCACGTTCCGTCGGGACGCATTTATTTTTCACGTTCCGTGTGCTTTTGCTTTTAAAAATATTTATATTTTTTGAAAACTACGGCGGAAGATAACACCAATTTAAGTGAGATGCAAGTTCAAATACTTATTTATGAAATTTTATGTACAGATTCATAACCTAAGTCTTGGAATCGGCTACTATCTATTTTCCTTAAGTCATTATCTTCTTCCTGCCCTTATTCCACTCTCGGTCGGCATGACATATTGTCACATGATGGGGCTACGTATTTTACGACCAGCCCCCTGCCTGACGTCAACTTATCTCAGTCGTATTTTACGACACCTCGATAAGAAAGAGGGTGGTCTATTCTACTTAGCCGGTTACCACGCGGCGGGTCGACTTGCCTTAGTCGCCTTTTACGACACCTCGGTAAGAAAAGAGGGTGGTACTATTCTATTCAGCCGGATACCACCCGGCGTATGCATTTTCCTTAAGTGATAAGGATTAAGTGGGATTGTCCATTCCTAAATTAATTTTTTTAATTTTATAATGTACAATAATGTATAATGTATATAATGTATATATTCTATAATGTACAATAGAAGTTCTCTAGAATTAATTTTTAACGTTTGCTGCGTCAGCTAGTAATATATATATATATATATATATATATATATATATATATATATATATATATATATATGACGTGGTAACGTTATTAGTTGATCGTCATCATCTTAATTATTATCTATTTCATCTCTAGGTGGGCGTCGTTGGGTATAAGGTTGGTTCATTAAAAATACAACGGTGGCACTATTCGTTATAATTACAAATAGACATTAACAACAACAAAGATTTACAGTTACAGTGTTACATTTACTTAAAGCACGGCTACATTACCACTGGGTGGCACACAAAGGAACGCGAGATGAATTTACGTGTTGACCGCGCACGACGACCGCCCGAAGAGAAGTGTAGTCTCTCCCCGGCCTCGTGGACGGGCGTAAAGCCATCTAGCACCAGCCGGGTGCTTACGTTCCCATAAAAAAGGGACAGACGTCCTCTCGACCGTCCTAATGGAATGTGTTGACATCTGCACTATTGAACTCCACTCGACCACGGCACCATGGCGTCAATATTCCTAGCCAAACGACTCAGGCACGACACGGCCATCCTGCTAGCACACGCCCTCGTGTGACAGTTAGCCTGCAATTGAAAATACACAAGAAATGCTTTGTTCTACTCGGCCAATCCTGTTAAAATACAATGCGCATACAGCAAGAGTAAACCAATCTTAAAGTTCCTTTAATTTTTCATTAATTATCTTTTTTTTTCTTTTAATCAATCGAAAATATAATCAACATTAATATACAATCACTACGGAAAAGCCACAGCCTAGTACCACAGTCCTCATAACCATCAAAACTTTAAACACATTATCGAACCTCTACTGCAACCACAAGTTGCATCAATGCACAGAAACTCCCGAGTAAGATCTCCAATACCACGGCTCTCTTGGCCAAACATCCAGCGCATGGATCACCTGTGTGTATGTATCACCCAGTGACTACACACCATACTACGGTCTCTCAAGACCCGACCTCCGCCAGGGTTAAACGCGCACCGCGCACCCACGGACTACTTGAGCTACCCCAAGAGACACCGATTTCCACCGGGCTACGACTACGTAATAACCACTGGTACGGTCGAACAAAACACGGCTAAAAGAGCAACCCACTCGAGTTTCTTACACCAATTAAAATTTTACATCATCATTATTATTTACATCAACCTAGACTGGTACATGGCCTGCTGGCATATCCTTAATCTACCAATAGCATACTCATTCCCTTACAATTTAAAGCTCTCAACTCACAGCGATTGCCCGCTAAGGTCCCAATCTCACTTAAAAAGGACCTTTAAACTTGGGAACTAATTTCATCTAATTCCTCTCTTACTTTATAACATCACAAAATTACCCACGGAAAAATTCTTAACTCGTCTTTGTTGCATCGAACGGGATTTGTCATAAACCGCGCACTCTCTATTATTTTCAGATGCTAACCATGAACCCTCTTAATATCGACATCAGTCTCTACTTCGCTACACATTAACGACAAATGCCTCAAAACATTAACTATTAAAAGTTCTAGTGGTTATATTTTTGTCACTAAGCGTAAGTGGAACTTCACTTAACGAGTCTTTCAACGATCTATTATAGCTAGTCTCTTTCGCAGTTAACATTGACTTTCAAGCACCCGTAAAGCACTCTAGCTAACCGTCAATACGTGACGAACCTGCTACGAAAACAAAAAGTCACGCAAAAAAAAACACATAATTCTTTGCTTACAAAAAATCGTTTTCGGTCGGCAATTATACGGGTCGGGACCCCAACCATGCTGTATACATTTGTCATCGCCAAAATACTACTTTTAGAATCGATGCTCGTTGCGCGGAATAAAAGGACGAACTTCGTAAACGCACCAAGTTTAACAAAACTGTACGATTTCGTATCATGTTTTCCGCCTAATTTACCCGTAGCGTCAATAGGAACCATGTGCCACAGAGTCGACACTAGGGATCGCTTTGTTCATTAACAATTTTAAATTAGACTTCCGGAATCATAAACCCGAACAAAGCCTAAGTTGAATTTTTCGTCTTGCAAACTATTTTTTATTTAGATTAATCAAAGTTACAAAAACGTCAATTTAAAACCATCAGTCATCATAAGCATTAGTGCGGTATTTGTAAAATTAGATGAACGTGAACTCTTCTTTTAAAACCCAAATTACAATTGATCTCTTAATGAAACTCAAACGTCACATAAAGCGCATCCAGTTTTATATAAACGTCTTATTATTTTTTATTTTTTTTTAAACTAAGTGCATATGTATAGACGATAAAGTCAAATCGGTTGTCAACATCGATCAAAATTGGTTATCGGGTGTATAAGACAACAATATGCCTAACGTTTCAACTCACGTAATTTTTTTTTTTTTTCTTCTGAAATCTGACGCGTAACTAAAATAAACGAACAAAGAGCAAGAGAATAGTTTTCTTCGGCTTAGTAAAATCATCTCATTCATAACTCTTATGCAATACCGGTACACAGACTTTGTTACGAATCCAATTTATTTCTTTAGGATTCAGCTAAATACTGTTTAAACCAATTTTATACAACCCAGGCTAGTCCAGCCATCGGGTGTAGTTTTTCTTTAAACTCACTGGAATAAGATTTCGCGATCTTACTTCTATCTTAATTCTCTTCAAACTTCCCAACATATTGTGGTGTCCCCTCTCTTTACCCTATAATGATCTTGGAGTTGATAGTTATAGCTGTGAGCTTACCGAGTGATACCGTCGGTGACACAGGAAACTGAGGTAGATCGCACATTTATTGCTGCCTGTCTTAAGGACACCCTGTTATGAGTTACGTCAATCGTCATTAAGTTACATTGATCATCGTACACACATTTAAAATCCTACATTGCCTTTCCTGGAAAACAGTAAAAGTCGATCAGCTTTTCAGTTCTCTTTTCAGCCCCGAGGTGAATGATAGATTCATGAGAATTATTTACTACTAACAATCTGAGAGCACGGGCTAAGTAAGACAAATTTTTAATCCTATCGATGCGTTGAATCTTACGATAGAATAAACCTAACTGCATTACCTAAATCTCAGTCATTTATTTGCTCATCTAATTATCCATGTTTGACATCTGTTAATAATTTAGAGATCTCTACGTCACTTTGTTGATCAGCCTGGAACTAGTTGGGGGGAAGATCAGAAGATGCAATATGTTTTGACTCTGCCTGCGATTCTACTATTTTAACTTAGATGGTAAAGGGTTACGTGAAAAGAAATCAACGTGCGACATACGTTTTCTTCCTTCCTACATTACATCAAAGTCAAAACTCTATAGAAAAGTTCACCAAATAAGCGCTCTGGGGCTCAGCCTTTCCTTTGTTTTGGATGCAAATTACAATCTACAACGACGTTACATTTTCTGCGATAGGGCTTCTAGCTTCTACGTCAAAGTCTTACTGTCAACTGAACCGTTAAATTTGTCGTCATCTTGAGAAAGAAGCACTTTATAAGGTTAAAAAGAAACCGATTTTAGTTAGAGCTTCCGACACAACGTTAAACCTTTCTATATCCGACTCTCCATCGGAAAATAATACTACCTACCTATAATACTATCTATCTAGGTAGTAATTACTATTCAATTTGCGGTAATTAATACGCAAATGGTCCGAACTGTCTTGCTTTTTAACTAGCAAAGCAGAGCTTGCAAATCGAATCAAATCAAAATAATCTTTATTCAAATAAGCTCTTTCAAACATTTTTCGATCATCAATGATCAATATGATTAATGAAGCTACAACTGGTTCGAGATGTTACTTTTACCGAGAGAACCAACAATGGGTCGCAACTAGATCTAGCAATGTTCACGTCTAAAAGTTCTTCTACGCGGTCTCGGATAACACTACATTCGTTTACGCACATCCTATACGAGCCGCGCCGCAGTGTACGATTCAGATTAAAGTAATCTAATTTTAAGCTCGCCTGTGGTTACTAGCGTCGCAGGTAAACAGCAATGAAATATTCAAAAATCGATCTACAGTTTGCAAAACTCTCGACTGGTCACTGGTTTAATCTTGAGATAGGTCGGTAAGGTAAGATTTAAATACGTTATACATTAAATTAATTAAAATTTACAAAAATAGTTTTCATGTTCGAACTATCTGTCGCGGTAATTTTTACCTTAAAACCGTGTTTTATAAGATTTCGCGTCCTATCATGACGTCATAAATTTGGGTCGAAATGCGAAACTTAATCTCAAGAGGTCAATCGTTAATCACTGTACTAGTTAAACCCTTTTCTTTACGGAATACTCGTGTCTGAACAATGCCTCTTAACAACAAAACAAACTCATTCAAACAACAATATTAGGTCAACAACTAACGTTTTTTTGTCCCTAAATTCCTTTAACTAACGAGCACGAACAATTGACTCATAAAACAAGAATAACATCACCATTGTAACGGGCCCACCGGGTGGCTCGACGGTGCAGACCTCGATGCGCCGCTCACTACCTCACTCGCCAGCCCGCTACTTGCGTAACTCCCCAGCCCGCTCGCCGCCTCGGTCGCCTTCCCGCCCGCTGCGCGCTGCGCTGGCGCCGTTTTCGGTCGGTCCGCTCCCACCGCTCGTGCACCGGACTGCGATGTGGCTCAACTTGATGTATCCTGAAACAAACTAAAGGCTTCGCTCCCGGCTGTTTCGCTGCTCGGTCCGACGTTACAGGTGTTCCGGGACATCCTCTCGCATTGATCGTTCTGCTCCTGAAATCATACTTTGAACCAACCACAATCCCACTTCTGATGACGTGGTAACGTTATTAGTTGATCGTCATCATCTTAATTATTATCTATTTCATCTCTAGGTGGGCGTCGTTGGGTATAAGGTTGGTTCATTAAAAATACAACGGTGGCACTATTCGTTATAATTACAAATAGACATTAACAACAACAAAGATTTACAGTTACAGTGTTACATTTACTTAAAGCACGGCTACATTACCACTGGGTGGCACACAAAGGAACGCGAGATGAATTTACGTGTTGACCGCGCACGACGACCGCCCGAAGAGAAGTGTAGTCTCTCCCCGGCCTCGTGGACGGGCGTAAAGCCATCTAGCACCAGCCGGGTGCTTACGTTCCCATAAAAAAGGGACAGACGTCCTCTCGACCGTCCTAATGGAATGTGTTGACATCTGCACTATTGAACTCCACTCGACCACGGCACCATGGCGTCAATATTCCTAGCCAAACGACTCAGGCACGACATATATATATAGATAAGTTATGACTTACTGTATTGGATTACAATACTTACAATACTTATGTATTGGATACATGTTTGTATGCAAACATATATCCAATACATCGCTACATGTTTTATTCGTTAGTGTATCACTGTTAAAAATTAACCGGAGCTGTTTATATAACCCAAAATATCGGAACTATGCAAATTCAACCTTAATATTCTTTAATTAGCAGGTGCCCGAATAACGGTGAATACGTGAAAACAGACGTGAATCACTATACGCGATGTAAACAAAGTTTGACCGAGTTAAGGCGTTAAAATGTTTTCAAACCTTTAATTATCTATGCACAGAGCCGGGGTACCGTTACGTTAGCCAAACCATCTTGATGTAACCACTTAAGTAAGAACTGTATTAAACAAAACGTTGAATTTGTGTAATAGTGGTAAAATTCTCACAATACATGTTGCCGGAAAACTTGTTACTAAATAAAGACTGCTTTAAATTACACACATAGGTACCAAAGAAACATATACACGCCGTGTGGTATCCGGCTGAATAAAATAGTACCACCCTCATTTCTTACCGAGGTGTCGTAAAAGGTGACTAAGGTAAGTCCACCCACCGTGTGGTGTCCGGCTGAGTCGAATAGACCAACCTCATTTCTTACAGAGTTGTCGTAAAATACGATTAATGTAAGTTGACGTCAGGCAGGCGGCCGGTCGTAAAAAACGCAGCCAAATCATGAGAGTTGTCGTAAAAGGCGACTAAGGTAAGTTGACGCACCGTGTGGTATCCGGTTAAGTAGAATAGACCACCCTCTTTCATACCGAGGTGTCGTAAAATACGACTAAAGTAAGTTGACGTCAGGCAGGCGGCCGGTCGTAAAAAACGCAGCTAAATCATGAGAGTTGTCGTAAAAGGCGACTAAAGTAAGTTGACCCTCCGTGTGGTATCCGGTTAAGTAGAATAGACCACCCTCTTTCATACCGAGGTGTCGTAAAATTGCGATTAAAGTAAGTTGACGTCAGGCAGGCGGCCGGTCGTAAAAAACGCAGCCAAATCATGTGACAGCATGTTCATAACATGTTGTGCCGGCCCCACTTAGAGTGGGATTAGGACAAGAGGATGATGATGTTGAATTTATGTAATAGAGTGATAAAATTCCCACAATACATGTTGCCAGAAAATTTGATACTAAATAAAGACTGCTTTAAATTACACATATGCCAAAGAAACATAAATAAATAACAAATATATACATTAACATATACGGCTGTCCATCCCAAAAGTAACTTAATGATACTGAAAAACTTACTAAATACTACAATACTATTAAAGTCACATATAAATAAATATATACAATACATTTACACAAACTGTTAATTCCCAAAGAAACTTAATACTTGCGTTGTCGGTGACAGACAACTGGTAAATATATACATATATAATTTTAGATACATACGTACATTTAAGGACTTTATAAATATCATCATCATTCTCCTGCCATTTTCCCACTCTAGTTGGGATCGGTACAACATGTTTTGTGATTAGGCTAGGTATTTTACGATTGGTCGCCTGCCTGACGTTAACTTACGTTAGTCGCCTTTTACGAGACCTCGGTAAGAAATGAGGGTGGTTGTTTCTACTCACACCTCACACGGGGGTTTCTTTATAAATATATCTTATACTTATTTTGATATAGAATAGAACTAATACATTTATATTATTTACTGCGAACACGAAAAGAGAAAGCTGATGTCGCTTTTATACTACGGTTAAGATTTATGATATTCGTGCACAAATTAAAAATGAGTCATTTACTATTACGACTTTCAAGCTTTGGAAACATTGTTTTGATATTAATTTGTTTGTTACTCGGCGTATTCTTAAATAATCTTAATATATATAAGTTAAACGTAATGAAAGCTTTTAATAAATAAAAGCTTTAACAAAATCTATTAATCCTGGCAGCAGCATCAAGTCATGTAAACATGCATTATCATCGGGACTGGACCAATATGTACAATTTCAGCACAATCGGACACCGGGAAGTGGGCTAAATTTAACTTGCATTATTCCACTTTCACACACATACACGGAAAGTTAAATAAAGGCTTTTAAAAAATTAATGTTTGTCTATATTTCCTTTATAGACTGCGACACAAAGTTTTTCCCACGTAAATCCC
The DNA here is from genome assembly GCA_947086495.1 of Morpho achilles. Classification (NCBI taxonomy): domain Eukaryota; kingdom Metazoa; phylum Arthropoda; class Insecta; order Lepidoptera; family Nymphalidae; genus Morpho; species Morpho achilles. The sequence continues at coordinate 3,901,258 of CAMTZB010000009.1, read as the reverse complement.
TTTATTTTATTCTAAGTTAAAGATATAAATTAAATCAAAATATAAAATCTTAAATCAAAATCAAAATATCTATAAATTACAAGACAAAAAGATGCATACAATATTGAACGTTCAGCAAGTCGATGTGCGGAATACGTTCACTCGCTACCGAAGTCGGATTACGGCTGGAAGCTTATAATTTTAATAAACAATATTATATAAACTGTTTATTTGATTCAGTTCAGAACAATGTCGATCTATATTAAATGGCGAGGCTAACTAACGCATTTATTTAGATAAGGATTGATACTAAACAGAAGAAATGATTCTCATATTAATATTTTTAATTGAAATTTTGAACATAAAAGTTGTAATTTTGTTAACCATGAAATATATAATAATATCTATACGTCAGCTTACGTTTACTGAATAAAGATAATTTATGTCTGTTTGTTAATTCTAAAAACCACGTATTTACTCATAAATATACCGTTTAGTTGGGCGTAGTATATTGTTTTGAATCACTATAGTTTCCGAAGCTCCGATATAGAAAATAACGAGCCAACGAAATGCTTCTTTCTGGGTCACGCCATAGATCAATCGTGCTGAGAGCTACATTGTATTTACGGTTACTTTCTATTTTTGTAGTGGCTTTAATGGTAGTGAGGCAATATGCACGTTCAACTGATATTTAAGAACCTATAAAAAGTAAAGGGACTGTTGCTAACCTTATATTAGAACGATCCCTCCTCAAAGAGGTTTTTTACTTAGATCCATCCATCCTTCCTCTAATGCAGATTCGTATATCACAGAAATTAATGAAATTCTTCCCTATTACAATGTAATACAAAGCTTAATGGACAAAATGGCGTAGTAAGAGATAAATTTATATATACTTCCATTTTCAGATAGTTGGTATCCGGCTGAGTAGATTAGACCACCCTCGTTCTTACTGAGGTGTCGTAAAAGGCGATTGAGGTAATTTGATCCACCGAGTGGTATCGGGCTGAGTGGAATAGACTATCCTCTTTTTTACTAAGGTGTCGCAAAAGACGACTAAGGTAAGTTGACGTAAGGCAAGCGGCCGGTCGTAAAATACCTATCCGAATCATATGACAACATTTTTATAACATGTTGTGCCGACTCTACATAGAATGGGATAAGGGCAGGAGAACAATGAATGATGATGACTTCCATTTTCAGATAGAAGAGGAAAATTGGAATAAATAAAAAATAGGGAAAGCTTTATCAAAATCATATCCAAATTTAGAAATGGATG